>JBAMMX010000023.1:4198216-5668147 GCA_037126225.1 Dillenia turbinata
TGAATATTTTAGTTACAATCAAATACCATCTATGCTAATTACTATTTCTTTGGACTATATAATGGCCTAGCTATTTTTCAATAATATATGATGTTATTATTTTTAATATTGTTTGAGAAGTTTTTAGAGATCTCCACAGATAATTTTTCTATGGTTGGAATATTATTATGAATGTTAACATAATTTGACATTAGTTTTGCAAAGGTGTGAAAACACCTATTTTGTGCTTAATTGGGACTAGTTAGTCTAGTAGCTAGGTCTGGTTGCTCTTCAATAAGATCTCGAATTCGAATTTTGTATATGAAGAAAATAGATACTGAGAGAATTTTACACCTAAGGGTCCAACCTAGTTCAAATTAGATTTAGTCAAATTTAACGTGATTATCATATACCAGTGGTTTACATAAAAAAGTCATTTTATGGTAACAGTGAGGATAGTTTTGGGTAGCAAAATTTCTACTAAGGGAATAGAGGTTGATCCCACTGAAGTAGAAATAATAGTTAAATTATCCCCAACAAACTCAACAATTAGAAATTTCTTAGGAAATTTGGATTTTACAGGAAGTTTATTAAAAATTTTTTAGACGTTTCAAAACCTTTAAATAATCTTTTGATAAAAGATACTCATTTTGATTTCAATGAAAAATGCTTAACTTCTTAAATATCAATTATTATCTATAACTATGATGATAGCACTTGATTGGAATGAACCATTTGAGTTAATATGTGATGTTAGTGACTGATGATACATGATCCAATGGTACATTACCACAAGATCAGAACTACCCGAGCCCATTAGGCCACACCACCAATAAGCGACCGAACATGGTCACAATCTCTCGATCGAGCACTCCTTTCGACACTCTTAGTCATACCCTCTTGAGAAGTTAACTACTCCTAACCTCTCGGTCATCTTAGCTCTCGATATCAGGCCTTCTGGTTATCCCACCCATTGGTGGATACATTCCATTAATACAGGTGTGATTCATTCCGTTACGTGATAAACACAATTTAAAACCACCAATTAAGGAAGTAAATCTTTAGTGAATTTAAACATTCCATAATCAGATATGAATCTTCCCTATTCTAGAGAAAATCTCTCTCAACAAGGAAACAGATTTTGGTAATCACTCCCAATAAGGCAGAAAACCTCCATGACAACCCGAACTTTCCTTAGTTAATAAGATACTAAATCCTTAAATATCTTTGACTATAGTCCCTACAGTCTCGGAAGATTCTCAGGAATCTCTCCATAAAGAAACGAAGGCTTCTACACCTCTCAGCTCATATGGTACTTACTATACACACATGCTATATATATATATTTAGTACTAGCAGCCAGCTAGTTACGTTCTTAGGAACTCTACACTTTTGACATAGAGACAATACATGGCTATCTCACGGCTCTCCTCAGTCTGTTTCTTATTCTCTCAAAACTGCTCTTTTTGACTTAAGTATTGAAGCCTTCTCCACCAAAATACTCTCCAGTGGTATTTTGCAGGTCTTATCACTCATGAAGACCTCAAAGACTCGTTGTCGCTATGGTTCAACGCTTGGTCAGTGGAGCAGATATCTGTGGAGCCAAACACACCTCTATCATATTGGCATTATTCATGGGAACAGACTGATCTCTTAGCCAACGTACTTCATGCCCTACCTTCTGTTTTTTTAATCGCCATGCTACCGAGAAGGAGGAATGGTAACACCTCAAAGGCCATATCTATAGTGGGAGGATAGACATCCAATCCTGAAAAGTGCGCCTCAAGAGAAGCCCTATGCATCTATCACGCAACTCCAGCCCCTTCTGATAGAGTTTACTACTCAAAGATAGAGAGGCTCAAATCAAAGATACAGGGGATGAGTAAGCGGTTGGACAAACTTAGTTATGCCCATTGACTAGAAGGATTGTCCTCTCCTTAGAGGTTAGAGTAGTCGTGTTGGCACAAACTCCAACCTCAGAAGCATCAAGAGCCCTAAGTCACCTCCCAACATGATTCGAATGACTTGAGAAAACAGGTCAAGAATCTCGTGCCCGCCGAATTGAAGCGTGCTAGTACTGGTAAAGAAGATGCCACCCAATATGTAGCTAGTCTTTCTCCTTTCGATCCTAAAGTCTGCACTAAGCCCATGCCACGAGATGTGCTCCTCCCTCCTATGGAGAGGTATGATGGAACCACCAACCCTTGGGACCATACAACATACTTCGTGATGGTCATGATCTCCAGGGATATGCCAAACATAGCCATATGTAAACACATCCCCACAACCTTGAAGGGTAATGCCCTAACATAGTTTAATTCACTCCATCCATTTAGCATTAAGAATTTTTCCCAACTCTAGCAATAGTTTGAAGCCCATTTTATGATTAGCTGGGGAGCTAATAGGAAGTTATCCTCCTTTCATCTCTGCAATGAAGGGATGACGAGTCTTTAAAAGATTTTCTAGACAAGTTCAAGAACAAGATGATGAAGGTCTCCTGTCTAAATCACTCTATTGCACTAGCAACACCATTTACCAGTTTATGGCCTTCAGGAATGAAGACCTCTATAACAAAGAATCTATGCTCAAGTAGAAAAATACATCGCAAAATTGGGGCATTTGATAAGCACTGAAACAAGGCAAGGAAAAGCAAGCACAGTCGCTCACCTCGGTAATCCTTGTCTGAAAGGAACTGACTGGAACCTCCTCCTTATTGTAGGTTTACCAATTTCACTCCACTAAATGACATATCTAGTCAGATCTTGGTATAGATCAGGAACAAGCCTTATGTTAAGTGGCCCCCACGTCTCCTAAGGGATGCTTCGAAGGAGGAGAAGACTCAGTATTGCTACTTTTACAGAGACTACAACCACCAAACAAATGAATGTTGGAAGCTAAAGGACGAGCTTAAAGTCTTGGTTCGAGATGATAGACTCTAGAGGTTCATCAGTATGGAGGGAGAGAAGAACCCTCCTTGGAATCCACATGCGATAGTATGAGTAAACGAGCCAAATGAACCACTACTCCTAAGAGCTGCCCGCAATCAAGCCAATAAGGTAATCCTTCAAATACAAGGTGGACACCCCTCTTCAGTATCTTCCTTTTCTAATGAAGCCTCTCCTACCCTGAGCTTAACGGCCCTAATGGACACCCAACAAGGTTAGAATGAATGAACACTCGTACCAATCTTCCAGAGGACTGAGATACACCCTCTAAAGAGGTTCTCATAGCCCACATCATGAAAGGATAGAAGAAGAAAAGATTTATGACAGGCTTTGACAATGATGATCTAACTTGTGTTGATCCAAACCACCACGACCCGTTGGTCATTACAAGTAAAATAGGCCAATACACAGTAAAGAGGATTTATGCCAATCAAGGAGCCAGTTGCGACCTCCTTTATTGTGATGCTTTCCAACAGATGGGTTTCGATCACGCTCACCTTCAGCCACATGTCAGACCCGTAAAGAGACTTTTAGGCGAGTGGCTTTACCCCGAGGGCACCATCCTTCTTCCTGTCACCCTCGAAACACTACCTAATTATGCAACTGTTACAGTGATGTTTAACGTGATCAAGCTATAGTCAACCTACAATGCCATCTTGGTTCATTCTGAACTCCCATTGGAATTGAGATGCTTCCATGTAACCCAGAGTCACCAACTATTTTAGTCTGGTAATCTTTACCTATTATTTTCGTTTTTCGTGACTCTAGGTTGTTAGACGAAGAAGTTAATTCAAAGTTTTTATAGTTATTTTTATAATAACACCATCATTTCATATGTTTGTCTTTTCATAACATCATGATCAACATAAGCATATGAAGCTGAGACTAATTTACGGGCATCAAACACCCTCAAACGTGTTGTTGATATAGGAGGTAACTCCTTACTGAGTACAAACGAGCACTCTTAGTGCAATGCCATCGATCTCTCTCTTGGCGCAATGCCAACGAGCACTCTTGATGCAATGCCTTCAAACTTTATCTTAGTTCGAAACCCTAAAAATTAATACCGATCCCCAAATACAAACAAATTTATAGCAATAGTGGTACCAGATCGAATCTTACAAGAGCTAAATTAATTTAATTTCTTAATTTAATACTAAAGTAAAAATGAGGGATTTATCAATTAAATTTCTAAAATAAAAATTAATAACTAAAAAATAAGATATAAATTGACAATGTAAAAATAATAAAAATTAAAAGAAAATCAATCTACCAAAAAAATCTGATCTAAGGGTTCACACATTTAATAGTTTCACTGATCATGAGTTAAAAATATTTTTCTTACAATTCAAACATTTAACCTTAAATTTATTAAAATAGCCGTAATAAATTTTGTGTTTTTCTAATTTAATTGATTAAGCCTAGCATCCAATTAAAACTTAACATTAATTGACTGAGTACTAGCGTTCCATATCAATATAATAATAACATTAAATTCTGTGAAAACAGTTAAACCAAAATCCAAATAATCGGGATAGTCGCAATTATTTAATTTTGTTCCATCGATTCACTTAGCTTAAACATGAATATTGGTAAAAGACTCATAAATATAAATAACCTCATTGCTACTTGTATCATTCATTTATGATAATTATGGATCACTAAATTCATATATAACTATAGAAAGAATAATATTAAATTAAATTGTCAGATTAACCAATACTAAAGTTTCATGTAAATAAAAATCAAGAATCAATGAATATTTGAATTAAAAGGATAAAAAATTAAATTAAGCACATAATCTCATAGTGAAAATAATCAAATGAAAATTTCCCTTGAATCATAAAAAGAAACTAGCCACTCATAGTGGATAAAATGTTCTTGAGTTTTTCAACAAAAGAAAGAAAAAAATAAAATGGAAAAGAAAATAAAATAAAAAGAAAAGAAAACCAAAAGGAGAGCAACAAGGAGCTGTCACCCACTATGAATGTGAATAGTAATGTGAAAAGTGCTCCTTCCCTTTTTTTGTCTTCTAGGTCAAAAGAGTCTCTATCCAAGGGATAAGAGTTGCTCCTCCAAATTACGAAAATAAAAAATTTTAACTCTTAAAAAAAACAATTTTTATTTAAAGTAAAATTTTACTAAAATTAACTAAGACTAAAATTCAAGTTTTTTTTTTTTCTTTTCTTCATAGGCCCAATTTTGATGACTTGAACTATTTATCTCCGAATTGTCTCCTTAATCCCACTTTGACCCAATCTTCTAATTTCAATCATCTAAAAAAAATCATAAAAACCAACTATTAGAGCATAAACCAATCCAAAATCAAACCATAATATCAACAATAAATTTAACATTTTACATATTATCAAATTCCCCCATACCAAACTAATGCTTGTCCTCAAACATTCATTAGACCAATGCCACACAACTATTCTCCTCTTCACTCCTTCTCCTCCTTCAATTCATCTTCAAACAATTTCAAATCAGCACATATTGAAAAATTCAAATCAAAATAACAATCTAGAAAACAAGTAATCATTGAACCATAACCTTAAGAGAAAATATAAGCATCTCATCAAACTCAATAATATCATCAGAATTCAATATATCAAGATCCAATACCCTTACAAGGAATTCACTCTATATAGTCAAAGTGTTTAAAGGACATATCAATGGCTCTCAAATCAAAATATAGTATGTCATTACCATAAACTTACTTATTTATTAAACTTTTACCACTAATTATATGAATTCAAAACAAAAATTTGGGAGTCTTTACAAGAGTTGTAACATGGCTTGGGTAAAGGTAGGATAAAAGAGTAAATGTGATGTGTAATGTATATATCAAAAGAAGCATGTCAAGAAACACAAGACTATTTCCCTTATCAAACATATCTCATATCATGAAATACAATCAACCCAAATAAAAATAACCCAATCAAGGCCATCTCATTCCTCAATCAAAACAATTGAAAATTTTTTCCTTTTCAAATTCTCCAATCTCAATTTTCTGGGAATTTTTTCTTTGTTTCTTTTTTTTTTTGCTTTTTTCTTTCTTTTTTTTGTTTTTTTTTTTAAGATAACAAACTCGAGAAGGAATGAAAATATGGTGCACATATAAACCACCTTGAATCGTATGATTGAATCCCTAAAAATAATCCCCGAATAAAATTTCCCCCATTCTCTTTTACAAATAACCACTCATTCATATTCTAATCATTTGATACAAAGACCAAAAGAAGTTAAGCGTAAAAAATAAAGTCTTGCGTTAATTAATGAGGTTATGACCAAAGGAAAAGAGGTAAAGGCTTAATTGAGTTCACTATGGGGATAATATACATGGGAATGTTTTTTTTTTTTTTTTTTCGAGAGCTAAAAGGGTAAACTTAAGTGCCCCCATTATATTAATGTATAAACTCATGGATGTGGTATCAAAATGCATAGCAAAACAAGTTCTAGAATAAATACACTATGATTGATAAACACTTATCAAGAAAAATTTAAATCAAAGATGATGGTATGCTCTTAAAGTTCAAAAACTCATATAAGTGTTTAAATTTGTATCAAATCTTACACATTTTCATTTAATTTAATCATCAAGATCAATTGGACACTTAAAAAAATTTTATCCAAAATAACTAATCACACTTGTCTTTCTCATGTATTTCAACTCAAACCAACAATGTATACTAATTCAAAATTATTCTTAAACAAAAATCAAAAGAGTATGAAGTTCAAAAGAAAATAGAAAAAAATAACATTGACATGAAAAATCTTCCCACACACCTAAATCCTACATTATCCTCAATGTATGCAAAAGGTAAGAAATTAGTCACAATGCTAAAGAAACTCACAAACCAGTCTCAAAAAATCACCCAATACAACATACAAAAATAGGACAATGAAAAGATGAAAAAAAGAGAGAAGACTCCCCTAGGGTGATGGCGGAAAAGGTAGCTTGAAATCCACAAATTCAGTTAACCGAAGGGCTTGTTCGTGATTTTTGCCGATGTGAATGAATGGTTTGTTGAATTATGATGATAAGTATGGTGGAGAGAAGATGAATGATTCGTGAATGAGAAGAGAAAATGAGTAGGGAAAATAATGTGGGTTTGCTCACACACACACACTCTCTCTCTCTCTCTTGTGGAAGGAAACCGCATGATCACGCACTACTGCATTGAGTGCTTTTGTCCATTTGTTGAATTTGTCTTCAAAATTCAACGTGATCACGCCTTAAGGAAGGGAGTGCTTCTGCCCAACTTCTCAATTGTCCTCTGTCCATCTCTTGACTTGAATAATTGCATTCCGAGCACTTACAAAAATTAAAAGAAAAAACTAATGACACTAATCAAAATCCCTAAATTAAAACAAAAAATCAAATATCAAAATAATCAAACTCAAAAAAAAAAAAAAATATATTGGATTGCCTCTCAACAAGCGTAATTGTTTAACGTCGTTATACTTGACACTCTCCACTTGTTTCTCTCTTCAAGGTGGCTTCAACTTTAACTTGGGAGCCCCATATAATTCCCCCGCCATCTCTAACTGTGCATTCAATTCAAAATCAATATCACATTTTTCTTCACAAATTTCCTGTACAATTAAATCGATAATATTAGCAGAACAAATTGATTGACACTCAGTTGGATGCTTCATAGGATAAAAAATAATAAATTTAACAAACTCACTGTCGAATTCGATGGAGAGAGTATCCTCATTTACATCTATTTTTGTTTGTTATGTCTTCATGAATGGTTTTTCTAATAGAAGTGGAGCTAAATCTATGATAGTGGTTCTTTCCATTTTAAAGATGTAAATATTAGTTGGGAAAATTAATTTGTTAACTTGCACTAAAATATCTTCAACAATCCCTTCGGGTAGGTATAAAAATAGTCAGCTAACTGAATAACAACCTCAGTTTCTTTGAAGGGACCTAATTTTAGAGCACTATAAATTGAATAAGGCATGATATTGATGGGTGCTCTTAAATCTAGCATGGCATACTCAATTTTTTTCTTATCAATAACACAAGGTAGAGTAAATATACCTATATCTGCATATTTTTTAGGTAGAGTTCTCTTGATCACATCAGATACATTCTCATCCATCTAATCACCTCTTATCTTCTTAACTTACTTCTCGTATTCTTCCTTTTCGGAATTCTCCAACTTGCTATGAAAAGGTTATACAATTGCACTAGAAGTGTTAGGCAAAGAGGACTCGAATGTTATCTTGATTGGATTTTCATGTATGCCTTCATTTTCATTCTCTATATCCCTTATCGTATCCACCCTTTTAGTCAATGTTGAGCTCGATTGAAGTTCCTTCCCACTTTTTAACATTATTGTGTTAACGTTCTCTTTAGGATTTACCACCATTTGTGAGAGCAATCTTTCAGAATTTTGTACCTCCAACCTACTAACCATAGTCGTTAGTTGGGAAATCTAGTTCCCTAAATTCTGAATGCTAGTTCTCATTTCCTGTTGAAATTATTGAGTGTTAGTTGCAAGAGCTTTTACTATATTTTCTAGAGACATACCTGAATTTGAGGATTGTGCAGGTGTTGGTGGTGGTCTGTTAAAAGGTAAAAGTGGATATCTTGGCCGTCCTCCTTGATTTCCATAACTCAAATTTGGATGGTCCCTCCATCCAATATTGTAATGGTTAGGGTAAAAATCATATGTATGCTGAGATTGACCAAAAAATCCTCTTACGACATTTACTTGTTGAATAAGATCTTCTTGCAATGTTGGACAGATATCCATAGGATGTCCCAAAATTGAGTATATGCCACAAAGTTTAAATGTCTACAATTGTCTTATAGCCAACTGACGAATCAAAACAGTTAGTTCAGAAATTTGAGTTTCAAGATTCGAGTGATTTACTTCAAGAGTTGGATACCTGATGCACAAGGATTGTTGATTCAAAATTGATGCAGTTAATTTCTTCAAAATTCTTTCATGAATTACCATCTTTTCCTCATCTTTAAAAATCAATGAATAAGTGAAAAACATAAACTAAGAAATTAATGTAGTTCCCCAACAACAGTATCAAAATTTTGACGGGTTGTCGAAACCCTCAAAATTAATATTGATCCCCCAATACAAACAAATTTGTAGCAATAGTGGTATCAGGTCGAACCCCACGGGAACTAAATTAATTTAATTTTTTAATTTAATGCTAAAATAAAAATATGGGGTTTATCAACTAAATTTCTAAAATAAAAATTAACAACTAAAAAATAGTGTTTTAGAAACCGAACTGATAGATGACTCGGCCTACCTATTGGTTCATTGGTTTATTTGTCGGACCGTTTTACGAACCAGATATCATCATGATGTCATATATAATTTGTATATTATATATTTTAAAATAAAATAAAATTCATATATTTTTATAAAAAATAAATTTATTTCATCAACACATGAATATAAGAACATACCATAAAATGAGTAACTGGTCACGCTTATTAAATTTTTACCTCAACTTGCTGTTTATTGCAATAATTTTAATTGAAAAATTTTAAATCCAAATAATAGTATCAAAATATCATTCTAATTTTTTAAAATAAATAAATAAAAATAATGATTATGAGGTTTAATTTAACAAACTAAAACTGATATAATAATATAAATTCATATTTTGAATTTCAAAATTTAGAATTATGATAAATTATAATTTAATTTAATTCAGTCAAATTATATGAAAAATGATATCTCACTATTTATAGTTTTCAATTTTTGATTTTTATTTTAAAATAAAAAATTGAGATATTTTTTGTGGGTGTGAGTAAAATATTTAGAATATGGAGAAATTTTAAAATAAAAAATGGGATGATATTACCAAGAAATTATAAATAAATATAAATTATAATATACTAAAACAATAATAACACATAATATGGTGGTGAAGGTTATGTATATTATCATCACCTTTTCAGATTCGAATCCAAATAGTTGCAATATTTTTACACATTTTTTATATTAAAAAAATCGTTGGACCGGTCGGTTCAATACGGTTCATTTGGTTCAACTACGGGTTTGATTGATTTCGACCGATTTTTAAAAAATTCGATTTTGTAATGAAAGTTGGACCGGATGCTGGTCTGGTTCCCGGTCTGACCGGTCGGATCTGCCGGTCCAGTCCAGTTTTCAAAAGACTGCTAAAAAATAAAAAATAAATTGATAATGCAAAAATAATAAAAATTGAAAAAAAATCAATCTACCAAAAAACTTTGATCCAAGGGTTCACACATTTAATTGTTTCACTGATCATGAGTTAAAAAAATATTTTTCTTGCAATTCAAACATTTAATCTTAAATTTATTAGGATAGTCATAATAAATTTTGTATTTTTCTAATTTAATTGACCAAACCCAACATTCAATCAAAACTTATCATTAATCGACTGGGTACGATAGTGTTCCATATAAATATAATGATAGAATTAAATTTTGTGAAAACAGTTAAATCAAAATCTAAATAATTGAGATAACCGCAATTATTTAATTTTGTTCCATCGATTCACTTAGATTAAACATGACTATCGGTAAAAAATCCATAAATATAAATAACTTAATTGTTATTTGTACCATTCATTCATAACAATTACGGATCACTAAATTTCTAGATAACTATAAAAAGAATAATATTAAATTAAATTATCAAATTAAAAAATACTAAACTTTTATGTAAATAAAATTAAGAATCAACGAATACTTGAAATAAAAGACAAAAAATTAAATTAAACACATAACTTCACAGTGAAAACAATCGAATGAAAATTTCCCTTGAATCAAAAAAAGAAACTAGTCACTCATGGTGGACAAAATGCTCTTGAGTTCTTCAATAAAAGAATGCCAAAAAAAAAAAAAAAATTGCAAAAGAAAAGAAAACCTAAAGGAGAGCAGCAAGGAGCCGCCACCCATTATGAATTCCCACTATGAATGTGAATGGTAATGTGAAAAGTGCTCCTTTTTTTTTTTTTTTTTTTTTTTGTCTTCTAAGTTGAAAGGGAGTTTCTATCCAAGGGATAAGAATTGCTCCTCCAAATTAGAAAAATAAAAAATTTGAACTCCTAAAAAAATAATTTTTATTTAAAGTCAGATTTTACTAAAATTAACTAAGATTAAAATTCAAGTTTCTTCTTTTCTTCATAAGCCCAATTTTGATATCTTGAACTATTTAGTTCCAAATTCCCTCGTTAAACCCACTTTGACCCAATCTTCTGATTTCAATCACCTAAAAAAAGATATCATAAAATCAACAATTAAAGTATAAACTAATCCAAAATTAAACCATAACATCAATAATAAATTTAACATTTTGCATGTTATCACTTAGCGTAAGTCCAATGAGCACTCTCAGTGCAATGTCTTCAAAATTTCTCTCGGAGCAATGCCAACGAGCACTCTTGGTACAATTCCTTCAAAATTTCTCTTGGCACAATGCCAACGAACACTCTCGGCATAATGCCCTCAAACTCTCTCTTAGTGCAATGCCAACAACCACTCTTGGCGTGATGCATCAAAGTCTCTCTTGGTACAATGCCAACGAGTACTCTTGGTGCAATACCATCAATGTCTCTCTTGGCATGATGCCAACGAGCATTATGGCGCAATGCCTTCAAAAGCTCTCTTGGTGCAACATCAACTAGTATTCTTGGCGCAATACCATCAAGCTTTCTCTCGGAGCAATGCCAACAAGCACTCTTAGCATAATACCTTCAAACTCTATCTTGGCACAATACCAACTAACACTCTCTCAGCGCAATGCCCTCAAACTCTCTCTTGGCCTAACATCAACTAGCACTCTCTCAACATAATGCCTTCAAACTCTCTATTGGTATAACGCCAACAAGCACTCTCTATGTGTAATGCCACTGAGCCTCTTTTGGTGCAACGCCAATGGGCACTCTCTTAGCATGATTCCACCCAACCTCTCTTGACCTATCTTAGTGTAACTCCAATGAAGATCATGTTATACAAACTAAGTCTGATCCTTGCTCTAGCAATTCAGGCATCTTAAGAAAGTTCTAACTCTTCTAGCATATAGTGAACTCGAAAACAAAAACGTAATCAAAACAAGTACACAACAAGGAATCTGATACATTCATTCGACCATGAAACATACAAAATTTAACATTAATTAAGAGAAAATAAAAGAATTCATAGTTTACAATGGAGGAGGAGGAGGAAGAGGTGGAGGAAGAGCCCTCTGACATAAAGACTCAAAACTGGTTCAAAGGGTCATGACGTCAAAACCCTTGTCGATTACCTCTAGAGGGGCACCACCCAAACGAGTATTGATGAGACTTGAACTTGACACCCCAAGATCAGCACTGTCAACACTCATAGTCTTAGCCCCTGTTAATCCCGCTTGGTAGATAACCTTATCGAAATACTGTAATTTTTTAGACAGTCTACGTTGGGCGCGCCTATGGCTATCAATAGTTTCCACGATGATCTTCCCTAGCTTGACAATCTTCTATTTTGTAGCAATAAGTGATTGCTCTCATGTTTGAGCCACCTTCTCATCAGCTTGTAGCTTTGCCTCGTGTACTTTTGAATCGGCTTCCAGTTTCTCACACTTTGTCAGAGCCGCCACAAACTGTCAGAGCACCAACCTAGGTTAGTCCTAAGGTGCTAAATCTCCTCATTTTTATTATCACAAGCAGCCCTAGCTGCTTTCTCCTCCTATATTTTCTTCTCTTTTTATGTCAGAACATCATGTAATTGGGAGACCTCCTCGTTGAACTGCTCTACACGGTGTTCCAAATGCTTGATTAGCTACTCCCTCTTCAGCTTCTGAAACTTGGTTAAAGCAATAGTCTACACAAAACACATTAGTCAGATGAAACCAAATGAGAAATGTAGATAAAACACATCTCAGAAAAATAGTTCATACCCCAAGTCCAAAGGACTTGAGGGTATCCTCGTCCTGTTCCAACGACAGATTGTTCTAGCTCAGCATGATGGTAATCTATCCGCTTGGTTCGGCCACCATCTTCACCTCTGTAATGTCCAAATAGAAGTAAAGGTGGTTGTTGATGCTAACTGCCACAGTCCCTCACTCTTGAAAGTCCTTCATATCATCATAGGATGTAATGAAAATAGAAGGGAGGGGAGCAATCCTCTCTAGCATATTTCTCTTTCCCTTCTACATGTACAGGGCCTTGAGAAAGGCACAAGATAGCTTAGCTCCAACCTCCTGATCCACGTGACCGGGGGGTGCCCCCTCAGCCTCACCTAGGGTAAGAGTGGCCACGATTCCAAAACCGCTGGTTTCGGTTCGTCATTCACTTGAATTGGAATTGAACCACTTACCAATGGTTCTAGTTCGGGTTCCTCACAATTTGGTTCCAGTTTTGGAATCACCGGTAGTGGTTCATCATCCACTAGAACCAAAATCAGAATCAAATTGCTTACCAATGGTTCTAGTTCCTCATGGTTTGGTTCCGATTCGAATCATTTGGAACCAAAATTTAAATTCTTTAATTTCAATTCTCTCATCCCTTTAATAGGTCAACTTGATTATTTTGTTTTTCAATTCATTAACCTAGTCGACTTATGTTAATTTAAGTTGTTTTGTATTTAAATTTTGTTTAAACTCAAGTTTTGCATGTAAAATTTTAGCTTAGATCAATTTATTTGTTTTATGTAACTCTTTAAATCAAACATTTATTTATCATAAAAACATTCTCATTGAAATATATTTGTTCAACAAATTCACATCACCAAATGAAATATATATATATTATCTTTTTTATAACTATAATACATCACATATTTAATTCTTTGTTTTTACAATTAAAAAGAAAAGAAAAAAAATAAAGAAAGGGGCTTGAATTTAATTTATATAAATTAAGTTGCTTACATATCCTTTTCAGGATTAAAGGAATCAAAACCCTCGTAGTTCACTTACTATTTGAATTTATAACTATCTTACCTTAAATTAATCTGAAATGTTGTCAGAGGTAAAGATTGATGTACTTTCGGTTGTAATGTCATATAAATCTTTATTATTCTTCTTGATTATCTCTTATTGTCTAAGATCTGCTCTGCCCTAATTATCTGGACAGGTTTGTACCTCAAGCTATTCAGGATCATATATGATCTCGTCTCATCCAAAGTATTCTATCACATGTTAAATACTTATTCAACTGCCACAATTGAGATAGGAGTTGCTAAAATTTATTTAGCAATTTGTAATAATATAGGAAAATTGTTTACATGCTCTTTCAATCATTCTAGAATTGAAAAATCTTTGAAAGATGGATAGACATTAAACTCGAAAATTGTTAGATATAAAATAATTTCAGATGCAGAATTTGAAATTTTTGATTTCCTTTGTCTTTTAAAATAATATTTTTTTATTTTTTTTTTTTTTAAAAATTTTTAAAAATTTTTTTTTTTAAAAATTTTTTTTATAAAAAAAAATAAAATTTTAAAAAAAAAAAAAAAAAAAAAAAAAAATTTTTATAATAAATATTTTTTTTTTTTTTTAAAAATTTATATTTTTTTATTATAAAAAATAAAAAAAAAAAAAAAAAAAAAAAAAAAAAATATATATATAAAAAAAAAAAAAAAAAAAAAAAAAAAAAGATATTTTTTTTTTTAAAAAAAAAAAAAAAAATAATTTTTTTTTTATAAATTATGTCTTTTAAATTTTCATCATTTTCAGTCTCTTGCATAGCATTCACAATATTAATATTTTCTAGTGAAAATAATAAAAATGTAAGGTAATAAACATCAAACAATATTTATGTAACATTATTAAACACTTTTAATAAATTTAAAATTTTTCACAAATATTCTATTGTTTTGGATATAAAATAATAGAATTAACATTATTTGCAAAAAAAACACATAACAAATGTCTATAAAAAATAATTCATTTAATAATTCATAAATTGAATTCCAACATGTTAGAACATCTTTAGAAAATCTTTTAGGTTTTCTCTCATTTTTCTTACAATATCTAAGTCAATCTTTTATTAGTTGTGAATGATTTCATAAATAGAAATTGCTTTTTTAATAGCGGTAAAATAAATTTCAAGATATCTTAATCCATCTTGAACACACACACACACACACACACACACACACACATATTTATCAAAGCCTCTAATAGAAGCAATATTAGCAAAATTATTATCAAAACCAATAGAAAAAATTTTATTCACTAAATAATATTCTTGTAAAATTGTACAAATATTTTTAATTGTATGTTTTTCATCTAAAACTCTAAATGCAATGATATATTTTTGTTATTCTAATTATTATTAATCTAATGACATATAATAGTTATATAAGAATGTTTTGCCAATGATCACTACAAGTATCACCACATATAGAAACTTGATATTAAAATTTTTCAAAAAATTTTGTAAATTATTTTTCTCCCTTTTATAAAGTTTATGAATTGTATGTGTAACAGTGGTTCTAAAATACATTTTGCAAAGGATTCAAATATTTTGACAATAATTAATAAATCATATTTTTATCAAAACTAAAAGATAAATATTCAATAGCAATTATTTTAATTAATTCTTCCTTATTTTTTTTCATCGGAATAAGTAAAAACAGAAAACGGATTAGAAGATGCAAACCCAAATATTTAAATTTGTATTCTATCAAGAGCAGTTTTAGTTGAATATTTGTTATTCAAATGCTTTCTAAATATCTCATATCCTCCACCTTTTTTGAATTTGAATTGTAGGTCATAATAATTGCAAATAATTTGTATTGACCAATTTGACAAATGATTTTTCTCGAAATATACGTTAAAAATGTTGAATTTTAACATTTTTTATTTTTCTGTACACATCTCTTTTTTATCATCATTTTCAACTTCAATGTTAATGTGTTCAGAGTCTTGTGTAAAAAAATTCTCAAGATAAAATTGCTCATTTTGAGAAGATTCTCCAACCTTACTTCTGCCTCTATTACTTGATTTCTTTTTTTTTTATATATATATAAATGAAATCGAATAGAATTAGAAATTGAAAAAATGAAAAATTGAGTATGAAAAAGAATAAAAAATAGAAAATATCAATTAAGAGTTGAGAAGTTAAGAATATGAATTAAAATAAAATTGTGAGAGTATATTGATAATAAAAAGTAAGAAGTGAGAATTGATTTGTGAAGGGATATAAAATTGAAGTGATATTTATAAAAATTTCATATTTTTTTTAAACTAAAATTATCCTTCTAAAAATTGTATAACAATTAGTTTTGAAGGGTATAAAAGTAATTATAAAATATTTAAAATTTGAATTTTGTAATACAACAACAGTACTATTTAATGCTTGATTGTGATACAATAATAAAAATTTTGAATTTTAAATGACTTTGATCCTTATACATGTTTATTATTGTGATTTTGACACAATAATGAAAATTTTGAATTTTGAATGACTTTGATCATTGTGCATATTCATTATTGTGACATAATAATGAAAATTTTAAATTTTAAATAATTTTGATACTTGTGCATGTTTATTATTGTAATTGTGACACAACAATAAAAATTTTGAATTTTGAATGATTTTGATCCTTGTGCATATTCTTTGTTATGACAAAATAATGAAAATTTTAAATTTTAAACAAATTTGATCTTTGTGATTGTGATAGAACAATGAAAAAGAAATTTGAATTTTAAATGACTTTGATCCTTATGCAAAAACAATGGATTTCAATCCAGTTTTTAAAGTGATTTTGGTTTTTGTACAAAAATAAAACCACTTGTTTTTAAAGATTTAGTTCCAATTTCAAAAAAAAAAAAAAAAAAAGATTTGGTTTCGGTTCCAATTCGGGTTCTAATCCCGATTCCTTTTCGATTCCGGTTTTGGTTTTTAAAAATCAGGAACCGAAATCAAACCATAAGTCTCTAGTTTTGGTTTTGATTTTTGAACCAAAACCGACAAAGTGGTTCCGATTTGGTTTTGGGATAATTGGTTTAGGTTCGGTTCACAGTTCAAATCGAACCATTATTAGTCCTAACCTAGAGTAACCCTCTCGATATCCACTTCTAATATCTCAACACCGTCTTTAACTCGGCCCTCATCAGCTTCTCCTTCCCTAATCCCCTCAAAGGCTAACATCAGGGACAGAAGAAAGGTCGCCTTTGGTTCAAAATCTCTGGCTCCTTCTTGAAGGGGAGCCCAGCCATACTTGGTAAACCTTGTCGCTCGGTTTCACCAGCCCCCTCACTTAGGCTCATCTGTATCAAAACTTTTCTTTTCTTCCTCCCAATGCTGAAATGGGGAGGGATCACTTGACTAAGCACTCTAACTAATGCGCTCCTACCTCTCCTGCATCCTTTTTGGCCTTTGGCCTCATGTGTTTATCGGTGATCACTTCAGCGAGATCCTCCCCCTCGATATAGGGGAGAACATTAACAAGCTTCATATCCCTCTTCCTAACCAAAAGAGGCCTTTCTATCTTCATCCGCTCCCAATAGCAAACTGGTTAAAGAAAGATGACATTTGCTCATCCAAAAGAGACTCTATATAAATGCACTTAGCCTTTGCAAAACAAAAACTTGCGACTTAATGCATGAATCTAGAATGGCGGGAAGGACTGAGAGTCTTCAGCCTAAGGAAAAGCTCTCCCCTAATGTTGGGCAATACCGACATCGACTCCCTCTTCAAAAATTTAACAAAAAAAAACTTGTGCATCCAACTTTTATAAATTGTCTCCTTATAGAAGAATTTTAACCCCAACTCCGGCCTGGTTTGAAAGAAAAACCAACCGTCCATACAAGATCCCACAGGGCACCTTTTCAAGATAAAAATAGAATACAAAATATCAAAATCAAAGTTCAACCTACAAAATCTTAATAGATTTGCTATTGCCACAATCAGCTGCCAAACACTCGGAATTAATATAGTTGGAAAAATATTCCAATATGTCAAAACCTAACCAAAAGCGCCCATGTACAGTAGGCGTAGACCATACTTTACGTATTGGTTATATATCGGTGCACTTCCTATAGGTGGCCTATTCACCCTGTCCTCCTTCATTAGTGTCTTAAAAACATAATCATCCCCCAAACCCATAACATTGACAATCTCACCTAACTCATCTTGGGATATCATGCTTTTGATATCGTTAACACCATGATGAACACGTGACTTAGAACCCTTTTCCATTACAATTTTTCTTATGAACCTCTCTCTGTCTACAGTCTCAAAACCCTAATTTTCTATCAGTGAAAACAAAATAACGAAAAGTAGCAGTCTTATTGGTTTTAACTAGTCTTAGGCCACCTTAAAAGAGGCATGTGCTAGAAGATTCATGAATACCAATGCGGCATGTACCGCATTAATGCTCCACTTCCATACGATTCCACTTTCGCGCCCATTCCACTAATTCAAAACTATTTTCTCTCCCCTTCTTTTCGAGTTACACAACTTTTATTATCTCGACCTTACTCCTAACTCTATCCCTCCGAACTAGCCTTAGGAATGGGAGGCAAATGATGACACATGGTCCAACGGCCCATTATTATAAGATTGGAACTACTCAAGCCCATTAGGTCATACTACCTATAAGTTACCGAGCATGCTCACAGTCTCTCAGTTAGGTACTCCTTTTGACCCTCTTGGTTTTACCCTCTTTAGAAGCTAGCTACTCCTAACCTCCCAGTTATCCCAGCACTTGACTCCTAGGTCTCCCGATTATCCCATTACTCAGCAGATATATTCTATTAATACAAGTGTGACTCATTCCGTTACATGATAAGCACAATTTGAAACTACCATTAAGGAAGTAAAACTCTAACGAATTTAAACTTTCCTTAATCGGATATGAATCTTCCTTGTTCTTGGGAAAATCTCTTTTAATAAGTAAACATATCTCAATAATCACTTCTGATAAGGTAGGAAACCTCCACAACAACTTGAACTTTCCTTAATTAATATGACACAAATCTCTTAGAGTTCTTTGACTACAGTCCCTCAATCTTAGAAGATTTTCAGCAGTCTATCTATAATAAAACTAGGGTTTTGACACCCCTAAGTTTATATGGGACTTACCATATACACATGCTATATATATTCAGTACCAATGGCTAGCTATGTATGTTCTCAGGAACTTTACACTTTTCACATAGAGACAACACAGGGCTATCTCACCACTCTTCTCAGTCTATTTCTTATTCTCTCAAAACCACTTTTTCTTACTTAAGTGTTAAAATCTCCCCGCCAGAGTACCCTACGACAGTATTTATAAGTCTCATCACTCATGAAAACCTTGAAAACTCCTCAATACTTTGGTTCCACACTCGGGTAAGTGGAGCAGGTATCTGTGGAGTCGAACCCACCTCTATCATTGACTATACAATAGAAGCCATACTTGGACAGCAAAAAGACAAGGTCTTGGACAATTTTTTAAGTAGTATATTGCATGCAAGACCAGGAATAAAGCTCAAATAAACTATGCAACCACTAAAAAAGAGCTTTTGGTTGTAGTGCTTGTATAGGATAAATTTAGATCTTATCTCATTCGGTTTAAAGTTATTGTTCACATGGATGATGTAACCCTTAGACTTTTGGAACTCCAAGAGCCATTATCAGTGATGGAGGCACACACTTCTGCAATCATCAATTTGAGGCCTTATGCAAATATGGTATGAAATGTAAGGTGGTCACACTATATCATCCTCAAACAAGTTGACAGTAGAGGTGTCTAACTGAGAAATCGAACATATTTTGGAGAAAACAATTAAGATCTAGAAAAGATTGGTTACAAAGGATAAATCATGCTCTTCGAGCATATGGAACTACATTCAAAACCCCAGTTGGTATAACCCCTATCATCTCTTGTTTGGAGAAGCTTGTCATCTAATAATAGAATTAGAACATAAAGCTTATTAAGCCACTAGTACATTAAACATGGATTTGGTAAAAGCTAGTGAAAAACAATTCTCACAATTAAATGAACTTGATGCAGAATCATTATATGGCATTTAATACATTCTCAGCTGTAATTGAAAAGACATCTAAGCATTTAAATGGGTTCAAATAAGACTCTTTGGAAGAACTTACGGATGTAGTTTCCAATGAGTCATGTCTTAAATAAGTTGGAGTCTTCTAGAGGTAATAATAGTTAGATTACTATCATCCATTTGTTGTTCCCGATGAGTCATGCTTTTTCTCTCTTTTCTTTATATTAGGAGTTAATAATGTGAGAACATGATCGGTCCTAACTCTACTACATAAAGACCTTCTTGTAACCATTGGAGAGGAGAGTGAGTTAATAATAATATTTGATCTTTTTTCCAAGGGAGCATTCTCTTATACTTCTAAACATTGGGTGGATTCCTCACACAAAGAAGTGGTCTAGCCCTGTATCCTCAGGTGGATTCCTTTGGTGGTGAGCTAGTTAATCTACCTTCATAAATTTTTCAACATTAGAACTAGATGAGTTTATGAATGATGCTTATGAAAATGCCAAATTATATAAAAGAGAGCAATAATGTGGTATGATAAGCAAATTCTTAAACATGAGTTTGTTCCTAATGAGCAAGTATTACTTTACAATTATCGTTTGAGACATTTTCTTAGGAAACTCAAGTCTAGGTGGTGATTGTTCATAGTGACATATGTTTTTCCACATGGAACCATTGAAATTTCTCATGCAACTGAAGTTTCTTTTTAGAAGAATGGTCAGAGACTAAAACACTATTTTAAAGAGCCACTACCGAGGAGAGACATTCAATACCTCTCCATGATCCAATATGAAGGGAAATGTATAGTCGAGCTATATATTATAAATAAAGCGCTTGTTAGGAGGCCACTTAACTAGAAAAAAAGGGGAGAGGTAGTAGCAATTGGCTACAACTTCGCCTAATTATCGCAGTTGTGGCTAATTAGATGGTAGCAAAAGGCCACAACTTTGTTTAATTGGTGTAGTTGCAGCCAAAATTTTTATACAGTAGCAAAGGGTTGCAACTTTGCCCATTTAGTGTAGTTGCAGCCACAAAATTTAGACTGTATTGAATGACTGCAACTCTCCTATTTGGCACAGTTGCACTATTCCTCTTTCCCTAAAAAATGGAAATTAGATATATCGAGAGGAAAAGCCAAGGATTCTTCATTACTTGACACCATAGTGTACCATTCCCCTCTCATTCTCTAATGGATCCACACTACATCCCTAGCATGCCAACACCAAACCTGTAATTAAAAGTGGGTTCGATTAGAACCCCAAATAGTAAGGGGATGCTGAATAAGGCTATAGAAAAGGAACACAAGGCTAAAGATGTATAAGCAGCAGGCTATCCATACTTTATAAGGGAGTTTTCTATTTCTCTAGCCTCTTCTCATTTTGTTGATAATTTTATTCTTATTTCACTTTTCTTTGCCCATTGAGTATTTGCATCAATTAACGACAATGTTTGGTTCAAATATGGGGTGAAATATAATGAACATCATTTTTCTTTTCCTTTGCATAGGGATGCATCATCCTTCCAAATTTATAACTTGAATTTATGTGGCTGGCAAATGACAAATTAGAATTTTTCTTTGTGGATTGATGATTTTTACTTGTGTATCAAACCATATTAATGCACAACAACTGTGAGAAAATATAAAGTAAAAATCTTAGAGGAAAATTATACAAGTTCATGTTCATAATTGAGTTGTTTTCCTTTTTGATATGTCTCATGAGTAAAAATGAGAGAAAAATTGGAATTCACATACATGGAGTTAAAAATGAAGTAAACACTATTTGTGGACTGATTGACCCTTTTTAGCCACCTTGAACATCATCCCTAGTTGTATTTTTTATTATCACTGGAAACCAATGTTCTTACACATTAACTTACCATAACTGCTGAGTTTGAATGGTTGCCAATCCATTTTATTTCTTTATTATCCAACCCTAGATATGCATTGTATCTATTAGTTCCTATGACAACCAAGAAGGTGAGTTGAATTGGTTGTTTTTTATTGAGTTTTTTTTTTAAAAAAAAGAATTAATCTAACTCCACTTAGATCTAAAATAATCTTATGGTCATCCTAAATATATACAATAGAAAATAAAAATAAAGATAGAGAGACAAATCTGATTTTGTATTGATTTAGTCTTATATCTACGTCCACTCTTCCGGCCAGTAAGTCGGGATCTAACAATTTGCTAGTTTTTCAATATGATACAAAATTACAAAATACAACCCAAGTCTGTTGACTTCTGACCTTCCTCAACATGAAGATACTTCGTCCAACAGAGGTGGTCTGACAAATCACACAAAGTTTACCTCACAAAAACTTAACTCACAACAATCCAAGTACAAAGAAATAATGACAATAGAAAGATGATCAAATGACACTCTTGTTTTATAAAAATTTCCTCACTTTCAAACTATAGTAGATTGCTCTTGTAAAATGCACTACAATTTTTTATATATGTCCACCTTTTTTAACTTTAATTTCTCAGCCTTCAGATCCTACAATAACAACATAGAGTTACTAGCTAAAGAGTAGTAACTTTACTGAGAAATCTCCTAATTTTTATGTGCTAAAATTCCTCCTGATATCTTGAGATAAATTGTAAAAATTCAAATTTGAAGTTTAAACATCTTTCTTGACATCTGCACAAACTGATTTGAATTTATTCAAAAGATAAGGTTTGCTAAAAATTTGAAAATCCTCTAAAAATTTAGCTCCTGGATTATGCTTCTTGTTCTAAAAAATCAAATGAACAGCTAGCCTCACTCGTATTTTTCTTCACCTTATCCTCAAGATTATAATGCTGCAAATTTGAATTTGTAATCTTTCATCCCTTTTTTGATGTGTAATTTTTGAATTTGAAAATACTTGATCACCCAAAGAGATATAATGTCCTAAATATATGCAAATGATCACGTCTCCTTTCATGGAAAATTACCAACTCTTTAGAATTTGAAATTTAAACTTCAGTGAACTTGATCTTCAATTGTTTAGAGATTAATGTATATATTCGAATATATTTTTAGACTAAATATAGTATCCAATCTACACTTACATTACTAAGTTAGGCCTTTGATAAATAGAAAGAATTTCTGCCTTTATAGTAGCCTCTATGATCCAAAATAACTTGTCTCTACAGTACCCTCTGTAACAACTTCTATAGACTTTTTATTTTCCTTCTGTCTTGCAACAGACTATGTCCCTCTACAACAGATTCTAGACTATCTCTATGACAATCTTTATAGTAACTTCTATGTACATTTTTATGAGATTTTTCAAATAGAACTTAATCTACATATTTAGTAAAAATATTAGAATAATATGAAAGATTTTATTATCATCAAAATCCACAAGGGACAACAATTTTTCTAACATTCTCCCATTTTTTATGACAACAAAACCATAAAAAATAAATACTAAAAATATCAAGAATGCACATTTTCAAACTATATCATGAATGAGAATTATCAAGTGAAACTCTCCCTTAATTTTTGGACATTTTAAGTTCTCTCCCTAAATGTGTGTATAGTTTTTATTTTTATCATATTTTTTATTTTTTCGATTCTCCCCTTTTTTTGTTCAAAAAAAATAAAATAGAGCAGATGTTAAAACAAATAACACATAGGGAAGCAAAAAATATTTCAGATTGAATTTAACACAATACACAGAAAAAGTTGTAGAGATTGACATAGAAGAAATGAAAACAATAACAGACTATGAACTCTATTCTGCACCTTCTGAAAGAAATCTCAATATTTCTTGAATTTGTTCTTGAGTTTCTTTCTGTTTTTTTTTTAATTTTTAAAATGGACAACATATTCCTATTTTATTTCTAATATTTTCAAACATTTCTTTATCTAAAGGTTTTGTAAAAATGTCTGCAAGTTGATTTTTAGTTTCAATATATTCCAAGACTATATTTCCATTAATAACATGAATTCTAATAAAGTGATGTCTAATCTCTATATATTTAGATCTTGAATAATTTATAAGATTTTTGGTAAGACAAATAGCACTGTGTTGTCACATTTTATCATAACATTCTTATAATTTAATCTATAATCTCTAAGTTGTTGTTTTAAACATAAAGTTTGGACACAACAATTTCCTATTGAAACATATTCCGATTCTACCATTAATAATGCAACTGAATTTTGTTTTTTAGACATCTAATTTATAATTATATTTCCTAAAAATTGACAAGTACCCAAAATATTTTTTCGGTCAATTTTGTATTTGGCATAATCGACATCCAAATATTCAATTAATCCAAAAAATTGAATTTTTTGGATACCAAATTCTTGAATTTTTAGTATCAGTAACATATTTTAAAATTCTCCTTATGGCTCTAAGATGAGATTCTTTGGATTTATTTTAAAACCTTATGCATAAACATATACTAAATAAAATATCGGGACGTAAAGTGGTCAAATACAACAAAGATTCTATTATGCTTCTATAAAGTTTTTCATTTACATCTTTTTCTTTTTCATTTAGATCTAATTTAATAGAAGTGGGCATAGGAGTTAATATGCTTTGAATTTTGCATACCAAATTTTTAATTAACTATCTTATATATTTTTCTTAATTTATAAAAATGTCTTGGGAGAGTTTGTTTAATTTACAACTCTAAAAAGAATTTCAATTTCACTAATAATTGATATTTCAAATTCACTTTTCCTAATTTTATTAAAATCAACACACAAATGTTCATTAGTATAAATGAAGTAGTGTCTATATTTTATTTTTTAAAATTATTTTGATAAGATATTCACTTAATCTTTTATAACATATCCTAGGTTCTTGTTTTAGATCATATAGGGTTTTTTATAATTTATAAAAATGATCTTCCTTATAATATTCCTTAAATCTGGGAAATTGACTAACATATACTTTTTCTTTTATATAGCCATTTAAAAATACACTTTTAACGTCCATTTGATATAATTTAAAATTTTTAAAATATACAGAAGCTAAAAATAGTCTAATTGCTTCCAACCTGGCAACCAGGGTAAAAGCCTCGTCATAGTTAATTCTTTTCTTTTGTGAATATCCTTTTGCAACTAACCTAAATTTATCTCTGACAATATTTCCATTTTTATCTAATTTGTTTCTAAAAACTCATTTTATTCCTATAACTGTTTTGTCTTTTGGCTTAGGTATTAAAATCTATGCATTGTTCCATTTAAAGTAATTTAATTCTTTTTGTATAGGCTCAATGTAGCTTTCATTTTCTATGATTTATTCTATGTTTTTCGGTTTTATACTAAATATCAGTGTAAATTGATTTTTTATGTTTTTATAGTTTGACATATTTCTTATTCTTTTACTTACATCTCTTATTATATCATCTTGTGAATAGTTAGACAAGAATTTTCAAATTTTAACAATTTTTTCTCTTAGTTCATTTTCTTTTATGATAACTTATTCATCTTTTATGGTATTATTATTTTCAAGGGAGAATTCATATTGTATAATATTATCATTTTCAATTTCTACTTTTTGAAATTAATTTTTATAAAATTTAACATTGATTATTTTTTCTACCATTTTAAACTATTTATTAAAAACTCTATATATCTAGCTATTTAAAAAAATAACCTAGAAAAATTTCTTCAATGGCTTTTTCATCAAATTTTCCTTGAATGTTTATGTTATTTTTCAAAATAAAATATATACACTCAAATGTATGAAAATATGAAATATTAGATTTTCTACCTTTAAAAATTTTATAGGGGATTTTATATATCATAGATTTAGTGTAAACTCTATTAATTATATAGCATATTGTAGACGTGGTTTCGACCCAAAAATATTTTTCTACACCTCTATTATTCAACATAGCTTTAGTCGCTTTTTGAATAGTCTTATTTTTATATTCAACTATCCTATTTTGTTGTGGTATATATGGTGACGAAAAATTTTGACTTATTCATTTTTTATCACAATATTTTAAAATTTCTAAATTATCAAATTTTTTATCATGATCCGTTTTTAAACTAGTTATTTTAAAACCTTTTTCATTTTGAACTTTCTTTGCAAAAATTTTAAAAGTTTTAAAAGTTTCATTTTTATTTGCAAGAAATAAAATTCAAGTGAATTTAGAAAAATCATTTACAATGACTAGTCCATATTTATTTCCACCAAGACTTAGGTTTCTAACAAATCCAAATAAATCCATATGTGGTATTTTTAAAGCCCTAGATGTGAAAATATGATCTTTACTTTTAAAATATGTTTTTACTTGTTTATTCAATAAACAAATACTACAATTTATATATTCTTTTAATGAAATTTCAGAAATTCCTCTAACTAATTTTTCTTTGGACAATTTTTTAATTGCTTAAAATTTATATGACTTAATTTATTATGCCATGTAAAAAAATCATCACTAAAGACTATTAAGCAATTTTCTTTTAAATTATTTAAAATTATAAAATCCACCACATATATATATCCTAACCTAGTCCCTTCAAAAATTTGTTATTGTGTCTTACTATCAAATACTATGCATTTATTTCTTTTAAATAACACATCATAATCTAAATTATACAATTGACTAACACTTAACAAGTTATGCATTAATTTATCAACAAATAGCATATTTTTTTATGATAGTATAATTTATACCTACGGTATCTTTTCCAATGATTTTTCCTTTTTGGTTGTCTCCAAAGTTCACCATTCTATGATCTTTTCTTTCAAGCTTTTTGAACAATGAGGTGTCACCCATCATGTGTTTCAAGCATCCGCTATCAATATACCATTTTTTTTTTAATTTTTGCCTCATATTCCTACGCAATAAAGAAAAGCATTATCTTTTCTTAGGAACCCAAACAAATTTGGACTCTCTAGAAAACAAGCTTATATTAGAGATTAATTTTCGTTGAGATGTACTAAGCTTGCTTATGAAACAATTTCTTATAGAGTGACCAAATTTGTGACATATATAGCAAGAAAATTATTTTAATTTCTTAAATAATACGGTCTATAATTTCTATACACAAAATTATTCTGAACAAACAAAAATTTATTATGCTTAAATCCAGAACTGAATTTTTTCTAAACTTTTTTTTTTTTTTTGCGATAGCTTCTATGGGTACTTTTATTGGTACTTTTGTAGAAATTTTTTGCAGTTTGTAAATGTTTATTCTGAGTTTCTTTTACAGCTTAACAAAAACAATTTTTTTAAAATTTGAAACAATTTTAGAATCATTTTTATACCCTAAACCAATTTTGGAAAAATCTTTTTTTTTAATCAAAAGTAGTTTTGATAATTTTTCATCATTTTCATCAAAATTTTGAAAATTGGATTCTATGGATTTTAACAAATCTTCTACCCTATTTTTCAAAACTTTGATTTCATTTTTCAGCCCAATATTTTCATTTTTTAAGCTTTTATTTTCAACCCAGGTCATTTCTAGCTCAAAATTTAGTAAAAAAATTTGTTTGCCTTAGCAAATCTTTTTCATTTTCGAATATAATATTCTTACTCTTAAGATCTGAAATAATATTCAGCAATCTGTTAGTTTAAAATATATTCTGAAAAGAACAATCAGAAGGGTTTTTAGAGTTCACCTGCATATTGGCCATTAAACAGAGGTTAACTTCTTCAAAAGCTTAAGAACTCTCATCGTCTGAATCTCACTCCTCTAAATCACTCAAAGTGGCCACCATTACTTTCCCTTTCTTTTTTAAAGTTTCAATTTTTGACAGCAGGACAGGGCACTCATATTTTATAGGGTCTGGCTTTTACATTCATAACAAATTGTTTCTTGTTTTTGCTCTTTTTCCGTGCTGTCCTTTCCTACACTAAGCTTGAGCATCCATGAGTTGTTAGTGTTTTTAGATTTAAAAACTTTCTTATCCTTTTTCTTAAAAACATGGATGAGTTTTCTTACCAGTATGTTCAGCACTTGATTACTACCATCTTCATCTTTAGAAACTTCATCTTCTTTTGCTACAAAAACTATTGTTTTTCTCTTCCCTTTAGTTTCAACAGCATGTAGAATTTCAACCTCATACGATATTAATTTGCCTCTTAACTCATTCAATGCAACCTGTTCAAATCTTATGCTTCCTCTTGGTGTCCCAAGTTCTAGGCAGCATATGAAGGATCTTTCTGACCTGATCAACATCTAAAATTTTTTGTCAAGTGAGTCTAATTTATTAGTAATAACAGAAAATCGATTAAACATATCTTTAATGTTCTCTCGTTGCTGAATTCGAAAAATTTCATACTCTTGCATCAACAAATTTATTTTAGTTTCCTTTACCGTGCTGATTCTTTCATGGATAATGCAAAGTCTATCCCAAATCTCTTTAGCTATAGCACATGAAGAAACTAGATTAAATTCAATAGGAGAGATAGCACAAAAAAATAAATGTTTAGTCTTAAAATTTATAGAAATCATTCTCTTATCATCTTCAGTTATTATTGAGTCTTTTACATCTAGGTCTCCAAAAGTAATGACTTTCCAAACCTCATAGCGGTAGCTTTTATAAATGTTTCTATCCTACATTTCCAATGAAAAAAATTTGCACCATCAAAATTGGGTGTTATATTGATAGTTTGGCCATATATATAAGGAAAAGACATTGATCTTTTACTTTAAAAAGGTCTCTTTAGTGGAGTGGAGTACTATGCTCTGATACCATTATTGATCCCTGTGACAACAAAGAAGGGGATTGAATTAGTTAACTTTGATTGGCTTTTTAAAAAAATTAATCTAATTCTATTTAGATGTAAACATATGCAGTGGAAAACAAAAATAAAGATAGAGAGATAAATCTGATTTTATAGTGGTTCGGTCTTGTGTCTATGTCCACTCTTTCAGCCAACAAGTCAACATCTAGTAATTTGCTAATGTTTCACTATGATACAAAATTACAAAATACAACCCAAGGCTGTTAACTTCTGATCTTCTGTAGCATGAAGATATTTTGTCCAAGAAAGATGGTCTAACAAATCACACAAAATCTACCTCACAAAAACTTAACTCACAATAACCTAGTACAAAGAAATAATGACAGCAGGAAAATAATTAAATGACACTCTTGATTTGTAAAAATTCATTCACTTTCAAACTGCAGTAGATTGCTCTCGTAAAATGCACTACAATTTTTGATATGCGTCTAACTTTTTTTAACTTTAATTTCTTAGCCTTCAAATCCTATGATAACAGCATAGAGTTACTAGCTAAAAAGCAGTAACTTTACTAAGAAATGTCGTAAGTTTTAGGTGCTGAAACCCCTTCTGATATCTTGAGATAAAATCAACTATAAAAATTCAAATTTTAAGTTTAAACATCCTTCTTGACATCTGCATAAACTGATTTGAATTTATCCAGAAGATAAGCCTTGTTAAAAATTCAAAAGCCCTCCAAAAATTTAGCTCCTAGATGATGCTTCTTATTCTGAAAAATCAAATAAACAGCTAACTTCACCCATATTTTTCTTCACCTTAACCTTAAGATTTTAATGCTACAAGTATTTGAATTTATAGTTATTCCTCCCTTCTTTGAAGTGTAATTTTTTAATTTGAAGATGTTTTATCACCTAAAAAGATATATTGTCCTAAATATATGCAAATGATCATGTCTCCCTTCTTGGAAAATTACTAACTCTTTGGAATTTGAAATTTGAACTTCAGTAAACTTGACATTCAGTTGTTGAGAGATTAATGCATGTATCCGAATATATTTTTAGACTAAGTTTAATACCCAATCTACACTTACATTGTTGGACTGGACCTTTGATAAATAGAAAGAATTTCTGCCTTTATAGTAGTTTCTATGGTTCAAAATAACTTGCCTCTATGACATCTTCTATAACAACTTCTATGAATCTTTTATTTTCCTTCTGCCTTGCAATAGATTATGTCCCTCTATAACAAGTTCTAGGCTGTCTCTATAACAGTCTCTGTAGCAACTTCTATGTATACTTTTATGAGATTTTCGAAATAGATCTTAATCTGCATACTTAGTAAAAATGTTAGAACAATATGAAATTTATCATCAAAATGCAAAGGGGACAACAATTTTCCTAACAGTATCCAAGTAAGCATCGATTATGGTTTTCTTTTTTCCATTCTTTCTTCATTTTAGTCCACACTTATACCTTGATGAGTCACGATATGACTTGAACTAGCAGGCATAAGACATACAATATGATAGGTTAAAAGAATTGTCAATGAAAACCTTTGTTCCAAAGTTGTAATTCTCATATGTATGTAATCTTTAGCATGAAACCTTTTGTTGAAAAAAAAAATGGAAAAAAGGAAAAAAGGGAATGAAATTCAAATGCTATGGAGAATACAATGTACTACATTATGATGATTGTTCGAGTATCGAATAAGAGAAAAGTTTCATGTGTCGATGAGGAGTTGAAATGGAAAGGAGAAACAAAGTATTCAACAAAGGTTATGTTTAGCCATCAATTGAGTCTTATGTTGTCTTTTTGTGTCATGCATCAAGGAAGAAGTGTAAACTTCATCCATTCACATTATTCGGATATCATGTATAGTATTTCTTTTATCTCATTTGAATCTATTCACTGTCATTTCCTAACACTTTTATCCAACTCTATTATATAGGTAGAGAACATAGAAGGTAATTTGAGAGAATGTGGGATTTAAACATTATTATTTCCAACTCTATTATACTCATCAGTTGTACAAAAAAATCTGAGAATCTTAACATATTTTTTTTGGAGTTGTCACACACACACTCGAACACAAGTGTAATATTATTTTTTGACAGAGTTTATCCTTACTATGCCATTGCTGCCATAGAGTTGTTTCATGTATTGCATTCCATATAGACTCTATGTGGGAGTATCTACTGAAAATCCTCATGAGACACCAATCGTCCACTAGGGATCATTTAGGGGTTTAAAGGCTTGTTGCATATGCTAAATATTATCGTGATGCTATTTATGTGTGTGTGTGCGCGCACACTCTTTTATTTTATTACTCAGTTTTCACTCAATTTTGTGTAATTTTTGAGTAATCTCATTAGCTTTTTATTTATTTGTTATTATGAATAAATTGGATTTAAACAAGCATGGATTGAAGGTTAGAGAGTAAAAGACTAATGCAGAATGTTCATACCTTCCGAGTAGTGACTGACTGCATCTACACTAGTTGGGCGCCGGTGGAGAATTTTCTGGCACAAAAAGGGTTTTTCTATCATTCTTTCTTCTACTTTTTCTTTTGATTTTTATTGTTATTTTCACTCCATGAGTGACTAATTATTGTTCATTAGTCAGTGGGACTCTATTGCAAGAATTATGTTGATTTAGTTATTAATTATAGTAGTGTTGATTTTGTTTATCATATGTCTAATACTTTCTAGTTGATATCCTTTAAATTGTCATGGGCATTCATAATATTTAATGAAAAGAATTGTTATAAATAAATTTAGGGGTAATGCATATATGTTGAATGGATAAAAGACATTTGGTGGATGAGTTGCACAATCAATTAAGGAAATTATTCTATATATTATTTATAATTAAATACTTACTAGAGATAGGGGTTATATAACAAAAGTCTGATTGACTTGAAATAATGATTAAATTAATTAAGTGTTCTGATTGACAACTCTGTAAATAAAATATCAGCACTTGATCTTTAAAAAATAAATAATATAGGGAATACAATTGGATGCTCTAATGATTCTTTATCTTATTAGTTTTATTTCATTAATTCATACAATATAGTTAATTGATATAGTTTAATAAATTGGATAATAGTCATAAAATTCATATTCTAAATATTACAAATAGTTAATTAAATTAGTAATCAGATACCAATTTTCATATAAACAATTTTTATTTCACTATTTTATTACTTGATACGATTCGCATACTAACGAATTTTCACATAAGTGGCAAAGTAGGTTATATCATCACCGGGCTTATTTATGGCAATTGCTACTCATTACCATCCAACAAGGTATTGCCATGAGGACATAACATTTAAGAGGGTATGACTAACACCAAGTTGAGATCATATTCGAGAGATTTGATTTTTGGAAATAATAGTTGATATTTAGTTTTTAATATTAAGGATTAAAAAAAATAGTAGCAAACATAATGCATTATGTTATTTGCGCACCTTATGCTCTACGGTTATGCACCAATTGTAGAGTAAACAAGTTTTTGCATACGACTGTAATGACAGTTAGTCAATTAACATTAGATTTTTAGTTAGTTCAATCAATTAACAAGATCAGGATCATATATATTTGTCTGTACATAACAGTTGTAGATATATAGAAAAGCTTGCTCTGTACTTCTGAGGAAGATTCTTAGAATCTCATACTCTTCCATTTTTACATTTTGATCTTCTTTCAATCTTAGCAAAGCTTGTTTATGGTATCAAAGCCAATTCTTTTCTGGACCAATAATTCACTGAAATCAACTGGATGAAATAACAAACATTCGAAGACAAGATGATCATGAGATACAGCTCGTGAGTGATGATCCTCTATTTCTTCAAGGATCTGATCACCTAGGGATGCAATTAATAATAACTCCTTTGATTGAAAATAACTACCTATTTTGGAGTCGTTCTATGAAAATAACTTTAGGAGCTAAGGCTAAACTTGGATTCATTGATGGTACATGTCCAATACTAGAAGAAGACTCTCCTTTCTTGGAACAGTGGAGAAAGGTGGACTGTATGGTGGCTTCTTAGATCCTAAACTCAATTTTGAAAGAAATTGTGGATGGTTTTCTCCTCACAACAAATGTAAAAGAATTATGTGAAGAGTTGGCTGAGAGATATGGGACTTGTAATGGTCCTCTGTTATATTAGCTGCAAAGAGAAATAACCTCTATCAGTCAAGACAATTTGTCTGTTGTCAAGTATTTCACTAAGCTCAAAGACTATGGGATGAGCTGAATTACTTAAAACCAACACCAGAATGTCATTGTAGAGCTGCTAAGGTTACGCAAGAGATATATGCAAATACTAATCTGATACAGTTTCCAATAAGATTGAATGAATGCTACGATGTACTTAAAAATCGGATTCTGATCATGGAACCTCTGCCCACAATCAGCAAAGCATATTCTATGGTATTATGAGTTGAAAGACAAAAACAAGTTTAGACAACCTTTATGGATGCTGTTGAAAATGGAGCAATGATGGCTAAAGCTGTTTTTGTTCAAAAGAAATCAATAATGGGGAGAGGAATCTCAAAAACAAATACTGTTGAAAAGAAAAAAAAAATCTAATCTAAAATGCGATTTTTGTAATTCATGAGGACATACCAGAGACACATGTTTTAAGCTTCATGGATATCTAGGTTGGTGGAAAAAACTTAAAGAGCAAAAAGGAACAATTTAAGTGAGAAATGTAGCAAATGCAGCTGATACTCCATTCAAGGAAGAAGAAACAACTGAAAAAGACTGGTACTGAACTATGACAGAACTGATTCAGAAAAAACTTGAGAAATATATGAAGGGAAAGCTGCAAAATCATAATAAGGAGGTCATCAACTTTGCTCATTTTGATGACTTTGCAGATATGAACACTAACTATTTCTCTGTATTTGATGAATTAATACCAGGTTCTTGGATATTTGACACGAGAGCTAATAATCATATGTGCACAAACCTAAAATTCCTCTCAAAACCTAAGCCTATGACCTGTTTTACTCCCATATACCTACCAGATGGATCTATTAAATCTATTTATAACATTGGGAATACACATCTCAAAGGAAATCTCATTCTTACTGGATGTCTTTATGTGACAACCTTCAAGTTTAACCTTCTTTCAGTTCAGAAATTAGTAGAGACCAGCATGATTCATTTTTTTTCTATGCTCAATTTTGTGTCTTACAGGACCAGGTGACTAAAAGGGTATTAGCTGTGGGTAAGGTAGTTTAAAGACTCTACATTTTAGATGAAAGTTCATTCGATTCTAGAAATATTCAGGCCTTTATGTCAGATAAAGTACATAATCCTTTTGTGTTGATTCCTAGTTTTGCTAATAATGCAACTCAATCTATTACTTCCTTATGGCACAACAAATTGGGTCACCCTTCCAACTCTATAATGCTTTATCTGAACTTGAAGTTTTAGTCTGAAATAAGTGATAAACACAATTGTGATATTTTCCATCTAGCTAAACAATGTAGGTTACCTTTTTAGCCAAGCATTTCTAAATCTCTCGCATGTTTTGAGTTGATTCATGTAGACATTTAGGGTCCTTACAATCATAAAACAATTTCAGGTGCAAATTATTTCCTTACAATTGTTGATGATTTTTCCAGATGCACTTGGACATTCTTGATGAAATTCAAGTCTCAAACTATCTCCATTCTTGATTCCTTCTTTAGGATAGTTAAAAATCAGTATGGATGCAAGATTTTGTTACAAACAATGTAAATTCACCTTCAACACTTCTGAAAACAAGAGTTATTCTTCCCCACATACACCTCCAACATATCCATATATTATTTCTCGTAATTTTTCTAATACACACATATCTTTTTTGGCTAACTTTTCAATTGTGAAAGAACCACATACCTACTATCAAGCAAGAAAACAATCTAAATGGATAGAAGCCATAAAGCAAGAGCTACAAGCCTTAGAAAACAATGATACCTGGGAAGTCATTGATCTTCCTAAAGGAAAGAAAGCTATTGGATGCAAATGGGTATACAAGGTTAAATATAAGCCAGATGGGACTGTAGATAGAAACAAAGCAAGACTTATTGCAAAAGGATATAATCAAATTGAAGGCATAGATTATTCTCATTCTTTTTTACCTCTTGCAAAATTGGTCACTATTAGAGTTTTTTTAACTATTGCTGCAGCAAAAGCTTGGCCCTTACATCAGTTAAACATCAATAATGCATTCCTCCATAGTTCCTTAGATGAAGAAATTTACATGATAACACCTGAAGGATATGACAAAACAATTTCATCAAGTATGTAAATTAAAAAGATCTCTATATGGATTAAAACAAGCAAGTCGACAATAGAATCAAGAGTTTACTGCTCAACTGAATTCATATGGCTTTATACAATCAACACATGATTATTGTCTCTTCATCAAGAAAACACCTTCAGATTTTTTTGGCTCTATTGGTGTACATTGATGATGTTATTATTACTGGTTCATCCACAATTGAAAAACAGCAGGTTAAGAACTTTTTTAATACCAAATTTACTATTAGAAACTTAGGTGAGGCCAAATATTTTTTGGGAATTGAAATAGCTCGTTCTACTGATGGGATTTACTTGAGCCAGAGAAAATACACCCTTAATATATTAAGAGATGCTGGATTACTGGGCTGCAAAACTAAGGGGTTATAAGTTTGATAGTGTTTCAAGCCCTTTGCTTCCTAAACCAGAACAGTTTAGAAGGGTCATAGGCCGCTTATTGTATCTGGGATTCACTCGACCTGATATCAGCCATGCAGTACAACAACTTAGTCAATTTATGCAAAATCCTACTTAGAGCCATTGGAAAGTTGCATTGACCATTCTACGCTACTTAAAGGGTTCAATTCTTTGGGTTTATTCCTTCCTGCCCATAATGATTTTAACAACAAAGCATATTGTGATGCTGATTAGGGTTCATGTCCTAACACACGCAGATCACTTACAGGTTTTGCATTTTTTTTAGGCTCTTCTCTTATCTCCTGGAAAAAAAAAAAAGCAATATGCTAAAGCCGAATATAGAAGTATGGTCAACACTGTCTATGAACTCCAATGGATAACATAAATTTTACATGACTTCAATATTCCCCTCAATCTTCCTATTCCACTCTTACGTGATAATCAAGCAACTTTGCATAAAACTGCAAATCCTATTTTTCATGATAGGACAAAATATGTTGAAATTGATTGTCATATGGTCCGAGATAAGTACAAGTAGGGTTTCATCAAACCACTTCATGTCTCTTCCCAAGAACAACTTGCTGATGTTTTTACTAAGTCTCTACCAGCACCAGCTTTTTTATCTATAGTTTCCAAGTTGGGATTAATTGATCCACATCAATCTCCAACTTGAGAAGGGGATGTAATGACAGTTAGATTAATCAGTTAGTTAGCTCAACCATTAGTTAGTTAGCTCAGTCAATGCAATTAATCAGTTAGCAATAGATTCTTAGTTAGTTCAATCAATTAGCATGTCATGCCCCAATTCTACACCCTCGCCGGGGCTTCATCAGCAACGGACTGCCTAACTCACGTCATGACTCACTTACTAACTTGTTTAATAGAAATCATGTTAAAATAATAGATTTTCTTTATTTCATTTACTATAAATATTACAAAGATTTTCAATATATGATAAAGCAGCGGAACTTCTATACTAGAGAGGTTATTCACGATAAGGCTATCTCTGTCGACTCATCTAATTATCCTTGACTTCTATTCCTATAGGGTCTAAAATAATTTTTGGTGTGAGCTTGACATCCCAGTGAGATTCGTGTGTACATATATGGAAAACTTTTCATTGTAAAAATATATGATAACAGTTTCATTGTAAAATCTTTTGAAAAGTTCTTAATGTAGCAGCAACATGTACAAATAATAATAATAACAGTAACATGTAACAGTACAGTATAGGTAACAGTTCACTAGCGTCTTATCTCTCCATTACAAAAACAGTCTACTTATCCCTCCCAGGAGATCCATTTCCGGAAAGGCCTATCAATCTCTCCTGCATTAAGTGGACAATCCTCCTATCCACATTAATGGGAAGCTACCGGTATGTATTTTAACATTCGACAAAACTCTTGCTTACTCGTACTATCTCCACACACACCGGCTTATATAATAATCACAAACACATACATTGATATAATTGTAGTAATTAATGGTAATAACAGTAAATCAAGATAGTAGTAGAAAATTATGGAAGTTATGCATAAAAATATATGAATACAAAGGATACTCATCTTAAAGAATTGTTTTATATGATCAAAGTTAACATTTTTCCTCCCCGTAGAAATTTATTATTCTTTCTGTAGAAACTTTCTATCTTTTCCTTCTCTTTCTTTCTCTTCCTTTCTCTTTCTTTCTTTCTCTCTCTATTCCTTTCTTTATTTTTCTCTCTTTTTCTTTCTCTCTTTCGGATTTGGTTTGGGATGGAAAAGGGGATGGGGTATTTATAGGGGTTGGAAAGTGATGAATTGTTGATATGTGTTAGGACATTTATTTCTTATCTAGGTTACTTATTCTTGATGTAAGATATGTGTAAAAACACTTGTTCTTTATCTAGATTGCTTGTTCTTGATGTAAGACAAATGTAAGAACCCTTGTTAATTATAAAGGTCACTTATCCTTGATGCTAAACATGTGTCCTTCCATGTATTTTAATTTGTGAAAAACAAGTGTCTTGGACGGTGTTGTCTTATTGGATGGACGGTGTTGTTTTTATTTGTATAATTCATGTATTTTTAGTTTTCTTATTTATGTGTAATATCATTTAAATAAATGATTAGTTAAAAATTACACGTAAATAAGAAAAAAACCCTCCATTTGGATTCAATAAAATAGTTTCAGTATCTAATTCGTTAAGAATAGAAAGTCAACTCTCCCTTTCAAATGGAAAATTCGAAACGGTTAATTTTGTTGGATTTTATTTGGAGGGTTAATGATTTAGAAAAATTCTAGAAAAATAGGTTTTCACCTAATTTAATCACAGAAAACAATTACGGGACTTTTCATTCTTATTTTCTAGACATTTTAGATATCTCAAAATTCGAAACGGTTAATTTTGTTGGATTTTATTTGGAGGGTTAATGATTTAGAAAAATTTTAGAAAAATAGGTTTTCACCTAATTTAATCATAAAAAACAATTACGGGACTTTTCATTCTTATTTTATAGACATTTCAGATATTTTATTTTTGAATTACTTAGTCTCCAGCGAATTGATCAAACTTATATTTTTAATATTCCAAGTCTCCAATTTTATACGCAATTCATTTGTTTGGGCAACCTTACTAATTTTCAATTGTTAATAAATTATTTTTTTATAATTAAATTAGGTTACGTGACATAACATGATTAGTATCATATTAACAGTTGTAGATATATAGAAAAGCTACTTCTGAGGATGATTCTCAAAATCTCATATTCTTCTATTTTTACATTCTGATGTTCTTTCAATCTTAGCAAAGCTTGTTCAACAACCAAAAGGAAACTAATTTGAATTTTGGAAATAAAAAGAATTACATAAGGAAAACTCACCCGAAAAGTGGTCTGACCGACTCGGGTCGGATTAGTTGGGAAATGATTCCGGATACATGTTGGTGGGAAAGTATTCCATGGCCAAAAAAAAAAAAAAAAAAGAGGAAACTAGTTAGTTCCAAACAGACCGAACAGGAAACGGTGAATGTGTAGACCCCCTCCTCTTCAATGCTAGACATGGATATGTCACAAGATTCTAGTGGATTCATAAATTAGATAGGAGATGCATATGCGCTGGTTGAGCGCAGGATGACAAAAAGTGTCACCAAATGGAGACAGGGTGGACCTTTGCTGATAGCACATCTTGGTGTGTTAGAATTCTGGATGACAGTGACCCTAACCAATAATGTTTACGGGGTTGTCGGGTGCTTTTTGCCCTTATCTCAAAGGGCAACGGGACCTCAGCAACCTGGCATCTCCTGCTCACAGTCACTGTTATTCATGAGGATAAACCCCACTCCATTAATATGCCCGCAGTCATAGTGTTCCCAGCTTCTTCTGGTCTAAAACCGAGAGTAGCCCACCAGTTCTGTCTTGGCAAGCTTTTAATTCAAGTTGATAAAAAACTTGGCCCATCGAAACTGCAGATGGATGCACAGAGAGAGCTATGCAATTATTTGACACCTCAATCAGTTTCGCGGTTCATCGGAGAAACAACCCGGCACTTATGACATTTTCACTTTGCATAGGGTGCTTTCTTGACAAAGGGGAAGAGTCAGACTTGCCTCCTTTAGTTTTGTAAGTTTGTAATTACTCATAATTTTAACATTACAGTTTGACATGAGAAGTTGGACTACGGAAGGTATCTGAAAAGATGCATGCAACAAGAAAATTAATTTTTTGTTTTAAATTAAAAGTCATGGAAAAATTTTGGGCATGGTGCAGCCCCAGCCCAGAGTTATTGGGCTAGACATCTATATATCTTAAAGGCTTGCATTATGCCTTGATCCTTCTCTCCATATTGTTTATGGCCATCGGGTGTTTTCAAAGTAATGAAATCTCAAAACCACAGCTATATTCCAAAATCCTTCCAAGAAGGACTACTGAATTTGTCGAAAATGAGCAGTAGGAAGAAAAGAAGTTACAAGGGACACAATGGCAGATTGCCAAAAAAAAAAAAAAAGGCTTCTTGTACGCCCTACTTCAAATCAAAGCGCAGAAGACACATTCACAGTACTGTCTAAAGTCTAAACTGGGCTGAAATGGGCATGGCTATAATTTGCTTAGAAGCATTCTAAGCAAGTGGGTGCACAGAAAAGGGCCGGTTGTGGAACGCATTTCAAATAAGCGAACTCTGCCCGGTGAGCTAAAAGGGGACCTAAAGGGAAACATGTTATCATGAGGTCAATAAATGGATCACATTCTACTCACATAAGTTTCTTGTGATTACAGCATTTCAGCATCATGAAGGTTCCCTCAATAGCTTGTGATTTCTTCTTTACCTAGACAGACACCAACGTTGCCAAAAAGCTTCTTCTTGCTTCTTTAAGAAGAAGAGATATCTCAATGGCTCGGTACATGCAAACCTGAAAAGAGTCCTTGCAGTCAGTGTTCTGTGACAGCTTAGATTATTGCAATCATTTCAGAGACTGTATGTTCTTCTTGCTTGGCTTTGAGTTTTTCTAACTTCTTTCCGTTATTGATTTTTCTCATGTATCAACCAGTCTGAGAAAAAAAATAAAAAAAAAATTGCCTCTCTTCAAATGTAAAACAAGGTATTTTGCTTCCACATAGATTTGCTTCTATCGGTAGCTACAGAATCATCAGCTTCACCAAAAAAAAAATGTCACTTGTTAGGATCGTCTACTGGTTGTATAAATTAAAAAAAAAAAAAATCAAACACTTAATGAAGGTTCCTGTTCCTGTAAGTAATTGGAAAGTTAGTTATTTAGGAAGACAACACGGTCTTCTGGAGCAAGAACTTGTTTATCACTATAGTTCATGAATCAGTGTATGCCCGAACAATGTCCAAAATTGGAGCCCGACATATTGGACATTTTCCGCTGCTCCATTGCAACTCATGCGCACAGTTAAAACAGGTACACATATGTCCACACCTATTGAAGATGAAAATAAGTTTTCATTAAACAAAAGATATGCAGTGCAGGTAATATTGAATGTCAAAGCTTAGCATCAAAATTACCTATATAAAAGGGAGTCGACTTTCATTTCACAGCAGATACAGCAATTACCTTTCCTTGGTGGCGCCCTTTTGATTGAGTCTTCTCCTTCCCCTTGAACTGTAATCATAAATAGAAAGTATCTTTTAGCAGTGATATAAACATGAGGTTTAGCTTTGTTGATTTTGACACATAAATGTTAAAAATTGTAGTCCATGAATCATTTAATCACAACTATAGGCAAACATCTCGTCAGGAGACCCAAACTTCGGTATATACCAATTTCATGAACCCATTTCCAGAAAGACTTCTGTGCAAGTGCCTATTGTTTTTGTGAAAACCCAATTCAAAATATGCCCAAGTGGTGTGCATTTGACCCTGATGCACACTGGAATGGCTCATCTGTCTCAACTCACCAGAATGCCTTACAGTCTCCAGAACCTCCTGCTCGATAGTGTTCTGTAACTTGGCCTGCATGTTCTTTATTGTTTTTCTTAGCTCAGCCATCTCTTGATGGAGTTGCTCTATGTGCCCTCTCATGTCATGTATTAATTTCATTTCCTGTAAACACAAAGAAAACACTCTCAACTGACAAAATCTTTAAGGACGATCTTCTGTGTATAATATATATTGTGGGCAGGATGAAGAGGACTTACCACAGAAGAATGGTTTGTGAGAAAGGAGAATTGTTGAGCATCCTGATAGCATGACTGAGCTGCGGGAGAAGGTGGTTCAATAAATGTGGAGGCAAATTGAGCAGAATGATCACCATAGTCATTCTCATCATCTTGGTAAAGGCTCCATAAACTTAATTGAGATTGTGAACTTTGCCGCGATGAAGATTCTGTTGGACCAGAATCATCACTGACTTCATGATATTGACTTACATGGAGGCTCTCTCCATCATCATCTTCCTCTACTATTTGCTCTTCTTCCTCCTCTCTAGCTACAGCTTCATCTCTTTCTTCTTCCTCTTCTTCTCCTTCTCGTATTTCCGCTGTCCAACTTTCCTCTTTATGTGGATAAATCCGTCTTTGGACAGAGGACATAATTAATTTTTCCATTTTCTCTTTGAAGTCACTTGCTAGCATATTTGAGACACTTCTTCTACATTCAGAAAACGTAAATCAGACAAGTTAACTCAAAACTGTGAAACGATGTTGTCAAACTCTAACCTCAGAAGAAAAATTGGTTTTCCAGTTAGAAACAAAAGTACCCCTAAATTACATGCATAATAATCTTCAGGTTCCAAATATTATGTTAATCAAATAAGTTTGTTATACCTTTGTAGGAGTAGACGTATCTCATCATTGTCTGAATTAGATTCGAGCACCTCTTGGTACCATTCTTGCCTTAGACTTGCCCAGTATTCATGTGGACGAGATATATCATTCAACCAATCCAGATTGTTACTTGTACATGGCTGGTCATAGGCGTCTTCAACTTCTCCTTCTTCCTCTCCTACTTCGCCATCATTATTATCAGCGGCGGCTGCAGCAACAACATGATCATCGTCATCTTCTTTGTCTTCATCATCATCATCATCATCATCTTCTTCTTCTTCTTCTTCTTCTTCTTCTTCTTCTTCTTCTTCTTCTATTTTGTCTTCATTGATGTCCTCTGTTGCTGCAAATGCTGCTGCAATCATCCTTTGTTTCTGAAAATTAAGTGCCTCTATTGTATTTTCAGTGTCTCGTGAATCAATCTTGTGAGCATCAGAACTTCTCTGTTGCTGCGTAACTTTTGAAACGGCATTAGCTTCTTCATCAACTTGAAATTGATGTGCAATTGGCAGTGGTTTCACAGGTGTTCTCTGCTTCCCAGAAGTTCTATTTTCCTGATTTTGATTCTCTTCTTTTGGCCTATTGGAAGTTAAAGTGCTTTCTGAAATGCTACTGTCAATCGCAGTCCCCGCCCGTGGATTTTGTGATGTTTTAACGACATCATTGCCAGCTGCTGCGCTAAATCTTTCCCTGTAAGGATTTTGCAGGTTTCCCAAGTCAGTGAATTAGCCATTCAACAGCGTATGCTTTATTTTCATAAACTTTCAACAGATTAAACTTTTGTACAGGATTGGACTAATTTGTCTTGGGACCTGCCAACCAAATTTAGGCTTCTCTTTTCAAGTCCATGTTTGGCAACAGCATGCTTCAGCTAACTAGTTCAGAACTTAACATGGTAGGAAGAAGAATATACACAAGACAATGACTTAAAAACTTTCAGTTATCATGTTCCTTATAGTAATTCATGAATCAAACCAGTATCCAATCTATGCCAATCTGTTCATTAGATAGGAGTGGCTGACAAGGTAAGTTTTAATCAATGGCCAACGATGTGGATGGATAGGTCATATCAAGGATGGCAACGGCCAAACATTCATTTCCTTATTTCCATGAAATGGCTAAATCAGAAGAGAAATAATGAAGGTACCTTAGAAGCATGATGCTAGATCCTTGGGAACCAGTTTCAGATTTGGATGATGTTGGCCTTGGACGTGGTGGAACCTGGTTTATTGTTCTGCGGTGCAGAAATCTTAATCGAAGACAAGACTGCATATTATAAAAACATGTAGATTCTTAGGCCAAGCAAATTTTGAGGAAATGTCAAGTAAATAAGTAATGCTGGGAAAAAGAAAAGGAGATAATATACCTGAATGCGGCCGCGATGTGAAAACCTTGAAACAGCACGACGATCCACTAGCTGGTCGAGCTCCATCTGCCTATCTTGCTGTATTTGCATCAGTAGATCCTTAAATGCTTGTCTTCCTCTGATGCGAGGAGAGCTCATTGCTTGAACTTGTATGGTTGAAGAGCCACCCTGTCTGTCCATAGTTTCAGCCCTCGGAGAATTCACAGTATCATTATCATCAATCCAAGACGGATATCTACCATTTGTCCATCTCCTAATAATGTCAGCCACCCTAAGCGTTTCGCTTTCAGCAATATCATTATCCTGTGATGAAGAAACCGAATCTGCAGGAGCCATTCTATCCGACTCCCAATCCTTGCTTGCATCATCATTAGAAGAGGAGTTTTTGGGGGGTTCATCACATGACGAAGTGCTCTCAGGAAGACTGGTTCCAGAATTGTTCTTGCTGTTACTGCTAGTGCTTGAATTGTTGGAATTCGTACTGCTGGATCGATTCAACTTGGCCTCGGCCTCAAAATCCTTCCACATTTGAAGAAGGGAAGAGGTTCCCACATTCCGGACCTCAGATTGAGTTGTAGAGGAGTCCTTCCTCAATGTGGAAGCCCTTGCGGAGACGGGCTGAGCATTGGAGAGAGCCATGAGTTCCGCCTCATGGGTCTTTCTCTCAATGGTTGTTACCATTTCACGAGCCTGCCTGGCTGCCCATCTCTCTAAAATTCTCGACTGTCTCGGACTCATTGGCATAGAATCTTCTTCATTGCTGGCTGCCTTGTTGTGAATGTGAATGGAATCGGTGGCCATTTGAGAGGTAAGGCGATGCTTGTGCTTCTGTTCTTCGCTGACCCAGCATTTCAGATTGGGATTGCCATAATGTTGATGAAGAGAGTTTTCGTTGCGGGTTGGGTAATCAAAATCTCTGACAAGGTCTTTCAAGTTTTTCTGGAATGCAGCTGATTCTCTGTCTCTGCATTTGTCCTGCAGTGGTGGGCGTCGATTGTGGTAATTGTGATCTTTCAAGATGCACCCAAATGGAGATGTTTCCACCTGAGACGCCATCTTGCTCGAATCAGAATCGAAATAAGCTTGATTCAACTCTTCTTGTTCTTCTTCTGGGCAATTAATCAAATTCCTGTGATCACAGAAGAACACATTTGAAGCCCAAATATAAATGAAAATACATATTAAAAACAAACAAACGCGCAGCATCCATCACCCTCTATCCAAAACTAACCCACCAATTACTCTCTCTCTCTCTCTCTCTCTCTCTCTCTCTACCCAAAACTCAGAATGGAATGGAGGGGGAGAAGGAGGAAGCCTAAAAAACCCAAATCAAACAAAGGTTTTCACGCGTAAATGACGAATAGTTTTGACTATATTTAGCAGTGTCAAATGCCAATGAAACCGCTCATTCCTTACAGAGCGGTAATTAGCTAAAATTGCTGATACCCATAATGCCATCAAAGGAAAGGAAATCGTAGATTGGATGAAATCAAAATCAGAGAGAGAGAGAGAGAGAGAGAGAGAGAGAGAGTGAGGCTTGGGGACTTTCCTCTCTCTTCCCCTTGTGAGTTGGGTGGGATACAGAGAGACGTTAGATTGGAGCCGTTGCAAAATGAGTACTCTATGCTGTAGTGTAGGGGCCACCCACGCCAAGACCCAGCGCTTCAACTTCTTAGCGGAAAAGCCCATTTTACTTTTTTTATTATTTATTTTTTTTTTTTTAAAGCCTTTCTCATATTTCTTTTCCACTTTATTTTATTTCATTTAAAAATCATTTCATTTCCATAAATTAAAAAATAATAATAATAATCTTCAAATCTTCATCATCCCACAAACATTCACAACATCAAAATATATAAATTTATACCCAAAAAATGTTTTTTTCTAAGTTCAAAAATAAGATAAATAATATAATAACTAATTTGAAGCATAATAATTATTAGATAACTAATATTGGATACAAAATTTTTTAATTGATATTATTAAAAAAAAAAACTTCGATAAGATATTTGTGATTTTTAAATACCTATTACAATAATAAATTGATACTTAATCTTAAATTTTGAAATCAATCAATTTTGTATTACTTTTTCTCATATATTGTTTTTTTCTTTTTTGGTTCTTCTATTCTAAGTTAATTAACCCTAACCCCTATTCTACGTTAATTAACCCTAACCCCTATTCTAAGTTAATTTTGAAATCAAATCTCCTATTCTAAGTTAATTAACCCTAACCCCTAATTTGTTTTTATATTAGGAACGGTAATATCCAATCTGATCCGATAAATACACAAAAAATTCGATTAAGTGGATTGAATTTTTTCCTCAAAAAATCGGGTTAGAATCGGACTAAAAAAGCTGAATAACTTGGACTACAAAGATAAAACCTTCATTGTCTTCCAAACATGGAAGATTAATTGTATTCCTATAGTAGTTCTAGTAAATCAGTCAATCCAGACCCCATCCAAATCCAAATAAATCAATCAAATCTCTTATTTTAAGTTAATTAATTCTAACCCTTTTTCTGATCTTATACAATTGATCGCGATAAATTTAAAAAATTTTGCCGCCGGTTTTATATTCCGTTGAACTCACCCATGGTCACTTACCTTTTTATTTTTGCATTTTATCTGTTGTATATGGCATCCATTATACTCTCATATTAAATTATTTATTATAAATTGAGATTCTAATTTTAATGTTGTAGTCCTAATAGGCAACTTCAAATTTCCATGTAGTTGTGGCTCAAAAGATCATAAGCCCAATAGTAGCATAAGCCCAAGAATGCATTTTTCACTATTTTGTTTATGACATTCAAAAATAAAATAAAATAAAAAATTCTTATTTATGTTATCAATACACAAGGAGTCAGGGAAGAATGCTAGAAAGTTTGGACTCATACTTGATCATCAAAACTCCTAGGAAAATTATTATATTTGAAATAATAATTTCTAACTATAGACATTCATAATATGTGAGTCGTAGATAAATTTATATTCATGATTTTTTGAAAAACCATAAACCTCCTTAATTTTTTAAATGTTATTTCTAAATAAAAGATAATATCATTTTTGGCTTTCTTCCCTTTTATAAACAGCATAAATAATTCTTACTATCATTATTGTAAAGAGAAAGGGGGTGGACTGAGTTGGACTACTAAAATAAAACCATCATTGTCTTCCAAACATGGGGTAATCCTATTCTAAGTTAATTAACCCTAACCCCTATTTTGTTTTTATATTAGGAACGATAATATCGATCCGATAATACATCGATTAAGTGGATTGAATTTTTTCCTCAAAAAATCGGGTTAGAATCGGATTAGGGTCGCGTTTTAATATTAAAATGATCAGATTGGTTCGAATACAAATTTAGGTTTAAAATCCCGTCGATTAATAATTATTTTATTTAATATAATATTATTAATAATAAATTTTAAAAATTGTTATAATTTGTTTTCATTTTCTTAATTAAAGAATGTATTAGGCTATGGTTTAGGTCAAATATGGGTCGGATATGTACCTGATATAGGTCGATTTAATATCGGATCGGATCGATTTTTTAAAGATATGTAATATACGGGTTGGATCGGATCGGATCGGATCAGATTTTTAAAAAAATCTATAGGATCGAATATGATTTTTTATTTTTTAACTCGAATCAGATTAGAATCGGATATGGATATTAGAGTTAATATTTAGAATCGGATATGATATTAATATAATCCGAATCATAACCGATCCATTATCATCCCTATTTTATACAATTGATCATGATAAATTTTAAAAATTTTATCGTCGGTTTTATATTCTATTGAATTCACTGATGGTAACTTGTTATCATTTTTTGGTACTTAAATATCGTATTTAAAAATCCACTAATTTGATAAATTGTTTTTTTATTTTTATATTTTTTATGTTTTATATAGCATCCACTATACTCTCATATTAAATTACTTATTATAAAAATTATTTATGCAAGAGAATCTAATTTTAATATTATAGTCCTAATAGACAAGAAAATTATTATATTTGAAATAATAATTTCTAACTCTAGACATTACAACTACCATTAATGATAAGTTTATATTCATTTAAATAGAGGTGGAGCAAGGGCCCGAGTTTTTTTGAAAAACCATAAACCTCCTTAATTTTTTAATATTATTTGTAAATAAAAGATAATATCAATTTTGTCTTTCTTCCCTTTTATAAACAGCATAAATAATTCTTACCATCTTATTGTCATCTTTTTTATTAATGTAATTTTGGTAATATGATATTTACACTATTTTCATATAATATTAACTATTGTGATAATACAATATTCAGATACTAATAAAAAAAATCTTATTATTAGGATTTAGCTTTATATTTTCAATAAGATACACAATTTTAAAATTATTAAAACATTTATCACTTATTCACTTTCTCACCTCACAAATCTTTTTCTTTGAGAAAGTAAAAAGTTTTCTATGGAAGAAAATTGAAAAATTCTAAAACTCAACCAACTGTCAAAAAAATTGTTTATTCGGATCATCATAAAAATATTGATGAGGTGGTATCAGAAAATACTCCTTTAAGATAATCATATGACTTCATCTAAAATTCAAAGAGATATAGTAAATGATGCATCGGTAGAAACAACTATTTCAATTTTTAAAGATCTTGGAGATCCATTATTTTTTATTATTGTGGATGAATCGCGAGTGGCAGAGTCACATAAAAGGGAGGGTGGACAATTACCTTCACTAAATTAAAATAATTTCATTAATTTTTATGTGTCAAATAAATATTATCCTTATTCAACTAAAGATATCACCCTCAGTAAAATCGTCAATCGACCTACTATATGTCATTTTGTTTCATAAAAATATTTTAACCCCACTGCTCTTAGGTTTTTGGATCCGCCACCGGATGTATTAGCTATGAAACGGGTAACTTTTGTTATTTATTATGTTGATCGAAGGGGATAAGTGATTGAGTGTTTTCTTGGCATTACACATTTTACAGATAGTGTTGTTGCAACACTCATAGATATTGTTGTTTCAATGCGTAATAAACATGATTTAAACATTACAAGAGTGTGCAGGTAAGGCTATTATGGAGGTAGCAACTTGGAGGTGAGTTAAATGGTCTTGAAACACCATTTCTTTAAGTCAGAATGCATCAGTATATTATTTTTTTTGTTTTATACATCAATTTCAATTGACACTGGTCGCACTAGCAAAAAATAATATACAAATTGCTACATATATAATGTTGTTGGTGCTTCTTACATGGTCGTGAAAGATGCAAAAATGAAATTCGTGAAGTATTACAAACTAATGCCATATCTAGTGGTAGTGGTTTGAATCAAGAAATTACTTTAAAAAGGCATCTGATACACATTGGAGTTCTCAGAGTCCTGTATTGCTCAAACCTATCCATTTGTTCTCTTCAGTGATTGTGATGATTGAAATAGTTATTGAAGATGATCTAGCTCCAGAAGAGTAAGGTGAAGTTGATTAGTAGACAATGTTAAGAAATTTGATTTTGTTTTGAATATGCATTTAGTGAAAGAAATTTTAGGAATAACAAATGATTTGTCAAATAGTATTACAGGGAAAAGAACTAGATATTGTGAATGTCCTGAAATTAGTACAAATTTCAAAACCACGCTTACAAGCTATGGGAGATAATAGATGAAATTCTCTCATTGTTGAAATTTCAAACTTTTGTTTCAAGCATAAACATTTTGTTGCTCACATAATTGTTTTACCAAATTCACGATATAAAAGTTGCAGATTACTATCATAGTAATTTGATTTACATTGTCATTAATCGTCAGTTTCGAGGGCTTAATACTAACTTATGAGCTATTAATTTTGTGTTATATGTTTAATTTATCATGATAATTTTTTTACTTTTGACAAGGAGAGATTAGTTGGTGTTAGATTTATTTCATGCTTTTAGAAAGCGTAAAAAATTACAAAATTAAATAGATCGGAATTTTGGATAAATATCTCATTGTGTAGATTTACCTAAAATCATGAATCGCGAAATCCCTCGATCAAAATGTTCGACCAAGTTGATGATCACGAAATCAAACTATCACCATAATGCCACAATATTTCAATCAACAATCCAGTGAATCGCAAACGATCGGAGAAAATTTCCTAATCGAAATTTTCTCAATGCCCTCAATAATTTCTCACACCAAAAATTATGTATTTCGCACAATCTGTCAATCTCTCTCTTGGTAATACTTAATCGCCTTAGTTCATTCTCAACAATGTACGCTATGTTTGTTCATTCAAAAACCAATTTGAATAATACGCTTCTCACATTAGAAGAGAGGTTACCACTCACCTATTGGAGAGAGAGAGAGAGAGGGAGGGAGGGAGAGTTATTAGAGAGTTAATGGATAATTGGTTTACCAACTATCCTTTAAATTCAAATTTTAAATAATTACATGTGGTAAAAGGCCCTTCTGGCATATTTTATCAACATTTTCTATTTGCACATGAGAGCATTTTATATTTATCATAGGATCACAGTACATGCGATCTTTCATATCACTTTACTGGACTTTCATACAAGATTAGATATCGTAAGACTGACGAGTATACCTGCAAGTAAAAACTTCTTGATACACCTGTTAAGATGATCGAGAAGCTACCGTTAGTATAAAAAAACTTGCTATACCCTAGACTCAACGTGTTACATCCATCAAATTACTTTTCTCATTAAAAGTGATCCCCAATTATTGCTCGACAGTGTATTCATTATTATGTTTGAATCCCAACAAGGATATACATAATAGGTTGACTGGTAAATACAACACAACAATATAATATCGATTAGTCTTCATTTTCCCTATCGAAATCTATTCATCTTAATTCAGTTACTTTTCTAGATCTGCCCCACAAACCTCATTATCTTCCAAACCATTGGTAAGTAGACTAAATAGCATACACTAAATCAAGATTTCAAGAAACAACTAAAAATAATAGGGGTATTATTGGGCCCATCCAATGAGCCTTGAGTCTCACACAGTGGGCACGGGGATCAAGATCATATCATCGTCTTAAATAATAGCTCACACTATCTCATGTTTAATTTATCATACATGGTATGAAATATATGTCACAATATTAATCCTCAATATCTCAAATGGCATATGTCACGTTTCTCTAAAATTGTGCAGCTAAAGAACTTAGTCTACATATAAGATTTTATCCAGAGATATTAGAGAGAGAATATCAGAGATGATATCACTACACGTAGGTGATATCTGAAATCTCAAATATGGTTGCTTACAGGCAACATGAATGTTGGTATGTTCATGTCGATCATATCATATATGACTTCATCCTGAACACATATCAAAACAACTTATGTTCTAGCAGGGCCACTATCAAAGCCTCTTATGCCTAAAAACCATCTCATCCCTACTCACCTAGAGTTGGAGATAGTCACCTGTGTGAGAGAGTCGACTTCACCTACTTAATATATCTTTTTATTATATCATATCTCAAAGTATACGATAACAAATAAGTACAATAAATAAATAATTGGATAATGCACTTATGTCATATATAATAATAAGTATCAAATCATCAATCTAGTACATAATGAGAAATATTAAAATATATATAAACCCAATGATTTCCTATGTCCTACGAAGGAATCTGTTATAATGGATTTAGTGAAAAGATCAACCACCATGTTGTATGTAGAAATATACTTAATCGTCACAATACCCTTCTCGATAATGTCTCTTATAAAATGGTATCTAATATCAACGCATTTGGTCTTGCACAACTCCTAAATTATTAAGAAATTTTAGGAACCAAACACACTTCTGAACTGCCGCTAAGTATGCCACAAACTCAACTTCCATCATAAATAAAGATACATAGGTTTGTTTCTTGTTGCTCCAAGATATGACACTGTTATTGAGCAAGATAGCAAAACCTGATGCCAATTTATGTCTATCCAGATTGTCACCTCAATTGGCATCTGAATATCCAACAAGACACAAATCATCAGACTGCCCACTACATTGGCATAAGGGATTTTACTCATCTCTATTTTTTTTTTTTTTTTGAGTTTTAAAACATGTGTCAAAACTCAAGTCTTCACTTTTAGCGATAAGAGTATCTATAGGGTTGCAATCGCTCATCCTGAAGTGTTTGAGTATCCTCTTGATATAGGACTCTTGTGAAAGAGCCAATACCCATCTCAAGAGATCCCTTTAGATTATGACTTTGAGAATAAATTGAGCCTCACCAATGCCCTTCATATCAAAACTCGATAATAACCACATTTTGATGGTCATCAGTTATCTCTGTTGTTCCTGACCAATAAAATGTCATCCACATATAAGGACACGATCACAAAGGAGCCAGTAGGACATATAAGGCACATGCAATGATCCTCCTTAATCATCAAAAGCCATAAAATATCATCTCCTTATGAAATCCCAGGTACCACCATCTAATGATTGCTTAAGGCCATATATTGACTTCCAAAATTGACAAATCTTGTCCTATTGACCTATAGAACCAATGCCAGATGTCTACTCCATGTAGATCTCCTCATCCAAACTTCTATTCAGGAAGGCAGTTCTGATGTCCATCTAATATAACTTCAAATCCATATTTGTTTTACAATCGCTGAAAGAAAACAAATCGAGATAAATTTGACTATCGGGAAGAAAGTCTCATTGTAATGCATGCCCTTAGTCTGAGTGTAACCCTTAACTACCAAACGGGGTTTATATCTCTCCACTGATCTATCGGCCTTTCTCTTGATCTTGAGAACCCATTTATTCCCAATGATCTTTCTTTCCTCAGACAAATCAACAAGGTTCTAGATCTAGTTGTTTTACATTAAATCCATCTCTTCATCCATGGCCACTAATAGTCCTTTACAGGATCCTCAAGGATCTCCTGGACCGTTTTAAGCTCCTCATTTTCCTTAGGAGTCACAATGAAGGTCTCACTCTCAATCAGGAAATGACGTTTAGATACGTGTCTTCGACTGCTCCTACGAGGAAGGGGAACATCTTCACCTCTAGATGAATCATTCCTATTAAGATCAAGATCTATAATAGTTTTTGGTCCTGATGTTGGACTTAACTGAACCACTAGGCTCATCCATCTCATTAAAGGTAAAGTCCCGATTAATTTCACATCTCTTAGGGAAATCATTCTTAAGGAATATGATATCATGAGACTCAATTTCAATGACTACGTCATCTATACGTTCACCTAAAAACACATGCCCCTTGAAGTATTCTGAATATCTTATAAAGATACATTTCTTTTCTCGCGAGTCTAACTTGTCGTGTAGATGTTAGGAATCGTAAATATACGCGGCACATCCGCATGGACTCAAATGACTAAGGTTAGGCTGTCTTCTTATCCAAAACTCATATGGTGTACTGACTACAGATTTTGATGGAACATAGTTGAGAATGTGGATTGCAGTCAATAAATCATCTATCCAATAGGAGATTGGTAAATTGGCATACGCCATCATAGATCTCACTATCTCTAACAAAGTCTTATTTCTCCTCTTAGCTACTCCATTCTATCGAGGAATAGCAAGAATAATCAGTTGTCTCATAATGTCTTTCTCGAAATAGACCTCTTTGAATTGTTCAAACTAATACTCTCCCTAATTGATTCTGAGAGTTTTCACTCTCAAATCTAACTGATTTTCAACCTTACTAATAAACCTCCTGAAACATTTTTGCGAGATTAAATAGATATAATAGAAATGTGTATAATTGTCTATAAATATAATAAAGTACATAACTCCATTTCGGGCTTTAATCCTGTTTAGTTTTCATAACATAAAAATTGTTAAAGTATAGTGTTAAAAAGGATGTTGCATATTGTTTGTACTATTTTTTTTAACCGAATTTGGAAAGTAAAGTGATAAAAACTATTTTATAAAAATTGAGTTTATAATTTGGAAAAAAAAAAAGAACTTTCTAGTAGTTGTTTACACAATCAAGCACAGTGAAAATGTGAAAATTTTAATGAAGCAAAATTAAAAGATTTAAACAATAATGAGAAAGCAAACAAATCACGAAATAGTTGCATATTGTACTCGTTTAACTATATTGGTTTATTGTATTTGTTTTCTATAGAAACAATGACTTACTTTTCGTGGTCATGATGAATCTAAAAGTTCCCAAAATCAAGAGAATTTTTTAAAACTGTTGTTATTTATTCCAATTATCATAAAAAAAAAAAAATTGATGAAGAGGTATAAGAACATACTCCTTTAAAATAATCAGCTGACTTCACCTATAATTCAAAGAGATATAGTAAATGATGCATTGGTAGCAACCATTAACACAATTATTAAAGATCTTAGAGATCCCTTCTGTTTTATTGTTGTGGATGAATCACAAAATATATTAGCTATGAAACAGATAACTTTTGTTATTCATTATGTTGATCAAAGGGAAGTGATTGTGAGTTTTCTTGGAATTACACATTTTAGAGATAGTGTTGTTGTGACACTCATAGATATCATTTCAATGCTTAATAAACATGATTTAAACATTAACAGAGTGCGTGGGCAAGGATATTATAGAGTTAGCAATATGTGAGGTAAATTAAATGGTCTTAAAACACCTTTTTTTTTAGATAGAATGCATTTGCACATTATATTCTTTGTTTTGCACATCAACTTCAATTGACACTCATCGCACTAGCAAAAAATCATATGCAAACTACTTCAATGATTGTGATGATTTAAATAGTTATTGAAGATCATTTGGCTCCAGAAGAGTAAGATGAAGTTAATTGATTAGTAGATAATGTTAAGAAATTTGATTTTGAGAAGATGGTTGAAACAAAGGAATTGGAGAGCTTTTTGAGAAGATGGTTGAAACAAAAAAGCATGTTTCATATCTTTTTTTTAATTAATTTGGTATTGTTATTGATTATTACAACTATTATCACTCAGATATCAATTTTTGCTATAAAAATTTGTAGAAAGTCATCTACACAATTGATTGAAGAATCAATAGCTAAATGATTACTTTGGTGACATACATTGAGAAAAATATATTTTGTATTATTAAAAATTAATCAATTGATCAACATTTTTAGAATATGAAGACTTGAGGGGAACAATTGAATAAATTCTTCTTTTACAATAAAAAATAGATGTATTTTTTTAATAATGTCATCAAATGTATTTTTCTTTTAATATTTTATGTTTCAGATAGTTATATTTTTTTTATGGTTACTATGCTTTCAATATATATATATATATATATATATATATATATTTATATATGAATTCATATATTTATAAATATAGATATATACTTTGCCCATGCAATCAAGTCCTAACTCCGCCACTACATTTAAATAAAAACCATTTAATTTGAATTAAATGAATCCAAGAGCATTTTGCCAAAAACTCTATTCTCAAGACTTAAGAATGTGAGAAATTGAATTATTATTTAGAACAAGTGGTTTAAAATGTTCGGAGTCGAAGAGTTTCAAATTGGATTTTATTAATACAAAAGATTGTCACATTGTTTGTTTCAATGGTTAGCATGAGATAGTAATAAAGATAGAGTAATGAATTTCATGTTATGTGGCATTAAATGTAAAAACAAACATGCGGGTACTTATAAGATAAGTAGACTAAATGTGATGCTAAGATTGTATAGTCATTTAGTTGTTGTTAGCATATTGATTGAATATATAATTTTTAAACCTAAGATAATAAGGTTACCATGTGAAGAAATAGGTTTATTAATTTTTATATACTTATACAAATCATCCATGGATGCATTAGAAGTTACTTGCCCAATGAGGGCCATAGTAAATTAAAACTATCAAACCCTGTAAGACTAAACTAAAGACATTTTTTCTATTATGTTATCTTGCCCAACTAAGAATTAGATTTATAAAGAACATCTAGATGATAAAACTACAGGACTCGATGGCATCCTAATGGCATTAAATTTGCTCAACTCTCATTCTAATGACTATGTAAGAATAATAAAATTATAGGATTCAATGACATTCTTATTGAGATGTTGAAGTGTTTGAGTGAAGTGATTATAGAAATGTTAATGGATTTTTTAACAAAATCTGATAAACTAAGAAAATGCCCTAAATATGGAGAGAGAGTACACTTGTACTACTATATAAGAATAAAAAAGACATATAAGATTTTTCTAATTACAAGAGAATTAAATTTATGAGTCATATTATAAAGTTGTGGGAGAGAATAATGAATTATATATTAATATTAGAGGTAAGTGCTTTTTAGAATCAATTTGTATTTATATCAAGACGATTCATCACCAAAATTATTTACTTGCTAAAACATTTGATGGAGACGTTTAGAGTACAAAAAAAATATTTACATATAATATTTATTGATCTAAAAAAACATATGATAGGGTTTCTAGAGAGATTGTGGTAGTCATTGATGAAGAAGGGGATCTTCTTGAGATATATTGATCTCATTATTATGTGATCTAGGTGTATCACGATTTCGGATAAGTATACCCTAGTTGAGTTTTGTTTATAGTGCAGAACAGGTGTCGATCCCATAAGAATATTATGTATTACCAAATATAAATTATCTTATCTAAATTAGACAGAACGAATCAAGATAGAAAAAATATTAAAATTACGAAATTATTAAAAACAAAAATCTTGATAAACAAAAACCCTAATTTAATAAAACTCTAAAATATCGATTTCACATGTCTCCAATTTTTTTTATATGATCGAAATCTTTCAAATCCCTTAAAATTTATTGACTAAAGATTCATTCTTGATGATAGCGAATTTCCTTAATTTAGATTCACCCAATGGTCATGTAATGAAACCCCAATTCGACTAACCAAAATCTAATAGTCATATAACTTGATTAGACCAAATTGTATTAAGATCTATGGAATATCTGTAATCTAGAATTTCTCCTAAAATCCCCACACATAGAATTAATTATTCGTCGATCTTATAACTCTATGTGGATTTTATTGTATTGGTCAAATTTCATATAATTTTCTCTCGATCTCATGCATGTAATCGCAAATCATCAAATCGTAAACCCCTTTACGAATAAATCATTAAGTTTAATAATAAAATCTCATCGAACAATGAATATGTTAATAAAAATTTAAGGGAAAGAAATGAATCAAATCATACTATTAATCAAATAATAGAATCCATCGAGTTCTAAAAATAAGAAATCTAACTAAATATGATAAAGAAAAGTAAGAAATGTAAAGGAAAAACAATTTACTTTTATAGACATACATAATATATATATGTCAAACCTTTTCTTGTTTAAATATATGTCAACTGATTAAAAAAAAAAATTACTCTTATTGTAAACTAAAGAAAATATTAAAAAAAAAAGGAGGAGGGGGGGGAGGGGGGGGGAGTAGGGGGGAGTTAAACCTTTTCTTGAGGTTACAAAGGGAGATATTTATACATCTTGGGGTGTTTATATAATTGGAAGATTTCAAAATAAAATATTTTCCCAAATATATAATGTTTCTATATTGTAATATTGACATATAAAAGATACTATTAATAACAATAAGTATCTTTTTAAAATATTTATCTTCTATATATTGGATATCCACTCAAATTTCCTAAAATTTAGAACACTCCCCCTTAAATGTCCATTACATAGAGAATGAGTTCATTAAAACCTTATTAGGAAAAAATTTAGTGGGAAAAAATCCTAATAAAGGAAAAAAAGTACGTTATTCAAAGTGTTTAATAATGTACTTACTTCCCCTGTTGAGAATATCCCTTGAGATCCTTGAGCTGATACATTCTGATTTCTTTCACCAATTTTGTAAAGATAGTAGTTGGTAGTGATTTTGTAAACAAATCTACTAAATTCTCACTCGATTGAATTTGTTGAATATCTATATCACCATTCCCTTAAAGTTCATGATTGAAAAAGAATTTTGGTGAAATATGTTTTGTTCTATTATATTTGATATATCCTTCTTTGAGTTGGGTGATACATGCTACATTATCTTCATATAAAACCGTTGGTGCTCCTTCTATTGAAGATAAACCACAAACTCCTTGTATGTGACTAATCACATACCTTAACCATATGTATTCACGACTAGTTTCATGAATTGTCAAAATTTTAGTATGATTAGAGAATATAACTACTATTGTTTGTTTTATAAAATGTCATAAAATGGTAGTACCACCATATATGAACACATATCTAGTTTATGACCGAGCATTATAAGGATCAGATAAGTATCATGTATCTGCAAAATCAAACAAATCTGTTTTGGATAATTTAGAAAAAATATAAACTCATATCTTTCATACCTTGTAGGTAACGAAATATATGTTTAACCATATTCCAATGTTTTCAGATTTGACAAGAACTATATCTCGTTAATAAGTAGACAGAGAATGATATATCAGGTTATATATGACTAGCGGGATACATGAATGCTTTGATTGCACTTAAGTATGGTATTTCAGGACAAAAAAATTTCCTCATTAATTTCTTGAGGTCGGAAAGGGTCTTCATTTACATCAAGTGACCTCACAACCATTAGGATGCTCAATGGATGTGTTTTGTTCATATAAAATAGTTTTAGCACTTATTTTGTATAAGTTGTTTAATGTACAAGAATTTTATTTTAAAAATTTTCTATTTGTAATCCAATACAGAACTTTATCTTTCTGAGATCTTTCATCTCAAATTCATTTTTCAAGCATTCTACTGCTTTCGAGAGCTCTTCAGGAGTCCCAATAATATTCAAATTATCAACATATATTGTAATAATAGTAAAATCACTCCCAGATTTTTTTTATAAAAATACATGAGCAAATAGGATCATTCTTATATCCTTATTTTAACAGATACTCACTAAGTCGATGATATCACATATGACCAAATTGTTTTAATCCATATAAAGATTTGTTTAATTTGATTGAATAATGTTCTCGAGAACCGGGATTACATGTTTCTGAAAGTTTAAATCCTTCTGAAAATTCTATATAGATGTCATTATCCAATGGGCCATACAAATAAGTTGTGACGACATCCATTAATCATAAATTGAGTTCCTTTTGTATTGTCTGACTAATTAGAAATCGAAAAATAGTCACATTTACTATAAGAGAGTATGTTACATCATAATCAATACCCGATCTTTGTGAAAATTATTATGCAACTAAACATGATTTATATCTCATAATTTTATCTTTCTCATTTCGTTTTCGCACAAATATCCATTTGTATTTCATTGGTTTTATACTAATAGGTGTACGGACTATTGGTTCAAAAACATTTCTCTTGTAAAGAGATTTCAATTTTACCTCAATTGTATTTTTTCATTTTAGCCAATCAGGTCTATGTTTACATTCCTCTATAGACCTTGGTTCAAATTCCTCATTTTCATTCTTAATATTTATTGCTATATGGTATACAAAAATGTCATCAACATTGACATTATTTTGGTTTTATATTTTACCAGTCGTAACATAATTTATTGAGATCTTATGACTATCAGTATTTTCAGGTACGTGATGATCTTTTGGAATATTATCCATGACTGGTATATTTGAACCATTTAATTTCTTTACTCCTTTTCTATCTTGAGGATTTTTATTTTTGAAATCAATCGGTCTACCACGTTTTGTGTGTGATTTAAGCTCATTAGCAATGTTTTGTTATTCTTCAAGGACATCAATTTTAATAGAAGTATTAACAGTCAGAATATTTGATTTAGTCACTCTTTATGGTCAGTAAATGCGTCTGACAATTGATTTACTAAATTTTGTAAATGAATCATCTTTTGAACTTCTAATTCACATTACTTTGTTCGAGATTCAAGATAAGATAATGATGATTCATTCCAACTAATTTTACTTCCAAACAATTTATTTCTTCCCCCCTAATGTTGGGAAAGTAGACTCGTCAAATTGATAGTTGGTAAAACGAGTCGTAAACAAATCTCCTATCATGAGTTCAATATATTTAATAATAGATGGAGATTCAAACTTAATATATATTCCCAATCTCCTTTGAGATCCCATCTTAATTCGTTGTGGTGGAGCAATAGTGACATATATTGCATATCTAAAAATTCTCAAATGAGAGTTATTTGGTTACTGACCATGAACCAAATGTAATGGAGAGAAATCATTACTACTTATTGGTCGAATGCGAATAAGTGTTGCAGCGTGTAAAATAGTATGTCCCCAAACAGAAACTGATAATCTTGCTCTCATAAGTAATGGTCTTACTATCAATTGAATACGCTTAATTAGTGATTCTGTTAAGCCATTTTGAGTGCGAACATGTATTACAGGATGTTTTACACTTATCCCAATTGACATACAATATTCATCAAAACTTTAGTATATAAATTCACTAATATTATCAAGCCGACTTTTTTTGATTGGATAATCAAGAAAATGTGATCGTAATCTAATTAACTGAGCAAACAATCTTGCAAATACCAAGTTACGAGTTAATAATAATGATATATATAACCATATAGTTGATGTATCAGTTAAAACCATAAAGTATTTGAATGGTCCACATGATAGGTATATAGACTCACAAATATCTTCGTGCATTCATTCAAAAAATTCATGATTTATTTTAGTTAGTAATGGTCTCACAATTAATTTGTTTTGAGACAAACAACACAAATAAATTTATTGGACTAAAAAATCTTTTGGTTCTTTAAAAAATGTTCACTTGAATCATTTATAATCTTTCGTATCATTATTGACTTGGGATGACCCAGCTGGTCAAACCAAATAATAAAATCATTCAAATTAGTAAACTTCTGGTTTATTATTGCATATGATTCTCTTGCATTAATGTATGTGTAATACAAATCGAAAGAATATACCGATAATTTTTCTAATATCTTTTTCTTTCCCAGAATTATATTGTAATGTAAAGGTATTTAACATTTCTTTCACTTGTTGTCTCAATATGATATTCATTTTTGTGGATATCTTTAAAACTCAATAAATTTCTTTGAAATTTGGGAGAGTGTAATGCTTTCTCAATTTCAAATTTAAGTTCCATTGGGCAAGAGTATGTTAACTCTTCCAGAACCTTCAATCAATTTTGTACTGACAGATATAGTATTGACACTGCCCTCTTACATTCTCAAAAGAGAAAAGTATTTCTTTTCTTTTAATATAGTGTACGTAGTGACACTATCCATGAGATACATATCTTCACCATTCATCACAAATCGAATCTAGGGAGTATCTATATTTTCAATAAACAAACAAATATTTTAGAATTAATGGCAATAATAAAACTAATGAATTCTAAAATTTATTTTGCAATAAAATATATTTATTTAAAATAAATAGATCCATAAAATATATAAACATAACAAATATTTTAAAATCCAATACGTTTAAAATAAAATACAATTATATTTTAGTGAGTTCTAAGAAACATTTTTTTTTTTGGACATTCCATCTCCAATCAAGTGATTAGTTTTCCTTCAGTATTATTGGAGTTTTTAATTAATCTTGTTTCTCCCAAATTCAAATAGAAGAAATAACATTTATCGTAACACTATTAATAAAACATTCATATTTTTCACCTTTTATTGATTTCAGATTCTTTTGGGAACTTATCTTGTATTTTCCCATCATCATTATCCTATTTCTGGTGGTGATAAATTTACAAGATCACTTCTGATGGTATGATAAATTTGCATAATCATGACAATCACTATAATCATGACCTCTTTCATATAACGATATTTAATCACATTCATTTTAGAGAATGAATTAAAACCAATAGTTGAGTTTTATGATTTTTTACCAATCATATTTTGTTTAGCCACAATGGATCATAAAATTAATTCCGAATATTTAGAATCCCTTTTCTAATATTGTTACTATATGAGCAAATTTGAGACATGAAAAGTGAAAAATTTTCTAACATATCTTTCCTAATAATATTTTCTTCACAAAACTTTTCTATCATAAGAACAACTAGATTCATGTGGTTGTATTTTTTTCATCATTATTATTTTTTCAAATTATTTTAATGGTATCTTCGAGATGCATTATATCTGGATATATTTCAATATCTAACACCCATAATAAATAATTCTTTCTCATAATATCAAGAACTACAAATTTGAATTTTACAAAGTTTGATATTATTAATTATAACAATTAAAGAGAAAATAAATAACGTATCTATAAAATTAATGAAAATTTATTGATTAAATATGTGGTATTGTTGTACCAAATTTATATCTTATAAAAAATCTTCATCAGTAATATACAAAATCTGGTTTCGAACTTATACTTAATCAATAAGAAGGTTAGAAAATAATAAACACAATAAAACTATGATAGTTTCTTTTCTTGTGTGGAAAATCAGATTTAGTTGTAAGCCGCATCATATTTTGAAAAAATCATAATATTTAATAAAATTTTTATATAAAATAATAAATAAAAGTCGTAGAAAATTTATTCTTCATTGATGAGAACTTCGTACTTGATTGGATAGACTCTCGTGCTAATAACGTATTGTAAACTAAAGAAAGTATTAAAGAAGAAGAAGAAGAAACTAAGAGAGAGAAACAGAGAATTTTTTTTTTTCTTTTGCATGTGTGTTAAATGAGGTTATAAAGGGGTATTTATATATTTTGAGATATGTACATAATTGAAAGATTTTAAAATAAAATATTTTTCTAAATATATAATATTTTCATATTATAATATTGACATATAAAAATAATAATAATAATAATAATAATAATAATAATAATAATAATAAGTATTTTTTTAAAATATTTATCTCGGATATCTATCCAAATTTTTTTTGTTTATAACAATTTTAAATACAAAAAGGGTGGTTTTATTTAATTAGTATTTTCAATTTTAATGAATGAGGTAATCCTAATATACCTTTGGCCCACGGGCGAGGAAAGGAAGCACCAAGTCCGTACGATACACGAGGGTGGCGGAGGAGGAGGAGGAGGAGGAGGAGGAGTGTTCAGTCCCTGGGGGGGGGAGAGAGAGAGAGAGAGAGAGAGTGATGCCGGCGACAGCGACGGTAGTAGGAGCACTGTTGGGGTTGGGTACACAGATGTACTCCAATTCCCTCCGCAAACTGCCCTACATGCGCCGTGAGTGCCCCTATCTCCGCCCAGCCCTAGTTTGAGTTTCATTTTTGAATTTCGAAGAATTGTTAGTTTTTCTGATCAAAACTTAGTGGGTTGATTGTGCAGATCCATGGGAACATGTGTTGGGAATGGGACTAGGAGCTGTGTTCGTCAATCAGCTGGTCAAATGGGATGCAAAGCTCCAGGAAGATCGCGACAAGCTCCTCGAGAGGGCCAAGGCTGCCAATGAGCGCCGCTACTTTGGTACTCTCTCTCCCCCTCTCTCTCTAGTTTTCCTGTTTCCAATTTGGTGTTCCATTTCTGCTTATCTTGTCAAATTGCCCATTTTCTTATTTTCTTAATTCAATAGGCGAAAGTTACGGAAGAAGTTTGAAATGCCAAATTCTGTTGTGAATTGTAGCTCTAAGTGCTTGGTTCTTCATGTGTAAACCCTAAAGAATGAGAAACGAATAAGGGTTTTAAACCATAAGTGATATGATAAATTCGTTTTATCTCAATACTGTAGTAAAGGGACACAACTCAATTTTCAATGTCTTAATGAACTGCAAATTTCATGTATATCATTTGTGGCATGTTACCAATCATTTACAACATGCTGAAAGTTCTCTCATTAGTGAGTCTGTACAACAGTGAAGAGTCCCCTCAAGTTTGTCAGGAACCTTTACTTTTCTTTTCTTTTTGATAGTATCGATCCTCCACTGTTATGCAATGAGAAATCTGAGTCTTTTGAAAAAATTGAACTCAAAATGGGCTAGCTTTCTTCGGACTTTTGTTCCTCAATCATTGCCTCCTTGTGAAAATTTTGATAAGGTTGCTAAAGATGCGAAAAGAGTTGATTTCTTGCCATTATTGAAAAAGGTTGATTTTCTTTTTATCACTGCTTGCTTGTTGTCCTTTGGTTTCTTTCTTGTGGAGTTGGTCTGCCACATCCAATTTGCTTGATTTCTTATGGTTCCACCTTATTCCTTAGAGTTTGTCATGTTTTGGGGATTTGCCTATATATTTTTGCATTAGGATTTTTTATTGGTGAAACTTTGATTAATGAATTTAAGAGTCTTGTGTCTAAGTTACCGGTGGATTTTGATAGTCCCACTTCGTATCTCTTTGTCTTCCTTCCCTTGTTTCATCTCCCTCATTTCCTTACTTCTCTCTCTATTCTCTTATTATTATTCTACATTAATTGATATCAGAGCTGAAACCAAGTTTTGCTCTTTTTTAATCACATGAGGAGACTTATTTAACTTTGGCAGATGGTTCACTAGTCCCTAATATGTTGGATTTAAGCACTCTCGCTCCTTTTGGATCCAAGTCTTGGAATTGGATTTTATTCTGTTCTTCATGAATCTCTATAAGCTTACTTTTACATTCTTCAAAATTCTCTTTTTTATTGCATCAAAAAATTCAAGAATTTCTTCAAAATTCTCACGTGAAGTTATATGATATTTCAAAAGTTAAAGAAGTTAGCGGAAGACTCATTATAATAATTAGGAACTTAAAGCATGTCCAGTTCCCGTTTTAATCAGGAAGAGGCTGGAGCTAGAGGGACATTGGCATAGTTACTTGCCAGTTGTGTTGAAGCTAAAAAGCTTTCTTTTCACTTCTCATTTATGATTCTTCAATTGTGACATGACAACAGTTGTGTTCTTGATCCCGCATCTCTTGTTATATCCGATTTGGGTGCTGCTAGGTTTGATAACAAGACAAAAGGCAAATAAAGAGATAAGCAGTGCTTGGATGGAGCCTATCAAATTTATTTTACGGGGAATTGGAATTCAAAATATTCTAAGGCATTCCAGGGGTGTTTAACATGTCGATTCCAGTTAGAATCATGTCGATTCAAAAATCTTGTACAACTCCCTAAGTTGCCAAAAAAGATAGAAATGAAAAAGGAGATAGAAGAGACTGCAAAGACAACTATGAAACAATTTGTTTGGAGCAAGTAATAATACAAGTGGTGAGAGAAGATGTCGGAGACTCGAATTGTGGTGGTGTCGTGAAGATCCAATATTGGAAAGGTGGTATGTGGACTTCACGTGCCGACAAGAAAAAGAGTGAGGGCTGGCACATGAGGAGGATTCTGGCAACAAACCTTGGAGAATGGGCCGGTAGGAAGATTCTGAGGTGACTGGTGGTCTGACTTTGCTGATCTGAGGTGAAGATGGTGAGCAAAAGATTGTTCACGTGTTTTTCTGAAAAAGGAAAGGACCAAGAGATGGTCTACAAATTAGTACATATTTTTTCTACTCCTTTAGGTTAAGAGATGGCTTGAAGACCTTTCATCATTAATTTATTATGTTTTAATAATAGGTGTTTCTCTTATAGCCAAGTATTTTGGATCTTACAACTTAGATTGAGTTACTATTAGTTAGTAGTTATTTGTTTGAACCCAAAATTTGAGTCATATTATTTGATAAAATATGAATACTATATTTTAATATATTAGGTATTATATTTTTAGAGGCACCTCCATAGTAGTTAGAAGCGAAAAAAGCAAAAAAGCGACAGACTCTTCTGGGGTTTAAACGCAAAGCGAAACGCAGACTTTTTCATATAAAACGCACTTAAGATATAGAATCAAAATATATATTTGGACATACAATAATAACACATAAAATATTTTATAATATTAGAATATCAACATACATATGAGTCAAATTTTTAATGATAAGAAAGTGTATTAAAGATTAATTTTAATGTAAGTCTCATCAATGATCAACACTTTTATATTTACTAATTTTAATTTTTTTCCCCTCTCTTTGAAGAACAACAACTGAAAAGAGGGTAAGAAATGAGTTAAATAAATCAAAACTTGTTTACAAACCTTTCTTTACACAAGAGTTTAATGTTTCATAAATCTAATTCAGCCCACAAAATCTCAATTTCAGGAGACCAGTTATGTAAACCTAAAAAAAAAAAGAGAAAAGGAACACAGACAAAAAAAAAGTGCAGAATTGAGAAAAAAAGCCACCGAACAGAGGAAAAAAAATGAACAGTAGCAATTGAAAATAATGATTATATATGATTTGGCGTAGAAGATAGATGAGTCCTGCGATCGCACGCGGAATTAAAAATCAACTAGAACATCTGTCTTCTACTCCATCACCAATGAAAACAAAGAACCAACCCTGGTTTACATAATGATTTCAACAGGGGCAGTTACCACAGTGCAAATAATTTCACAAGGAAACTTCTGCTCCATCCCCACCTCAGCTCCTCGAGATCTGGTCCTTGCGCCATTCCCAATATCCCTCCATAATACTACCACATAAGAACAATGCACATTCTTAGTCATCATCCACTCTGACAGATGGAGTCCTGCGATGCAAAAAAGGCCACCTCTTCTAGTTGCTTCATTTCACTATGGTAACTTAAAGAGGAGGCAGAAGACAGATGGAGTAGAAGACCAAGAAGAAAGAAAGAGAGAGAGAAGAAGAAGAAGAAGAAGAAAGAGCGAGAGAAAGAAAGAAGAAGAAGAACCCCGAAGGAAGGAAGAAAGAAAGAAAGGAAGAAGAAGAAGAAGAAGAAGAAGAAGAAGAAGAACCGAGAAGAAAGAGAGATAGAAAGAAAGAAGAAGAAGAACCCAAAAGGAAGGAAGGAAGGAAGAAAGAAAGGAAGAAGAAAAAGAAGAAGAATAAGAGAACAGTCAAACGTACCTGGTAGAAAATAAAAAAGCGTCGCTTTTTTGCGCTTTACGCTTTTCGTGCTTTTTGTGTTTTAGCACGCTTTAGTTGCACTTTTTCATCCGCGTTGCGCTTTATGCAAAAAAAGCCCCAGGATTGTGTCTCGCTGCGCCTTGCGCTTTAAGTGTGTTTTTTTCCACTTTTGACTACTATGGGCACCTCTATAAATAATACCGAATCTTATACAGACAATTCAATTCAATTCATGATTCCAAAGTGAGCTTTCTGATTCACAACTCGACTCTTGATTTGGTAATCATGGTTGTTGGTATTTAACATGATGAACATCAATCTTTTGTTGCAAGTGGTTGGTCTTGATTGACCCTTGCTGCCCAACACTTGCGTGGTTTTCCATAGAACTACTGATTTTTTAAATGACTTATTCTCACATTACTTTTTCTCTTGGACCTTGTGGATTGAAGTTTATGGTACTTTTAGCAGATGTTGCCTTTTGCCATAATCCAAAAAAAAAATCTAAGCTCAAATTTTAGATTTCTGTTCATACTAAGGTTCGAAGTATTTGTGGGGGAAGAAATGATTTTCAGATGTGGTGCATTTGGTTGGAGAATGCTGGGATCTTGGAGGGTCCTTTACATTATCCTTTACTTTTTATGGATTAAATGTTCTTTGCCTCTTGTGCCTTGTGGATGGGAAGGCCTTTTGAAGTGTTTTCTCTTGATAGATTTGCTAAGTGCTGCTTTTTTTGTTTTAGTTTTTCAACATTCTTTGTCTTTGAACTTTGTTTTCTTTAGGATGCCTCATCATTGTCCTCCTCCCCGTGGTTTTTTCTATGAAGTTTAAGAGGAGATGACTGGTTTTTTCTATGAAGTATAAGAGGAGATGATTAACTTATTGCATTATAAGTACTCAACAGAGTATGTGAAATATGGTGCACATTAAATAGGGCCAGCTAAAATAAAAGTTGATACAGTTCCATGAGGATGAAACCTGGTAGGTCTCATAGATTAAAATCTCTTATCTTGCTGTTTGTTTTTTTCTTTTTTCTTCCTTAATACATTATTTCAAATAAATTAGAGGTTTGAGTTGTATAGGTCTAGTTATTGAGAAATGTAATGATTAAATTGTATTTATTTGGTTGTTATGCATAATAGTGATACAATCTTGTCATGTCTTCTTGTTCCTTGATAAGGTTAAAGGAGGCCTTTTGGTAGAACTTCCTTATTGTTGTGGGGAGTATGTTTAGCCTCTTCTTTTAGTCTTTATACTTACAGATGTATAACCTTTAATAAGCAACTCTCGATAAAAGCTTAGTTAAGTTGTACAAAACAACAATAATAACAACCTAGATTTTCTATCCCAAAATTTGAAATAAGAAATAAATATCGAAAAAATAAAATAATAAAATATAAAAATAATAAATAATAAATAAATAAAAATAAAAAGTGTTGATTTAATTTGTACAGAGTCTCCTACACCATCCATTCTTATCTAAAACTATATTCTCAACTAAATTCATAACTATTATGCTTTTACGAATACATTGCATCTAAGTTTTCAATGGTCTATTTTTACGTTTTACAAAATTTCATAGATTTAAGTTTTCGGTTTTTCAAACAGGTGCGTCCATGTGTTTTCGTTGCACATGGCTAAATCATTTCAGACGGTACTATCACATCTTATCTACAATTGAACTAACTCTTAATTTATTACGTATCTCATCGTTTTTAATTCTATTTTTTCTAATTTTGTCAGACATCTATTTAAATATTTTCATTTCAGTTATAACCATTTTTTGCTCTTATTACTGTTTAATGGCCTAACACTCAGTTTCATATAATAGTGCGGGTCTTACTGCGGTTTTATAGAAATTTTCCTTTAAATGTAGTGGTATCGTGCAATCGCAGAGAATTCCAGATGTCTTTCTCCGTTTTATCCAACCTGGTTGAATTCTATTGTTCACATCCTCATCTATGTTGTCATCATTTTGAATAATGGAACTAAGATATCTAAATCGTTCACTTTTTGAAATTTCTCTTTCTTTTAATTTAATCGTTTTTTCATTGCCCTGATAGTTGTCACTAAACTTATATCTTATATATTCAGTTTTGGATCTACTCAATCTAAATCCTCTGTAATCCAACTTAACCCTTCATAATTCTAATTTAGTACTGATACTATTTCTAGTTTCATCAATTAAAACTATATCATCGGTGAAGACAATACATCATGGTATTTCAATTTGGATATTTTTAGTAATTTCATCTATCACTATTGCAAATAATATGAGACTCAATGTTAAAATTTGATTGAGCCTAATGTTAATGGGGAAGCTATCGCTTAGACCTTCGCAAATTTTTATATTGGTCACAGCTACTTTATACATATCCCTAATAAGGTTAATATATTTCAAAGAGATTCATTTCTTCATCAATACGCATCACAACACGTCCTTAGGGATCCTATCATACGTTTTTTCTAGTTCAATAAATATTATATGTAAGTGTTTCTTTTGTGTTCTAAATGTCATCATTAACTATCGTAATAAGTGAATTGTTTTAGTGGTAGAATGTCTTGACATAAATCCAAATTAGTTTTGAGGTACACTTATCTCCCGTCTCAATCTATGTTTTATCACTCTTTCTCATAATTTCATCGTATGGCTCATAAGCTTAATTTCTCTGTAGTTGGAACAATCTTATTTGTCCCCTTTATTCTTATATAGCGAGATAAGTGTGCTCTCTCTCCATGTTTGATGCATTTTCTTTGTTTCTCAAATTTTGTTGAAAAGAGCTATTAATATCATTACGCTGAATTTATCCAAACATTTTCACATCTCAATAGGAATGTCATCAAATTCTATGGTTTTATTATTTTTCATTTTTTAGGGCCTCCTTTATTTTATGGGGACAAATCTTATCTCTATTAATCTCTTTTACAAGTATCTCGATATTTTCTATGCATATTGTACCTTTAACATTAAACAAATTATCAAAATATTTTCTCCATCACTTTTTTATGTCTTCGCTCTTTATAAGTGTACTATTGATTTCATTTTAAATATATATAATCTCATTTAGATCGTTTCTCTTCTTTTTCCTTAATTTGATAATTCTGTAAATCTCTCTTTTCTCGTCTCGAGTCTCCAGCCTCTTATATAATTCATTATATACTTTACTTTTACTTCGTGGATAATCTTTTTTATATCGTTTTTTGTATTTTTGTATTTTTTATAAATCTTGCTACTACGATCACTTTTAAAGATTCCTATCGTACTCTCTTTTGATTCGGATAATAGTTTGTATTTTTTCATTTCACTACTATGACTCCTTACCTATTGGAACTCTGCCCTTAGATACTCCAAGATCCTCCTTCCCTATAGTCTTAATATTATTAGACATTTCTTTCTATATTATTTCTGAATTATCATTAATAGACTAATTTGTTATTTTAATTATTTTGTCCCCTAAAAGTCGTCACTTTTTTCTCTTTTATGTTCCTTCACTTAATTTTGATTTTATATATGATCGACACTGTTTTTGTCATTTAGGTACCCGTATGTCTAAAGCTAAAAGTCTGTGATGAGTCATTATACTTTCCTCCGATATAATCTTGCAATTTTTATAGGTCGTTCTATCACATCTCCTAGTGAGAATGAAATCTATCTGATAAGCATTTGACCTATTCCTATAAATAACTATGTGCGAATCTTTTTTTTTTTGAAGAAGGTGTTTACAAGTGCCAAATCGAACACTACGATGAACTCTAAAATGATACTTTCCACTTCATTCCTACGGTCGAAGCCAAAATTTCCATATACGGTTTCGAATCTCTCATTTTTCTCTACTACATGGCCATTTAGGTCTCTTCCAATAAATAGCTTCTCTCCACTCGATATAGTTTGTATAAATTCATCTTAATTTTTTTTTAAATTGTTTTTTTACTTATTACATTTATACCTATTTGGAGTGCATACACACTAACTATATTAATTATGTTTTCTCCATTTACTAACTTGACGAGTATAATTGTTTCTCCGTTCTTTCTTATTTCTACTATATCCCCAAGTAGATCTTTATGTACGATTATTCATACCCTATTCTTAGTTCTATTCTTATCTGTGTCAAAATTTATGACCATAATATTTTATTCCTTTAACTTTCTCTCCCACCCACTTGATTTTTTGGAGATATATGATATCAATTTTTCTTCTATTCATTATTTTTCCTATCTCTTTTAACTTTTTGGTCAGGGATCCTATATTCCAAGTGGTTAAACGAATCCTATCCTTATGAACTATTTTATTTATCCGCACCTTAATGTCCTTTGGTAATTTGCCACTATACCAGAGATCCGATATACCGCGTCGTTAAGGGAGAAACATCCCAAACATTTTTCTATATTTGTTTTTCATTTTAATTTGATAAAAGATTTTACGCTGATTATCAATCTACCGTAATCTTATTCTTTCATCCGGGTTTAGAACCGGCCACGATGGAGTTCTTCAAATAATAATATGTAAAACGATGAAAAAAGAAAGAAAAAAATCCAATATCTGTATACATAAAATAATGATAAAATAATAAAATTTATGTTACAATTATACCGTTATGCATCGGAAAAAATTTAAATTTTAATAACTTTAAATTCATAGTAATATATTTTATATTATTATTAATAATAATATTACTAGTAGTAATGATCTAATAATAATAATAGTAATAGTAATAATGCTAAATAATAATGATACTAGTAATAATTGTAATAGTATTTGTAATGATACTAATAATAATACCAGTGATACTGGTAATAATAGTACTAATAATAAGGATGGTAGTATTAATGATAATTGCAATAATACTGATATTAATAATGATAATAATACTAATGTAGGGGAAAGATGGCCGATAATAATAAAAATAATAATATTGATAACAAAGAGGTGAGATAGTGGGTTGGGAGGAGAAGGCGGAGAACATGGGGGGAGAAGGCCGATGGAGAACAGGGGAGGAGGAGGGACAGTGATGAAAGTTCTTGCTGGGCAGCAGGGGGCGACAGAGGAAGGCAGATCGATGACCAACAATCTGACGAACGCAAACAATCTGACGAACAGGTGAAGACGAACACAATAATCCGTTGAACAGACGAAGGCGCACATACAGACGAAGACGAACAGGCGAAGGCAGATCGAAGACCAAGACGAACAGATGACCAATCTGATGAAGGGATTGAGAGCTAGGTATGATGGTAGATCACAGAGAGACCAGACGAAGGGAGCTGACGAAAGGGTCTGACAAAGGGGTCAAACGATGAGAAAGAGTGATCGGATGAAGGGGTATGATTAGTTAAGTTGTATTTGAATGGATTAGAAATGGTAATAATTTGTAATTTGTTTGTGGATATTGAAAACACCTGCGGTTATGTCCATCAGAAGTTTCTTTTATTTTGCTTTTATTTAAGAAAAATAATGTCTTTTTGGAGGCAGTGGCAAAACTGGATCACTTGTGATTCATATCCATGTAAATCTACCGACACCCTGGGTCCTTGGGCCCATGAGCAGTTCGCTTGTTATATGGGAAATCTATCACACTATAAACCCAAGCTTAAGTCTAGTTAGTGTTTTTGTTTTTGTTTCTTTTCTTTTCTACAAAGAAAGAAATAAAATAAAATTGTGGTCTGTCCACGGCTTGCAAAAGTTAAGCATATTAAGCAGGTCCAGGAAGTCAAGCTGCACATTTATTTAGGTAAGTAATTGGATTTGCATGGGAAATGACTGAAACTTTAGTGAAGTGATTAATCACTTCCAGGTTACAAATGTTGATTTTTGCAAGCTTTCATATACTTGAAATGATGCAATTTGTATTAGAATTTGCCCTTCCTTTCTTTAAAATGTTTGACTGAATTTTAGGTTTCTTCAAGAGCTTCTGGTTTTGCTCTATCTGGACTTAATTTGTTGTCGTTTTTTGTTTTTATTTTTGTCTTGACTTACAATTTTCTTTGGATTTTGTACTGTTTGTCATGTCTGAATGTATTTTGATCCTACTTGCCTCCTTACTTACAGATGAAGATGATGACTAGTTCTCACTTGGCCAAACTTCCCACATGCTTGAGTCACGGAACGTCTGTTAGTTGAAAAAGAGAGGCTTTCGAATTTCACTTGTGGGTTTGAGGCGTTTTTTCTTATTTTTCATTTTTTTTTTCTTCGGAGGAAATGTGGGAATAGATGTGCTCTGTCACTTGGCAAAGACCTCCAATGTCAATCAAGTATATTTTATTGCCTCTATGTTGGAAAATAAAAAACCTGTTGTATGGTTTGACGCTTTCACTCTGTGCCTTCTCTTGTTAAGGCTTTGCCATTTTCTATTTTGAGAAATAAATTTGTTGACCATGTCTAGGCAGCAATACTGACCCCTCTATGCTTGCTCGCAGCTTAGTGAGTTTTGGAGCACATATGTCTCCACTGATTGAGTGATTGTTAGGTTGTGTTTCTCACTGTGGGGTCTTTGTATTTGAAGCTAAAGACCACTTGAAGGATGTCAAAATGAGTGGATGGATTTGCTGAACTGTACTGATACATTAGGCATATTTTCTCTTTTCACCATCAATGAAATAAATTGCAAAAATGGGCTGGTTACATCTGCTGCATGCCCATCTTTCTTGAGAAGTAATGACATTTACAGGCAGCTTAGAGAATGCAGAGTGAAAATGATCCCTTGGCATTAATCAAATTTTGACACTTTGCTAATACTCTACATGACCTATCACGTCTCCTACACGAATTCACAATCCTAGCATTCTTCTTGCCTCATTAAATCACACAACTCCAAAAGGTTTTCTTTCCTTTGAAATGTGTCCTGCGGTTTGATCTTTTGCCGATAATAAATAGGAATCTGTGTACGTCTTGGCATTGTCCACCATCCTATTGTTACACAGGTGAAGGAGAAGATCACAGGTCTGCCTAGATGACAGCCTTTTGGCAGGTGCAGTTTTTGTGCACTGCAATGCAATTTCCAGCACCTGGAATGCTGCAGACTCTTGGTTGGGCTGCAGGGGTTTGAGGGCAGGATCCAGGAGTTGCTCCCGCTCGGCTCCTTGCATCTCAATCCGTGATTCAACCCATCTCACCATGTCCATGTCCATTCCAAAGCTCTCATCAGTTGGCATTCTTCCACTCACTAGCTCCATTAGCACAATCCCCATGCTGTACACGTCGCTTTTCTCAGTGGCCTTCAATGAATATGCATACTCTGGGCAAGGTAACAAAATGCTGTTTTATGAAGATGATACTATGATTTACAGAAATTTGTGAAATTAGAAGGTGGTTATGATTATATACCAGGAGCGATGTAACCGTAAGAACCAGCAAACCATGAATTGGACTCCGTATTCAATGAATCATAGTTGTCAACAAGGGTTTTTGCTAGCCCGAAATCCCCCAAATGTGCATCCATGTTAGAGTCCAAGAGCACATTGCTCGACTTGATGTCCCTGTGAATGATCTTGGGAACACAGTCGTGGTGGAGATACTCCACTCCCTGAGCCAAACCCACTGCTATTCTTAGCCTTGCTTCCCAATCCAGGATCTTGCCCATTTTACTATTTGCAGGTTGTCCATGTAGCCAATCCCATATGCTTCCGCTTTCCATGTACTCATATATCAACAGATTTGAACCTGCTCCTTTATTGCAGAAACCAATCAGCTTCACTAGGTGTCGATGCCTTATCCTCCCCAGCGTCTTAACTTCTCTGGCAAAGCTTTTGTCCCATAGAAGATCATCTTTCCTCGGAATTTTCTTGACCGCCACCGTCTCTCCAGTGTGCAACTCGGCTCTGTAGACGGTGCCAGAACCTCCCGACGCAATGATGAAATCCTTGCTCAGGTTGTTTGTGGCTTCCATAATGTCTTCCCATCTGAAGTTCATCTTTGCAGTGGCATTCTGGAAGAGAAGTCTTTTCTGCGCTTGCGAGGAACCGGAAGAGTAAGCAAAATTCGACTCATTTGCTTTTTTTAGGAACTCTTGCTTGAGCTTGAAGAAGAGTGTGATTCCGAGTACCAGTAGGATAACTGCAGCTACAGCAGAAAGGATTGAGATTGTCAAAACTGCTGATTGACCTAAGACTGGCCGCTTACTATCTGACTTGATGTCATTGCAGGGCCCAAGAGGGCTTCCGCAGAGATGCGGGTTTCCTTCAAATGCCTCAGCTGGCCAATGAGAGTATCGTTTGTCCAATTTTCCTCGAAGATTATTGTAAGAGAGATCAAGCTTGCCCAAGCTGCTCATTCCCCTTACTTCAGGAGGGATTTCTCCATCTAGTTGATTGTGAGAAAGGTCGAGTGCTTCGAGTTTGGACAGAATTCCAACTGCAGGAGGAATCTTGCCCGTGAGATTGTTGTAGCTGAGGTCCAAAATGATCTGGAGATTCTGCAGTTGTCCTAGTTCCGCAGGTATTTCACCAGTGAAGCCATTGTGTGACAGTCTAAGTTCATAAAGCTTGCTTAACTTGCCCACCTCTGGAGGTATTTGCCCAGAAAACAGGTTCTGATCCAGGTTGAGAACATTGAGAGATTCTACGTTTCCGATTTCGGGAGGAAGAGTTCCATTAAGTGAATTGTTGTCCAGAGAAACGACCAGCAAGTTGGAGCTATTAAAAACTTGTCCCGGTAGAGGCCCAAGAAACGTATTTGAGGAGAACTTGAGCTCTCCCAACTGTGGCAGACTTCCAAGCCATTCTGGGATCGGTCCAGAAAGGAAGTTGTTGTTCAGATCAATATGCGTCAAGTTCTTGCAGGATGAAAGTTCAGCTGGAATGGGTCCTGCGAGCAGGTTACTTGAGAGATCTATCAGTGAAAGTCCTTGTATTTTACCCAGTGTACGTGGGATTTGCCCAGTAAATTGGTTATTCCCCAATCTGAGCCTTTCAAGGAAAGGCGAGTTTCCAAGTTGGGAAGGAATTTCACCGTTAAATTGATTGTTGGAGACATCAAAAGAGAGAAACGAGTGAGAATTGCATAAGGCAGCAATACTACCATTGAGTCTGTTATGAGATAGATTTACTCTAGTGAGGTTGGCAACATTGACGAGTCCAGCTGGGAGAACACCTTCCAGAGAATTGTTGTAAAGCATCAGCAGCTGCAGCGCCTGCAGGAATACAAATGTTGCAGGAATCCCACCAGAGAGGCGGTTGTCTGCCAAGTCTAATGTCTGTAGCTGATGACAATTGCCCAATGTGGCTGGAATCTCACCCGAGAGATCATTCTGTCTGAGATGAAGGAAATTCAGTTGCTTCAGCCTCCCAATAGTAATGGGTATCTGCCCGTTGAAACTATTTCCAAAGAAATCAATCATTTGCAAGCTCGAGCAGTTACCAATCTCCAGAGGGATCTCCCCAGACAGCTGATTATCGTAGAGATAGAGGATTTCAAGCTTCCCAAGCATCCCAATCTCTCCGGATAGATTTCCCTTCAAGTTGTTATGATATACTGACAGTATCTGCAGATTGCTGAGGTTTCCAACAGACGAAGGGATTGAACCAACCAAGCTGTTATTGTTGAGCACCAGATTTTCCAATTCAAGTAACTCAAATATCTGGACAGGTATTGACCCATGGATGGCGTTGTCGGTCAACTCCAGTGTTTTCAGTGACTGGCACTGTCTCAACTCTACCGGGATTTCTCCAGTAAGTTGATTACCGGACAGGATTAGGTGCTCCAAATTGGTTGTATTGGAGCATAAGTTTGGTGGTATGACGCCAGAGAGTTGGTTGCTTGAGAAAACCATGTACACAAGCTGGCTCAAGCCCCCTAGTTCTTCCGGAATTGGTCCACTCAGCATGTTCCCGGACAAATCAAGAGTCTGCAGTCTGGCTAAGTTTGACAGAGACTTCGGAATAAGACCTTGCAGCCGATTCCTTACCAAATTCAGATACACTAGTTCACTCAATTCTCCAAGCTGGCTCGGAATCTCACCAGAAATTGTGTTGTTGGCCAGGTTGAGAGTCTGGAGACTCTGAAGACGACCCAATTCGCTAGGAATGGATCCGTTGAGGCTGTTTTCGGCAGCAGTGAACACGGTGAGGCTGGAGCAGTTCCCCAGCTCGGCAGGAATGGGGCCACAGAGTCCATTCTGTTGCAGGATTAGGTTCTGAAGTTGTGGGAGTTGTCCTAGTTGAGGTGGTATAGGGCCGGTGAGATTGCAAGAGGCCAAACCAAGGGTAACCAAGTTGACAAGGCCACCAAAGGAGGCTGGAATTGGACCAGTGAGATCATTGTCGCCAATTCGCATAACTTGGAGATTGGCTAGTGTGCCGAGCTGCGGGGGAATGGAGCCGGAGAGTTGGTTGGAGAAGAGAAGAAGAGATTGAAGGGAGGAAAGGTTGGAGAGAGTAGGTGGAAGGGGACCCTTGAGGCTGTTGGAAGAAAGATCAAGGTGGAGCAAGTTTCGCAATGCACCAAGGGTAGGTGATAGGAATCCTCCTAGTGAGGAGGCAGAGAGATTGAGAGCCACCACCTCCAACCCAGAGCTTGACAAACCACATGATACCCCAGTCCAGCTACAAAAATTGGGGTTGTCTTGAGACCAATTAACAAAAACTTTTAATGGGTCCTCAGAGAATGACTTCTTGACATCCAAAAGGATTTTCAAAGTGGAGGAGGCCGAGCCAGGAGTATTCTGGCACGATGCATAATCAGCAGAGAAACTCAGCATTATTAGTAGGACATGGATAGCAAGGAGAAGGTTAGTGGCCATTCCTGTGTAGTTGGAGAAAGAAGAAGAAACTTCTTGCTCTCAACTCTCAACTCAGAGTGCCCTTTAACAAGGGACACATCTGAGATGGAGGGACAAAACACAAATAATTGGTTCAACAATGTAGACCCGAGATGGACTTGCAAGCCAACTAGTCATATTCGTCTCTGCTGTTGTCTGCTCCTGCTATTTCGTTTCCCAATTCTAATTAATTATTCGAGAACAAAATATACAAAAATTTTCTGCTGCGTCTGTTCCTGCTGCTAATTACCACTGCCTTGGTGGCGACAGAGAACCCGCGTTTGACTTTTCACAAGATGCAGCCATGCCCCCCCCCCCCGGGGGGTGGGGTGGGGGGAATAGAGAGTTTGTAGTAGGGCATGCAGAGACCCTAGAGAGAGAGAGAGAGTTTGATCGACCGCTGTTTGGAAACTTTGGGAATAGGAGCGTCTTAAAAATGGTCACAGCCAAAGAGGTTACACACCGGGATTCTCACTCTTGCAACCTAGCCCGCTCTCTCATTAATATTGATTCTGATAACCATTAATAACCCCTCACCGCTTTGAGTGTGTGAGAGAGAGAGACAAGACTTCCCTCGTCATCCTTCTCATGGATGTAACTACTAGAATATGTTGGACATTGAAGCATAAAGATGGTCAACAACCTCACAATCTCAGAGAGTAAGTACATATTTTAGAGCAGATTCCAATTAATGAGTTTGAGAGAGAGAGAGAGAAGTAAAAATAGTAATAATACCATGGTCGAAGGGGTTGAAATGCTAAAAAACATTTATTTAAATATATTTGTTTATATTTTATGTTCAAATTACAACGAATTTGTATTTTTTTGTAACTTTTAATAATAATATCATTTATGTCTAAATTTATCTTTTCTTTATTTTTGGGTTATAAATTAAAATCTTATTATATTTAAACACCCAAACTTTTTTCCTGCTTCAATCAATCTGTCAAACTCCAGTATTCAAAATGCGAGCTTGTGAAAAGATAAGTTTTAACTTCTTTCACACCATCATGTGTTCCTAGACCTACATGGCTATGGCTACTCAAAAATAATCTTCAATATTAGTACAACAATCAAATTCCATTGGAGAGTCCCATCCCATATCATGTCATATAGCATATTGTCGGGATTTATATTTAACCAATTGTCACAAATTAAATTGAAAGATAAAGTTGATTAATTGAGATTTGATAAAGTTTTCAATTAAAATATTGTTTATATAAAGATAATTCAATTAAAAAACATAATACATCTTGGGATTAATTTGAAAAAATTAATTAAGTTCAGCAACAAAATATATATATAATTGGTTAGATATTAAAGAATATAATATGATATACTGAGGTTATTATTAGATTGAGAAAAGGAGAGCATGCTAATGACTAAGTGGCATTTTTTTTCTTTTATAATAAACTCAAATTCAGTATGAATAATAAAAAAAAAAAAAAAGAAGGAGAGCATCCTTTACTTGTGTAAAAGCCTAAAGTAGAGTAGAATAGAGTAATAATTCTCCAAGGAAGGGGTTGGGTGTGGGATTGGGTACTCTCCCAATGGGAGAAAGTAAAGATACTGCAGTGGTTGAGAAAGATTGAGGATAGAGTGTCCTGGGTTAAGTAAAATTGTAGGTTTTGTGAGTGTGTTAGCTGAAAATGGTCTCAGAGAAAGAGAAAGAAACCCTTTACCCTTTTTTGCGAGAGAGAGAGAGAGAGAGAATACGTCACACCCATATATATTGTGTTCTTTTATATTTGATGAGCTGAGGATGACGAAATGGGAGCAGAACCCTTTTACAAAGTCAATTTGGAATTCCCACTTCCCTTCCAAGCAAAGCCTAAATCATTACTAACTCATTACATTACTTAATTTATCTCAAGTTTTACTCATACTCTAGCAGTATTAATAAGGTTTACTCCCAAATGTAATTTTATGAAATGATGATAACTATAATAATATGAGCTTCAATGGTTTTATAATGCTAATAGGGTTGGGCTACCAAATCTCCATGTCTTTTTGTTATTTAGGCTTCTCTCTCTCCTCACCGAATGCCCAACCAAACACCTACTTTGTCCCTTGTCCGGTCAAAATGATATCAACCGTCCCGGCTAGTTGAGTGCTAAGAGTCTGCTCACAGTTACACTGTTAACATGTTTGAGTGCTACTTGACAATTGATTACAACTTACAAATGTATACCATAAGAACAAGACTGACCGCCCGTCCGCCGTTTTCCTTCTTATATTTATTTTTATGATTGTGCATCATCGGTTACTTGTTTAGAATATGGGTAGGTTTTAAGATTCTCGGTTTCGTAGTGCTGCCAAGGAGCTGCTCAACCTTCATGGTTCGTGTTGAATCCAAATTTGACTCTACAATAAATTGTCCTTCTGACTCGAATGGAGAACGGATGATTTTACACTTGTTGGGTTAACTTTGGAAAGTAAACTTAGAAAAAACTCGTCGAAAATGGCTCTAACGGAGGAGACTTCAACATTCAAATTAAAAAGAACGGTAAAGACGAATGAATGACTGAAAGAATCTGAACCCTATGTAGTTTTTGTGTGTTGTATATAAAGTAAAAGTATGCGTACCTGGCAAGTTGCCTCTGCATAGTATATATATCATGTGTAGTGAGTCTCGTATGCATTTAGACTTGTAGAAACTCTACTTACATTGTGGAGAAATCTCTGGAGATCTCTCAATATTGCAGGAATCATAGTCGTAAACTTCCTATAGATTCGAAGTTTTATAAGATTGAAAAGTTCCAGTTGTTGTCATAGGGAACAAAAAAGTCTTCGTTGTTAGGAGATTTACATTCTTATCGGGAGGATTACAATAAATTCATATCGGATTAAGAAAAATTTAAGTTTGTTAAAGATTTCTTTCTTTATCAGATAATAACAATTTAGACTCGTCATGTAATAGGAATTATTTCCGTAGCAACCGAGAGGACTGAAGGGTCAGAAGGCCATCTGAAGGCTGAGAGGAGTGAGGTGGTAACCAAGAGAGTTTTATCTAAAGACATAGGTCGGGAGGGAGATTCTGACTAAACCAAAACTAAGAGCACAAGTGTGCTTGTTGAGAGGCCACTTAGTAGTTTGCGAGCTTTATGATTATAGGCCTGCCGAGGATTTATGGTAATATGCTATCCGATGATGTACCTTCATTTGCCCTCCATTCTTAATATCATCTTGTAGAAAGGTCATTAGGAGTAGAGTTAAAGTGAAAAAAATTTGGGAAATTGTATGGGCATGAAAGAAGTGCCCTTTAGTGAAGTGGGAAGGGTGTGAAAGTGAAGCATTAAATATGAGACATGTCACTTCGTTTTTCACAAATCTTCTCCAATATGCTTCTTCTTATTTAATTTGTGGTTAGTTGAAGGCATTGTGTCTTTACAGTTTCGGCAATTTACTTTTGCGAGAGAGCAAGTTTGGGAATTTAAGGTTTACTAGTTCTCTAAAATACCGACGATAGCCAGAATTAACGAGATCACGAGTGTGATGACTAACGAAGAAGTAAGGAAAACTATGGTCCTAGGAGATGAATTTTATTTGCGATTGCCTTTGAAGGACAAGAGGGCAAACATGGCGCATGAGACCTCCTTGCCAATGTATAGGAAGTACATTAGGTACGACCTAAAGGTGCCCTAATTGGGTGTTTTGGCGGAAATTTTAAGAGATTGGATTTTTTTTTTTCAACTTTACTAATTCCAAGTGCCTGACAGTTAATTCTGGTGATGGTAAGCTTGTTGAGTTTTTGTCGCTTAGACTTCAACTTTGAAATCCTGTCTTCTATTTTCCGTTTGAGGAGATGTGTTGGCAAGGGCTCTATTGGGGGCTGGTTTTGCCTATAAGCGAGATTGGATTCTGGTTAGAGGTTTTTCTACTAGGAGAGTATAGACAAGAGTTGGATGAAGAAGTTTTTCTTTGTAGAGTTTGAGAAGAAGGAACTAGTGTTGGCATTATCGAGAGCTTCTGTGAGCCAATAGTGGCATTGAAGGCTCTGAACCATACTTAGCATTCATGTATTGTCTTTGGTTGGAGACTTTTGCCAATCAAAGGGTAGGTCCATTCAGGTGGATACCCTTCTTTATGATCAGATCTTGAAGATGGCTAGCTTATTGCTAAGTGAGAAAGTAAGCATCGAAAGGCCTCTCTTGGTAAAAAAGGCAGCAACCAAACTGTTTAGTGCTTTGAGTTATGTTGAGAGGGATGATCTCTAGGTGATCACCATCAACAATGTAATGAGGGTTCAGAGTAAGAAGAGTTCCGAGGATGGAGAAAGTGTATCGGGAGAAGGGGTCAGTGACATATGCCCTATTACTACCCTAGTTCTTGAGAGGAAGAAGAGAAAGTTGGTGGCTGCTAGCCTTAGTCACAAGGAGTTGGAGGCCACTAGGGGAGAGGAGCCTTTGGCACCGATTTTGGTTATCAAAGGCGCCGAACGAATAGGCGCTGCGGCAAGAGTTGTCAACACTAAAGGGGAGGACACTTCACCAAGTGCTCCGGGTATGGGCAAGGAAGAGAGGGGACCAAGGGCAATGACCGGATCATCGAGTGCCCTTTTGGAGCATATATTTATCTGGAAGGGTAAGGGCTCATACCCGATCAAACGGCTCCCTTTCGCCCATTTTTGTTAGGTTCTTTGACCGCTCAAAGGACTTGAAGGAGAGAGGTACCATGGTGATTAGCTGTGGCAATAATTATTTCAGTTATATAGATATTGTTGAGGTGAGGAGCTTTGCCGATAAGTTGGATTATCATCACTCTGACTCGGAGTTAAATGGCCTATCAATAGAGTAGGGTGATGAGGCTATAATCGTTCTTGGGATTCAAGTATGCTTCTTTTCTTAACCTATTAGTGGACTTGGTGTCTCAATTATAGATTGCGTAATTTACCACGATTGTGCAGGCTACGGCTATGGTTGAATTCCAAAGACTAAGGAAGAACCAACTAGTGGGTCATCTAGAGGGATTAGTAGATCAAAGAGGTGAGGAGATCTTGCAGCTTCAAGCTACTTTGGCCCAAAGAGAGAAGGAACGAGAAGAGGAAAGGGCGGTAAACACTGCTTTGCAAGAAAAGGAAAAGGAGAAAAGGTAGTTGAGAACTGACCTGAACTCTGCGTTTGAGTAGTGCGATGCGGCTGTTGCAGAATGCGAGAGGTTAGAAGCTTTGTTGAGTAAGATCGAGACAAGATGGTTATCTACTGAGAGGCTAGCATAGGAATGAGGGCAATCACTCCTTACCTCAGAGAAGAGGGTTGCGAACCTGTAGCGGAACTTGGAAAGTCACCAACGTGACCATCACGAGCTTTTTAAGAAGCTGTGGTGTGCAAAAGAAATCATCCGCAGAGTGAAGCTGGAGGAGAGCTTGGTTGGTAATGCTGGTAGTGACGATGCTGAGACACGGGGTTTGAGCCTAGCCAATGCTCCTAGGACTGGTCTTTCTTAGGAAGTAGCTGATGTAAGCTCATGTTAGCTACTCTCTAAACTGGTTTCGAGGCTTTGCTACATAGGCCTGCTTCTCCTACATCTCCTTAGTTAGGATGTATGAATTTCTCTTTAGTTTACTTCTCTTGATGTATCCTGCTGCTGGATTCTATATGAACCTCCTTGTTTTGAGTGTTTTTGAAATGAACATCACATGAGTTTTCCCGAACTGCTTTGATCATGTAGAGAATATAATAACTTTACTGCTAAGCTGTTTATGGCATCCAGATAGCCAAGAGGAAGACGTAACTTATAAAGTAGAGTGCTGAGAAAATTCCCAATGAAACTTTGGGGGCAAGGAAATACCTACATGGGGTGCATAACTGAGAGCATATCTAAAAAATATCCGGCCTATGTTATGGAGGTGAGAGATTAAGCTATAAGATCGAGCAAGTAGTATAGGATATAGAACCAAAAGAGTGAGTATAAAACCCATGTGAGACACAGAGCCAAGAAATAGTGGAAGCCACCTACTCGGAAGTTAGATCCAATATATTAGCTATGATAGGTGCAGAATCCATGTGAGGCGTGGAGCCGAGAGATAGTGGTGGCTACCCGCTCAGGAGTTAAATTCCGTATATTGGTTAGGAGGGGTGTGCAGCGAAATAGGAGCAACCTAAACCGTGAAAATGAGGTTGTGGAAAAGTGATAGAAGTATCGTGCTGCTAGGTCCCATGTGAGGCGCGGAATCGAGAGATAGTGGGAGTCACCTAGTCGGGAGTGAGATCTTGTATGTTGGTTATGATCGGTATAAAACCCAGTAAGGCATGGAGCTAAGAAATAGTGGGAGTCACCCTCTTAAGAGTTAGATCTCGTATGTTGGCTAGGATAGATGTGGAACCAATGTGAGGAGTGGAGTTGAGAGATAGTGGGAGCCACTCACTTGGGAGTTAGATCTCGTGTATTGGCTAAGATGTGTGTGGAATCCATGTGAGGCACAAAGTCGAGTGATTGTGGGAGCCACTTACTCAAGAGTTAGATCCCATATGTTGGCTAAGATGAGTGTGAAAACAATATGAAACACGGAGTCGAGAGATTATGGGAGTCACCCACTCAGGACTTAGATCCCGTATGTTAGATAGGATAGATGTAAAAGTCATGTGAGATGTAGTGTCAAGAGATTGTAGGAGCCACCTGCTCAGAAGTTAGATCTTGTATATTAGCTTGATTGGGTGTGGAACCCATGTAAGGCGCATAGCCAAGATATATGGGTGCCATCTGTTTGGAAGTTAGATCCCGTGTGTTGTCTAAGATGGGTGCAAAACTCATCTAAGTTGCAAAGTCGAGAAATAGTGGGAGCTACCCACTCAAGAGTTATGTTAACTAGGATAGGTGCGAAACCCATATAAGGTGCAAAATCGAGAGATAATGGAAGTCATTTGCTCAAAAGTTAAATCTCATATGTTGGTTAGGATGGGCTCCTGTAGAAAAAATCATAACAGATGTAGAGTAAAAGGGTGCAAGGGTCTTAGTCCTTTGTTGTTAATCAAAACGTCATAAAGAAATGATAAAATCAAAATATTATTATAAGTGAGAATTCAAAATCAGAACTGTGAAGTAGTAACAATAAAGAGTTGTTATTATAATAAGTAGTGAGTATAGCTCACTAAGCTGGGAACTTTGATGGATCCAAATCACATTTAGGTGTTTCATTGCTGAGATGTATTCTGAACTTAATCTTCATATGTTTAGTACTCGACAGTGCTTCCAAGTCATCCAGGCTGGGACATTCCAAGATGGTATTGTAGGGAGATATCATTTTCACTACATTAAACGTGACTGTGGTAGTGGTGTGATTAGATGGTGCTCCCAAAGTTATCAGAAACTAAATAGTGCCTTCAGGGTATACCCACTTGCCAAAGAGTCCTTTCAATGGCCCGACGTGGGATTGGAGATCGACGTGGTTGATGCCCATTTGTCAAAATGCATCCTAGTAGAGGATGTTGTAGACTGCTCCTTGTTCAAGGAAAATTCTTTTGATAATGAATTGCCCTATCTTAGCAGTGACAACTAGAGGGTCGTGTTGTCTCAAACTAGCTCTCACTAGTTTCTCATTGCCAAAGTCAATCGTTGGCCTTTTCCTCTTTTACCCCCTCTTAACATGCGTAGTAAGAACTTCCTTGAAAGGGGGCATCTCTATTCTTTGAAATACAGAAGTGACCCAATAGTTGAGAGAGCATCGTGAAGGATCTTCTCTCTATATTTGAGAATGACCCCTCGGGACTGGTTTTAGATAGCACGTGTAACGGGGTTCTGCCGGTTTGTTGTGTCTAACTTCCTATTGGTCCCTTTCTCCCTATCTCTATAACAAATTGCCTCCTTGTCTCACATCAATGAATCTAGGTAGCCTTCCTTCCCTAGCTAAGGCTTCAAGCTTGTCCTTCAATCTTCAACACTCATCCATCATGTGGCCATGTTCTTAGTGAAAATTACAATATCGGGTCTTGTCTCGTTTGGAGTCGTCCCCCAGAGGGAGGAGGCCAGTTGATGTAAGGTTGGTTTCAGATTTGCATCAAGACTTGACTAGGCATGTCATTCAAAAGGGTGTAATTAGTGAACCTACAAGGGGCGGAAGTCCTTCCTGAATCCTTTTTGGTGAAGGTTGGCATAGCAAAGGTCGATTGTGCTCATCCTTTCTTGCCCGGTTCGATGTTTATCAAATGCTTTAACTTTTTCAGTGACAATATACTTCTCGGCTCAAGTGTAGAACTTTTAAATCGTGGCCGGGGGATTCTTAGTGATCAGGGTCTTCATCCCTAAGGGCCTCAATCTTGTGAGCAATGCCACTAAGGCGATAGAGTGATCTAAACCCAAGACGTTTATCATCTCGATCATGAACTTGTCGTGGAAGTCTCTCAGGGGCTCGTTATCTCTTTGTCTGAGAGATAGGAAGGAGGTTGACTTCCTTTTTAGCCCCTTGGCTAATCACAAAGTGGGTTTCGAACTACTACCTGAGTTGAGGAAAACCTCTAATGTTGAACGGTGAGAGTGAGTTAAACCATATCAATGCATTTCCTTTCAGAATTATAGGGAAGTGCTTGCACATGGTTGTGTCCAACATACGTCTCGAGATCATGACTACGACAAAATAGGCAGCGTGGTCTGTGGGGTTAGTAATGCTATCATACATCTCCATAGGAGGAAGGAGAATGTTCTGCAACATTGATCGATGGCAATTTTAGGATCGAATGGTGAAAAGTTAAGGATGTAATAGCCGAGGTCATCTCATCTAATGTTAGCTCGGTCGAGTTCGGTGGCCATCAGCTCTTTAACCTGTTTTCTCAGATCTTCTAGCTCCCATCGAGATGTCACCAAGGGCTTTGGGCGCATGCAGGGCTATTATCTATGTGAATGCGAACAAACGTCTTTTAGGGGGAAAACGAAGTTTCGTGTCGAAAAACACGACTGATTTCTTCCAATTGTTTACTCATCCATGTATCTTGGACTATAGTTTTACCATCTGATAATGGTGGACCTGGTCGGGAGAGGTCGGAGCAGGGGAAGGAGCTGGATAGGTTTGAGGTTGAATTGCAGGGGTTAAAGATCTCTATGTGGGGTTGATTCTATCGGGTGTTATAAGTGAGTGACTGAAGTATCCGATTGTATAGTCAGAGGTACTGACGGACGCAAGTTTGTAGGATTGGACGTATGTCCCCCCTGCCTTGGATGTCATCTTGGAGGCGTTATCTCCATTCTTTCTTTTTGGCAATATGGTAATGCGAGAGGGAGAGATTGAAACTGGTGTAAACTTTCTTGGCTGATCAATCAGTTATTCCTACGGATGGTGTCAATCTGTTGAAACCAAATTTGACTCTATGATAAATCATCCTTCTGACTCGAATAGGGAACCGGTGGTATTGCACTTGCTAAGTTGTTTTCAAAAAGCAGACTTGTAAAAAATCCATCAGAGGTGGCTTTGGTAGAAGAAATTCTGACGCTCAAATCAGAAAGAGCAGTAAAGAGGAATGAATGATTGAAAGAGTCTAAACTCTGTGTAATCTTTGTGTATTGCATGTAAAGTACAAGTGTGCATACCTGGTAGGTTGCTCTGCATAGTATATAGAGCATGTGTGATGAGTCTTGTATGAGTTTAGAGATGTAGAAATCCTACTTACCTTGTAGAGAGAAATCTAGAGATCTCCTGAGATTGTAGAAATCATAGCGTAGACTTTCGTAGATTCAGAATCTTCTGAGATAGGAAAGTTCCAGTTGTTATCATGGGAGTCAGGGAAGTCTTCATTGTTAAGAGGTTTACTTCATTGTCGGGAGAAATCACAATAGAATCATATTAGATTAAGGAAGTTTTAAGTTTGTTAAAGATTTCTTTTCTTATCAGATAGTAGTGACTTAGACTCATCATGTAATAGGAATTATTTGCGTACAATCAAGGGGATTGAGGGGTCAGGAGGTTGAGAGGAGAAAGGTGGTAACTGAGAGAGTTTTGTCTAAAGACATAAGTCAAGAGGGAAATATGATTGCTTGTTGAAAGGCTATTTAGTAGTTTGCTTGTTGAAAGGCTATTTAGTAGTTTGCGGGCTTTATGATTATGGGTCTGCTGAGGCTGTATGGTAATGGACTATCGGATCATGTACCATCAGTCCAAATATAATTAGTTTGATTAAAACTAAATGTAGTTCTCATAGCTCCCATGGTTTCTTAAACGATTGGGATATGATTGAGAAATTGTTGTTGTGGTTTCAGGTTTTTGGGCAGGTTTGTGGTGGGAAATATAATTTTATTGAGATTTCTATGATATATAGTTTAGATTGATATATAGTTTAGATGTTGATTTATAGTCAAGTTCAATCGGGTTGAGTTTCCTTGTTTATTACTTATATCTCTTCCAACCTTGTAGTGTTGAGTTAGAAATATTACAAGATTTCTATGCTTTAACAGTCCATAGCAATGATGTATGATTTGTTTTGGGATTTTAGTGATGTTTTAGATCGGTCTGAAACAAGTTTTATAACTGTGGCATCAATGTGGTATTCATGATCTTGTTGCTACAAGGAGTCCGTTTACCTGGATCCATAAGTGAAACGGTTTTGTTATTTTTCAAGAGCATTTGGACTAAGTTTTGGGTAATTCATATAGTCATATTATGTTTCTTGAAGTGAGAGTGATTAACTTGCTCCATCTTTATAGAAATTATCACCCAATTTTACTTCATACTTATATAACCTTTCCTCCTTAGGGTTCTCATCCTTTTCATTTTGAGGCAATTTGGCTCTGACATTCTCAGTTCCAATAGGTTTTTGCCTCAGCCTTGTATGAAGGGGACAATGGTCGATCTTTGTTAAGGTTGATACGGATAGCCCTCAAGTTTTGGAATAAGTAGGTTTTTGGTATCATTTTTAGTAGAAAGCATCACCTCAAGGCCAAGCTGTGTGGTATTCAAGATTTTCCAGGTTATGATTGTTCAGTTTATTTGTGTCAGTTTAAGAGTTATTTATTGGAGGAGTATCATTGGGTTCTTTATATGAAGCAAATCTTTTGGTATCAGAAATCCTAGATTCTTTGATTTTAGCAAGGGGATCTAAACACTTGCTTTTATCACCAGTCTACTTTTATTCGTCATAATAAAAATAGAACTTCTTAGTTGAAGATTAATGGGAAATGGTGATCGGATCAATATCAACTTAAGGGGCATGCGATTTCCTATTTTACAGAGTTATTCATGAGAGATTCTCCTTGAGGTGGGTATGATGGGTATAACAACTAACAAGAAACTATTGATTTTGAGAATTAGAAACAATTGAATTGTCCTATTGAGTTGCCTAAGATCTGAATAACAATTTTTTCTATAAAAGGCTTTAAAGCCCCAGGTCCTAACGGTATCCAACCATTGTTTTACCACAAATCTTGAGACATTATTCATCTTGCCTTGTGTCAATTTATTAGGGAGGCTTTTCGGGATGATATCTTTCCACCAAAGTTCTTGTGGGCGTTTATTGTCTTAATTTCGAAGACGGATTGTCTGAGTAGTTTGCACGAGTATTGGTCTATTAGTATGCTAAATACAAGGTATAAGGTTCTTTCCAAGTTGCTAGTCCAGCAGCTTCATCCTATCCTACAAAAGGTGATGGCCCTTTTACAAAGTTGTTTTTTCTAGAGCAGAGTCCTTTTGATAATATTATTATCACTCAGAAAATTGTGTAATCTATTTGTACTTCCAGGGGACCGTTGGAGAATGGTTCTGAAGGTTCATCTTTAGTGGGTTTATGATAATATTAGCTAGTCTTTTTTGGGATAAACCTTGTAGGATTTCCAAGTTCCTGATTAATTGGTTCAGTTGATTATATTTGCTATCACTCACGCCCAATCTGCATTGCTTTGGAATGGGGAGGTTTTACCTTTTCTTCATTCCTGTAAAAGGACGGTGTCAAAGTGACCAATTGTCTCCCTATCTGTTTATTTTGATTACGGAAAAACTTTCTTATATGATACAGGTTAGGGTGAGTGGGGGTCTATGAACTTCTATTTGTACCTCTCACATAGGTCTCGCTATTTCACATTTATTTTTCGTTGATGACCTTCAGTTATTTGTGGACACAAAGCCCTGTGTCATGACCATAGTTTTAGATTGTCTTCAGGAATTCTCTAAGTACAATGGGTGAATCTAAGGGTGAATAAAATCCACATAGAGTTATAAGATTGGTGAAGATTAATTTTGTGTATATGACTTTTAGGGGGAACCTTAGATTACAGATTTTCCAAAGAGTATAATACATTTCAATTTAATCAAAATTGTATTATTATTGAATTTTGGTTAGTCGAATTAGGATTTCATTGCATGACCATTGGGTGAATTTAATCTTGAAAAATTCTACCATCATCAACAATAATTATTTAGTCAATAAATTTAAGGGATTTGAAAAGATTCGACCAAGAGAAAGATTTAAACATATGAAATTGATATCTTAGGGTTTGTTTTATCTATTGATTTAAGTTCTTTAATATTTTTGTAATTTTTAATATTCTATTATTCATGTTTGAATTTGTCCAACTTAGGGTAATTTATAGTTGGTAGTACAAAATATTCTTGTGGAAACGACACTTATTTGTATTATACACAACACTCGATTAGGATATATTTGTCTGAAATCGTGATATCAAAATCATCTTAACATTCTCGCATAGTTCTCGCTATTTCACATTTATTTTTCGCCGATGACCTTCTATTATTTGTGGACACAAACCCCTGTGTCATGACCATAGTTTTGGATTGTCTTCGGGAATTCTCTAAATGTAGTGGGTTAGCTTTGAATCCGTGAAAGTCCAAACTGTTTGCTTCTTCTCAAGCGCTGTGTCTCTAAAGTGGTGTTTGGCCTCTCAAAGTCAATTTCACCTGATAAAAGATCTTGTGATGTATCTGGGGTTTCCTATTTCGCATGGCCACGTTAGTAGGACTCAGTATCACTATCTTGTAGAACGGTTTCATAATAAGATTTTTGGCTGAATGTCAAAGACTTTAAGTGTTGTCGAGTAGAAAATCCTTATTCAAGCGGTAACATCAACGATTCTTGTTTATGCTATGCAGTGAACTTGCTACCCAAATCGGTAGTGTGTCAACCTAAGGATGCTGGTGGATTGGGGTTTCATAAGTCTCAGGATGCAAATTGTGCTAGTCTTGCTAAACAAGGATGACATTCGTTGTTGTTAGACCCTATCCTCTAGTGTGACATTCTCTGAAATAAAAATCACCAACATGGGGGTTTTCTTCATTATAGCCGGCCCTCCAATTGTTTGTCCTTTTGGAGAGGCTTTTTATAGATTTGAGAATCTATTAAGGGTAGGTTGCTTTGATAGTTGGGGAATGGATAGATATTAGAATTTAGGAGAATATTTGGGTTGGTGCGGGACTGTAGTTGAAGAAGATTCCTGTAGAGGTTTTGGATTCCTCTTCAGCTCTAAGGGTGAATCAGTTTATTACTCCTGATAGGCAGTGAGACATTTCTTGTCTCGTACCTTTTTTTCTGGAGCCTATTATAGAGGAGGTATGAGCTGTGTTAATTCCTTGCAATCCTAAAGCTCAGGACTTAGTATGCTAGGCGGGTGATTCTTCAGGGGTCTTTTTAGTGTGGTCAGCTTATTACATATTCTGTTGTGTAGAGGACTCCATTCCTTCCTCGACTATCTCATGGAGGTAGGTTTGGAGATTGAAATGACGGGAACAGGTTAAATTCATGTTATGCCAACAATACACGGTGCCGTTGTGGTCTAACTGATGATCCTCGTTGCCCTCTCTGTCAAGATTTTTCAGAAACTTGCACTCGTCTATTCAAGGATTAAGCCCTAGCTCGACAGGTTTTGGTTTGAATTCTTCATATGTCCTTCTTTTCTTGACTAGTGTTGGAAATCTGTCGATAAATTATTGGTTGGCTCTTAACTATCAATCTCACACTCTCCACATGGGCCTTCCATTGTCTATTTATTTTGTTTACATGCTTTGGACCATTTAAAAAGTTCACTATAAGAGTTCTTTTTTTTTTTTTTTTGTTGAGGATATCACTTTCTCTACAGAAAATGTTGCTACTGTTGCCTCCAGCTATACATAGGACGGGTGGCTGGCATTTGCTCGTGTGCCACAGCCCCCTCTCCACTTAGGTTGTTGGATAAGATCGGTTCCCTCTCCTCTGGGATGTTATAAATTGGATACTGATGGGTCCTCAAATCTTGCTTCTCGATTGGTTGGTGTCGACAGTCTCCTCCGAGATAGTTTATGGGTCTGTGGTTTTATGGTAAATATAGGGTGTCAGATCTCTTTATTGTGGAGTTATGTGGTGTCGGGGAGGGACTTCTTCTTCTAAATCATACAACATTCTTTTCGTCTGTCCTTGAGATCGAATCTACTGAACTTGTGTCAGCTTTCTCCTCTGGTATGGCTCCCTCACATCTCGGGTTCCATATTCTCCAGGTATGCCAACGCCTAATTCACCATACTTTGGTTTATCAGGTGCTTTCAATTCCCATTGAGAGTAATAGTTACGTTGATGCTCTCGCAAGATTATGATCGTCGGGCTCTTTTGTGCTCCATGAGTTCTAATCTTCTTCTCGTGAGGTGTATCGCTTTTTGAAACATGATATTCGGGATATGATTTCTTTTATATACTAATTTTTGTCACTCCCTTCTGTCAATAGAAAAGAGTAGTTTAGTATAAAATATTTAAAATAAAGATGGTATAGATATACCTAATATAATTGAGTAATTAGTCCTTTCATAAATCTACTATCTGTATAAAAAAAGGGTTGAGTCTAGAACTCAGTATAGACACGTTAATACAGTAAAAGATTGAAGGAATTAAAATCACTGCTATCACTTTTCTATAAAGAGATAATTGTCGATCCTATGACCAAGGGGTCGTCTTTGGAAGAAAATAAATCCGGTGCATATGTGACCATGGAATCTATAGGTTTCAAAGAAAAACATCTAGATGGTCAAAAAGGGCATAGTTGCAAGAACATTGGGGACGCCTTATGAGGTCTCACTAATGAGATTTTACCCAAGGGGGAACACAAATGTTCTGATTAGGGGAAAAAGGCATCAGTAATGATTGGTATCCTACTTAGGCTTGACGGTGAGAGTTGATACAGAAATAATACACTACCATGACTATCAACTATTAGGGTTCACACACCATAACAATGTGATCAAGTGGGATATGTTGTGGATTGGTGGGTCATCATATCATAATGATATGCGCCTCATCACACTTTATAAATATATATATATATATATATTTGTTCTCATTGATGGATATTTGAACTTTTTCTGATTAACCCGATCTGAATATTTTAAGATCTATTAAGGGATTGGTTCTCTCAAATCTTTTTTCTCCACTCTTAACATTTGAACTCAAGACTTATGATTAAAGAGATAGAGCGCTCGATCATTCAATCCAAAAAAATTTAATTATTGATATTTCACATCAGTAAAAACTCTTTTACAAATGTTGTGATTTGGGAAATGTTATGTCTCACTAAAAGAAAGGTTATATCCTAGTGATTGAAATGTTGAGTCTCAACAGAATTAGGGCAAATTGAAATAAAGCAATATAAAAGATTCAAAGATTTTCACATTAACAAATATCAATACGGTTCGGATTGAAACACGATAATATAAACTCTTACAGAATTGCATCCTTTGGATAATTCATAACCATTTAATTATAACTCTTGAGTTTTAAATGGAGTCAATATAACAAAATTATGTTCTTTTCTTCCCTCTCTCTTCTCTGTCTCAGATCACTTTGTTTGTGAAACAACCCTTTAACTTGATATCCCACTTAAAGGAGCAAAAGAGTAATTTTATTTTTATTTTATTTTAAAACACAAGTAAAGTGTAAATGTGGAATGGTTTTTTTAAATTATATATACTTATAGCAGTATTTAGTTAATATCATTGAAAATCTCAAAAATACAGAAAAATTCTTAATATGCTTTTAAATTTTTTTATGTTGTATGTTTCCTAAATATTATAATTTATGGGTCTCTCTCTCTCTCTCTCTCTCTCTCTCTATATATATATATATATATGTATATATGTATGAATGTATACACAAATGTTATGCTTTACTAACAAACCGAGAGTTTGTGATAAGATATTAAAATCTTTTAATTAAGATTTTAAGTTCGAGTTTTTAAAATAGAAAAAACAGATGTTAAAAAAATCAATCCTTAAATTGGACCAAACGATTACTCAAATTGAATTATTCGAGTTTTCAAATATAGATGATCAAGTAGTTTAAAAAAAAAAACTATTAGTTTGTGATAGGATATTAAAATCTCTTAATCAAGATCTTGAATTTAAGTTTTCAGAATAAAAAAATAGATGTCAGAAGAGTTAACCCTTAAATTGAACCAAATAATTACTTAAATTGAATTATTCGAGCCTTTAAATATAGATAATCAAGTAATAAAAAAAAGGGTTGTGCCTTTCCCCTTAGGACAACAAATAACACAAAAATTTCATGAGTGCGCTAGTGCACAGCTCAAGATAGGTTGAGCATGATATTGAGGTCAGCCTGTGTTCAGAACTTGGGCCCAGCCTGCTTTAGGGACAAGGAACATTCGGTAGGTTTAGAGGTTTAGCCACAAATTAAAAATTTTTGAGTGAACTAACAACATTAAACTTTTGTTTCATGGAAAATTTTCTTCAAAAAATGAAGTCAAGAAGAGGACATGTTTAATTATTGATGACAGATGTGGTTGGACCTTTTTTTGTCTCACATAGAGAATGTTTCTCTGTCCAACAAAAATATATATATATCTCATCCTAATTGTTGTAGGTTTCAAACAATTACTATTTTGTCAAGCCATAGTTAAAGTTCACTTTCATGTGAACCTTTTCCAAGTAATTTTCTTTTATAAAATCCAGCCAGACACTGGAACCAATAGAAATATAGATCCCCTTGGATCAGAGAGAAGGAAGAGAATAATTTGAATAAAAGAATATATAATTATTATTACACTGATTCATTTGTTTGGGCCTCACCCAAACAAATTTGGGTATGAGTATAAGATTTGGGTTTTTGAGTAAGCCCATGAGTTAGTTGGGGATCGGGGGCTTTGGGCTCTTGCAAGTTTGACAATCTAATCCTCAACTCAATACATGAAATAGAAAACAAGGATATCAATATGCTTGGACACTAAACAATTGAAACTAAAACCTCGAATTTAAATTTTAAGAGTAAAAAAATAGATTTTAAGAGAGCCAACCCATAAAATGGATCTCACAATATTTGAACCGGATTAATCAGGTAATTCAAATATTGATTGGTTTAACACAAAAAACAAAACAAAACAAAACAAAACAAAAAAAGCAGTGGACGGATTGAATTTTGGAGCAAACGTGTTAGCATGTCAATTTAAACACTAATTCTCTTGATTTCTTTATTAGTATTTGTTTATCATGAAAGAGGTGCTCCTCACGTTCACATTCCCAATATTTTAACATGTCTTCAGATGACAATAGCTATATAAATTCAACCCAATGCGCTCAAACAATCTCATCTCCAAGATTTGAGAAGGTGTGAAGATCAGAGAAGAACAAAAGCAAGTCTATCACTATGGCATCCAGATACTTGTCGTCATCATTTTCATTGGTTTTGTTTATTTGGGTTTGGGTTGAATTGGTTACTGCCACATTCTTCGATGGAGATGGAAATTCTAATGAACCGCGGGTGCCGGTGGAGGGAGTGCCTGTTCATCTGCAGAATCACCATCACCAGTTGAGTCATAGTTTTCCGGAACAAGATTACCTGTCATTTAGTTATTACCAGCAGAGCTGCCCTCAAGCCGAATCCATCATCTACAACAAAGTCAAGGAGTGGATAGATAAGGATTACACTCTTGCTCCCTCTCTCATTCGTCTCCATTTCCATGACTGCTCCGTTCGAGTATGGAATAATTTCTAGCTTCTTTTTACTATCTGTACGATAATATTGTATAATGAATAATGGGATGATGATTTTGGTAGGGATGCGATGCTTCGATTTTGTTAAATAACAAAGGAGGAGAAAGGCAGGCAGCGGCGAGCAAGACACTGAGGGGATTTGAGGTGATAGATGACATCAAAGCGGAGCTTGAGAAGCAGTGTCCTCGCACTGTCTCTTGCGCTGACATTCTCACAGCTGCGGCCAGAGACGCAACGGTGCTTGCAGGTGGCCCATTCTGGCAAGTTCCTTACGGAAGAAAAGATGGTCTTGTCTCTGTTGGCAAGGAAGCGAATTCTGTCCCTCATGGCCAAGAATCCATCACTGAACTCCTCGAGTTCTTCCAATCCAAAGGCCTTAACGTCCTTGACTTGGCCGTCCTTTCAGGTACACCATTTACTTATTGGCATGATTTTGTAGTGTAACAAATTCCCAACTCTTTTCATTACTTAACTTGGGAAAATGGCGAATATATAGGAGTTCACACCATTGGAAGATGTACGTGTGGTGCTGTACAAGACAGGCTCTACAACTACAATGGAACCCACAAGGCAGATCCTTCTATCAATCCAAGATACTTGAACTACCTCAAGAGGAAGTGCAGATGGGCATCCGAATTTGTGGACCTTGATGCCACCACTCCCCAGAAATTCGACTCCGTCTACTTCACCAACCTTGAGCATGGAATGGGACTGTTGTCCACTGATCAACTGCTGAATTCGGACTCGAGGACTTCGCCTCTCATCTCTGTTTTGGCTTCCCAACCCGAAATCTTCATGCAACAGTTTGTTACGTCCATGGTGAAGCTGGGGAATGTACAGGCCCTCACGGGTTCTGATGAAGGAGAAGTTCGAACCAACTGCGGTTGTGTCAACTCTAACTAAATTAACTACTGCTCTTCTCTCACCATCACTTGTTTGCGTGCAACCTTTTCTGTTTAACTGTCTTAATTTGTTTCTTTTCCTGGTTGATTTTTGATGCGCTTGAGACTTGAGAATATCCTCTACATTATGAAAGCCATTTTTTTTCTTTCACTATAAGTTCCTTGTACTTTCGTGGCCTGACCAAAAGGGTTCATCCGACTAACAAAATATGCTCATTCACTTAGTGCGAGATAGAGGAGGATGAGCGTATATGTACGTAATATTTTCATTATATTTTTAAAATATATTGTTTTCATATCTCAAATCGTGATTTCAAAATCATCAAAGGAGCAATTCAACCATTATATCAAGACTTATCCAGCATTAACCAAAAAATATATATATATAACGAACATTACTTCATTTAAGAAAGACCATCAAAGTGACATTAAGAGATTTTGGAAATAGGTTTGTCCCAAAGAGTTGAAGTTTCCTAGGGAGCGAAGAAAGGTGTCGGATATGGGGCAGTTCTGCCCCACTGCATAATTTAAAATACATATTGTATTTGTCCTTGATATGACTTCACCCCTAGTTTCTTATATGTAGATGCACAACCACACTACTTTAACGCATGATGTGGTCTAATCACGTTTGGACAGAAAGGGAAGAAAGGTTAGGAGATAACCAAGAGAGACGATCAATCCATAGTTGGTTTGATAAGTAAAGATAGTAAATCCTTTAATTAAGTTTTGAATTTAAAATATGAGAATGAAAAAAATTATGTTAGAAGATTTCTCTCTAAATTTGATACATAAAACTTAAATCAGATTAATTTTTTAGATGTTGATTGTTTATAAAAAAAAAAAATAATAACAATAATTAGGAGGGGCGGATTGAAACTTTAAAAGATCCAGTGATTCAGCAAGTCCAAGGAATTACCCCCACAAGACTGTATCCTTTCCCGGACAAAAGGAATCTGGGCCTCTTGTGAAATTTAAAGAGGTGAAAAGATTGTTGCATATATAATGTCCCTTAGCCTTTTTGCTTAATCACTAGGAAAAATAAGAAGGAAAATTTAGAAGTCATATTTCAATTGCTGTATTTTGGAAATATCATGAATTTCCCATCTTCCGGTCTGAATTACATCTTTCAATTTTCTCAATGCTCGCGCAGGCTGAATGTTATATGTGAAGTCATATGGCATACTCCTGGATGGTACTGTAAATTGTAGGCCAATGCTTAGTCTCTAAAATCCTAATTGCAGCCATGTTCTTGTCCAAAATAGAGTACTTTTTATGTTATAGCAGTCGTCATAGATTTGAGTGAATGTCATTTATTACAGAACCTCATGGGAGGAGGAATCTTATGGGCGTGGAGAATGGTATTCACTGCTTGTAATGTCAAGCGGACTATTCTGTTTTGAAGGCTTTTATTGCTCAATCTGATATTCAAACTTGAGTAAATATTAATTCCAATTTGTCACTTTTTTTAGTGTGCCCTAGCAAATTTTGTTAGTCTAGTGCAAGAGGAGCTAAATGTTAAGGGTGTTGAACATTGAGAAACTTTTACCTACTACCTCATTGTTGTAAGAGACCTATTTTATTTCATATCCAATCTTTTTTTTTTGGCATTAACTTCTCATGCTTTTTCTACCTTTAAGTTGAGTTTTGTTGTGGTTGAATGTGTTTAGGGATTGCCCGTCCGAGTCTAAAGAGTTTACATCCAAATGCAGGCTGCTAAGAGAAGCCCAGCACCTCTTCGTTCCCACGTGACCATGATTCACCCTTTAACAGATTTTTATTGATGTATGTTTTGGTTGGGATATGAGACTATTTTACTTCATCTGTTCTTGTGTTTGAGACTTGAACGAGTGTGAATCTGCCTGTTCAACTTTGTTTTAAAAATCCTAACTTTTTAACCCTAAAGATTAGTTTAATCTTCAGTCAGTTAGCATCATAGAATAGGATCATGGTGTAGGCAAAGAGTATTCGATTCTGTTTATGGGGCTTTATGGTTACTTCAATTAAGATTCTATTATTTGGATCATACACTGTGAAAGATTCATCATCTACTCGTGGAATTTGATTACTTTTCATAGGGTGGATGCAAGGAAGAATTGCCTTTAGGAAAATCTATGTCAAGCTCTAGTGAATAGAATTGTTACAGTCATTTCTATTGCTGGCATTGCCAATAAATTTTGAGTTTCAGGATTTTGGTCATTCCCTATATGGGCGTCAGGCTAGTCGGATAAGGTGGTGACTGACCAAGTTCCTACTGCCGAATAGGACGTGTTTTCATTTGTGAGAAGACAGGCCATCTTCATGTTGGGAATGTTGTCATGGTTTCGCTTTGTCCTAGGAATTTTTTGGCAAACATGAATCCAAGCTCTTACATGGGATATGACGATTATGGACTTGCTTTCTTTGTTATTTATGCTATCTGATGATACATGCACAGAAGTTGTTTTGGACCCCGCAGATTGGCTTTTGGTTTGTACAATCCATGGGCAGTGTCTCGATGAATTGCTGTCGCCAGCTGAATCAGAATTAGATACTGTAAGCATAGTGCCTACTTGCTTTAATGTCAACGCAATCTTTAGATTCCCATTGGCTTGTTTGGTCGGGCTTGTTTGGTCGGGTTGTCAAAATTCTCAAATTAAAAATTGATTCTCTTAATACAACAAATTGTAGCAGTAGTAGTTACCAGGTCGAATTCCAAGAGAACTAATTAATTTAATTTCTTAGTTGATGTTAAAAATAAAGTTGTGGAGGTTTTCAAACAATTTGCTAAAATAAAAATTGCTAAATAAAAAAAAACTGAAAATAAAAAACAAATCAATAATGTAAAATTCTAAAAATTAAGGAAGAAAATCAATCTATCAATTACTGATTCAAGGGTTCATATATTAAATTGTCTTATTGATCATTGGTTAAAAATATTATTCTTGTGATTCAAACATTTACTTTAGATCTATTAGGATAGTCGTAATAAATCTTGCATTTTCCTAATTTAATCGATCAAACTCAATCGAAACTTATCATTAATCGACTGGATACGATAGCATTCCATATCAATATAATGATAGTATTATGTTATGTGAAAACAATTAAACCAAAATATAATTAATTAGGATAGCCGCAATTACTCAATTTTGGTTCATTGATTTCCTAGGTCAATTGAATACCGGTAAAAAACTCATAAACAAAATAACCTAGTTGCTACTTGTACCATTCGTTCATGACAATTACGGATCACTGAATTCCTGGATAGTAATAGAAAAACTAATATTGAATTAAATTGTCAGATTAACCAATATTAGGTTTCCCTAAAATTAAATCAAAAATCAACGAATATTTGAATAAAAGGCAAAAAATTAAATTAAGTACATAATCTCACAATGAAGAACAATCGATTAAAATTCCCCTTGAATCAGAATAAAATAAACTAACCACTCATCGTTGTGAGTTTTCAACAAAAAATAAAAATAAAAATAAAGAAAAAAAATATTTTCTAAGAGAGAAAAGAGGAATGACCCTAGCCGGCAGCCAACCCCTTCCCTTTTTATTTGTGAATGTGCATAAATTGTGCAGCCTCCTTTTTTAAAGAAAGTGGCGTCTCTTTGTGAAATTTAGAATGAGCTTCTTTCAACGATTTTTCTTTCCTTTTTTTTTTTATTTTTGAATAGCCGACAGCTTCTTCTTCTTGGGAGAATTCTTGTATATCGGACATACGGGTCTTGTGAGGAAATCTTGATGATTTTTGTTTCCTTTCTCAAAAAGGAAACTTTGCCCAAGAAAATAAAGTCTCCTCCAAATAAAAAAAAATACAAATTAATTCCTAAAACAATTTTATCTAAAATAAAATTCCTACTAAAATTAACTAACACTGAAAAGTCAAGTTTCTTCTTTTGTTTATAAGCCCAATAAGATGTTTGCTCCATTTAACTCCAAATTACTTCATTAAACCCAATTTGCTCCAAGTCTTTAAATTCAACATCCTAAAAATAAAAACCAATAAAAACAGCTATTAGGGTATCAAACAATTCAATTTCAAACCATGATAATAATAATAAATTCAATAAATTTCATGTTATCAAATTCCCTCGTACCAAACCAATACTTGTACTCAAGCATTCGCTATCCCAATATCATTTAACTATTTTCCTTTTCACTTCTTCCCTTCCTTCATTTCATCATTCAACAATTTCAAGCAGCATACATTGAAGCATTCAAGTCAAAACAACAATCCAAAGAACAAGCGATCATTGATTCATAACTTTTAAAAGAAAATAAAGACATCTCATTAAACTCAATTATTTCATCAGAATTCAATGCACCAAAATTCAATACCCTCACAAGAATTTCACTCTATGCACTCAAATTGTGTAGAAGGGAATTTATCGATAACTCTCAAAATCAAAGCATAGTATGCTATTACCATAGGCTTGCTTATTAATCAAATCTCCACCACTGATTAAATGAATTCAAAACAAAAATCTGGTGGTTTTTATAAGGGTTGTAACGTGGATTGGGTAAAGGTAGGGTAAAAGGTAAAAATGATGTGTAATGCATACCAAAGAAACATGTCAAATATTACAAAATAGACCTACTAACCAACCCATCCCATAACATAAAGTATAATCAACCTATAGAAAAAATATCCAAAACAACATCATCTCATTTCTCGATCAAAATTTTTGAGCTCTTTTTTTTCCTTTTTTTTTTCAAATTCCCTCATCTGAATTTTCTGAAAATTTTTTTCTTTTTTCTTTTTTCTTTTTTCTTTTCTTTTTTTTTTTTTCATTTTTTTCATTTTTTTCAAAATTTTTTTTGAATGATAATCTCGAGAATGAATGAAGAGTGCGTATATAAATTTCCCCAAATCATATGAATAAATCTCTAAAAACAATCCCCAACATAAAATTCTCCAATTCCCTTTACAAATAACCACTCATTCAACATCTAAACACATACTTCTTTGATATGAGGACCAAAAAGAAGATTAAACGCAAAAAAAAGGCTTGTGTGTAAAGTTGTGTGGTTATAAAAAAAAGGATAAATGCTCTATTTGGTTCACTAAGGGATGAATATGCACGGGAACGTCTTTTTAAGATAGATAAAGTGTGTAAATCTAATTGCCTCCATCATATTAATGCATGAATTCATTAATGTGGTCTTGAAAAGCATTGCAAAGCAAATTCTAGAATAAACATGCTATGATTGATCCACACATAAAAAAGTTAGAGCAAAGATGATAATATACTCTCAAGATTCAAATGCTCACAAAAGTGTGTAATATTGTATCGAATTTTACACATTTGCATCTAATTCAATCATCAAAATCAATGGGATGCTTAAAACAATTTTTATCAAAAATACAACTAATCACACTTATCTCTTTCATGAGTTCTGACTTAAATCGACAATGTATATTAACTCAAAAATTATTTTCAGACAAAAATCAAAAGAGTATGAAGTTTCAAGAAAAATAGAAAAAATGGCATGGATGCATAAAATCCTCCCCCACACCTAAATTCTACATTGTCCTCAATGTATGCAAAAGGTGAGAAAAGAGAAAAGAAACTAGCATGCAACCCAAAAAAATTAGCACAATTTTAAAATCACAGCAAGTCTCAAAAAATCACCCAATGCTATATATAAAAATAGGACAATAAAAAAAAGAAGAGGAGAGAAAACTCCCCTATGGCGATGGTGAAGTCGCGGAGGGTTTTGAAAAGGTTGAACTGTGAAAATGTCTCTTCTGAAAACCGCGTGATCATCTGGTAATGCAAAGACTGTTTCTGTCCAAATTTTGAACTTCCTTCAGAAACCACGTAATCATCTCTTAACACCAAGACTGCTTCTGTCCAAAATTTTTTTTTTTCAATTGTCGTAGTGTCTTTTGACTTGATGCAACTCTTAAAAATTCCATCTTGGACACTTACAAAAATTAAAAGAAGAAATAAATAACACAAATCAAATATGCCTAATCAATAACAAACTAAACAAATTCAAGAAAAAAAAATATTGGGTTGCCTCCCAACAAGCGTAATTGTTTAATGTCTTTATGGTTGACGTTTCTTTTTTTTTCATTTTTTTTTCAAGGAAGTTTCAACTTCAAGTTGGGAGGTTCATATAACTTCCTTCCCATATCTAATTATGCATTCAAATTAAAATAAATATCACATTCTTCTTCATAAATTTCCTGCACAATTAAATCAATAACATTAGCAAAATAAATTGATCGACATTCATTTGGATACTTCATAGGATCAAAAATAATAAATTTAACAATCTCGCTGTCGAACTCGACGGAGAGAGTACCCTCATCCACATCTATTTTAATCTTTGATGTCTTCATGAATGGTCTTCCTAATAGAAGTGGAGCTGAATCAATAATTGTGTCTCCTTCCATTTTTAAGATGTAAAAATCGATCGGAAAAATTAGTTCGTTAACCTGTACCAAAACATTCTCAACAATCCCCTCCGGGTAAGCAAAAAAATAGTTAGCTAACTGAATAGCAACCCCAACTTCTTTTAAGGGACCAAATTTCAGAGCATTATAAATTGAATAAGGCATGATATTTACGGGTGCTCTTAAGTGTAAGTTTAGTATGGCATGCTCAATGTTTTTCTTATCAATAACACAAGAAAAAGTGAACATACCTAAATCCGCACATTTTTTGGATAAAATTCTTTTGATCCCATCAGACATATTCTCACACATCTCATCACCTCTTAACTTCTTAACTTCATTCTCTGAATTCTCCAGCATGCTAGGAAAAGGTGGTGCAATTTCAGTAGAAGTGTTAGACAAAGAGAATTTGGATGTTATCTTGATTGAATTTTCATGTATGCATTCATTTTCTTTGTCCACATCCTTCCCTTTATCCACCTTCTTACATAGAGTTAAATTCAAATGAACTTCTTTCTCACTTTTCAATGTTATTGCACTAACATTCTCTTTGGGATTCACCACCATTTGTGAGAGCAATTTTTCAGAATTTTGGTCCTCCAACTTGCTAACCAAGGTCGCTAAATGGGAAATCTGGTTCTCTAAATTCTGTATACTCGCTCTCGTTTTCTGTTGAAATTGTTAAGTGTTAGTCGCAAGAGCTTTCACAACATTTTCTAGAGACATACCTGAATTAGAAGATTGTGCAGATGTTGGTGATGGTCCATTAAAAAATTGAGATGGATGTCTTGACTGTTCTCCTTGATTCCCATAACCCAAGTTTGAATGATCCCTCCATTCAAAATTGTAATTGCTGAAATAAGGATCATATGTATGTTGAGGTTGACTAGGAAATCTTCCTACGACATTTATTTATTGAAAAGATTCTTCTTGCAATATTGGACACATATCCGTAGGATGTCCGGAATTTGAACATATGCCACAAACCTTAACTATTTGTAATTGTCCTATAGCCAACTGACGAACCAAAACAGTTAGTTCTGAAATTTGAGTTTCAAGGTTCGAATGACTTACCTCAAAAGTTGGATACCCGATGCACAAAGGTTGTTGATTCAAAATTCCTGCATACATTGTCATCTTTTCTTCCTCTTAAAAAATCAACAAACAAGTGAAAAAAACAAAAACTAAGCAATTAATATAGTTCCCCGGCAACGGCGCCAAAATTTGGTCGGGTTGTCAAAACCCTCAAATTAAAAACTGATTCCCCCAATGCAACAAACTGTAGCAGTAGTGGTTACCAGATCGAATTCCAAGGGAACTAATTAATTTAATCTCTTAGTTGATGTTAAAAATAAAGTTATGGGGGTTTTCAAATAATTTGCTAAAATAAAAATTGCTAAATAAAAAAAAAACTGAAAATAAGAAACAAATCAATAATGTAAAATTCTAAAAATTAAGGAAGAAAATCAATCTATCAATTACTGATCTAAGAGTTCATATATTCGATTGTCTTATTGATCATTGGTTGAAAATATTATTCTTGTGATTCAAGCATTTAACCTTAGATCTATTAGGATAGCCGTAATAAATCTTGCGTTTTCCTAATTTAATCGACCAAACCCAGCATCCAATCGAAATTTATCATTAATCGACTGGGTACAATAGCATTCTATATCAATATAATGATAGCATTACAACCAAATCCAGCATCCAATTGAAATTTATCATTAATCGACTGGGCACGATAGCGTTCCATATCAATATAATGATAGTATTACGTTCTGTGAAAACAGTTAAACCAAAATATAATTAATTGGGATAACTGCAATTACTCAATTTTGGTTCATTGATTCTCTAGATCAATTGAATACCGGTAAAAGACTCATAAACAAAATAACCTAGTTGCTACTTGTACCATTCGTTCATGACAATTACGGATCACTAAATTCCTGGATAGCAATAGAAAAACTAATATTGAATTAAATTGTCAGATTAACCAATATTAGGTTTCCTTAAAATTAAATCAAGAATCAACGAATACTTGAATAAAAGATAAGAAATTAAATTAAATACCTAACCTCACAATGAAGAACAATCGATTAAAATTCCCCTTGAATCAAAATAAAATAAACTAACCACTCATCGTTGTGAGTCTTCAACAAACGAAAAAATAAAAATAAAGAAAAAAATATATTTTCTAGGAGTGAAAAGAGGAATGACCCCAGTCGGCAGCTAGCCCCTTCCCTTTTTATTTGTGAATGTGCATGAATTGTGCAGCCTCCCTTTTTAAAGAAAGTGGCGTCTCTTTGTGAAATTTAGAATGAGCTTCCTTCAACGATTTTTCTTTCCTTTTTTTTTTTATTTTTGAATAGCCGACAACCTCTTCCTCTGGGGAGAATTCTTGTATATCGGACAGACGGGCCTTGTGAGGAAATCTTGATGATTTTTGTTTCCTTTCTCAAAAAGGAAACTTTTCCCAAGAAAATAAAGTTTCATCCAAATTAAAAAAAAATACAAATTAATTTCTAAAACAATTTTATCTAAAATAAAATTTCTACTAAAATTAACTAACACTAAAAAGTCAAGTTTCTTCTTTTGTTTATAGGCCCAATAAGATGTTTGCTCCATTTAACTTCAAATTACTTCATTAAACCCAATTTGTTTCAAGTCTTTAAATTCAACCTCTTAAAAATAAAAAACAATAAAAATAACTATTAGGGTATCAAACAATTCAATTTCAAACCATAATAACAATAATAAATTTAATAAATTTTATGTTATCATTGTTCTGTCTACATCCCTTATAAATAACTATCACTATAAAAAAATATGATTTTAGCCACGGAGTTTAGCTATGAAAAAAATCCATCGCTATTTACCTACGAATTTAACGACAAAAATAAAATTTGTTGCAAATTAGCCACGAATCCATTTTCGTTGCTACTTTAGCGATGAAAATGATTATGCGTCACTAATTTAACGACGAAATTCATAATCCGTCGCTAAATAGCTACGAATTTTCCATTCGTGACAAAATTTAGCCATGAATTCGAAGTTCGTGATAAAATTTAGCCACGAATTACAAATTCGTGGCTAAAGTTAGTCACGATCAAAAATTCATGGCTAAATAGCCACGGATTACAAATTCGTGGCTAAATTTTGCCATGAAATTTGAAATTCGTGACTAATTAGCCACGAATTTTTTGTCCGTGGCTAAATTCGTGGCTAATTAGCCACGAATATGTTAGTGGTTAAATTCGTCGCTAATTTGAAATTCTGTTAAATATAATTTTATATTTTTATTAAATATAAATTTATATTTTATATGTTTATTAAATTAGGGTATTGATTTTTATTAAATATATTTTTGTATTTTTTAAAATATAATTTTGTATTTTTGTTAAAAATAATTTTTTAATTTTATTAAATATAATTTTGTATTTTTATTAAATATAATTTTATATTTTATATTTTTATTAAATTAGTAAATTGTATTTTTAATGGTAAAAGTTAGAAATAAAGTAATGAAGTAAAAAAAAAAAAAGGTATATAAGATAAGTTAATATGACATAGTGATTGAGAACACTCCAGATGTCCTCTTAGTCCTAGGTTCGAATCTGGATAAATGGAGATTTTCTGCAAAAATATAATGCAGCAGGAATTTGGTTCATGCACGAGCGGGGGCCGGTGAGTTGGCCGGTGGCTTTTAAAATTAAAAATAAAAAATAAAAAATTTAGCCGCTAAATTTAGTCACGAATTTTTGAATCCATGGCTAAATTTTGAATTCGTGGCTAAATTTTTGCGACACGCTATTAGCCACGGATATGAGTTCGTGGCTAAATCCGTCGCTAAACAATTTAGCCATGAATTTTTCTGATATTTTTGTGGCTAAATCCGTCATTAATTCGGTATTTTTTTGTACTGATATTGCTAACGGCCATAGGTTTGAAAAATATAACTTGCCCACTTAACACCCTAAGATGGTAGCCAAAATTCTCCCATCTTCACTGGTCACAGGAGGATGAGATCGCCTTTGCTAGATCATCTAAAACTGTGATACTGCTTCCAAGCAGAGAATTAGCATGGAAGCACATCTGGCTCAGTAGCCGCACAAAAGTAATCAAATCGTCAGCAAACAAAGGATGACAAACAATGCTCATACCATGGTGCCACCATGGTGCCTGCACTCACCTGAAAACCCGACTCATTGTGTCGTTGAGGCCTGCTCCATCATCTTGCTTAGGACCTCCATCACCAAGATGACTGGGAAAGAAAAAAGGATCCGATTTTCTATGCCCCCCCCCAAATAGAAAATTATCTGTTCGAGACCATTCACCCAGATTACGAAGGATGGAGCACACAAGAGGAAGTCCCAATAAACATGCTTGAATGCTTTCTCCAAGTCCAATGTACAAATATCCCTTGTATCAACTGCGCTAGATATGTGTTTTTTACCACTTTATTAGCCATTTGAACCACATCCATGATCTGTTTTGGGCTTGCTCTTGTTGTTCTGTTCTTGGGCTCTGAGCCCTTCTCCAAAAAAATAAAAAGAAAATGGAACAGTGTCCAAGGCCTTTGTTAACTGAGTAATTAATTACCAATTTTTATCCTTCTCACCACCCTCTAATGTATCAACAAAGAATCCACAAGGTCCTTGTTGCACAATGCTCGGCCCAGGCATGCCAGACCCACAACTTCGAGACTGAAAAAGCCCAGTGATCTGGGGCATCTGGGGTATTTCTCCTCTAAGATGAACATTTTATGGGAGTCAGCTAAGGAAAAAATGGATAAGTGAGATGAGCCGTTGGATCAAGAAAAAGAAAGGATAGCTCTCTGTTCTTCTAGGGAGGACGGGGGCTAAAAGAGAGGGGAGCTGTCTTCTTGCGGCATGGTTCACTGTTATCTTGTACATGTCTCGATATATGTCCCATTTCAACCTTGCCTTTTGACTTCAAATAAAGTAGCTAGAGTTACGTACGGTCTTTACCTTCCCCCTCCCCACAGCAAGCCAGAGGCACTTAATATGCCCAACCCATTGATGCTTCTTCCATCACAAGTAGCGCCTTTTGGCAATATATGATTTATAGTTTTATGCTTTTTCCCCCTAATCATTTTCTTATATGATGTTTTTTTTTTCTTTGGACAACACTTAATTATCTTCTAAGGTTAAATCTACTGTGACACGAGGAAATTATCAAAGCCATTCTAATCATGGACTCTAAAAGCATGAATTTTATACAGATTTTGGAGCTAAACCCCATCCCCACCATATTAAGTGTTTAAATTACATCTAACTGGATTAATCGATTTAGAGTTTTGTTATTAAAAAAAGAAACATTTGTTATAGTGTTGTGTTCATTATTTATATATTAAAATTTGCTAATATTATCCGAACATCTCAACTGTGAGATGGTCCTAAATTCGAATAATTTTTTGCAGCATTGATACTAGTCAACGAGAGCAGAGACTTGGGGAAGGAAAGTGTCTAAAACACACTACACCAGAACTTTCAGAGAAGATGGGCTGGTATGCTAGAGATGTAGGCTGGTGTTTGTAGTTTGTAGTTACATGGTTGTGCATTAGTGATGAAGCCAAGAGTTGGTTTATTAATTTTTGACTCTTTGTACATGTCGTCTTCCATCTGAAGACTCCCTGTGGTGTGGGCACCACCTGGTATTTCCCCTATTAGATGGCTTATTTCCATACCCTTCCTCATTTCATTTTCGTCATTTTTCCTTCATTTAACATTTGCTAAGTTCTCTCTCTCTCTCTCTCTCTCTCGTGTTTCAGCACCATTATCCAACCACAAGACCTCTGCAAAAGCAAAGGCAATGGAAAAGCTATTCAGGTCCCTGGCCTTTCTTTTTCTTTCTTTTATGTGACAAGATCGAGATTCCCTCTTAAGAGTGGTTTCCAAGGGGGCGTTTATAAGGAAACCCCACATAGCTGTCTTTGCTTTCTCCACTTATCTCTCTCCACCCCCTCCCCGGCCCAAGACATTCACTAATTTTTCAACTTTATCCTCCAAGTTGAGATGTTTTAGTTTTACCATACAAATGTATATGGCTTGCTATGGTGGTGTTCCAAGATCAACTCCAGTTACCATAATTCATGTGGTGGTGGGGGTGTTGGTGTTGGTAAATACAATTGGCCCAGTGAAGGCCGCAACCGGAAACAAATTAGAGCGCACAGTCACCAGCTTCAACCCAGCAGCTACAAATTCAATGAAGGGAAAAGGAGATGTCGCAAGAGATTATTCCACTTCAACCACCACCACCACCACCGTGCACTCAGAATCGACGAGGAAGAAGAGGATGAGAGAGGGAGGTGGGTGGTTGGACTTGCCTTGGCAAGACAGAAGAAACAAGGCAGTGTACAATGCAGGCGCCCATGAAGTTCCAAGTGGCCCTAATCCCATTTCTAATTAAATTTCTCATCACCTGCATTCTGTGTTTTCTTTCTCGATACAAACACTTGGCTTCACTGGTTAAGCTACACACCTACTCCTACCTAAGCTACCCCACCCTAATTTACATTTTTTTTTTTGCTTTTCACTTTTTTTTACAACTCTCCCATATGGACCCATCCCCCTCCCCTCCCCAACCTTGACAATATCAAATATATGTAAAGTGCTTTCCATTATCAGGTTAGATAATGATACAATGATGTTATTGCTTTTATTTTACCATTACTATTTACACAATGATTTTTTTAATAATTTATCCGATAATCATTCCATTTAAATTCAATTTAAATCAAAATTTTATTTTTATCACGTAGTAAAATTGAATTCAAAATTTTAATTAAGAGATATCACTATCCAAACACTAAATCAATCAGACATTACTTATTTTAATTTCAATGAATATTCACCCTCTTTCTTCCATTTATATCTCTCTTCAAACAGAAAACTATTGATCTGTCCAATATTTGCAATAATTCAATACTCTCTTAACATGATTAGAGCAACCCTTTTTCTTAATTTAGCCATTTAATCATTGAAGGGTTTTGTTGGGTTTTTATTTACTTTTATGTTGTGAGGTGAACATAGGAAGAAAAAATGAATTAATTTACTAAGAGGCCTCATCTTTACAAAGAAAAAGGGCAAAAAGACATAATGATTGAGAAGGGTAGGCTTGGGGTGAGCTGGTTGTCATGGACGAGACCGCAAGGTTAGTAAAGCAGACACAAACAATAATAAAGAAAGGAGGCACATCATAGTTTTGCGTGTCCAAAATCTCTTCAAAAATACTTAATGATTAAGCAAAATATCAATTTAACTATTTATTTTTAACTTCTAATTTATAAATAATATAAAATTAATTAATTTAAGCATTTGGTAAAATTATTACAAAATTATCCTAAATAAATTTGAGTATTTAGTGAAAGGGGTTTAAAAATAATTCAACCATTAAAATAACAAAAAAGTAGATATATATGATTAATTAAAATATTTATAATGACGCATGAATATGAGAAATTCACAAAAAGGAATGATAACATTTTAGAATTTTTTTGATATGAATTGAAATGAAAATCATTTTGGTTTGACTTATATTAAATAATTTATTTTACTTATAATTCAAATTAACATATTTTTTACGTTCTATTTAAAAATAAATTTTATTAACTTATAAATCAAACCAAAAGAGTACAATACAAAAAGCATGTTTGGTCTAGATTTTTCTTGTAATAAAAACTCTTATTTTTTATTTATAAGTTAAAGCAAAAAATAAAAATTTTAAAATTTAAACGAAAAACTGTTTATCGATTTTATTTTTTTTAAAAAAAAACTCTTTTCTTTAATAATGAAATAACAATAGAGGAAAATTGATATTAAAGTTTTATAAATAATAAATAAAAAAATAGTTTTTAAAATAATTCTAAAATATATTCAATAAGTATTTTAAGTTATAGATATTCTAAAATGCTCATAAATATTCAAAACACATATATTTTTTAAGGAACAATCTCATAAGTATTTAAATTAAATATATATAACAAAATATTTTTTAAATATCCATAAATATTAAAATAGTTTAAATATATATATTTTTAATTTTATCCATAATAAAATTATAATATTTAAAATACTTAGAGACAATTTATGGGTCATATTTTTATTAAAAAATTAGCTTTTAAAGAAGAACCATTTGATTTAATTTTTAATTTTATGTTAATTTTAAATTGGGAAAAAAAAAGAAAATTAAGTCAAGCAAGTGGTCGAGTTAGAATTGACCACATATTTTCCTATCAATCAAAACAAGCTATTAAAAAGGTGTCAATGGCGTATTGGGTTGTCCAATGTAGTCATTCATTTGTTGGTTAGCTCCTGTTCTGTATGTTTGTGCATGGATGGACATGGACATTCCTTGCTCTACACCAATTTCTAAATTTCAAATGAGAGAGGTCTCTGTTAAGTGCTACCCCCTAATTTAGTCTTGCTTGTAATATTTCACTTTTGATTTTTTGTTTTGAAAAACACAAAATTGGACCCCTCAATAATTTTTTGAAAAATAAATATAGATTTGAAATTTAGATAGAGCTCATCTGTTTATTTTTTACTTAACTATCGATATTCGAATTATTCGATTAATTCAATTTAAGAATGAGATCTTTCAATTGAAAAAAGAGAAGATACGAGAAAAGATTGAGAGAAAATCAATTGAAAAAATAGTTCGAAGAGAGGAAGGAGAAGGGAGAGAGAGGAAGAGTAGTAAAGACATCACCCACAAAAAAAAAAAGAAAAAAAGAAAAGAGTAGCAAAATTCATGGTTGTTGGCAAAGTTGAGAGGAGAGGGGAAGAATTAATTGAGGTAAAGAGGAGAAACAAAGATGAGAGAAAAGAAAAAATAGGAGAGAAGGAAAAGAAGAGAAAATCAATTGAAAGAGAAAGAAGAGAGAGAAAGCAAAAGAAAAAAGAAAAAAAAAAATAGGGTCAGTAGAGGAGAGGGAGGAGGGGGAAAAAATATCTGAAGAGAGTAAAATGGTGGTTTCTATATTTATGAATGAAAAAGAAATAGGAAACAAAAACCAAAATTCAAAAAGCATCGATAATTGTGAGGAAAAAGCTTTTCCATGTGGCATTGGTAATCATAAGTTAACCTTTTTCCGTAACAATTTGTCCAGGAAGTTACTTCCGGACCTTGAGTAGACTCGGGTTTCGTCCAGACGGTCAAATTGTTATAATCTCTCTCTTCCAGTCTCCTATTCCCATGTTCAAATCTAATGTAAATCAAAAAAAAAAAAAAGACTAAGTTGTAACATAATATAGCCAACAACAAAAAATTGGTATACCGAGAAGAAATACGATTTTGTCAGAACCTGTTTTCCATTACAGGTTTTGAATAATTTCTATGATCACTGTAACGAAATAGTCTTCAAACTTCGACAACTCACCATGCAAACTCAGCAAAACAAACAAAAACAGGATCAAATGCTTTCTAACAGCAATTGCAAACACTCAGATTGCCCCGTTCTTCCCTCCCATAACACCACATACACATCAAAATTACCCTATTCTTCCCTCCCTCCTCAACCCTCTCCATCCAAACAAGAGTTTTGATTCAGACTAGGATTTCTTAAGACTACAAATATCAACAGAATGAGACCGCATATTTGGCAGGGGAGACACGAAAACTTGCAGACAATCACCACCCAATTACCACTCTTATCTACTAGAATCAAGTTCTTCAACATCCCCCACAAAGAACTCTGTTATTTTTATTATTCGAGTTTTTCAAAAAATAATAAAATTGTTTAATTGCTAAAGGAAATGTTTTAATAAATGGAATTATTCATTACTGATCCTAATTCTCAATTAGGACTTCAAAAAATTTTTCATTTTCCAAGTTCTATATAGTCAGAAATCAATGGTGTGCACCTTAAATAAAAAAGGAAGTGTTCCGCTGTAATAACTCAGCATTTTTTTGCATGCCGTCAAAAAATCTTTATTTAAAAAAAAACAACAACAACAACAAATAGTTCATATATACATTCATACCCCCTCTTTTTCCTTGGTATTAATACTCAAACCTAAAAAGGGAATCTGTAAGACAATTTACTCCGCAAATCTGTACAGGTTTTCTAACTACCAACTCCACGTATAGGTTTCATTGTGTGTCCAGAAGACGAAGGGGGCATTTGATCAGGTGAGGATGGCTGCTTCATATAAGAATCCATGATGGGTGAAATCCCCAAAGTCGAATCTTTAGGTAACCAAGCTCATTTCCAGATGTTCAAGCATTCATGTGAACTTTAGTCAGATTAGTGCTTACGACCATTACTCATACCTTAACATCATTCATAGCAGTGCAGGCGATACAGTCCCTCTTTTGATCCTAGCCAGGCATCCGAACCATGATTCTGACCTTGTCCATAAATATCATTGCTAGGTGATATTCCTTGCCCTGGAGAAGATGCTAAAGCCATTAATTAAAGTTTTTAAAAAATGAAATGACATACGAGAACTACGCATCTAATGCAACGGCAATATAAAATGTTTTAGAATAGAGAGAATACTTTTTATTGATGGCCAGTCCACAGCTGAGCAGATTGAATCTGAAATTTTCTCCTCAAACAACATCTTGCCAGACCTTAAACTCCAAAGTCGTGTCTTGCAGTCTTCCCCACCTAATACAAGAAAACTGCCACTCAAATTCATTTCCATTTTTCCTCGACATTCAGGAAATATCCTCACAGTGGCTTTCAGTTAAACCCCAAATTTATCAACAGGAGCCTGGTAAGTGAGCTCCTGATGGACCAGTACTAGAAAATCTTCAGAGTTCTTAACTACTATATAATGGTACTAACCTGACAAAACAAATCTCTCAAATGGATCAACGGCAAATTGCAATCGAGTGTGGGAATTCACATTCCCTTCATAAGATTGTACAGCTCCACGTTGCATTAGACGATGATCATAGAGCCTCATCTGCAAAATATGAAATCAGCCCAGTCAAACAATAATGACTTCTATTTCGAAGCTCCTTAAACAGAGAATGAATGTGTATGTGACCTGCATGCTACATACACTTGAATATTTAATTCCTTTATCAACACAAGGTTTATGTGCATTTTGTATAACCTAACTTGCATGAGAAACTGAGCAAGCAACTTAATAAACAAACAAATTAACAAGGTCAACAGACGTATTATGGAGATCCTATAGTTCAATTCAACCATATACAAATTCGCTTTGAGGTCAATTTGAGAAAGCACAATAGACATCATGGAAATAGTTCTACCCAACAACTTCAAAAAGATTTGTTAGATTATCGATCTTTCTTCTCAAATAACAGGAACCATTTTACTCAACTAGTTATATTATTACCAGATGATACCCTTTTGGGACTTCACTCTTAAACATGAAGTAAGCACAAAATCATAAGCTGGGGAAATGTCCAGAGCATGTACATGATATTCATTAAAAACTCAATATTTTCATCCATTGTCGGTTTTCCAGAGCCAGTCTCATCATGGGGAAATGACCATTCTTATCCTAATATTCATCTTTGGAATACCTATTTAGGAACCCAACCACTCCTACAAGCAAGTTGCAATAGAAGCCTACTAAATAACACCACTCTCTGTACCATGGTGATCTGACGTCAAGTAAAATCAACTGTTTCACATAAAAGTATACAAAACCAACGGATAGTCAACCTTATGAATAAGGGTGCTAGATCACTTAACCATGTCTCAAATTCGAGACTTGCAAGTAGAAAAGACTACATTAGAAGAGCTCCCCCCTAAATTGGATCCGACAACGCTCGAACTGGATTAATCAGTGAGTTCGGATACCGGTTGGTTATACACACAAAAAAAAAAAAGTTAAAGTATACAAAATACAGAATAATAGAAACTGTCCTTGAGGGCTCCAGATTACATCAAAAGGAAAGTAAATTACGCTTTGTCACGGGGGTAAGAATGAGATAATCTATCAAATTTTACTCAAATGAAGAAAAATGATCATAATACTAATGATTTATACGTTTTAGTTTCACTTTATAAATTTCAATCCACAAGATCAATGCAAGTTTTGATGCCAAATATGGAGAAAACCCCACACGACTTACCCCAAAACAAGGGAAGAAGAGAGGTGGTTCTCTATGTAACGCATCATACAAAAGCCACAGAGCAAGTTCTGCCATGCAGATATCCTATCATTTAAAAAATGTGAAACATCCTGGTGGCACGGGGAGCAACATGTTGATGACATGCAGGTGGTTATTTTTTTTTTATTTTTATTTTTTTAAAAAAAAAATTAGTGCAGGAGTTTACATGAAAGTATAAATATATTGAAATCAAAGCCTGACATTTATAAAATTCTAAGATTTTTGCGAAGAAGGCCAAAAATGATCTTTATATATAAAATTTATGCATGATGCCAAATTCATTAAGTCCAGAATATTTGTAATGCAAAAAGTATACATTTGCAAATGTAAAAATTAAAAGAAATTGTGGAATTAAAATTGAGTGCTATAAGTAAAAATATTGACTAGCAAGTGTTTTCTAGAATTGTAATGTTCTAATGAAGAAAATATTGTTAACTATAATAATATTATGAATGTGTATAAATATATATTACTTTAACATAATGTCTTCACCTTGTTGTGTCCTACTTTTCTTAAAATTGTTGTATTATCGTGTCATGTCATGTCATATGTCTGTCTCAATGCTTAGTAGGCCAGAATAGTAGCTCAGATTGGCAATAGTTGACCTTATCGAATCAGGGGCAAACTGTTATATTTTACTTCATTTTCTGAAATGCGTCAATAGGATCCCAATAGTCTTGAATAAAAGATATTGAAGATTTTATAGGGATTAGCTTTACTTCATGAATCTCAATTGGCAACATAGAAGTAAGATGGTTTCTGACTTTAAATGTGAGAGCTCAATGAATCTTGAGCAACAAAGTTGCATGGAGCGATGCAGTGACATGAAATTAGAAAGTTGCAAGGTGAATAAATCTCGAAAGAGCAAGGAAGGAAAAATAAAATTCTTACATGTTATAAGCCCTCATAATAATAATCACAACTATATTATTTTTTGCATGAAAAAGACTTACAGAACCATCCATGGAGCTTGCCAGGAAGTAAGGACCATAGAATTGAAGTGGTGCCAAACTGCAATAAAGACCAACGCTACAGTTCATTAGTATGCAGAATAAACAGTGACAGTGGGAGGCAATTGCAGTATCTAAGGCCACTAACCAAGAAATAGATGAAGGCATAAATATGTTGCGAGATGAATATACAGAACCCTTCACCTGCATAACATGATTATTGAACATCGTCAAATTTGAAGTACTTTAATAGATAGTAGATGAAGCACCTACACTTTTGAAAACTTCATAAAGAAATTGTCTACGGAACAAATAGACATCAGACTCAAAAGAGAAGAAGAGATTATCCAGAGTTTACATATCAACATTTGGCTAAGAGCTATTAAATTCTAAATATACAGGCGTTGCTGCAGGAAGACAGGATATATTGAGTTGACCGATTGCTAATACACAGATGCAAGCAATTCAGAATTTAAAAATGGCTAAAGAAATGCTTTACACTAGAAAGACCGAAGATTACATGATAATCCTAGGTCAACACTGTAATGCTTTCACACATTTGTAAACACAATTCTCTAAGATAAGGAATTGGCACCACAAGCAGTAATTTTCCATAATCCTCTTTTGAAAAAATTAAAAAGGAAAACTTATACATCATGGGGCCTAAATTAACAAAAGAATCTAGATACCTCAAACCATTTGCTTGTAGAATTTGAAGCAGCTCTATTTAAGGATTTCGGAATTTTACTAGATGGATAAGATATTTGATGCCTTCTTAGTGTCGCATGAGTGCCCTCTTGTCGCTGGCGAACATCAACTGTCACAAGTGCCCCATTCCTAAGCCCACATAAAACAATGTTCCCCTGCAACAAGAAACAGGTTCTATTAGCAGAAAAAATTGCAAGGGGTCAATTGATAAGATCCCAAAAATATTGGAATATTTGTCCTACTTTCTAAGTCCTTTTGATCCATATTGGACAGCATGGAGCAGTATCCTCACTAAATATTCCAAATCCAAGACTTTTACCATTTGCAACTTTTACAAGTTACATGCCACTCGCACTAAAATTTTTAGATGCCTATAGATGTGCTAAATCAAAATGCTGATCCATAACTGAAGGTCATTGAATGCTCAGGATACTTGGTGGCATTTCTCACTGTTGTGGTAATCATTACCGATTGATCAAGTTGTTGTGATAAGACATCACTCTTGGTACGAAAAAACCATGATGTCAATCCAGTTTCCAGATCTACTAAAGAAGCACCCAAATTGGTACCTATGCAAATAAAAGGATAAACACCAAAAAAAAAAAATATATATTATTTATCTGAAGTGAAAAAAAAATCAGTAAGCTATGAAGTCACTTAGTGTGCACTTATCCACTTTGCATTCAGCACATGATATCCATAAGGGAAACAATAAGCCCATTTACTTGGCAGAGGAGGTCAGGTGTAGTTGATTCATAATACAGGTACTGGCTTTTTTTACTCAATTCTTTGGAATCAGCATTTTAGGTGAACCAGGTTTTTAAGAGCAACTTGGTTTCATAATGAAAAATCTTTTTCCCTCCTGCCTCTCTTGTTTCTTAGAAAGTAAAGTCAGCATTAATTTTGGGATTCCACGTCAGAAGCTCCCTGTGATTGTGTGCATTCAAGTGCATGTGTAATTCAGAAAGGGGTGATCTTTGGTGAACATTTTCCCTAGGCTTTGGTTTGAACAGAGCTTAAAACAACTTGTCCACTGGCAGAATGAAGTATGCTATTTGATAGTTTAGAAGATTTGAAGAGGGATTGGAGAGTGATCGTACATTAGTTTTCCTTGTATTGTTTTGTATTTTTCCTTGTTTATCCTGAGGACTCTTTCCCAGGGAGTTTTTGTATATTCTTCACTTCAGCTAATATATTCAGTTTTTTCGATCCAAAAAAGAAAAAGAATATACATTTTGGTTCAAAAGTGAGAATATAACTCATAACTGGAAATATGCTTTACTGGCCAGATTTTACCATTACAATCAAAGAACTCAAACTGGATAAGGAAAAGGCCTCTGGCCATATTTGTTGGGACTTCTTGCAGCATGTTTTGGAGCAGATAGGTTTCACAGGGAAGTGGAGAGCTTTCCAAAAGGTTATTTCAGTTCTGGTGGTTTCAGAAAAGGGAACCCACTTCCCCTTCCTCTTTATCTAGTGACGGATGTGCTTGGGAAGATGATCTCTAAAGCAATGGAGTTGCAGTGCATCAACGATCATTGGGTGGAGGGCAGGGGGGGATGCTGTCACAATCTCCCAATTCTTACCTTCTGTTCATGGATGGCATGATTATCTTTTATGATAATGATGTTGATATGCATGATATATTTATTGGAAACAAATATTCTACGAAAATATTTAGGAATTAATAAGAAGGAATGATTCTCGAAAAAAAATAGTAACTTTCTTATTTTAATTTATAACAATCTTTTTAATTAGTAGATACTTTAAAAATTAGTAGTTACCTTAGTTTTAGGAAACCTTCATATTAGGAATGATAATTGGGATTTATTTTTAGCAAGAATTCTATTTTATTGTAAACCCTAGTTTTTCCTATTTAAAGGGAGTATGATCAATAAAGAGACAAATCTAATTTCTCCTAAAAGAAGTGTGGTAAAAGACTTATTAGAGAACAAGTTTTCAGCCATAAAAAATATGGTCTAAGAGAGGGAAAAACTTGAGCAAGGAAAGAAAGGAATTCCTTGCAAAGTATCCATCGACTAGATCCTGTACTAGGGTCCATATCAATTTGGTATCAGAGCCATCCGTCATGGAAAACTCCACAGAAATGATTTAACCAGATAGAGAGATTCATGAGGGAATTCAAGCAGCGAATGGAGCAGTGAATGAAGAGATTCATGAGGGAATTCAAGCAGTGAATGGAGCAACAAATGGAGCAACAACTGGCCAAGGTGGAGGACCTCTTGCAACAGCAGACAATGCTAAGCTCGCAGATGTAAGGACTTCTGCGAAAACTACAGGAGGTCAGCAATGTCCAAGAAGGGGGGAGCAGCAGCTAAACCCTTACAGGGAGGAGCAAAGCACCCGGCAGGAAGGAGGGACTACTATTCCCAGATTCTCTAAATTGGAATTCCCATCATATGATGGGACTGAGGAACCCCTGAATTGGATCCATTGATGTGAACAGTTCTTTGAAAGTCAAGGAACACTTGCAAGGGAAAAGGTGGGGCTTGCAGCATTCCACCTTAAAGGGGAAGCTCAACTATAGTTTTTCAAGGTTAAGCAAGAAGAAGGGGTCATGGGAGACTTTTACTGAAGAGTGCCACTTGAGATTCGGCCCTCCATTGAGCCTCAACCCCCTTGGCAAGTTGGCCAATTTAAAACGGACAGGGGCAGTGGAGTATCAAAGGGAGTTTCAGTCCTTGCTCGCTCGCACACACTTCAAAACTCTCCAAAAAGCAACAAGCCAGTCTATTCACGGTTAGACTCCTAGAGAGGTTGTGGTAGGAGGTGGAATTACCACAACCTCACAACTTGGGGACTACTATGAATTTAGCCTGCACATATGAAAGAAAACAAAGCAGCAGCCAATCAATGTTATGAGGGAACTGCAGGACAACACCTGTGTGTAATAGCCCAAAAATAACTCCCAATGAGACCGCTGCAGAGAAGGGAACTGTTAGGACGATAACAAGTACTCGGAGTACCATCACCCCCTTCTTTAAGAAGCTCACCAAAGTAGAGGTGGAGGAAAGAAGGAAAAAAGGGCTCTGCTTCAACTCTGATGAAGCATTTTCCTAGGGGCATAGACGCAAGAAACTGTTTTGGATGGAATTGGCCGAGTCCAAAGAGGAGGGTGAGGGGGAGCCAAGAGATCAAGTTTGAGGACAAGCTCTGTCCAGGAGGGGAGTAATGATATGCATAATGCATTTATCGGAAACAAATATTTAGGAAAATATTTAGAAATTAATAAAGAATGAATGATTTTTAAAAGAAAAAAAATAGTAATTTTCTTATTTTAATTTATAGCAATTATTTTAATTAATAATTACCCTAAAAATTAGTAGTCACCTTAGTTTTAGGAAACCTTCATATTAGGAATGATTATTAGAATTTATTTTTAATAAAAATTCTATTTTATTGTAAACCTATGTTTTCCCTATTTAAATGGAGTATGAACAATAAAAAGACTAGTCTAATTTATCCTAAAGTGTGGTGAGAGGCTTGTTAGGAAACAAGTTTTTAGTTGTCAAAAATAGGGTCTAAAAGAGGGAAAAACTCGAGCAAAGGAACAGAGGAATTCCCTGTGGGGTATCCATCGACTAGATCGTGTACTAGGACTTATATAAGATGTTAGGCAGGTTCTCCTTTCAACATGTATTCTCCCATGATTTGAGTTGGTCTTCCTTCAGGTTCAAGGTAAACCTTGTAAGAAGCAACCCATGGGTGTTGGCAGCAGCGGCTTGTTGCCATCCATTTTTGGGATGCGGAGTGGAGAGTCTTCTTATTTTTTATTTCTTATCTTGTCCTTTCTCTCACAGCAAAGCACAAAGAGAAAGTAGGGGCCTTGAAGAGAAGGTTAGCAGGGTGGAAATCAGTATCTCTCTAAGGGAAGGAGACTTTCTCTAATCAAGAGCCACTAAACTTCATGTGTCTCTTTCCTATACCTATATTAGTGGCAAAGGGAATCAAGGGTTTACAAAAGAGATTATATGGGGGAAGCTAACAGGAAGGACATGAGAAGCTTATTCTGGTTAAATGGGAGATAGCAAAGTGCCCTCGGCAACAGATCTTGCCATTAGATTTGTGGCGAAGTTTAACAAGCTGCTGTTTGAGAAATGATTGTGGAGGTTCTTAGTAGAGCACAATTCTCTATGGAAGGGGGTGATGGTAGCCAAACTATGAAACAACTCAAAATGGGTGATTACGTAACAAGGTGATTGGGCCTTTCGGGGTGACCTAGTGGAAGGGGATCAGGATAGGGTGGCATGTAGTTCATGGGTAATATGGGTTTTAATGTGGGAAAAGGATCAAGAGTTTCCTTTTGCTATGATGCTTAGTACAGCTGTTATCCTTTAAGCAGACACTTCAGTGTTTGAGTTGATGGTCTACAAAGAAGCAGTGTTTTCTCCTTAGCTTCCAAATAAGGGACCCAAATACATCAGCATATGAATTTTATTAGACAAGCAGATGATTCAAAATTCAAATGCTTTTCCATCTTCTTTGAATCGCTCAAAGAGAGAACCTAGATTTGTGCAGGGAGGACAATGTGGCTTAGAGGGGCAATTCATCAGAGACCTTTCGAGGTTAAAAGGGTTAACGATGTGCTCATGTCAGTCAGAGAAGGGGGCCAAAGCCTTCTCCTTGAAAGCATGTCTGGGATTCGGCCTCTCCCAATGAGTTGCCTTTTTTGCCTATGAAGCAGCCACTAGGATTTTAACTCAGGAATTTTGCAGAGGAGGAATTGTTTTGGTAAATAGATGTGTTTTATGCAAAACAGAGATAAAGATCGTGAATCACCTTCATCAATGCAACTGAACTCATTTTGTGAGAGTAAGATCTCTTCTCTTTTGCACATATGCCAGGTGACTTGAGTTGTATGGAGAGTGAGTTGTGGGCTTGGAGAGGTGTGAGGGTATGTACAATGATGAACAGAGTCTTGAGGATGCTCCCTCTAACTTTGTTTAGGTTGGTAGAGGAAAATAGGTGAACTTCTAGGGGGTGGAGAAACTCCTAAGCACCTTTCATAAGCGTTTGCATTTTTGGTTATGTTTCATGTTAGTTGTATCATTTGCTGAGGTTGTTCATTTTGTAGAGTTCGTCTTCATGGTGTCAATGGGTTTGCACCATGTTGGTGCTCCCTCCCCTTTGTAACCAATTCTTTGTGAATAAAGTTTTTTCTCATTAAAAAAATACCCAAAAAAAAGAACTCAAAAATACATATAACAGACCAAGCAGATTTTTTTTTTTGGGGGGGGGGGGGGGTTGGGGGAGGGGCATTCTTATGATCATAAGGTTTAAGATATCTCCCCTCACTCAAAAGAGGGAGTGCAACAAAGCAAAATTAGATTAAGGAGAAAGAAATGGAAACTTGCCAATCACTGCTCGACCCTCATTAAAATTGCAATCTGCAGTCCAGATTGTACAACTAAATGAAGCAACCCCCTTCAGCGTATGCCTTATCACAGAGATGGCTGGACTAAAATCCAACGGCTCAGCAAGATTCCAAAAATTGACCGATCCACCTGATGTTTCAGATCCCAGAGTGGTTATCCTGGTATTTAGTTAAAGACTTGCAAATAGAGTAAATCATTGTTCACAAACTAGTGAAAAGTGCATAGCAAATAGCTAAATTAAATGTTGAAGGAATGCATGCAACAAGAGGATTGAAATTCTAAACTAGCATAAGGAAGCAGGGAAGGACCATAGAAAGAGGTAGACAAGAAACAAAGAGAGTGGGAGAGAGAATAGAGACTAGAAACCAGAGAACGAGGGTAAGAAAGAGAATCAAAGAAATAACTAGATTCCATATTCAGTTCATTAACCAATCTCCTTTCTAAGACACAGGATGAATGAGTATGTATTCTAACGTAATAATTACCAGTTACCTGACAGCTGTTTTTGTTTAAAATAAATGTATCACATGTGATGCACGAGGTCAAAGTGTGTAATATCAAAAAGATTTCTGCATAAACTGTGACATCACTCAAAGCTATGATGATATTCAAGTTTAAAATCCAAAAACTCAAACAAGAGAAAGAAAAACCAAATGAATCTACAGCACATGTAAGACTTAAGAACTTCTAACATCTTGATTTACGTGAATTTGATTAAACATGATGTGTTGTACAAGTTAAAATCCATAAGCAGTACTACAGTTATTTGGTAATAAATGTGGATGTGCTATAATAGATATTTACACAATGGCTTCTAATACAGGATTAAGATGAGTAGCACAAAAATGGCTTCGATAAAGGGATAGCCAATTTCACTTGATACGAAAACACTTGAAAAATTAATCAGGAAACTATCATAAGACATCCAAAGTAAATAACAGCATAATGCTCTACAACCTGATGAGGTCAACAGTGGTCCGTTCAAGTCAAGTTACAAGATATACTTGAAACCTGAGCACAGAATAACAAGCATGGAACATAAGAAGTTATCACGGCATAATTTATGTGCAGGAATTAATAAAAAATAACATCGAGATATGATTGAAACTTGAGCTCAGAATAATAAGCATGAAACATAAGAAGTTATAGCAGCATAATTTATGTGCATGAATTAATGAAAAATAACATGAAAAGAGAATCTTTTTCAGCACAGTCATAACAACTTTTTTAGTGGATACAATAACATCGAGATATGCTTGTTGAGCTCAGAATAATAAGCATGAAACATAAGAAGTTATAGCGGCATAATTTATGTGCATGAACTAATGAAAAATAACATGAAGAGAGAATCTTTTTCAGCACAGCCATAACAACATTTTTAGTGGATACAATGCTTGCCGGATGGTGAAGCCATTATCAGGTGTGCAAGGAGAGTGATTTCCAGACACCTTTATACTTGATACGCTTGAAGGCATAAACACTGATCCCCCTAAGAGTTGCAAGATATATCCAGGCATTTGGCTGCCCTCTGCTTGGGCTCCCAAGAGTGGAGGCCACACTCGATCTGGCGCACAATTTACCCCATAATCAAAACATTGTCCAACTTCTTCAACTTCCAAAAGACTGCAACAGCAAAAAACTTCAATATGCAGTAGCTATTAAAGATCTCTTCATAGTAGTATCAACAGAAAACGACATCAAAAGATAATGTCAAAAGATCTCAGGAGCGCAAAACTTAAATATGACGGCTCCATTCTCAGCTAATCCAGCATTATTAATTTGATTTTGAAAATTTTCATCACCATAGACCAAAAGAAAGGAGAGGGGGGAAAAATCTTTTAATAGTTATTTGGAAATTTGTTTAGTAAAATAGGTTTTGATGATAATCAGATAATTAAAAATAATTAAGGTTAATTATTTGAAGTTTTAAAAGTCTAGAAAATTGTTAAAATTGAAAATAGCATGAGCAAGTTGACGTGAACCATACACGAGTCGACACACACACCTAGAATGCCTAGACTTAACCTAAGGTGTCGACCTATCCTTTGCACAAGTTAACCTATCAAGTTATCAAGTCGACCTCACCATAGTCCCAAGTCGACTTAGGATTCAAAAATTTGAATTCTAGCTAAGTGTAGAACATCCCAAGTCGATCTGAAAAGTAGACAAGATGACTTGAGATAAACAAGTCATAGAAGTTAAGTCTGAAACTTAACTAAGTCAACTTGCATAGGTAACCAAGTCGACCAGAGAAATTCAAGTCTCAAATAACTCGACTTACCAAATTGACAAGTCAACTTAACCCTTGGACAAAAAGACCATAATTTAACTTTGACTAGAAACAAGTTGACCTACCCTCCTATATGAACTTACAGACAAGTCGACCCAGAACTCAATCAAGTCAACCTAGACCTAGATAAGTCGACCAAAGAAAATGGTCTTCAAAATTTTTCCAAGTATAGATTACTATAAGTCGACCTAGGAATGAAGTGAGTCGACTTGAATTAATTAGCTCTCAAAAACCTAACTCTACAACATAACTAAGTCGACCTGTGGGATTTGATGAGTCGACTCGTGAAAACTTAGTCTCAGAAACATACTCTGAAACATAACTAAGTTGAGCTAGGCATTAACCAAGTCAACCTGATCATATGATAAGAACACACATGATCAACATATAAATATTTAAGTTAACCTGACTAGGATATAAGTTAACCTAATCTATATGTTAAAATACCATAAGTCAACCTGACAAATACACAAATCGACCTAATCTAGAGATGAAAAGAACATAAGTCGACCCAACCAAATATCAAGTCAACCTGGACCAATATGCTCTCAGAAATATAATTTATGAAACATAAGTAAGTCGACCTAGACTTAGGACAAGTTGACCTGGGTACAAAATCCATATTATATGTGTTGACCTAACAATGTTTTAAGGCGGCCAATAGTAACACAAGCTGACCCAAGAGAAGTACAACTCGACCCAAAAATCTCACTAAATGCAAGCAAGTCAACCGAACTATATCAAGTCGACCTGAGAAACTCAAAATACAAAGGGAAGACGACTCACCACTATAACAAGTCGACCTAAGCAATTCAAAATTCAAAGACAAGTTGACCCGAAATCTCAATGAGTCGACATCATGTGAATCATGGATAAATGCCCAGAAGATTGCTGTTCGAAATTAAATGAAAAGCTTAACCACCCAACAACCTCTGCAAATGCATTCAATTGAATTAAATGATGCTTAACGGCTAAATTCAACTCTCCAAGTATAAATACAACGCAAGGATAGAAGAAGAAGAACTTTTGCACAATTGAAGAATTTTAAGAGCTTTATTTTTCATACTCTGTTTTCCATTTCACTTCTTGTATTTTAATGAGCTTGTAACCAACACATCTGAAGTTTATAGCTTCATTTCATGCTTCATTTTCACTCTTATTCTTATAAGATCAGAAGATTGGTTCTTCTTGATCATGGGTTAAGTTGTAATGAGTGAAACATTTGTTGGGTTTGCTTGCTTCTCGGAAGAGCAAGTGTAAGTATTTGAAAAATATTTGTAAGTCTAGTAGCACCTGGGAAGCTAGTCGTGTGTAAACTATTTGTCAAAATAGTGAATTAAAAAATCCAGGTGAAGTGTGGAAGCGGATGTACATCAGAGAGGTGGAACCACTGTAAATATTGAGTCTTTGTTTTTCTTATCTCTTCCTCTCTCCTACTCTATTTTGGGTCTTTTATTGATTCATATTAAAACCCAGAAAAACCAAATTATTTTTTTAAATAACCTATCCACCTCTCCTCTAGGTTATTACATTTAGTGCCTATAGAATTAATTTTCGACATATTGGAAAATTTATTATAGCGCAGCAGTAACCAGTCCAACTTCTGATGCACTCTTGTTCACCATCCAATTATATCCTTTTGCAGAGACTTGCTTCTTGTGCCAAACAACATAAAAGGCGACTCCTGATGATATCAGAATTCATTAGTTGCCTGTTTTTTTAATGGCTAAAGTTCAATAAATGCCAGCAGAGAGCCCAATTATAACTTGAGAAGGAAGATTTTTAGGGACCACTAATTAAGGAGGAACAAACTCTTTTTTCACAAGAATTAAGGAATCCAAGAAAAACTTAAGCCAACCGCTAAAACATGAAGAAAAGAACAAATTGAAAGCAAAGCTCATCCAAGGACCATCAAGGGGCTCAGATATTAGGACGAGTCACAAGAGCAACAACAAGCACAAATCTCCCAAGCAACAATGAAACAGTATGCAACACCCTAAAGGAGATCCTGCCAACAGTAGTCTCAAAGATTGAAATCACAAAGTACATATCAGAAGCCACAGAAAAAAAATAAAAAATAAAAAATCTCGAGTGTGAAAAGATGGATGAGTCAAGTTGCAAATGTTAATGAACAAAATGGTCCTAGCAATGGCTACATTTTTTAAGGAGGCAAAAGATCAGGCCATATCTGTAAGACCATTGACTGGCCTACAGCCAGTACATTTACCTTTCTGCAAAGCACCATTACTTCAAAGTGGAAACTACATCCATGTTCAACACCTAAACACAATACGTGCCAGCCACTCGCTTCATCTGTGTTAGAGACAGTGAACCATACATCAATTGCTTCTTGGATGATCCAATGATACTTGAAGTGATAATTAATATTACCACTTTGCTGTATGGGTACTTCTTATTTATTATGGCCAACAGAAGTGATAGACCAAATCCTTTGCAACACCATCTTATTCAACCTCTCATTTATAACAAGAAGGCCGAACGCTAACAATTTATTACATATGCTTTGAATAATTTTATTGTTGTACATGTTTATTAAGCCCGTAAGAGGATGGAAATTTATTTAGAAGTCACATTAACTTGCTTCATTTAAATGTCATACAACGAGAGATAGAGCAAATAAATCATTTTTATGAACCAACTACCAGCAAATATTCAAATTCCTTTACATATCCACTGAATGCAACTTAAACATTATAAGTATGATTAGAGTGACTTTGAGTTCCTAAGTGTTTTTTTTTTTTTTTGGGGGGGGGGGGGGGAAGAAACCTGACCAACAGATTGCCAAGTTACCTTAAGGAACCATTCATGCCACCTGTAAGTAAAATCTCAGTTTCTCTCTGGCCTTCTGGTGTTTGAATGTCAATGCGCATCTGCCCCAAAGCACTATCAGCAATTCTATCTGTTCCTTGATATTTCCACACCTGTCACAGGTGAACAGTATTGAAAATATGAGTAATCTGATGTCAAAAATTCAAATACAAAGACAATAGAAGAGTCAATGAAGCTCAACAAATAATTTGAGACCATGTAATTCATATTCAGTAAAAGGTTAAGTTCAAGTATGCTACTCTGGTTAGGCTTGATTAGCATTTTTCCTATAGTCCAAAGCCTGTGAACTGATCCTTGTGTTGGTCAAGGGGTTTATAGTTGATGGATTCACTCAACATCCAATGAACTACATGTTGGATCAATCAACCTGAAACAAAGAGATTAGGGTTTCTGTGGGCAAATTTGGTGTCATGACAGGCTGATTTTTAGGAACTAGCCAAAAGGTTTCGACAGAATTTCAGCAGCTAAAATTGAAAAAGAATAGAAATAGATGAGAAGAAAGAAGGTAAGGTCACTAGCATCAAACTAGATCCTTATGCATCACACCTAAGATTTTAAACAAAAAGAATATTGCTTGAATAGTGTAATTATAGGCAACCATGTACAGGATAATGCCTTGTACACAGCAATTTAGACTAAATTTAGAAGCTTTTACTACTTAGAGATTAACTTTCCAAACAACTAGATAACAGATAAAAGTAACCCCTAGAATAAACTTCTAAATGAATTAGTACTAAAGTACCATGGATAGGACCTGCTATAATAATGTAAGTAGTACCATTAGAGTTACAACTCATAAAGACTTATTCAATTACCAAAAATGGATACCTCATAGCTAGGGACTCTTAGTTCTACTTTAGAATTTGATCCCGATCATGTAGTATGTTAGCAAATGAAACATTGAATTTGGTGCTCCCAGAAGCAAAAAAATAGAAGAACGAAAAATCAGAGAATACTGATAAAAGAATTTAATTCATAACTACTACAAATATAGACACCAATATGACTTAATTTTGGAGCTTTTGACTATAAAATGATCTTTATATGTACATAAATAGTTTATTCCCCAGTATTTCTTTTTTAATTTATTTAATTAACTGTATCTGCGATTGGATAACCTATTTCTCCATTGTTGTTGCACCCATCCTTTATGGGAAAAGATTTTCTCTTTTTTGCACATTCACAAGTCGGCTTCAAGCTCAGTGCAGAGTGACTTATTGGCTTGGAGAATCCTCCTCCAGCCATGCTGTGATTTAGGAGGAGTTTAAAGTGTAAAGAGGCCCTTGCTTAAATTTTTAGACAATTATTTTAAGCCTCAATTTTTGGTCTTTGTTTAAGACTTTTGAGTCTTTTGGCTTTGTGGCTCTTGTGGCCAAGAACTTTCTTGGTGCTTTTCCATTTTAGAGATGATTCCGGTGACTACTAACTTCTTTTTTCTGATAAAAAGGAAAATTATATGCATGTACACCAGTTTTGTGGGTGTAAAGTTCACATATTTTAGAAAGTATATATGACATTTTATATTCAAAAAGACCTAGATTGGCATGCGCATGCATATTTGAACTTCATAGCTCATAGCAAATCAATGAATCCTACCCCAAAACAATCTGCAAACGGGGCATATAAGTGTTCCTCAATCAAATCAGTAACAGAAACCCCATTATTTCAAGTAAAGACAAAGTGGTCACTCTATCAATTTTCCATTGGTTTATGCAAACATTCCCCAACAATATGTTATTTCTAACCCTTACTTGACAGCTGAGGCCCAAGTCTAGAATCACTGTCTAAAATTAAGTGATATCATTCATTTATCAGTGCATTTGACCAATCAAAATTTTGAAATCTTTTGCCTTATATATCAAACAAACACTCAACCGGGCTAAAGAAATTGATACATCCCCTTCCAGAGGCAATGGTACAACATAACAGCTACAGAGGCTAACTAATTTCACATTGAAGAATGACTCCTTCATTTAGTGCATCTACTATATTTTCAGTGCACTTATATTTTACTTTTGGAGGCCATCTGCCCCCCTCCAGGGCTTTCCCCCAGGTATCGCCTCACCATTGATCATGAAGGAGATAAGTGATTTATTTTTCCAGCAGCAATCAATTCTAAAGACTAACAAAGTTCCGGTGTGAGACACATGTTGATCCTAAAGGCCAAATGCCCCTACAAAAATCTTTAAAAAAAAAATACAATTTGTACACATCTATATCAACAACAATCTAGAGGGTAAAACTCAACCTCATGATATGTGGTGTTGCCATGTGTCCCTTACGTGCAATTGACCAAAATATCCTCAGAAATGATTTTTTAACATTATGTTATTTAAAAAGGACCAGAAGTAATTATACGGTGTGAAGTATTTACATGTGTCTCTTATGTGCAATAACCAAAATGCTCTTACATTTGATATATTTGCAATAAAAATAAAGAAAGAGAACTCGCACGCACCCCATATATATAATGGCAACATTCTTATATTCAATATATTTACAAAAGTAAAGAAAAAAAATAAAAAGAGACAAATATAGAAAAACTCCACCCTACTCTGCTTCCATATCTATTTATCCATTAATAAAGAGAATTAATCCTAAACCAACTTATCCATTTTCTTCTTAAGTCTTTCAATGCCCTTTATACATATTACTCCACATGTTGTGATTACGTCGTATACAAACTTACTATATGGGCAAACTCTACTCTTCCTCTTCTACTTCTAATCTCTGAAATATGACTGTTTTATTCCACTTGTAACATTTTTCAACTACAACAACAATATTTCACATAGAAACGTTGGGGTTTTCAAAAATTCATAAATTTTTTTATAAGTGTAAGGTCATTTACCAATAAAACGTAACAATAGCTGCAACCTCTCTGAGAGAAGTGGCTAGTAGAGGTTGCATCCAAAATAGGCCAAGAAAAAAAAATGATGAAACACAAGGATGATATTGTTACACACGAACAACTCTTAGATCATTTAAAAATATGAGGGCACATACTTATATTTGAAAACAAAAAAAACATTATTCTATGTAATTCTTTTATCAAAAAGTTCAAAATTATTTTGTAAATAACAATTTACATCTAAGTTCTTCCTTTATAGACTTTAAGTTCCTCTATTTCCTAACATCATTTTTCAATGTAGAGAAGAAAGACTTATAGGTTAAAAAATTAAATTCAGGCAAGTGTTGGGAACTATATAATGGATCAAATATGATAACAAAATGACAGCAATAAATCTAAGTGGATCAAAAAGAAATGTTTAAAGTGCAAACCATCCCCTAATGAACACACCATTGGTTGGGATGCTCTTGTCTTCAGGTACTCTTCTTGAAAGTTACAAATTCTTTTGCTAGAAGTGTTTATAGTACCACCCAATTCCCTAACATGAAGCAGTTTAGCAGTTTTAGTTTTCATTCTCCTTTGTATGTTGCCCGCCTGCACAAGAAAAAATGAAAACTAGCTAAATACCTTTTTCTACTTTTGGTAGGAACTGAAATTCCAATAAGAAAGCACTAGGGAAATGAACCCCCCAGCAATGAATCTAGACTCCATCAAAATTAAAATGAGCAAAAAGTTAAGCAGTATTACAGGACATTTGCCGTGAATTCTAGTCATGAAGTTAAAGAATGTCAAATGCTATTACAGTAAGTTTAAACCTTCTCTAAATATATCTAAGAGAAATGAATAAATCAAGACAAAGAAAAAGGATTATCCACATCTGCCTTAAAGGTCCATCATTCTTATGTAGGGTCCATGTGGTGAAATTCACCTCATGCCTAAATAAAATACCAAGGAGATGAAGTGAAACCATCACGATAAGAACAATACTCCACAGTTTGAAGAATTGTATGAGATTGCTTAGTATTACGAAGGACACCCCAGCCCTGATCTCAGGGTTAGGTGGCATAACATTCACTGCTTTTCCAACTATCCATTATAGTTTTTTTTAGATTTAATCAGCATTAGGTCCCCTAAGTGAATCACATGCACTAACTTCACCAACATGAAGCCTAACTTTCTAGAACAAAATAATTTCAGAAACTAGGAGGGCGTCTTTAGATTTAATCAACATTAGGTCCACTAAGTGAATCACATGCACTAACTTCACCAACACGAAGCCTAACTTTCTTGAACAAAATAATTTCAGAAACTAGGAGGACATTTTAGTGCCCTCTACTCCCCCTACTCTTCTGGTGTTATTCTATCTGTAGCATTTCCCTACTAAGACACAACTTTTTTACAAAGAAATGTTCAGGCTTTTCAGAAAAAATAAAATTTCTTCATAAATGAGCGTAAAGTGATTATTATACCAGTAAGTTTGGATATTCAATTCCATTTTTTCTTCCAATAGAGGCAACCCTATACGGAATCCCAATAGAGCCTAGGAACTGGCTGGAATGGCTGCTAAAACTTAATCCAATCAATGTTGTCAAAGGTGCTGTTCCAGCAACTCCCAAGGACTCACAGCGAGAAGCCTTTTAAGGAGGAAGCCACCTTTTGAATATGGCACCAAGGCACCACAGCAATACGTGAGCACTCTGATAAAATTGGAGTTTATTGAGTACCTTTTTTCACAATATTTGTGTTATTATTTCTCCCCATTTAGCTTCTTAACCTTTTTTTTTTTTTGGCTCTTTTGACTTTTAGTTTTTTGATTGCATTTTCTTCTTCTTCAATCTCTCTCCCCTCCTGTCATTCTTTTGTTGAATGATTGAGATTAAGTAGCTTCAGATATATAATATTTAGTTCTTTGCAAATTACATTTTGTTAATGTTAGGAAAACTAACTAATATGCTTTAATGACGATACTTCCAGGGATTCTAGGTCTTGTGTTTCGTATGGTTTTGACCTCCCTCAGCTTCTCTTGAAACATGCACTCTCATTTTCCTCTCCTTTTCGATTGTCAGCTCTTTCCTCCATTTTTGTTTGCCTGTGTTACACTGGTGTTTGCATATGCAGATGTGTAGAGATCATATGATGGTTTACAAACAAGTATAGAAAACAAAAAACCTTTTTTGTGCAAGGATTATGCACCCGAGTTTGCTGCTGAAGACAACACCATTGAAGAGGTATTACCACTGGCTTTGGTGGATAAGCTCTTAACACACTCTAAGATGAATATTACTGTTGTTATCTCCATTATGCAGAAGGTGGGATCTAGTTTTGACCTTTCCACTCAGGTTTTTTACCGGAGAAAATGAGGGACAAAATTCTAGACAAAAAGCCTTGGACTTGTATGGATCGTTCTCTAATCCATCAAAAATTGCCCATAAGGTCCAGCATCAAAGATCCAGTACTCTCTCACTCAGATTTCTAACTGCAAATACATGGGCTACCTTTCAAGCATATGATGGTCCAAAACACTTGGAAAATGGATGCCATTGTGGGTGATGTGGTAAAAGCGAGGGCCCAGGAAAATGGCCAAGTTATTTGGGGGCAGCTTTACCAGGGTAAAGGTAACATGGTATGTATCCTTCCCTCCTACAGCTGGCCTTTGGCAGAAACAAGGGAATGCTAAGCAGATATGTGTTTCCTTAAGGCACAAAACACGACCAAAGTTTTTCTACTGTGTGGGTGGATGTAATATGAAAGAAGAAATTCCAGCAATGGTGCCAAAAGAAAAGGAGTTGAAGTCAGATTGAAAAGCAATTTCTGTTCACTAGTTCATTTTATAGTTCTTTTTCTCACTTTTGAAGATTTATTATCCTCTGGAGTTCTCTTATATTCATCCATACATCTGATATTATTTTCTTTTTTTATCCAACATGAAAGAATAAATTTCAACATGTGTCATCAAGGAAAAGTAGAGTCAAAAGTTGGACTTCACTTACAACTAACGCAGAGGTTACATCAGTATAAAGTTGTAATCAGAAGCAAGGTTGCACAATATGTATCCCACAATTCAGTAATGGAGAGAGCATGATGATATACTTCCCTTTCTTTGCAAAACGATAAACTGTGTACTCCATCAACATTTGGTGTTCAAATTGTCCTTTCAATTCAGTTGACCTCACTCTCTGGCACACATTGCCTTGCCCCAAACTTGTTCTTGAAATCATATTTCTTTAATCAGAAAAAGAAAATTTATTATCAAGACAAAACAAGGACTAAGCACCAAGGTGGTGCAACGCTAGATGATCACAGCTGGAGAGAATCTTAACAGCCACCTCTATAAATCTCTGAAAGGTTTTGCTGAGAACAAAATATGCAAACTTCTAAGAAAACTATCCACAAAACCAGGGAAAGAATTCTCCACCCATCCAAAACTCTTATATTTCGTTCTGTCCAAACCATCAAAAACACGGCCGAGGAGCATCATGATTACTCTCTTCCTGGCCATGCAAACTCTCAATTCACTCCAGGCCCATAACTTGCTCAGTGTGCAGGTGGATGTCACCCAAAACACAAGTATTAAGGAGAATCCTTCTGATTACAATCGAACAGGAGTTGGTCCATAGCCACAACCTCGCTCTTGCATAAAAAGCAGCCATTAGCAGAACACCTATGGAGATTATCGTGTTAAAAACCTCGCCTCATGCAGCCTCCCACACAGAGAAACTAAGCCTTGGAAGAATAGCAGATTTCCAAGGTACATGATTCTATTGTTTTGTTGTCTCAGGTATATTCATTTAACTCTCATTCTGAAAAGAGAATTATATCATGATAATGGTCAAATTAAACTAGCGCCTATTTGTGGATTTGCACAATATTTATAGGAGAAATCCATTAATATCTAATCCCAAAATTGTATACTTATGTACATTCTTATTTACAAGTTTTTTTATGCTAATAATGTCTACCTTTTGTGTCCTGCTTTATAAATTGCAGAACTCATCTCAAAGAAAAGATGTCCTTGTCCTTTTTCTAGATCATAAATGCCCAAGAACACCTAGGGAAAGCTGGCCACACTAGACTTAGACAAAAAATTAGAGCACAAACTAACAATGTCATTAAATAGCTACCACTGACCCTTCCATCCGCATAATATCAATTGTAAACCAACTTTTTCCGAGGGAAGCCAATTCCACTAACTTTTAAGCCTACATAATTCTACACGACCAGCCATCAACAGGCCATCCAAGTTAGTCTCCCATAAACAGCAAGCATCCTCCTTGAAATCTTCATAAGAGAATTTTCCCACTCCTGAAGCGTTCATTCAAACCCAACATTCCAAGATAAAATCATCAATCACATCACTGTGACATGGGCATCTCCCAACACGCTCAACTCGACTTCACTAGTCATTGGAGTTCATTCACACATGAACACCCTTTGTCATTCAAATTTTTATCAAACACTTAGGATGCCCGTCATCAAACCCAAGTGACCATATAACATCTGCTTTGCTTGGAAATAAATATCATTGAAAAGGCTGAAATAATGCTAAAAAGATAGGTGTCAACAATCACATCAAAATAAACGAACCAGGTATTGGGCTTGAAGTTCAGAGAGAAAGAGAGAGAGAGGGAGAGAGACTCACATGTTGGGGTTGAAGTTGAGGCTTTGAAATAGGGTTTGGAGGAGGCTTCGAACGGGAAGAAGCAGAGCCAGGTATTGGGCCTTTGATTGGGAAGTACCTGTTCTTCTCCGCATCATAGTAGAAACCTGGCAGTTCTGCATTTATTTGATTCGGGTATCAATCAAATCAAAATTCTCACTTGTAGTTCCGATCAGCTATCGGAAAAACAAAAAATTCATCAAATAAACGAACCTTGTGGCATGTCTCAGACTCAAAGCAGCAAAGGCAAACAGCAAACGAGAGAGAGAGAGAGAGGGATGTGTAGTGTCGGCGCCAATTCGTCAGCGGCGGGAGGTGAGGGGCGGTGGAGGGGGCTAGCAAAGCAACGACTACGATACGTCCACCTGGGCTAGGGGTTGGGTTGTGGGCTTGCAAGTTTAAGCCCTCTAATCCAGCCCACGGCCGGTAAATGTTTATTTTTTTTTTAGCGACTTATATTCGAATTATTCCATTAATTCAATTTAGTATCATGAAATTCAATTTAAGATCCGAATCTTTTAATATTTATTTTTTAATTTTCAAAATCCAAACTTAAAAACTTATTTAAAAGAGTTTAATATCTTATCATTTGATTCATATGATTTTTTTTCACTAACCAGTATTCGAACTTTATCTGACTAATCCGGTCTATCAAGATATTATAAAGCTTATTAAGGGATTGACTCTCTCAAATCTTATTTTTCTATTTTCATGACTCAAATCTGTGATCTATGATTATAAAAGTGTAGTATCCTACCACTACACTCAGGATTTGGTAGTCTCTGCTTGTAGTTGGTTAAACCAAAGGACAATTTTTATAACAAAACACACATAAAATTAAAATCATCTAAAATATAAAATTAATAAAATATTTTTTCAATTTTTTTTTTATAAAATGGTTCATGGTTGGTATTTTAATCTCCTTTACCAACTTATATAATCTCCTTAAATTAGAAATTTGGAATTTCTTTTTTATTGTTGTAGTTTTGTAGATCAAAAATTTTGAACTTTTCAAGAAGAAGAAGGTATTGTCGAGGGAATACAGATTGAGTGAATTTTCAACTTTGGAATTTTTGTTTCACTTGTTGCAAAAGGGTATTGATCAGATTCTCTTGTGACATTATTATAAAATACAAATTAGTTAGAGAAAAGATTCAGGACTTTAGGTAGCAAACCTTTTATACATGTAATTAACTTAGAGATAAGTACCCTCAAATATTTGATAATTCCACAGTTAATGAACTATATCATTATCATTAATCCTCGTTCATCACTTCTATTGTATTGATTTACTTAAATAATTGATTAGTGCTATTCAATTTTGCAAATACATATCAAAATAGATTGATTTTACGATTTAAAATATCAACAAGTAATATATGCGAAATGCGAATACAGTTAATTTTAAAATAAAAATCAACCGGTCATACAAATAAAAAAGAATTAAAACACTATCCACTTAAACATCATGAGCTTGGCATGATGCATAATTGGAGTTTAAATCATATTCTCCCTAAAAGGTTAAGAAGAAACCAAGTATCACAGCTTAGAAACACAATAAAACTTAAATCAAAAGTTTTAGAGTATAATTATTATTGAAGATGGATTTGTTTCACAGATAAACTACTCTACTGATCCGAACAAGGAACCAGATACGTTCTCTGAATTTTTGTGAATGAAAAGATTTGCAAAATATCTCTGGAAGTGGTCTGGCGGAGAAAGTTTTGAGTTAGCAAAATACTTTGCGTTGTCTCTATATAATCTGTATATCGAATGTTGAATGTCCCCTTCAAGGGTTGCCTTTATTTAGTATATATAGTTTGTGTATGTGTGACGAGTCTTTTGTTTACAGGTATAAAAACCATAGTTAGCTTATGGAGATATCATTATAAATATTTCAAAATTACATGGATTATAATCAAAGATTTTTAGAAGATTTAGTATCTTAAGGGATTAAGGAAATTTTAAGTTGTCATGAAAATTTTCTTCTTTATCGAATGAGATTACTTATGAGATTAAATGAGATTCATATCTTATGTAATTATGATGTTGGTTTGTTTGTTGAAGACGTTATTTGGTGGAAGATCACTCGATAGTAGCTAAGAGATTTAACCAAAAGTGTTCGACTAAGTAATGGTCGAGAGGCTTAACCGAGAGTGTTCGATTAAGCACTTGCTCGATCGTCTTAGGTGCTTACTGAGCGATCCGTGGGTTTTTTTTTTTTCATCAATCAGTATCCGGTGTTTATCGATTAATTTGTTTCAAATATTGTAACATCTATTAAGGGTTAACTTTCATAAATCTGATCCTTGGGCTTTGTGGTTATGGTTTAGTAGACTCGATAGTCTCTAAATTTTATAGTTATGAACTGTTGGGTTCTGTCTTATCAATTGTAATAAAACTTTAATTATCTTAAAATTAGATTTAAAATTTCAAAGGGTTATTAAATAATAATAATAATAACAATATATTGAATAATCAAAATTTGGGCAGGCCCATAAAGCCTAAGCCATGCTCTATTGGCTTAAAATTTCTACCCAAGCTCTAGACAAAAGGGTCGAGCCTCTTCGAGTCACTGGCCTGCTGGCCATGGCCAACGACATAAGGATCTTTGACCCCAGAAAACAGAACTCATGGCGAAAACAAACTAAAATACAAAAAACAAAATTCATTAAAATGCTCAAAAATACAAATGCAACGTCTTGTCTTTTCATGTGAAACCTTCCATATTTGAAGGTTTGTATATTAATAGTTGGATATTTATTTTAGAAATTTTCAAATTTCATGTTTGGTTTTTAGTTGTATTGCCTTCGGTCTTCGTTTACTTTCCTTTTTGCGCATTTTGCTCCCTTGACCGTTGGAGTAGTTATCTTGTGCGCTCAGGTCTCCCTTTTAACCAAAGATTCCTTAGTTTGTTCTGTTTTTAATAACTTAGGGTTGATGAATTTGGAGTAGTTAACTATATAAATTTTCTAAACTCTGTTTCTTTTTCATATTATATAGTTGAAAAAAATGAATTTAGTGTTTTATTATAAACTCCCGTTATTCAAAAATTACGTTGGGTCTAATTAAATTTAATTTAAATCGTATTAGATCCTTAAGGGGGTAAAACTCTTCTAATACCTATTTTATCATACACAATATTCGAATCTGAAATTTTATTTAAAAAATATCAGTATTCAGTGATTAAAACAATTTAAGTGATGATAATTTAGTATTGTTTTTAGAAACTCTCGACCATACCCAAACCCCAGAAAACTAATGCTAAAAGCGTCTCTTTCCTCCCAAAAAATTGCGTGTTCTCTCTATGCCAGTCCATCTGACACAACATCTTAAGAAAAACATGAACTCTAGTGGCACAAGTAGAGAAAATATCTTTTTATACTCTCTCTCTCTCTCTCTCGAATCCAAAACACCTAGCATTTTACATCTCTTTCTCCTTTGCAATACCAGTTCCCCACCTCTCTATGTATGCTTTACTTTCTCTTTCTCATACAACCTTACTACCACGGATGAATTTCCGCTTTACTCATTCTTGCTTGCAATTTTTGTCACTTACCCCTTCAATTACCACTTTACCCTCTGATTTACTCAATTAGTGTTTTTCCTTTATTTATTTATTTATTTATTTTCACTAGCAGGTATTTGAGTTGTTCCAACTAATCTGGTCGAGTACTATAGGGCCCGTTATAGAGTTGGTTGTTCTAATTTTTATCTTGACTTGAATTCAAAAACTTAATTAAGGGGATCTAGTGCTCTTCCACAAAGAGATTGGTGTGTTTTTCCTTAATTTCACACATGCAAGTCATGTGCTCTATCTTTCTTCTCTCTTTCTCTCCATCCTTCTCCTTTTTCTTCTTTTCAATGAGCAGTTGTTCATTTTCAATGGTCAACTCAAGCGTTTGGTTTTCTCTCAAATTAACATCTCAATACCAACGTGCATGCTTCACCCTTTTCCTCCTCTCTCTGCAACCCCAACAATACCCCTCTCTTTCTCTCTCTCTTCTTTTAGATTTTTTAGTAATCATATAAACATCACCTCAAGGTTCTTAAAACCCATCTTCCTTTATGAATTTCAAACTTTTCTTCCAAGCCTGCTATTGGCGATGACCCCAGACTTTCCTCCGTTGGTTGAGCTTTTTTCTTTCAGATTAACGTTTAAAATCCATCTCTTTCTCATTTTTAAAAATGAGTATGGTTTTATTTCTTCAAATCGAGCCACAAAATCCTCAACTTTTGAGTTTTGTCTTAGTCTTTATAAAAAATGTTGGTAAAATATGCCCATAGACGGCTTTTACCACAAGTTAAATTATAAATTTTTTACTTCAGATATTGAGATAACTTCCTTAACTTCCACCCTCCTATAATCTCTCTATTTTTTAACACATTCAACTAATGGAGATTAACCTTTCCAACGTGGAATGAAATAATTCTGCTGAGTTAATATATTCCATGCATAGTGTGTGCAATTGAGAATTGATGATTGAGAGAGTATTGAAAAATTTCAAGTAAAAAATTTTTCTTGTTACTCAAATCATTGGATTTAGGATTGTGATGCTGCGGAATTGTGGTGGTGGTTCGTTTTGTAATCATCATCCCAACCGAGAGTTTTGATCAAAAGATTTCGCGGTTAGTAGTTTGGTTAATTTTGATGACCTACAAATCGAGATACGACATGAGAAATTCCAACTATTTAATTTCCACGTTTCCGCTTGCATATAGAATAAATCTAACATCGGTATTAGAGTACATTAGATTTATTAAAATAATTTTTAGAATTTTTGGGTATGAAATGTGTAGGGTAAAAATTTAAAATTTAGATCATAAATGAGTTTCGTGAATCCGATAATATCATAAAATTACCCATGACCCATGGTTCATGAATATAATTTTCATTTAATTTTTGGAGCATGTTTAGGCCATTGAAATTGTCAGTCGAAATTTCGACCATGAATAGTGAGTCGAGACCTTAGAACTTAGATCTTTCGAGTTCAAGGACGAATTGATCTATGAAAATAGTGAAAATATGTTCCTCACAATCTGATCTACATTTTGATATATAAATTGTGTGTTTCCATCGCCAGAAACCGGATTTTCTAGTATGGCCGAGGAGTGCCGTGACAAGGATGTTTGATTGTTGGCTATGTTGAGTATGTATGGATAGTGAGATCATGTATTTTTAACATGCTATTTGTGAGGGGCAAATGTATGATTGTAGAAAAAAATAATGTGACTAATTGCATATTTTCTTTGGTACCTTTTAACCCTTAATATCCCTTTTATCCTACCTTTTAACTCAAATCACGTTACAACCAAATAAAAGACCTTTAGATTGATGCACGAAATTCAAATTAGTAAGTGGTGGAGAGTTGATATATTTGTAAATATATGGTAATGCCAACTCCAATATGTTGATTTGAGTGTTATTGATATATTTTTTACCCCTTTTGAGTGAATTTGATTGAACCCTTAGAGAGAAATATTGAATCTTGCTGTTTTGATTTCACAAGAAATTGTTGGGATTTGTAATAATTGTTGTCGTACGAAATGCTGTGAAATATTTGTTGTTTTGATTATTTTTCTAGTTTGACTCTCATGACATATGTTGATTTAGTAGTTCGAAAGAAAAATATGTTGATTTCAATAGTTTTAATTTTATTTGAGTTAGAAATACTTGAGGACAAGCATCATCTAGGTGTGGGAGAATTTGATAAGGCATAAATTGATGTAATATTTACAATTGTTTAAATAAATATTACACTAATTATTGTATTTTATTATATTTTATATGTTAGAATTGATGGAGGAGACATGAAGAAAAAGGAAGAAAAAACGAGGACAAATTTGGAAGGACGAAAGATTTGCAAATATTTAGATATTCCTAAATATTTGGGAGTAAGAATTTTGAAAATTTCGAACCCTTATAATTTGTTATTTAGTAGTTATCTAAAATTTAGGAGGGTCTTCTCCTTAGAAATTAGGTTAACTCACTTTTATAAATAAATGGTTATATTGTGCAATTAGAGAGAGTCCAAAAGGAGAGAGAGGCCCAGGGGGCACCCCCCATATCCAACAACATTTAATAAACCCAATTTAGGTTTTCTTTCTTGTTTGTTTTCAATCTTTCTTTCCTCCTGGCAGCAACACACCAATTTTCTTTAGGTTTTGTATTTTTTTTTTTAGTTTACATTCTTTTTCTGTTGGCGGCTACACGTTTTGTTGAGGAGCAATATTCATGAGTCATGTAATTTTCTCCCGGCACATACATTGCCAGTAACAATGTTATTTCATTTTGTGAGTTTGTTTTTCTTTTTATCTTTTCATTTTATTTTTATTTTTTTTAGTTAAACGGTATTGAAATCTTGATTTTTTATGATTGTGAGATTTTATTAGACATATTAATTCAAAATATCATAGGTATTTATTTAATTTCTGCGCTTCATAAATCATGATTTTTTTAGGGTTATTAAATAGATGACCAATGTTTAATAGATATAGAATAATCTACAACCAATTAAAAATGACAAGCTTTGTTTGTTTTTAATAACGGGGTAAATGACATTAATGTTATGTAATTGAATAATCTAATTTAAATAAATTTATATTGGAATTTACCGATTAGAATTGGATCTCTCTAAATCTTAAAACTGTCGAAACAGTAAATCCAACGAAAGTCTTTTGGGTTGTCTTTCGATTAGAGAAGTAATTAATGGTGGTATCTTGATTACCGAAAAAATAAGGAGAGATTGGTCGTTTCGTGGTATTCGTGATATTTAACGGCTATAACCAATTTATTTATGTGTGTTGAAATCTTTAGAAAGATCGATGATCAATCACATGAAATCAAGGTAGAAATAATTCCTTGACTAGAAAAATTTATTTTTCATTAGTTTATTTTTATTTTTATTTTTCGAGTTTTTTATTTTTATTTTTATTTTAATTAGTTTAGTTAATTTTCTAAACCTCCATATTTTTATTTTTATTTATATTTTATTAAAAGAAATAAATTCACCGTTCCCTGTGGATTCAACCCTGCTTACCCTAAATTCGTCTTTGTAAAAATAGGTATTTTATTTTTAGTTGTTTGACGACACACTAAATTTTGGCATCGTTGTCGAGGAACGGTGTTAAGTAATTTATTTTTTTTAAAATTTTGTTTTCTTTTTATTTTTGGGGACTAACCTTTGCAGTGAACTTATTGAGATTTGGCAGTGACATAAAAGAGAAGGATTTTTAAACACTCAAACATGGCCGGTCAAAAGACTTTAAGGGAGTTGTTATTTCCTGATTTTTATGAACATACCTTTTACAGTGATTTTCCTAATATTGGGACTTCCCAACAATTTGGAATATGACAAGATATTCCAAAGAGGGACAATGAGGTAAGTGATTTTTCCTTTCGTCCAGAATTGAAAGAACTAATTTTTCTTATGCGTAATTTTATTATAGGAGAAACACTATCGGCACAAACTTGTGTAATTTGTTCAGAGATGGATCATCCAACCGATAAGTGTTTCATTCTTTATGGTGATCCATATTTGAACATCTATAATCAAGGATGGTATAATGAACCATATTTCAATTATGGAATTTGGCAATAAGAATTCCAACAACAACCACAAGTTCAATCTCAATTTCAGTCTCAACAAACTTTTTCGAGTCAAGGTACGTCTTTAGAAGAGATTGTTAAAAGTTTAGTTAATAGCACTCTGTTAATTCAACAGGAAAATTCATCAAAAGAAGTAGAAGATAATTCATCAAAAGGCGAAGAAGATATGAAAATCGAACAAATAAAGAAATCATTAACAGTGAATGAATCCACCGATGAGGTAAATAACGAACCCAATACTTTCAAAATAAAAATTTTAATTTTACCACATTTTCCTAACAGATTGGCATAACCAAAAAAAGAGAAAGAAAGAGATTTTGAAAACTTCTCCAAAAGAAGGATCCAATATTCATCTCTTAGAAGCAATAAAACAAGTGTCAAAATCATTCATAAAAAAAATCAAGACAAAAATTGATGTGAATTTGGGTACTCTAACTCTTGAGTTTGATGGTAAAATTGATACTTTTAATATTGTTGATGTTATGAAATATCCAAATGATTTTAAATCTATTTTTCATGATAGTATGGTAGAATTCATTGTTTATAATAATTTTGTAAAAGATGAATTGGATTTTGTTTTTAAGGAAAATGTGAGACACAATGTTGCACGATTGAGCAAATTTTTTGATGACAAACTCTCACATTGGAAATAAGCATTGGTAGGCCATAAAATTATTCATTTTAATTCAAAATTGAAGTTCATGTCAGGTATGTTAAAATCAAAATGGACCGGACCGATCTTTGAATGATTTTGAAATGAGGAGGTAATGTTGAGCCAAAGACATTATACAAAGGCGCTTGTTGGGAGACAACTCAATATTTCTTCTATGATTTTTATTTCATATTTATTTGATTTGATTTAGTTTTGGTTTTGATTTTGATTTTTAGGTAAATAAATGTTGAAAAATTCGGTTACCAGAAGTGTTCTGCCATGAAGGCATGCTCACACTTTAACAAGCCTTCATTGCTGTCCAGTTTTGCTAATGTTCTCAAATGACTCAAATTACACATGAGTTAAGGCGTGCCCACGCCCTAAGAAGGGGTCCATTGCTGCCACCAAATTTTTTTTTCTTCAAAACTTATTGGATTTGACCCTCTATTTCTCACTCCACCCTAGGGAAGTTTTGTTCTCACTTTATTTTTTTTTTGTTTTTATTTGGGATGAATGTTATTTATTTTTATTTTTATTTTTTTCTCTCATTTGGCATACATTGGGGACAATGTATGATTTAAGTGTGGGGGGATATTTCATAATTTGTTTTTATTAGTTTGTTTGTTTTCTTATAATATGTTTAGTTTTATTTCATTTTATTTAATTAAAAAAAGACAAAAAAGAGAAAAATTAAAAAAATTTTGAACTCTCTAAATTGATATGTGTTATTTGGTGGGCTAGAAATTTATGAAAAATAGCTCGTATTAATGGTTTTTATATTTGTAATAACCGTTCATATCTTTAATAGTTTTTTTTTTGAATGATAAACATGCAAGATTTGACAAAAACCCATTTAAAAGTGCAGTTTTGAGTCTTAAGCGAGCAAATTCATTCATTATGTTCGGAATTTCTTTTCTTCTTGAGTGAATATCACAGTTGGATTGGTTATTCTATAACTTGCAATATTATGCATTTTGAGATCACATCTAGAGTTTCATGCATTGAAATGATAAAGGCATCTAGGTTTTACCCCATTTTGGCTTTCGTAAAAATCCCTATCCTGAATTTTATTCCCCTTAGTGAACCAATTTAAGCCTGAGACCCTTTTCTTTCTCAATAACCCTCAATACAACACCACAACCTTATTTTTGGCTTACGTTTCAACCCTTGTACAAAAAATTTATGTAATTAATTGCATGATTTTAGTTTTGCTTTTGTCTCATTAGGAAAGTGCTGATTTGAATGTTGAGTTTGATCCTTTCATTGATGTAAAATGAAAATGGAATTCATGATTATGAAAGGAAGAAAGAGTTTGAGTTTTGTTCATCATTCATATTGAGACACTCTTTTGTTTCAAAAAAAAAAGAGAACAAAAAAAAGCAGCGAAAAAAAAGATAAAAAAAATAAGAGAAAAAGAGCAAAAAAAAAGTGTTATATCTCTTCATTTCAATCATGGATCGTAGAGAAAAAGAGTCTTATATTTTTATGTATTTTTTATTGTTGGCTATGTTAAGCACGTGTGGATAGTGAGATCTTGTATTTTTGACGTGCTATTTGTGAGGGGTAAATGTATTATTGTAGAGAAAAATAATGTGATTAGTTGTATATATTCTTTGGTACCTTTTAACCCTTAATATCCCTTTTATCCTATCATTTAACACAAGCCACGTTACAACCAAATGAAAGACCTTTAGATTGATGCATAAAATTCAAATTAATAAGTAGTAGAGATTTGATATATTTGTAAACATATGATAATGTCAATTCCAATGTGTTGATTTGAGTGTTATTGATATATTTTTTATTCATTTTGAGTGAATTTGACTGAACCTTTAGAGAGGAATATTGAATCTTGCTATTTTGATTTCATAAGAAATTGTTGGGATTTGTAATAGTTGTTTTCGTACGAAATACTGTGAAATACTTGTTGTTTTGATTATTTTTCTAGTTTGACTCTCATGACATATGTTGGTTTGGTAGTTCGAAAGAAAAATATGTTGATTTCAGTAGTTTTAATTTTATTTGAGTTAGGAATGCTTGAGGACAAACATCATCTAGGTGTGGAGTAATTTGATAGGGTATAAATTGGTATAATATTTACAATTGATTTTATTTTATTTTTTAATAAATATTACACTAATTATTGTATTTTATTATATTTTATATGTTAGTACTGATGGAGGAGACATGAAGAAAAATGAAGGAAAAATGAGGACAAATTTGGAAGGACGGAAGATTTGTAAATATTTAGATATTTCTAAATATTTGGGAATAAAAATTTTGAAAATTTTAAATTCTTATAATTTGTTATTTAGTAGTTATCTAAAATTTAGGAGAGTTTTCTCTTTAAAAATTAGGTTAACTCACTTCTATAAATAAATGGTTACATTGTGCAATTAGAGAGAGCCCAAAAGGGGAGAGAGGCCCAAGGGGGGCACCCCCCACGTCCATCAACATTTAATAAACCCAATTTAGGTTTTCTTACTTGTTTGTTTTCAAGCTTTCTTTCCTCCCGGCAACAACACACCATTTTTCTTTAGGTTTTGTATTTTTTTTTTTTAGTTTACATTCTTTTTCTGTTGGCGGCTACACGTTTTGTTGAGGAGCAACATTCATGAGTCATGTAATTTTCTCCCAGCACATACATTGCCAGCAACAATGTTGTTTCGTTTTGTGAGTTTGTTTTTCTTTTTATCCTTTCATTTTATTTTTATTTTTTTTCTAGTTAAACGGTATTGAAATCTTGATTTTTTATGATTGTGAGATTTTATTGGGCATATTAATTCAACATGTCATAGGTATTTATTTAATTCCTACGTTTCATGGATCATGATTTTTTTGGGTTATTAAATAGATGACCAATATTTAATAGATCTAGAATAATCTACAACTAATTAAAAATGACAAGATTTGTTTGTTTTTAATAACGGGGTAAATGACATTCATATTATGGAATTGAATAATCTAATTTAAATAAATCCAGGTTGAAATTTACTTATTAGAATTGGGTCTCTCTACATCTTAAAGTTGTCGAAACACTAAATCCAACGAGGGTCTCTTGGGTTGTCTTTCAATTACGAAAATAATTAATGGTGGTACCTTGATTATCGAAAAAGTAAGAAGAGATTGGTCGTTTCGTGGTATTTAACGACTATAATCAATTTATTTATGTGTGTTGAAATATTTAGAAAGGTCGATAATCAATCACATGAAATCAAGGTGGAAATAATTCATTGGCTAGAAAAATGTATTTTCTATTAGTTTATTTTTATTTTTATTTTTCTAGTTCTTTATTTTTATTTTTATTTTTATTTGTTTAGCTAATTTTTCAAACCCCCATATTTTTATTTTTATTTTTATTTTTATTTTCTTAAAAGAAGTAAATCCATCGTTCCCTGTGTATTCGACCCTACTTGCTCTAAACTCATCTTTGTGAAAGTAGGTATTTTATTTTTGGTTGTTTGACGACACACCAGTACCACACCTTAGACTAGACGGGTTTAGGAGGTCTATCATGTGTGGAAGAAGAAGGATAGCATTATTAGGGCAATCTTAATTAATAGCATATACGATGACAGGATCCCGAGCTATGAGCAGTATCCTATGGCTATGTCGATTTGAGTCGCCCTAAAAGAGCATTATGGTGCTCTTTCAACTCCAAGGGTGAGGATGCTGATTTATAAGTTTATCACTTATAAAAAAAAGGCTGATTATATGATGAAACAATATTTGATGCAAATGTCGAGTCTGATTGCTGGGCTAAGGAATGCGGGTGAACCCATTTTGGATGAGTTTCAGGTACTGGGTGTGATCCGGTTTTTACTTGATTCATGGGAGACCATGAAGACCTATCTCACGCATAACGAGAGTACTTGTACTTTCGCTATATGAGTAGTCACTGTGAGCTTAAGGAGGAGAGCTTAGAGGTGAGTAGGCCGCATTCGGTTCATGCTTATGCAGCGGAGTCAAGTAAAGGCTCCCGTGGTATCAAACGCAAACAAAAAAAGCATGAGAGGAAAACCCAAGGTCTAAGCAAGAAGAAACCATATGAGAAATCCGACAATAGAGTACAAAAGCGTAGAAAGAAGGAGTTGGATAAGAGCAAAGTGAAGTGCTACGTATGTGACAAATTTGGTCATTTCACTTGTAAGCGTGACGAGTAGAAGGAAAGTCCTTTTTCTTTATGTGATTTGAGTTTTATCTTATCTACTATGATACTCACTGATTTTTCTCCCTTGTGGATTATAGATTTAGAGCCACCGACCATATAGCTAGAGATAGGAGCACGTATATAGAGTTCCGCCGAGTGAATCCTCAGGTTAAGAGGATTTACATGGAGAACGGGGCATTTGTCATTGTCAGAGGCATTGACACTTGTAAATTGGAGTTGTGAAGTAGTCAGACTCTGTATCTACGTGACGTCCTTTATGCTTTGAATATTCGATGGAACCTAATTTCAGTACTTTGTTTAGACTGCTTAGGATATACTTTGTCTTTTAGAAACTCATCTGTTTTTATTTATTACGACAATTTTTTGATTTGTTCTGATTTTGTCCATTATGAGCTGTATACATTGGATGTTATTTCTTCTAATGGTATTTCTTGTTATTCTTCTATTGCCTTTACATCTGATTATGCTAATGATGATGTGAATGTGTGGTATAGTAGATTTAGATACATAGAGTAAGAGGAAATGAATTAGTTAATAGCGAGTAGTCTGTTGGGCCTGTTAATCAGGGTTGATTGCCCGTATGTGAGTTTTGCTTAGTCGACAAAGCTACAAGAAGACCATTTCGCAAAGTAATGAGAGTTGAGATTCCATTGCAGTTGGTCCACTTCGATATCTGTGGTTCTATGAACGTAAGAGCCTGAAATGGAGATGTGTACTTTATTACATTTATAGATGATTACAAGCATTTTGGTTACTTCTATTTGATTTCGCATAAGTCTGAGACATTGGATTGTTTTAGGAGATTTATTAGCAAGATTGAGAATCGGTTAGATTTGAGAGTGAAAACTCTTAGAATCGATTGTGAGCATGAGTATTTATTAGAACAATTTAAAGTGCTCTGTTTTGAGAATGGCATAACTAGACAACTGATTATTCCTACTACTTCCCAGTAGAATGGAGTAGTTGAGATCAAGAATAGGACTTTGTTGAAGATGGTGAGATCTATGATGGCACAGACCAATTTGCCTATCTCCCGTTAGGGAGATGCATTATGGACTGCAGTATGTGTCCTCAACCGTATTCTATCAAAGTCCGTAGTTAATACCCATACAAGTTTTGAACAGAGAGACAGCCTGACCTTAGGCACTTGAGGTCATGGGGTTGTGCTGTGTACGTTCACGATTTCTTGCATCCACACGGCAAGTTAGACTCATGAGAAAATAAGTGTATCTCTATAAGATACTCAAAACACTCCAAAGGGTATGTGTTCTTAGGTAAGCATACGGACGGTACAGTCACTGAGATTGAGTCTCGTGATGCCACAGTCCTTGAGAATGATTTCGCTAAAATAGGTGAAATCGATTGAGACTTTATCTTCTATGAGATGGATAAACCTAGTGGTTTAGTTGAACCCAGAGGCGGGACTCAAGAATCCATTACAGATCTTGATTCTAGTGGGAGTGATCCATTTAGAGGTAAATATATTCCCCTCTTGGTAGGAGCAATTGAGAACACGTACCTAAACATCATTTCCCGATTGAGGGTGAGTCACTCACTATGACTTCTGAGGATGATGAGGAGCCTAAAACGGTCCAAGAGGCTGTTGAGGGTCTAGCGAAGGACCACTAGTTAAAGGTCATGGATGAAGAGATGAAATCAATAAAAATTAATAGGGTCTATGATTTAGTTAATTTACCTACGGACAAAAAGGCTATTGGGAACAAGCGAGTTCTCAAAATTAAGAGAAAGGCCGACGGATTGGTGGCGAGATACAAGATCCATCTGGTAGTTAAGGGTTACCCATCTGGTAGTTAAGGGTTACACTTAGACTAAGGACATAGACTACGATGAGACTTTTTACTCGGTAGTCAAATTTATCATGATCCGTTTACTTTTAGCGATTATCGTGAATATTGATATGAAATTACACTAGATGGACATTAAAACTACCTTTCTAAATAGAAGTTTGGATGAGAAGATCTACATGGAGTAGCCATCTAGCTTTGTTTTCATAGATCAGGAGAATAAGGTCTATCGAGTTCCCAAGTTGATATATGGGTTTAAACAATCATCCAAGCAGTGGTACCTGAAATTTCACGATGAGGTGATATCTTATGATTTTGTAATGATCGAGGAAGATCATTGCATTTATCTAGTACGTTCTTCTGACTTCTTTGTGATCATGTCCTTATATATAGATAACATTTTGTTGGTTAGAAACAACAGAAAGTTTCTGATGACCATCAAAGCGTGGTTATCGTCGAGTTTTGATATGAAGGACAAAGGTGAGACTGAGTTTATTCTCGGAGTTAGGATCCAGAGGGATCATTCAAGCCGGATGTTGACTCTTTCATAAGAGTCCTATATCAGGAAGGTTCTCGAGCACTTCGGGATGAACAATTACAACCCCATAGATATTCCTACACTAAAGGTGAGGAACTGAGTTTTGACATGTGTCCTAAGACTCAGGAAAAGATAAAGGAGATTTGTAAAATCCCTTATATTAGTGTAGAGGGCAGTCCAATGTACGCGATATTATGTACATGACCAGACATTTATTTTGCAGTCAATTTGGTGAGTAAATATCAATCAAATCCTGGAATGGGTCACTAAAGAGCAGTAAAAATGATTCTGAGATATTTTAAAAGAGTTGCAGATCTTTTCTTGTGTTATGGAGGAGATGATTTGCGTCTCATTGGGTATTCAGACGCTGATTAGGGTGACAATCTGGATGGACGCAAATTAACATCAGATTTTGCCTTCTTGCTCAATAACGGTACCATTTCTTGGAACAACAAGAAACAAACCTGTGTTTCTCTTTCTACTATAAAGGTTGAGTTTGTGGCATATTCAACGATAGTTCTTGAGAGTGTTTGGTTTCGATTTCTAGATAATTTAGGGGTTATAGTAGATAGTGGGAGGTCGGTGATAATTTATTGTGATAATCAGATTGCTATTGTCTACACCCGAGACGCTAAGTATCATAATAGGACCAAATATATTGATACCATATACTATTATATGAGAGATATCATCGAGAAAAATGAAATGACGATCAAGTACATTTTCACACAAAGTATGGTGGCTAATCTCTTCACCAAACCCTTTACGAAAGATTCTTTTATAGGACATAAGGACTCGTTGGATTTATATATACTTTGACATTTCTCATATGTACCATATTGATATTTTGATACTTATAATTATATATATAACATGTGTGCATTATTTAGTTATATTTTGAGCTGATTTATTTATTACACTTAGTTATTGTCATATATTTTATGATGTGTTATGATAAAAGATATATAAGGTAGGCGTGGTTGATTCTTTTATATGAGTGACTACTTCCAACTCTGAGTGAGTGGGGATGAGTCGGTTTTTAGATGTAAGAGTATTTGAGAGTGGTCTTACTAGAACATAAGTCACTCTGATATGTGTTCAGGATGACGTCATATGCGATATGACCAATATGGACATACCTATATCCATGTTGTTTGTAAGTAACCAGATTTGAGATCTTAGATATCACCTGCGTTTAGTGATATTATCTTTGAGGTACTGTCTATGAGATCTTTAGGTAAACTCTTATGTATAAATTGAATCCCACATCTGCACAGTGTTAAAAAAATCTAACATATGTCATTTTGAAAGATGGAAGAATAACACTATGACACGTGTTTTATACCACGTGTGATAAATTGACCATAGACTAGTGGAAGCTATTATTTGAGACAATGTTATGATTTTGATCCCCGTGCCTATTGTGTGAGACTCAAGATCCATAGGGTGAGATCTTTTGTACCCTTATTACCTTCGATTGTTTTTAGAAATTTTGATTCAGTGATTGCTAATTTAGTTTGTTTACTTATAGTCTAGAAGATAATGAGGTCTAAAGAATAGGTCTAGAAAAGCAACTGAATTGAGACTGATAGATTCAAGTTTAGGAAAAGGAAGACCAATTAATATTACATCATTGTGTTGTATTCACCGGTCGACCTGTTATATTTATCTATGTTGGGATTCAAAATATAATAGTAAATACACAGTCAAGTAATGATTGGGAATAACTTCGATGAAAAAAGTGGCTTGATAAATATAATGCATTGTGTCTGGGGTACAACGAGTTCTTTTGGTACTAATAGTTGCTCATCAATCATCCTAACAGATGCATCGAGAAGCCTTTACTTGTAGGTGTACTAACCATTCGCATGGCACCCAATCCTGAATGAAAGTTCAGCAGACGGTGTAATAGATCGCATGAGTTGTGATCTTGTGACGAATGTAAAATGCTCTCATATGCAAGTGGAAGATGTCGATAAAATATGTCCAGAGGGGCTTTTACCACAACTTGAATTATAAATTTTTTACTTTGGATATTGAGATAACTTTCTTAACTTCCACTCTCCTCTAATCTCTATATTTTTGAACACACTCAACTAATGGAGATTACCCTCTCCAATGTGGAATGAGAGAATTCTACCAAGTGAACATATTCTATGCATAGTGTGTGAAATTGAGAATTGACGATTGAGAGAGCATTGAAAAATTTTGAGTAGGAAAATTTTCCCATTACTCAAATCACCGAATTTAGGATTATGATACTGTGGTATTGTTGTGGTGGTTCGTTTTGTGATCGCCATCTCGACCGAGAGTTTTGATCGAGAGATTTCGTGGTTCGCAGTTTGGTTAATTTTAGTGATCTATACATTGAGGTACAATCCAAAAAATTCCGACTATTTAATTTCCATGCTTCCGTATGTATGTAGAATAAATCTAACAAAAATCTAGAAATGCCACTATATCACTTAGCTATATTTGTTCATCCTTTAAGCAATGTTTTTAAAACTGAGCTGGACCGCCCGGTTTGACTAGTTCGATCGGGAACCGTTTTATAGTTCGATTTGATTTTTACTATTAAATTGGATGAATTCAAATCTAATCAAGACCGTATAAAATTGATTAAAACCAATAAAACTGATGAATCTTTCAAGGTGGTTCAAAGAAAAAATTCATTTTTTGATAGCATGTTCTTATATTCATGTGTCTGCTGACGGAACAAATTCATTTTTTCATAGAAATATATTTATTTAATTTTATTTTAAAATATATAATATGCAATTATATATATGACATGATGGTAATGTAATCTGATTCGTAAAATGCTCCATCCGATCTGACCAATGAAACAACGAATATGTATGTTAGTCAATTTATTTATTGGTTCAATTTTAAAAATATTGCCTTTAAGTGATATCTTTTAGCATTTTCTAGAAATGCCGCTAAAAGTGAACATTTTCCATAAATATGTGAATTTTGCTTTTCAACTTTCTCTTCTCTTTCTTGCTGCTTTCATGAAAGTGATTAAACAAAGTAAAAAATAAAAAACTTGGAGATTTAAAGCATTAATCTCATTTGAATTTGTTGGAGGTGGGTTATGGCTCCACAGATACCGGCTCTTCATTGACCCGAGCTGTTGCTGTCAAAGAGATGTGATACCTGCAAAACCGTCGGAGAATGCTTCGATGGAGAGACTCCGACGCTCAAGTCAGAAAGAGCGATTTTTGTATAAAAGGAAAACAGGCTGAGAGCTCGAGCGAGTAATTCCTTGTGGTTACAGTGCCTAATGTGTAAGGCCGAAAGAACGTATCTGTCTTGGAGGGTTTTGAGATGTTTTATACCTGTGATAATCGCACGCTGCTATAGTGCTTCAACCCTACCTTCCTTATCGAGCTGATCTGGAAATCTTGGGGATTCAATATTTCGAATCAACTGTGATCCTCATCTTTTGGAAACTTTCATATTCTGGAGGGAATCCATTCTTAACTGAAAGATCCTTAGGATGCTGTTCGCCGTGAGGGACGGAAGTTAATAGAATATTTTGGTCTTCCTTTAGGATCGTTGGAATCATTAGCTACTAATTGATCGTTCGACCGATAAAGGGTCTTCAGGGCTATTCGGTTGAGGAGTCGATCATTGAATACCTGATTAGGGTGGTTACCTTCACTTGATGAATCACGTTCGGCTGGTGGGGCGACTAAGGCCCTATCGTCCGGGAGACCTGGGCGACTGAGACCCTATCGTTTGGGAGACCTGAGGGACTGAGACCTTCGGTAGATAATCGTATTTGAATCTAGATCGGTAGCTATTCTTCGTGGGCTTTGTATGTGGGCTTTTCCAAAACTGACTCATGAGATCTGATTTTTGGGACCATGTCCCATCATTTGCCCTCAACTCATGGCTCTCTTGACGAAGAGGTATCATGAGTAATGATTGTAGAAAAAGACATGGAGCTTTTTAATGTGACTCTTGTTTGATTTTCGCGAATCGTCTTCTGTATGCTTTATAAGGGTTTACACTCTTTAGAGAGTATCGTATCCCAACATTCTTACTGCCCTTTCAACTTTTCTTTGAAGAGCCTCTCCTTACAGACAAAAATATCGAAAGACGCTTTCTCATCGTGCAGTATAGACAACATTCAGAGTGCCATGACCGAAGAGAATTTGTCAGAGTCCAAAGGGAGATGTCGCTCAGAAGCGACTTTGAGTTCGTGTTACCCGGTGAAGGGGACAGAGTGAGTTTTACCCCCGAGAGTTGTGTTCCAGTGTACAAGCAGTGTGTGAAGTACGACTTGAGGATCCCGTACACGGGCCCACTGGTGGAGGTCTTGAGCTATTGGAATATCCATCCCTTGTTGCTTATCCCAAGTGCCTGACGTTTTGTGATTGCTTTAATTTCCCTGTTAGGGTTTTTCCGTATTCATTTTGACTTGGAGATTTTAGGCGCCCTTTTTTCTTTAGGACAATGTAGCTCCAAAGGGTCTACCCTTGGTTGGTATAAGTTTCAAACTCGCCGAGAGTCTAGTTGGAAATTTTTCTATAGTGAGTCTCAAGATAAACACTGGGTGTAAAAGTTTTTCTATGTAAGGTTTTTGAATAGGGATCTCCTTCCGGTATTTCCGGATGCCAAGCAAGCACCTTTCTTGAACGTGAAGATATTGAATCTCCTCTGTTATTGTCGTTTTTTTCGTGCTGTGGCCTGCTATTGTGAGGTTTGTCGTAAGAGCTTATGAATAGATCGTTTGATAAAAGACGAAATGCTGCTGTTGTTCGATTTGTTGGTGGATGAAACTAGACAGATCACCAGGCCCCTCTTATTAGAGTGACAAGGAATGCCGTTGGTTGATTCCGTGCCAGTTGTAGACAGTAATCTTCTCGATGAGATTTCTACTTAGCGAGAAATGTGGCCGAATATGAAGAGAAGGGCAGATGATGCTTTTCATGAGTCCTAATGAAAAAGGTCAAGGGCTCGATCGCCCAGCCCTCCTGTGGGAGAGGAAGAGTCGGCAGAAATCGAAGGGCATGAGCCTCCCTTGGTGCATTCTAAAACGGGGGAGGGTTCACCGGTCAACAATCCGATGGCTCTTGATGCGCCTTTTGAAGTTGGGGAGAGAAGTGCACCGGATGAGGGTCCCTTTGAGGTGACTAGAAGTGCTCCGGTTCAAAATTGGCGACGGCAGGAAGTGGCATATGCTTCTTCTCCCACTCCAGAAAAAGCGCCAGAACGGTCTCCTCAGGAGTCCTAATACCTTTTACAAGACATAGCGGGCGAGTACTGTATCCCTTCGCCTATTCCGATTAAGTCTCTTACCAGAGAGAAAGAGGATTTTGAAGAAGGATCAGTGGCGGTTAGTGTCGGGAATCGTCAATTTAATTTCATTAATTCTCATGCAGCACTGTAGCTGGCCGAACGGTGTGAGTTTTCTCCGTAACTTGCCCTTCGAATGATGCCTCTGGACTGCGTTGACAAGGCCATCCATTCAAGTTTCAGCCTTGACTGAGCTTCAAGGGAAACAGAGGAAGGAGCATGATGAACAGTTTGCCCGTATGAGTGGTCAAGTGCTGGCATTAAAAGATGACCTGGAAAACCAGGAGAAAAACATCGGAGAGGAAAAAGATAGGCAGATCAAGGATCTTCAGACGGACCTTACTTTGGCCCGAGCCCATTGCAAGAATTTGGAAGCGGAGGTGGGCATTCGAGAGGCAATTTAGCAACTGTCGAAACATTGGCTCGTCTTTGGGAGGAATCCCTTCAAGGTGCCGAATGGGAGATGGCCAATCTCGAGACGTTTATTGCCAAAGATACTATCAACCTCCAGCTTTCTCAGTACAGGCTGCTTGAACGTCTGAAGTGTGCAGAGGAGATTCTTTGACATGTTGGCCTGTATGATGCTCTTCCTCCTTTTAAGGATCGGCGGATTCAGATTCTACCCTGGTTGCTTCTATTATTCCTTTTGCTCCCTCGTAACTATGTATCATTCTAATATAGGGAAAATTTTCTTCTCTATGCTTCATTGAGATATAATAGTTTTCTGTGAAAAACTTTTGAATGTTTTATTCCATTTGTTTGATGAAGTCAGGATAACTTAGACCCATAATATGGTAAAAGACCTCCAATATCAGGACCATATCCACTCGTTTGGGGGACTCACCCCATTATGATGTCGTGCCCGATCAGTTGGACTAGGGTATCCAAGATCTGACATTCGATTGGAAACTTCCAAGGTTAGGGGCATGTCCATCCATTCGAAGAGTTTCATCCTAACACATTCATTCGAAAAATCTAGGAAACTGAGGCCCGTTGGTCGATTAGAAACTTTAGAAATTAGGGCCGTGTTCGCCCGTTCGGGAACTTTTATTCTAACTTAATGACACATTTGTCCGAAAGAATCTCGGCGCCTAGGGCCCTGCGATCGATTAGAGTCTTTAGCAATTAGGGTCGTGTCCGTTCGTTTGGGGAGTTTCATCCCAACTTAACAACACATTTGTTCGAAAGAATCTGGGCACCTGAGGCCCTGTGATCGATTAGAGACTTTAGGAATTAGGGTCGTATCCGCCCGTTTGGGGAGTTTTATCCCAACTTAACGACACACTTGTTCGGAAGAACCTGGGCACCTGAGGCCGTACGATCAATTAGAGACTTTAGAAATTAGGGCCGTGTCCGCCTATTCGGAGAGTTTCATCCCAACTTAACGACACATTCGTTCGGAAGAATCTGGATGCCTGAGGCCCTACGAGCAATTAGAGACTTTAGGAATTAGGGCTGTGTCCGCCCGTTCAGAGAGTTTCATCCCAACTTAAAGACACATTCGTTCAGAAGAATCTGGACGCCTGAGGCCCTACGATTGATTACAGATTTTAAGAATTAGGGCCGTATCCGCCTATTCGGGGAGTTTCATCCCAACTTAACGACACATTTATTCAGAAGAATCTGGACACCGGAGGCCCTGCGATCGATTAGAGACTTTAGGAATTAGGGTCGTGTCCACTCGTTCGGGGAGTTTCATCCCAACTTAACGACACATTCGTTCGAAAGAATCTGGGTGCTTGAGACCCTGCGATCGATTAGAGACTTTAGGAATTAGGGTCGTGTCCACCCATTTAGGGAATTTTATCCCAACTTAACGACACACCTATTCGGAAGAACCTGGGCGCCTGAGGCCCTGCGATTAATTAGAGACTTTAGGAATTAGGATCGTGTCTGCCTGTTCGAAGAGTTTTATCCCAATTTAATGACACATTCGTTCGGAAGAATCTGGGTGACTGAGGCCCTGCGATCGATTGGAGAATTTAGGAATTAGGATCGTTCGGGGAGTTTCATCCCAACTTAATGACACATTTGTTTGGAAGAATCTGGGCACCTGAGGCCCTGTGATCGATTAGAGAATTTAGGAATTAGGGTCGTGTCCGCTCGTTCGGAAAGTTTCATCCCAACTTAACGACACATTCGTTCGAAAGAATCTGGGTGCTTGAGGCCCTGCGATCGATTAGAGATTTTAGGAATTAGGGCCGTGTCCGCCCATTCGGAGAATTTTATCCCAACTTAACGACACATTTGTTCAGAAGAACCTGGGCGCCCGAGACCATGCGATCAATTAGAGACTTTAGGAATTAAGGTTGTGTCCGCCCGTTCGGAGAGTTTTATCCCAATTTAATGGCACATTCGTTCGGAAGAATCTGGGTGCCTGAGGCCCTACGATCGATTAGAGAATTTAGGAATTAGGGCCGTTCGGAGAGTTTTATCCCAACTTAACGACACATTCGTTTGGAAGAATCTGGGCGCCTGAGACTCTGTGATCTATTAGAGACTTTAGGAATTAGGGCTGTATTCGCCCGTTCGGAGAGTTTCATCCCAACTTAACGACATATTCGTTTGGAAGAATCTAGGTGCCTGAGGCCCGTCGGTCGATTAAAGACTTTAGAAGTTAGGTGAAGTGCTTCCTTAGCAGGTCGCTATGAATCCCGCACTATGTGCTATCAAAAAATAACAGGAGAACATCGAAATCTTTATCAAGGGAAAGTGTAGTAAACTCCAGATCGTAGGCCGGACAGATGCTAGTAGGAACATAAGGTTCGTGCCAACTGTCTTCAACGTGGAGTTGAAGGATCACCCTTCCTGGTTCATCTTGCGATGATCTAGGATCTGGCCTATTTGGCGGCTCATTCTCCTATGGTGCACTGTGCCTGTTGGGGGAAGATTGGTTCCTTCCCTCCATACTAATGAACTTCTGTAGTTTACCACTATGAAGTAGGAATTCCAATTCATCCTTAAACCTTTTGCACTCGTCGGTTGTGTAGTCGTAGTCCCTATGGAAATGGCAGTATTTGGATTTATCTTTCTTAGGATCTTCTTCCGTGGGACGAAGGGGCTATCTAACATATGATTTGTTTTTTATCTGATATAAAACTCGGCTTGGGGTTTCGTTCAGTGGATTGTAGACACTGAGCCTTCGTGATGGTAGAGCTCCCGGTTTGCTTTTCTTCGGAGAGGGCTGACGAGGCGATCAACTGAGTTCTTTTCTGCTAGGGCGGTTCCCTTGTCGGTCGAACGCCTCTGCATCTTCTGCCATAATTTATTTCTCCGCTCGAGAGTAAAATTCTTGGATGGTTGCTAGGGGCTTTTTTATGATAGAGACTTTCATGTTAGAAGAATGCAAGCCCATTAGGAGAGCAGTTAGTGCGATGTTGTGGTCCAAAGCGAGGACCTTCAACATTTCTGTCTTAAATCTTTCCATAAAATCACTCAGAGACTATTTCCCCCGTTGTCGCAAGGATAATAGAGACGTGGACTTCTGCTTGGCTCCCTGATTGATTACAAAATGAGTTTCAAACTGTTGTCGAAACTGTATGAAGCTCTTGATATTGAGTGGTGAGAGAGAGTTAAAACATATCGAGGCATTACCCTTAAGAGTGGTAGGGAAGTGCTTGTACCTCGCTGCATCCGAGAGGTATCTAGAGACTATAACTGTTATGAAGTGGGCGGTATGGTTGCAAGGGTCATTGGTTCCATCATACCGCTCCATGGGAGGTAAAAGGACATCTCTCGGCATTGGTTCTGAAGAAATCTTTGAATCGAATGGTGATTCACCTAGGGGGTGTAGAGGATCTTCTCTACCCCTTGCACTTGCTCTTTTAAGTTCAACGGCGATGAGTTGTTCGATCTGGTTTTTTCAGATCCTCGGAGTCATATTGGGAGACCGCCGACGATTCAGGAAACTCTCGTCTTGGCGGTCGCTTGTATTCGGACTCTGCCGTAGATGAGTAGCCGTCTGGCCCGAGGACTCGGCTGAGTCCCTCCAATTGTTTACTCATTTTTTGGAGTCTCGACTCCAATCTCTCCATTTGGGACTGGTTCACCTGCTTTAGCACTGGCATTGGCACTGAGGCAATAACCGGTTGCTTTTGAGTCGCGAGTTATAGGATTTGCTCCAGACGGGACGGCCGGGGAGAAAACACGTGATCATGAATAGGATGATTAGGTGTCGAAAGGGCGATAAATTCGGTGGGTATAGGGGTGTGCCCTTCTACAGCGGGGACGACCTTCGAGGTCGCTCTAGTTCTTGGAGGTATGGTCATCAGAATAACAAAAATCTCTCTAGTTTGCTCTCACGGACGGCGTCAATCTGTTGGAGGTGAGTTATAGCTCCACAGATACCGGTTATTCATTGACCTAAGCAGTTGCAATCAAAGAGATATGATACCTGCAAAAACTGCCGGAGGGTGCTCCGACGGGAAGATTCTAGTGTTCAAGTCAGAAAGAGATGTTTTCGTATGAAATGAAAACAGAGTGAGAGCTCGAGAGAGTAATTCCCTGTGGTTAGAGTGCCTAATGTGTAAGGTCGAGAGAACGTACCTATCTTGGAGGGTCTTGAGATGTTTTATTCCTATGAGAATTGCGCGCTGCTGCAGTACTTCAATCCTACTTTTTTTATTGGGTAGATCCGAAAATCTCAGAAATTCAATATTTCGAATCAACTGTAATTCTCATCTTTTGGAAACTTTGATATTCTGGAGGAAACTGATTCTTAATTGAAAGATTCTCAGGATGTTATTCGCCATGAAAGACAGAAGTTAATAGGATATTTTGATCTTCCTTTAGGATCGTTGGAATCGTTAGCTATCGATTGGTCGTTCGATCAATGAAAGGTCTTTAAGGCTCTTTCGGTTGAGGAGGCGACTATTGAATACCCGATTAGGGTGGTTACCTTCACTTGATGAATCACGTTCGGTTGGTGGGATGACTAAGACCCTATCGTCCGGGAAATCTAGACGACTGAGACCTTATCGTTCGGGAGATCTGGGTGACTGAGACCCTTTGGTAGATAATCGCATTTGAATTTAGATCGGTAGTTGCTCTTTGTGGGTTCTTCGTGTGGGCTTTTCCAAAATTGACTCATGAGATCTGATTTTTGAGGTCATATCCCATCAAAGTTTAAAGATGAAGATAGTGGATTTTAATTTTTGAGAGAACCAATTCAAATTTCGTATTACTTGAAGGAAATAAGGTGTTAATCATGCTTGACGGATTTGAGAATCAATCTAAGGTTTTTGAGAGTGACCGCCATGGATGAAGCTTGAGGGCAAAAATTAAAGGCGGAGCAGAGAAGAATTGATTGTAACTCAAAATCAAGCTTCATTAGTAATAAAAAAGATGAATTTCTCTACTTTGCATAGAATCATGCAATTGCCTCTCTTGGCTTGTATATTTTTTTTTCTAACCAATCAATATCTGAAACTATAATTTAACTAATCTAATTCAAATATTATCATTTTTAATTTAAAAATTTTTTTAATATAATTTTTTTTTTTATTTTTAAATTTTAAATGAGAGATTTGTTTAGAAAATTTGATACTTTTGGCCATTTGGTCAACTGTACTTTGATTCTCTTGGTTTGTACATCATATTTCCTTGGGGCAATTATGATATCATGAATCCCCGTGAAATTCAAAATATGCTAGAAGAGTGCAATCTTTTACAAGAGAAGAAGAGCACAAAAATGTTCAAAACCTACTTGTATAAAATGCATTACTTACCAGGAAAGCCTTGTGCAATACATAGATTGAGATTTGGCAAGTAATTATTTTTCTTTCTTTGGTAAGATTAAATGCAAATGATTTTTTTTTCCCATAAAATCCTAAAGATAAAGAATTTCTGTCTTTCTAGTAGATGCAAGTCATTTTCCTCCATTTTCTAGAGTCCCCATAAAATAGAAGAGCTGCAAAGGACACTACAACTTGCCAGCGGCACAGTACCTTTCCTTTCAAGCCTCCAAATTAATAACAAACAAGAACAACATCAGACTTTGTTTTAGGAAAAAAAATAGTAAAAAGAAAAGAAAGGGTCATGATCATATTATCCTACCGCGGAGTGTCACATTCTAGATCAAAGCAATACACAAAAAGATTAAAAAGAAGGGAAAAAAAGGAAAGGGGGCGGGGGGACAGACAAGTCCTGCAGACATGAGAAAACATGGAGAATACACCCGCGTGAAACATAAACCCGATAGTTAATCCCATGCAAGTTGATCATCAAACGATGAGAACATTCTACAACCCACAAAATGATCATAGCCAAAGTTAGAGTAATTCTCAAAAGAATTACTAGCATCCTTGTTCTGATCAATGCTGCGGAGCATGACTTCATTGCTTGTAGATTCTTCAACTCCAAAATTTGTTTCTGGCTGCTCAAACTGTGGAAGTTGAAGAATGCAACTACTAGTACTAGTATTGGACATGAAGCTCTCATCATTTCCCAATCCAAACCCAGAAGAGAGAGAGTGATTTGGAGGAAGAAACTGGCCGGATGAGATCATTAAGGGACTCATTTCTGAAGATCGAGTTCTTGCTAAAAACTCTAATAAAGCATGCGAGTTTTGGGTTGGATTACTATACTCGAGAGAATTGGTTGATGTGATAATTTTCAGGTCATGGGTAGCACAAGAAGAAGAAGATGAAGATGATGATAATGATGTATCCTTTAAAATATGTGAATAGAGAGAGAAAATTGAAGTGGGATGTTTGTGAATAATGGAAGAGTCACTCTCTCTCTTAGCAATATTATTAGTAACATAATGATGAGAATTACGGGAGAGAAGGTTGTGAGTGTTGGGGTCTAGACCTTGGGCGATGAGTTTTTTCTTAATGCAAGAGTTCCAAAAGTTCTTGACCTCATTGTCAGTCCTACCGGGGAGGTGCTTTGCAATCTGAGCCCATCTATTCCCAAGAATTCTATGAACATTGATGATGGTTCGCTCTTCTTGTTCCGTGAAGCATCCCCTTTTCAGGTCCGGTCTCAAGTAGTTTATCCATCTTAGCCTGCAGCTCTTCCCACACCTCTGCAAACCTGAAACTTTGTCTCTCACTCTTTCAAGAGAAGCTCCAAAACCATAAACATTCTAATGTTACTTCTTAGAAGAGGAGAGATAGAGAGAGAAAAAGAAAAACCTGCGAGTTTAGGAACAGAACTCCAACAGCCATGGCCATAGGTGGAGATGTATCTGACAAGCTTCTCATCTTCTTCAGGAGACCAAAGCCCTCTCTTGACTTTTTGTTTGCTGCAGCATTGATGACCCATTCCCCTCACAAGCACACTTCTTCAACATCTAAAGTGTGTGTGTCACCTACACTTAAACTTCTACTAAGCACACACTTTTGGTGGGGAATATAGAAAGGGGGAGAGAAAAATGTGCTGGAATTTTACCTTAGGGTGCACTCATGTGAAAGGACCACAAGGCCTAATCGAGTGTTTCTGGTAGCTTCTAATTTTGGGCTTGATTCTCAATCTTCACTTTATTTGGAAAGCACCCCGTCCATCAAAATTAAGAGTACGGACAAAAGCTTGACCTCAAAGAAGCAACCTTTTACTATCAAGTCAATTAAAATTTTCTATATGGGAGAGCCTAGGCTACAACTCAAGCATAACAAAGTCCTAGAGGGTGCGTACATCTGTAGGAACTTGTAAGCCATAGTGCGATGGATCCAATAACTTAAGAATATTGGAAATAAATATTTATGGGGTGGCCATTGTTCAGGGCGGGACGGGACCAGCAATTCGAGTCTTAAGGGAAAAAGAATGAAAATCAGAACCTACCGTATGGGTTTTGAATCAGATATTTGCTGTTCTTACCGATTCTTGAAAGACTTTAACCATCTTTGGATATCACTTGTTTGATTTAATTGAGATGGTGTTTGGTTAACATAAATGAAAACAAAAAATTGAATTAAAATTTATATGAATTGTTTAAATTAATGGAATATAAATGGAGATCTGGGAATGAAATTCTTAAAATAAAGGATTTATGAAACTCTAGTAAAAATATGAGTTTTGTGAAACTTACGTCAATTTTGATTCTGATTTTAATTTTTGAATATAAACTAAATACCCCTTATGATCACTCTTTTAAAAGCTCCTTGAAAAGAAAGAAAAAAGAAAAGAAAAGAAAATCACGCAAAAGGAAAGACCCAAAGAGAAACAAAGGAAGATAGAAATGTGAGAGGGTATATACGCTGAGAAGCCCTCATTGATTCTTCTATCTTAATGGATGTTGCATGGGAGAGGCGCCAAATCACCGCTCGTCTTTCTAAGTTTGAGGTGTCTCTCTACAGTTTTAGTCAATATCTTTGTTGAATTTCATTTTGGGGTTTGACTTTTGTAATGCTTGATCTGTGAAATTTGATAGGATTTGAGTGAATTTTATTCATTGATCTCAAGTAAGGATTTGAGAATTTGTCAAATGTCTCTAGGATTGGGTTGATTTGCAAATCAGTGTCTTTTTTTTTGGGTACGTAAAGTGTATTTTTAATGAAAGTTATTCATTTTTTTTCCGATTAAGAAAAGATCTGTGAGACAAGTGATGAGTTTTATTAAAAATTTGCATTTGGAATTTTTTTTCACTATCAGTATCCAAAATCATATTCTAACTAATTCGATTCGAGCATCTATGAAGACTCTATTTAGAGATGGTTCTCATAGTATAACTTTTTTCATTCTCAAGTTTTAAATGTGAGATTTGATTAAACGATTTAATACCTCATTCTACTAAACCGACTATCGTTGGTACAGAATTCTAATGGAATCCGGTGCATTTGGATTGTAATTGAAGTTATAGCTGCTAGGGATCATACACTCTAATCGGACCGTTATCTTTACTGTTTTGGTTTGTTTCAGTTTTGGCCAAGCGAAATCAATTTAGATCCAAACTAAATCATCTTATGTAATTAATAAAAATAACTAATGAGCGATTATGAACAGTTATGTATAATTTCTTGTATTCATATTTGGAGAGATTATCTAATGGAGTGAAAGCTAATCGTGCATTCAAACCCAAAAGAAAAAAAAAATGCTAATAGCGCATATCAATAGCATAAACAAGTGGTATGTTTAGACCTAGAAGTGCATAACTAGTATATCAAATATTTTTACCAACCCCTAAAAGAGAAAGAAAAGGGGTTATGTATTGGGGGATGAATCATTAAGTGGCCACTTAGAGGAAGACCTAATCATTTTGAAGAAATCTCCTCGTCATCATCATCGCTCTGCGATCAATATTCAAACCTGAATCATCTCTTTCTCTGTCTCGATACTACTAGATCAATCAATATACAAAATTATTTCTGATTAATACAGGTCAAATGTTATTAGATTTAATTTAGAAAAAAAACTCTTTTAATATAATATTTTTTATTTTTAATTTTTAAATTTAAGATTTAATTAAAAAATTTAATATTTTTATTTATTAAATCAACTATCGAAAGGATATTTTCTCTCCCTATCTCAATGTAAGCTATGTAAATATAAGAGAGATGGAGGGACATCTTTTTCTCACTCAAACATTGCTCGGGAGAGTCAATTTCTTGGTGTCAACGAGGGGCGATCATTGGGTGGGGTATGCTAACCTAGCTTTTATTACGTATTGCCCTATTTTGTCTCTCAAATTAATTTCTTTTCTTCTCTTGGTTCTTGTGGAATTCCTTACCGACAAGAGCAAATCACGTCAAAAGCACAAAACCCAACTCCTACAAAAGTCAAATCTCATTTTTCCTTTTTTTTTTTTTTTTAACTTTTACATGATTATGTAGGTGAAAGGTTTCTCTCTCCTTTTTCCCCATGAAAATGTGAGTCGGAATGAGAATGGGGCCAGGCTTTTGACATGCTCTCATCATTGGACTCGTTTGGGAGTTCTCTATTTTCTACTCTTACTTTTAAAAAATTACACATATTACAAAAATTACATTTAAATAAGTTTATTATTACTTTTTGGAAACCAAGAAGGGAACTTGCCAATTTTTTTTTTAAACTTATATCTAAATTGTAAAAAATAAGTTAAAATCATTTTATGTGTTTTTTAATGGAAAAAAATTATTTTCGTTGGTAGACATTTAAACAAAGTTTTTAATTTTTTGTATAAAAAATAATTGTTTTATGTTTCAGTATAAATCAGAAAATGAATCAACGTCTTGAATGGTAAGGGCACCGAATTCCTTTAATCAAAATTTTAAATTCGAGTATTAAAAATGAAAAAAACATACGTCAAAAGAATTCATCATTTTATGAACCTGATAATTAACTCGAATAAAAAAATTTTGAACATCGGTCGGTGAAGAGGAAAAAAATAAAATAGAAAATGATTTCTCTATTGATCTCTTCCACTCACCTCTGATTCATTTCCATAACAAGGCAGCAGGCTCTCCCTTCATGAATAAGACTAATTTAGTGGAATATATTTTATTACATTTTAAAGAATTTTCTGAGGTCTGTCTTTCAAGTATGATGTTGAGGTTAAATCACCTTGAGCCCAAGTTATTTTTGCTTCCAAATATGCCAGAAAGATACCTCATTTCAAAATGGTCATTTGGCTATGACAACTCATATTGCCATGCCACGAGCATGCATGTAGGATACACCAATATTACAACAGTAACATTTTGCAGATTTAAACATGTCAAGTGACACAATCAGCCGACAGTCATTCTCATGATAAAGATCAGAGAGTTTAGACCTTTCAGCAACAAGATCAAGGGGTGACGTAGAAAGTATTGGAGCAACGGGATCTCAATTTGACTGTATGGAGCAACTTTTCAAAGAACTTGTAGATCAGCTGGATGATTTGGGCATCGATGCCAGCAGAAGAAACAAGGAAGATCATCCACTAGATCAACTTGTTGCATGCTGATTAAAAGGTGACGTTTTGGCATGGTGGGAGAGGATACAGTCCAGAAATGTTAGAAATTTTCGTGACACCTACACGTAACGGAAAAAACAAATAAATTTTTTCAAAATCGTAAAAGTTTGAATTCGGGATATACCTCAATCGGTGATGCAGAAAATAATCGAAACCGCGAACTCTGAATATGAATTTCTCGAAGTCGGGATGATAGTCACAATAATCGAACTATCACTACAATATCACAACGATCCAACTCTTAAATCCGGTGATATGTAAACGATCAGAAAATCCCCCACTATTAATTGTTCTACTCAACAATTAATTTTCTCTCCAATAAATCTCTCAAAACTCAATCGTTTTCACCAACCACAAGTAAGGAATTATTAATTCATTTCCTATAAGAAAATCAAACTCCCGTAGGAGTTCTTTAGAGTGAAAATAGGAGAGAGAATGGGTAGTGGGTAACAACCCATTATCTTTTATTTTGAATTTTAAATTTTTATTATTGATAAAATTGTTTTACGCGGGCATTTACCAATAACAAAGAACCACAAAACAAAGGCACCGACCAGAATATGGTTAACTCCCTATGCCGTGTACCTGCTGCGTGAGAATCCATGATTATCAAGGTTGATGGGACCACAAGAGTAACTTACTTATGCAAGTCTTCTAAATAAATTAAGTTTTACCGACATTCACATGATTATCTCTTTTCAAGTTTCTGTCCTCTAAAGCTACCAAACTTCATTATCCCCACTTGCCAAGTTATCAATGTGCAATAACTTGCACTCCGGTCCCCCAATCTCTCTCTCTCTCTCTCTCTCTCTCTAAGACATAATGTTCTGTATGTTTTGCTTCAAGTGGTATAATTGTATAAATCATGTCATATTTGAGTTTGTTTAATAACAAGGATAGTCATTTTCAATTGGCAAACTTCCCATGCTTCATATCCTCCAACAAATGTATGAATATGGGAAAAAAAATAGTAGCCGCTTGCCATTCGTATCACTTTATTATGACATATACACTGGAAAAGGAAAAATGAATTGTCCTTTATTATGACATTTACACTGGAAAAGGAAAAATGAATTGTCCCATACAATTTTACCCTATCTTAAATATATATATATATATATATTTGTGTTATATTAATCGATATTCGAAATTATATTTCGACTAATCCACTTCAAATGCTTGTCGGGTTCATTTTAAATAATTTTTTCCCATTTCTATCTTCTTTTAAAAATATTTGATAAATGAATTTTTCTTCAGTAATTTTTAGGAGGAATACCATTTATGGATGTTAAACCCCAACCCCAAAAATGAATATTTCAATATCTGGTTCTCTCTCTCTTTATCTTCGTTCTCATGTCTTGTTTCTCTCTCTATTTGAATCTAACCATACAAAGGAGTCGAACTATCTTCATTCTCCATGCTAGATTAAATCAACTCCAATCAAAAATAAATCATAAAGCAATAAATAGAAATCTTACAAATTCTTTCTCCTTGCCTCTGTCATTGAAACTATAGATAAGATTCTTTAGATGAAAATTTTAAATTCTCTATGGATCTTTGTTTTGAATTTGTTCTTATACTCTATTTTAGATTAAACTTAAAAAGGTTTAATTTTTTTGGGGTAAAAAAATCATCTCTTTGCTCACTAACATAATGCACTTAATAAAAAAAAAAAGTATTACAGAGTATCCTATTTATTTCTTGAAATATTAGTCTTGGAATCTTTTACCTCAAAAATTTCTATTTTTAAGGATATAATTAGACATTTGTGTCTACTGTTTTCGAGCTGCGTCCTTTTTTTTTTTTTTTGAAAAACCAAATAAGAGTGAGAAATCCTAATTTCTAAATAAAATCTGGAATATGATGTTTTAAGAAATGATAGATCTTACAAAGAGAAACTAATACTTACTTGGACGGTATAGATATCATTAAGTAAATTTTTAAATTTAAATTTAATTTGCAAAAAAAATAATGATAACCTGATTTTATCAAGATAGTAATAATAAATATAAGTCATCAATAATTAATCGATTTAATGGGATATGATACTTTATTTTAATTAAAATCTTAAATTTAACTCTTAAAAATCAAAACGATTATGTTGAAAGAGTAGCGTTCAGAATGGATCATTATAAGTTTTGAATCAAATTATTCAAAATATGATTTTGAACGGTGATAATATATATCAAAATAATAATAATAATAATATATCGCGATGATTATTAAGTATACCAAAAAAGAGTGAATGTGAATAGGCCACGTGTGTGTTTTGGGGGGTGGGGATCCCAGAATGGTTGATTTGGGTCTAATCAATGCGACTTCCTGAAACATGGGCTTTATCTAGAATTTAATAAGTTTCGAACGCTTGGGGCCTTTTGAAGGAATCAAAATATAAATCAATTTGATGAATTTAACTTTATTTTATTTACTTACAATACTTTTAGATTGAAATAAAAAGATATTAAAAAATATCAAATTTTTATAAGTAAAAATAAGTTTCTATAAAAAGCGAACTAAAATTATAATTATACAAATAATTTAATTAATAAAAAATTTATTAAATTTTTTGTTAAAATTAATCTTAAATTCTTTTAAACTGGCCCTTGAGCCTGCAAATATTTTGCTTTTTTTTTTTTGGAAATTTGATTTTTAAACTTTTTTTGTGACCGTTGATTTGTTTTGATAATTGGTTGTACGATGAAATGGAAATTTTGAAGCTGACTCTCAAAATCATGACCCCAACAAAACATCATTATGTTTCAACCAAAATATTAAAAATTTTGAATAAAAATACAAGTCATAAGTGGTTAAGAACAAAATTGCATTTGACAAAGCTTTCTGCAAATTTGTAGATTTTAAATTTGTAAAGAAAAAATATTATTGGGTGCCTGAGGTGCCCTTTGTTCATAGAGAGGGGAATATCTGAGCAAATATTCTTACCAGATTAGGACCCTAAGTTCGCCTTGGACTCCGTAAGTTATGTTCTCCTTCGTGTGAGGTATACTGCTTCTTAAAGCATGATATTCAGAGTAGAGTTTTCTTTAGAAACCAATCCTTCCCTCTTATTTTGTAATAAAAAATAAGATAGAATTTGGAAGGAACTTTGGAGATTTTAAGGATTAGGCATGACAAAAACATGTGCTCTTACAAAGCTGATTCCTATTATGCGGCTTCAAAATCGAAGGTTTTTAACATATTTGATTATGAAAAGATGAAAGTAAGGATTAAATACATGGAGATCTGATAATATTTATAACTAGGGTGGGAACCATTGTCGCATGTCCTACATTTGAGCTTCATCTACTCCAACAACATTCCATCCTAAGGACCTAATACCTTTGAATTAGGACAGACCGATACAGTATGCTCAATACTCTTAATTTCTCACCCACAATATTCTCTTTTCTCAGGTCTTTTCAAGGAAAGTTGATTTGGAACCAAAAATCTGGGTCTGATCAATGTTGGTATTGGGTATGTTCTGAGGAGAAGTTGTCCAAAAATTTGAAATTTTGCTTGCAGACTTGACTTCTCATCTACAAAATCTTGTTGAAGATTAATTTACTTGACTCTTTTCTGTTCCTTGTTGCTTAGTAAATATTTGGGGCTAAGGGAATAAAGTCAGTCTTCTTTGATCTTTTTTTAGAAAGAATCACAATAAATAGGATCATAAATTGAAGAAGCAAAAGTAATGTTTGTCCACCATTCTTGCTATGCCATAGAGCGAACATCAGAACTAGAAACATAAGAATTGTCCATCCTCCATTGATAACTAGACCACCATTTCAGCTCCTTTCTTCAGAATACTGTTCTGCTGGAGAACCCCAAAATTTGAAACAAAATCTGTAACCTCATTGTTTGCTTCCATAAAAGGTTGCTATCGTTCGGAGAAAGAAACCTAGAGAAATGTACTAATTTGGAAGATCAAACCCAGGAACATTTGGCTTCAATAGAATCAGGTATGCTTTCCTTGATTTGTTTGGTATTTCTTAGTGATTTAACATGATATTTAGGGCATATCTAAATGTTGATGATAGATTTCATCCAGGGGTTTTTCAAATCATTGTCATGATTCTTGGGCGCCTCAAAATCCTGTTTCTTTGTTTCTACTTGCTTAACCTTGCTTTGAAGTTTCATTCCATTTATTAAAAGAAAAACGGCATTATTTCTCCATAAGCTTGCTATCCTAACATTTCAAAACTCCAAACTGATTGTTAGCAAAAAAAAATCTAAGGATGCATAAACAAAATGACCAGCCAAGTAACTATAAAGGACATAAAAAAATGTATACATTAAAGTCATCATTTTACTCTAAATGTGGGGTCATGAAAGGCTAATGCGGTACCCATGGCAGGACCTCTGAAAGTTTTGCAGTACAGCCTATAGGCAAGATCAATTCAACAAAGGATGAAATGCATCAAGTTGAAGTGTAATTTGCTCACCTTTCAGGTTCAATATTCATACCATGGCCACTGTCATCTTCGGCAAGGACCGACAATTGAGCCGGGCTAAGCTTGGACCCATTATTTAGCCCCATTTTAATTATTGTCTAAATCTAGATACCGGTCATTTCGGCTCGTTTAAAATTAAATATTTTTTGTGTTTTTAAAAATATTGTGAGTTTGATGGTGATTTTAATGAGCTTAATTTATTAGTTTTGATATAATTTTTTTTTTAAACCTTCATGATACTGCTAACTTTTATAATAATGTCTAATCTTTAATTTAGTATAATGGTATTTGTTTAGTATTTTTTGATGATTAATCTGTTTTAATTTTGTATTTATTATACTATAAAATAAATTAAAAATATAAAAAATAAAATTTATGACTTGGATTCGAGCCCATTCCAGGTTGAGCTCGAGTTTCAATTTTTTTTAACTTCCTTGAGCAAGTCAAGGACTCGAACCTATAAAATTTTAAATGGGCCAAGTTTGTTAATACCGGCTTAGAAAGCTTGATTGTAAGCCCTATTTTCAACCTTGTTTTGGCCGGGCTCACTTGATTTTTTTCTTAACTTTCTTTCCACCTTGGGATATAGAATATGAAGTGCTTTTACAAAGGTAAGAAATAGGGACATGATCATCTTCAACAAATTCATCTATACAAAAAATTAAGAATTTATTACTTAAGTCGAATTGTACAACAAATTCATAATATAAATTGAATAAAAAATTAAGTAAAAATTTTCCACAAAAATTTCTCAAGAAAATTACAACAATTCCAAAAATGGGAAGTTTTATTTTTTATTTTTTGGTTTTCACTAATTTGTATCTAGATTATCTGACTAATACAATTTGAACACTGTGGGAAGTTTTATTTTTTATTTTAAGAATCAAATATTCATGAAATTCTATTGTATTGAATATTTAGAGGGAGTCAGATGAATCCAAAAAAAAAAAAAGTTAGAAATAGAATTGAAAAGTAAAAATAGAGTTAAAATTTAATTTTACAAAACCCAGCTAGAAATTGATAATTAATTTCAAAAGTCAATGATTATATTTTCCTAATTTAATAAACCATAAAGAGGGGAAATATTTTTTCTTAAGGCAAAATTGATAATGAACTTTTATCAAATTGTTATGTTCATAAAACGAAAGTATTGCTTAGGAAAATCTGATAAAAGTTTAGAGGTAAAGGGGCACAGAATATAGATTTTAGAGAATAAATAAAAATTTAAAAAATTTTTATATTATTTTTAAGATTTTAATAATATTTTTTAAATTTTTATTAATTTTTTAATAAAATTTAAATAATTTTGATATTATTTTTAGTATTTTTATAATTATAATTTTTATAATATTATAATAATATAGTATTTTTGATATAAAATTTTGCATATAATAAAATTATCTATATAATTTTTTTTGATATTTTTAGTATAATTGTAAAATTTTATAATAAAGTTATCATTTGATGTGTTATTAATCATGCTCCAATGCTTGTAAGTACTTTTTTAATATAAAAAATTTTCAAATATTTTTTTACTTAATATTTTTATAATTATAATTTTTACAATATTATAATATTATAATATTTTTACTAAATATCAATTATTTCAAAACTTTTTAATATTTTTAGCATAATCATAAAACTTTTTAATAAAATTATCATTTATTTTGCAAACATTATTTAGTATTTTTAAAATATTTTTATAATATCACATTATATAAAATTATCATATTACAATATTATAGTATTTTTATACCATGATACTATAGTATTATTATTATTAAATTCTAAAATTATAAAATTATTAGTAAGAGTACGCTGGGTCGACCAAGGAGGTCTCGGTTTGACTCTAATCTACATTATATAATATTATAATATGATGCTTTTAAATATTTTTTAATCTAAAAATATTTGTAAAATATTTTTTTACTTAGTATTTTTATAATTATAATTTCTCTATTATTATAATATTAAAGCATTTTTTATATATGCACAAATACTTTGCATATAATAAAATTATAGTACTTTTAACATCATATATTTTAAATATTTTTAGTATTTTTAATATAGCAGTAAAATTTTATAATAAAATTATCAATTGGATACATTACTTAGTATTTTTAAAAATATTATTATAATATCATATTATAAAAAATTATCATATTATAATATTTTAATTTTTTAAAATATTTGAGATTCCTATATTTTGTAAAATATATGATAATAATCAATTTAAATATAAATGTATACAAAAACTTTTTTAGACTCTTGATTGATATACTCTCAATTTTTAAGTTTTCAATTACTCGAGTTCTTATTTATTTTTAGGGTGTTTGGTATTCGATAGAATTTGGTTTCTTTACATGAGAATTTATTTTGCTCGGTAGATTTTAGAGTTTAGTTTGGTGTATTGATTCTTGAATTTTGATTTCGGAAAGTGATAAATGTCCAAAATTGTTTTTCATCTCTCTCGATATATTTTTCTATCACTATGTCTCAGCATATATATCATAGGAAAATGGAAAGTTTGAAATTCTCTCAGTACATTTTTTTCTATTTACCTTTTGGTTCTCGGTGCATCACTTTGTTTCTTTCGATGAATTTTACATTATCCTATTTCTCCTCCTCCGCGGTATATTATTTCCGTCAACCAAGAAAAATAGTTTTTTGCAATTACACCATTTAATTAAAGTTGGCATACTATGTTGAAATGAAAATATCAATGACATGATCCATTTCAATGAAAGCTCTACAAAGCTTCTAACTCTTAAATCTGCCCCCCTTTTTTTTTTAAATAATTCTAGATGTACCATTTTTTAAGTATAGAATGAAAATAAGTAAAATGAATATGAGCAAAAAAGCAACACAATATTGATTGCTAGTAAAGAAGGGATGCCTAAGGGCTTCATGAACAAATGGATGAATAGTACCTGTTACATATAGAAATTTTACTTATCGGCTGCCTCTAACATCAAGTCTTCCAAGCAACTGCAGCACATTAATTTCTATCATTTTGAAAATATTTTTATATTAAAAAACAAGTACTTACAATCGTTGGATCAGTTGTTATTATTATATTATATGATTAATAACACATCAAATGATACTTTTCTTATAAAATTTTATAATTATACTAAAAATATTAAAAATATTGATATAAATGATTTTATTGTACGCAAAAAGTAAAAATTCTATAATATTATAATACTATAAAAATTATACTTATAAAATACTAAGTAAAAAATATTTTAAAAATATTTTTATATTAAAAAAAGTGATCAAGGGGACTAAGCCTTTAATCGACCAAGGCTAGGCCTTTGGTCGACCAAAGGAGAGAGTGCTGGGGGGAGAGGGAGAGAGAGAGAGAGAGATTGAGAGAGAGAGTGTGTGTGTTAATGAGGAGAGGGAGAGAGGGAGGGAGAAAGAATGGCAGGGGTGTTCGCAAGTGAGACCCACCACGCCATGTTGGAGAATGATGTGGAGGACGATGAAAATCTACGTAGAAAAGAGTCGATCACCCTTATATATATATATATGTTAATTAATGGGTGTCTTATGAACAGAAAGAATCAAATAAAAATTTTAACTCTCAAACCATAGATGAATATGTAGAGAATTGAGTCAACTCAGAATTCATTTTCATGTCCATTTTTGTTACTTGGAATTGAATATATATATATATATATATGTATGTATATATATACACATCAATGAGTTATATATCAATTGTTATCACGCTCCTTTCCCAAATCTCCCGACATACAAAAAAAAAAAAAAGGGTAAAAAATCCAATTATGTATGCAGTTGAATTCCGACATTTGATTTGATTTGATGATTGAGTGAGGGTGTAAATGAAAATATTAAATTTAACTTCCAAATCAGCTCGTAATTGCAAACAAACAGTGCCCATTATAATTCAATAGGATATCAATGTTATGAAATTAGAATTGTTTGAAAATTGAAATGACATCACCCAGTTGCCTGCGTGCACATTCTTAATGTCTAAATTGTAAATTATTTAGAAAAATATAATTTAAAAGCAAAGGCGATATCAAAATTTCTAAGAAAATAAACTTGTAAATGAAATATTACAAAATTGTTATATATATATATATATATATATATATATATATATATATATATATATGAGGAGGGAAAGAAGATAGTATGTATCTCGTGCATTGGTCAAATCAAGCAAAAGTGTTGGGTTGATTAGGGTTTTAAGGTTAAAAGGGCGAACAATATTGAAATTTGAGATCCAATTTATTTTCCAAAATATTACTCGGAGATCAACCTCGGACGGTTATTTTTTCCGATGCATTCGTTCAGAAAATGGAATATATTCAGTCAGCTTTGGTCACGAATATATTCGTTCTAAAATTGATTTTCACAAAATCGACTTTTTGAATTTTTTTTTTTTGAGTCAAGAAGCATTTTGGGCAGTCTAAAATTAAATTTTAAGAAATCAACTTCAAAGTCAATTTTTATGAAATCAATTTCATTAATTTTGAAATTCAATTAAAAACAACAATATTTAAATAAATTGGAACTCAAACCACAATATTTTAAACAATCCCATAATCGTAGAATTAAACTTTCTTGCTTTCTTTCTTTTTTCTTCTTCTTCTTCTTCAATAATTGCGTACTTGATTTTTGTTTGTTCTTGGTTTTCCTTCATCCATTATTGCTGCAAGAGGTCAAGGAAAAAAAATATGAAAATTTGAAATAATTTGGGACAGCACCTCAATTGGGAGAAAAATTTTAATTAGTGTTAAAAAATAAAGTAATCAATGTTTTTAGATCACTTGAAAACTACTTTTGCTTTTGGGGTGATGACAATTTTGAAGTGCAAGATTAAAAAAAAAAAGAAAAAAAAAGAAGAATAGTACTGTGTGAACTTAATACTTATTTAGTAAATCAAACTTGCAAAATAATTTACAATAGATTTTAAAATAAGGATTATTTTAATTTTGAACCTTTTTATTATGATTTCCTCGAAACATTATCTTGGAAAAATGTGAAAAAGTACTATAAAATGCTTAATTTGCTATAAAAGAAATTAGTATAGAAATAAAGATCTATACCAAAGATGAATTTAAGTAGAATACAGTAAAAGAAATTTTTTTAACTCTTTCTCACTTCTCCTCTTCTTTCTGTCTCAATCTTATTCCTCAAGTTCCCATTATCTCTCTTGAATGACTTGGTTTCGGGATTGAAAGGGGTTGGGGGTATTCATAAGTGTTAGTTTAGGTGATGAGTCAGCACCTTATTACACCGATAGTTGACATGTGTCGGACACTTGGCAAGGAAAGTGACATGTGTCCATACACATATCATATGATCGCATGAGGTGTTCAGGTTCAATGCATCCGGTACTTCTAGTGTTGGAAGTTTTGTGAGGCTTCCTCCAGAAACTTTGCATGGCTTCTCTTGGAAGCTTCTCAGGGTTTCTCTTAGAAGCTATCCTTGAAATTTCTCTCAGAAGTTATTTCTAAATTTTCTTCTATAAACTTCATCTTGTAAAGCATTTTTTTATAAGTTTCATCTTAGAATATGCATGAAAGTTCTCTTATAAGCTTTCGACACATTTTACAAGCTGGTGAGTCATCAGGAGATAGTGGTAAAGTTATAAACTTTAATGGACCTCTATCAAATTATTTAATATTTATAACACTCTCCATTAGATATCCATTATACAGAGAATAAGTTTCGTGAAAAAATTCCTAGAAAAAAACCCAGTAGAAAAAAAATCATAGTGAGGAAAAAGAGTACACTATTCTAATTGTATTTACTCTCCCAGTTGAAAATATCTCTTAAAATCATTCAACTGATATATTCCAGTTCTTTTCACCAATCTTTCGAATGTAGCAGTCGGTAATATTTTAATAAATAAATTTGCTAAATGTTCACTTAATCGGACTTATTGTATATCAATTTCACCATCTTTTTTAAGGTCATGTGTGAAGAAAAATTTTGGTGTATCTCTCTTGATATATCTCCTCTTTAGTTGAGCAATGTATGTAGTATTATCCTCGAACAATATCGTAGAAATATCTTTATTGGAGAATAGTCAACAGTTTCTCAAAATATATTGAGTAATTAGTCTTAACTAAACACATTTTCGGCTTGTTTCATGAATTGCTATAATCTCAACATGGTTCGAGGAGGTGGCAGCTATAGATTGCTTTGTAGATCACCAAGAAATAACAGTACCACCATATATAAATAAGTATCATATCTGAGATCGTACTTTATGAGAATTAAACAAAAATCTAGCATCAGTATACCGATTAATACTGATTTGGAATTAGTTAAATAGAATAAGTTAAGATCAATCGTTTTTTTGGAGATATTGAAAAATATGCATTTACAGCAAATGATATATCAGATTTTATATAATTAACAAGATATATAAGTGCTCCAATGGCACTAAGATATGGTACTTTAGGACTAAGAATTTTTTTATTCTTTTATTGTGGTCTGAAATGGTCATTCTCAATATTGAGTGATCGAACAACCATTTGAGTACTTAATGGATGTACTTTATCAATGTAAAAACGTTTTAAAACTTTAAATGTATAATTTGATTGGTGAATGAATATTTCATCTTCCAGATATTCGATCTGTAAACAAAGACAAAATTTTGTTTTCTTAAAGTGCTTGGTCTCAAATTCTCTTTTCAAATATTCAGCAGTCTTGGAAATCTTTTCAGGAGTTTCAATAAGATTCAGATTATCAACATATACTACAATTATAAAAAAATATGCTTCAAATTTCTTAAAAAAAACACAAGGATATATTGAGTCATTTGTATAACTTTCTTTTAGCAAGCAATCACTTAAACGATTATACCATATTCGTCTTGATTGCTTTAAGCCATATAGAGATGTTTATAATTTAATGGAGTAAATTTCTCAAGAATTTTGATCACATACTTTAAGCATTTTAAATCCTTCAGGGATTTTCATATAGATATCATTTTTTAATGTCCCATATACGTAAACAGTGACTATATCTATTAAATGCATCTAGAGTTTTTCGTATACCATTAAGACCATAAGAAAATGTAATGTAATCGCATCCAGTACTAGGGGAATACGTTTCATCATAATTAAAACCTGATTTTTGTGAAAACTCTTATGCTACAAGATGTGCCTTATATCGTACAATTTCATTTTTCTTATTTTGTTTTCATACAAATACGCATTTCCATCCAACGGGTTTTATACCTTCAGGTGTTTGGACTATAGGTCCAAAAACTTTATGTTTAGCTAATGAATCCAATTCAGATTGGATTGCTTTTTCCATTTTGGCCAATCATCTCTTTTCTGACATCCTCAATAGATCTTGGTTCAATTTTTCCATAATTTCAAGTGCAACATTATATGTAAAAATATATTTCATAACTGTTTTAGCTCTATCCCAACATATTCTTGATATGGTGAAATTTATGAAAGTTTTCTTTACATGCTTTTAAAGATTTTGAAATTTGTGCTTTTTAAGAGCTATGTCAAGTTTTGCAAGAGTCTAAGTTCTGTCATCAATAATCTCATGAGATTCTTTATTATACGACTCTTTTAAGAGATCATGATTAATAGATCATCTTTTCTTCTGAGGATTTTTATCTTTGACTTCAAGAGGTCTATCATGCTTTAAGAAGCATGTATTAGACTCATTTGTTATAGTACTAGTAGATTGTCCTACTTGGATGTCAAGTTTAATTGGTGCATTTTTTGCTGGAAAATACGACTTCGTGACTCTTTTAAAGTCAGTGGATACATCAGATAATTGATTTGTAATTTTTCACAAATAGATTATTTTTTGAACTTCTAGTTCACAATCTTTTGTACGAGAATCAAGAGATGTTAATAGTAATGCATTCTATAAAAGTTCCCTTTTCAATTGTTCTTGTCCTCCCCCTAATACTGGAAAATTTATTTTATCAAAATGATAGTATGTAAATCTTGCAGTAAAAATATCACCTGTCAAAGTTTCAAGATATCGAATAATAGAGGGTGACTTATACCCAATTTATATTCCTAATCTTCTCTGGGCCTCATCTTAGTTCGTTGCGGTATCATTACAGGGACATAAACCACACATCAAAAAATTCTTAAATGGGAAATATTAGGCTCATAATCAAAAGTCAATTGTAGAGGGGAGCACTTATGGTAATGTGTTGGTTTTAAAAGTATACGTACTACTGCATGTTAAAAGCATGTCTCCAAACAAATGTTAGGAGTTTAGTTCTCATTAATAATGGTCTAAGAATCAATTATAACCTTTTGATGAATAATTCAGCTAAACCATTTTGTGCATGAATATGAATTACTAGATGTTCAATATTAATACCAATGACATGCGGTAGTTATCAAAAGTATGAGATAAGTATTCACCAGGATTGTCTACTTGAATTGTCTTAATCAGATAATCTGAAAATTGTACTCTTAACTTAATGATTTGAGCAAGGAGTCTCACAAATGCTAGGTTGCAAGTTGATAGTAGACAAACATGTGACCATCTTATGGATGCATCAATTAGTATCATAAAATATCTAAATGGTCCATACGGTAGATGAATTGGTCCATATATATCACAATGAATTCTTTCTAGAAATTCAAGAGATTCAGTTTCTACTTTAACCGATGAAGGTCTCATAATAAATTTTTCTTGAGAGCAAACAACACATGTGAATTCATTTGATTTTAACATCTTTTGATTTTCAATGTGTGACTATGAGAATTTTCAATTATTATTCTCATCATAATCGACCCAGGATACCCTAATTGATCATGCAGGACAATAAAGTTTTTATAATCAGTAAACTTCTGATTTACTAATTGGTGCATTTCAACTGCACTAATTTTAGTAAAGTATAAGTCAGAAGAAAGAGATGGTACTTTCTGTACTATATATTTCTTTCTAAAAATAACAATTGTAATGCAAAAATACTCAATATTACTATCATTCATTATCTCGATGTGATATCTATTTTTACAGATATCTCTAAAACTTAGCAAATTTTTTTCGAGACTTAGAAGAGTATAGTGCATTATATATAACTAATTTTGTTCCTTTAGGGAGACATATATTTGCTCTACCGGAACCTTCTATCAATTTTGTAGTACTACTTATAGTATCGACATTTCTTTCTTCCAATTTCAGATTGGAGAAATAATTTTTATTCTTAAGTATCGTAAGACTTATAGCGCTATCAATTAGACATATATTCTCTTTGCTTCTCATACATTCCAAACTTTATTTAATATTCATATCTTATTTAGGAAGAAAATAAAAGAGATGATTAATTCATTTGTATGGAATTATAAATAAATAAATAAATTAGAAACAATAAAATGCATCATATTACAAAAATATTAAAACTAATTTATTTATTTATAACATATATTTAGATATTTTTATCATTGATCAGATGATCAATTTTTTTTTTCAGGGTGTTCAAAGAAATTAGGCATATCAAAATAAGTTATATCTATGTTAACGTCGTTATATAGATTGACAAAATTTGTTTCTACATCTTTATTTTTCTTTTTTAAAGAGGCTTGATATAGTTCAACAAGATGTTTTAGAGTTTGGCATGTATGTGACCAATGTCTTTTGAGATCGCATCGGTAGCAGACATTATTAGAACCTCTTGAGAATTTCTCTTTTTCTTTTTCATCATTATCATCCCACTTCTAGTGGTGATATTTACCCATTTGATTTGATCGGTAATTATTACGATCATTATTATTGTAATGGACACTTCATCCTCGACCATATTCGCATCCACAACCACGGCCATGACCATGGCCTTGACCTCGACCTTGATCTCGATATTTTCCTTATTTATATCTGGTCGCATTCGCTTCAGGGAATGAACTATTAGTAGTTGGTCAAGTTTCGTAATTTTTCATCAATAATTCATTATTTTGCTTGGCCACAAGAAGGTATAAAATTAATTCAGAATATTTCCTAAATTCCTTTTCTCGATATTGCTACTATAGGAGCAAGTTTGAGATATAAAAAGTGAAGAAAGTTTTTTCTAACATATCTTCTTTAGTTATGTTTTCTCCACACAATTTCAATTGTGATGCGATTTTGAACATTACAGAATTATAGTCATCAATGGACTTGAAATCTTATAGCCTAAAATGTATCCAATTATATTTGGCTTTAGGAAGAATAACCATCTTCTGGTGGTTATATCTTTCCTTTAAATTCTTTCACAACTCAAGAGGATTTTTGATAGCAAGATATTCTGTTTTCAAACTTTCATCAAGATAATGTCGAATGAAAATTATTGCTTTTGCACAATCTTGTATAGTAACATCTTTTATTTTGATGGTGTCTCTAAGTCCTGTCGCATTTAAATGCATTTCAACATCAAGAGCTCATGCTAAATAATTCTTTTCAGAAATATCGAGAATCAGAAATTCAAGTTTAGTAAGATTGACCATTAGAAACAAATCGATAAAAACGTACCTCAGAATCCTTGAATAGCGAGACCTCCTTTTTTACTATGTTCACAAAGATAAATTTGTGCTTGGTTGGTCTTAGCTTTATATTTTGATAGAGTTTCGTGCTGATTACATGTTATAAAAGAAATTGATACAAAAACAAAGATGTATATTAAAGATGAATTTGAACAGAATACAGTGAAAAAAACTTAAACTCTTTCCCTCTTTCTCTTCTTCTTTCTTTCTTAATCTTATTCCTCAAGTTCTCATCACCTCTCTTGGATAACTTGGTTTTGGAATTGAAAGGGATTGAGGGTATTTATAGGTGTTACTTTAGGTGATGAGTCAGCACCTTGTTGCACCGATGGTTGACATGTGTTGGACACTTGGCAAGGAAAGTGACACGTGTCTATACACATGTCATATGATGGTATGGAGTGTTCAAGTTCAATGCATCCGGTACTTCTAGTGTTAGAAGTTTTATGAGGCTTCCTCCAGAAACTTTGCGTGGCTTCTCTCATAAGTTTTTCAAGGCTTCTTTTAGAATCTATTCCTAAACCTTCTCTCAAAAACTACTTCTGAATCTTCTTCTATAATTTTCATCTTATAAAACTTCTCTTATAAGCTTCATCTTGGAATACGCACGAAACTTCTCTCATAAGTTTTTAATACGTGTTCTATAAGCTGGTGAATCATCAAGAGACAGTGGTAAAATTGTATACTTTAATGGATATCTACCAAATTATTTAATATTCAAAACATAATTTGAAAAATTGTTTGGCTTGTAATTTTTAAAGACTGGAGGACTTGGGATTGGCCCATTGTCTTGATTAAGGTGTGTTATGAGACTCGAGCAGTATTATGGATGCTCGTGACACTACTTGGTCAAAGCTCGACTTGAGCTTGGTCAAATCGAGTTCGAGCTCAAGCTCAGGCTTGGGTATTTCGGTATCTAGCTCAAGCTTGACCCCAACTATGTCGAGTTCAAAGGTTCAACGAGTCCAATTAATTATATTTTTTAAAAATAATTTTTATATGTGAAATTACGTTTATAAATATATTTTTTTAAATATATTATCCGAGATCGATTAATTAAGAGATACAACCCGATGAAACTACGCAATAACACTACCCGATGACACTTCGAGTTTGAGTTTGAGTTCACCTAACTAACACTCAAGCTGAGCTTGAGTATCGACACTACCCGACTCGACTTGCGTGTTATAACACCTATAGTCTTAATATGTGTTTGGGTGGGATTGCCTGTTTTGGTTGTCACTTGCAAGTCACAGTCACACGAGTAAAGTCTCATCCTCCAAGAGGTTGGAAAATGTAGAGGCAGGGGCGGTAGAGGAGGCACGTAAGAAGGAAGATAAGCATAAGCAGAGGATTGGCATTCTCAGCACTCTCCAATGGGTGTGGGTCTTGCACTCATAGTTACAACATATCAAAAAGGCTACAACCAGTAGCGGCATCACTAGAAGTCCAATTCAAAGCAAACTCAAACTGTAAATAGAAGAGAAAAAGTGTTTTCAACTGTTTTGTCGGCCTTCTCCTACTTGAACCAGGCAATATCACGATCATGGTTGAAGCACCTTCTGTCGCCTGCCAATTAACAGTGGCAGCTTCTGACCTTTTTGCATGGGACAACTCATTAAGGAAATTATATAATAGTTTGTTTCATATTTATTTATCCAAAATTTCGTATTATATCATAAAAAAATCAATAGATGTATATACGGAAACCATATTACGGTTTAGAATCGAGAGAACCGATTACTTTCTCTCTTAGTTTGATAATGGGATATCAAAAAGAATAAAAGTTATCGGTGATCTCAGGATTAGAATCACTATATATAAATAACTTTTTTATTTCTTGATACTCTTATCTTAGTCTATCACAAAAATAAAAATTATTCCTTAACTCTCCACCTATTAAAGAAACACACACTATCAAATATATTAAAATCCAAATTATCTAAAATTTTAGTAGATCACTTTTAAATGGATTCAAACTTGTACGATAACCTGTAACATATAATTATTTACATATAAGTCCAATGTTGGATTAAAGATCCAAAATCTTTTGTTTGGCCTATAGGCATAACTTTATAATTATGCATTGCAAGAATAACTATAGAAACTATCATTATCGAAAAGTATTTATAACCAATATGGTCTATTAATCATACCAATATATGATCAAAGTAGCCTTCATTACGTCTGTTGTAACTCGACCCATCAATTGTCACATATGCTAATATAATTGAATGATATATATCATGATATGGATGTGTTGTATGAAAATTTTATGTAATGTGATCTCAACATATCTATTTCCAATTGGTTCATCTTAAATCTTAGTGAAATCAAATCTGATCAAAATTAGAGTATGAATAAACCAAAACTATATTTCTGTAGAAAAAAATATCAAAATATCTATAAATTGATATAACAAAGAATGTCTATATTAGATAAAGATCTAAAAATTACAAACTCCCACTAAAATTGCAAGCGGATCCATAATCATGGATTTTGTACTGACATGCTCCATAAATAACAATTTACTCTGAACTCTTTTTTGAAGTCTATATGCTGTGACTTCATCAAGCTCCTGTTGTTATTGAAATATAAAAATGTTGATTTATTGTTACAAAATAAAATGAGTGGTCTATTAACTCCAACCACGATTGTAACACCGACTCTCGGTGTATTCTATAGTGAATTCCATTTCATATATATATATATATATATATATGATGTTTTTACTACTATATTCATAAATTTTCACTAAGAAAATTTTTTCGATAAATCAACCTTAGATATTTGACGATAAAATACAAATCGGATCAATTTTGACTCAAAGAGATTCAAAACCTTAATTTCACAATAAATAAATTTAATTAGGTCTAATATAAGATTTTGGGCCTAGTGTGTAATTATGAAAATTTTAGGGGTCAAATTAGAATTTTTATAAGTCAAAGGACTTGTTAGCAATTAACAAAACTTAAATGAAATGTGACAAGTGTATTCTTGTATTGAACAAGTGTTATAGTGAGGAGGACAAGTGTTGGCCAAATGGAGATGAGAAAGGCAAGGTGGACCAATGAGAACACATGCACATGAAAACCAATGAGAACACATGCAATAGCAAAATGATCCTATGGTTTAGATTAATTGGAGATTTGATCCTAGGGTGGTGAGTTATTAACACAATAATAAAATAAGAAGGCCTTAGAATGCTTGTTCATTCTTCCCAATTCGTGAGAACAAGGAGAGAGCAAGAGAGGAAGACCAAGAAAGTGAGGTAAGAAATTTTATCCTGTCTCACTTTAAATTTTATTTCTGTCCGTGACTTCATCTCTGTTTTAAGGCATCTTAGAGCCAGAATTTGAAAATGTGCTAGTTATATGAATTGTAGATCAAAATCTTTCCAACGAGATAAGAATCACCAAAATCCGATGCCTGTGCTAAAAGTTATGGCACTTTTCCTGAAACTCGACATAGAAGTGTCCTGTTTCGAACCTTGACAGTAGTGAGTAAAAACGACCCCTCTTCAGTCTTAGTTTGAAGAAACACAAAACATGAAAGTTATAGATATACTTCTTGCCTATAACATATAAAAATTTCAGCCATTTCTCACGAGGAAATTGAAAGTTATACAATTTTCCTTAAAACTGTGTTGACAGAAACTTTATGTTTCACTAAAACGTACCAGTCCTGTTCATGAATTTTGTTGAACCCCTTCCAGGCATATTTGGATAAAACTCAAAACACGAAAGTTGTAGATCTACATCTTAGCTATAACATGTTAAAATTTCATTAGACTTTGGTGAGTAGAATGAAAGTTATGGCTTCTGCACAAAAACTGGACAGAATCCAAAACTTAAATATGATAGTAACAAAATGAGGCTTACCGGGAATTCTGTGATTTGAATCTGAGGAAGTGTGCAAAATGAAAGTTATAGTGCTATCTCTTAGCTTTAAAATGAGATAAGAATCATCTGATTTGGACTAGTATAGCCAAAGTTATAGTCTATTTTCCATGACTGCGCAGGTTAAAAAATCTGCAGAATGTTTGTCTTCCTAAAAGTTATTTGAGTTGAACGGAGGGAACACTTGATTTACGCTTTGTGGAGATATTGGGGAGTGCGTTATCTTCCCCTAACAGTGAGTGGGACTTGACATCTACTTTTAATTGATACTGTGTTTTAAAAAGTTTTCAAAGGCATGATTTAAAATGGTATGATTGACCTATTTCCCCTGGATTTATGAAAATGTTTTGTGATATATGGAGTGTCCCAACTTGTTTATATCGATATGCATCCATGATTTTGACACTTGATGATTGTGCCACACTTTGATATATCCAAATGATTTTATGCTTCCATTGCATATTGGCACATGATTTTGATATGTTATGGCTTGAGATATGTGATTTGGGCTGGATGCCCCTGTGGATACTGTGATGATGATGATATGCTTCCTATGGCATTCCGTAGCTACGAAGGACATTTGGTAGAGGCACCTGTTGTGCCCGGATACGCCTCTGCAGGGGGTATCCGCCAGATTGTCATACATATTGTACGGACAGTCGTCGGTTGAACCACTTCGGGGAGGACCTTGGTAGGTCTAGCACCGGCGGGTTTCCATACACGCTTGATCCTTGATACGTGTGCGATATATATATACAGGCTAGTTGGAGTAGTCTGTGGCCAACGTTGGGGTGGAGAGCCTTATTTTATTACTTGCACCGTGAAAACCCCCAACGTTGCCCGTCATTGGCCATGGTTGGCCTTTGTCGGGATATTTTCGGCCGGCTCTACATGATATGATGGACATGCATAACGGATGCATATTTGATTTGATACGTATGCCGTGAATGATTTATTGAGATGTCATAATATTTTTGCATACCATGGATTTATTGGGACATAATTTTGACACTCCTAATTCACCCAAAAATTAATTGTAGCATGTCATCCCCCCGACTTGCTGAGTACCAACCCCCCCTCTCTACGGTATTCACCCCTCACATTCCCCTCCTACAGGTGTAGACTCAGACTGAGAGATTTGTGCGCATTGTTGTATTGGATATTCTTTGGAGACTACTGGATTGGGGTATGACTACCCGCTCTTTCACTTTGTATTGAGGTTATTTTATCATTTTGAGGAAGTTAGGATGACCATTGTATTTGTTTAAATTGGGATGACTGTATTTATAATTTTTCTTGTCTGTATAAGTTTAACTCTCACTTGTTTTAATTTGCATTGAGGCATATATGTATTATTTTTATTTCTTGGGGATCTCTGTGATTTGAAAACCTGGATTTTGTGAATGTCGACAGCCTTACGGTGCTTTGATGTGCGGGACGTGGTGCCCGTGCAACGAGGTGCCGCGGCGGGCTGGTCGCGTGCCCGGCTCGGGTGTGGGTCGGGGCGTGACAACGATGCATAGTCCTGTGATAAAATTCAGTAACCACGTTCTGTGATTAGATATTTCATGACACGTCATGAACTCTACTGCCATGATAGAAAAGATTATAAGAGATTGTTTAGCACTTTTCTAGGAGATAGCAACCCATCGAGCAGTAGATATAGTCCAATATAGATTTTATACTATCTCAACATCCACCAAAATTGGAGTCAGTATACCCGATGATCTCAAGTAGATCTGACCTCTAATGCGCAAGTATGTATTCTTTCATCCTCTGTGAGTATCGCAAGACCCATTTGGTTGCTTTCTATTAGTCTACTTCTAGATTACTTAACTATCTGCCCAACATTCCATTAACATATGCAATATTTAGATGTGTACAAATCTAAGTATGCATAAGACTCTAAATTGCTGACGCATAAGGAATCTTCTTCATTTCCTTATTCATAAATCATTATTAGAGCACCGATTGAGACTAAACTTGTCTTTCTCAACAATAGGAGTACCACCTGATTTGCAATCTTCCATGTTATTTCTTTTGAGAACCTTATCGATATAGCCCTTTGTGATAATCCAACAATACATCGGGAGTGATCCTAATAAATCTAGATACATAAAATAAAGAGGCATCACCGAAATTTTTTATCTCAAAATTCTTAGTTAGAAATCTTTTAGGGCATGCTAAATGTCATCTACATATAAAACCATTTTATGAATTACCAAATAACATAATGAGGATTAGCAAGAAGAATAAAGAGATTCATTTCTATATAGAACATAGTGTAGACGAGGTTTATGTAATAGAGATGCCTGATTTTCTTCTTGATTGTAAGGATGTCATTATGCATGACAATTGTGATGAAGATAACGGAAAGATAGATGAGGGTGGGGAACTTTAGAGTCAAAATGAAGAGGGAAGGAAACATAAGGGTTGTCATAGGGAGAATGAGCATGAATGTTGTGATAAAGATGAAAACAAGAATGAGGAGGGTGGGGAACACAAGAGTTGTCCTAGTGAGGGTTTAGATAATGATCCACACAATAGTGATTTTGAGACAGTTCATTCGGCATTAGGTTTGAAGAGAGTGAACCTGAAGACAAAGGCCCAGGCATGTTTAAAGTTGAAGTTGAAATTGACAGACATAGGCATGATGGAGAGAACTCTATGTCCAGGGACCCTTCTGTAGAGTGTGAGGTGCATAATTCAGCTTATCTAGTGGGCATTATAGAATTTGATAATAAAAAAACAAATGTAAAATTTAGAGATCGGGAGGAGTGTCTAGATGATAAAGAGGACTTGATACAACATATATGAAGGGGAGAGTGATGATGAAAACATTAAGCCCAAAAAAATAAAAATTTAGGTACGAGGAGTTCAAGAAGGACTATAACTCTAAATTTACTGAATTCAGATAGGGGCAGCTTTTTGAGAGTTTAAATTTTTTTAAAGAAGTTTTAAAGGACTGCGTTGTCTATAACGGAAGAACTTTAGATTTCTAAAAAATAACAAAGAGAGAGTTAGAATGGGATCTGTTGAGGCTGCAATTGGTTGGTCAATGCCAAGAAACTATATGGACATGAAAAGATAGCGCTCCTTGTCACTTATAATCCGACACATTCTTGTGCAAGGACTTATAAAAACAAACATGCAATATCTAACTGGTTAGCAAAGGAACAGGTGAAGAAAGTGAAACAGAATCCTGATATCATACTACATATTATTCAAAACAAGGCTAGAGAAAAAGTTATGTTAAGTTGTGGAAGAATGAAGGCTTGGAGGGCAAGAGCAAAAGGAAAACAAATTGCAAAAGGCTAGGAAAAAGTGCAGTTCTTTCTGCTAAGATTGTATTTTGAAGAGATTTTGAGAACCAACAAGAGAAGCATATGCAAGATAGAGCGCTTTATGGCTCAAGGTGATGTGAATCCCTTGTGTATCCTCTACTTACAAACTTCATCCTTCAAAAGATTGCATATTTTTCTTGAAACTTGTAAGAAGGGGTTCTTGGCAGATCTAGGCCTTTTATTGGATTGGATGGTTGTTTTATGAAGTCAGTTCATGGAGGCCAATTGGTGGTGGCTATTGATAAGGACCCCAATGATAGGCTTGTCCCACTTGCTTTAGCCATTGTAGAAGTAGAAGAAACCGAATCTTGTAACTGGCTTTTGGACCATCGTCTAAGAGACATTAGAGAGGACAAAATATGGACCTTTATATCTTATCAATAGAAGGCATGTAATACTGCATGCTTCTCTATGAAAGATATCTTTTTTATGTAATGTTATAGGCTTCTGTATGAAACATTTGTGTCTATAGGTATGTCTTTTATTAACTAAACATGTTTTATGTTTGTAGGGATTAATCAATGCAATCTTAGCCTTGTCCCCACATTCTGAGCATTTGTTATGAGTGAGACATCTACATATTAGCTTGCATAAGAAGATTCTCTCGATAATGACAAATATAAGGTTCTCAAAAGGGCTATATCGATAAGGTTCTCAAAATATATGACATAAAGATAATGACATCTACACCATATATGTTGAGACTATTAGAGCTTACACTCTTACTTTTGTAAAAGTTTGAAAAGTTTTCAAATATTTTCAAAAGTTCTCAATTGTTTTAAATTTATTTTAAAATTTTGATATTCAAAGTATTTTCAATGGTTTTTAAAGTGCCTCCTATGGGTTTTAAGAAGTTGAGTTTGTTTTTAGAAAGTTAGGATTGCACTTTTTAGGGGGGTTAAGCACCTAGTTTAATTCATATTCCATTTGTTAAGCTTAACTTCTCATTATAGAACTGTGCCTCCTAGACAAAGAATAAGGAAACCGAATAGAATTTCTCTTATTGCACCTCCACAACTTGAGTGAAGTATCGCTCGATAAATAGTTACTCAATTGTAATTAAAAATTATTTAGCTAAATGGTGAGAGACCCTAACAGTAATTTTGACCTTTGGGCCTATATCTTAATGCTAGGAGTTTGACATATATCTTTAATTGGTATAGCAATGTGAAATTGTTTATAATTGAGATATAGGATGAAATACTTTTTGGTGTCATATTTGTGAGTATATGTTATGATTTGACAAATTTTATGATTTATTTTATTAAGAATGATGAGTATTTTTGGAATTGATGTATGAATTTTGATTAACACGGGTTAAATAACTTATTTGTAAGTGTGGGGTTTATTAAATACTCCAACTGATTCTTGACCCCTCTTAATGAGGAGTTATTGATGGTCACTTTATTGGGAGAATGTGAAAGGTATGACTTCTATTTCTCTTACTTGGGGAGAATTTCTTAAGACTTTTGAATGGAAGTAATACACTCGGTCCTATAGGGACCAAAAAGAGGATAGGAGTTGAATATTGATGGCAAGTTAGATGCTGCTAGGGTTCGGAATTCTCTCTATCTCCCTCTCTTACTCATTGTGGCCATTGATCGCAAGGTCTACTGATAACTTTGTCATAAAACTCAACACATTTCTCTGACTTCTATATTGCTTGGCATGGTCGGCCAATTGTATGGTTCAAGGCTATAGGTTGTTCATAAAGGATACAAATTTACTTAGAGGTAAATTCAGTACATAAGTGTAATTGTATCCTGTTGTTTGCAGTTCCTCTCAGATGCATACGAAATGTATGTAATTGGTTTATCTGAGCATAAGACAAGACAATAGTTGCAAGTTGATTGTCTACCTTGATAGGATTAGTTTGATAGATGTCTTAATTGTAGAGAGGTCATAAATTTACAAACAATTTAAATGTATATGCATGTAAAGGTTGGGATCTAAACTCAAACTTATGTGCTAGTGAATATCTTCTTGAGTTTTTGGATTTTCTTGTAGAATGAGAATTATAATGAGGAAGTACAAATGATTGTTTTGATAGAATATCTTTAAAAGTGAAATTGCCTTCTCACAAAGTTTGGTGGGATTCTTCTCCTAGAAGTGAGGAGTGGGAGAAATGAGTTATGATTTGTTCATGAATGGTTAGGGGAATGATGAAATATTATTCTATCCATTGATTTAGTCATTTGTTGTGAGTGAACCTAAGGCATTGAGAAGGTGATTCATTGGGGCCTAGTATAGAATGCAAGGCACTTATAAGATGGTTAGAGTACGCAGAAGAGTATTGCATAGAATGATGGAAATTAGATGTGTCATAGTATAGTAAGACTTGGAGAAAAACTTATGAATCCAACTAAGTTCTTTACTTAGTTAACAGATTGCAATTTTAAGATTCTTATGTATAGTAAACTCATGGACTGATAGATTTCTTTGGCATTAAATAAAGAATATCGATGTGTTTCTTAGTTACCGATGATATTCTCCTGCTAAAGAGGCCTTTATTTTGCGGACTGTTGGAGAAAATTTCAGATAGTTTGTGAAAAGAGAAATACATATTACTAATTGTTTAGGAGATGCTTATGGTTCAGTCTAAACCCTGAGGATTGGGAGGTACATTAGGGGTTCTAAAGAGAAAAATTATATGTTTGTTTTTTTTAATGAATCTGAAATTTTCAAATATTCTCTTTTGGTTACACATGATATTGGTTTCCAATCTCTTAGTAGTGTCTAAATTTACAAAGAATTAGACGTTTTCCTTCTTATTATGCTAGTGGAGCTGGACAAAATTTTGTTGAATGGCATGGTGGTAGAAAAATTGTCTGGTGTTGTTTTATTAGGAGAAAACTGAAGACTATGTGAACCATCTATTTCTTTGGTCTTCTATTTGCCTACTTTTTGTAGGGCGAAAACATTATGAATATCTTATATTTAGTAAATTGAAACTTGAATTGAAGAAGAAAGGAAATTATAGTAAGTATTTTCATTTTTGGTCTACTTTGTTAGTAAGTTAGTTGGAAAACAAAGGAAAAGAAGTCCATAAATTACATGATCAATGCCAGGGTCTCTACTTTCAACTAATTGGATTTAAATCTAGTTGGATATGTCATATTGCTCATTGTAGTATTATTAGGTCTACTTTACATTTTAAATGTATTATTGGGCTTATTTAAACAACATATACAGTCCACATTCAAATATTTATCTCTTAGTTATTGTGAAAGTATAATTGGTTTGTTCTAGTTATTTTTTATTTATTGTGTACCCTTGGCAGAGATGTTTACGGTTAAGTGAAATGATTAATAGAAAGATGAAGGAAAATATTTTGAATTTGATATTGTCTTTATCCCAGAAATCGAACTTGAGATGAATGTTAAACTGATTAATACCTTTATAATTCAAGAAATAAGGGTTCGGGATATCTCCCATCAAGTGGGTCTTTAGGCAAGATTATTATTAATTGGGATATTTGAACTCTAGATTGACTTCATGGTCATCATTAACCTTTTTCCCTCTCAATCCTTCATGTTATTGGTCTTGGTCAATGTTGGTTTATAACAATATCTTTGAATAGATCGAGACTTCATCGTTTATTCTGGGAGTTGTATGGTTTCTTTGGAATATGATCTCGAAATTGGTGTTTGGATAGAAATTTCAATGTCATTGGATTCCTTTAGAAAAAGTTTCATGGGTACATCTAATATTTATTCTTTTGATTCTTTCATTAGGGATTGTGAGATTCAAGGTATTCCTCTTTTCAATACTCATGTGATTTATGGCCATGGGAAGTGCTATAATTAGTATCAATTATTTCTTTTCCTCTAAAGAGTGAGAATTCGATTTCTTAATCCTGGATATGAGAACTTTACTAGAATCATTTAAGATGCAAAGTCTAATCACATTAATTAGGGTCCTACTCCATCTAGGTTTGAGGACATGTGGATTTCTCATACAAAGCTAATAAAAATTCATAAAGGATAGATGAAGCAGACTATATAGAAAGATGAGAAGGGTTCAAGTTCATAAAAATGTTGAATAGTCATGAGGATGGACCATCCCCACCTTTTTGATATAAAATTTTCTTCTAAATTTCGAGGATGAATTTTTTTTTTTTTTTTGGTTAGAAATTGTATCACCGTAAAAAAAAAGAGACAAAAGAGGAAAAAAAAAAGAAGGGGGAGAAAAGTAAATACACACACGCCACTTAATTTTCTCTCTCTCTCTCTCTCTCTCTCTCTCTCTCACTTTTCCTCCACCTCATTCCATCTCACGAACAAACACCCAACTCTACCTCCATCCCTTACTTGGCTTGCTCTCTCTCATCTATTGTTTTTGTTTCCTTCAAGATCAAACAAGATCAAGCAAAAATCTACACATCTAGGCTCTCAAATCCTTAAACAAACTTGATGTATTGTGGTCTGGTGAGAAATTAAGAGCCTTGGAGAGAGAGAGATCTAGAGTTTGGAGACTCAACTTTGGGGGATTTGATCTATCTATGAGATTGAGGTAATTTTCTCACCATTTTCTTGAATTTAGTTTCTTTATTCACTAATTTGAAATGGAAATTAAAGATTTAGAGTTTTCAAGAGAGAGGAAAACATATTTTCTTGTCCCATGGAACCTTAACCCTGAGTTCCATGCTTTTCCCCCACAAAACAACCCTAAACACCTCAAAATCGTCATTTAAACTTGAAATAATCTATTCCCATCCATATACACCCAATATCCAGCCTTTGGGAAGCACAAAGTGGTGTGGGAAGTCACTAAAAAAGCTGAAATCATTAAGAGAACTTTGGGGCCAAAGAAGTAGAAAGGGGACTGAACTTTAGGAAGCACAAAACAACCCCAAACACCTCAAAATCCTCATTCAAACTTGAAATAATCTATTCTCATCCATATACACCCAATATCCAGCCTTTAGGAAGCACAAAGTGTGTGGGAAGTCACTAAAATAAGCTGAAATCATCAAGAGAACTTTGGGGCCGAGGAAGTGAAAGGGGACTGAACTTTGGAGTCTAGAAACCCATGAATAAGGTAAGTTTAATTCATAATTTTTGGATTTTGATCTATCATTTAAATCTTGGTGAATAAGTTAGATGATAATTTGAGTTTATTTGAATATGGTAATGTTAGAGTAAAAAATGAAATTTGGATTTCTACAAAACAGTCCAGCCTGACCTATTGATGATTTTTCAACCATAACTTTCTCTGCACAATAGTAAACAGAATAAGGTTTATTCTTGCTGAAACTAAACATCTAGAGCTTTAAAATGACATATGACTTGAATGGATTCAATAAGAATTGAATTTTTTGTGATTTTTCAAAGAAGTCTGTCCTACAGAAATGCTTTGTTCCTTGCTCTACCTTAGAATTTAGAAGTTTTCTGAGAACAATTAGGCAGAATGTTAAACATAAAAGTTGTATTTCTATGTCTTATCTTTAATTTGATATAAGAATCATTTAAATTCGATATGTGTAGTTAAAGTTATGACAATTTTTCGGTGACTGTGCATATATGGGTCATGAATCTAGAACTTACATATTCATAGAATTGGGTATTTTTGTATGATTGGAATTGAGTCTAACTATAAACATAAAAATTATAACCACATATGTTAAATTTAAGTAGCAATTGGAATCAATTCAATCCAAACTTTGTAGGTTAAGATATGATGGTCTTTCTAAAACATGGTTGTGAGAAAAATTTGAGTTATGAGACCAATGAGAGAAATTTTGGTTAACTCTAGTATTGACCTACATTTAAATGATGAAATTATGTTATTGTCTTAGGTTGACACAATTGAAGGGTTAGGAGAGATTTACCGTGGATTAGATTGGGGATTGGGAGTGATTACCCTCTTAAAAGGTGAGTGATTTTTTATTTGTACTTAAATAAGAAAAAAATTACTCTTACAAAAAAAAAAAAAAAATTCATTGAATTTTCTAAATGATTTTTGAATTCTTGGATTTTATATGTTTTAGTGTGTGTGGAATATCCCAAGGAATGAATTTGAAATTTTTTTTATGCATCCTAATGGTTTGAATGAATACATGTGCCATTTGATTTATTGATTTATGCATACTATGATGCTGGTTATTTATGAATGATTATTGAATTGATGGCATATGAAAATAAATGGTGTATTTATTGGCTTGGGGAGGAAGAGTCTGATCTCTATAAAAATAACTAGTCATTTCCCTCTACGATGCGACCCAACGGGATGACGTAGTGGGGTTGATAGACCATAGGATGTAGGCGAGCACGTACGGTACATTCATGGCTGGATATAGTGCCTATGGGCGTAGGATAGGTTGGGTGCACTACCAACTAAAACTCACAAACAATGCCAAGGATAGGAGCATTTTAAAATATAAATTTCTAAAACCCTTGCGATTCTACCCTAAGTCGTGATAGACCTTTGTTGGAAAAATGATTTTGGGTTGCCCCATGATTTGAAGATGTAAAATATTTGGATGCATATGAATTGAATTACGATGATTGTGATTTATGATGTATTTGAAAATAATGATTGGAACTTATTTTCATTGAACGAATTTGAGAATGATTCGATGGTTTGAAATACTTATGAATTTGATATATCCACCACATAAATTCTTATTTTTATAAAATTTGTATATTATTTATTGAGTATATTATATATTCACCATCCCCTTCCATTTTACAGAGAAAGTTTAGTCGAGATTTGGAGACGTTTAAGAGGATTGGAAGAATCTTGTTTTGTTGGACGTCATCGGGTAATAACTCTTTTATGGCTTGAGGTCCTTAGTGAACCTAAATAGGAGGCAAATTTTGTAATTACTTTTGAAAATTTATTTTGTAGCTTTAATTATTTGTTTTATGATTTAAATGTGGTTTGTATACTTAAAAATTGAGGACCACCCATTTGATTTTCTTTGGATTTTATTTGAGAATTATTTTGATGAAATTTGGAATGGATCCCTTGAGTAGGAACTTGTTTTAAAAAAAAATTATGGATTATTTGGATTAAAATGGCTGAATAAGCTAAATTGCATGTGTGCATAAACATGGATGGATCAGGTGGATCCTTGATCGTATGATAAATGCATGTGATTGGAACAAGGATGGACTAGATGGGTCATTTGATTATAAAATGATGCAAACTTGTTTATTTTGATGGAATTCATTATTTTGAAAAAATTGCTGTATGAGTTGAATGCATTATACTATCTCGGTATATGGGAAGGTTATGCCCGTATACCGAGCTAATGCGGCGGTAGGGGTGGCAATTTCTAGCACGATACATTATTACGACACGAACACAACACGAAATTGATGGATTCGGGTCAATACGAATTTGTTTCGGGTCATAAATAGGTTGGCACGGTTATAACCAATTTAAAAATATGTCGTATCGTGTTAACCTGCTGGGTCAAACAGATGACCTGGTAAAAATTAAACGGGTCGTGTCGTGTCAAAATTAATGGGTCGACCTTTTTGATTCAGTAAAATTATGTAAAAAATTTTAATATTTTAGGTATTTTGCTATTACAAAGGGTATAATAATATGGTTCGTGATGCGATATTTTTATTTATAGATATTTTATATTTAGAAATTCGTTGAATTCTAAAATTATGCTAAAATAGATTGACAAATTAACGGGTTGAGTGAGTTATTTTAATTTGATTACAAATTAAATGGGTTAAGTAGGTAAACACGACACGACATGATTATAAATGAGTCAAATACGATGCGACACGATAGCAAAATGAGTTATGTATGAGTTTAGATTTTTAACAGGAAATATGGATATGACACGATACGGTTAGACAGGACACGACACGACACGATTGATACCCCTAACGCAGCGGTTGTTACGTGCTCGACAGAGGAGTCGGGGCATGATACACCAAGGTAACGCAGCGGTTGTCACGTACTCGATTCGAGGGTCGGGGCGTGACAGAGACATCTACACCAACTAAGGGTAATGACAGATATAAGGAAATTAGAGCTAGGAGTCTATGCATGGTTGATGAAAAATGATAAAAAGACATAGACAAGGTTTACATTCTCTCAATATAGTAAGTGTGATTTAATTATTAATAACATTTGTGAGTCTTTTAATTCAAAATGATTGAATGCAAGAGACATGCCTGTTATAAGTATGCTTGAAGTAATCAAAATTGGATTGATGGCTAAGTTTACTGAAAATAGAACTAAAATATCATCTTTTAAAGGATATATATGTCCTATCACTCAATACAAAATTGAGCAACTGAAGATGCAAAATAAGCACCGGTTTCCACTCTTAGCTGGTGATGAAATATATGAGATTTCTTCTGGCTATTGCAAATACATTGTCAATTTAGAGAATAGGACTTGCAGCTACCAAAAATGGGAACCAAGTGGCATTCTTTGCCCTAATGCAATTAACTGCACACTTGCATCGAAAGAAAAACCTGAAAAATAAGTATCTAGTTGTTATAGTGCAGTAGCATATGCCGAGTATTATGCATCCATTGTCTATCTTTGTAATAGTCCAAATATATAGGACAAAAATGAAACTCCAACCTTCCTGCCTCCTAACTATAAAAGAAAATATAGCATCCATCAAAGAAGAGGAAAAAGGAGGCCACTTAAGTTCCACCCAAAGATCCTTATAAACTTTGAAGAGTTGGTACCATGATTAAATGCTCAATTTGCAAGCAAGTTGAACATAACAAGAGGTCTTGCAGCTATAATCCCAAGGTGACTTTTTTACTACCCTTAATGCACTTGTCATTGTACTTATATGATTCATTAATCCAATATTTTATTGCAGTTCATCCCAAGATTTCCACAACCAGTCATAAGTTTATCATCCAACAACTCCTCAAGTTCAATCAACAACATCTCCTAGAGAAAGGAAGAAAAGAACCACTTGTCCTGATTTCTAGATCTGATGTATTGAAACTGAGTTCTATGTGATGTATTACAAATGATTTCTAAATATGGATGTATTCAAACTGCTTTCTGGATGTGTTGTATTCAAACTGATTACTAAATTTGATGTTTATTTTGACTGGTTTATATTTAATGCAAATTAAACCTGTAGTTGCAGACTGCCTGCTTATTCAAATGTTTTATGAATGATTATTGCAGACTGCCTGTTTACTTAAATGTCTTATGAATTATTATTGCAGACTGTTAGTGTTTTGTGATTCTATAGAAGGCTGATTAGGTGAGACTGATTAGGGTTAATGTAGACTGGTTTATGTTTTTGAATTTTTCCCCGTGATTCGAAATTGATTTCTACTCAGATTGTTTATGTTCTGTGATACTGTGGAAGCTGATTCTACAGAATCAAGGCTAAGTAGGGTAAATACAAAGTGGTTTATGTTCCAGATTTTTTTTCCTCATTCAGAATTCAGTTGGCTCTGATTTAGGATAATAATCTTTGATGATCTCATGATGTAAACTTCTCACAAGCATTATATGCTTTACCTAAAGGATTTTCTATTTTTCTGTCTTTTAAACTCTAATTTTTCAAAATTTTTCCTTGTCTTTTAAACCACTTTATGAATTACTCTTATCATGAAATTTTTATGCAGTATAATTGTGTGTGGTTTTTCTACATCTTCTATCCTATTAAACATAAAGATAATGAAAATGTGAAAACCCTAAAAGATATGGACAGAAAAGCTTTGTACTTGAATTATAGGATGTAGATTTTTAAATATGGCTATTAGTAAATATATAGCATCAAACAATGGATAAAATATGTCAAACCATGGGATTTCCATTTTTGCAGACGGAGAAGAATGAGCTAGGACATAGAATTTCTACCCCTATTTGGTCCATAATATGTGATCCTTCTTTAGCTAAATGCCTCCTTTCTTTCCAATCATGGACATAGCTAGATTTAGAATTCTAATCTTTGATGATATCATGAAGTAAACTGCCATGAAGCGTTTTATGTTTTAACTAAAAGATCTTCTATTGTTTTGTCTTTTAAACGTTAGATTTTCAAAATTTTTTAATGTCTTTTAAACAACTTTATGAATTACTCTTCTTACCATGAAATTTTCATGCAGTGTAGGTGTATGTGGTTTTTCTACATCTTCTATCCTATTAAGACAATGAAAAAGTTAAAACCCTAAAAGACATGGACATAAAAACTTGGTACTTGGATTATAGGATGTAGATCTTTAAATATGGTTACCAGTAAATATATAATATCAAACCATTGGTAAAATATATCAAACAATGGGGTTTGCAACTTTTGCAAACAGAGAAGAATGAGCTAGGACATGGGATTTCTACCCCATCTTTGGCCCCCAAGATGTTTTGTTTGGTTTGTTGTCAAAATCCAACTTCTTCATCCTCTTAGATCCGGTCTATTATACAGAATATTGGAAAATGAAAATCATAATCGTAGATAATATCGATTTGAAAAAATGATACTCACTAAATATAAATTGAATAGTTTGTTATTTTGTAAATATGAGATACTTGTTTAACCAAATACTTCCTTTCTTTCCAATCATGGACACAACTAGATTTAGAATGCTAGTCTTTGATGATCTCATGCAGTAAACTGCTCACAAGTATTATAAGCTTTAACTAAAGGATTTTCTATTTTTCGCTCAATCTTAAGGTGGGCCTATAATCTTAAGTGTAGGTCTGGTCCTAATTTTGAATGGCCCTTTAATTTTTATTCCATAGCCTTATATATTGTTACCAATGTTATGCAAAAGGATTGAGGGGTAGAATTCCCAACCAAGAGATGATGCTCTGCCTACGGAAGGATATCCTAATGCATATTACTCTTCTCAAAACATATATGTTTATATAATTAAACAAACTTTATCAATGGACAATCGACCTAATAGGTCTTGTAAATGAAACGAATTACGTTGTGAGAATTGTCTCATAAAATAGGCCTATAAGTATTTGAATCGGATTAATCAAAACATGATTCCAAATATCGATTGATATAGTACAAAAAAAAAAAAATAATAATTAAGCAAACTTCCTAAGCTAAGCTAATTAACATAGTGTCCCCTATGGACCGGGCAACCACTCATAGAGGGCAGTTAAAACTTCCCCATTGATTTTGGCCTTATGAAAGACCTAAATGTACTCTACTCTTTTGTCATATACATTGAATCAATTTCTCTTCTTTTCTTTTTTCTTTTGTTTATTTGATACGCTATTGAATTGAGATATATACACATCTTTTGTACATACATGTAATGGCAAAACCAGAAATAACTTACATCCGAAGAAAAAATACATTATGCAAATGCCTCCTCATTTTGAGTTCCCCAGGTACTGTAGCAAACTGCTCCCATACATCATACCAAATCTTAATGCTATAACTTAACACAATGGACAAGTTTTAAAACCCCAAATCATCCAGAATCCAAAGTGGGAACTGCCACCCAATCCAATCATTAAAGCGACACAACAACTTCCCAATCAAATTTTGAACTACTTTTGGCTTGAATCACACTTTGCCAAGAAATGGGATTTCATCAATTTTAGCTTCTCAGTGATTTTAGTAACAACCAAAACTCACAAGTCCAAAATGCTTGTATCACACCTAATGCCATAATGAATAATTGTATATTGTGTATATGTATATTATATATGTAAAAAAAAATGAAATAAAGAGTTAAATCCTTGTAGAGTGGGATTTTTCTTTAGTTTTCCAATATACCCCAAATCGTGTCCCACAATATTATTTTTTGTACTAACATGATAAATTTTTTATATGTCAACTGCATGAATATGCATAAATAATAAAAATTTCCAATCGTCATCTTAAATAGATCCCTTAACTTAATATTTGAATTATGTAGTTTTTCACTAGATGCTTTGTTAGCTGACTCAAGAAGAATATTAGTCGGTAAGTAGGTGTCTCTCCTGATCTGTCCACGTACATTAGTTATAATATAAATAGATGAGAAGAACCCATTTGCTCTTTAACTATTATTCGACTTCCAAAGTTAACATATATTCTTTTCAACTTCATCCCCCAAAAAATGGCAAATACCCTTGCAGTTTTGGTTTTGTTTGCAGTTGCAGGCATATCCGCCACCATTGCCTATGATCCGGATGCGCTTCAGGACATCTGTGTGGCTGATTTGAACTCAGGTAAACTATATTCAATATTTCCCTTTCTTTTTCTTTTTTCTTTTGACTATTTTTACACCATTCTCTTGTACCATAGCATGATCTTAGAATCAAATTGTCAAGCGTAGCCGTGAGATTTTGCATGGAAATGCTATCCTTGTGGCCCCAAAAAATTGGGGGATGGGGGACAGATATGATGCAGCCTTAGGCTAGTTGCGTAACAAGATGTGCCATCACCTTGGAGTTGGAGGAAAAATAAAAACTTTTTGTTATTTTCATGGGTTAATACTTGCAGAATTTATATTAATTAGATCGTTATTCAACTATCAACATTTTTTATGAAATTGGGATGTAGAATTAGCCGAAAATTTTAGATAGCAATCTAACGATTACAAATCTTATGACTATTGATACCTACAGAAATGAGAGGAAATCCCCAAAATATTATTTTTTTTCTTTACAAATTATTTGACTTCCCACAACTCAACTAAGCCTCAATTTCTGCTCTGCCAAACAGGTGTGAAGGTGAATGGTTTTCCATGCAAGAGCAAAGTCAAAGCCGCAGACTTTTCATTTGCGGGTCTGGCCAAACCAGGAAACATCACCGGTAAATTCGGATCATTGGTGACAACAGCAAACGTGATGCAGATTCCAGGGCTAAACACACTGGGCGTATCACTGGCGCGCATAGACTACAAGCCTGGCGGGCTGAACCCACCGCACACTCACCCGCGAGGCACAGAGATGATCTTTGTGTTAGATGGGGAGCTCGACGTAGGGTTCATCACTACGGCAGATGTTCTCATAACCAAGAACATCAAGAAAGGTGAGATTTTCGTGTTCCCCAGAGGGCTGATTCACTTCCAAAAGAACAATGGAGAAAAACCAGCTTCCGTAATTGCTGCATTCAACAGCCAGCTGCCGGGAGCACAAGTTGTGGCTGTATCACTCTTTGCATCGACCCCGCCTGTGACGGATGACGCATTGAGTATAGCCTTCCAGATTGACACTAAGGAAGTTGAGAAGATCAAAGCTGGCCTTAACGGTTAGTTTGATCCGGATGCTTTTAAACTCAATTATTGAATAATAATAACAATAACAATAATAATAATTGAGTCGAGGAAGAAAATATGTAAAAGAGAAAAAAGAAGAGATGACTTTGTCTGTGTGTTTACCTCGGCTCACTTGGATTGGGATGGAAATAAATTATAATTGAGTTTATTTGTTGAATACTTTCTTTCCAATTTTTCTTAACGATAAAATTATAATTAGTAGTCTCTGTTTTTAAATATCCACAATAACTCTAAATCTGTCACGAATATTTCCTGAACAAGTAAATTTGTCCCATAATTTTCTCGCTGAGATAAATTCTGTGCATAGAAATCTGAAGAAAAATGCAAAAGGCAGACATTGAGAGCAAAACCTCTTATTAAATTACCAATCACAAAATTATATGGAAGTGTTTTACTTATTTTGGGAAAAAATAATCTGGAAAGAAATTTTTTTACAAAGATTTCTAGACACTATTGCAGACCGGAGATGGGGGATGCAGATCCACACTATTTTGGCACCAAAGTGTATGCGTCGATCTTGCCTAAAACCAAGGTTCTTTTTGTCACGCTCCGTCTCTCGAGTGTCTCTCGAGTCGAGCATGTGACAACTGTCATATCATCTCGGTATACGATAATGACTTCCCCATATACCAGAACAGCATAAGACATTCAACTAAAATCCAATCTATTTCAAAAATAATTTCGTAACATTCAAAAGGACCAATCTAGTCTACCCTATCTCAAAAGGTATGCATGCGGCCAACTTGGTCATTCTAAATTTAATGCATGTATAAAACAAAACTGTCTATTCAGAAATCCCACAAAATTCTTACAAATTCAAAAATAAGTTCAATGAAAGAAAAATAAAAGTTTAAATACAATTCACAAGTTTGGAAGTTTCCAATATCTAACAAAATGAAGTTTTAATTATAATTTCCATAAATACCCTCCATATGGGTCAAATTTAATTTCCTCAAAAATTTCTACCAAGGATAAATTTGTATCATAATTGAGAAACTTCACCAAAAATAGAACTTGACGAAATCCGGCACCAAAGTCAACTAAATCTCCACTAATTTAAACTTCCTCTGTAAAATGATAAGAAGAGGGGTGAGTATGAGAATATTCAATGAGTGGAGTGCAATGATATGATTATGTTAATAAATGAGGGGTGAGTGTGGGGGAGTCAAAGTATATGCCACAAACAATTCGTTGAATATAAAATAGTTTCAACAATCACAGTAATTTAAAAATAAATGCACCCACAATTTCAAATTTTTTGAAAATCATGGGGTCTCCCTAAAGAAATCACTTCCGACTAAGATTTAGCCGAACCCGGGTGAAAACACACCAAGAAATTTTTAATCCATTTGTTTCAAAATATTACGATCCCCTTCTTTGATATTGACTCGTACCTCACCGGGGTGCAACCGGATGGTACGATTTCGGAAGAGGAAGTCACATCTACCTCCCTTGCTCATAAAACCCCAACCACATCACCCCATCGGTTGCTCAATGGAGGGAATGACTATAGTCATTTACATTACATGCATCATCATTTCACAATATCCAATCCTCATTCAATGTGCCATAATACCAACAATTAGATTTCCAAATCATATATCACATTCATGAACACAATTTCAAATTCCATATAACACAAGTTTACTCGCAAATAATATAGATGCATACATAATTCAATTCTCATTTTAGGACATCCCACAATCACAAAAATTTATACAAAATCATATAAAACATTTAAAATCATTTATAAAAAGAATTAAAATAATTTTGCTCATTTAAGACACAATGAACCGTCTACTCATCTCTTGGGACGGTGTTCACTCCCAATTCCACAATCAATTTGACGTCTTATTCCTCTTCAGGTTTTAATTACTTTGACATATAACAATCAATACCAATTTTCTTTAAAATCACTTATAGGGTTATGGTAATTTAATTTTTCTCCAAGTTTATAGAACCCTAATTTCATAAATCTATCAATGGTAATGTCTAAGTTCACCCAATGCATGTCATTTTCATCAATAAATTACCTCTATATGCATTTTCCCTAATTTCACAATATTCTCAAATCCTAGGTTTTATTCTCCAATTTAATTCCCCCAAATCCTAATAACAAAGTTCAATCTTCTAATGAAAAGCTCAAATTAGGTTTTCCTTTAATTTGCTCCTTCCCTAGGTATGACTGGGGTTTTGGAGGGATTAATGGAGTGATTTAATAAAGGTGTAATAAATTTTTTAGAGAGGGAAATTAATAATGTGGGAGAGAGTGAAAATGTAGAGGGAGAAAGTTAGGTTTTGAGAGAGAGAGACGAGGAGTTGAGAGAGAGAGAATGAGTCAAATGAATGGGGATGAGAAATAAATTTTGTTAGTGGAAGATGAAATTACCATTTTGCCCTCATAATTTTTAGGTGTCCATTGAATTTGGTGGGCATTTTGGTCATTTCTCTCATTTTCATGTGTATGAGTCGATTCGGGTGGCTTACAAGTCGATTTGTGTGGGTGTGTGTTGAAGGCATAAGTCGATTTGCCATGTGAGTAAATCGACTCACAAAATGCTAAGTGAGTCGATTTGTGTAAGGCACGAATCGACTCATGTGAGTCATCCTTAGAAGTGCTTCTGAACAACTAAGCAAACTGACTTGCCACAGGATGAATCAACTCATCATTTGAAGTCTGAATCGATTTGCTCCTTAGGGAAATCGACTTGCGTGAGTGAAGTCTCAGAACCTCTTTCTGATCCACATGCAAATCTTCTTGTGGCCTAGTGAATCGACTCATCATTCAAAACTGAGTCAATTCATGCCTCCCACAAATCGATTTGGCCTTTGTTTCCTTCTATACAAGTCGATTTCCTTTTCCTCCAAATTGATTCAAACCTTTTTGCATTTTCTTCCCAAATCAATTTCCCTCCTTGGGAAATCGACTTCTCGTCTTCATGCCTTAGAAACCCTTCCGCAGTCATTCTGAATCGATTTGCTTCATTTTGCAAGTCGATTTCCACTCCTTTTTTTTTAATAAATCGATTCAATTTCTCATTCTTATTTCCATGAGAGTATAAAACTCGCAAAAATTGAAATTTTATATTCTAAATTTTCAAATATTATAGTCTAAGCCCCGAAATCAATTATAGTCCAATTTTTCCTACATGCTTCAAGACATAAATAAAAGTTCTCAAACATTGAATTTTCAGTGTTACACTTTTGTTCCCAAAATCAAGTTTCCTCAAAAAGAAAATGTAACAACTCTTAGACTATAAACACTATCATAGACATGTAGCAACCCTACTAGCGTATGAATAAGCACTGCATTGAAAACAAAGAAAGTGTAAAATTACATGAACCAAATGAACCAATAATTAAACAGACTAAATTGTACATGACAACTCATATCAACATATTTTGATTAATTTTAAATCAAATCATTAATATAATTTCATTGATTCAAATAAACACATGTTCAAGAAATAGTCAAAACATGGTAGTGTAAACATTTGATCGAGAATTTGATTTATCTAGCTCATAACTCATTTGGACAACATGGGCTTCAACATAAACAACATTAGATCATCGGGAATTAATATAATATTTGTTCTTGATAGATTTCCAAAGCTTGGATAACTTTTTCCATGAACAATTTACAGTGCAATCTATACCTGCAAATACCACAAAAGAAAAAAGCACAAACAGGTCTTAGGAATTAAAGTAAAGACTGCATACTTTATGGCAATTGCCTAAGATTTTCTGATCTTGCTCAGAAGTTATAGGAAATTCTATATGCATCTGCTGGCATTCTTCTTGTAACTTCTTGGCAGCCTTTCTTTCCAAGCTTGGGATTGAAGGTACATCTCCATCTAACCAACAAAACAATGTTCTAGCGGCTGCTATGACTGCTCCATCAACAAAATTATCCCCACCATTTGATAAATGACCTGCTACAAATTCTTGGTGAATATAGATAGGACTAAATCAAAAACACAACTGCAAGATCAAAGTAACTGAACAGAAACCTCAGCAGCACATACTGTTGTGATAATATTCTTTAGGAAGGCCAGCTGCATTGAAAACTGATGGGAAGGAATCCAAATCAATTTGTGCATTTCCCAAAAATTTAATATCAATTCTGTTTAGGATTTTATTAGGCACAAGCTTATAAATATGTACAGATTGCAGATCTGTTCATGATGTAGAAGAGATTTAATTATCTACTAAATTGGTTCTTAAGAGTAAAATCCAGTAGATAAAAGGGGAGCAAACACAAAAGCTTGGGGGTTCAGCATTGTCTGAAAGGAAGAACCTTTGACAACACTAGAGATACACTTGAAGCACCTATATCTTTTTTATAACATTAAACCTTCTGAGTAAATTTCTCTCACACAAGATGATTGTTAGTAGAATATTCTTACACATAAGGGTAATATGCATTAGGATATCATGTTCATTAATGTTTGTGATTTAATGTTATGCATTTGTTCCTTGTTTTGCACTCAAGCTTTTCTTTCCCATTGGCGGCACTTTTCTTTTAACCAATGAAGAGACGATTTTGCTGCATTTAAACGTTAGAGTTTGATAGAAATAGAAATAGGCAAGTAAATGAACAGAGGATGACCGTTGTGTTCATGCCATATTTGAAATCTAGTTTCTGACAATTTTCGGGTCGACCAGTTTACTGAGGGGCATCAACCTGTAATCAAATTTTTTGTGTTGTAAATTCACTTGAAGAGGTCGACATATTAATGTGATAGGTCGACCAATTTGGCTTGTTGACAGATTTATGTTTACGTGTTGACCAATTTTATGATCCAAATCAAATTGAATAGTATTGTGTTGACCTTTTAAACTTTTTGATAAAGAAGATGTCAACATATTAAAATTTTAGGTTGACATAGTTCTGTTCCAAAATTAATTAGTGGACATGATGTGTTTATACCGGTTGACATACTTTAGTGTATCAATATAATTGCAATGAGGCATCGATATCTCTATGTTAAGAATCAAAAAATCTTTGTCAACATATTAAGGATTTCAGGTTGACATGATCCTATTTTAGGACAAATTGGTGGACCAGGTATATTTGAATTGGTCAACATATTTTAACTTCCAAATCGACTTAGTCCTATCCTTACAATCAATTAGTGGACTTGACACTTTTAAATTGGTCGACGTGTTTGGTGTGTTGACAAATTTTAGATGCATGTCATCATGTGATTCTTACGAAAAAGTAGAATGGGTAAACAATTTATCGGGCATGTCAACCCTTCTTTATGTTTTTGTGGAGATCCTTATCGATATAAAATTTTAATGGGTTGACCCAAGATTTAAATTGGTGGACGTGAGAACTTAAATAGGACCACAAGATATAAATAGGTTGACATATAAAAGTAGTCTGGTCGACATAGGAAAACAGGTGGACCAATTTGGAAGTCATGTCGACAGGCTCTTACTTAGGTCGACCAGGTGTGTAAAAGGCTATATCGGGTTGACATATTCTCGGGGGTGTCGACAAAATCTAACTTAGACAAATATTGTTGTTTTGATTTGTTCAGGTTAACAAGGATTATTGGCAAGTCAACATGTTCATGGTAGAGTTTAATTGGTTCACATGGTTCTTAAAATTGGTTGATCTGGATTGACAAGTCGACATGTATTATTACTAGGTCGATAAGGTTTGCAGATGTGTGATTTTTCAGACTTATCGTCTGATAATTTTTTATACATTTAAGTCCATTTTCTCCTTTGAATTTCTTTTATCATCAAAATTTAGCATTCTCAATAGATTTTATACTATCTTAGCATCCAACAAAATTAGAGTCAGCATACCCGACGATCTCAAGTTGATCTGACCTCTGATATGCAAGCATGTATTCTTTTATTCTTTATGAGATCGTAAGACTCATTTGGCTGATTTCAAATGGTCTCCTCCTAGATTACTTAATTATCTGCTCAACATTCTAGTAATATACACAATATTTGAATGTGTACAAACCTATGCATGCATAGGACTCTACATTGTTGACGCATAAGGAATCTTTTGCATTTCCTTTTCCTCAAATTATTATTAAAGCACCGATTGAGATTAAACTTGTCTTTCTTAGCCACAGGGGTATCACCTAATTTGCAATCTTGCATGTCATATATTTTAAGAACCTTTTCGATATAGTTCTTTTGCGATAATCCAAGAATACCCTTGGAGCGATCCTGATAAATCTGGATACATAAAATAAAGGAGATGTCACCAAGATTTTTTATCTCAAAGTTCTTATTTAAAAATCTTTTAGGGCAAGCAAAATGTTATCTACATATAAAACCACTTTATGAATTAGTAAAGAACATAATGAGGATTAACTAGAAGAATAAGGAGATTCATTTCTATATAGAACATAGTATAGATAAGGTTTGTGTAGTAGAGAAACCTGATTTTCCTCATGATAGTAAGGATGTCATTATGCATGAAAATTGTGATTAAGATAACGGAAGGGTAGATGAGGGTGGGGAACCTCAGAGTCAAAATGAAGAGGGAAGGGTACATAAGAGTTATCATAGGGAGAATGAGCATGAATGTTGTGATGAAGATGAAAACAAGAATGAGGATGGTGGGGAACACGAGAGTTATCCTATAAGGGTTTGGATAATAATCCACACAACAGTGATTTTGAAGATAGTTTATTCAGCATTCGGTTTGAAGAGAGTGATCCTAAAGACAAAGGCCCAAACATGTTTAAAGTTGAGGTCGAAGTTGACAGACATAGGCATGATGGAGAGAACTCTATGTCCAGAGCCCTTTTGTAGAGTGTGAGGTGCATAATTCAACTTTTGTAGAGGGCATTATAGAATCAAATAATAAAGAAACAAATGTGAAATTTAGAGATTGGGAGGAGTATGCAGATAATGAAGAGGACTTGATACAACATAAATAAAGAGGAGAGTGATGATGAAAACATTGAGCCCAAAAATAAAAAATCTAGGTACGAGGAGTTCAAGGACTAGAACTCTAAATTTATTGAATTTAGATAGGTAGCTTTTTGAAAGTTTAAATATTTTAAAGAAGTTTTGAAGGACTATGTTCTATAATGTGAAGAACTTTAGATTTCTGAAAAATAACAAAGAGAGGGTTAGATTGGGATATGTTGAGGCTGCGATTAGTTGGTCAATTGCAAGAAACTATATCGACATGAAAAGATAGCCCTCCTTGTCGCTTATAACCCTACACATTCTTGTGCAAGGACCTGCAAAAAAAAAAAAAAAAAAAAAAAACCATGCAACATCTAACTAGTTAGCAAAGAAATGGGTGAAGAAAGTGATGCAAGATCCTTATATCAAACTACATATTCTTCAAAACAAGGCTAGAGAAAAAAGTTTTGTTAAGTTGTGGAAGAATGAAGGCTTAAAGGCAAGAGAAAAGCAAAAAAAATTGCAGAAGGCTAGGTGAAGGAGCACTTCTTTCCGCTAAGGTTGTATTTTGAAGAGATTTTGAGAACCAACAGGAGAAGCATATGTTAGATAAAGAGCTTTATGGCTCAAGGTGATGTGAATCCCTTGTGTATCCTCTACTTACTAACTCTAACCTTCAAAAGGTTGCATATTTGTCTTGAAACTTGTAAGATGGGGTTCTTGGCAGAATCTAGGCCTTTTAGTGGATCGGATGGCTATTTCATGAAATCAACTCGTGGAGGCCAATTGCTAGCGGCTATTGATAAGGACCTCAATGACACAATACTCCCACTTGTGATCTAAAAGTACATGCTATCGCCAATACGCACCCCAAGATCCTGCAAGGCTATGATAATATCTTTCCAACAAAAAAATACTAGTTTGCACAATGTTTTAAAACCAAAGATATAATAAATAAAAGTTGTTCAGTGTTTCAAAATATATCTTTCAAAATATAAAATTTTACTTTAGAAGAAAACGTGAGGAAAATACATCACACAAAGAGTTTCAAAAATGTCCTCTAATGGATCCGACTATATGCCACAAAATCCTCATTAAGAGGGACCAATACCGACGGTCAGTCCCGGACAGCTCTTCTCTTCGGCTGGATCTAGCTACCGATCAAGTGATCTGTCTCTATACCTCCTCTGAAAATGGATGAGAGGAGAGGTGAGTATAAAAATATCCAGTGAGTGAAGTGCAATGGTTTAGCTGTGTAAATGAGCGAGTGGTGAGCGTAGAAGTGTTAAACAATATCTTCAAAACATATTTTCATTCGAACAAAATATCAAGTGATCAATCAAATATTCATATCAAGAGCCATGATTTTTCCACAACACAAAATACACTTTTCCAATATTATGGGTTTGCCTCAAAATCTCTCCACCGATGGCTTGGCCCGGACCATCCGGCGGAACTGTCAAGGGGTTTTCATTATCATCGGTCATAAAACATCAACCCCGACCTTGGCGTTAGCTCGCGGCCTCTTCGGAGGTGTAACCGAATAGCCTCGAAATGGACTTGGGGGCATGTCTCTACCGTCGCCCACCCCCTCAAGTCTACCAAGCTCTCCACGTCGCCTCCTCGAATCGACCCGTGGAAGCTTAAACTCGACCGGTCATCTCATAATTGGGTGCTCACGCCCCATACATGCACCATGGGGGCTCAGGCTCATGCCCCAAAGCCAACACATAAACCATTTTGCAAACATCACAGCATGTGTCATAAAAATCAACATTCAGCGAACAATATCTGTAGAAAAAATTTATCATGTTTCAAAAATATATTAACCAGTGCCCAAATCTCATGGCTCAACACAACATACTTTTAGGAATATTCCGCAATCACAAAACATTTTATAAATTCAAGTTACGAAAATCATTTTAAAAAAATCATGAAAAATCATTTCTCATTCAAAAACACAACAAACCGTCCACTCACCATTCTCAGGGAGGGTAGTCACTCCCAGATCTGTCTACAACAAAGGTCCTGTCCTGATCAGCTTGTCCAAACCCTATAGGATATTATCATAAAATCAAATTCATCACTGCCGATCATCTCTCGTCAACCCAAGAACCCTAATATCCAAGTCCAAGATTTTCTCTCACTTATTGTGACTTAAAGATCTCCTAAACCCCAACAAATAAATGATTAAATAAGGCAAAACTTGGGTTAGAAAATTGATTTGAGTGTACTAAAACCCTTGATTTACAGCGCCAGATCCTTAAGCTTCTCTCCAAGATCAAGACTAAAATCTAATTTTTTTTAGAGTTGGACGAGTAGTTTAGAGACCTTAGTCTAAAGATTTGGTATAAATCGATTGGGGTTTGGAAAGAGAGAAAAATGATCTAGAGAGAAAAAGTTAGATCTGGGTTTTTGTAGGTTTTGGAAGTCCACTTCTCTATTTATTGCCAACCCATTTTCAATAATTATTTAGTTATATTCCTAAATTGCATAAATACGCTGGGTCATTGGGAAAGTCACCAAATAGATTTAAAATACTCAAACTTGTGTTCTGCTGAGGGGATTTGTTTATTGTTCAGTGCCGAACAGGAAAAGATAGACAATAAAATTTTAAAGGAAGTAAACCAAGAGAGATGAAAATTTTTGGGATATTTTAAGATATCGTATATAATATAAATTTAGTGAAATATAAATGATGGCTTAAGTGGCTTAGTGATTGATTATATCTTTTTGCACACTTTGGAGGTCATGGGTTCCATTCTCAACCAAGGTAAGTCACATCCAAATCCCAAGCAAATTTCAAGAACTCACATTGGTCGGTCAAGTCACATGCAACACTGATCGGTCAAGTCTCCAGAGCATAGGTGTTCGGTAGATTGAAAGCAAATGTGAGGACCGACGACAATGACCGAACAAGAGAAATGAATTCATTAATGATGTCGAATGGTAAATAAAAATACATTTTATTCCAAAATCTCACATTACCGACAATACACGTTGTCGATCATGATTTCACGTTATCGATCGGTGGTAAAATAATAAATAGGAATTTCATGGGTATCTCAAAATAAAATAGAAATTCAAAATTGGATATCACCGACAGTCAATCCATCTGTTTCACATTGTACCGATGATGAAATTATTTCAATATCGAACGGGCAAGATAAATGATAAAGTAAGGTACTGATGGAAAAATATTTAGACACGACAATGTACCAACAGGTGTATGAAATGAGCGATTACAAATTTCATCTTCCACTGTATACCTAAAAATCTCACAATTTCAATACCGACAGGTTCTCACAATACCGATGAGAGTTTTAATACCGACCGGTTCTCACAATACCGACGGGAGTTTTAATACCAACCGATGGTTAGATGGCCAATAGGAATTTGGGAACCTAGTATCGACAGATTTAAACTTCATCTTCACAATACCGATGAGTATCTCATAATTATCGATCGGCAGATGATTACCATCGACTACTGACTGGGAAACCAAAAATTTGAGGGACTGTTCACTGAATTTAGATTTCTACCAAACACTAAAATTCCTCTGAGTATCGAATGGTTAAAATCCACCAAGCACCGATTGTCGAACACCCAAATAACTGACGGCTCTGGTGATCAGGATTCCAATGATCAATAACTTAGAAATTTTTAAAATCTATCAACTAGGTGTTTTAAAAAAAAAGTTCTGACCATTCTGAACAACAAAAATTTATATTTTTATTTCAAATAAATTATTCTCACATATTTTTATATATATAAAAATTTTCCAATTATCCATTTAAAACAAAATCATAATTCGGACGTGTCCGATGTTACACTTGCTTTAGCTATTGTAGAAGTAGAAGAAACTAAATCTTGGAATAGGCTTTTGGACCATCTTCTAAGAGTCATTAAAGAGGACAAAATATGGACTTTTATGTCATATCAGTTGAGGCATGTAATATTGCATGCTTCTCTATGAAAGATATCTTTTTTATGTAATGTTGCAGGCATCTGTATGAAATATTTGTGTCTATAGGTGTGTCTTTTATTAACTAAACATGCTTTATGTTTGCAAGATTAATCAATGCAATCTTGGCCATTTCCCCACTTTCAAACCATATGTTATCAGTGAGACATTTGTATGGTAGCGTACACAAGAAGTTTCGAGGCTTGGACTTGAAGAATATATTCTATGCTGCTGCAAGGGCTATATATGAGGCTGATTTTATAAGAGTAATGATAGATATAAGGAAACTATAGCTAAGAGCCTATGCATGGTTAATGAAAAAGGATAGAAAGACATAGACAAGGTTTACATTCTCTCGATATAGTAAGTGTGATTTAATCATTAATAACATTTGTGAGTCTTTTAATTCAAAATTATTGAATGCAAGAGACATGCTTATAACAAGTATGCTTGAAGTAATCAAAATTGAATTGATGGCTAAGTTTACTAAAAATAGAACTAAAATATCATCTTTTAAAGGATATATATGTCCTATCACTCAATAAAAAATTAAGCAACTGAAGATGCAAAACAAGCACTTGTTTCCACTCTTAGCTAGTGGTGGAATATATGAGATTTCTTTTGGCTATTGCAAATACATTGTCAATTTAGAGAATAGGATTTGCAGCTGCCAAAAATGGGAACCAAGTAGCATTCTTTGCCCTTATGCAATTAATTGCACACTTGCATCGAAAGAAAAACCTGAAAAATATGTATCTAGTTGCTATAGTGCAGTTGCATATGCCGAGTGTTATGCCTCCATTGTTTATCCTTATAATTATCCAAATATATAGAACAAAAAATGAAACCCCAACCTTGTTGCCTCCTAACTATAAAAGAAATAATAGCGTCCGTCGAAGAAGAGGAAAAAGGAGGCCACTTAAGTTCCACCAAAAGATCCTTATAAACTTTCTAGAGTTGGTACCATCATTAAATGCTCAATTTGCAAGCAAGTTGAACATAACAAGAGGTCTTGTAGCTACAATCCCAAGGTGACTTTTTTACTACCCTTAATTCACTTGTCATTGGACTTATATGATTCATCAAGCCAATATTTCATTGCAGTCCAAAAGTCAATTAGAAAATCAGGCCTGTGCTTCTTCAAATGGTGCATTTGAAGCTTACAACAGCAGTTCATCTCAAGATTTCCACAACCAGTCGTAAGTTGTTCATCCAACACCTCCTTAAGTTCAATTATCAATATCTCCTAGAGAAAGGAAGAAGAGAACCACTGGACCTGATTTCTAAATCTAATGTATTGAAACTGAGTACTATGTGATGTGTTACAAATGATTTCTAAATATGTACATAATTAAACTACTTAAATGTTTTATGATTATTATTGCAGACTATTAGTATTTTGTGATTATATAGAAGACTAATTAGGTGAGACTGATTAGGGTTATGTAGATTGGTTTATATTTTAGAAATTTTTCATATCATTCAAAATTCATTTGTACTCAGATCGTTTATGTTCTGTGATTCTCTAGAGTGAAGGCTAATTAGGGTAAATACAAAGTGGTTTGTGTTTCAGATTTTTTTTCCCTCCCATTCAGTAATCATTTGTGTTCTGATTTAGGATACTAATCTTTGATGATCTCATGATGTAAACTTCTTGCAAGTATTATATGCTTTACCGAAAGGATTTTCAATTTTTCTGTCTTTTAAACTCTAGATTTTCAAAATTTTTCATTGTCTTTTTAAACCACTTTATGAATTACTCTTCTTATCATGAAATTTTTATGCAGTGTAGTTGTGTGTGGTTTTTCTACATCTTCTATCCTATTAAACATAAAGATAATGAAAATGTAAAAACCCTAAAATACATGGACAGAAAAGCTTTGTACTTGAATTATAGGATGTAGATTTTTAAATATGGCTTATAGTAAACATATAGCATCAAACAATGGGTAAAATATGTCAAACCATGGGATTTCCATTTTTGCAGATGGTGAAGAATGAGCTTGGACATAGAATTTCTACCCATATTTGGTCCATATGATGTTTCGTTTGGATTGATATCAAAATCCAACTTCTTTAACCTTTTAGATCCAATTTATTATATAAAATATTAGAAGATGAAAATCATAATCGTAGATAATATCTATTCGTAAAAATGATGCTCACTAAATATATATTGAGTAGTTTTGTATTTTGTAAATATGAGATACTTCTTTAACCAAATGCCTCCTTTCTTTCCAATCATGGACACAACCAGAATTAGAATGCTAATCTTTGATGATCTCATGAAGTAAACTGCTCACAAGCATTATAAGCTTTAACTAAAGGTTTTTTGATTTTTCTGTATTTTAAACTCTAGATTTTCAAAATTTTTCAACGTCTTTTGAACCACTTTATGAATTACTATTATCATGAAATTTTTATGAAGTGTAGTTGTGTGTGGTTTTCTACATCTTCTATCCTATTAAACATAAAGACAATGAAAATGTGAAAACCCTAAAAGACATGGAGACAAAAGCTCTGCACTTGATTATAGGATCTAGATTTTTAAATATGGTTAACGGTAAATATATAACATCAAACGATAGGTAAAATATGTCATTTCCCATTTTTGCGAATAGAGAAGAATAAGCTATGACAAGGAATTTTTAACATTGAAAATTTGGTGTTAGAGAAATTTCATTGAATTTTCAATGTTCTTTATAAAAATATCAGGAAAAACCGGTTGAGATTGAATTTTTAATTTATTCTCTCATATAATTCTAAAAGAATTGTATAGTTTGGTGGTGTAAAGTTTTTTGAGAACTTTGAATAAGGGACAAGCCAACTTGTGTTATTGTTAAGTTGGCTTCTGTTTATGAAATGTAAACGGCAAGTAGACTTGTGTTGTTATAAACTTAGCTTGTGTTTATGAGATGTGAGGGACAAGTCAAATTGTATATGGTTAGGTTGGCTTGTGTAGATGGAATGTGTGAGACAAGTTGGCTTGTGCAATTATAAGCCAACTTGATTAGTTTACAAACTACAATTTCTAAGGCTTGGTCTTGTCGGGTCGACTTATACAAGACAAGCCGACTTGGTAAGTGTACAAACTAAGGTTTTTGAGGCTTAATGTTGATAGGTCAACTTAGTTAGTGCTCAGGTCGACTTGATTTCTGAATTCTAAGTCGATTTGCTTATAGTACTGGTCGATTTGTCCAATGAATTCTGAGACTATAGGTCAACTTGTTCACAAGTAGGTCAACTCGTCCATGTGAATTTTGAACCTACAAGTTGACTTGTTCATGGAGCAGGTCGACTTGTCCAGTCGAATTTCAATTGTTTTAAGGGTATAAAATGACTAAAAATGGCAAACAACCTATGACGACCCTCTATCTAGGCGTCACACCACCTAGCTAAAAGAAACAGACATGCAAATGCGAAAGCAACAAACATAATTAAAATGCGATGTCCGAACTCGCAACAGTCGCACTCTTCGTGTATGATAACACGGAAGGAGATTTAAATTAAAAGAATACCATTTACTTGATCTTTCCAAGAGGAAACTTGGTAGAGTCTCTCATATTTAGTGACTATTAGCCACCTGGGGTTAATAAGATAACCTGACAGACATCAATATAACAGTTCTATTATCAGACAAGCTGGCATCAATTGCCCTCCTGGCCATCCAGCACCATATGGCATAATATACAAACACTTTATCCATAAAACTATAGATGAGGTTTCTTTATACCAAACCATATATCTATACTTACTACATGACTCAGACTATTCAAAAGAACACAAATATGTACATCACTCAAACAAGATACAAAGGTTGAAGATGTGTAGGGATCTAAATCCCTCAGCTCAAATGTCTCTACTCTGAGCTTCCCTCTCGTCTTCCAAATCACCTGAAAATAAGAATATCAGAGTCAGTATAAGCTGAGCAAGGACGCAGGGAACCAGTGGCATGCATAGCAAGCAAGTAAGAATCAAGATATCAACATCATTATACAGTAATGTGCATATTATCACTAGCATTCTCAAGAAAACAGTATAATTGTCATTTATGGAGCTATTATTCTTTTTCATATTTAGTGTTCCAAATAACTCAATAATTAAAGAAAGAAATAGAACTTCAAACCAAGTTAGTGTATGAGAGTCTGGAAGAGCGAGCCAAATTTTGGTATTTCTAAATATAATCTAGTTCTTTTTGGGTTAGACACCTTAAACACTTCACCAGCTTTTAATTCTACCATCGTAGGGAGAAGAGATACAACCATAGTTCCTCAAACTCACAGGCTTCGCACAAGGTTTAAAACTCTATAAACAATCCGCATTCCTCAACCTTTGTCCATGGGCTTCGTATAAGCTTTAGGAGGAATTTTCGTGCCATCACTTTCTCTTTACTTTTCTTTATGTTTCTTATAAGATAATCACTACCATTTATCACAAGATTTGCATTAGTTTTACTGCTAAACATCACAAATAAGCAATTTGAATAGTTAGTCCACTCATAGCATTCCATTGGCTATCTCAATGAGTTATCAACATAAACAAGTTTCAGTAATACAGCTATATCTTGAACTGCAATGCAAGAATTAATATGAATCAAGTTGTCACACAAAATTTAAACACAAAGCTACAACTTTTATGTTCATAACTAAGTTCAATTCCAATTGTGCAAAGAAAGCCAACACAACCATTTTTTAGCCTAAAATCTATAATACCATTTGCCCAGTCGTGGTAGAACTAACATAACATTTTCTACACACCTCGGATTAAGGCGATTCTAGCTACCACTTAAAGATTAGAGATAGAACTATAATTTCTGTTCAGAGCTTTGCCTAATTTAGTCTAGAAGGCAGCTCAAAATTGATGTAAAATTTAGCATCGAAATAGAGTAGAAACAGGGTAATTTTTCTACAGAAACATATTAATTTAAAAATTCACCAAAAATTCATTTCTCAATGAAACTATACGAATCATATCTTATTTTAAAGCTAGGAAGTCTAGTTTCCTCAGGAGGAAACCTCACACAATTTGAAGCTGTGCAGGGAAAGTTATAAATCAAAAGCTAAAGACTGGTAAGGCTGTCTAGCATATAGAATTTTTAGGGTTTCATTCAAGAACGAAATTTTTTTTTCCCTAATTCATTTCATCTATGTTCCAATAGCATAATTCCATCCAACAACATGTTCTACAGTATTATTAGGCATCAATTTAATAAACACATACAAGGTACTTGCCTTTGGAAGCTGGAAATTCACTTTGCCCTCCTATGTGCTTCTTCCTTCAAATCCCTAGCTTCCCAAGGGTTTTTCAGCTTGTTTTACAACTTTTATACTCTTCTTTATGCTGGAACACTTAGTAGTTGGATGGAGGTTGTAGGATTTAGGCTTAAAGTGCACTTTTCATGGGTTTAGGGTTTTGTTTTTGGGAGGAAGAGGAGGAAGACGATAATAGTGTTCGAGAATGAAAGATATCCTTCGCTTTCCATGTCTCTTCACAACTCTAAGTGGATTGTGGGGTCCAAGCATAGAGATGTGTCAAAGACTTAAGTGCCATGTGTTAGATGAGGAGGTGCCATGGTGTCTAGTGTCATGCCTTGTGTTTATATGACATGTACATGTTGTGGGTCCCATATCAAGCCTTGTGTGGGTCCCACCCCAAACTCTAACTTGGTTTTCATTCCGTTCGTTCTTATTCGTCGATATATCCCACTAGTCCATACAAATTTTAATACATACAATTTATAATTAAAACCATAACAAAATAAAGCATGCATCGCATATGAAAATTCATGAATTCTAGTACGGTGCAATACAATAATTTTAATTGCGTTCAATAAAATATAAAAATTGTAAATGAAATGCATGTTTTAATATTTTCTCAAAATTAGGCCTTACATCCTTCCCCCTTTAAAGATCCAGTTCTCTGGATCATCGCTCGTGCTAAAAAAGATAAAGATACCTCTTTCTCATTTCTGACTCTAGCTCCCAAGATGCCTCCTCAAAGGTGTGGTGTCTCCATAGAACTTTTACTAATCTAATAATCTTGTTCTTTAAATTATGTTCCCGAGAATCTAATATCTGGATTGGTTGTTCAACATAAGTTAGATCACTTACAACCTGAAGTGGCTCATCACTGATCATATGTGAAGGATCATAAACATACTTCCTTAACATGGAAACATGGAAGGTAGGGTGAACTCCCTCAAGAGCTGAAGGTAAAGCCAACTTATAAGCTGCTACTCTAACTCTGGCTAGAATCTCGAAAGAACCAATAAATCTAGGACTGAGCTTTCCATTTTTCTTTTCAAACCTTATCACCCCTTTGATTAGAGAAAACTTAAGAAAAACCTTATCTCCCACCTCAAATTCCAATTCCCTGCGCCTCTAATTAGCATAACTCTTTTGGTGAGATTGAATTGTTCTAAGCTTGTCTTGAATGATTTGAACTTTTTTATGTGGTTTCTTGTAGATAAATAGGCCCTGTTTCATATTGAAACATCTGTTTTTCTCCTACTCCGTCTCAACAAAGAGGAGTTCTACATTTTTTCCTATATAGTGCTTCAAATGGTGTCATGCCAATACTTGAATGATAGCTATTATTTTAAGCAAATTCTACTAGCATTAAATATTTAGCCCAACTTCCATGGAGCTCTAAAACACAAGCTCTCAACATATCATCTAGAGTGTGTATAGTCCTCTCTGACTGCACATCTGTCTGAGAATGGTACAACGTAGAGAAGTTAAATTTAGTTCCCTACATGGTCTGAAAACTTTGCCAAAATCGGGAAACAAATCTCAGATCTTTATCAGAGACAATGGATATTGGTATGCGATGCAATCTCACAATCTCATCGACATAAATTTTAGCCAGTTTCTTTATGGAATAAGTCATTGCCATTGGGAGAAATGAGTTGATTTAGTGAGATGATCCACTATAACCAAATACCATCAAATCCCCTCAGAGTTCTAGGCAAACCTGAAACCAAATCCATGGTAACGTGCTCCCATTTCCACTTAGTAATAGAGAGTAGCTCATGTAGTCCATCTGGTCTCTAGTATTTAGCCTTTACTTGTTGACATGTTAAGTATTTACAAACAAACTCAATAACGTCTCTCTTCATACCAGGCCACCAAAAGGATTAACACAACTCCCTGTACATCTTGGTAGATCCTGGATGAACAGAAAAGGCCGAATTATGTGCTTCCTCCAAAATTAATCTCCACAATCCCTGGGTTTTTGGAACTACCAATCTATCTTGAAATCTTACTACCTCATTTGATATATTGGATTCAAGTTTCCCCCCTTTTTGCACGTCTCCCTTGAGCTTAATCGTCATCTCATCAATTTGCTGGGCATCCTTAATGCAATCAGATTAATTTGGTCGGACCATAAACTGGGCCAAAAGAGATACCTGACTGGTAATCTCAGCATCAATCCTTAGCTGCTCAAACTTAGCTATCATCTGATGCTCTCTTACCCGTAGAGATACGACAAACACAATGGATTTACGGCTGGGTAGGTTTGTAACTACATTTGCTTTACCGGGTTGATATTGAATAGTAACATCATAATCCTTCAATAGTTCAAGCCATCTGCATTGTTTTAAATTCAACGCTTCTTGAGTAAATAAGTACTTGACATTTTGATAATCGGTGAATATTTCATAGTGCTCACCATATAGATAGTGTCTCTAAATTTTCAAAGCAAAAATAATAGTTGTAAGTTCTAGATCATGTGTCGGATAGTTCACCTCATGAGATTTCAACTGTCTGGAAGCATATCACATTCTGTCCCTACATCAATTCACTCCAAACCGGTCCTAGATGCATCACTAAAGATCACATATCCTTGTCCACTGACCAGTAACGTTAACATTGGGGCTGATGAGCCTATCCTTTAGCGTCTGGAAGCTAGCTTCACACTAAATCGTGATATGTTGTAAAAAGCTGAGCTACTAGATACCTCTGGAAGAAGGATCGCAATCCTCTTCTAAATCTCTTGACTCTCCTTTTATCTGCATCAACTAATTTTGGAGCATACACTGACAATCTAATAAAACGGTCCTCATACTGGCTAACAGTCTGATTGCCCTGCTTCAAATTCAGAAATTCAGGCATCTTCTGATCTTTAATAAATGTAAGTACGTACCGCTCATGAAAAATCTGAGTAAAATCGCCCCAAGTCACATACTAGAGATCATTTCTGTATCGGAGTCTCAACTCCGAACTCCACCAATCATAAGCAGCTTCCTTCAAATAATGAGTGGCAAGTCTGACCTTATACTCTTCAACAACCATAAATTCAGAAGAGTCTTTGCATCTCTACAATCTAGGTCTCTGCCACCTGAGGATCATCACTCCCTGAAAAGATCATTGGCTCCATGTTTTTGAATTCAGTCATTAATTTCTGGGATCTTCGGTCCTCTTCAGGTACACACATGTTTCCTCTATCTCCCTGCCCTTCTCCATACTAGTGGCTTGATCTCTACCTAATCTAATCCAACCTGACTCACAACCGACTGATACCACTGGAGTCACTGAAACTGACATAGCTGAAAAAGTACGGGTAACCTGAGCGGCTGGAGTGACGTCTACAATCTCACTCCCTATCACTGGTTAAGATAATCTCTTTGTTAGTCTACGAATATCATTCAACATAGTACCATCCAAAGCCATCAAAGCAGCTAAGGCCTGCTGCAAATCTGGCCCCTCTGGCCTTTGATCACCTAGTATCTGGGGATGGAGGCTTCTGCCTCTACTTATCATCCCTATGCTCTCCCTTAGGAGGAATTTCATTCTATCTCCTAGTCTTAACCATTTTGTATCCTAGTGACCTAATGCATAAAAATGACAAACAATGTCACTTGTGATATAAACCACCCTCTATCTAGAACCTAGACTTATGGTCTCAAAATCTAGGTGTAGAATACCCAAAACCATGGGCTTTGATACCAAATGTAATGAACCACTATCTAGGTGTCTCACCCGCTAGTAGAAATGAATAGATAAGCAAAGTGGAAGCAACAAATACGATTAAAATACGACGTCTAGACTCGCGACAATCACACTCACCGTGTGTGATAATACAGGAGGAGATTTAAATTAAAAGAACACCATTTACTCGATCTTTCCAAAAGGAAACTTGACAGAGTCTCCCCTATTTAGTGACTATTAGCCACCTAAGGTTAATATGATAACCTGACAGATATCAATATAACAATTCTATTATCAGATAAGCTGGCATTAATGGCCCTCCTGGCCGCCTAGCACCATACGACATAATATACAAACACTTTATCCACAAAACTATAGATAAGGTTCCTCTATAACAAACCATATATCTATACTTACTACATGACTCAGACTATTCATAAGAACACAAATAAGTACATGTCTCAAACAAGATACAAAGGTCGAAGATGAGTAGGGATCTAAATTCCTCAGCTCAAATGTATCTACCTTGAGCTTCCCTCTTGTCTCCAAGATCACCTGAAAACAAGGATATCGGGGTCAGCATAAGCTGAGTAAGTATGTAGGGAACTAATGGCATACATGACAAGCAAGTAAGTATCAAGATATCAACATTATCATATAGCAATGTAAACTTAGCAAACATATAAGAGATATATATTATCCCCAGCATTCTCAAGAAAACAATATGGTTGTCATTTATGGAGTTATTATTTTTTCTCATATTCAGTGTTCCAAATAACTCAATAATTAAAGAAAGAAATAGAACTTTGAACCAAACTAATGTATGAGGGTCTGGAAGAGCAAGCTAAAATTTGGTATTTCTAAATATAATCTAGGTCTGTTTGGGTTAGACATTTCAAACACTTCACCTGCTTCTAATTCTACCATCGTAGGGAGAAAAGATATAACCATAGTTCTTTAAACTTCACTCGCAGACTTTACACAAGTTTTGGAACTCTATATACAATCCGTATTCCTCAAATTTCGTCCGCAGGCTTCGCACAAGCTTTCGAAGGAATTTTCGTGCCATCACTTTCTTTTTACTTTTCTTTATGTTTCTTATAAGGTAATCACTACCATTTATCACAAGATTTGCACTAGTTTTATAGCCAAACATCACAAATAAGCAATTTGTATAGTTAACCCACTCATAGCATTCCATTGGGCTATCTGAATGAGTTATTAACACAAACAAGTTTCAGTAATACAGCCATATCTTGAACTGCAATGCAAGAATTAATATGAATCAAGTTGCCACACAAATTTAAACACAAAGCTACAATTTTTATGTTCGTAGCTAAGTTCAATTCCAATTGTGCAAAGAAAGCCAATACAACCATTTTTCAGCCCAAAATCTATAATACCATTTGTGCAGTCATGGTAGAACTAATATAACTTTTTTCTACACACCTTAGATTGAGGTGATTCCAATGGCCATTTAAAGATAAAAGATATGACTACAATTTCTATGTTCATAGCTTTGCCTAACACAGCATAGAAGACAACTCAAAATCGATGCAAATTTAAGCACAAAACAGGGCTAAAACAGGGTAATTTTTCTACAAAAACATATTAATTTAATAATTCACCAAAAATTCATTTCTCAATGAAACTATATGAATCATATATCATTTTGATGCCACGGAAGTCTAGTTTCCTCAGGATAAAAACTCACACAATTTAAAGCTACGTAGAGAAAGTTATAAATAAAAAACTTAAGACTGGTTAGGCTATCCAGCATGCAGAATTTGTAGGGTTTCATTCAAGAACGAAATTTTCTTTTCCCTAATTCATTTCATCTATGTTCTAGCAACATGATTCTATCCAAAAACATATTCTACAGTATTATTAGGTATCAATTTAATAAACACATGCAAGGTACTTGCCTTTATAAGCTGAAAATTCACTTTGCCCTCTTATGTGCTTTTTCCTCCAAATCCCTAGCTTCCCAAATGTTTGTCAATTTGTTTTACAGCTTTTCTACTCTTCTTTATGCTAGGAACACTTAGTAGTTGGATGGAGGTTTTTGGATTTAGGCTTAAAGTGCACTTTTCATGGGGTTAGGGTTTTGTTTTTTGGAGGAAGAGGAGGACGGGAATAGTTTTTAAAAATGAAAGACATCCTTCTCTTTTCATCTCTCTTTACAACTCTAAGTGGATTGTGGGGCCCAAGCATAGTGATGTGTCAAAGACTTAAGTGCCATGTGTTAGATAAGGAGGTGTCATAATGTCTAGTGTCATGCCTTGTGTTTATATGACATGTATACATTGTGGGTCCCACCCTAAACCCTAACTTGGTTTTCATTCCATTCGTTCTTATTCGTCGGTATGTCTCGCTAGTCCATAACAATTTTAATATACACAATTTAAAATTAAAGCCATAATAAAATAAAACATGCATCACATATGAAAATTCACGAATTCTAGTACGGTGCAATGTAATAATTTCAATTGCTTTCAATAAAATATGAAAATTGCAAATGAAAATGTATGTTTTAATATTTTCTCAAAATGGGGCCTTATACAACCCCACTCAAACTCTTGAGTCATAATGGGCAAGCTGGTAACTTCATCCCTCACTATAAAAAGGCTTGATCAAATCCCTAATTTGTTTCTTTTCTCTTTATTCATGAACACTCGACTCTTTCTCTCGACTCTCATCTCTCTCTCGCCCATCTCTCTCTCAATTTATCTCTTGAAATCAACCACATTTTCCCCAGTCCAATCCTATAAAGCTTCCAAATCATCAATCAAAATTATGGGAAGGTGGATTTGGGAAAAACTTAGGGTTTGCTCCATGAAAGGGAAAAAGTTAGGTTTTTGAAATCCGATGCTCAAGGCTTAATCCAATCACAAAATAGAGGTAATTTCTTCTCCATAAAGTTGGATTTAGCTTCCTCATAAGTAGATTGAGATTTCCCAATGGTTTTAAAACACCTTTCTTTTTGAAAAGTTGAATTTTAAAAGATTTTTCACAAAGTTTTCAAAAACCTTCCATGGATTCTAGAGACTAGGGATCATTACATTTTAGGGGGTTAAGTACTTAGTCCGAATACTAATTTAGTGAGTTAAGAATAGTATCTCTCTTTTTTTAGGATCATGGCTCCTAGATAAAGGTTAAGGAATGTAAATGAAATTCCTCCTTCCGAGCATGAGTATGGATCGTCCTCACGTGCTCCCTCTTTCCCTTCAGCTGCTACTAGTACTTACCCGGCTCCTTCAACTGGGTTTCCTCTATTGCCACTCGACGTACTCTGATAATGGACTGAGTGGTGGAATATCTATGGCGCTCATTATCAAGCCCCTCCTCAAGTGCCAATACCTCCTCCATTGAGTCCAATCATTCCACCTACCCCTCTAACAGCACCAATTGTTCATCCCATTTTAGTGGCTACTCCTATCAATCGCCTAATCATTGAATTGTCCAAGTTGATCAAAGAAACTTAGCAACTTGGATGTGTCACCTTTACATGGACTAATGAGGTGATGGTGACGAAGAATTGGATAAATCGGGTTCAGGAGACTATGGCCGACTTGATGATGAGTTTAAGCTATTAATGGATGTGAAATTGCTAGATGAAAATACTCAAGTATTGTGGGATAACCTTAAGGAAAGATCCACGGCATCTATTTCTTGGAACAAATTCATTAGAAAATTCGATGAAAAGTATTATATTTGATTTTACCGAGATTTGAAGAGGATAAGTTCCTTCACCTCCACCAAGGTAACAAGTCGGTGGCAAAATATGAGACGGAATTGAGGAGGTTGTCTTCATTTGTCCCGGAGTTGGTGACTTCTGAGGAGTACTTACGCTTTAAGTTTGAGGAATGTCTAAATTTATCTATCCGGGAGAAGATAACTGTGACCTCGGCCAATACCTACAAAGATATCTTGGAAGTGGCATTGAGGGCTAAGAAAATGGCTGAGGAAAGAGGTAGAACTAGAGAACGGCAAAAGAAGAAAAGAAGGTCCGAACTTGTATCGGGCCAAAGCTTAAAGCAAAGCAGGAGCATGGGCTCTTATGGTGGAATCTTGATCTCTGGATCCATTGGCACTCCACCAGGCTAAAGAATATCCAATTTTGGGACCCTTACCTCTGGTACCACCTTTGAGAGCAAATAGGTGAGAAATAAGAAGGAGTAGTGTAAGAACTGCATGAATTTCCATTTTGGGGTCAGTCATTCACCCAAGAGGTGCTATCAATGTGGAAAGGAGGGCCATTTCCACAACGCTTGTTCGGAGTTGGGAGGGGGACATCAATAGAGTCAAGATCACTCTAGTGGATCCATGAGTAGCCAAGCTAATGTCCCTACTTCCTCCCCTAATGTCATACCATGGATGGGAATCTGGAGCAACACTATGGCTACTCCAATCCAACATCCACAAGCAATGACTCAAACGAGGATATATGCAATGACAAATGAAGTTGCACAAAACAATCTGGACATAGTCATTGGTAAATCAACCTAGAACTTGAATTTGGTGATTTAGAAATTTAGATACAAATATTATGTGATTACAAGGGCATATTGATGATATTGCTTGATACTGAAGTGATTGGAAATGATTGTAATACCTTGTGATAGTTATGGTGGCATCGAGGACTATGAATTTTCGTGGAGTTTGGTTAATAATTCTTTTGTGAGTACGGAGTTTGCTAAACACTTGAATAAGCCTTTGACCCCACTTGAAGAGAAGTTGATAGTTATTACTCCTTTGGAAGAACGGTTGAACAGGGACACTGTGTATAAAGCATGTGAAATAGTTGTGAAGGGTGAGATCCTTGAAGCAGATTTGATTTTATTGGAAATGAGGGACTTTGACGCCATACTAGATATGGATTGGTTATATCTCCACCGAACTTCAGTGAATTACTTTACTAAGGAGGTGGAATTCCATAAACGAGGATGTCTTCTGCTAATGTTCACCGGTGAACACAGATCTTACCAAGCTATGCGATCTCGGCAACTCATCCGGGAAAACATTTAGAAACTCATTCATCATTGGAACATCAATCAATTCTGAACTTCCCATTGTGGTGTCGATGATGTGAGCTACTCATATTGCAGTCGACTAAATCCATAACTAGTCGACTACTCACATTTGGCAGTTGACCGACCCGCTCACAATGGACAACAGTCAACCATGCAAGAAACTAATCGACTGCCTAGCAAAGAAGGTAGCAATTACCAAGCAGAGGCAGTTGATCGGTCGACTCCCTAACCAGTCAACTGCTTACATTAGGCAGTCAACCGAGGATCAAAAGCATGACTAAGCTACTGCATAGATAACTAGCAATCTCATAAATTCCAAAATCGTCTTACACCTAAATCTCACAATCATAACTAAGCTGCATAGATGACTAGCAATCTCACAAATTCTACAGCCGACATACACCCAGCAATCTCACAAACATGACTAAGCTGTTGTACAATTAACTAAGCTGTTGCATAGATAACTAATACACCAAGTCCTTATATTCGTCAATCGAATGCTTAGTGTACGTGTCTTTTAAATTCTTTCTCATAAATATTCACTAACTACCTCATGAATCCTGACTTCATAAAGCTTCTCAAACACACTTCTCTCAAAATAAATAAGCTTTTCTTCCCTCTATCTCTTTCGAAACATCCTTGCAAATCTTCTCAACATCATTGTTTTCTCTCTATCTCATTTAACAAAGGATTTCTTTGCAACCCTTCATGGTGCCCAAAACAAAACTTTCATCAAAGTATGACCAAGCATCCTTTTCATCACTAGCAGAAACTAAGCTTTTCGACAAATCTTTCTCTTCTCACACCTTAAGCTTAGGATATCTTATTGATTGGGAGTTTCTGAAGAGCATAGATTTTGAATATGATGAGAGTTTAAGTGATGTATTTAGATGGTTGTTATTGTTAAAGAAGCTAATTTATGAAAGGTTGGTTCAGTTATTTTACAACAATTTGGAGAAGATTGAATGTGATAGTGATGAACGAGCTAGAACAAAGTCTAAATCTAAGATTCGCTCTTTTAAAACATACGTTAAAGGAAAGGAGACAAAAATCACACCTAAGATTTTCTATTGATTGAGTGGATTAGACTGGGTTCCATATGGTGGATGTGAGGAGTATCTTAGTGGAAGCCATTTGGAAAATTGTAGAACTATTTTCAAAAATCCCTTGATGGAAGAGATAAACCACTGATTTAGGTTTGCATGATAGAATATTAGATCTCATAGCGACACATGTGATTCGACCCAGGGAAGGAAACTATTTTACCATAACCAATAAAGACTATTGGATAATGGATTGTATCATAAACAAAAAGAACCCATGTTTACACTTCCTAATACCCCATTTCATGATAGAGGCAGTTAGTTCTGAAAAGATTAATCTTACCTATTGTTCCTTGGTGATTGATCTGATCGTTACTATGAAAATCAGTTTAGAGAATGAGCCTAAAATTGAGTTATCCATGAAAATCAGCATCGAAGAAGGAGCTTTACACAAGGGAGGATGGGAATATAAGGATAGAATTTGAAAGAAAAAGGTTGAGAAAGAAAGTCAAGGAGAGACTAGTACTTAGAGGATTTATGCTATCGTTGATGAAGAGAAGGGGAACTTTCTCTACAAATTTTAGGAGGCGCCTTGATTAAGATGACTGCATTTAACTTAGGCCTACACCAAAAAATTGAACTCTTAAAGCAACACAGTCATGAGATTAAAAAGAATCATGCGAAGATGTTAGAGAACCAAGACAAGATTTTACAAGAGCTTTCTATTCTTAAGACCATGGGTAAAGGAAATGACACTGTTGGCTCGAAAAGGCCTATGAGAGAGCAGAGCTTTGATAATGAGGACTTTCCTTCACCTAGATTCCATATGCTTGTCGCTCCTATTCTCTTCACTCCTCCCTCATTTCAAATTTCTACTAGTCCCTCTTCCTTAGCTAGTGCAACAAACTATCCAATTCCTCCTACTCCTTTTGCTTATGATATTCCTCCTGTTAATCCTCCTTCTACAACACCTAATCTCGATAATGAGATGGTTGTTGAAGAAGCCTCTGACTGAGCCATGATTCTGATTCCTTCAACAACTTGACTTTGTCTTTGTTTTAACCCCTTTTCTCTAATAACAAAAAGAGCATTTGTATAATATGTTAAATGTTGAAATGAGCAATGTTTTGTGATATATGTACATTCTATATGCTTTCTGAACCACATTTTCCTATTGATTATCTAGACATAAACTAAAGGGGTGAAAGCATAAGTTGAGGGGGAGAATGTGCCAAATTTTTTATTGTTTTACTAATATAAAAAACGGGGAGATTGTTAGCATACTTAGGTTTTGATGGTAAGCAAAACAATTCAAAGAACATATTTGGAGTTTAAATAGAACTAAGACAGTCAACTCAAATATATATGAGTTAACAGACTTTAACTTAGAAGTAGGAAACAACATGAACATCAGTCAACTGTCCCAAGCTTAGCATGTAAATTCAGTCGACCGACCAGCATACAGAAAGCATGCAATCAACAGATCCTAGCATTTGGTCAACAAATTCTAGAATATAGAAAGCACACGGTCAAGAGTCCTAACCAACTAGTTGGCCGACCAAAACACATAGTCAACTGACCAGGCTAGCCTATCAACTGACCAAATCTCTTTGGATCAGAACAAAAGTCGAACATCTAGACCACCATTCAACTATCCAATCTATTTGGATGACCCTTGGTTGACTAACAAAAATTATTGGTTAACTGACCATACGACCATTTGACTGCCCAAACCATAGCATTGATTAACTATATTATATTATGTAGTTAACTGCCAAATCATCCTATGTATAGCCTTAATCAACTAATGTAAATTGTTAGTCAATATATATAAGTCAAATTGCACATACATATATACATTAGAGTTATTTGATAAGAAAATCATAGGAATATTGAAACGGTCAACCAAGTCCTTATAAAGGTCAACATATTGAAAGTAATGATTGATCAAGTCTATATGACGGTCGACATATATTTAAGTTAAGGCTAATATGATCGACTCTGAAATTAGGATAGCCAAAATGAAGTTAGGCAAACACATGTATACTTCGACCGATTAGCAAAACCAATCAACACTTGTTTAGAACTCTTCGGACCCGGTCAACTTATAACTTAAATTAGTTGAGACTTGGATATGGTACATCCTTAGCAAATAGAATTGGCTTGAAATCACTCAACTGAAGTTTTCTTATTAACTTAAGTGTCTGAAAGTCAAGTTATTAGTGGAAAATCTTTTAGACACGTTTGAGCTCTAACATTCATCTTATGCAGTAAAAGTAAGATTTCTTATTAGCTACTCAAAACAATATATAGAAAAGTAAAAGAAAACACTTTTCATTGATTGTACAGAGTAATGATTGAGAGCATTTAATGAAAAGCTCTAAAGTATTTAATGAGGAGATTCAATGTGGTGGTTGAAGCATTAATAAAGATCATTTAAATTTAAAGTTACTGCAATGACTTTTTAGAACCTTTAATAGATACAGAAGAGAAATGAGTAATAAGTAGCTGAACATTCTGAATATCTTCGATTCTTTGAACTTCAAAGACATATTTTGTTTTTCTTACTTCTGTAAAATTCCTTTTATGATCTTCAAATTTATTACATCTGAAGTAATAGCTTCACTTATTGTAACATTTCTTATTCTCCTCTACTTAAAGTTTAGGAACTAGAGAGAATTTTCTTGGTTTGAGGTTTAGAGAGAGAAACAACTTATGAAAAGTTGTAAGTGTTTCGTGAGGAAAAACTTGTAAAAAGTGAGTTGTACTATTTAAAAGAAATAATAGAAATTCAAGAGGTGCCTGGAAGTGGACATACACCAAGTTTAGTGATTTGTTTCTTTATTAATCTTCAACTCCTTCATCTCAACTTTATTTTCAATAAAGTGAAAATTTTCCAAACCATAAAGAAGTGTCATACAACCTATTTATCCCAATCTAGGATGTATTTCAGATATGAATGAACTCGAATTTTATGGCCTCTAACACCTGCAAAACTCTAAACTCTGGTCTTTACTCTATGTACCAAAGGATGTCCATTGTGAGGTACTTATGGTGGAAGGAACAACAAAACCTAAAGAACATGCTAAAACCGTTAAGGAGAAGAAAGGGGATTATGAAAACACTCACCAAATCAAAGAGGAAGAGAAAGAGATCACCACTTACAAACCCTATGTTAGCATACAACACAATAATGAAGGACTTACGACCAACATCAAGGGAAAGAGAGGGACTCAATAGGGAGAGAAAGAGAGGGTTGAGAGAAGACAAGAGTAAGTAAAAGTAAAGAAAACCCATTAGGTCAAATTTTAAAAAAATTACAAAAGTTCCCTACATAAAGTACTTTATATAATTATTCAGAACTTTGGGTTTTGTCTCACAATATACTATGGAGCCTTAGATTTAGGTCCTCCCAAGCGAATGTACAACACAATACAAGGGATACCAAAAAGGATAAGAAACATGACTTAGAATTCTGTATACGAAGATTTTTCCAAACTTGGAAAACTTTCCAAAATAAGGTGAGTGATATCCTTAGTTCTTATGTACACCTCTTAACATGAAACATACCTAGATGATTGGCTTGATGATGTATATATAGTCTCAGTGTGTGAGTTCTGTATACATTCAGGGTGTTAAAATTCTAGTTTTCATATGGGAGTATCCCGAGATTATAGGCATCATAGTGAAGGATTCTCAAAGATCTCAAATTCGACCGGTTTGAAAAGTCCAGATTATCACAAAGATTCCTTTCCTTGTTGGTGATGACTTGGATTTCCCTTCTCAATTATGAGTGATTGTTTTCGTGTTTAAAGAAAAAGTGAATATTACTTCGAGTTGGCTAGAGCACCGAGGAGGTCTTAAGATTTATTAGCCTCCTACTGAGTAGAACTTGGTCAATGAGGACCGAGAGGATGGACCGTGTCCCTCCAACTGAGAAGTTTATCTCTTTCACGTGAACTACTAACCATGGGCTTAAGTTTTATGATAATGGGCCTTTGGGATATGTATCATCATTTGCTCCTACTCCTTATATCGTTTTGGAGAAAATGGCCTAAGGAGTAAGTTCAAGGATTACTATTTGAAGGGTTATTGGGGTATTAATGGAGGGAACCAATAAATAATCTTTGGGTAAATGCTCCGTGGGAAGTTGGAGGATTTAAATTCTTCATTCATCATGCATGTTTCCCATTGGGGTGTTTCAATTGCCTGTAATCATAAGGATCATGTTTTCATGATTATAAATAACAGAGAAGATTTTTGTACTACCTTGAAGTGATTTCGAGGAATACGAAAGTGACTCTATGAATTTCCTTCGTTGCGAGCTGGTGCTTCCAAGAGATAGTTTGAGTATGGGTTTTGAACCATAAAACCCAGTAATTTAGAAGACTTCTGCCCATACAAGGCTCTATCAAGAATAGAACTATTGATATAAGGTTCTATCATGACATTCAGGATTCCGACATTATGGTAAAATCTATCGAGGTTCCTTGAGGATACTGGCTTTGAGCATAGAGAGATCTTATCTCGGATCAAAGAGATTTTTGTTCATAGTTGAAGCCCTCTTCTCAAGGTCAGAATCATCATCCAGCCCCTTCATGCAATGGACAACTGAGGATTCTTCTTCAACATTTTTTAAATCAAGCGACAAGAGGAGTTAGGAGACCAAAGGAGATCAGACGATGGGAAGGCTATGAAACTTGATACTTCTTTTCTGTCTTTTGTTTGGCCATCTCTTACCTTCTGAAAGTTATTTCCATTTTCTCTTGTAAAAATTTGTAGCTTTTGTTTCAATTGTATGATGTCTTTTTTGCTATTAGGGCCTAAGAGTAATCTGATGAGCCGCTGAGCCGCAGAGCCCTCCTCAACTCCTGTTTTACATCCAGTGGGCTTTCCAGTTTTAGTTTCTCATGAGGTGATGATTAGGGGTTGTGAGGTGTGAGTCAGTTTTCATCTGTGTATCCTATATATATATATTTCGATATGTATTTATGGCATTGAAATAAAAAGAGAGTTTTGTTACTTGCCAATCTTACCTTAGTTAAGTGTAGAATCATCTCGTCTGCTCATAGTCCATTGATGCTCATAGTCCATTGATGTAAGCCGTGAGGATTAAACTATCAAGTGAATAACTCAACTGAAGAGATAACGGTCGATCGGTATACTTGTTCAGTAGCACGTTGTTGTCCTTCGATTCATTCCATTGCGTGCAACCACAAAGTTGGTTATACTTGCCCAAGCAAGGATTTTCTTTTGTTGGCAATACGTTTATTTGAGAGAGTGAATCGTGCCTACCCATTAAAGAGATAGAACTTTTATTGACAGCATGTTCCGTATGAGAGAGTGGGCCATACTTACCTATTAAGGAGATAGATTCTCTATTGACAGCACGTTTTGTTAGAGAGAGTGGGCCGTGTCCACTCGTCGATAAGATAGATCCTCTATTGAGGCACATTCGTTTGAGAGAATGGGTCGTGTCTACCCATCGAGAAGATAGATCCTTCATTGATACCATGTTTGTTTGAGAGAGTGGGGTCGTGCCTACCTGTCAAGGAGATAGATCCTTTATTGAACCACGTTCGCTCAAGAGAGTGGGGTCGTGTCTACCCATCAAGGATATAGACCCTCTATTTACAGCACATTTGTTCGAGAGAATGAGCTGAGTTACCTGTCGAGGAGATAGAACCTCTATTGATGGCATATTCGTTCGAAAGAGTGGGGCTGCGCCTACCTATCGTGGAAATAAATCCTCTATTGACAGCACGTTCACTCAAAAGAGTGGGGCTGTGCCTACCCATCGAGGAGATAGATCCTCTATTGATGGCACGTTTGTTCAAGAGAATGAGTCGTGCCTACCCACCGAGGAGATAGATCTTCTATTGACGGCACATTCCATTCGATAGGACATTCGATTAAGAGAGTTCAAATGGGTCTTGCCTACCCGACAGTGGGATACATCCCTTACTAACGACACTCTTCATCTGATAGAAATAGATCAGTTGGTAAATAGGTCAGTATAGCAGGGTAGAGGACTGTAGGGGTCTTACCTTACTATTCAGTTAGATACAGAATAGAGTGTGTTCCCTCGAAAGAATGACAATCATCATTGATAATAAATACGTAGGTTCTCAGAGTTCCAAGTTTTGGGCATGATCGAGCCATCTAAGTGGTTGAGACGATATGTCCCCTTCCGAATTGGGTGTTAGTTTCCCCTAGTTGAGGTTGATTGGTTGCCTCTACTTTCTTTAACACTAGAACACCTAGTTTAAATGTTCTAGTCTTGACTCGCCTATTGTAATACCTCGCCGTCTGCTATTGATAAGTGGCTATTCGGATAGATGTGGTTTCTCGTAGCTCAGAGAGCAAGTCTAACCATTCGCGTAATGCAAGCTCATTCCTCCCATGCTCGTATTGATCTACTTGAAGTGAGTGAATACAATTTCCGCCGGTATCATTGCTTCACAGTCGTAAGTTAAACTGAATAGCATTTCTCTTATTGCCCCTCGGGATTTCATCCGGTAAGCCCAAAGAATGCTGTAGAGCTCATCTAACCAATGACCTTTAACTTTATCTAGTGCAGTTTTTAGTCCTTGCAAGATTATTCAGTTCGTTATCTCAACAAGACCAGTCATTTGCGGGTATGCAGTGGAGGTGTAACGGTATTGGATTCCAAACCTGTTACAGAAGTCTTGGAAACTTTTGTTATCAAATTGCTTGTCGTTGTCTGTAATCAGAACATGGGGTATGCTAAATTTGGTGATAATGGACCTCCACATGAAATCCTGAATCTTGTCAATGGTGATCTGGGCCAATGGTTTAGCTTCTACCCATTTGGTGAAGTAGTCGATAACCACGACTAGGAATTTTCACTGTTTGATAGCCGATAGGAGCGGCCCGAGAATGTCCATTCCCCATTGTGTGAATGGCCATGGGCTTGCTATCAGGCAAAGTTCAACGAAGGCTGGTGTGATACCATCGAGAAGCGTTGATTGTTGCATATATTCACCAAATTCGCCAAATTCCAAGTGCCTAAATAATTGCTGCATATCCTTTCATGGATTTCTCTAAGCATATAATTCCCTTCCTTTGGTGTTAGGCATTTCAGCTACGAATGGTTGACTTCTTGTAGAAATCACCATTAATAATGGCGTAGTGGGTAGCCTTATGCCTCAACTTAGTGGTTTCGGTGGGCGAGCTTGGTAGTTGCTCATACTTTAAATAGGCCTCTATGGGATCTTTCCAGTTTGGTGAACTACTTGTCAATAAGATCTATTTGGGCTCTTCAATGCTTGGGTGTGGTAGGCTTTCTATATAGATTGTTCAACTTATTACTACCAAGTCAGAGCTGGCTAACTTTGAGAGAGTGTTGGCTCGTGTGTCCTCTTATCGAGGGATCTGTTATATATCCACCTTGTTAAATCTATTCACTACTTCGTGTAGCTTGGATAAATACCTCGCTATCATTGGCTCCTTAGTTTTATAGACACCTTTGACCTATCTGACAACCAGTTGAATACCAAAGAAGACCCATATATTCCAAGCTCCTAATGATACTACAACTCGCAATCCAGTTAAGAGAGTTTCATATTCGACCTGATTGTTAGTTGCTTGGAAATAAAAATAGAGGACATATTCCACTTTAAAATTGTCCAGTCCTACGAGAATGAATCTGGCTCCACTTCCTGAAGAGTTAGATGAACCATCCATGTGGAGGGTCCACTTAGGTAGTGAGCATTTCTCTCAATCATCAGTGGGGACTTGTTTAACTGGCACTGGGAGTGTGCATTCGAGAATGAAGTCAACAAGGGTTTGGCCTCTAATTGCTAGTCTCAGTTAATATTCAATGTCAAATTCACCTAGCTCAATGTTCTACTTAATGAGTCGACCTGAGGTGTCTATCTTCTGTAGAATTTGCTTTAGAGGTTGATTGGTCAATACCACAATGGTATGGACTTGGAAGTAAGGTCAGATGTGTCTGGCAGTTATGACTAGAGTGAATGCCACCTTCTCGATAGGTCAGTAGTTAGTGTTCTCAATAGGTCAGTAGTTAGTGTGTAAGTCTTGAAGTATACGATTGACGTAGTATATTAACTTCTATATGGTGGCTTCCTATCTCACAAGACCAGAGCAAAGTGTTTAGTCAAAGATAGAGAGGTAGAGATGGAGTTTTTATTGGGAACAGGTCGAAAGAGGAGCGAAGGCAACATTAGGTACTCTTTAAGCCATACGAATGCTGCTTGGCACTCTGGCAGCTACACGAATTTTTGGAACTTTTTAGAGTATCATAGAAGGGGTTATACTTCTACACTACTTTTGACATGAACCGATTTAGGCTGTGATCCTTTTCGTGAGGCACTGCATTTTTTTTTATTGTCCTCAGTGGTGAGATGTCTAGTATAGCATGTATCTTCTCAGATTCACCTCGATTCCCTGATTGGTGATTAGGAAACCTAGAAATTTCTAGGAGGTGATCCCAAACATTTGGAGGTGACTAAGGATTCAGCCTCATGTTGTAACGCTCTAACGTTTGGAATATTTCTTCTAAATCCACGATGTGATCTTCAGCATTAGCACTCTTGATGAGCATGTTGTCAACATAAGCTTCCACTTTTCTGCCGAACTGTTCATTAAAGACCTTGTTGAACAGCTGTTGGAAGGTTGCTTCTGCATTTTTTAGGCCAAATGGCATGACCTTGTAGCAATAAGTGCCGACCTCCATGATGAAACTAGTTTTCTTTTCATCCTCAGGGGCTATACATATCTAGTTATAGTTGGTGTACGCATCTATAAAACTTAGAAGTTAGTGCTCTGATGAATTGTCTACTAATTTGTCAATACTGGAAAACGAATAACTATCTTTTGGTTTTGTTAAGGTCGATCAAGTCCATACACATCCTCCACTTGCCATTGGCATTTTTTACCATGACCACGTTGGCTAGCCACTCAGAGTATTCTACTTCTCTTGTTGTTAAAAGCTTTTGAACTTCCTGTCATGCTCCTATCTACAGGTCCGAGCATGCAACAACCGTCACGCTACCCTGAACATGTGTGAATCTCATCCCATGCTCCAAGACAACGCAAAGCATTCAGAATACCAAATAAAGCCATAGGCCATCCCAGCCACCAAATTCCATCAACCAAATAGAACACAATTCCCTCTCTAGGGATAGAAAACAAAATCAGCAATAATTCCTGAGAAAATTTCATTAAAAAGAAATTAAAGGTCCCCTATAAAAGTTTACACATAATCAAGTCCAATCAAAATCGAAATACAGAGTTTCAAAAATATTCAAATAGATTCTTATACAAAATGCCCTCCATGGGTCAATCTATCGATACCTCAAAGACAACAGTAAGATCTATATCAAAGGGAGTCTCTAACAGAGGTCTTTCCAAAAATTCTGGCTCTAAATGACTTCGCGAAGTCGCTAACCTTCCTCTGTAAAAATGAAGAGGGAGAGATGAGTATAGGAATACTCAGTGAGTGGAGTGCAATGACATATTGTGACAGTAAATGAGTAGTGAATGTGAGAATGTCAAAGCCATAATTTCCAACAAATTATCAATACATAAGTAGTATCACACAATTCAGCTCATTATAAAAACAATGCATCCACAAATTTTTATACTTTCCAAAAATCATGAGATCTCCCTAAAGAAACCACTTTTGCCCAACGTTTGGCCGAATGTGGGTGAAAGCCCACCAAGGGGTTTTTAATCCACTTGTTTCAAAATACTATATCTCTCTTCCTTGGCGTTGACTCGTACCTCACCGGGGTGCTATCCAGATAGTACGACATGGCTGAAAAGAGGCCGCATCTACCTCCCTCGCAAATAATCCCCAACCACACCACCTCGTCGGGTCGCTCTGTGGAGAGAATGACTATAGCAATTTACCATCACCAGTACCATCATTTTATAATATCCAACCATGTTCCAATATGCCATACATTTAGCAAGTGGTTACCAAACCATATCACAATATTCATAAATGCAATTCTCAACAACAACAGCACATATTTATTCACAATTGCAATGGATGCATGTGTATTCAAACTCACATTTTGGGACATCCCACAAACACAAATAATTATAGCAAATTAATTAAAAATCATTTATAAAAAAATCATTTTCTCATTCAAAGTACAACAGTCCGTCCACTCACAGTGACAGGGAGGGTAGCCACTCCCAGATTCCTTAATAGTAATATTCTTGCCACGATCAGTCTGTTTGACTCCTTAATTCTTGTCTCCAAGATACTTTTCCCGTTCAGATTACACCAAAGCCTAGAATTTTACCCTTCCTTGTGACACTCTAGATTCATGTGGTCTCCCAATATTAAGACTTGAATCTAGTTTTGGAGTATTGGATAGATAATTTGGAACCTTAGATTTTGAGTTTTGTTAGTGGATCAGTTGGGTTTTGGAAGAGAGACAAGAAGAAGGAGAAGAATAATCTAGAGAGAGAGAAAAAGAAGTGGAGTTCTCTGACTTCGTGTATTTTTGAAGTCTCCATCCTTTTTAACATCATTCTCATTTTTAATATTTTCCAAGCATGTCCTTGTTCACTCCTAAATTATACAATTGCCCCAACATGTTTTTTTGGGTCTTGGAAAAGTTAACACTATGAGTTACGTACTAAAAGTTAGGTCCAGCTGGAGACATTGTGTCACGCCCCGATCCATGATTCAGAAGCCATGAACAGTCGCCCATTATCTTGAATACTGGCCTAACCGCCCCACGTATCCCAAGGCAACACAAGGCTAATCATAAAACAGTTACATATAATTTCAAAATCATTTTCCCAAGTCATTTTTTTAACTCAGAGTAATAAATATAAAATCCTCATATATATATATATATATATACAAAGTACTTAGTCAGTATAAATATGAATTTCAACCGAGAGTTCCATTACTACATATAGTCAACCCATATGATCAATCTAATAACCTCAAAATACAACGGAAGTTAATTACCGTAAGTAGTCTCCAAATTCTATGTACGTCGAAATAAATCAACTTGTCTCCCCAATGACTAACTCTATAGGGATTTAAAAATATGGAGGGGTGAGTATAATCAAATACTCAGTGAGTGAGAAATCCGTGACATGTAAATAATAAGTGAGGTAAGGATGGAGTGTCAAAGTCATATATATATATGTATATTCATGCACGATATATTATCAAAATCATAGCAATTTCAACACAGTTTACCATCCAATCAAAACATATGCATCCAAAATTCTCATGTCATAAATTGTAGGGTCATGCCAAATCATGTTCTCGGCAAAGGTCTACTCGATCAATAACGAGCCACCAAAGGATTTTTGTATGTAAACGAAAAACAACCCCAAAACCTTAGCATTAGCGTCGGGCTTCCCCAAGTGCTAGATTGAAACGTCATTCAGTCCTTCTCTTTTGGTTCAACTTGGCTAGTCCAAAATCTAGTATCATATACATGCCACCAACCATGTGGAGTGTTTGTATCTCATGACATCGCAAACATGCGACAGTGCATATAACGAGACGGGTCTGCTATAGCGTACGAGGCGAGTCTGCCGCTGGACGACACCTATCATATCATAGTATCATGGCTATAAGTACTATCCCCGATCTACGATCAAGGGGATTCAAGTACTAATACCTGAGTACTTAGTCTCACATCAAAATCATCAATAAATCAACCGTGTTATACATGTCGAGGAAAATCATGAAAATCCGATATAGTATATTATAGCATATATCATCAAAGTACATTTCATGATTTAAAACATGACACATATTTTTCATCAAAATTCATGGATGCATACTTTAAAAGTTTGGGACACTCCATTTATCATAAAGTATGTTATCAGTCATTTTACAAAGCTATTTATAAATCATTTCACAAATCATGCTTTGAAAACGATAAAATATAGTTTTTCTTATTAATTACATGGCAACAATAAGACCCACTTACCTCGACTGGGAAGGGTATGCCACTCCTCATAACTATCATTGTTTCTCGAACGAGTCACCCCTTGTACGAAAACGTAACACTACACCTAAGTTAAACAATATATATCATTCATCAATTCAATTACTTTGATGATATTATATCATTGGAATACAAGATACATATAAATATTCTCTTTCATAAGGTTAAATCTCAAATTCCATACTTAGATAAAAAATTCTACAAAACCTATCACGCACAGGTTTAATAAAATCAAGATATCTTCTAAAATCTTGATCGGATTCAAATGATTCAAATTTTCTCTTAAAGCTAAGACATATATCTCTAAATTTTATGTTTAGACTAACTTCAAATTCTTAACACATGAATTTAGAAAATTTTTTAACTTTTTCCGTCTAAGTCCTAAAACCAACTCTGCACAATTTTGGGAGAATTTTCATATCTCTCAGTATACTTCTCCAATTTAAGTTATTCTTATCTCAAATTGAAGATAAGATATAGATATAAACCTTTCTAGTTTATACCATCCTCAAATTCTAAATGTGTAATTTTATAAAATTCCGTTTTCTTCTTAGTTTCAGTTTTAGAACTAGTTCTGCATAGTTTTAGTAAAAACATCATAACTTTCTGCATACAACTCCGATTCAAGTGATATTTATCTCAAATTAAAGATAAGATAGAGACATAAAACTTTCAAGTTTAAATTTCTCCAATTTCTATATGTAAGATACCTCAAAAATTCATATAACTTACTGGTCGTATACAGAATATGAAACAAAGTTAATGGAACATGCTAAACTTCCAAAAATCACCAAAACTCTATTCCTTCATGAAATGCTTCATATGATATACCATTTTAAAGTTTAGGAAGTATAATTTATAGAGAAATAAATTTTTTAGATTTTTAATTTCTATAGAATGAGATATCATAAGAATACTATACAAGACTAAATCTAGAAATCAATATCTAGCATGCTAGTATGGATACCATTGTAACTACTCATCAAGTAATCAAATCTTTGTACAAGTTAAGACATGTTACCTCATTTGTAAGATCTCTTGTTAATAATAAGCACCAGCACTGCCTTTGAATCCTTGAATTTTTTTATCACCTTAGCAAAATCAAATCAAAATAAATATGAATTCCTATACAACACTTCTATACTTTCAACTTGAAATTCAAAAATTTTCAAAAATGTTCTTACCTCTTTGACTTCATGGTTGTACTTAAATTGGCAATGAATCCTATATATTTCATCCAAGGGGAAGAGAATGAAGAAAATGAGCCAAAATTCTTCTTAAACAAGTTCTTTTATAAACCTATCAACATATCCTTGACTATTGGATCATTCCAACATCATCTCAACATTCCACTTGTCTTAACACTTAAACCATGAAATTTTTGATTCAAGTAAGCTTTATGCACTCCATTAGGTATCTTGTTGGATGTCCATGTCATGGGGAGAGGTGTCATAAGGTAGAACAAACTATTCTAATTAGATTTCATGCATAAATTTTCATCAAATGACCTTTCATGCATAAATTTCCATCCAATGAGATTTCTTGAATGTGGAACAATCCTATGTAGCCACTAACGAACCTTGATGCCCTCTTGACCAATCATTTGGCTCCAATTTTCTATCCTTGAATGGTTTGTAACTTAGTCCCTCAATTTTTCTTAATTATATTTAGACCCCTAACTTTTAATAATTTGCATTTCTGGTCTCTATGAAATTTTATTTGAAATTCCTTAAAAATGTGAAATTTCATTTAAATATCTTTATTTAAGTGTGTAGGTATTTTTTAGCCATATTTGACTTTTTTAGGCATTGTCGGCGCTTGGCGAGAAAGTTTTTGATTTACCGATAAAATTTTCGATTTTTGCAATTTTGAGACGAAATCTCAAGATAAATAAATAGATAATTAAAATTTCATTTTAGATATCTCAAAAAGATATTAATATATATAATTATGAGGAGTGGTACATGTTACACAGTCACCGAAAATCAGTGTTACACATTGTGTCTACCGATGAGCAAAGGAAATTAAAAAGAAGAAATGCAATCTGCGAAAATAAATTTAGAAATATTAATATTTGAAATAAAATATAAATGAACTAATATAAAGCCAAGAGGTTTGGATGGTTTGGTGGTAATAAATTTTTTTGGATGTGATGTTAGTAATGGGTTCAAGTCTCTATATCAACAATTATGACAAGTATTAGAGTAATTTGGGAGGGTTGACCGGATAGCAAAAATGGAGGACCGATGGCTCTAGCCGAAGGGCATTGCTGACAAGCATAGATGTGGGGAGCACAATGGCGGTGCCGAACAGCAAAATGAAAATATGACCGATCAACAAAATAAAAGGTTAAATGTGACTATCGATTGGTATTGCAGATAAGTAAAATGAGAGTTAGATGCAATTACCGAATGATGCAAATAACCGACAAGGAAAGATTTGTTCAGCACATGGGTGATCGAACAGGAGTAAGACAAATTGCACCGGCTAAAAAATTACAAGTGTTGTCTAAGGTAACCGACCAAGATTGGAAAAATGTGAAAATGGATCTATTGTTCGGTACCGATGGAATATGTGGAAATTTAGCAAAACGATCACTGATAGTCTACAAACAAACGATAATATATTGAAAAGTAAAGTTAAATGTCCACCGATGATTAACACAATATCAAACAATTATCTTAAAATGACTACCGATGAGATTTCCAAAATTTGAAAAGACAACCGATGGCACACAAGCAACCAAAAGTGGCAATTTGAAACATGAATATAGAGGGGTCACCAAAGGCAGCGAGTGGAAAGTGGGAAAGAACCGATGGTTAAATAAATGTGAGTGAATGTCACAAATGATAGCCGATGAGCAATTGAAAAGGAGTATGACTGACCAGCAATTTATTCAAATATAACCAATTAGAAATATGAAAAGTGACCGAACAGATATAGTAACAAAAAATAGAAGGCACCGATCGGAAATGTTGTTCGGTCAATATACTGATGACATATATATTCATATATGTGTGGCAAAGGTACCGATAAAGTTGTCCAAATACGTACCAACAAATCTCAAGATTGGACATCCACCGATGGCCCAAATATTCACCGTTAGAGAAAAATATAAGTGAAGTGTAATATATCGAATGGTATAGAAAATTGGATATACCAATAGATATGTAGAAATTATAAAATAATCTATTATCTCAACTCCGCAATCTACGGATAAGCCACACTTCACATTACACTGAAGAAATAGTAAATCACCAAGAGATGGTCACCATAAGCTACTGATCAGAAAATCAAAATTTTTAAGAAATTGTTTATTAGACACTAAAACTTCACCGAATACTCAAGTAACCGATAACTTTATTGATCGGGCACTTTAAAATTTAAAAGCTATCGGCCTAGCAACTAGAGGGGTTTCCTGGACAACCCAAGAAATAGAAATTCACACTTATATTTAAATTAGCTATTCTTCCACCATTTTACATGATATATATATAAATATATATAAATTCACTAAAAATTTCCTAATATCAAATTTTTGGTGTTACACTTCCTCTTGTATTACCCGTTGTCGTTCCAGTGCGAATACCATTTTTTCTGCTTAACAGGCTTCTAACTTACATTTACAGTTAGTTTGTGGACTATAAGTGAAGGGTGAATACCTGGCATATTTTCTAGGGACCATGCAAAAGTGTTAGAATGTTATCGAAGACAATCTACGATTGCATTTTGAAGGGGCATCATAGGTGGGCGCCAATTTGGATCGTTTCGCTGGGTACATCCGTAATGGAAACTTTGATTACTTCATCTCTGGGCTGAGGCTTGAATTGATATTTGGTATCATCTCTAAACTGTAGTGTTTCTATCAAGAGGACTTCTTTCTATCCTCCGATGGTGGGGACAGTTGATAGTTTGATATTACCATGAAGTGTTGTGACCCTTAAAGGTGTCCTGAATTTGATCTTCATATGTCTAATACTCGGTAGTATTTCAAGATCATCCAAAGTAGGATCACCTAAGATGGCATTATTGTCATGCCCTGAACCGGGGTCGTGAGCAACTGCCCGTTACCCTAGATGCCAACTGTATCATTACAGAAAATCGGACAAAACCTCCTCATATTTCGGAGGTCTCCCATATACAATTTAACCAGTTTAATGAACATCCATCCTGTCAATTAAGAAAAATGGTCATCCTGGCCTCACAACCATCAACCACACCATAGCAGACAACCAGGACAACGTAAGGCTAAACTAAATACTAACAAACCTAGCCACAGACCTCTACTGTCATGCCCAACTTAAGCATGAACAGCCGTCACACCGAGCGGACCTAAATTTGATACAAATTGTACAACAAATTCCCAAGTTACATTTTAAATATTTACATGTGCCTCAATGCAAGTGAAATGAGTCAATATGAGAGTTTCACGAATAAATGTCCATAATTTATATAGTCATCTCATAAAATAAATAAATAAGTACATTGATCAAACTAAAATCTCCAATATACAGTGAGATCACAAGTAATCATAGCGGAAGAATTGGTAAAATCCATACCCAAGCCCAGTGACATCAAGTCCACGTCGCAAATCTGTTAATCACAATGATTCTTCTTCAGTCCAAGACTAATCCTGTGGGAAAGAATGTTAGGGGTGAGTATCTATGGGAGGACACTCAGCAAGTGAGGGGATCGACATCGTACTATCAATATCAGGTGTGAACTTGGAGTGTCAAAATATGTAATACAATATCAAGTATGCAAAAACAGTATGCAGTTTTATATAACTCAAGACACACATCAGAAAATAATATATATGCATCCATCCATGTATCAAGTAGCATATGCAGAGCCGACCGAACAAACAACCCCAGCAATGGCCTACCTCGACCAAGGACGGGCGCATTGGGGGTTTTCATAATGCAAATATCAAATAATGGTTCTCTACCCCAATGTTAGCCACAGACTACTCCAACTAGCCTGTAAATAATAATAATAATAATAATAATATATATAGTCGGCCGTGTATGATGCCCCACCTAGTGCTAAACAGAGGTAAACTCACGTCTTCCCCGATAAGGGTCAACCTGGGACAACCATACACATGATAATTTGGCGGATACCTCCGGTCGAAGCGTACCCGGGCACAAGGGGTGCCTCTACCAAATGTCCTTATTAGCTACGGAATGCTATAGGAAGCATATCACCATATCACCAAGTCGGCCAGGCACGTAGCCCGCATACATCACATCATCACGTCGGCCGGGCATATAGCCCCATGCATCATATCATAACGTTGGCCGAGAGTACAGCCCAAATAGTACATATAAATTCATTTGAAATCATGTGCCAATACCAGTGGAAGCATTAAAACATGTCAATATGTCAAAGAAATGTGACACAATATGCAGTTTTCAAACTCATGGATGCATATCGATAAAATCAGCAATTGGGACACTCCAATGGTCACAAAAATATGTATATACACTTATCAAAATCCAAAAACTCAGTTTTCACACGTATAGAAATCAAGACGTTTGAAAATTAATAAAACATGATTTGTCAATCAATAGTAGATGTCTAAGTCTTACTCACCATTTAGGGAGGGTGTGCACTCCTAATTCCAACCCAAACGAAATCAAATTTCTCAATTGATCTTTCCTAACACACAACCATAGTCATGTCATCAATTTTCAAATAATTTTTGGGTTTATCCATTTTCCCTAATTTTATACAAATCCACATTCTTTGATTTATGAACACACTCTAATGACATCAATTGTATTTCATTTATAAATAAATAACAATGTCAAAGTCAAGTCTAATTCAATCCTAAAACCAATCAAAGTCGGAAATACGCTTAAAATAAATAAATTTCCTACGAAGTGGAAAAATTTTTGAAAATTCATACACTTTTCGATTCCCATTCGATTTCTTCAAACCATATGTCATTTTCAAAGTATGGAAGTTTATTTTCATAATACGGATATCGTATTTAAGTTGCCTATATGCAGAACAATTTATAATGAAAAAGGCTATATCAATCCTTAAGTTCCAACTCCAAATTCCGACTATTTCATGCATATGTCAAATTAAACTCTAGGGGAAACTATTTAAATCAACTCAATATGATTCCATTATCCTGAACAGCCCAATTCATATAAAATCATATACTTAACCTCACTAATTACATATAAACACTTCAGAAAATGCATTCTCCTCAAATTCAACATATTTGCAAGACATATACAAGAATCTCATCTTAAATTCAACCTCAACTCATTCAATTATCGAAGGAACTAGGATTTTACCTTACTTAGGGTTTTCACAGCTCAATACCCTAACGTCCGTCCAAATTGAAGCACGTGTGAGTAATTAAACCTAATTACCAAGGAAATTCGAAGTCCTAAAGCAAAATCGAGACTCAGCCCCTACCTATGTAGTGAAAGGATCGCAGGAAACCATCGCGGCCTAGGGCATTTCGAAATTTGCTACTGTGGTCGACTTAGGGCTCTGCGGAGGTTGCAACAGTGGTTGCTCATAGCAAGCATCGCGAGCGGGCAAGGAGGGAGAGAGGGAAAGGCAGAGAGAGAGAGCGAATTCGAGAGAGAAACACAGAGAGAGGGAGGGGTGACCGAGAGGTAAGCGGTGGCGAAGGTGGTTGGTGGCGGTTGGAGGAACTGCTGGTGCTGCAGAGGTGGTGGAGGAGAGGGAAAGCGCGGTGGAGAAATCGCAAGGAAGAGAGAGATTCGGGAGACAGAGAGAGTAGATAGAGAGAGAGAACTGAGAGGAAGGTAGAGAGGGAGTGGTGGTGGTAGCTATGGGTGCGGTGGTTGGTGGTAAAGTAGCGGCGATGTGCGGTGGAGATGGCGGAGAATTGAGAGAGAGCGACAGGGAGAGAGATTCGGGAGAGAGTGTGGGGCGGGTGAGGGAAGAGGATTAGGGCTTTAGCCCTAATCAATTTGGAGGAGGGGAAGTGCTGCGTTTTGGCCCAAAACACAATGCTTCCTTCTCTCTCTCTTTTTTTTTTATAAATAATTATAATTTTATATATGTGTATATATATATATACACTCACATCCTCTATTCACAAAAATTTAAATTTTTCATAAAAATGGGGTTTACTATGATTCACAGATATGACAAATTTAAAATATACCAAAAATTTAAATTAAATACCCCAAAATCGAAAATCAATATAAATAAAAAAAAAATTCTCTATACATATATATAAATTGAGAAATATTTTATTTAATTCCTGAACATACGTATAATAATACGGACACCACAGTGTCGGTGTTACATTTTCTAACCCCCTAAAAACAAGTTTCGTCCTCGAAACTTAAAAGAAAACCATACAGGAAAAAAGAAAACTACACAGTGAATAACTAAAGGTGCTGTCACCTCATAGTCTCCTCAGGCTCCCAGGTCTCCTCCTCGACCTGGTCGCTCCCCCACAAAACACAAACTAATGGGACTTCCTTGCTCCACAGTCTCCTAATCTGACGGTCAAGGATGGCCACGGGCTGAACAGGTAAGATCAAATCCTCCCGCAGCTCAACTGGCGGGGGCTCTAGCACATGGGAAGGATCCAGCATATACTTCCTAAGTACTGAGACATGGAAGACATTATGTATGCGTGACAACTCCTCAGGCAGCTCCAATCTATACGCCACACTCCCAATCCTCTTAAAGATACGGAATAGCCCAACATACCTGGGGCTCAACTTGCCCCACTGCCTAAACCGAATCACCCCTTTCCAGGGTGAGATCCGCAAAAATACCATGTTTCCAACCTCGAACTCAAGAGGCCTCCGCCTCCGATCTGCATACGTCTTCTGTCGATCCTGGGCAGCTCTCATCCGCTCACGGATGACCCTAACCTTATCCTTCATTTCCTAAATCAATTCAACACTGCTGAGACGTCGCTCTCCGACCTCATCCCAACATATTAGGGTGCGGCATTTCCTGCCATACAGTGCCTCATACGGAGGCATCCCAATACTCGTTTGGTAGCTATTGTTGTATGCAAACTCTACCAATGGAAGGTGTCAATCCCAGTTACCATGAAAATCAATGACACATGCTCGAAGCATATCCTCGAGCGTCTGAATCGTTCTCTCTGCATGGCCGTCCGTTTGAGGATGATACGCCGTACTAAAGTTCAGTCTAGTGCTCAATGTCTCCTGCAACCTGGGCCAAAACCTAGACGTGAATCTGGGGTCCCTATCTGAAACAATCGACACAGGCACCCCATTAAGCCGAACTATGGTATCAATGTAGAGATGTGCCAACGTCTCCAAGGAACAGTCACCGCGGATTGGGATAAAATGTGCAGATTTGGTGAGTCGATCGACAATCACCCAAATTGCATCACGCCGTGTAGAAGTCCGCGGTAACCCCATCACGAAGTCCATAGTAATATGCTCCCATTTCCACTCAGGGATGGGAAGAAGCTACAGTGTGCCCACTAGACGTTGATGCTCGGCCTTCACCTGCTGGCACACCAAACATCGTGCCACAAACTCTGCTATCTCCCTCTTCATACTTGACCACCAATAGCTACCTCTGATGGTCCGGTACATCTTCGTACCCCCGGGATGCATAGCATATGCAGAAGAATATGCCTCCTCAAGGATAGCATGCTGAAGATCACAATCGGTCGGGACACACACTCTGTCTCTGAACACCACGAGTCTATCATCACGGACTCTGAAGTCTCTGCCCTCTCCTCTGCGGATCCTGTCGTGAATACCCTGGAGCTCTTTATCAGAATCCTGAAGCTCCCTGATGCGATCGAACAGATTAGGTCGCACCTCAAATCTGGCTAGCAGTGCACCCTGACTGTCACTAGTTAAATTGACTCCCAAAGCACAGAATCTCACTAGACAAGAAATATACGCCCTTTCTGCTGCTTGAGAAGAAGCTGAAGAAGACTTCCGGCTCAAAGCGTCTGCCACAACATTCGCCTTGCCCGGATGATAATCTATAATCAGATCATAATCCTTCAGCAACTCTAACCATCGTCTCTGCCTGAGGTTCAACTCCCTCTGAGTGAACAAATACTTCAGGCTCTGGTGGTCAGTGAAGACTCTGCAGGTCACTCCATAAAGATAATGCCGTCATATCTTCAATGCAAAGACTATGGCTGCTAACTCCAAATCATGTGTCGGATAATTCAGCTCATGCTTCTTCAACTGTCGCGAAGCATAAGCAATCACACGACCGTCCTGCATCAGTACACAGCCCAATCCTTGTCTGCTGGCATCGCTGTATACCACGTACTCCCTGCTGCTAGTGGGGAGAGCTAACACTGGTGCTGTCATCAGTCGTTGTTAGAGCTCCTAAAAGCTCACCTCATAACGATCGTCCCAAACGAACTTGATGTCCTTCTGCGTCAGTCTGGAAAGTGGAGCAGCGATTTGGGAGAATCCTTTTACGAACCGCGGATAATACCCCACAAGACCAAGGAAACTCCGCACCTCGGTTGTCACGCCCCGAACCGGGAATCGTGAACAGTCGCCCGTTGCCCTAGATACCGGCTGTATTTCTATAGAAAATCGGGCAGAACCTCCCCATAAATCGAAGGTCTTCCATGTACAATTAAACCTGTAAACCTGTATAAAAGAAAATAATCCTGTAGATTAAACCAATGGCCATCCCGGCCTCTCCAAAACAATCCACCAAATCTCACAACCGACATCCAGATAACGCAAGGCTAACAAATCAACAACAGTCCTAGCCACAGACCTCTACTGTCATGCCCAACTAGAGTATGAACAGCCGCCATACTGAGCGGACCTAAATTAATACAAATATATTACAAATTCCCAAGTTAACACTTTAAATAGTTACAAATGCCTCAATGCAAGTGAAATATGAGAGTTTCGCAAACAAAAGTCCAAAAATTATACAGTCATCCCAAAATATGTACACGGTCAATTACGAACCTCAATATCAAGACCACGCAGGGTCGACATAAAGTACGAAATTCATATTTTCGATTAAAACATAAATCTCACCGTCGTAAATATCAATCCACCAACAATCTATCATACCCTCCAGAGCCAAATGCGTCGCCCTAGCACCAAAATCCTGTCTGGGGAGGGAAAGAGAAGGGGTGAGTACTCAGGGAAGAATACTCAGTGAGTGAGTGGGTCAATGTAATCGTGTAATATGGGGTGTGAAACTGGAGTGTCAAAACATAAGTATACAAATCATATTTCAAATCATCATGCTTTTCATTTCAACAATATATCATTAGCACGCATTATCAAGTCAAATATGCATCCAAAGCACTGTCATTAAAATCATAGAGCTGCCAGCCGAAAGTGTCCTGGCAGAGGTCTACCTCGACCTATGACAGGCACACCGGGGGTGTTCTATGCGATTTTTATTTAAAGTGCTCTTTACCTCGGCGTTGGCGACGGACCTCGTCCAGGTGCTAGACTTGGATAGCATCCAAATCCTCCCCCTTTCGGGTTCAACCTGGCTAGTACCGTGTCGTAAATATAATCTCGACAACTTGTGGGATACCCCAGGCCTAGGCATATCCGGACGCCACCCAAGCGCCTCTCACGGTGTCCTTCGTAGCTACGGAACAATACATACCAAAGCCCTCAAGGCCAAAATCAATATCATATCAAACATGTGCCATAAATCTGGTTCACAAACCAAATGCAACATATAGCATAAAATGGCACATTTTACATTTCAACCACATGGATGCATATTTTCATAATTCAACCAATTTTTTGGACACTCCATCGGTTCACAAAAGTCAGTTTCAAAACCAGTCAAAACATTTCAAACACACGATAAATCATGCTCATTTATCAAACTATTGTAAAACAGGGTTTACATATTAAACGAAAACATTGAAATAAATCTCACTCACAGTATACGGGAGGGTCAATCACTCCCTACAATGCACAACAAGTGTCGAAACTGTGCTCTCCTCGATCGGTCTCCAAGCAAGTCACTACAATAACAAAACACAATATGTATATATATGATTTGTGCTACATATTTCAAAAGTCACTATGTTAAATTTATACTTTTAATTAATCCTATGTCTAGGATTAAAACTTAGGGTCTCATAGCTAGGCTTCACATGTGCACAAGTGCTATCCCCTTTTCATCACCAAATGTAAATTTCAATTCCTCATTTCCGAAGGCACACAATTCAACCCATAAGCTCTAAGGTTTCCCATACCTTCCTAACAAACAATGCCACTTTAAATCATCCAAAGCCACCCCTTTCACACCCTATCAAAGGTACAAAATTAAATCAACACAATGTCATTTTCAACTATCAAAATCATCATTCATACATATACAACTCAAAATTTACATAACCCTCTATTTCCAAATCTCTTCAATGTTCTCAGTCAAAGTAAATACACATATTTACACTCCAAATTCTTACAAACTTCTCTCTTTTGACATACCTACACAACACATATATAACAACTATACAAGGATACATATTTACTCCTTACATATGCTTTGCATTCGGAAACATCGTTTTCAACTCACAAATCATATTAGCATAATCCATCCTCTTGGCCAAGGTTCATACACACACTCATACTCATATACCTTTATTCAAATCTCTTCTTCAACACCAATACACACATACATTTTCTCATACATGCACATACACATATTCTTCTTTTCTATTTCAATCAATACACATACATCATTCTCTCCCTAACACTCTACACATCTTTCAACTTCATCTCCACCAACAAACACATATATAATACACCACTTTAGCACTACTATTCAGCACATACATTTGTACATTAAAACCAAATTTTCAACACTCCAAAATACACTCAAATCATCCCAAATTCTAGCCACACAAAATCTTGTCATCAATGGTATTTCATTTATAAATAATTAACAAAATCAAATTCGAGTCAACTTCAATCCTAAAAATCTCTCAAAGTCGGAAGCAAGTCTAAAATAATTAAATTTCCTTCAAGATAGAAAATCTTTGAAAAATCATACACTTTTCGATTCCCATCCAATTGTTTCAAATCATAAATCATTTTCAAAAGTATGGAAGTCTATTTTCATAATACTGAGATCGTATTTAGATCGCCTATATGCAGGATAACTTATAATTAAAAGATTACAACAATCCTTCATATACAAACCATTATGCCAATTAACAACTCAAAACAACATACAGAACCTTTCACCTTAGATTCAACCCTAGATTCATTCAATTTAACAAATAGAGCAGAAATCTCCTCACCTAGGGTTTTCGCAGTTCACGACTTCCGTCCGAATGTCTCCTCAATCCACTCCAAAATTTATAGTGCTTCCTAACCGAAACAAGATTTATCATTTAGGCCTAATTACTTAGAAAGATCAAAACCCTAAGCTAGGATTATGAATCAATTACCTGCGCAGAGGGGGTCGCGGCCTAGGGTTTTTCCGAAGGATCGATCAAACGTCAGTTTGGAACTGAGAGAGAGTTGCAGAAGAGCTCACAGTGAGCAATGCACAAGCTAGCAAAGAAGAGAGAGAGCGATAGCTCTTCCATCGCGCACAGGAGAGGGGAAGAGACTGTTAGCGCTCGCGGGAAGAGGAAGAAAGCAGAGAGTGTAACCGAGGGAGAGAGTGAGAGAGATAGCACGAGAGAGAGAGATCGCGCGATCGGGTGAAATAGAGAGAGACAGAGAGCGAACAGAGAGAGGGGGAAATAGAGATGAAAGAGAGAGACAGAGCGACGGTGGTGGTTTGCGACGGTGGACAGCGACCAAGTCACGGCGGAGGGAGAGAGGATTCAGGTGAGAGAAATCACGAGTGAGAGATCGAAAGATAGAGAGAGAAACAGAGGGAGAGGGAACCGAGAAAGAGAGAGAGAGTGAGAGAACAGAGAAGGGGATAGAGAGAGAGAAGGCGGTGTGGGGCGGCGATCAGCGACGGCGGCGAAGGAAGCCGCGGATGGCGGAGGGAGGTGAATGGTCGTGGGAGAGGGTAAGAGACAAAGAGGCAGAGAGATGGAGAGAGAAGGAAGGAGAGAGAAATATTAGGGCTTTTAGCCCTAATCTTTATTTGGACAAAACGCAGCGTTTTGCTGCATTTTGTCCCACCCTTTTTTTTATAAATTAATAAATAAATAAATAAATAATTATTAATATATATATATTATTCTATCCACTTTTCTCTAGCGTATAAATTTCGTAGAAATGAGATTTACTGCGAATTACGGACGCAGCATTTTAAAATATACCAAAAATTCAATTTAATACCCCAAAATCAAAAATAAAAAAAAATTAAAATCTTTCTATATAAATATATATATATAAATGGAAGAAATATTTTATATATATTCCATGAACAGTATACTTGTACGAACACCGCTGTGTCGGTGTTACATCGGTCACTGTCTGTAGCTGCTCTCACCTCAATATGGCCTCAACCTTCTGTGGGTCAACATAAATACCCTCCGCAGAAACAAGATGGCCAAGAAATCCAATCTGCCTCAGCCAAAATTCACACTTGGTGAATTTGGCATATAACTGCCACTCGCGAAGAATCTGCAAGACCACCCTAAGGTGTTGTGCATGCTCCTCATCGCTCCGCGAGTATACAAGGATGTCGTCAATAAATACAATGACGAACCGATCCAGAAAGTCATGAAAGACCCGGTTCATTAAATCCATAAAGGCTGCTGGTGCGTTGGTCAGCCCAAACGACATGACCAAGAACTCGTAGTGTCCATATCGGGTACGGAATGCTCTTGGGCACATCCTCAGCCCTAATCCGTTACTGATGATATCCAGATTGAAGGTCGATCTTTGAGAAGACCCTCGCACCCTGGAGCTGATCAAATAAGTCATCAATATGTGGTAGTAGATATCGGTTCTTGATGGTAGCCTTATTCAGTTGCCGATAATCTACACACAATCGTAGGGTCCCGTTCTTCTTCTTCACGAACAACACTGGAACACCCCAAGGCGAAGTGCTCGAACGGATAAAAGCCTTGTCCAGCAACTCCTGCAACTGGACCTTAAGCTCTCTAAGCTTAGTTGGCGCCATTCTGTATGGCGGAATAGATATGGGATAGTCCCTGGAGCTAGGTCAATCTCGAAATCAAACTCTCGAACTGGTGGTAGTCCGGGTAGCTCCTCAGAAAATACATCTGGGAACTCCTACACCACTTGGACCTCCTCAAGCCTCGGTCCCTCCATGGTGGTGTCTATCACATCTTCGGCAAAAAGGGGACCGCTGAGCTAAAGTCTGAGTAGTAGCACTAGAGGCCGGTGCTCTAAACCCCTGGGATCGTGATCCCTGCCCAAAATGTGCCTGTCTCGGCTGAGAAGAGCCTCCCTGATATCTTGAAGTCCTGCCCTTCTTCGAGCCCTGGCTCAAAGAAGCCCCAGGTCTCTTCTTCCTTTGCTCTCTGTTCTCCTACTGTCTGCCCTTAGCACGGACGATCTCCTCCGCCCTAGTGCTGAGTCCACGATCTCCGCAAAGGAGAGACTAGGAGTCACTGTCATATACCTCCTGATATTTAAGTTGAGGCCGTCCTCAAACTTGAACCGTAGCTGTTTTGGCGTCACCAAGTCTGGAACAAAAGTAGCTAGTCGCCTCAACTCCGCCTCATACTCTGTCACTGTCCTGGCTCTCTGCCGCAAGTGCAGAAACTCTACCCTCTTGCGGTCCTGCTGGAACTCAGAGAAGTACCTGCGATCGAACTCCCGCAGGACGAAGGACGTTTGGTAACGGCACCCCTTGTGTCCGGATACTCTTCGGCCGGAAGTATCCGCCAGATTGTCGTGTGTATGGTTGTCCCAGGTTGAACCCTCATCGGGGGACGACGTGAGTTGTACCTCTGTCTAGTACTGGGCGGGGGCATCATACACGACTGACTATTTATATGTATATTATTATTATTATTATTTACAGGCTAGTTAAAGTAGCATGTGGTCAACATTGGGGTAGAGAGCCATTATTTGATATTTGCATTGTGAAAACCCCCAATGCGCCCGTTCTTGGTCGAGGTAGACCATTGCCGGGGTTGTTTATTCGTCGTTCTTCTCATGTGATTTGATACATAGATAGATGCATATGTTATTTTGTGATGTGTGCTTTGAGATATGTTAAAACTGCACACTATTTTCGTATACCTGATATTGTATTACATGCTTTGACACTCCAAGTTCATACTTGATATTGATAGCACGATATCCTTCCCCCCACTTATTGAGTATCCTCCCATAGATACTCACCCCTCTTCTTTCCTCCCTCGGACAGGATTGTTGTGCTAGAGCGACGTTTCAGAGTCTAGAGATTTCAGTTGATCCTAGACGGGTTTGGTTTTTCTCGACGGTAAGGTTTAAGTTTAATTTAAAATACGAATTTCACACTTTATTTTGACCCTGCGTGGTCCGAATATTTAGGTCCGTAGTTGACCGTGTACATTTTTATGGGATGACTGTAACATTTATGGACATTGTTGTGAAACTCTCCTATTATGCTTGCATTGAGCCATTTGTAGACATTTAAACTCTTTACTTGGGAAATTATTGTATATTATATAAAATTTAGGTCCGCTCGGTGTGGCGGCTGCTCATGCTCTAGTTGGGCATGACCGTAAAGGTCTGTGGCTAGGACTGTTAGTGATTTGTTAGCCTTGCGTTGTCTGGATGTCGGTTGTGAGATTTGGTGGATTGTTTTGAGGCCGGGATGACCATTTTATTTTATTTACAGGATAATTTTAAATTATACAAGTTTAAACAGGTTAAATTGTACATGGGAGACCTCCGATTTATGGGAGGTTCTGTCCGATTTTTTGTAGAAATACAGCCGGCATCCAGGGCAACGGGCGACTGTTCACGATCCCGGTTCGGGGCGTGACAGTTCTATTGGTATCAGAGCTCTAGGTTGAGAGCTGTGTTTGATAAAAGAGTTTTGGAAAATAATCCCAAGTATGATTTAAAAGTCCTCAATGCATATGAGAGTTTTATTACAGTCATGGGATCCCAGTACATGATCTTAGGCATATGAGTTATTCTTTTTAAGGGGTTAGATACAGTGCGTATCTAACCTAACATATTAGTTCTATCAGTTTTTAAACTTATAATTTTATTCATTTTAGGGGTTAGTTACTTCGCAACTAACCCTAATCCTTGAATTATACATAATTAAAGTTCTTTCTTCGTAAGGCTATGACTACTAGACGAGGTACTAGATTTGTGCCTGAGACACCTAGAATACTCGAGGATGTTTCCTCGTCAGGTGTACCCTTCTAGCTTGTTCTCAGCCGGCTATTATAGCCACGGTTCCATCACCATCATTTGATACATTTAGGCAGGTGTATGAGTGGTACACCTCCCATTGGACCCGAATGCCTTGATTCATAACTCAAATTCTTTTTAGGGGGTTAGTTACGGAGTAACTAACCCTAATCCTTGATTTCCACTTAATGCAAGAGTGCTCTATTTGCATAACTATGTCGTCTAGATATAGTAGGCACGGTGTACCACTAGAGTCTCTCCATGTCTTATGCACTTGTGGCACTCGAGACTCTACGAGTACCAGAAAGTGCTTCCTCTACTCACGCACCTTCACTAGTGCCACCCCCAGCACCTCTACCAGCTGTTACAACTGAGATTCCTCCACGACCACTCGATGCCTTGAGACAGTGGCAGGAGTGGTACAGTAGATGTGGGGTGTAGATTCCACAACCTCCATCACAGATTTCAACGACCGCACCTGTAGCCGTACCTACTCCTACGGCACCGATTCCTCCTCTGGTGGCCAGTTCTTCCATTTCTAGTTCAATCGATTAGATATCGGTTACCTTGAGGCGTATCCATGAGCTTACTCAGTTGGTGACAGAGTCACGATAGTTCGGATGCACAGACTTCTCAGGATCCTTACTGATGTGGGATTGTCAAAGGAGCTCAGATTGAAAGTTGTTGAGAGACTCCTCGACGGAGATACCCTCTCGTGGTGGGAGGCTATCCATGATAGTACTACACAGACCCTACGGTGGGAGGACTTTCTACGAGAGTTCAACCGCAGGTACTTACCCCGTTTCAGCAGGACCGGATGAGGACGGAGTTCCTGCACTTACGTCAGGGGACTAGGTCAGTCTCAGAGTATGAGGCTGAGCTCAGATGACTAGCAGCATTTGTCCCTGACATGGCTACACCAACTCAGATGAGGTTCAAGTTTGAAGATGGCCTCCAATTGAGCATCAGGAAGTATATGACGGTGCTCCCTCTTTTACACTTTCAGAGGTAATTGATTCAGCATATCGGGCAGAGAAGATCGTTCGAGCTGAGGCCAGGCAGAGAGAGAGTCACCAGAAGAGGAAGACTGGGTCACAGGGTGTACAGTCTTTGAAGAAGGATAGAGGTTTTGGATATCCAGGAGGTTCTTCTAGCTTCAGACCAGTAGGACCGGGACAGAGACCGCATCCCCAAGGGTTTAGAGCACCAGCCCCTACTATCTCTAGTTATTCAACGATACAGCAGTTTCTAATCTACAGCAACTGCGGCTGACGCCATTTTGGAGCTTGCGAAGCCCCCACTAGATGCTTCTAATATGGGAAGCAAGGACATATTTGTAGCTCTTGTCCTGACCTAGGTTTCAGAGGTCAGGTGTCACAGACACACATGGGTGGACCATGGACAGGTCAGCAGGGAGCACCTGCACACTTAGTACACACCCTCCATGGACTCCAGCTGGAAGCAATACTGCACTAGACCCTTCGCGATAGTAGCCGAGGGTATAGACCCGCATATATGGTATGACACAGGAGGACGCTTAGGTTAACCTAGAATGTGATGGATGATACTTCCACGGATTATATTATTTAGGAGTTTATAGATACTCTCCTTTTTGAAATCATGTATATCATGATAGCTATGTACCGTCTTGACTAGTTAAAACTCTAGAAGCTTAACTATTGTGACCCTCTTTTGAAACCATGCATCTCATGATGATATGTACGGTTATGACTGGTTAAAGCCTTAGAGGCTTAACTACTTGATATATATATATACGTATATCTTTTGCGTATCCTATATTGGTTCCTTTTTCAATTTCTCGCATCATGAGTACCATGAAAATATTCAGAGTCGATGTCCGTGTTCTTATTGACACTGGTTCAGATTATTCTTACGTGAGAGTATTATTTCGCTCGACAGTTAGGTAGACTGTTATCGTCGCTAGATGAGGAGCTACTAGTTATCACTCTTCTTGATGAACAATTGGTCAGAAAATTCAGTGTATAAAGAGTGCTTATCTCTCTTGTTTGATGGGACCCCGTATATTAGGAGTTAGTTTGGTTAGTGATGATCGAGCAGCATTACTAGCTTGATTTGAAATGAGGTCGACCTTGCTCGACCGCATTAGAGAGATTTAGGGAGCAAATGAGGAGCTCTAAGGTGTTCTTGATAGATCTGTAGAGATAATGACAGAGAGTTCTGAGTCTGTGATAACGGACTAGTAGTATATCGATAGCGGGTTTGCACTCCCGCCGACAGTAAATCTTCGTAGAGATATTCTAGAAGAAACTCATTCCTCCATTTATGTTATGCATTTGAGAGGTACAAAAATGTACCTAACCATCATAGATAGTTATTAATGATCTCGTGTAAAAAGAGAATTCGTTGTTTGATGCCTAGTTTGTCAGCAGATGATGGCCAAGTATCAGTGACCCATAGGCGCTTTGCAGCATTTTCCTATTTATTTCGGTAAGGCCTTCTTTCAGTTTCGAGGACGAAACTTATTTTTAGAGGGTTAGAAAATGTAACGCCGACACTGCGGTGTTCGTACGGTTATACTTCCATTCCTAGATTTAAATAAAATAATTCTTAATTTATAGATATATATATATAAAGTGAAATATTTAATTTTATTGATTTCGATTTCGGGGTACTAAAATTTAATTTTTGTTATAATCAAAAGTATCCGTATTTCAATCGTGATGTGAAGAATATATTTTTCACTTATTAATTTAATTATTTACTCAATTATTTATTTATAAATCTATTTATCTAAATTAAAATTAGAACTTTAATTTTAAAGTGAATATAAAAATATATATATGAATATTTATTTAATTATTAGTTTAACAATTATTTATCTATTCATTTATAAATTGTTTAAAAAAAATTAAAATTAGGGCTTAAAGCCCTAATTCCCTTCTTTCTTTCCCCTCTCCTCTTTCTCTCCACGCCTCTTCGTCTTCTCCCCCTCGCGTCTCCGCCCTGCTGCCGCCGCTGCCCTTCTCCACCACAGACGGCAATCAACCACCGCTTATTCTCTCTCTCCTCGCGGGTTCTCTCTCCCTTTCTCTCGGTCCGCCCCGTGGCGATTTCCATTTTCCCCCGCCACAGTCTCCACCACGAACAACCACAAACGCCTTCTTCTCTCCCTCTCTACTCCCCTCTCACTGTCGCGCTCTCTCTCCTCTCTCTGTTTTCTCTCTCACGCGCGATGGGGCTCTTCTGCCTCTCTCTCCCGTGTGCGACTGTCGGTTCTCCTTCACTCACGCGGCGTTGCTCTGCCGCTTCAACAATCTTCTGCGACATCCGCAGAGCCCCAAGCTGACAATAGATGCGGACTTCGAAAACTCTAGGTCGCCAATCCTTCTTTGCATAGGTAAGAACCTATTCTCTGATCAATAGCTTAGGGGTTTTGATTTCTCTCGTAAATAAGGGTAAACTGCTAAATGTGCTCCAATTTGGAAGTGTTACAGATGCTGGATTGAAATAAATGGTGTTGGAAGCTAGGTCGGAACTGCGAAAACCCTAGGTAAGAGAATTTCTAAATCCTTTCAAAATTTGATCGAATTTAGGTTGGAATTGGAATCAGAAGCTATATATATATTCTAAAAAAAATGTGTTGAATTCGAATGAAATGCACTGTTCTGAGATTTTATATGTAGTTACTTTGGGTTAAGTCCTGTATAGTATGAAAGGATATGTTAGATGATGATAGGACCATGTTAGATTGATTAGGATTGCTTTCTTAGGAATTTGATTGAAATATGCCTAAAAGATTGAAATAAAATTTTGTGTTTGGCATGCGAATGAGATGCAAAAGTGTACAAACTTTTGGTATGTAAGTGGTGTAAAAATGTAAGCATTATGGCATGGAAATGGGAAGTAAACTTGTACAGAATTTGGCTTGAACTAGTAATAGTGTTTGAGTGTTTGTTTATACATTTAGAGACTTGAGAAGTGTGTGTCAAAGAAATGCATTTATGAAATTCTATGCTTGAATGTTAAGGTTGAGTCTAGTGTCTGATATGGAAAGAGAATGTTCCGGATGATAGAATGATGTTAACTTGATTAGAATAGTTTCTCTTATAGTTTAATTTGACGAATGCATGAAAACAGTTGAAATTTGGAATTTGAGTTTAAGGATTTATGCAGTCTTTTCATTATAAATTGTCCTGCATATAGGAAATCAAAATACAACTTCTATATTATGAAAATAGACATTAATACCTTGGAAATGACATATGGGTTGAAGAAATCGGATGAGAATTGAAAAGTGTATGATTTTTTAAAGAGTTTTCCATCTTGTAGCAAATTTATTTATTTTAGATTGGTTTTCGATTTTGAACGGTTTTAGGTTTGAATTTAGATTGGTTTTGATTTCGTTATTTATTTATAAATGGAAAGAAATTGATTACATTGGAATACATTTATAAATCGAAAAATTTAGGGTTTGTACGAACTTAAGGAAAATTGATGAAATTCGTTATTTGATTAGGTTGACTTTCTTGGAGACTCCAGAAGTCGAGTTTGGTTTGATTCGTGGTATTATTGGGGAGTGCACTACCCTCCCTCATACTGTGAGTGGCACTTCGACATCTACTATTGATTGACAAATCATATTTTACCGATTTTCAAACGACATGATTTCTATACGTGTGAAAATTAAATTTTTGGATTTTGATAAGTATATGTACATATTTTTGTGACCATTGGAGTGTCCCAACTGCTGATTTTATTGATATGCATCCATGAGTTTGATAACCGGATATTGTGCCACCCTTTTGATATATTGACATGTTTTAATGCTTCCACTTGCATTGGCACATGGTTTTGAATGGATTTATACGTACCATTTGGGCTGTATGCCCGGCTGATATTATGATACGATGCATGGGGCTATATGCCCAGCTGATATGGTGTTGGGATGCATAGGGCCACGTGCCCGACTGATTTGATATTGTTTCGTAGCTACGAAGGACGTTTGGTAACGGCACCCCTTGTGTCCGGATACTCTTCGGCCGGAGGTATCCGCCAAATTATCGTGTGTATAGTTGTCCCAGGTTGAACCCTCATCGGGAGAGGACGTGAGTTGTACCTCTGTCTAGCATTGGGCGGGGGCATCATACACGACTGAATATTTATATGTATATTATTATTATTATTATTTATAGGCTAGTTGGAGTAGCCTGTGGCCAACATTGGGATAGAGAGCCATTATTTGATATTTGCATTGTGAAAACCCCCAATACGCTCGTTCTTGGTCGAGGTGACCATTGCCGGGGTTGTTTCTTCGGCCGCTCTTCTCATGTGATTTGATACATAAATGGATGCATATGTTATTTTGTGATGTGTGCTTTGAGATATGTTAAAACTGTATTCTGTTTTCGTATACCTGATATTGTATTACATGCTTTGACACTCCAAGTTCACACTTGATATTGATAGCACGATGTCCTTCCCCTCACTTGCTGAGTATCCTCTCATAGATACTTACCCCTCTTCTTTCCTCCCTCAGACAGGATCGTTGTGCTAGAGCGACGTTTCAGAGTCTAGAGATTTCAGTTAATCCTAGGCAGGTTTGGTTCTTCTCGACGGTAAGGTTTAACTTTAATTTAAAATACGAATTTCGCACTTTATTTCGACCCTGCGTGGTCTGGATATTTAGGTCCATAGTTGACTGTGTACATTTTTATGGGATGACTGTAATATTTATGGACATTGTTGTGAAACTTTCCTATTATGCTTGCATTGAGGCATTTGTAAATATTTAAACTCTTTACTTGGGAAATTATTGTATATTATATAAAATTTAGGTCCGCTCGGTGTGGCGGCTGCTCATACTCTAGTTGGGCATGACCGTAAAGGTCTGTGGCTAGGACTGTCAGTGATTTGTTAGCCTTGCGTTGTCTGGATGTCGGTTGTGAGATTTGGCGGATTGTTTTGAGGCCGGGATGACTATTTTATTTTATTTACAGGATAATTTTAAATTATACAGGTTTAAACAGGTTAAATTGTATATGGGAGACTTTCGATTTATGGAGAGATTCTGCTCGATTTTTTATAGAAATACAGTCGGCATCCAGGGCAACGGACGACTGTTCACTATCCCGGTTCGGGGCGTGACACATATTAATTATCAATATTATATAATTATATATAAATTATTGTATACAAAACCAAATGACAACATTATTATTATTTTGAATTTCAAAGTTGCTATTTAATTTACACACATATTACTTAATTATTAAATTAATAAAAAATTAGGTAAATTACGTTATCTCAAAAAAAAAATTGGAAATTTTAGCTTTTGGTGACAAAAATTTATTTGAAAAATAATCTAATCACAAATTTTAAATTAAATGTGGTTTCCACTATTTTTAGTTACTTGATCTACTAAAAATCCTAAAAGTCCATTAAATTACATAGTAACAAGTTATAAAAATTATATAAATTCCAAACATATGACTAACTAAAAAAATGAAAAAAAATTAAATAAATAAAAGTGATATGAGGTACCGTCAATCGAAAAATTTGAAATGTAAAAAAAAAAAAAAAAAAAAAAGGTGAGTAAAAATGTGAAAAAAAATGCAGGCAAATAGGTGAGCTTTCAAATTAGGTAAATCCTAATTCCCGCTACTTAACAAATTGAGGTAAGTTAATTGGCGCCTAATGAAAAAAAGTACAGAAAAAACATTGTGGGTTTGACGGCTTCACAATTATCAACTTTTTCTCAAAGTCTTGTTGTAATAAGTGATAAAACATAGTAACAAATTATAGGTACCAAATCCTTAAATTGCATTACATCAAATCTTGAAATTTTAAATGTAGTATTACTTTAGATAATGATATATTATCAATTACATAATTTATTAAGAATATTATATAATATAATATTAATTAGTATTAATTTTCAGTGAAAATTTTTTCAAAATTAAAAAAATAATCTTAATTATCAACCGCAAACCAATCGCCAACTCTATATACATGTTACTAATATTACTACATGTTACTATATATTACAATCTATTGCTATATATTACTATATATTTTGATCCATCAAAATCTATTACTATATATCACTATATATTACAATCTGTTACTATATACTACTATATATTACAACGTTACTATATGTTACTATATATTACAATCTATTATGATGTATTTTTTAATTACAATTACTATATGCCTTAGTATTAATAACTATTACTATTACATAGTAGTATTACATACTACTATATATTATTATATATTAATATATATTATCATACATGGTTATATTTGTTGGAGTGTCAATGTATTATTATTTGTTACTATATATTACTACTGCCTATATATTACTATTTTATTATATAATCTTGTTCTATATTACCATATTAGTACTTTTTTTAATTACAATTACTATTTTATTATAAATTACTATTATATTATTAATAGATACAACTACTGTAGATAAATTTAATCTAACATTGACACTGCAATTGCCACTTTTATTACCGATTTTATGTAATAAGTTAGATAAATAGGAATATTATTTAAACTAAACATCTTATTATCAATATTATATAAACCAATAAAATTTCAAAGAAAAATGGAAGAATTCGTATTATTTATTCACATTATATAATTTTATATAAATTTCAAAATAAACGAATAACAACATTAATATTAATTTCAATTTCGATATTCATTTTTACTTTAAAGATAGTGTACTAATTAATTAATTAATTAAATTATTCAATATCATTCAACTGTTGTTGTATTTAATATCACACGATATAAATATATTCTATATATTTCTTTAATTTAATTTACATGTAATTTCATTTAATTTGGATCATAAACATATATTATGAATAGATGAAGAATTTTGAGATGTATGTTATCTATTTTATTTAATTATTATTTACAATTATGCATACTAACAAGTTGTAATAAAGTGGTAGTAATTAAGTCATGATAAAATCTAATTTAAAAAGAATTTAATAATAAATTTTAGATTGAGTGACTTTTTCACCGTTCTAAGTTCTCGACTTGAAATTGAAAATTATAAAAAATCAAAAGAAAACAAATGTTCCCGACTTAAAAATATGAAAAAAAGAAATATATGAAAGTTAAAAAATACAGCGGTAAGAATTTTAATTTAAAAAAGGCAGTAAAAAGTGCGAAAAAAAGGCGGGTGAAGAAAAAAAAAAAGAGCAGTACAAAATGACGCGCTTTGTAATTGGATTCTAATCCAAAAATATTGTATTAAGTATGAAGTATTTCTTTCCTCAAATCTCCGCAAAGCTCTTACTTTGAAAACATCTACTGTGTGAACCACCATAGCTATGGAACGAACTAAACGCGGGATGAATATTGTTACTCAGCATGAAGAATCACAACAATTCCAACAAGAAGTTCAATATGAAGAAACTCAATCTTGCGAAAATGTTACCCCATATATTATTTTAATTTGAGGTTTGACATTACTATGGTATCAACTGATAACTCATGTTTATTTTTTCAGTAGTTGTCAAGAAATATAGATGTTCAACATGCTGTCAAAATGTTTGGGACTTAGAAAAAGGACAACATATGCTGATTGAAATGAACGAATTAAATCAACCAATAGGAATTGATGATACAATCTTTACCAGATTTCTTGACTCTATAGTTAGAGTCCATGCCATTGCTCCAATCAACTATAAAACTTGGCGTGATATGCCAACGGACTATGAAGATGATATATCGAACATTGTACATGTATCTATTTTTTTTTTACTCAATGGCTATCTATAAAATTTTATTTCAATTGAAATCAATGACTATAAAGATGATGTATTTTCTTTATTTTAATTGTAGTCGAAGATTACCTTCAGGCCACTCAGGGAAGAGACTAAGAAATGGGTTATTGGAAGTTTGAGTGAAAAATGGAAGAGTTTTAAAAATTCTCTGAAATCAAAATGGTTCGATGATTCACTGAGAATAGATGAAAATATCAAGAGAATGGAAGATGAAAGAGTTGATCCACATGGGAGCTTGTTACTTTTTGGTTGAGTGATAAAGGAAATGTGCAAATGCAATCCACTATACAACCCATTTTTTCTCTGTGTCATTCTTATATATTTTTTTCTGTTCCAGGGAATTAGTAAAAGAAATTCCGAATATCGTTCCAAGTTGACTGATCCACATTGCTTAGGATCGAAGTCATTTACAAAACTCATACATAAGTAGGTATAAATAATTCATCTCTCTTTTACTTTTAAATATTTCAAACTCTATTTTGTTTTATTTTTTTTTTCATTATAGTTGACATAATCTGGGAGGAAACCTTCTAGAGCTGAACTTTATATTACAAGCAAAACACGATTAGATGGCAGTTTAGTTTCTACAAAAGTATCAGAAGTTGTGGTATGGATGATTATCCTTTTATGTAATTTTAATTGTTTTATTTATGCGATTTTGGCATTTTACTTTTTACTTCTTACGGGAAATAATGAAGACTGGAATGGAGTCTACAGAAGATGTGCAAATGGAAAGTTCAAATTTGTCTTGGGAAAGTGATATTATATCTAAAGTTAAAGGATCTGATTCTAGGGGAAGAATTAGATGCGTGGGAAAGATTACAACTCCCAGTGTACATTCAACTAAAGCTGAGAAGCAAGAAATAACTACTATGATGGAACGTTTAATGGAACAAAATCACAATCTTAGTAATTTGGTCCGCAATGTTCTTATACATGTTGCTACACATACCAGAAATGTCAGCAAAATGAATTGATAAACCTGATTAATGAAGCAAGGCTTATTCCTGGTGTTCAGGTGTGAATGTGCATAATCTTACTATTTTCATTTTATCTTTTAATAATAATCCTAATCATTTATATTATTAGATTCCTCTAATACCAGGTGCTAGTAGTGCACCATCATCATCAAAACCTAATTCCATCCCACGGGTAATATTTTCATTTATAACCATTCTTTATATTCTTTATAATGTTACTACATGATTATATTAACTTCACTTTTTTATTCATTTTTTTATTAACAGGAAGAAAGTTTGACATAAACTTGTTGCTCACTACTTTGCTTAGTTTTGGAAATATGGTGGGATTGTGACCTCCAAATTGTAATGGTATTATTTTTTATGATGAAATGAACGTTTTTTGTTTCATTTTTAGTTTCATCAAGAGATGTTTTTTGTTTCATTTTTGTTTCACCCTCTTACTATTAGTACAAGACAGACATGTTATTGTGGAAAATGAATCTTTATTTCCTCTTGGTCTTGTATCTATTACTTAATGTAATGTACTACTCAATCTTGTATGTTAATACAATTCTGTTTATTTTTATAATATTTTTGTAATTCTTTTATACACTCTTAAATCATGTGGTGATGATAACTAATGTCATATCATTACATTATTTAATTTGATAATAATCAAGTGTATTTATTTTAATAATAATATTTTTAAAATAAAAAAATAATGAAGTAATCGTTCTCACATGCATGGTATTTTCTTACACCCGACATGTATGCGCGGGCCCCCGTGAGGCATAAGCCTGCGCTCGTCCATTCATGCGCGGACTCCCGTGAGGCATCTGCTTGCATCCATCCATCATGCACGGGCCCCCTGAGGCATATGCTTGCACCCGTCCATCATGCGCGGGCCCCCGTGAGGCATATGCTTGTGCCCGTCCATGAATCGATAGTAATTCTAGTAACACATAGTAACTGTATTTTGTCACTCAATGCTAACCACGTTTCATAATACTTTTCTACCGTCAATATTTTGCAACATTTTGTAACTCAATGGTAACCAATCATAAAACACTAATTTTACTAACACTCTTCTACTGTCAATAGTTTAAAACATTTTGTAATTTAATAATAACCGATATTAAAATCACAAATTTTACTAACATTTTTTTACTGTCAACATTTTGTACCATTTTATAATACAGTAGTAATTAATGATGAAGTAGTAATATCTCCTAACACATAATAAGTGACTATAAAACCACCAAATTGACTGACACTTTTCTACCGTGGACATTTTGTACAATTTCATTACTTAATAGTAACCGTCAATATTTAGTATAATTTTGTAATTCATTGATAAGTGTCAACATTTTCTAACATTTTCTATCTCAATAGCAACCGATGCTAATGCTAGTAACATATGGTAACACATAATAACCAACCATAAAACCACATGTTTTACTACTATTTTCTACCGCCAACATTTCGTATAATGTGATAATAATGGTGACTGTAACATATAGTAACATATAGTAACAAATAGTAAATGACGATGAAGTCACTAATTCTATTAACATTTTCTACCGTCAATATATTGTAACATTTTGTCACTCAATAGTAACCGATGATAAAAGGTAGTATCGTCTCGTAACATTTTTCTACCGTCCACATTTTACACTATTTTGTAACTCAATAGTAACTAATTATACAACACTAATTTTACTAACACTTTTCTACAATAAACATTTTGTAACATTTTATAACTCAATGGTAACCGACGGTGGAGTAGTAACATTTCCTAACGCATGATAAGTGACTATACAAACCACTAATTTCACTAACACTTTTCTACCATTGACAATTTGTATAATTTTGTAACTTAATAGTAACCGTCAATATTTGGTGCAATTTTCTAACTTATTTCTAACCGTCAACATTTTCTAACATTTTCTATCTCGATCGCAGCTGAAGATAAAGGTAGTAACATATGGTATAACACATGGTAACCATCACTAGTTTTACCATCTGATAACACATAGTAACTAACGATACATCACTAATTTTACCAACTCTATCCTTCCGTCAGTATACATATGTGACATGCTCCAACGGTAGCCTGAAGCGTTACGATATATCTATCCCGACTGGTGTATACCTAACTAAACGTGCATCCGTTGAAGAAAGTATTGCTAACGGATTTGATACGTTATGCAGACAGTTTTTGACCGTCACATCAACGTTTTAATTTTGTAATGCACTCTGAATTATGCACAAAATTTTGGCTATCTATTTTGAACTGATTGAATCTTTACTTTTTATTGGATAATGATCGACAAGATTTGCAGTTGGTCAATGAAACAAATGAATTTTTTTGAAGAGCTCTTGATTCCAAATCTAGAAACAATCCTTTTTAAGGATTTGGATTTGTAGTTCTTTTTGAATATGATCTTGAAGAGAAACAAAATGCATGACATGATTTTAAATACATTATTCAGATTTTAAACACATTATTCAGATTTTAAACTTACAACCCAAGGATAGTCTACCTTAAAAAGTAGCAATCAAAATTTTATGATTACTCCAGAAAAAAAAAAGAAAGGAAAAATAAAATAATGAGGATGAAATTTTGTACTTGTAGATGTCACTACTTATACAATTTGTAGATGTCACAACGACTGTGTGATAAAAATGAAATTTTACAATTCCAATTATTTTACAATTTTAATAATTTTTATAGAGAAATTTGATTTTTTTTATTTGTAAAATCTTATATTTTCTCTTATATTAATTATAGAACAGTTTAAGTAAAATAAGATAAAATAAAGATAAATTGAACTAAATTAAGGTAACTTTAGATTTCCAAATAAGGAAAAATACTAATTTTTGTTGTGAGAAGGAAAAAAAATGAGAATTTTAAAGAATGAGGTGATGCTATTTTTCTTTTTAATGTCACTAAAAAATGTTATATTTTTCATTTTTTTACAAGATATATTTTCTCAAAACAATTGTCCTAAAGGATAATTATGTTTAATAATAGTTTTTAGTCGTGTGTGGTAAAATGAAAAACACCATACAAGTATATGTCATTGACGCATTTAGTCAAACTCTCAAAATTAAAAATTATTTTAAAAAAATTCAAAATTTAAAATTGTTCCCTTTTTAACACTAAAATTAGGATTTTCTCTGATTCGGCACACGAAGGAGAGCCAGAATTCTGCATCTGTGTTCTCAAAAGGACAGTCCAGTGTTCACAACTTTCTCCCCTAACCCAATGATCCAAGTTCAAATCCAAATTCTGCTTCCATGCTCCCGTTAGAGCGGTAGACTGATGATCATTACCTCCAAAACAAATTAATGTTTTCATTCAAATTTGCAAACTTGATTTAAAATTAGGTCCAAATCCATAAGGTCCTGAACAAGGTTTTCCTTCTGTTCATATAAACAAAATGATCAAGATTTGTGTACTAGCAAAATTCATAAGGTCCAAATCCATCATTCTAGACAAAACACAAGGTAATTAACTCATGCTTTTCCAAATTATGTAGGAGCATGAACAGATCTCAACTTATGGAACTATCAATGGATAATATAATGTAAACATATAGAAGGATCCGTGGCAAGTACTATCAGATAATTTGGGAGACTTGATACGAGCCAAATGTTCAAGAATGTTGTTGGTCCATATTTCATCTAACCAAGCACAATCAATAGACATGGCAAACAACAAATAATAGTTGAGATTTCCATTGCAAAGATCAGAAAGAAGATTTGCTTTGGTTTAATAATTCGATTTTATTATAATAAATAAAAATTTTATAAAACACCGACACAAGTTTGAGGGAGGCTTTTGATAGGGATGCCACCTTCCTTTCTCAACATCTTTTATGATACCAAAAGAAAAAAGTGATTAATCTAAAAAACTAATTCGATCTTATAATTTTATTTTCAATAATGTAATGAGATAAAATCATCTGACACTAAAATATTATCTTGAAAATGTAACTCATGAAAAATTATTTTATCATGTAACAATATAAAATATAAAATCGATATTATTTCCAAAACAAAAGGCTAGAGACTCCAAAAAAAAAAAAAATGATACTCCAATACTGGAATCATTGCTGTGCTTAAACTGCAAAGAAAGCAACAGATGTCCTTTTGGTTCAAATGCACGGGAAATACCCTTGTTGAAAGGAAGCAGGCCCCGTTTATGGGGTTTTATTTACAGAACCTGGGTCTTGCCTAGGCAATATTCCCATGGAGGCCAGCTTCATAGAGCATTGTCTGGATAACCTCATGAGGGTAGGGATCCTTCCTTTGCAATGAAAGCCCTCCTTTTGAAGTAGCAACCAACCCCGATAATTTAGCAGCAGCATCCATAACAAGGGGGAAGGCCACATAAGGATTTGAGTCCACTTTAGGGTTGATACATCTGCACAGATTATTAAGCCTTGCATCACCGGTAGCGATAACAGAAAGAGGAACCTCTGGCCTTTAAAGCCATCCTCTCTTCTCAGTGCTGCTCTTGAATGGCCACTCAAGGAACTTCATCAATAAATCAATCATAAAGAGGAATCATCAGCATCATGTAAAACTAGGATATATGAAAAAGTAAAATATGCATGCTTCGTTGGGGCTATTTGACTCTAAAATCAGCAATTATTTTTATCATTAATAAAAAAAAAAGATCTAATAGTCACGATTCATTCTTCCAATTTAACGATTTCAAATTCAAATCTTAATATAACAAAAAAAAGAGCCAAGAACACAAAGGCAAAAAGCAATAACAAGCTGAAGTTTTGCATGAGAACTGGAAAGAAAATTTTGATTGAGTTAATAATTGATTATATACCTTTTGTCTGGTACACGTGAGAAAACACCTTTGTGAATTTGATGGAGACACCTTCTCTTCTTCTCAAAATTTTCTAACATTCTCAAAAAGAAAGGTGATCAACCTGTAAAATTAAACTTACTTATTGTAAAACAATAGAATTCAGAGACACCTTCGTAAGAAGCAATCAACAAATTAAAAAAAAAAAAAATCAAAAACTTAAACCTTTCAAGAATCAATCTCTCCCAAACTTTGTCGGATTCTCATAAATTCCTTGATGTCTACTGGAATTATTGCCAAGATAACTTGTTAGAATAGGCAAATTACTTTGAGAACTAATATGTGAAAAGAAAAAGGAGATTAAATTCTATTGTTTCTGGCAACACAATAGCAAATTTAAAAAAAAAAAAAAATGATAGGTTTTCAACTTTACATAGAATGAGGTTATATAAGAAGAGACGTGTGCTTGCTTCATCCTGCGGCGGCGCAAGAAGAAAAAGATACTAGGTTTTCATTTCATATTATGATACTCCCAATGTCATTTAAAATAATAAAAATATAAATTACTTGTTTTATTTCTCAAATAGAAATAAAAAAATTAAAAGAAAATTAAGGAGAGCAAGCGCTTATCATTAGGGCTATAAAGGAGAGGAGCCAAGCCAAGTGACCTGGCATAAGACTCATTTATGAACAAGCATAAAGAAAAAACATGTTCAAGCTTACTTGATTAGCTATAAGCTGACTGATATAAATTAGCCTATATGTCCTTCAAGGACAGGTCAAATGATAGAGTCTCTCGCTTCTATCCTTTTTTTTTCTATTTCGATCTTATTTATTTGCATCCTCTTATATAAAAAAATAATAAATTATCGAGCTTTGAATAAGGGATTCGTGTCCCAGCCCTTCCCTAGTCCTGAAGCGACAAGCCCTAAAATGAAAGGTCCATTGCAGTCCTTATAGTTAGAGATGCCAATTGGGGATCTGTATCCAAGCTCGTCCATGGCCTAAATGGACCGGGCCTATAGTGAAGGGCCTATCCCATCCTTTATACCTCGTAATCTCGTTCTCCAATTTAATAATTTCATATTCAAATCTTGATATAATAAAAAAAAATCAGGGCCTGTCCATTCACTTCCTACCGAACAAGGTTTGTTTTTCTAATGAGATCCAAAGGAGAGGGGGAGATAAAAATATGGAGATCTTAAAAAAAAAAAGGGCAAATCTAAAAATTAACTAGATATCAAAAAGTGAGTCTTAAAAATTTGGCAATTAAGAGAGAGAGAGAGAGAGCGGGGAAATACAGATTTGAAGGCAGAGAGGGGAAAAAAGCTACAAAATTTGGGGTTTCGAGCCTAGATTTGGCATCCGAGGTCAAAAATGGAGATATGGGTGATGGATTATAGTGGCTGGTTGAGAGGAAAGAGATTCGGAGAGTTTTTTTCGCAGATTGAAGAGGAGAGATAAGTTAATGAGCTTTAAACATGAGTCGACCAAAGAACATTAGTAAGCCGACCTGAGGACTTTATTGAGTCGATCTGTCTTCGAGCAAGTTGACCTATGCTAATAAAATTTCTCATAAATGTCGACCTATCCTATGATAAGTTGAATAGTAATATAAATTGGTCGATCTAAGGAGTCAAAATTGGTCAACAAACCTAATCATGTCAACTTGTCCTCGAGCAAGTCGACCTATGCCCATAGAACTTCTAGGAAATGTCTACCTGTTTTGTGACAAGTTGCTTACAGATTGGTTGACCCAGAAAGATAAAATTGGTCGACACACCCATTACTCGACCTGAACACAATACGGGCAAACTAAAATAGCACATGGGTCGATTGTATAAGACAATAAGTGTTACGTCCTGACCCGCGGATCTGAGCGCGCGACAACCGTCGTGTTACCCCGAGACACGAGCGACCGAAGTACCGCAAGGCATTTTCATCATCCAAAATATTTCAAAGTAATTCTGAATCATCCATCGACCAACTCGGCCATCTCAACACTTCTCAAGAAATCATAATAAAATTTGCAAACATAAAAAAGTGAACATTTAACATTCCAAAATTTAACACTCAAAGTATAAATATAGATTTTTAAAAAAAACATGTATATAAAATATAATACAAAAAGAGTTTTAGAAAAATGCCCTCCAATGGATCCGACTACATGCCACAAAATCCTCATCAAGAGGGACCAATACCGACGGTCGGTCCTGGACAACTCTTCTCTTCAGCTGGATCTAGCTACCGATCAAGTGATATGTCTCTACACTTCCTCTGAAAATGGATGAGAGGAGGGGTGAGTATAGAAATACCCAGTGAGTGGAGTGCAATGGTATAGCTGTGTAAGTGAGTGAGTGGTGAGTGTGGAAGTGTCAAACAAAACTCTCAAAGCATATTTACGTTCTAACAAAATATCCAGAGATCAATCAAACATTTATATCAAGAGCCATAATTTTTTCACAACACAAAATACACTTTTCCAATCTCATGGGTTCACCTCAAAATCTTTCCACCGATAGCTTAGCCCGGACCATCCAGCGGAACCGCTAAGGGGTTTTCATTTCCATCGGTCATAAAATATTAATCCCGACGTTGGCGTTGGCTCGCGGCCTCTCCGGAGGTGCAACTGAATAGCCTCGAAATGGACTTGGGGGCATCTCACTATTGCCGCCTACCCCCTCAAGTCTACTAAACTCTCCACGCCGCCCACTCGAATCGGTCCGTGGAAGTTTAAACTCGACCGGTCATCTCATAACTGGCTGCTCACACCCCACACATGCACCATGAGGGCTCAGGCTCATGCCCCAAAGCCAATACATAAACAATTTTTCAAATATCATAGCATGTCTCATAAAAATCAATACCCAACAAACGATATCCGTAGAAAAATTCATCATGTCTCAAAAATATGTTATCCAGTGCATAAATCTCATGGCTCAACAAAACACACTTTTATGGACATTCCACAATCACAAAATATTTTCTAAAATTAAGTTAAGAAAATCATTTTAGAAAATCATGAAAAATCATTTCTTATTCAAAAATATAACAAACCGTCCACTCACAGTTCTTAGGGAGGATAGTCACTCCCAGATCTGTTCACAGCAAAGGTTCTGTCCCGATCAATTTGTCCAAACCCTACGAGACATCATCATATAATCAAGATCATCACTACCAATCATCTCACATCAACCCAAAAACCCTAGCATTCAAAACCAAATTTTTATCTCACTTTCGTTAGTCTAAAATCCTCCAAATCCAAATGATTAGAGAGCTAAATAAAGTAAAACTTGAGTTGAAAAAATTATATTGCCTTGATTTGCGATTTGAATCACACCAAAACCCTTGTTTTCTCTCCTTTGTGATAGCACTAACCCTTAGACTTTCTCCTGGATTTAAGACCAATATCAATCTTTAGAGAGTTCATATGTCATTTGGAACCTTTGATCTAAAGATTTGATATAGATCGATTGGGTTTTGGAAGAGAAGAGAAAAGAAAGAAAGAAAGAAAAGAGAAAACTCTAAAGAAAAATGAGAAGTGTCTTTTCATAGGTTCTAGAAGTCTACTTCTCTATTTATTGCCTAACCATTTTTAATAATTATTTAGTAGTCCTCTTAAATTCTTAAATTGTATAAATATCTTGGGTCATTGGGAAAGTCACCAAATAGTTTTAAAATACTCAAACTTGTGTTCTGCTCAGAAGATGTGTTCATTGTTCAGTACCAAACGGGAAAAGATAGACACTAGAGTTTTACAGGAAGTAAACCAAGAGAAATGAAAATTTTTGGGATATTTTAAAATATGGTATATAATATAAATTTAATGAAATATAAATGAAGATTTAAGTGGTTTGGTGGTAATTTATTTGTTTTGAGACTTGGATGTTAAGGGTTCAATTCCCAACCAATACATATGACGTCCAAAAATTCAAGTAATTTCAAATGTTCAACAATATAGGTCTATTCAAGTAATTTCAAATGTTCAACAATATAGGTCTACACGTTCGGTCAAGTGAAAATTTCAAATGTTCAACATAGGTGTTCAGTTAATGCATATGACGTCCAAAAATTCAAGTAATTTCAAATGTTCAACAACATAGGTCTACACGTTCGGTCAAGTGACAATTTCAAGTGTTCAACATAGGTGTTCGGTCAAAGGCAAAGACCAAAGATGCAAGACATAAGTGATGTTCGGTTACCGATGACAAAGTGAACGAACGAAGAAAATTTAGCAACTATACACTTTGACCGATGACCAAACAATTATATGAAAATAGGAACCGAATGGCTAAATGAGTACCGAATAGGGAAATATAAATTTTAACAAATACCGACAAATATTAGAATTTTGGAGAGATTGTACCGAACAGTCGAGAGGTGTTAAAGAAAATCTCACTTACCGACGAATAACAATAGTGCATATTACCAATCATAAATTCACAATACCGATCCTAGCAAGAAAATAAAAAGAAAATGCTCAATGATCGATCAGCAAAATGATAAATTTGAATTTGGATGTTCAACGATCAAACGAGACAAGGTATTCGAACAGGAAAATGAAAATTGGGAATGAATATCGAACGGATAAATGGAAGTACATTGTACCGAACGACCAATCTTATTTTTCCAATGGTATATATTACCGATCGGTAGCAAAATAATCGATAGGAATTTCATGGGTATCTCTTAATAAAAATAAAATGGGAATTCAAAATTGGGTATCACCGACAGTCAACCCATCTGTTTCACAATGTACCGATGGTGTAGTTATTTCAATATCGATCGGGTAAGATAAATGATAGAGTAAGATACTGATGAGAAAATATTTGGACACGAAAGGGTACCGATAGGTGTATAAAATGAGGGATTACAAATTCTACCTTCCACTGTACACCTAGAAATCTCACAATTTCAATACCAACCAGCTCTCACAATACCGACGGGAGTTTCAATACCGACCGGTTCTCATAATACCGACGGAAATTTCAATACCAACCGATGGCTAGATGGCCAACAGGAATTTGGAAACCTAGTACCGATAGATCTAAACTTCATCTTCACAATATCGATGGGTGTCTCACAATTATCGATCGGCATATGATTACCATCGACTACTGACTGGGAAACCAAAAATTTGGGGGACTGTTCACTGTACTTAGATCTCTAACGAACACTAAAATTCCTCTGAATACTGAACGGTTAAAATCCACCAAGTACCGATTGCCGAACACCCAAATAACCGACGGCTCTGGTGATTAGGACTCCGATGATCGGTAATTTAAAAATTTTAAAATCCATCAACTAAGTGTTTTAAAAAGTCCTGACCATTCTGAATAACAAAAATTTATATTTTTATTCCAATAAATTATTCTCTCATATTTTCACATATATAAAAATTTTACAATTGTCCATTTAAAACAAATTCACAATCCGGACGTGTCCGATATTACAATTTCTACCCCCTTAAAAAAAAATTTGTCCTCAAAATTTCAGTATAAAATCATCCCAGAAACTGTTGAGAGTTGTGTCTACTCATGCTGCTTTAGACTTCTCAAGTCCTTTCCCCCTAAATAATCATCACTATATCTAATATCATGTAATGATTCAACACCATTAGCAAATCTCAAATATTATGTAACACCAATAGCATGCTCTCCAAATCAATATATTTATACTTAACTAAATTTACCTGTAACAACATTTGGGTTGTCTTGAGTATTTTTTGCTGGTCCCTATCATTTCCCCTAAATGCTTACAAACTTCCAGCTACTTATGCTATGCAATCCTATTCATTCTCATCTTCTTCGGTAATCTATGTATCATATTCTCTGTATTTCTATTCAACTACTATCAAAAGGCCAAAGGGCTGTCAGCAATATATAGCAAAGCTTGTGCTAATAAAGGAACTATTAGACTCTTTGTCAATAAATACGCAAACACCAATCACCAAACATTTCTCCTTATACATATTAATATAAATTACCAAATGATTATTAGCCAAACCTTGTAACATACATTTCATACATGTTTCCTATAACATGACATCCAATCATGAACATCAGCCAATCTAAATATTCTCTTAGAATAACCATCAGTATCTCCAACATCATGAAACTTGCTCAACAAAACTCACACATTCATCACATCACAACAGCGACAATCACCACAATTCATTATATAAAACCGATACTCAAAATTCATTCATCAATTATCATCTAATATGCAATGATTTAATGCTACTTTAGCTCACAATACTAGGACAACTCTAGGCACCTATGGCTAGAAGTATGTCAATTTCCTAAGACCCATTGGAGGCTTTCAAATTTTCTCAAAAACATTTGGGAATACAAAAACCTTTAAAATCATTTATAATTATTTGAAAACTTCCCATAACTTCAAAACCTTTGCTCTGATACCAATATAATTGTCACGTCCTAACTCACGGATCCGAGTGCATAACAACCGCCGCATTGCCCCGAGACACGAGCGAACCCCACTCCGTATCCTGAAGTACCGCAAGGCATTTCTATCATCCAAAATATTTCAAAGTAACTCTGAATCATCCATCGGCCAACCCGGCCATCTTAACAGTTCTCAAGAAATCATAATAAAATTTGCAAACATAAAACAAGTGAACATTTAACATTCCAAAATTTAACACTCAAAGTATAAATCTAGATTTTTAAAGAAACATGTATATAAAATATTATACAAAAAGAGTTTTAGAAAAACACCCTCCAATGGATCCGGCTACATGCCACAAAAGCCTCATCAAGAGGGACCAATACCGACGGTCGGTCCCGGACAGCTCTTCTCTTCACTGGATCTAGCTACCGATCAAGTGATCTGTCTCTACACTTCTTCTGAAAAGGGATGAGAGGAGGGGTGAGTATAGAAATACCCAGTGAGTGGAGTACAATGGTATAGCTGTGTAAGTGAATGAGTGGTGAGTGTGGAAGTGTCAAACAAAACTCTCAAAGCATATTTACGTTCTAACAAAATATCCAGAGATCAATCAAACATTTATATCAAGAGCCATGATTTTTCCACAACACAAAATACACTTTTCCAATCTCATGGGTTCACCTCAAAATCTCTCCACCGATGGCTCGGCCCGGACCATCCGGCGGAACCACCAAGGGGTTTTCATTTCTATCGGTCATAAAACATCAACCCTGACCTTGTCGTTGGCTTGCGGCCTCTTCGGAGGTGCAACCGAATAGCCTCAAAATAGACTTGGGGGGCATCTCTCTACAGTCGCCTACCCCCTCAAGTCTACCAACCTCTCCACGCCGCCCCCTCGAATCGGTCTGTGGAATCTTAAACTCGACCGGTCATCTCATAACTGGGTGCTCACACCCCACACATGCACCATGGGGGCTCAGGCTCTTGCCCCAAAGCCAATACATAAACCATTTTTCAAATATCATAACATGTCTCATAAAAATCAACATCCAGCAAACGGTATCTGTAGAAAAATTCATCATGTCTCAAAAATATGTTAACCAGTGCATAAATCTCATAGCTCAACAAAACACACTTTTAGGGACATTCCACAATCACAAAACATTTTATAAAATCAAGTTAAGAAAATCATTTTAGAAAATCATGAAAAATCATTTCCTATTCAAAAACACAATAAACCGTCCACTCACAGTTCTTAGGGAGGGTAGTCACTCCCAGATCTGTCCATGGCAAAGGTTCTGTCCCGATCTGTTTGTCCAGACCCTATGAGACATCATCATATAATCAAGATCATCACTACCAATCATCTCACATCAACCGAAAAACCCTAACATTCAAAACTAAATTTTTATCTCACTTTCATTGGACTAAAATCCTCTAAATCCAAATGATTAGAGAGCTAAATAAAGTAAAACTTGGGTTGAAAAAATTATATTACCTTGATTTGTCTCCAAAGATCCTTCCGATTTGAGTCACACCAAAATCCTTGTTTTCTCTCCTTTGTGACAGCACTAACCCTTAGACTTTCTCCAGGATTTAAGATCAATATCAATCTTTGGAGAGTTCATATGTCATTTGGAACCTTTGATCTAAAGATTTGATGTAGATCAATTCGGTTTTGGAAGAGAAGAGAAAAGAAAGAAAGAAAGAAAAGAGAATACTCTAGAGAAAAATGAAAAGTGTCTTTTCATAGGTTCTGGAAGTCCACTTCTCTATTTATTGCCAAACCTTTTTCAATAATTATTTAGTAATCCTCTTAAATTCCTAAATTGCATAAATATTCTGGGTCATTGGGAAAGTTACCAAATAGTTTTAAAATACTCAAACTTGTGTTCTATTAAGAAGATGTGTTCATTGTTCAGTGTCAAATGGGAAAAGATAGACACTAGAATTTTACAGAAAGTAAACCAAGAGAGATGAAAATTTTTGGGATATTTAAAATATGGTATATAATATAAATTTAATGAAATATAAATAAAGGTTTAAGTGGTTTGGTGGTAATATAATTTTTTGGAGACTTGGATGTTAAGGGTTCAATTCCCAACCAATGCATATGACGTCCAAAAATTCAAGTAATTTCAAATGTTCAACAACATAGGTCTACGCGTTCGGTCAAGTGACAATTTCAAGTGTTCAACATAGGTGCTCGGTCAAAGGCAAGGACTGAACATGCGAGACATAAGTGATGTTCGGTTAATGATGATAAAGTGAACGAACGAAGAAAATTTAGCAATTGTACACTTTGACCGATGACCAAACAATTATATGAAAATAGGAATCGAACGGCTAAATGAGCACCGAATAGGGAAATATAAATTTTTAACAAATACCGACAAATATTAGAAATTTGGATAGATTGTACCGAACAGTCGAGAGGTGTTAAAGAAAATCTCACTTACCAACGAATACCAACAGTGCATATTACCGATCATAAATTCACAATACCGATCCTGGCAAGATAATAAAAAGAAAATGCTCAATGACCGATCAGCAAAATGATAAATTTGAATTTGGATGTTCAACGATCGGACGAGACAAGGTATTCGAACAGGAAAATGAAAATTGAGAATGAATATCGAATGGATAAATGGAAGTACATTATACCGAACAACCAATCTCATATTACCGATGGTATATATTACCGATCGGTAGCAAAATAATCGATAGGAATTTCATGGGTATCTCTTAATAAAAATAAAATGAGAATTCAAAATTGGGTATCACCGACAGTCAATCCATCTATTTCACAATGTACCGATGGTGTAGTTATTTCAATATCGATCGGGTAAGATAAATGATAGAGTAAGATACCGATGAGAAAATATTTGGACACGAAAGTGTACCGACAGGTGTATAAAATGAGAGATTACAAATTCTACCTTCCACTGTACACCTAGAAATCTCACAATTTCAATACCAACCGGTTCTCACAATACCGACGGGAGTTTCAATACCGACCGGTTCTCACAATACCGACGGGAATTTCAATACGAACCGATGGCTAGATGGCCAACAGGAATTTGGGAACCTAGTACCGACTGATCTAAACTTCATCTTCACAATACCGATGGGTGTCTCACAATTATCGATCGGCAAATGATTACCATCGACTACTGACTGGGAAACCAAAAATTTGAGGGACTGTTCACTATACTTAGATCTCTAACGAACACTAAAATTCCTCTGAATACTGAACGGTTAAAATCCACCAAGTACCGATTGTCGAACACCCAAATAATCGACGGCTCTGGTGATCAGGACTCCAATGATCGGTAATTTAAAAATTTTAAAATCCATCAACTAAGTGTTTTAAAAAGTCCTGACCATTCTGAATGACAAAAATTTATATTTTTATTTCAATAAATTATTCTCTCATATTTTCACATATATAAAAATTTTCCAATTGTCCATTTAAAACAAAATCACAATTCGGACGTGTCCGGTGTTACAATAAGTCTACATGAACCTTTAAATGAGTCAACCTGATTGTTTGAGGAGTCAACATCTTCAGTCCATACCTAAGCAATTCAGCACATAGGTTGACCTCAAAGGAAAATGAGACAACCTATACCTTAAATAACTCAACCTGAAAGAAAATCAAGTCAACATCTTCTATCCATAATTGACTAAATTTAAAAATGAGTCGACTCATGAATAAAATCTAGTCGACCCTTAGTAAACATACTTTCATTCCAAAAGACTTAAGGTTTTAATCAATCGACACATGGACTCTATGCTTAATTGTAAATCACCTAACTTAATCTGGCCGATTGTGTTTAGTAAAGCTCTAACGTTCTTATGTAGCAAAATCAAAGTGTTTTATTGGCTAAATAGAACATCAAATAGCAAAGCAACAGAAAGTCATTCCTTATTAGCTGTAAAGAAGCAACCTTGAATAGTAATATAAATTGGTAGACCTAAGGAGTCAAAATTGGTCAACAAACCCAATCATGTCAACTTGTCCTCGAGCAAGTCGACCTATGCCTATAGAACTTCTAGGAAATGTCTACCTGTTTTGTGACAAGTTGTTATTGGTTGACTCAGAAAAATAAAATTGGTCGACACACCCATTCGTCGACCTGAACACAATATGGGCAAACTAAAATAGCTCATGGGTCGACTGTATAAGACAATAAGTCTACATGAACCTTTAAATTAGTCAACCTGATTGTTTGAGGAGTCAACATCTTCAGTCCATACCTAAGCAATTCAGCACATAGGTTGACCTCAAAGGAAAATGAGACAACCTATACATTAAATAACTCAACCTGAAAGAAAATCAAGTCAACATCTTCTATCCATAATTGACTAAATTTAAAAATGAGTCGACTCATGAATAAAACCTTGTCGACCTTTAGTAAACACACTTTAATTCCAAAAGACTTAAGTTTTAAACAATCGACACATGGACTCTATGCATAATTGCAAATCACCTAACTTAATCTGGCCGATTATGTTTAGTAAAGCTCTAACGTTCTTATGTAGCAAAATCAAAGTGTTTTATTGGCTAAACAAAACATCAAATAGCAAAGCAACAGAAAGTCATTCCTTATTGGCTGTAAAGAAGCAACCTTGAAGAGCATTAAATGAGACAGATGTAAACATTAATGAACAACGTTCAAATTCAAATCTACCACCACAGCGGCTCTCAACAATCCTCATATAAATACAAAAGAAGAAGAAGGAAGAAAGAAAGAACAAAGTAGTGAATGAAAACAAATTGAATGTTGTGAATTGAACCAATTAATCATACTCTATTTTTCATTTATTCTGAAAATTCCCTTGTAAGCTTCAAGTTTCACTTGTACCTGAAAGCAAGTATGTTATACTATTTTGGAGTAAATAGTGAAAATCTAGGTGGAGTCTGAGAGTGGATGTACACCAAGATTTGTGGAACTACTATAAAAATATTTGTCTGCTTTGATTTTGTCTTCCTTCAGTTCCTGCATATTATTTATATCCTACACAAACTGTAAAACCTCCAAACTATCGAAAAAGTATCATATAACCTATTCACTCCCTTCTAGATTGTATTTCAAGAGATTTCACAAGTTTCTAACCATTTTGAATTATAGAAAAGTTCAAGTGTAAGTAGGTATGCCCTACAAGTAGAGATGTTATTTTCGTATTTTGATTTGATAAGCCCAATTATGATAAACCCACCGTTAAGAAACTTGTGAAGAGTTTTCATTCCTATCAACTCATGTCACTCCGCTAGCCCACCAGTCTTTGTAGAAAACATATATTATGATCTATGACTCACAATTGTCTCAACACATGTAAGGATGCAAATGCAAGATAGAGAAATTCAGAATTTTTTCCTATTATTGAGAATTTATTTGTACTCATAATGTTTATGTTCTGTGATTCTACAAAAGCCTAATTTTACAGAATGAAGGCTCATTTGTTACCAGATTGTTTGATCTGTGTGTGAACATTTTTTTTTACTTCTAGAATGAAGGCAGATTCTACAGAAGGCTGATTATGCAGATCGACGGTTGATTGAGCTACCTTTTTTTTATACTTCTAGAATGAAGGCTAATTCTTTGTTTGAACATTTTTGTTACATGATGAACTGTTGTGGTATATATGAAGCCATTGTGGGGGAGAGAAGAAACACAATGCCAGAAATTAAATCAAAAGAAATGAAAGTTGATCATCAAAAGCCATTGTTTTACAAAGAAGAAACGTAATGCTGCAATGTTAATAGCATGAATGAAGCCAAGATAAAAACATTTTACAATTGGAAATGAAATCAAATCTCCACAGGTTAAATTAAATAGTACAATTTTAAGCATTTTATTTTTATAAACAATGAAATGAAATCCCTAAGCCCTATTTAATTATCTTTTTACAACTTTAAATATACAATCAAATATCAATACCTCAACCATCATAATACAAGTGATGGGACATGGTTCAAGGGCCAGCCAGAAGGGCCAGCTCTTAGAAAGCCTAACCAGAAGTGTTTCCCTCCAACCTATGGATTTCATCTTTTGCTTCCTCTATCCTTAGACTCCAATCTAATACAACTCATCAACATAGTGTTTTTTGCTCCTCAATCTTCTTCCTTAGTTGATGGATGACCTCAATAGCTCAACTAGACATTGGTAGATCATACACACTCGAAAAACCGACAAGCATTATTGTCCTACAAAATTCATTTATTTATGAGAAATTACATAGCAAAAAAATAATTAAAAAAATTATATAATTCTTGGAAAGATGAAGGTTATTACAAACCCATAAATTAAGACATCCATAGAACCTTCATGAGGGATCTTGAGCAATCCATGAAATCACCAACACCGCATCAAGCTCACATTTGCACTTTAGCAGTACACCTTCTTGCATATTCGTTCTAAATATTTAAAGAGAGAGAGAAAGAGATAGAGAGAGAGAGAGAGAGAGAGAGAGAGAGAGAGTGAAACAGAGAAGCTAGGACACTATAACCTAGAACTGTTCACTCTATCTCTAACTTCAACCCTCTCACTTTTTTACTCTCTCTCACTCAACACCACTAAATTCTTGACTCTTTGCCCTTGATCACTCTCTCTCTCTCTCTCTCTCTCTCTCTCTCCATGATTTATCTATCTTCTATTGGGAAGAAAAATATGATGCAAAGTCCCAAACCTATATTGTTAGTTGTCTCCTAGGAAGTTAGAAAAAATCTAAAATGATCATATATTTAATTATTAATCATAAGAAAATTAATATAAAAAATAAAAATTATAATTAATTAAATATGAAAAATATGTAAATATAAAAATATAAGGACTTTTGTATAAATATTAATTAAATTAGTATGTTGAAACGTTTCAAAAATATTTCAAAAATAAAACGTTTCGAAAAAAAAAAACATTAGTTTTGAAAAATTTTATACAAAATAAAATAATACATCATCCAAACATTTTTTTAATGGTTAATGGTTTATTTTATTAAAAGAAAATAACCAAAATTAAAAAAAAAAATGATCAATTTGAGCAGTTTGATTTATCTAAGTTGCAAAACAATAACAAAAACAATACACATACTTTCTTATGAGATTAGATTGAAATTAAAAAAGTGTTAGAACTTTTACTTTTAATATTTTATATTAATTTATATCATCTTTAATTGGATTATAGAAAAATAAAAGTACAGAACCAAAATTACCCAATTTAATTGCCCAATATTAAACATTATATAAATGTGTGTGTGTGTGTGTGTATGAATTCTGTTCTGATTTGTTATGACTCTTGGTAGGCATGCCTCTTGGTAGTCACACCTCTCGGTGGTCATGCCTCTCAGTTGTATCTTTGGGTTGCTTGGTCTGCTGAGAGCCTATGTATCTCTCAGTTGCTTTCCTCTCTCGGCTAACTAAGAGATGCTGCGCAAGAGACCCTTGCTTTCACGGTTGGCCGAGACACCCTTGTCTCCAAGTTCCCTCTCTTATTCAATTCCCTTATTTACTCAGTAATAATTATTTAAGTAAATATTTTTTTTTTACATTTGAATTTTTATATTTTTATTTACTTAAAATATTACAAACACCCCCATTTGGATTTAATAAGAATTGTTTTAAAATCTAATTCTTTAAGAATAAAAAGTCAACTTTGAAGAACAAAATTCCAGTTTTGATTTTCGATTCATTTTGAATAAGTTTTGTTCAGAGGGTTAATGAATTAGAAAAATTCTGAAAAATAAGTTTTAACCTAATTGATATATGAGAAACAAAAACTGTTATTTTTAATACTCATTTTCTTGATTTTTCAAGTACCCATATTTTCAAATATTTAGTTTCTGGCAAGTTAGTCAATTCTTGGTTTTCGATATTCTAGATATCTCATTTATTATCCAACTTGCTTTCTTGAGTAGCACTATTACCCCACTATTAGTAATGAATTGTTTCTCCTTACTATGTGACTGTTCTTTAACGATCTAAATCCGTAAACTTGTGCGACTAGCCTTATGCATTTTGACCATATGCATTACTACCTTTTCCTTCTAGTGAGTCAACTATTCCTTATGATTTAGCAACAATTTTCAAATTCCTTTTTTAATCAATTTAATCATGTTTTGCTTATCATTTATGTTTCAACAAACAACCTCCAAATTCCTTTTTTAATCAATTTAATCATGTTTTGCTTATCATTTATGTTTCAACAAACAACCTCCAAATTCTTTTTTTAATTAATCTAATCATGTTTTGCTTATAATGTCATACTCCGACCCTCGAGTCGAATATGCGACAATCGTCGAGTTATCTCGAAACACGTGAGAACTCCACTCCATGTCCAGAGGCACCGCAAGACATTATAATATCCCAAAACATTTTAAAATAAACTCAAATCATCCATAGGCCTACCCGGCCATCTAACCAAATCCCAAGCAGTTAAAATAAATTCACAAGCTCATCATTAACTAGATTCAAAATCCATCAAACAATCCAAATATTCCAATAAAAACCAAAAAGTGTTGCAAAAGAAAATTGATATCAATAAAGAGAGTTTAAAATGAGTAAGTAAAGATTTCTTAATATTTGCCTAAAATAAATAAGTAAATATTCCACAAATCCACACTTTTAAGAGTTTACAAAACTCCATCTATGGGTCCAACCTATATAGCTCCCAAAAGTATTCTTAAGGCTCATACCTATTGAAGATCAACCAAAGTAACTTCTTCAAACCGGCACTAGTTGATGTCTAAAATCTCCAAACTAGGCTTCCCCTAAGAAAAGATAGAAAGAGATAGATGAATATAAAATACTTAATGAATAGAGTGTAATGACATATTGAATATGAATTAGGGGTGATGGTGGTTGTGTCAAATGAGTATGTCAAATTAATATAATTGCAATACTATATGTCATTTGTATAAAATAAATTCAAAAAAAAAAATTCCATGACTCATATATTTCCATTAACAACTAATTTTATTTCCCTTTCAAATTTCTTGGGGTTTGTCGAATTCATATTTCTACCAACGATCGTTGATAGAATCCGCCAAAAGATTTTCTACAATTTTTATAAAATATTTCCCTTTCTTGGTAATGGTCCGAAGTTCCGTGGAGTATCACTACATTATCACGGGAACAACTCGAGAAAACTCTCCATCTCGCCTACCACCAAACCCAAATTTTAAACTACCGTTAACCACGTCGCCCCAACACCTCGATCCGTGGAAAAACTTAAACTATAGTCATTTATTCTTTTCCATACACCATGTTGCAAAATCCATTTCACAGTTCAATGTTATGACCATTCACAAGAGAGTGAAATTTTTACAATTCACAATCATAATTTAATTATAACATAATGCAAACAATTCAAAAATTCAATAATGGAGTCATAGATTTATCAAAGTATTTAAGTTAGGCATACCACAATCACAAACATTATATAAATCCATTTCAAACTTCATTTCAAAATTTGTTTCACAAATCAAAATTTGAAAATATTTTTATCATTCATACTCAACAAAACCATCCACTCACCTCTTGGAAGGGTAATCACTCCCAATCCATAACCAAATTAATATCTAGTCTCACTTTCAGTTTCAAATGTCATGACCAATGATATTCAACACCAGTTCTTTTCATATTACAAACCCTAGGTTTGAACCCTCAAATTCACTTCATCAAATTACAACAAAATCTTTAAATTCATAAAAGAAGAAAGTAAAACTAAGTTAAGAATGAGGAGATTTCCTAAATTTTTGTCATCAATTTTGCCTCAATTCAAGCCACCATCAACTCCTATATTTTTCTCTCACTAGCAAATCTCAAATCTCTCACTAGATCTAAATTTCAAGAGATTAGGTTAAAAGTTTTGGAGTATCTAAAGTATGGGTTTTATGGTGTTTTGGTTGATCTTGTTGGAAGCAAAGAGAGAAGATGAGAGAGAGTGTGTGAGCCGAGAGAAAGAAGAGATGAAATTTGGAGTTCGTGGGTTTTGGAGTCTCATCTCCACTTTTTATCTACAACTCATTTCCCTTATTTACTTTGTTGCCCTCTTTCACTTCCAAATTACACAAGTGTCTAACTTACCCTTTTTGGCTTATTGAGAAGGTCACGCCAATAATTTTAAGTACTTGAAGTTTTATTTGTTAAGGAAGATGTGTTCGGTAATGTGCAGGGGAGGTTGAAATAAAAGATGCAAATTATGAAAAATAAATTAGAAATAATAAAAATTTGAAATATTCAAAAATATGGGATATAATATGAATTGTGTATAATATGGTTAAGGTGTTTAAGTAGCATGATGATAATAAGTTTTTATGGGGAGTTGGTGGGCCAAAGTTCAAATCTCCTTGGTTGCAAAACCGAGAGGCATTTTTCATTTGCAAGGTAAGTCGAATTTCCCATTTGCAAGGTATCTCATCGACAAGAAATTTGAAGATTGTATTTAGAGGGGAAAGTTCAATTATCCACTAACTGACAAGTTCAAATGCCCACCGACAAGTTAGACACCGACGACAAGCAAGTTCAAATGTCCACCGGTAGACAATTGGGAGGAAGTGCCGAGGAGTCTCATAGTTATTCACCAATTTAAAACTCTACCGAGCAAGTTAATCTCTCACCGAGAATTAAATGCTACCGAGCAAGTCCACTTCTTGGAGGGAGATCAATTTCTATGACCATCGAGCACTTTGGTAAACGATGATTTTAGTGATTGGGACTCCAGCGGTCAGGAACTTAAAAATTGAAAAGTGTTGGAAGTGGGTTATGACTCCACAGATACTGGCTCCTTGTTAACCCGAGTGGTTGCCGTCAAAAGGATATGATACCTGTGAAAATCGCCGACGCTCAAGTCAGAAAAGAGTGGTTTTCGTATGAGAGGAAAAAGCAGACTGAGAGCTTGAGGGAGTGATTCCATATGATCAAAGTGCCTAATGTGTAAGGCCGAAAGAGCGTACCTGTCTTGGAGGATTTTGAGATGTCTTATACCTACGAGAGTCGTATGCTGATGTAGCGTTTTAACCCTACCTTTCTTATTGAGCCGATCCTGAAATATCGGGGATTCAAAATTTCGAATCGGCTATGATCCTCATCTTTGGAAAACTTTCGTATCCTGGAGGAAAACTTTTCTTAACTGAAAGATCCTCTGGATGCTGTCTGCCGTAAGGGGCAGAAGTTAATAGGATATTTTGGTCTTCCTTTAGGATTGTTGGAATCGTTAGCTATCAATAGGTTATTCAACCGATGAAGTGTCTTTAGGGCTCCTTCAGTTGAGGAGCCGACCATTGGATACCCGATCAGAGTGGTTACCTTCACTTGACGAATCACACTCGGTTGGTGGGGCGACTAAGGCCCTATTGTTCGGGAGAGTTGGGTGACTGAGACCTTTCGGTAGATAATCATATTTGAACTTAGATCGGTAGTTATCTTTCGTGGGCTTTTCATGTGGGCCTTTCCAGGGCTGACTCATCGGATCTGATTTTGGGACCCTGTCCAATCATTTGCCCCTAACTCATGGCTCTCTTGACGAAAAGGCATCATGAGTTAAGATTGTAGAAAAAGGCACGGGACTTTTCAATGTAACTCTAGTCGTTTCGATTTTCGCAAACTGTCTTCTATACGCTTCATAAGGGTTTGTATTCATCAGAGGGTATCGTATCCTAGCTTTCTCCTTCGTAGCTTCTCTGATTCCTCCTTAAGACCCATAAAAGAAAACATCCCTAAAATGATGGCGAAAACACCAACTTCTCAACCTTTTCTGGGCATTAGTGACATTGTGAGTGTTATGTTCTTGGAGGAACTCCAAGAAGTGCAAACCGAGATACTGATGGGGGAAGATTATGCATTGGTATTGCTACAAAAACTGATAGGGCTGACATGGCATCGGTGGGTTATGTGCCGATGTATTTGCAATCAGTTAGGTACGGATTGAAAGTTCCATACACAGGCCCTTTCGCGGAGGTATTATGTCGTTGGAACATATTTCCAACTCTTCTGATCCCAAGTGTCTGGCATTTAGTAGTTGTTATGGTTTCCCTGTTAGAGTTTTGTCATTTTCGCTTCGATTTTGACATTCTGTCATCCCTCTTCATTTTGATAAGATACGGAAATAGTGGTTCGACTAAGGGTTGGTACAAATTACAGACTCGTCCTGAGTTCGGCTGGAGGTTTTACTATAAAGAGTCCATTGATAAGAACTGGATGCAGAAGTTCTTTTATGTTGAGTTCTTGGATAAGGACTGCTTGGCCCTGCTGCTCGAAACTAATGGAGTGCCTTTTGTGTGACTGAAACCTCCAACCACTTCGAAGCACGGTCGTTTCATTCGGTCGGTTGGTGGCTATTGCAAGTCCACCGGTCGGAGTGTATGGATCGAGTCCCTACTGGATAATCAGATATTATCCTTGGCTAGCTTGCTGATTAGGGAAAGGAGAAAAATTGATAGGCCCTTTCTGTTGGAGAGGGGGTAGGTCGAACTAGTTGATTCTTTGGGTTCTCTTGACGACACTATGCTAGAGAATGTTATTGTTGATAAGCTGGTTCGACCTAGCATGAAAAGGTCCTTTTAGGAGGACACCGGACGTCTAAGTCCCTTTTTGGATCTTCTTCTGGGGCAACTAAGGCCCTTCCAGAGTCGTCACCTCCTTCGGTAAAGAGGAGGGTAATTTCTTTTCCCTCTTCTATATAGGTGGTTTTGCCTGACCGTTCAGCCCCAGCAGCAGTTATATCGCTAGGGACTATCATTCCGGATGAAGGTAGTCCGTCGGGTGGCACGGGAGATGACCCCTCGTCTGGCACCGTGGCGAGAGCTAGTGTTCCCTGGGTTGTGAGGGGTAAGATGACAGGACCTTCCTCCGCTGTTCTAGTTTGACCTGCGCGTAAGGGAAAATGTAAGGTTTCTAGAGAGACTGTTACTCCATCTGCTATCCCTGTTCGGTGTTTCGATGGTAAAAAGGGCTCAGAAGAACGCGAAACTATCGTCATTTGTGCTGGGGATATGCAGTATAGCTACAAAGACCTGGCCGAAGCAGAGCGTATCGCCAACCGGTTTGACTTTTATCGATATGAGCTCGATTTTCATAGGATGTCTTATGAATAAGTTGGCGGGGTTTTCAAGTCCTTGGACTTAATGGTAGTACTTCTTCTATACTTGTTGGGGGCCTTCTCATTCCTTGCCTTTGTTAACTCAATTTTCTTTACAGACCATGGCTCTTGACCGATTTCAAGGACAGTAGGGGAGGTAGGTGATAAGTCGTTTAGAGGGACGTCTTTTTTAACTAACTCATACAGTTCAAGCACATGAAGAGACTCTTGTTCTGGAGAAAGAGGCCATGGAGACTGAGAGCACATCTGGTGCATTGCTCAACCAGAAGGAGGAGGAGCTGAGACAGCTTCGATCAGAGTTGGCTCAATGCGAGGCACGTTTTTGGTCGATCGAAAAGCTGGCCCAGCTTCGAGAAGAATCGCTTCGAACGGCAGAACGAAAAATAGCTGAACTTGAGGAGTCTCGTGCGAAGGACGCTATTATCTACAAAGACTCCCAATGCAGATTGATCGAGAGATTAAAGTATGTCGAAAAGATAATCAGTTGTATAGGTCTAAGCGATGCCCTGCCTCCGATCGAAGGAGCGGCGAATACTCAGCGCTCGGACGTATAATTCTTTGTCTAAAACTTTGTACTCAGTGACTTTAGTCTGCCCAATGAGAAATCCTTGTTTCTCCATAAATAGAGGTTGTATTGTGATTTTCTATTGTACTCTGTGTTGCGTCAACCTGGTGGAATCGGGATGACTTGGACCCTCCGAGAGATAGGAAGTTTTTAGATAAAGGGGGTCACATCCACCCATCCGGGGAGTTCTATCCCTTATCGACGACGCATACAGACGATACAGGCTAGGCGACTAAGACCTTTTGAGCTATGAAAAATTTTTAAGTAATGGGGCCACGTCCACCCATTCGGGGAGTTACATCCCTATTGACGATGTGTATGAATGGTAGAAGTTGGACGACTGAGGCCCCCGAGCGATAGGAAATTTTTAAGTAGTGGGGTCGCGTCCACCCGTCCGGAAAGTTACATCCCTATTGACGATGCGTACGAATAGTAGAAGTTGGTCGACTGAGATCCTCCGAGCGATAGGAAATTTTTAAGTAGTGGGGCTGCGTCCACCTATCCGGGGAGTTACATCCCTATTGACGACGGGTATGAACGATACAAGCTGGGTGACTGAGACCTTTTGAGCTATAGGAAATTTTTAAGTAGCGGGGCCGCCTCCACCAGTCCAGGAGGCTACATCCCTATTGATGACACGTACGAACAGTAGAAGTTGGGTGACTAAGGCCCTCCGGACGATAGCAGTCCTTTAAATAGATGGGTCGCGTCCACCCATTCGGGGAGTTACATCCCCTATTGACGACGCATACGAACGATACAGGCTGGGCGTGTAACGCCGACTCTACGGTGCCGTACTTTTCTACTCTCGTTCCAAAATTAAATAAAATATTCCTCAGTTTTTATACATAGAGAGAAATTTTAATTTTATTGATTTTCGATTTTTGGATTTTTAATTCAAATTTTTGATAAATTCAAAAGTATCCGTATTCCAATTCGTGATGTGAAGAATATATTTTTTATTTATTAATTTAATTATTTACTCAATTATTTATTTATAAATCTATTTATCTAAATAAAAAATATATATAATATTAATAATAAAAATAATAATAATAAAAAAATAAAATCAAATAAAAATCAAATTAGGGCTTAAAGCCCTAATTCTTCCTCTCTCTCTCCGCCTCTTTCTCTCTCCACCACTTCACTTTCTTTCCGCGGCCGCCTCATCTTCTTCCTCCTCCACCACCGCCGCAACCGATCGCCACCCACCACCGCCGTGTTCCACCACGTCTTACTCTCTCACTGTCGCTCCCTCTTTCCCTCGGTCTCACTCTCTCTCTCTCTATCGATCTCTCTCTCAATCCCTTCCTCTCACGCGGTGATTTCTTCCACTCCGCCGCTAACCGCTCCTTCACCGCCACCCACAGCCACCGTGAACCACTATCATCTCTCCCTTCATTTCCCTCTCGGTTTTCTCTCTCCCTTTCCCTCTCTATTTCTCGCGACTTTGTTTCTTCCTCATTGTCGCGAGTCTCTCTCTCTCTCTCTCTCTCCGTGCGCGCACGATAGCTCCCCTGCGTGCGTGACTGCAGCGCTCCTTCCCTGCTCGTACGCTTGCACGCCTTCTGCCACTCTTGCATAGCCCCAAATCGGCAGTCGTTAACCGAACTTCGAAACCCTAGGCCGGGTCTGCACTCATCTCCTACGCGGGTGAGGACTAATTCTAACCCTAGTTCTAGGGTTTTAAATTTTCTTAGTAATTAGGGTAAATTGCTAACATTTGCTCCGAATTTGAAATGTTACAGGTTTTAAACTGAACCGAATGGCAAACGGAGACTAGATTTACGAGTCGTGAAAACCCTCGATGAGGGATTTCTGACTGATTCAATTAATTGAATGCATTTAGGGTAAATTTAGAATAAATTAAAGTAAAAATGTATTTCATATGATAGGATGTATATTAGATTTGATTTATATGCATTATCGGACACTATATGTAATTGTTTAGGTAAAATATATGAATTGGGTTGTTCCGGATGATAGAATCAGGCTGACTTGATTAGAATAGTTTCTTTTAGAGTTTAATTTGACGTATGCATGAAAATAGTCAGAAATTGGATCTAAGTTTAGGGATTGGTACAATCTTTTTCATTTTAAGTTGTCTTGCATATAGGAAATCGAAATACAATTTCCGTAATATGCAAATAGGTTTCAATACCTTTAAAATGACATATGGTTTGAAGAAATCGGATGAGAATTGAAAAGTATATGATTTTTCAAAGATTTTTCTAACTTGTAGGAAATTTATGTATTTTAGACTTGTTTTCGATTTTGAACGATTTTAGATTTAAATTTAACTTGATTTTGATTTGGTTATTTACTTATAAATGGAATGAAATTGATGACATTGGCGTATATTTATAAATTGAGGAATTAAGATTTATACAAACTTAGGGAAGATGATAAACCCTAACAATAATTGGAAATTTGATGAGAATTGTGATAATTTGATTAGGTTGATCTTGTTGGAGACTCGAGAAGTCAATTCGAATTTATTTTGAAAATAGGGAGTATTTACCCTCCATAGAATGTGAGTGGGACCCTAATCTCTTGCATGAAATAGTGAAACCTGATTTTATCGTATTTTTAATAAAACATGTTTTTGATATGCATTGTCTCGACGTATGGAATTGAAATTTAAATTTCCTTTGTGATTATTGGAGTATCGTACTTATGTTTTCCACGATTATGTATCCATGTTTGAAATGAAATGAAATTGTGCCATGATTTGAGAAATGGAATATTTTCTATTATACCATTGCATTAGTTTGTTGAATTTAAATGATTTCGATAAAATGTATTGGCACACGGATTTAAATTGTTTTGAGAATATGATGAGATGATTTGGCTATGTGGGTTGGATGCCTACTAGCTTGAGATGATATGATGATATGGCATTATTTGAATGATTTCGTAGCTACGAAGGGACTTTGTAGAGGCACGGGTTGCCCGGATACGCTTCTGCAGGAGGTATCCGCAAACGTCCAGTTTATATTTATTCATAGGCGTGGCCGGTTGAACCCACATCGGGGGAGGATGTGTGTCCATCACCGTCTAGCACTGCACGTGCCCCTATGTCGAGTCTGGGTAAGCAAGGGCTAAGCCCACGGCCAACATCGGGGTAGAGAGCTACTTTTGAAACACTTTGCATAATAAAACCCCCGATGCGCCTGTTCTTGGTCATGGTTGACCTTTGTCAGGATCCTTTCGGCTTGCTCTATGACCTACTTGATTTTAAATGGATGCATATATGTGTGATATCGTGTGAATGATTAAATGCGTTCATTTTATCAAACGTATCATGATTTACTGTAAAATTTGAATTATTGGTTACAAATGATATTATTTGACACTCCAGTGTTCACCTACACTATTAGTACTTGAGATTAATGCCCTCACTCACTGGGTATCTGCCTTGATACTCACCCCTCTTCTTTCCTCCCTCAGACAGGATTGTTATGCCGGAACAACACTTTAGAGTTTAGAGATTTTGATGGATTTGGTTATTCAGGACGGTGAGGTTTAAGTTTAAGCTGAGATTTAAATTCCACACTTTATTTCGACCCTGCGTGGTCTGGATATTGAGATTCGTAGTTGACCGTATACTTAATTTGGGATGACTGTATAATTTATGTACCTTATTTGTGAAACTCTCATTTTTCATTTGCATTGAGGCAATTGTAGTGTTTGAATGTTAACTTGGGAAAATTTGTTGTAAATTGTATAAAACTTAGGCCCGCTCAGTGTGGCGGCTGTTCATGCTCTAGTTAGGCATGACAGTAGAGGTCTGTAGCTAGGATTACTGGTAATTTACTTAGCCTGGCGTTGTTCTGGATGTCTGTTGTGGTTGGTGGGTTATTGTGAGGTCGGGATGGCTATTTTATTTTATTTGCAGGACAATTTTAAATTATACAGATTTAAACAGGTTAATTTGTACATTGGAGACCTCCGATTTATGGGGAGATTCTGTCCGATTTTCTGTAAAAATACAGCCGGCATTCAGGGGAACGGGCGACTGTTCACGACTCCGGTTCGGGGCGTGACAGTTCGATTGGTATCAGAGCCTCTAGGTTAGAGAAAAGATAGTAGTAAAAGTCTTCCCAAGTAGGTTTAAAAGTCCTCAATGCATTAAAGAGTTTCATACAGTCATTTAAAGTCCCATACATGGTCATAGGCATATAAGATCATTTATTGTAGAGGGTATGATTTACGATACATACATTCCATTATTCCACATTCGAATATCTTGATTCATAACTCTAATTCTATTTTTAGGGGGTTAGTTACCTAGTAACTAACTCTAATCCTTGCTTTTATTAAACAAAACGGTGCTCTCTTCACAGAATTATGCCGCCTAGACGTGGAAGGCGCGGTGCACCACCGGAGAGTCCCTCAGTGCCTGAGACTTCTAGGGCACTCGAGGCTCCACGAGTACCAGAAGTTGCTTCTTCTACTCACGCACCTTCCCTAGTGCCACCCCCAGCACCTCCACCGGCTGGTACAGTCGAGATTCCTCCACCACCACTCGACGCCTTAAGGCAGTGGCAGGAGTGGTGTAGCAAATATGGGGCACAGACGCCCCCACCTCTACTACAGACTCCAACGACCGCACTTGCGACCGTACCTACTCCTACGGCACCGATTCCTCCTCCGGTGGCCAGTCCTTCTGTTTCTACTCCGACCGATGAGACATTGGTTACTTTGAGGCGCATCCATGAGTTTACACAGTTGGTGAAAGAGTCTTGGCAACTCGGATGCACAGACTTTTCAGGATCTAGTGATGTCGTAGCGGCCAAGCACTAGATCAACAGACTCACAGGTTCCTTACTGATCTGGGGTTGACAAAGGAGCTCAGGTTGAGAGTTGCTGAGAGATTCCTCGACGGAGATGCCTTCTCGTGGTGGGAGGCTATCCGTGACTGTGCTACATAGACCCTGCGGTGGGAGGACTTTCTATGAGAGTTCGACCGTAGGTACTTCACCCCATTCTAGCAGGATCGTATGAGGATGGAGTTTTTGCACTTACGCCAGGGGACTAGTTCAGTCTCAAAGTACGAGGCTGAGCTCAGACGACTAGCAGCATTTGTCCCCGACATGGCTACACCAGCTCAGCTAAGGTTCAAGTTTGAAGATAGCCTCCAATTGAGCATTAGAAAGTATATGACAGTGACTCCCTCTTTTACACTTTCAGAAGTAATTGATTCAGCATATCGGGTAGAGGAGATCGTCCGAGCTGAGGCTAGACAAAGGGAGAGTCACCAGAAGAGGAAAACTGGGTTACAGGGTGGACAGTCTTCGAAGAGGGGTAGAGGTTTTGGATATCCCGGAGGTTCTTCTAGCTTCAGACCAGCAGGACCGGGACAGAGACCTCAACCACAGGGCTTTGGGGCACCAGCCCCTAGTGTCACTACACAGCCTGCACAGAGACAACCTTTCTGCTGTAGATGCGGTAACTATCATGCATATGGGGCATGTTTAGCACCGATTACTTGCTTCCAGTGTGGGAAGCAAGGTCACATGAAGAGTGTCTGCCCAGATTTAGGTCGAGGAGGACCGACTTTGTGGAGTAGTACTGGTACTTCTGGCACAGGCCAGCAGGGGGCACCTGCGCACTCAGCTCTTACCGCTCCTCGGACTGCAGCCGGGAGTAATACAGTGTCAGGACCATCGCGACAGCAGCCTTGGGTCCAGGCTCATGTGTTTGCGATGACACAGGAGGACGCACAGGCAAACCCTGATGTTATTATGGGTAATCCTCCCGTAAACCCCTCAGTGTAGTACTTTTGTTATACTTTCTTTATGAGATTTTGTATGTCATGACGTCGATGTACAATTTTGACTAGTTAAATCTTTAGAAGCTTAACTAGTTTGATATATATATATATATATATATATGTTTTTGTCTACTTTTCTTCGCATTTTAAATATCTTTAATCTCTTTCCCTTCCTCATATTCAGGGATCATGAGGATATTTGGAGTCGACGCCGGTGTCCTTATTGATACCGGGTCAAATTTCTCTTATGTGAAAGCGTCTTTTGCTCGCCAGATGGGTAAATCCTTATTGCCACTTGATGGGGAAATAATGGTTATCACTCCTCTCGGTGAGCACCTTCACAGAGATTCAGTCTATCGTGGATGTGAGGTCATGATAGGGGATGCGGTACTCGAGGCAGACTTAATTCCCCTTGAGATGACGGATATTGATGCCATCCTCAGGATGGATTGGTTGAGCAGACATAGAGCTTCAGTGGATTGTTTCACCAAAGAGGTTGAGTTCCGGAGATCAGAGGGATCCCCTTTGAGATTCTCTGGTGAGAGGAGAATATTACCTCGTTGTGTCATATCTGTGATGGAAGCCAGGAGGTTGATATGCCAAAGCTGCATGGCGTACCTAGCTCATGTCATTGACACCACCGTTGAGGGATCGGGACTTGAGGAGGTCCCTGTGGTGTAGGATTTTCCAGATGTGTTCCCTGAAGAGCTTCCCAGATTACCACCAGTTCAGGAGTTTGATTTCGATATTGATCTAGTACAGGGGACCAATCCTATTTCTATTCCGCTATACAGAATGGCGCCTGCGAAACTGAGAGAGCTTAAGATTCAGTTGCAGGAACTTCTGGATAAGAGGTTTATTCGCCCGAGCACTTCACCCTAGGGTGCTCCGGTGCTGTTTGTAAAGAAGAAGGATGGTACATTTCGGCTTTGTGTGGACTACAGGTAGTTAAACAAAGGCACCATCAAAACCTGATATCCCCTGCCACGTATCGATGATTTGTTTAATTAGCTACAGGGAGCCAGGGTCTTCTCTAAAATTGATCTCCATTCGGGTTATCATCAGTTGAAAATTCGGGCCAAAGATGTGTCCAAGACAGCTTTTCACACCCGATACGGCCATTACGAGTTTCTAGTCATGCCGTTTGGGCTGACTAATGCCCCAGCTACTTTTATGGATCTGATGAACCGAGTTTTTCACAATGACTTGGATTGGTTCGTCATCGTATTCATCGATGACATCTTGGTATATTTACGGAGTGATGAAGATCATGTTTAGCACCTTCGGGTGGTATTGCAGATACTCCGTGAGAAACAGTTATATGCCAAATTCTCGAAATGTGAGTTTTGGCTAAGACAAATTGGATTCTTGGGGCACATTGTCTGCGCGGAGGGTATTTATGTTGATCCACAGAAGGTTAAGACTATAGTGAAGTGGGAGTAGCCACAAACAGTTACCGAGATTCGTAGTTTTCTCGGTTTGGTCGGGTATTATCGCAGATTTGTAGAGGGATTCTCCCGGATAGCTGCTTCGTTGTCTAGATTAACCCGGAAGGGGGTCAAGTTTGTTTGGGATGACCGTTGTGAGGTGAACTTTCAGGAGCCCAAACAACGGTTGACATCCGCTCCTATTTTAACCCTTCCCACTAGTAGTCGGGAATACATAGTATACAGTGATGCTAGCCGACAGGGATTGGGTTGTGTTCTGATGCAAGATGGTTGGGTTATTGCATATGCCTCACGACAGCTGAAGAAACACGAGGTTAACTACCCGACATATGATTTGGAGTTAACACCCATAGTCTTTGCGTTGAAGATATGGCGGCATTATCTTTATGGGGTGACCTGTAGAGTATTCACAGATCACAAGAGTTTGAAGTATCTATTTACCCAGAAGGAGCTGAATTTGAGATAAAGAAAATTGTTAGAGCTTCTCAAAGATTATGATCTCATTATTGACTATCATCCAGGCAAGGCGAATGTTGTAGCAGATGCCTTGAGTCGGAAGTCAGCATCAACCTCACAGTCGACAGAGAAAGCATACCTTTCTTGCTTAGTAGGACTCCGAGCTTTAGGAGTCAGTTTGACTAGTGATGATCAGGGAGGTTTACTAGCCAGATTTGAGGTCAGGTCGACTTTGTTCGACCGTATCAGAGAGCTCCAGAGTACAGATGAGGAGATTCAGGGTATTACAGATAGAGTCCGCAGAGCTGAGGGCGGAGACTTCCAGATCCGAGAAGATGGATTGTTAGTATTCAGGGATCGGATTTGTATTCCTGCTGATACAGATCTCCGCAAGGCCATACTTGAGGAGGCACACTCCTCCGCTTATGCATTGCATCCAGGTGGTACCAAGATGTATCGAACCATTCGGGATAGTTATTGGTGGCCTGGCATGAAACGGGAGATTGCAGATTTTGTGGCTAGGTGTCTAGTTTGCCAGCAGGTGAAGGCCGAGCATCAGCGGCCGGCTGGTACATTGCAGCCCTTACCCATTCCTGAGTGGAAATGGGAACACGTTACTATGGACTTTGTGACAGGGCTACCGCGGACTTCATCACGGCATGATGCCATATGGGTGATTGTAGATCGACTCACCAAGTCTGCTTATTTCCTCCCTATTCGCAGCGACCATCCTTTGGAGACCTTGGCACGTCTTTACATTGATACAATAGTCAGGCTGCATGGTGTCCCTGTGTCCATAGTATCCGACAGGGACCCGAGGTTTACTTCCAGATTTTGGCCCAAGTTGTAGGAGACAATCGGCACGAGGCTGAGTTTTAGCACAGCCTATCATCCACAGACAGATGGTCAGTCAGAGAGGACTATTCAGACTCTTGTGGACATGCTGAGAGCATGCGTGATGGATTTCAGAGGTGGTTGAGATCGACACCTTCTACTGGTCGAATTTGCATATAATAACAACTGTATGGCAGGAAGTGCCGCACCCCGATATGTTGGGATGGGGTCGGAGAACGACATCTCAGCAGCTTTGAGTTGATTGAGGAAAAAAAGGATAAGGTTAAGGTCATCCGTGAGCGGATGAAAGCCACACAGGACAGACAGAAGGCATATGCTGATCGTAGGCGGTGACCTCTTGAGTTTGCTACGGGAGATATGGTTTTCTAGAGGATATCTCCTTTGAAAGGAGTTATACGATTTAGGCAGCGGGGTAAGCTGAGCCCCAGATATATTGGACCCTTCCGTATCCTTGAGAGGGTCGGGAGCGTAGCATACAGATTGAAGCTGCCAGATGAACTCTCACGTATTCACGACGTCTTCCATGTCTCGGTACTCAGGAAGTACTTAGTTGACCCTTCTCATGTACTTGAGCCTGCACCTGTTGAGTTACGAGAGGACCTCAGTCTTCCGGTTCAGCCCGTGACTATTCTAGATCGATGTTACGCGATTTTGGTATATCACGATTTCGGGCAAGTATACCCTAGTCGAATGTTGTATATAGTGTAGACAAGTGTCGATCCCACAAGGATATTTTATACTATCAAGTATGAATAACCCTAATCTAAGTTGAACAAATCAAATCAACTTGTGAAAATTTTAGAAATTACTAAAAACAAAATCTAAAATATGAAACTCTAATATGATAAAAACCCTAAGACATCGATTTCATTTATTTATATCTTTCTACACGGTCAAATCTCTTCAATCCCTAAGTTCATTGTCTAATGATTTATTATTGATGATGATAGATTTTTCTAAATTAGATTCACCCAATGGTCATGCAATGAATCCATAATCTGTCTAACTGAAACCCAATGGTCATGTAATTTCGATTAAATCAAACCGTATTAAATTTTGTAAAAATCTGTAAATTAAGGTTTCCCCTAATCCCCACACATGAAATTAATCCAATGGTCATGCTCATAATTTCATATGGATTTTATTATTTGGACTAATTTTGTACAATTATATTGGTCATGCATGCACTCAATCTCAAATCATCAAAACGTCGGGCCCAAAAACGTTTGAGGCATTAAGAATAATAATAAAATTTCATTAAAATAATAATCATGCCAATAAAATTTAAGAGAAATAATCAAATCAAGCCATGTATTAATCAAAAAATAAAATACATCGAGTCCTAGGAAAAATAAAATTAACTAGACATTGAAAAGAAAAATAATAAAATAAAAGAAAACATTACAACCTTTATTTGCACGAACATGGAGGTCAAAGTCTCTTCGGATGGAGGAAGCTACAAGGGTTTGTAAAGTGGTGGAAGAATGAGAAAATAAAAGAAAATTTCATCCTTCAGGAGCTGCCCTATTGCCACATATATATAGGAGTGAAAACCCTAGGAAAAATTTAGTAACTTAGACTATTTTGGAAGTTTGGACTTTGATTTGGTAACTTTCTTTTAACTTTCCAAATACTTGAAGATTCTCTTTTCTTCAATTTGGATAATTTCTAAAATTATTAGTAATACAAATCCGAAATTGTAGCACCTTGTTTCCATTTTGATTCCCAGATTCCGTTTTCCAGCACTGCATTAACTTTGACTAAATTTTTGGGTATCTTCTGGTCTGACCCAACCTCTGAGGTCTTCATAAGAATTGTAGGGCTCGAAGTCTTCTTTCCAACGGCATAAAAATTGCCTCAATCGAACATCAAGATAAAAAGTTGTGGTCAAAATATTGAATGTTGTCTGTTTAGTCCAAAAATAGCAAGTTTGCTCCATTTTTCCTAAATCAATGACCATGAAAATAAATCAATATAAAATCATGAAATATGGTTCAAATCAATTCTAAAACACATTAATAAATGCAAAAAAATATATAATTCAAGTGTATAAAAATATTATTATCCATCAACAGGTCAGAAAGCTGCGAAGCAAGGAAGTTTCTTTGGTCAGAGTCTTGTGGAGGAGTGATCAAGTTGAGGAAGAAACCTGGGAGCCCGAGGAGGCTATTAAGAGACAGTACCCACATGTGTTTGTTTTATAGTTTTCTTTTAATTTTGAGAATGAAACTTATTTTTAGGGGGTTAGAAAATGTAACACCGATTTTGTGATGCCGTACTTTTGTACTCCCGTTCCTAAATTAAATAAAATATTCCTCAATTTATATACATAGAGAGAAATTTTAATTTTATTGATTTTTGATTTTGGGGTTTTTAATTCAAATTTTTGATATATTCAAAAGTATACATATTCCAATTCGTGATGTGAATAATATATTTTTCATTTATTAATTTAATTATTTACTCAATTATTTATTTATAAATCAATTTATCTAAATAAAAAATATATATAATATTAATAATAATAATAATAATTAAAAAATAAAAAATAAAAAAAAATCGAATTAGGGCTTAAAGCCCTAATTCTTCCTCTCTCTCCTTCTCTTTCTCTCTCCGCCTCTTCACCTTCTTCCCGCAGCCGCCTCATCTTCTTTCTCCTCCGCCGCCGCCGCAACCGATCGTCACCCACCGCCGTCGTGTTCCACCACCTCTCACTCTCTCACTGTCGCTCCCTCTTTCCCTCGGTCTCACTCTCTTTCTCTATCGATCTCTCTCTTAATCCCTTCCTCTCCAGCGGCGATTTCTTCCACTCCGCCGCTATTCTTCGCCGCTAACCGCTCCTTTACCGCCACCCACAGCCACTATGAACCACTATCATCTCTCCCTTCATTTTCCTCTCGATTTTCTCTCTCCCTTTCCCTCTCTATTTCTCGAGACTCTGTTTCTTCCTCACTGTCACGAGTCTCTTTCTCTCTCCGTGCGCGCGTGACTGCAGCGCGCGACAGCTCCCCTGCGTGCGCGAGTGCAACGCTCCTCCCCTGCTCGCACGCTTGCACGCCTTCTGCCACTCTTGCAGAGCCCCAAATCGGCAGTCATTAACCGAACTTCGAAACCTTAGGCCAGATCTGCACTCATCTCCTGCGCGAGTGAGGACTAATTCCTAACCCTAGTTCTAGGGTTTTGAATTTTCTTAGTAATTAGGGTAAATTGCTAACATTTGCTCCGAATTTGAAATGTTACAGATTTTAGACTGACCCGAATAGCGAACGGAGACTAGATTTACGAGTCGAGAAAACCCTAGGTGAGGGATTTCTGACTAATTCAATTAATTGAATGCATTTAGGGTAAATTTAGGGTAAATTAGAGTAAGAATGTATTTCATATGATAGGATGTATATTAGATTTGATTTATATGTGTTATCGGACATTATATGTAATTGTTTAGGTAAAATATACGAATTGGGCTGTTCCGAATGATAGAATCAGGCTGACTTGATTAGAATAGTTTCTTTTAGAGTTTAATTTCACGTATGCATAAAAATAGTCAAAAATTGGATCTAAGTTTAGGGATTGGTACAATCTTTTTCATTTTAAGTTGTCTTGCATATAGGAAATCGAAATACAATTTTCGTAATATGAAAATAGGTTTCAATACTTTTAAAATAACATATGGTTTGAAGAAATCGGATGAGAATTGAAAAGTGTATGATTTTTCAAAGATTTTTCTAACTTGTAGGAAATTTATGTATTTTAGATTTGTTTTCGATTTTGAACGGTTTTAGGTTTGAATTTAGCTTAATTTTGATTTGGTTATTTACTTATAAATGGAATGAAATTGATAACATTAGAGTATAGTTATAAATTGAGGAATTAAGACTTATACAAATTTAGGGAAGATGATAAACCCTAAGAATAATTGGAAATTTGATGACAATTGTGATAATTTGATTAGGTTGATCTTGTTGGAGACTCGAGAAATCAATTCGGATTTATTTTGGAAATAGTGAGTGATTACCCTCCCTAAAATATGAGCGGGACCCTAATCTTTTGCATGAAATAGTAAAACCTGATTTTATCGTGTTTTTAATAAAACATGCTTTTGATATGCATTGTCTCGACGTATGGAATTGAAATTCAAATCTATTTTGTGATTATTGGAGTGTCGTACTTATGTTTTCTACGATTATGCATCCATATTTGAAATGAAATGAAATTGTGTCATGATTTGAGAAATGGAATGTTTTCTATTCTACCATTGCATTAGTTTATTGAATTTAAATGATTTCGATGAAATGTATTGGCACACGGATTTGAATTGTTTTGAGGATATGATGAGATGATTTGACTATGTGGGTTGGATGCCTACTAGCTTGAGATGATATGATGATATGGCATTATTTGAATGATTCCGTAGCTACAAAGAAACTTTGTAGAGGCACGGGTTGCCCGGATACGTTTCTGCAGGAGGTATCCGCAAACGTCCGGTTTATATTTATTCATAGGCGCGGCCGGTTGAACCCATATCGGGGGAGGACGTGTGTCCATCACCGTCTAGCACTGCACGTGGCCCTATGTCGAGTCTGGTAAGCAAGGGCTAAGCCTATGGCCAACATCGGGGTAGAGAGCTACTTTTGAAACACTTTGCATAATAAAGCCCCCGATGCGCCTGTTCTTGGTCATGGTTGACCTTTGTCAGGATCCTTTCGGCTTGCTCTATGACCTACTTGATTTTAAATGGATGCATATATGTATGATATCGTGTGAATGATTAAATGAGTTTATTTTATCCAACATATCATGATTTATTGTAAAATTTGAATTATTGGTTACGAATGATATTATTTGACACTCTAATGATCACCTACACTATTAGTACTTGAGATTAATCCCCTCACTCACTGGGTATCTGCCTTGATACTCACCCCTCTTCTTTCCTCCCTCAGACAGGATTGTTGTGCCGGTACGACACTTCAGAGTTTAGAGATTTTGACGGATTTGGTTATTTGGGACGGTGAGGTATAAGTTTAAGCTAAGATTTAAATTCCGCACTTTATTTCAACCCTGCGTGGTCTAGATATTAAGGTTTGTAGTTGACCGTATACTTAATTTGAGATGACTGTATAATTTACGTACCTTATCTGTGAAACTCTCATTTTTCATTTGCATTGAGACAATTGTAGTGTTTGAATGTTAACTTGGGAAAATTTGTTGTAAATTGTATAAAACTTAGGTCCGCTCAGTGTGGCGGCTACTCATGCTCTAGTTGGGCATGACAGTAGAGGTCTGTGGCTAGAATTGCTGGTAATTTACTTAGCCTGGCGTTGTTCTGGATGTCTGCTATGGTTGGTGGGTTGTTGTGAGGCCGGAATGGCCATTTTATTTTATTTACAGGATGATTTTAAATTATACAGATTTAAACAGGTTTATTTGTACATGGGAGACCTCCAATTTATGGGGAGATTCTACCCGATTTTTTATAAAAATACAGCCGGCATTCAGGGCAACGGGCGGCTGTTCACGACTCTGGTTCGGGGCATGACAAGGCGACCAAGATCCCCCAAGCTATAGGAAATTTTTAAGTAGTAGGGCCGTGTCCACCCGTCTGGGAAGTTACATCTCTATTGACGACGCGTACGAACGGTAAAAGTTGGGCGACTAAGGCCCTCCGAACGATAGAATTCCTTTACGTAGATAGACCGTGTCCACCCGTCTGGGGAATTATATCCCTTATTGACGACGCGTATGAACAATAGAGTCTGGATAACTGAGACCCTCTGAACAACAGAGACTAGGAGTGGGCTTGCCAAAAAAATCCATTAAGCTGCTTGCTTCAATGATCCAGAAAATACCCCCACGGTCTGGAAGGAAAACCACTAACAGTAGAATCTGATGACTACTTAGGAGCAGAAGTTGAAGGCTCCTGATTGCATTACAATGTTCCGATCCCTGATGGCGTTCTGAACTTGATCTTCATGTATTTAGTACTGGGTAAAACTTCCAAGGTGTTCAAACCCGGCCTGCCCAGGATAACATTATAAAGCAAAAGAAGATCCACCACATTAAATACGATGGAGGCTATTACGTGATTAGGAGGTGCTCCAAGGGTAACCGGAAGAGAAATAATACCTTCGGGGTATATCCATTCACCTAAAAGTTTTTTGACTGGGCTTGCATGGAGCTGGAGATCGCCAGAAGTAAACCCCTTTCGTCCAAAGGCGTCACGGTATAAGAGGTTGCAGCCTGCCCCCTGATCGACGAAGATTCTTCTAACTTCGTATTGCCCAATCTTGGCGGTCATCACGAGGGGGTCGTGTCGACTTAGGTTTACCCCGAGTAGATCCTCATCCGTAAAACTGATGACGAGCCTTTTTTCTCTTTGTTGTTTATCAACGCTTGTCACTAGAACCTCCTGTGGCGGAAAGGAAGTGTCTTCGGACAGTAGAAGATCAGTGTGATCAGGCGCCCCTCCTCATTCCCCAATGGATTATTCTGGATCTGGAGAATTACTCCATCTCTCCTGTTGGCCTGGGACCGGGCAGCCTGCCGTTCCTCCGCCCAGTCGCATCGTGGCAGTTCGCACCGATAATCGGTGGGGGGATCTCTTCCCCCTCTGACGATGAATTCTTGTAATCTCTCATCGCGTACTAGAAATTCCAATTCATGCTTTAGCTTTTCGCAGTCGTCTGTTGTATGACCGTAATCTTGATGGAAGTGACAATATTTCGCTATGTCCTTGTTAAAGTCGTCCTCAGTCGATCGTGGGGGCCATTGGATGTATGGCTTGTCTTTGATTAAAGCTAAAACCCGATCAGGGGTCTCGTTTAGTGGAGTGTAGTTATTATACCTCCATGGAGGATGACAACTCGTTCGGCTCTTTCTTGGTCGAGACCTTCTAGGTGATCGGTTGCGCTATCTTCTAGTGGATTGATCCCCCTTATGGTCGAATGCTTCGACCTCTTCAGCGGCGATATACTTTTCGGCTCGGGTATAAAATTCCCAAATAGTAGCATGGGGTTTCTTTGTGATTAACACTTTCATGCCGAAAGGTCGTAACCCTGTTAATAGCGCAGCCAACGCGATTCAATGATTTAAGGATGAAACCCTCATAATCTCTACTTTGAATCTTTCCAGAAAATCTTAGGGACTTTTTTTCCTTCTGATGTAGTGATAATAGGGCGGTGGATTTCCTTTTGACCCCTCTGCTTATTACAAAGTGTGACTCAAACTGTTCTCGTAATTGGGAGAAAGTCTTTATACTCGATGGCGGGAGAGAATTGAACCAAGTAAGTGCATTTTCAGAAAGTGTTTACACATGGGCGCGTCGGACATGTTTTTGGAGATCATCACAGTTACGAAATGGGCCATATGATCCTGGGGATCCGCTGTCCCATTGTATCTCTCCATAGAGGACAAGAGCACATTACCGGGCATAGGTTCTGAAGAGACCTTGGGATCAAAAGGTGAAGCATGAAAGTAAGAGGGGATTTAGTCTCACTGGGGATTGATCCACCTAAATTTATCAGCGACAAGTTGCTCAACCTATTTTCGAAGATCATCGGGGACTAGTTGGGAGTTTCCGGATGCTTCGCGGCGTGGGGCGACGGTCGTCGCTGCGGGTGCCTAGATCCCCCTACAAAGAATTGGCCTGAGGGTGCGGCTAAGGCCCTCCAATTGCTTGCTCATGTCCTGAAGTTTGGATTCAAGCCTCTCCATCTGGGGACGACTGACTCGTTCCGGAACAGGTGCCGCAATCGATTGGTCGGGGACTGCAGGCTATAGGGCCTATTCCTGATGAGGTGAGCAAAGGGAGGCCGCCTGATAGTGAGCAAAGTGATCGGGTGCTACAGGAGGAGCTGCCTAAGAAAGTGTGACAGTGCGCCCTTCTACAATAGGGGCGGCTTTTGATGATGTTTTAGATCTTAGAGGCATGGTTATTAGCAGAAGTTACTCTAGTATGTTTCTCACAGATTGCGCTAATCTGTTGGAGGTAAGTTATAGCTCCACAGATACCGGCTCTTTGTTGATCCGAGCAGTTGCCATCAAAGGGATGTGATATCTGCAAAAACCGCCGAAGGGTGTTCTGACGGGAGGACTCCGATACTCAAGTCAGAAAAGAGCGGTTTTCGTATAAGAGGAAAAAATAGACTAAGAGATTGAGAGAGTGATTCCCTGTGATCAAAGTGTCTAATGTGTAAGGCCGAGAGAGAGTATCTGTTTTGGGAGGGTTTTGAAATGTTTTATACCTACGAGAGTAGTATGCTGATATAGCGCTTCAACCCTACCTTCCTTATCGATTCGATCCTGAAATCTCGGGGGTTCAATATTTCAAATCAGCTATGATCCTCATCTTTGGGAAACTTTCATATCCTGGAGGGAAACTTTCCTTAACTGAAAGATCCTCAAAATGTTGTCCGTCATAAGGGACAGAAGTTAATAGGATATTTTGATCTTCCTTTAGGATCGTTGGAATTGTTAGCTATCGATCGGTCATTCGACTGATGAAGTGTCTTTGGGGCTTCTTCGGTTGAGGAGCCGACCATTGGATACCCCGATTAGGGTGGTTACCTTCATATGACGAATCACGCTCGGTTGACGGGATGACTAAACCCCTATCGTTCGGAAAATCTGGACGATTGAGATTTTTTGGTAGATAATCGTATTTGAATTTAGATCGGTAGCTGTCTTTCATGGGCTTTTCAAGTAGGTCTTTCCGGGGCTGACTCATCGGATCTGATTTTGGGACCCTATCCCATCAAAAAACTATCGACCAAGTATCTAAAAAATTTCTTATATAATTCCTTTAACAAAATCTATATTTAAATTTAAATTAATTATTCTCACATATTTTTTAAAATATAAAAGTCTAGAATAGGCGGAACAAAGGCGTTCATCCAAACACACCTTTACAACTACAAAAGAGAATAAATAGTTGTAATCGTCACGAAGAGGGACAAAACCCTAGTTACAGTTACCGGCCTTACCACCTGGAGATTGGGCAGGGAAAAAATGGCGAAGTCGCTGAGATCGAAGCGAGAGAAGAGGCTGAGAAGCATAAGGAGAGAAATAGTAGAACCTATCTACGATAAGAATGAAGCCGCCAAGCTCGCCGCTCAAGCCGCCGCCCTTGCCGCCCCGAAGCTTCCCGTTAAACCAACTCGCAACTCCTCCTCCACCTCCGCCATGGACACCGTACCCACTACCTCCTACGCTTCCACATCCGCCATGGGTATCAACTCTCTCTCTCTCTTCTATTTATACTCCTATTCTTGCTTATAGGGTAGATGTTTGAGATTGGACTTCGAGTCTCCTCGATTGCAACTTATTTAATTATGAATCGTGACTAGGCGGAAGTCTTTGCCTTCGTATTGGTGGTTGTCTTTGCAAATTAAATTTGCCATTGCCAATGCCAATGAAGAGGAATCTGGAACCTTGTTAAGGTAGATTTTGCAAGAATTGAGAACAAAATTTACGTTCAGTCTTCCTATGAGATTAAGGGGAATAAGAAGATGCATGGATGGAACGAGTCCTAACTTATTAAGCATCAGGTGTCGTTTCTCTGACCAATGGGGATTGAGATTGGAATCGTTCCCATTCCCATTCCAGGTTTTTGGAAATTAATAAAACATGTCTTGATAAATAGATTATTATATTACAGTTAAAAGGAGAGGAGGAAGCAGAGAGTGAATTTTTTATAGACGAAGGGGGGAGAGAGATTGATAATTATTTGTGCAGAGAGAATGAAGAGGACGAAAGTGACTTTTTTAAGAAAGAGAGTAAAATTGATTTTCTAGAATGATTTTTTTTTTGGTGGGATGGTGGAGAGAAAAGGAGAAAGGGCTCACCCAGAGCACAAAGTATTCAGCGGTTTAGTGTCGCGGGGGTAAGGGGACGGTGGACGTATAGATAGAGAAGGAATAAATGATTTCTATAGAGGGAGAGAGGGTCATTTTAGTGAGAGATTGATTTTTGTAGAGAGAGAATGAGAATTAAATTTTGAAAGAGAGTGGATTTTAGAGACAACGAGTTGAGAAAGAGTGGTTTTGAGAGAGGGCTTTTTTTTTGGGAGGGAGTATCTGAATTTTTAGAGAATAAATTTTTGTAGATGTAAAGGGTGGAGTGAGAACCTTTTTTGCAGAATTATTTTTGTGAAAAAGAAGAGGATTTTTATCTTTTTTGTTAAAAAAAAGAGTTGCAAGAGAGAGAAAGGGGAGAAATTTTTTTTGGTGGACAAAGGATGATTTTTTTAGAGGGAGAAAGAGGAGAGGGAGATAATTTGAGAGAGAGAGAGAGAGAGAGAGAGAGAATCTTTTAGATAATTGTTTTTGTAGAGAGAAAGTGGAGAGTAATCTTGTATTTTGTTGGTATTTTTACCACTTCATTAATTTTTATTCCCCTTATACTCTCATTCTGACCTCTATGTTGAGAATGGTAATTCCCACCCAAATCCCTCTTTTGATTCCCACCCTATCTCCCTTCCAAAAGAAAGTGGAATTTAAAACATAGAAATGGAATTAGCTTGGGAATCATTCCCGTTCCTTGTTTTCAAAATGTTCACTAAAGAATGAGAACCAAGATAATATTAATGATATAAAACTTAGATATGAGAACTACTAAAGTTAGGAATATGATTCGAGCGTGTTGAAGATCTAGAAAATTGGATTTACCCAGCCAAACATCTTAGCACTCATTAGCATGGATGGAATTCAAGCAGGATTTTCTTTAGTTCCTATGTTTTTTGTTTCTGAATTTTTTCCCCCTATATGGATGCATATGAATGCCTAACAATGTAATGTCATAGTCAAGGCAAATTGTGCCTTGAGATGGTAACTATAGGGCCACTCTTAATGATGGACTTGAAAGTAGATATTACAATATTGTAAAATGTTCAAATTTAAGAATTGAATTTACATTCTTTATGCCAAGTATGCTTTAATTTCTTAATATGCACCAGAGAGAAGGTTTTTTTTTTTGTTTTTCCTTGGGCCCGTTTGAGGTGGAATGCTTCATCTGTCTTTCTAGTCAGTTTTATGGAAATTTATTTTGAGTCTTCAACTGATTAGGCTTACAGGCATTTTGGGGTGCCATTTATCTTATTTTGGTTTTTGTTTAACCTCTTAGATTCATGTTAACTGTATTCATCCTTAGATCCTTGAAAGGCATCAAAGAACTCATTTTGCGCTAATGTAGCTGTGTCATCTTCGAGTATATGTCCTTATAGAGTTCTGCTAATGTGTATTTCATCTCTGTAAGCAGATGTTGAGATGACTCTGAGCAACCAGAGCTCGGGATCTTTGAAACCCCATGGTGGTGTAGGTAAAAAGTCAAAGAAAACATTTAAGGTGGGTAAAGGCAAGCGACGGGCAAACGGCAAGTTCAAGAAGAGGAAGCCAAACTTTTGATTGCCGTCAACTTTTGATGAATGTGTCGTGTGCTATGAGTATTAATTGGTTGTGAAATGAATTTTCATACATGAGTTTCTTGTTTGCTTCTATTCGGCAGTTCTAAATCGATCTTTGTGCAAAGGTGGTACTGTTTTGGTAGTTAATATGCCAATTTTGAACTATCACAGGCTGGGGAGAGCTAAAATGACTATTCAGTGTTTAAAGCGATATTTGTAGCAGTATGTTACATGGTGTCTGATTCCTCTTATTACATGCAACAAAATGACTGTTGGCTTAGTGGCATTTTGGTGAAAGTGTCCAAGTGAAACATCATTCTGACTTGACTAGGAGATACAAAGGTCCGTCTGGTGTCTCAATGGCTGCTGCAAGCATACTGTCATGTCCCAAAATATGCTAGGCCAGATACACTAAACATAAAATAAACATCAGCATGCAGCAATATTAACATAACAAAGGGAGAGTCTAGACCATGGAAGAGAGGGTTACCAATTTGAGTGCAAAATGGGAGAGAGCAAGCATATTAAGATGTGCCAAGAAAGAAAAGGGGAGAGTCTGCAGAAGATTATGCAATAGCTTTCTTTTCTTCGAAGCCCATAAGCATACACTGGAGCCAAGAGATAAGTAAAACAAATCAAGATGTGCTTTACATGTCATCAAGATAGCCTGCCCACGTTCCCGAGGAGACACTCTAATAGTCATAATTTGTTTCTTCAATCCGGTGATGTCGAATTCAAATCTTGATGTAACAAAAAAAAAGATAATCTACCCACTCACTATCAGTATAGTCCGTTAACGTTGACCATTTTTTGGCTTTGCAAAGACATTTCATTATCAAGTGTGTCCCATACACAGAAACACTACAAAAAAACATGATTTTAATGACGGAATGTAATGAAAAAGATTTGTTGCTATTTTGCGACGAATATGATTTTCATCACTATTTTATAACGAAATTAGCGATGAAAAAGTATGTGACAAAATTAGCAGCGAATTAAGTATTCATAACTAATTAACCACGAAAATATTTTCTTTGCCAAATTAATAACTAATTAGCGATAAAAATATGTTCGTCGCTAATTAGTCACAAATTTAATATTCATAGTTAAATCTATCATTAATTAGCCATACAAAATTATTCGTAACTAAATTTATCACTAATTTGTAACCATACTCGAGAATTCGTTGCTAATTTCGAGACTAAATTTTTTCTACATTATGTTATAAAATATTTTTAACCGTATCTCTCTTTTTGACACTTTCTAAGTAATAGAATCAGATTGAATATATAGTGAATGTTACAATTCTTACCAAATTAACCATTTTCGACAATAAATAATTCAACCAATTTCTAACGAAATATTACTATGTATAGGAATAGGATTTTACTTATATAAACATATTTTTTATCTTTTGACTAAATACAAGACTATATTGGATGTCGAACAATTCTATTAAAGATTAGACAAAAAAGTATGTACTTATTCTAAATATTATCAATCATAATTTTAAGAGAAATTACAAATTTATTATAAATTTTTAAGAATTACTTTTTCGTTATTAGTTTTATCGTAAATAGTTAATTCATTACTAAATTTATTGTAAAGAGTGAATAAAAGTTGGTTTCATCACAAATTTCATGACTAATTTAGCGACTGAAATATGAGTCCATCACTAATTTAATGATAAAAATTGAAATCTGTTACTAAATTTTAACAATAAAAATAGAAATTTATCGTTAAATTTAGTGGTAGATTTTATTTTCGTTATTAATTTGATCACAGATTTTATTTTTATCACGATCTAATATTAAATTTAATTTAGTGATAAATTTTGTTTTAGTCGTTAATCTAATAATAGATTTTTTTCGATACCAAATTTTAATTACTAAAAATGAAATTCATCACCAATTCAACGGTGAAAAGGAAAATCAATCACTAAATTTAATGATTGATTTTTTATTTTTTGTCACTAATTTTAAGGACGAAATCCATCGCAAAATTAATGACTGGTTACTAGAAACACCATATGTTTAATTAATAAAACATCACATCACTTGCTTTAAGGACTAGCCCTAATTTCCTCTTCGGCCTACCCTACATCTCTTCTCTCTCTCTCTCTCTCTCTCTCTCAAGCCAAACTCTGTGGTTCATCTCTATCTCTCATTCTCTCTCTAGGGTTTCTTGAGTTCATTATTTGGTTTTCTGTTTAGTTTTTCTTTGGACTCTTTTGCTGTTGTAAGCCTCTTCGATTCTCAATCTAAGAGGATTTTCCGTTCGGGGTTGTTGATGGAGTCGAAGAAAAGAGGGAGACCCGACGAAGCTGTTAATGGCAGCTTCAAGAAGTCCAGGCAAGGTGTGTTCTCTTCTTAATCTCCTCTTTCTTTATTCAAATCTGCTCTTTTTTTTTTCACTCAAATCTAAGGTTTGTTGGTCTCCATTTGGTTTTTCGATTTGGTTGTCCTAGGCATGCAAGAGTAACTATAAATTAACAGGTGCTTCATTGTAGGGCCAATTTTGACATGATTTTTGTAGTTGTCACTCTACATTTTTCGATTTGGTCACAATTTTGTGAGTTCAAAGATTTGATGTGAAGATAGCAGCAGCAGTAGTCGAGGAAACAAGCTTACCATTTGTTACTGTAGAGAATATATTTGAAGCTCTGGTACATGGCTGAATATGACCATGTTTTTCATTTATAGAATTTCTATTTATTTGTGATATTCCTATCAAGTTTTATGTAGTGTCTGCTGCAAAAAAAAATGATATTGAAGTGTCTTGTGCTTGTTAGGCTGCTCATGACGCTTTTGCTGAAACTAGTGGAGCTATTAACATAGAGCTTACCATTCCTAGGCTGCTCATGATGCTCTATTCATTCCTAATTTCTATTTATTTTTAGAATTTCTATTTATTTGCTCAGTTTTTTCCTTTTTAATTATTATTATTATTTACTAATTAACAAGCAATTCATTTCCCTTATTTGGATTTTCTTTCTCTAGGAAGAGATGGAACGATATGCAGACAATGATCCTGCCACACTTGAAGCAATGAGTTAAGAAATGCCTAATATGCTCTTTGTAAAGCCTTAATGTGGTAATTCTGACTAGCTCTAGTCAATGATGACTATGGGCTTCAATGATTTTAAGGAGTAGTTATTTTCTTTTTTCATCATGTTTGACAATGAAATGTTACTAATTAACAAGCAATTCATCCACCCTTTTTTGCTTGGAATGAGGTAGGGTGGAGAGAGATTAAAAGTAGGGAGCCTAAATTTGAAATGTATTTGAAAATGAAATGTTAAAAAGTAAATTGTAGAATTTATATTTATGGTTTCAACTCCCTTCAGATAAATTAAATTAGAATAATACATAGACGCATTAAATTAGAGGATCCAGCAGCAGGCCAAGACTCTAAGAGGAATGAACACACTAGAAATTGTGAGTTAACTACATGCATCTGAACACCCTTTTGCAATCTTTAAGGCCTATGTTATTCATTTGTCTGTGTCTTTCAAGTTATGGTTTTGTTTGTTGTTTATTATTCTTGTTTTTGTCACAATTTTTGTAGCATGTGGTATAGATTGAAGTGCTTTGAGTTCAGGTCACTTCTTTAAACCCTTGCTATTATTATTAGTTTTGCAATTTGACATTAGGCGGAATATAATGCAAATGAACATATAATATTAGACAAAGTAGTCTATTGAATATTATCCAACAAGAATCTCATTCGTTTCTCTGTTATTATGCAGGAATATAATGCAAAGCTTTCAGACTTTGGCTTGGCAAAAGCAGGCCCAATTGGTGAAAACATTTATGTTTCCACACAAGTAATGGGTACTCAGGGTTATGCTACACCTGAGTACATTGCTAATAGTATCTAATATTTAACCTTCATATATAATTCTTCCAATGATTGTCAATTATAGAGTTGTGTAGTTATGTTTATACATTGGAAATTTTCTTTGGTTCTACAGTTTTTTTAATGATCTCTGCTTCATAATTTTGTCGAGTTTTGGAGTCCCTAAAGTTTATAAATTGCTATTTTTTGCATGTGCCATCGGATTTAGGTTTGTCATTGGGGGGGCATCTTGCTTCATGATCATGCCTATGGCTTGATGCATACAGAGGGTTGTGTGCCTGTTTGCCCTTATATATATGTGGCCCTTTGTATGCATTTAGTGTTGTAAATTTTGGATCATCATTAATTCATCCTAATATATCAACTTCTGCATAATGTTTGATCATAGTAGAGGTGTCTAAATTCAATTTATTTTACACATTTTTCATGTTTGTTGATGGAAGATTTAATGGAAGGCAGATGGGCAAATACTTTGATTAGGGTGCAGAGGGCTACAAGTTTTATGATTATAGTTGAGATGTGGATATATTAGATAAGAGGAAAAATGGAGGGCAGAGATTAGGAGTTAGTTTGCCTACACTAACTCTGCTCCATCAAGAACCAGTTGAAATCATAAGGATAAAGATGAGGAGTTCATTGACTAAGTTTGTAGAAAAATGCAGGCTAATCAAGTGATATTTGTACTTCATAAGTATAAAGATGAGAAGATGAAGCTTACTTTGTCTTCAAATGAACATATAATATTTGCAGAAAAATGAAATTTGATTTGTCAATGTTGTATCATGTCTGCAAACCATATCCATGTATTTGCTTCATGAGTTCATTATTTTGGTCTCATGGTCTTTGTGTTGTTACCTGGTACAAGCTTTGAAGCCTCCCTCATATTTGACCATCCATTGGTCATCCATTGGACTTATTAATTAGTATATATCTATGGTCTTGCATTGTTCTTGTTCCATTAGCACTCTTGCATTTGGGGAGAAAAAAATATATGTTATCCAGAATGATATATATGTTATTCAAAAGCATTACAAATTTTCTGAATTTTTGTAATTCAGAAAAGCACTCTTCCATAAGCACTCTTGGTCCCATTCTCTGCTTGCCTACATTAATGGTCTTTTGATTTTAGGACTTAAACTCATGTTTATGATTGCAGTCTATAAATGTTTGTATTACTCGTGTCATGCTGGACCTACTTGTGCCTACCATGTGCTAATCATTCTGAATAGCTTAGTTCCACACTGATGAGGTACCTCTGCTTCTACAACAGGATGGATCCAATTTTGCAGTCGTCGGTGATTCTTGTGCATATTGCACGTACATCAATATGGTGGATTTTTTTTTTATATAAAATATGGTGGATTCACTGTTTTTTTATATATGTATATATGTATAAAATATGGTAGACTTGGAAGTATTTAATGTTTTTTTTATTTATTCATGCTTTTTAAACTTTAGAATGTTTTGTTTTTGGAGTATATGATAAATCTGACATATTGGCTATTGTGTTTAGCTTGAGAAGCAAGATCCTAAGAAAGTGCGGCTTGGAGAGAAGAGCTTGACCGAGAGCAAAGAAAAGGTTGATGTAGTCTCCTTTTTGTGTATCAATTCACAAATCATCCATGTATCAAAATGTAATTTTCCTTGTGTCAAAATCATTTCGGTCAAAGAGATGGACTGTAGCCTACTTATGAGAAATGTTATATACTAAATTGATATTTATTTGATTTTGTTCCTATTGATATTTTGTTGAATGCTCGAACATTTATGGACAATATCGAGGTTATTGGTTTTGAAAAGATATTTAGAATCTGATTATTATATTGGTTGAATTGGGAAAATTAAGTTTATTAGATAAATATTAGTGGCTAAATTTGATATTTATGTTAATTGGAAATGTTTTTTTAATAGAAAAATAAGATTTAAATATTGTGCTGAATTTAGGAAAAATAAGATTTGTCGTTAAATTTAGCGATAGAAGATAAAATTAGCTACGGATTCTTGCATTCATCACTAGTTTTGACGATGAAATCTTGGATCCATTGCTAATTTTAGCAATAGATCTTATTTTCCTTCGTTAATTTTGGCGAGGAATTCTCCGATCCGTCACGAATTTTAGTGACGGATTTTATTTTTCATTGTTAATTTTAGCAACGGATTTTCATATATGTCATTAAATTTAGTGACGAATTTTATTTTCCTTGGAATCCGCCTCTAAAATTAGCTACAAATTTAACGATGAAAATTTTTTCTTGCTGATTTTGGTCACGAATTCCTAAATTTTGTAGTTAAATTTTTTCAACGTGTTATTAGTGATGAAAATTTTTTCCGTCATTAAACAAATTAACAATAAAATTTTTTTAAATTTTCGTTATTAAATCCATCATTAAAACCATATTTTTTGGTAGTGAAATCATTTTAGCAGCTCCAAAATGAATTTGACTAGGCTCCTGCATATATCTTGACAATAAACTTGCAGCAAATATTATATTGGATCCAATGACAATTGAATAAATCGGAGGCTTTAGAGTAAATACATCATCATTTACATGGTTAAACATAATTAAATTAATCCTAATGGCTTAGTGTACATTTTCATATTTCAGTCATTCTATGGTTAATTACACTTTTTCCCCGTGCTTTTATGAAAAAACATGTATTACCCTTATATTTCAAAAATATCTAAATATCCCCTCATAGTTTTCAAAAAAGCAAAAAATAGATGGAAATTTACAAAATTAACAGAGATGTAATAGAGATATATAAAATATCCATTATATCCCTAATTAAAACTCACATCCTCTTTTCTCTCTCCTCTCTTCTCTTGGTGACAACAGCCATGGCTGCCATGGAGAAGCATTGTAGGGTCGTCTTCTCTCCTCTTTCCTCTCTCTTCTCTCTTCTCTCTTCTCTTCTCCCTCTCCCTCTTCACCATTCATCTTCAACCTCCAACATACCCAGAAAAAGAAAAAGAAATCTCACTCTCTCTTCCCAATTCATCTGTCTTCTCCAATGTTATCAATATCATACAGTATATCAACCCGTAAATTTTAAAATTTTAATTCAACCATTTCAACCATGGGTCAATACGATCGAATCGCTAGTTATTTAATAATAATTAAAAATATATATAAAATTAATTATTAAAATAAATATATATTGAATTTATTTTTTATCCCAATTAAATAAAAAATAAAATTTTAATAAATATAAAATTAATAATCACTCATAAAATGTATATTAAAAAGTAAAAATAAGATAATTAAATCATATTTGTAATTGAAAAAAAAATAATATAAAGTTTTTAAATATAGAGACACTATGTGCAAACGAAGTACACTTGTATTAATTTATTTAGTAAGTGATAAACTGAAAAATTAAAAAATTTTAAAATTTCAAAATTATGACTTACAAATATAAAGAGAATTTTTTTTTTCATAAAATAAGAACATGTATTACATTTTTTGTAAATATAAATTGAATGATATAATTTTTGTTATAACATGTATTACGTTTTATACACCTCTCTCTCCTTGTTCTTTCTATATCTATCCGATGTGGGATAATTTTTATCCAATATCGGATAGATATAGAGAGAACAAAAAGAGAGAAGTGTATAAATAAAGAAAAAAGGAAAATGAGCAGCATACTTTCCCAATAAAATCGTGGTCAGACCGCGAGGAGCAGTTTAATAAAGAACCGTGATTGAACCACTTTGATTCATGGTTTGATTAATTAAACGGTATTTAATTCAAATCAAACTGTTTTTCTTCTAATCCAGCCTGACCACAGTTGAACTATGGTCTTGTTCAGTTTTGATAACTATGATCTTCTCATGTCCCAACAAACACAAAAAAATAAATAAATAAATAAAAAAACTCTCTCTCTCCTCCCCAATCTTCTTCGTGTTCGAGAGACCTAAAAAAAAATCTCTCTTTCCCCATTCATTTTCATGTTCCACTCTCTCTCTCTTCCCCTCGTGTTCCAGTAACCAAAAAAAAAAAAAAAACTCTTCAATTTCTGCACACCTAGCATTTACTTCTCTATCCATTCATCTTCACCACCCTGTACCCTCGATACCATCACCACTACACTGCCACTGGATATGTTCTCACCACCACTGACACCTATCATCATACTCCGACCAACACTAATGGCCATTCATCACCACCAAACACAGTCTAACCTCCAATTCTCCTATGGTTTACTGCACTAGTCTTTGAGTTTTGCACTACCGTCCATCCAGTTGCCGCCGACCCCTACAAATTCGCCTTTGATCGACTCATCTCCACCTTCGGCTTCGTCATCTTCAATTTCCTCCAAATTCTTCATCTATTATGCCCTCTTACGTCGATTTCACCTTCAATTTCTGCTTGCAATCGCCACTTGTTCGATCGATTCATTTCCACCTTCATCTTCACCATCTTCAATCGCCCTATTCATTAGATAGTTTTAGGGTTTGGATCCATTGTTGGAGAGAAAGAGGTTTCAGATAGTTTCAGAGTTTGGGCAAAGCATAATAAAGAGAGAAAGAAAGAGAAGAGAGAGAAAGAGTTGGAGGAACTGATAGCAATTAGAAAGATAGAGAGTGAGGGGAGAGACAATGGGGTGTTTTTTTTTTTTTTTTTTGGTGTGCTGGAGGTTAAAGATAATAGGCAAGAGGGAGAGTGAAAGCTTTTTCTTTCCCCTTGGCTGGGTGTGTTGGAGGTTGAAGATGAATGGAGTAACTTTTAAGAAATTTGAACATTTTCATCATTTTTCACTTTTTTGAAAATCACTGAGGATAAAATGTAGAGAGATATTTGGATATTTTTGAAATATAGTAGTATGTGGTTTTATGTGAAACCATAAGGAGACAAAATGTAATTAACCCTTCTAACATATACTAATCAAAGGCAATCTATGAAAATACCATATGATATCAAAAAGCAAAAGCATACAAGGATGCAAGGTACTTGTTTGCTATGTTGCATGAAAACAGAAATGGAGAAATAGAGACGGATATGAAACGATACGGTTAAATAACATTTTGTAAGAAAACAGAAAATGAAAATGTGAACAAATTTATAAATATAAAATATATAAGGATTTTTATGTAAATATGAATTATTTTATAAAAATAATAGAATAGTCATACTTTAAAACAAAATTCTAAAATAATCAAATATGTAATTATTAATCATAAATAATTAATATAAAAAATTAAAATTAAAATTAAATAAATAAATAATTCATCAAGTATGAAAAAATATATAATTATAAAAAAATATAAGGACTTTTATGTAAATATATATTAATTTAGTATATTAAAATGTTTTAAAAATGAGAAACTTTTTTAAAACGGGAAAATGTTAATTTTAAGAAGTTTCCGTATATCATAGCTTACTTGTTAGCTTGATTTAATTGATTTCTCAACTTATCCATCATTGACCATAAACCTACTTTAATTCATAAAAAAATCGCATATTCATAGCTTAAATATCAGACTCATGAACTCAATGCTCGTAACCGTCGAAGCTTATAGCGACAGTTGTTGGTTGAGGAGAAGCAAATGGTCTGGTTCGAAAGAGGAAAGAGAGAATGAGAGGAGTCAAAGAGACATTCAATTGTGAGAGGGGAAGAGAGGGAGAGAGGTTCCAATTGTCCTCGAAGATCGAACCAATGGTGGCTATGGTTGTGATGGCAATGTGTAACAACCATTAACTGAACAATAGAAAGGAACCAACGGCTACTGCAAGACTGCAAGGAGCTAAAGCTGTTAAAAGTTAGTTGAAGAATCCAAACAACAAACTAAACATTGTTAGGTAGTTAGCAGTTAGAAGGAATGATGTATAAAGAGATGTAAAACATAAAGAAAGGAAAATGGTTTTCTGAATGGAATTCTCTCTCTCTCTCTCTCTCTTTCCCTCAGTGCTTCTTTTACTTTCTTCCTTCTTCTCTCTGTATTCCTCTACCCTCTCTCTGTCTCGCTTATTTTCATTGCTTATTTCTTTCTACACTTCTTGATTGAAGATATTCTCAGCACCTTCTTCCAGTCTCCAATTGAAGAAAGATTCCATCATTTCCAATCGTAACAGATCTTGAGTTACAGCTATTACAAGTGGTATCAGAGCAGTAGTTCCTTGGCCTTTAAAGGAATCAATGGCTGACAGCACTAGATATAAGACTATGAAAGATCAAATCAGAAAGTAATGAATGAAATCCTAGAAAACATAAACAGTAGACTGAGAGAAAGCTCGACAGCATTTGAAAAGAAGTTAGAAGGTATGTACCGAAAAATAGATGAGCAAAATCAAAGATTTGAAGCTATCATGACTAGTGTAGATGCTAGATTTTGTTCAATCTGTAAGAAAATGGAAGAACCAGAAGATGATCGAAATATTAAATCCTCATTATTGCCTACACCATCAGAAGGTAGAATAAGAATGGAATCAGGTTCTTATAATATGAGAAAAGACTCAATGAATCGTAGGATCTTGCCTAATCTTCCCAAAATTGAATTCCCATTATTTGTTAGGGAGAATCCTAGAGTATGGTTGAGGAAATGTCAGAAGTTTTTTCATATCTACCAAATCCATACCCATGCATGGCTCGATACCATTGAGATATACTTGGAAGGAAAAGTTGAGGTCTGGTTCCAAGGTCTCAAATTAGTGAAACAAGAACTCAATTGGGAGGAATTTTCAACACAGTTATGTCTTTGTTTTAAAACAAAAGGTTACCAAAATGCAATTGAAGAATTTAATAAACTACAACAACAAGAGTCTTTGTCTGAATACAAAGAAAGGTTTGAGGAATTGTAGTCAGTCATGTTACAGAGAAATCCCAAGCTGACTGAGCCTTATTTCATTTTAAGTTTTATCAGTGGATTAAGAGAAGATATCAAACCCATGTTAAGGAGGATGAAGCCACAAACTCTCCTCCAAGCTTTTGAAATTGCCAATTTACAAGAACAATCCTTGGAACTAGCTAAAAAGGGCAGAACAGGGGTATATAGAGCAAGCACTATAGGAGAAACTCAATCTAGGATCAGGAATCAGGGGGTATCCAATTCCTCACAGTTGCTAAAAACTAATCCAAATAAAGCTGGATAAGAAGGACCTATCCAAGGAAATTACTGATCAAAATTGTCACCCCAGGAAGCACAATTCAAGATACAAAACAATTTATACTTTAAATGTAGGGAGAAGTTCATTCCAGGTCATAGATACAAGTTCAAGCATCTAAATGTCATCTTACCTTCAGAAGACAAAGAAGAAGTGGAACCTATTGATATAGTAATAGAGGAGGAAAATCTGCTGCAAAATGAAATGGAAGGAGTTCAAATGTCTTTATGTGCACTATCCAATTCCATTCATAAACAAACCATAGCCTTGCAAGGAACTTTTGGTGGGATGAATATCACTATATTGGTAGATACAAACAGTTCTAATAGCTTCCTGCACAGAAGAATATCTGATCAATTGAGGTTGAAGACAGAATCCATTGACACCATACAAGCTGAGATTGCATATGGAAGCAAGATCACTAGCTCTACTAAAGCTAGCAACATAAGATGGGTAACTCAAAGTATACTTTCACATTTGACTTAAGAGTCATTCCACTTGGAAGTTGGGATGTAATACTTGGTATGGATTGGATGTATAATTACAGTCCAATAACATTTGATTTTAAAAGACTACAGGTTAAGCTTTTCAATGATGGAAATGAGGTGATCCTAGAAGGAAGAGTAGACCTTCCCTTACTTAAACTGATAAGGGGTAAAGATACAAAGATATTCAGACAACAACAACAACAAAGCTGCATGACTCTGGCCATTCACAATGAATAACAAAGTTGTCAAATTCTAGGAATCATATCTACAGTACTAAATGAGTTCGAAGAGGTCTTTGCAACACCTACCACTCTTCCACCCAAGAGACAATATGATCATTCAATTCCTCTCAAGTCCAATTCCCAACCATTCAAGCTAAAGCCATATAGATATCCACATTTTCAGAAGTCAGAGATTGAAAAACAAGTACAAGAGATGCTCAGCAAAGGCATCATCAGGCCTAGCACCAATCCATTTGCTTCCACAATATTACTTGTTAGGAAAAAGGATGACACTTGGCATTTTGTGTGGATTATAGACAGCTAAATCATCTAATCGTCAAGAACAGGTATCCTATACCTAACATTGATGGATTATTGGATGAGCTTTATGGGTCTAGAGTCTTTTCTAAGATAGATTTAAGGGCATGCTATCATCAAATCATAGTTAAACCTTCTGATGTGAAGAAGACAGCCTTCCAGACATATCATGGCCATTTTGAGTTCTTGGCCATGCCATTTGAACTCACAAATGCCCCGGCTACTTTCCAAGCTTTAATGAACCACATATTCCAACCTTACTTGAGGAGATTTGTCTTATTTTTTTTGCAGACATCCTCATTTATAGCTCAGATATAGATACCCATGCTCAAGACTTTAAAACTGTTCTGATGATACTTAGAAAGCACCAACTTTTTGCCAAACTCTCTAAATGCACCTTTGACCAAACTCAAGTTGAGTACTTAGGCCATATAGTTACTACAGAAATGTGTTAAGATGGACCCACAGAAGGTAGAATGCATGGTCTCTTGGCCAACTCCATATATGGTCAAAGCTCTAAGGGGTTTTTTGGGATTAGCTGGGTATTATAGAAGGTTTGTAAAAGATTATGGAATGATCACAAGACCATTACATGATCTCTTAAAGAATGATAGTTTTCAATGGAATAAGAAAACTGAAAAAAGCTTTCAATTAGCTCAAATTAGCAATGAGCACAACCCCAGTAATGAGGTTACCTGATTTTAACAAATCTTTTATTGTGGAGACTGATGCCTCTTCTAATGGTTTGAGAGCTGTGTTAATGCAAGAGGGTCAACCTATAGCCTATCTAAGCAAAGCATTAGGGCCAAGAAGCAAGGGTCAATCCATCTATGAGAATGAGCTACTAGCAATTGTGATGGCAGTTACAAAGTGGAGACACCATTTGCTTGGATATCACTTAATCATTAAAATTGATTATTAAAGTCTTAAATATTTGTTCGAGCAGAAACTTACTACCTCTCTGCAATATAAGTGGATGGCAAAACTACTTGGTCTGGATTATGAAATCGAGTACAAAAAGGGGATTGAGAACAGGGTTGCTGACGCTTTTTCAAGAAGGGACTTCTAAGAAGGGGAACAATCAGATCAGACTCTTTTAGCAGTCTTAACAATCCAACCTAGATGGATTTAGGAGGTGCTTCAAAGTTATGAGCAAAATGAAGTTTGTCAAAACCTTATAGCACAATTAACTCTTCAACCTGACTGCAATTCTGAATATCAGTACCACGGAGGAATTCTGAAGTATAAAAAGAAAATAATAATTGGGAATAGAGCTCAGCTTAGAAAGAAAATAGTATAACACATACATAACTCTGCCATTGGGGGACACTCAGGACAGTTGGGAACTTTGCAGAGAGTTAAATCAATCTTTTACTGGCCTTCGATAAAGAAAATTGTTAACCAAGTGATACAGGAGTGTGATGTATGTTAAAGGAATAAGCACGAGAATACTCCTTATCCAGGATTGCTACAGCCAATGCCTATTCCAACTCAAACTTGGACATAATTGACTATGGATTTTATAAAAGGTTTGCTTGATTCCTAAAGCCATAACACCATTTTAGTAGTCATTAATAGACTCACTAAATATGGCCATTTCATGGCACTACAACACCCTTTTGCTATAACTAAAGTGGCTTAATTATTCTTAGACAATGTCTCCAAGTTGCATGGCCTTCCTGACTCTATCATTTCAGACAGGGAAAAGGTTTTCACTAGCTTCTTCTGGCAGGAATTATTTAGACTCATGGGGATTAAGTTGAAGCTGAGCAGTTCATATCACCCACAGACTGATAGTCAAAGTGAGAGAGTAAACCAGTGCTTAGAATACTATCTGAGGTGTATGACATTAGATATGCCTGCACACTGGTCACAATGGCTGAGCTTAGCAGAATAGTGGTATAACACCAACTATCACAGCAACACACAGATGACTCTATTCGAGGCCCTATATGGGTATAAACCTAGGCACATTCCTATAGGACCTTATAAGGACACCGTCACTCCATTTGCAGGAGAATTTATCAGGAATAGATAGGATATGATTCAAATCTTACGAGATCATCTGTGCAGAGCTCAGAATAGAATGAAAATGTATGCAAATAAAAAAAGAACAAAACGTGAATTTCAAATTGGAGACCTGGTTTACTTGAAACTGCAGCTATATAGACAACAGTCAATAGAGCTGAGCAGGCAACTCAAATTGTCCTCTAAATTCTGTGGACCTTTTCGTGTTATAGAAAAGATTGGTGAGGTGGCTTACAAATTGCAGTTACCCTCAAGCTCAAAAATCCATCCAATTTTTCATGTCTCCCTGTTAAAAAAGAAATTGGGTTCTGGTCAGTCATCAATGGCCACACTACCATTACTTGGTATAGATAAGCAAGCTCTTGTGGAACCTGAAACAGTTCTTAAGAGACGTGTTATATGGAGAAATAACCGGTCAGTATCACAGATATTAATCAAATGAATAAACCTCAGCTGTGAAGAAGCTACCTGGGAAGATTTAGATTTCATCCGTGCTCAATTTCCAACATTTAATCCTTGAGGACAAGGATTGTTAAAGGGGAGGAATGTTGTAACGACCATTAACTGAACAATGGACAGGAACCAACGGCTACTGCAAGACTGCAAGGAGCTGAAGCTATTAAAAGTTAGTTGAAGAATCCAAACAACAAACTAAACATTGTTAGGTAGTTAGTAGTTAGAAAGAATAATGTACAAAGAGATGTAAAACATAAAGAAAGGAGGATGGTTTTCTGAGTGGAATTCTCTCCTTCTCTCTTTCTCTCTCTCTCTCTCTCTCTCTCTCCCTCTGTGCTTCTCTTACTTTCTTCTGTCTTCTCTCTGTATTCCTCTACCCTCTCTTTCTCGCATACTTTCATTGCTTATTTCCTTCTGCACTTCTTGATTGACGATATTCTCAACACCGTCTTCCAATCTCCAATTGAAGAAAGATTCTATCATTTCTAATCGTAATAGATCTTGAGTTATAGCCATTACACAATGGTGGTGGCCACTAAGGGGGAGAGAAGAGGGAGAGTGCTGAGAGACGGGGCAAAGAGGAGAGAAAAGCAAAACATGTTTCTCTCTCTTTGATTTGTTTTTTTTTTATTTTTTATAAGAATAAAAATTGTATGGTCTAAAGTGGTATTTTTATTTTTTTTTAATGGAATTTTTATAAATAATATTTTTGAAAAACTTTTAGACTTCTTGACCTAACTCTAATCATTTTAACTTTGACAACCTTTTTATGTTTCTTTTCTTTACCTAAAAATCTTTGTCCTGCCCTGGTTTTATCAGTTTGTTTAAAGCTTGTCGAGTCATTGATACTCTGAAGTTACTACTAAATCCATCATGCACATTACATCATTTAACAAGCACATTCATAAATAAACAGTGGCGGACCTACGTAGAGTCGAGGGTGAACAATTACACCCCATCAATTTTAATTATAGATTGCTTTGAAGAATCCTTAGTAAATGTTGACCAGCTCTTTAAACTTTTCAAACCTTTAAGTAGGGGTTACGATTAAAGAGGAAGAACCATTAAATCGCTTAATAAATGCTATAATTAAAACTCTGCTAGGTCTCCAAAGGAACAATTTAATAGTTACATCCTCTCTCCCAATTCCGTGATCAGAAATTCAAATTTTATTGTAATAAAAAAAGAAAAAAATAGTCGTAGGAAAAACCCTTTAAGTGGAGGTTATGATTTACAATGGCTGGATTTACACCATAATCTTTTTTTGCACCCCTATCCCTCGGTTTTAGATCCGCCATTATAAATAAACATATCCAAACTATGAATTTAAAACATAAAAATTAAATAAACAAAATTATTTATTTTCTATTATTGCATCACTATCCGGGTTAATATACATCGGCATAAAGCATGTCACGCTAGAGACGAACCCTAAGCATGTTTAGGTTTCTCATGTTGACTTAATTTTTACCCAGTCACCATGATTTACCCATTTTTCTTCTTTTCCAGGTGATCAAGAGGTCCAGGGATGGCAATGAAGAGTTAGCATGTCTTAAAACCAGAGGACTACGTGGGCATGCCCAATGAGGATTCCTTTCCTAAACCTTAAACCGCAAGGGCCCAAACTGTGTCAATAAATTTTCTATATAAATATTAATTGTATACGAGTCTTAACTCCTTTAGTAACAGTTTGTGGACAACGTATAACATTTTCCTACCAAATATAAGATTTCTTTTTCTAATGTGATCGCGCTTTGATTTTGTGCCCACTCCATGGGACACTACACTTACTAGCTATTTTCTTTTATTTACGATAATTTCTTTCCTCAAATAATGCTTGGATTGGAAAAATAATTAAGAAAAACACATTCTACATTTTTTTTAATATAACTAACGGAATTATATTCTGACTAATTCGGTTATTGGTAGGTCGAATTTAGTGAGGAGCTCTCCTAACGTAATTTTTTTCATTTCTAAATTTTAAACCTAGAACTTGGTTAAAAAACGTAGCACTCTTACCTATTAGCAATGTTTTTAAATTCGAACCAATAAACAACTCGACCAACCTACCAATTTATTGGTTTATTGGTCGAACCATTTTACGAACCGAATTATATCAATATTGATGGGACATAGCCCAATCCAAAGGGCCAGCTTTCATAGAGCCCACATGCGCGAGGCCTACAGGGGACAACTATCGATTAATGTTTGATATTTTCTATGACTACCTATTGAAGGGACTCAGTCGCCTGGATCTCTCGAACGATAGGGCCTTGGTCGCCTGATCTTCCCGAACGGTAGGGTCTCAATCACCCCAAATGTGATTCATCAAGCAAAGGTAACTGCCCCGATCGGGTATTCAATTGTCGGTCTATCAAGCGAACGAACTCTGAAGACTCTTCATCGGTCGAACGACCAATTGATAGACAGCAGCTCTAATAATTCCAAGGAAGGTCAAAATATCCTAATAGATTCGATTTTCGATTAAGAGTAGCCTTTTTAAGATCTTTCAGTTAAGGAAAGAATCCCACCAGAAAATGAAAATTTTCCAAAGAATGAGAATCACAATCAATTTGAAATATTGAACTCCCGAGATTTCAGAATTTGTTCAATAAAGAAAGTATGGTTGAAGCACCCCGACGGCGCATAACTCTCACAGGTATAAGACATCCTAAAATCCTCCAAACCAGGTACGCTCTCTTGGCCTCACACATTAGGCACTCTAATCACAGGGAACCACTCCCTTGAGCTCTCAGTCTGTTTCTCTTTTATTTGAAAATCGCTCTTTCTGATTTGAGCGTCGGAGTCTCCCCACAAAAGCACCCTCTGGCAGTTTTTGCAGGTATTTCCTCCCTTCTAATGGCAACCGTTCAAGTCTACAAGGATCAAGTATCTGTGGAGTCGTAACCCACCTCCAACAGATTAACGCCGTCTATAGGAAACAGATTGAATTTTTGAAAACTCGTGATGATATCTACTATCATCACCCCCAGCGCAGCGCCAACCAAGAGAAAAAGGCTAGTCATAGGTTTTGATGATGATGACTTGTCAGGGGTAGATCTCCGTCATGACGACCCCATAGTCATTACCCCCAAGATAGAATCTCACACCGTGAAGAGGGTTCTTATTGATTAGGGAGCTGACTGTGATCTCCTTACTTGGGACGCCTTCTGCCGAATGGGTCTTGATCCGTCTTGACTCTTGCCGCCTACCAGGTCTCTTAGAGGACTTTCAGATGAATCCACCTATCCAAAGGTATTATCTACTTTCCCGTGACCCTTGGAAAACCCCCCAATCATACGACTGCCCAGGTCTTGTTCCATGTGACGAAACTCTACTCTCCCTATAATGCCATCCTCGGAAGGCCCAGTCTAGATGAACTATAAGCATTGCCAAGCATAAGATACATGAAGGTGAAGTTCTGAACACCGCAAGAAGTTGCCACTATTCGTTGCGATCCTGATCCTTATATCCTCTTTACGACTCAAAACGTGCAAGAAGCTTTCCCAATTGATGCCCTAGAACCTAGGGAAGGTACCGAGCCAAAATCAAAACCCGAGCCAGGCGAAGAAACGATTGAGATCCCTTTAACAAGTGACCCCAGTCAAACCGTCCGGATATGGACCAACCTATCACCTTCCTTGTGAGAGGCCTTAGTCGTCTATTTACAACGACATTCCAAAGTCTTCGCCTGGACCCTGACATGCCAGATATAGATCTATCCGTCATATCTCATAGGCTAACAGTCAATCCTAATTTCAAACCAGTGAAACAGAAGAAGAGGATATTTGCCCTCGAGCGCCAACCACCATACAGGAGAAAGTTCAGAAGCTGTTAACAGCTGGGTTAATTCGGGAAGTCAAGTATCCCGAGTAGTTAGTTAACGTGGTCATGGTGAAGAAGGCCAATAGCAAATGGAGAATGTGTGTAGATTTCACCGATCTCAAGAAAGTATGCCTGAAGTATAGTTATCCACTCAATATCGACAAGCTCGTAAACAACTCTTCGAGACACCAGCTCTTGAGCTTCATGGATGCTTATTCCGGTTACAATCAGATCAGAATGACACCCAAAAATGAAGAAAGGTCTAACTTCATCACCGAATTTGACACGTATTGCTACCGGGTCATGCCCTTTGGCCTAAAAAACACAGGAGCAACTTTCCAGTGGTTGGTCAATATAGTTTTCAAAGACCAGTTAGGCAGGAACGTCGAAACTTATATCAACGATATGCTAGTAAGAGTGTCACCACGGAAGCTCATTTCGCAAACCTTGAAGAGACCTTCCAGACATTGGAACAATACAATATGCGGTTGAACCCGGCGAAATGCACCTTTGGGGTCGGTTTCGGGAAGTTCCTGGATTTTATAATCACTGATCGAGGGATAGAGGCCAATCCCGAAAAGATACGGGCGATATTAAATATGTCGTCTCCACAGACACTAAAGGAAGTGTAACGTCTAACTGGTCAGATAGCAACTCTAAGCCGATTCATGTCCACGGTCGGCGAGAAATACAAGCCCATATTCGATGCACTGAAGAGGTCTCGACGGTTCGAATGGACATCTGAATGTCAGGCAGCCTTCGAACGACTGAAAGAATACCTGATGAAACCACCACTACTTTCGCGGCCCATCCTTAGGGAAGAACTTTACGTATATCTGGCCATCTCTGAATGAGCACTCTGCTCTGTGATGGTAAGATAGGAATCCACCACTCAAAAGCCAGTCTACTATATTAGTAGGATACTAAAGGAGTCCGAGATTAACTACCGACCGATCGAGAAGATAGCCTACGCCTTAGTCATTTCAACAAGACGCCTTCGACCATACTTCCAGACCCATACCATCGTGGTGTCCACCAAACAACCATTGAAGAAAATCCTCCAACGATAAAGGGCCAAACACCGGCCGATTTCATCCTCGAATGTACTTTGCCTATGACGCCCGAAGACCAACTTCTTGACACTCAAGAAGAGTGGTCGACCCCAAAGTGGACCATTCATGTTGACGGATCATCAAATTCCTCAAGAAGTGGCGCTGGGCTTATACTAGTAGGACTGAGCAATTTCATGGCAGAATACGTCATCCGGTTTGATTTCCAGACCACCAACAACCAAGTATAGTACAACGCCTTACTAACAAGCCTTCGAATTGCCATTGACATAGGGGCACAAAACGTTAGGGTATTCACAGACAGCCAGTTGGTCGTGAAACAAATCGAGGGGGTTTATGAAACCAAAGACCCAGTCATGGCTAAATATTTGAGTAAGTTGTGCGAGACGATGGAACGATTGGGTAAGGTTGACATCCAGCAAATCCCTCGGTCAGAGAATGTACGGGTTGACACTCTATCGAAATTGGCTAGTTCCGATTCAATTGCTTCTAGCCAAACAGTATATATCGAAAGCCTATCGTATCCCAGTATCGACGAGCCTAAAGAAACTCTTTCTATCGATCGGTCTCCTAGTTGGAAAGACCCCACAGAAGAATATCTAAGGCGTGATCGTCTGCCAGAATCCCCGAAGAAAGAAATGAAACTGAAGCGAAAGACGGCACACTACGCCATAATTGATGGGATTCTTTACCAAAAGTCATTTACTCATCCGTATCTGCGGTGTCTAACTCTCGAAGAGGGGGACTATGTTCTCCGAGAGATCCACGAAGAAATCTATGGCAATCACCTGGGTACTCAAAATCTAGTTTATAAAACCCTTCATCAGGGGTACTACTAGCCAACCATGAAAGTCGATTCTGACAACTATGTAAAACGATGCAACAAGTGCCAACGCTTCTTCTCAGTGCCTCGACTACCTTCCACCGAGTTCAACCCTATATCTAGCCTCTGGCCGTTTGCCCAATGGGGCATGGATATCCTCGAACCGTTTACCCCAACCACAAGGCAACGAAAATTCTTTATAGTAGTAATCGACTACTTCACTAAGTGGTTGGAAGCCGAGCCTTTAGTACAGATCACAGCAGCCAATTTCAATCATTCGTGTGGGCTCATATTGTCACTTGGTTCAGTATACCGCGTGTCCTCATTACTGACAACGGGAAACAATTCGACAATAAGTACTTCTGGGAGTTTTGTGAAAAACTCGAGATTCAATCCCGATTTTCATCGGTCGCTTACCCACAAACCAACGGATTGGCTGAGATAACCAACCAAACAATCCTACAATAATTAAAGACGATACTAGACGACGCTAAGGGGCAGTGGGTCAAGAGTTTTACGATATCCTCTTGTCATATCGCACTACACCCTGAAGAGCAACGGGAAAAACACCGTTTAGCTTAACTTATGGAAGCGAGACAGTCATACCCGTGAAGATAGGTATTCACTCACTTCAGGTAACTCAATATGACGCTGGGCAAAATGAACGTATCCTGCGTGAAAGACTGGACTTGGTTCCAGAGTTACGAGAATCCGCATCGGTACGAATGGCAGCCTATCAGCAACAAATGATACGATATCACAATCGTAGAGTCAAAACCGAACGTTCAGACCCGACAAACTGGTACTAAGGAATGTGGAAGCTACTGGTCAACCTTAGCCCAGGGGCAAACTCGCTCCTAACTAGAAGGTCCATATCGAGTACGTTCCGTGGTCCGACTGGGAACTTATCGCCTTGACAATCTAGATGGATCGGCAGTGCCTAGAACTTGGAACTCAGAAAACCTACGTATTTACTATCAGTAAACTTCAGAACTGTCTAACAGTCAGAGGAACCAGCCCAGAGAGAATCAAGCGATTTCTCCTATCGCTCGAACGGCCTAACTCGTGCAGCTCCTATCACTCGAACGCATCGTCAATAACAGATGAAACTCGCCGAATGGGTGGATGCGGCCCCTTTATCTAAAGATTTCCTATCGCTCGGTGGGTCTAAGTCACCAAACTCCTATCATTCGAACGCGTCATCAATAATGGATGGAACTCCCTAAATAGGTGGACGCGGCCTCTCTGTTTAAAGATTTCCTATCGCTCGGAGGTCCTAAATCGTCTAACTCATATCGTTCGAACGCGTCGTCAATAAGGGATGGAACTCTCCGAACAGGTGGACGCGGCCCCTCTATCTAAAGATTTCCTATTGCTCGGAGGGTCTAAGTCGCCCAGATCCTATCATTCATACGCATCGTCAATATGGGATGGAACTCCCCGAACGGGTAGAAGCAGCCGCCCTATCTAAAGATTTCCTATCACTCGGAGAGTCTAAACCGCTCAGGTCCTATCGTTCGTATGCGTCATCAATACGAGATGGAACTCCCGAAACGGGTGGACGCGACCTCCTTATCTAAAGATTTCCTATCGCTCGGGGGGTCTAAACCGCCAAGATCCTATCGTTCGTATGCGTCGTCAATACGGGAAACTCCCCGAACGGGTGAATGCGGTCCCCTATCTAAAGATTTCCTATCACTCGGAGGGTCTAAATCGACCAGATCTTATCAATCGTACGTGTCGTCAATAAGGGAATGAATTCCCCAAACGGGTGGATACGACCCTTATATCTAAACGTTTTCCTCTCGTATGGCGGGCCAAAGTCGCCCAGTCCCTATCGGTCAAGCGTATAAGAAACGGAGTTTCCCAAATGAAGGAGCACGATCCCTCAACCTAACTACTGAACGTCTGGTGGCTCGAAAGGCCAGTATTACTCAACATCTCCGTATAAAGCCTGAAATTAGAAGCGGATCTACTATGACGAGAGCTGAAGAAAGCGCATAGCCAGACAAGAGAACAAAGACAAAACTCAAGTAAGTAAAGCACCACCTTTTATTTATCCTTATACAAGAAGTATATTCGGTTACATTAGTATGTATACAAGTCCTTAGGTCAGACCGACTACACCTAGAAATACATAACATGGTCACTCAGAAATACAAAAACCCCAAGTCCCTACGCTGGAGAGTACAAAAATAAATGTAATACTAGGGACAGGAGAAGGCGAGCTCTGGTTATGTCACCCCCAACAACCTGAACCCGACCTACCAATCCAAAAATGGTACGAGAGACATCCCCATCGTATTTGGATGATGGACATGAACCCGGACAAATCATTCAAGGTGGTACAAGATGCATCCCCATTGGTGATGGATGATCTCACCATGTCAACCAAATAATGACCGACATAATGAGATCTCATTTCGGTGATGCCCTTTTTTAATGAGATCTCATTCCAGAAGAAGTCACTCGAGTCATAGAGCTTCGCATACCAAAACCCTTCACAAGGCAACTCTGAAAGAAGAGTCACTCTCAGAAAAACTCCCAAAGAGAGGGAAATGCCTCAATTCTTTACAAAAGAAAAAGAATGTCTGTCGTAGTTATTTATAGTAGTAGTGAAGCAGCCCCTAATTAACTCAGGGTAGGTGAAATGGATCATTGGGAACGGCTCGTCATAAATATAGCAAATTGTCTTCAATTTCCCATGAAGGGGTCACTCCGATAAGACACACCCGCATTCATAGAGTAGATAAGGACGAACCTGGCATCTCTACGCTTTTGTAATGTGTTAAACACGCCTCACCCTAGTAGGTGTCTACTCATGGTGCTCTTTTATCAAGAAGACCATGAGTCAGGGGCAAATGATGGGACATAGCCCAATCCGAAGGGCCAGCTTTCAAAGGGCCCACATGCATGAGGCCCACAGGGGACAGCTATCAACCAATGTTTGATATTTTCTATCATTATCTACCGAAGGGTCTCAGTCGTTCAGATCTCCCGAACAATAGGGCCTTGGTCGCCTGGTCCTCCTGAACGATAGGATCTCAGTCGTCCCGAACGTGATTCATCAAGCAAAGGTAACCATCCCGATCGGGTATTCAATCGTCGGTCCATCAAGCGAACGAACTCTGAAAACCTTTTATCGGTCGAACAACCAATTGATAGGCAACAGCTCTAACGATTCCAAGGAAGGTTAAAATATCCTAATAAATTCGATTTCTGATTTAAGAACAGTCTCTTTATGATTTTTCAGTTAAGAAAATAATCCCACCAGAAAACGAAAGTTTCCCAAAGGAAGAGCATCATGATCAAATCAGAATATTTAACTCTCAAGATTTCTGGATCTGTTCGATAAGAAAAGTATTGTTGAAGCACCTTGACAGTGCATGACTCTTACAGGTATAAGACATCCTAAAATCCTCCAAACCAGGTAAGCTCTCTTGGCCTCACACATTGGGCACTCTAATCACAGAGAACCACTCCCTTGAACTCTCAGTCTGTTTCTCTTTCATTCAAAAACCGCTCTTTCTGACTTGAGCGTCGGAGTCTCCCCGCTGAAACACCCTCCGACAGTTTTTCAGGTATTTCCTCCCTTCTGGCGGTAACCGTTCAAATTACAAGGATCAGGTATCTGTGGAGTCGTAACTCACCTCCAACAAAATATGATATCATATATATAATTTGTATATTATATATTTTAAAATAAAATAAGCTTCTTATATAATTTGTATATTATATTAATCGAATTTGTTGATCGGCTGATTTTATCGATTTTTATCGGTTTTAAACGTTTTTTTATCAGATTTGATTTTATTCAATTTAACAGTAAAAATTGAACCGGACTATCAAACGACTCATGGTTAAATCGGTCAAACTGGTTAGTTCGATCCGATTTAAAAAACACTGCCTGTTAGGCCGACTATTGGTTGGTATACTTATTCTACGTATATAAAGAGGCTTGGAGGATGCCCATTGATGAAAAATAGATTATATGGAGTGGTTGATATGAATTTTCATTGCGAGCCTTCCTAGGAATCTTTGCCACTGTCTGTACCACAACCACCACCACCACCACCAAAGAGGCTTGGAGGAGCGCATTTGAAGGTCATAGAACAAACACATTACTTTTCAACTTTATCTTGTTCTTTGGGTCAAAGTTAAGTATTCCAATTTACTTCCCTGTCATTTTTATCCTGATTATCTTAAATTTCAGCATTTGTTCCTCTAATTCCTATCCTTTCAATTCATGCAATTTCATTTTCATGTTTTTTTTTATCACTTTCTGTACTTTTTAACGATTTATTTTCAACCTTTGCCTTCCCACACTTCAATTTTCCTATCGTCATATATTCAATTAGGCGATATCTCTTTCCTCAAATTCAATCATCTCTGGATCAAAGCACCTAATGAATCATACACCTATTTATCAGGAGCTTGTTGGAGTAGCTTGTTAATCCAAAATCCGTAGACAAAGTTTACCTTACCGATGTAAATTAGAATCATTTAGCAATTTAGCAAATCTTAACTTTCGTCCGATCACATGGCCAACCTAGTCGATCAGCTTGCCTGACCATCTAAATATCAATAATTGCCGTGACATATATCAATTAGACCAACCAAAACCAACTCGGAGTTGTATCTGCAAAATCTTGGCAGAACTCCCCGATTGTTTACGGTCTCTGCTTTCATTTAAGGGGTCTACCATGTATGAGACATTAGGGAGGATGCTCAAGGTTGATTACTAAATGGGAGCTAGGACTAGAAAGAATTTCACTTAGTAGTGACTTGGTAAAAACCTCAAGGATCTTTCCCTTCAAAATTGGTCAAATTTGAGAATAATGTATGACAACATTTCTGCAAAATAACTTCAATTCTTTAGTTTCACACTAATTTTCATTAAGCACGGCAATACAATCTCACTGGGAGAAAAATTAAATGTCACACTGATCCTAACTCAATAAAACAACAATCAGAATCTTAATCTCATAAATTTGGGGTCAGCTAAGCTCAATCTCAACATAAATGATTCTTACGTACTGTATGTTAATTTTTCCCTCTATTTTCAATTCTTATGCTTACTTGTTTTATCAATGCCTAGAGCTGACCAAATATATGTTGCATAGGAGGTACACCCTGCTTTAAACACTATTGCACATGAAGAGTAAGACCAACAAACCAACTCAAGATACTACTTTTCCATCCAGCAATACACCAATCAACCATGCATCCTAACTGAAGGCATGCAACCTCTCCCACACTCAGATTTCTTGCCTGCTTCAGTTTGGGTGTCAAGCTGCCCTGCTAATAGATTAGCCAGCTTACTCCTTTACAATTCAAACCACTTAACAATGCAACTCTTATGTTCTTCTTTTGACTTGCCAACTACCTGCCTACACATGGTAGAATGTTTGGTACGAGCGAGTGCTCAAAGCAGTAACTTGAAGAACACTTCCCTGTTCAAAAGTGGTGTTGGGGATACTGCTGAATACACGTTACAGCTGGACCATTCAGTTTTCTCATTGATTGCTCTTTCGTATGTGCACTACACTTTGGATGCAGAGAACTGAGGTTACAAGTTGGTTTCAGATTTATCTCGGGCATCTCCTCATACAGGATCAGTTTGTGCACAAGTTTCAATCCCGCCTATGCCTTCTGAAACTCTTTTAGGTATACAAGGCATAATTATCCCAATCTCCTAAAGCAACCTATTGACACCACTTCCCTGTGCAATAGTATGCCAATCATGGATTTTCTCCAAAGCTAGAGAAAATGATGGTGGAATTGCATAAACATAACAAACTGCAACCCTCAGAAAGGCCATAATCATCCAGTTAAGAATCCACCTCCTCTTTCCAGCACATCAATAGAATCCCACATTTCTTGACCACAGTTTCAAGCCCCAAACTCACAAAAATATCCACCTTATCACCTGTTTCCAGCTGATTATTGTAGTCTGAGTGCGGTATGTTAATCAGCCATATGTGATCCTGAGGGGGTGCTGCAAAAGGCAAGGCCAACTTGTTGGTACGCCAAATTATACCTTTGGTTTTATTGAAGAGAACAATCCTCGGAACAATTTCACTGAACCAGGACTTGTTAGAGTAGATAGCACATACTGCCAAGCTTGCAAGCTTTTGTCCCAAAAGTGGGGGCACAGTAAATGATATTGAAGGCCCTACATTTTGGAAGTTGAATCCATCTACCATCTCCCTACCCGGTAGAAAGAGGCCATGCGTTAAACCTCTTGTACATTTCTGGTACATGAAATCATAACATGTTAGTGTTTATATCCATATTCCACATTGATAAACATATTAGAATTCTGAGTGGAAGAGAGAGGGACCTTGAAGAGTTCATTTCTGAAATTATGAGAGAGGCTATAGCAGGACTCCATATGCAGAAGTCCAATATCATCATCCCAATCCTCGACCCCTGAAATCTCAATGAGATTGCGACAATCAGTAAGCACCACTACAGATCTCCTGTTTGGCACGTAGGATATTCGCTCAAGCGATAAGCAGCCTACAGCTAATAATACTCTCAAACTGGCTGGTAACTCTGGAAGTGACTGCAGATGTGAACAATATCGGACATCAAAATTTTGAAGCTTTGAGAGGAAGCTGATGCTTGATGGCAAAGAAGTGAAACAATTTCCTTGTAAATTTAAATGCTCTAATGAAGGTAGGCTGCCAAGATCATTGGGGATCGTGTTATCCAAAATATTGCAGTGCCCGAGATTCAGCCTTGTCAAGGAGCACAAGCCTAATAAAGAAGTTGGAAAAAGGTTGACAGATTTGGGAATCATTTTTACTGACATCCAGGACAAAAATTTCGAAAATATTGAGGTAGGTGGGGATTCTTTGCAACCCTGCAAAGATAGAGTTCTAAGGTTTGTCAACCGTACAATGTTGGATGGAAGCTCTGTAATTGCAGTCTCATCTGCTAAAAGCTCTCTTAAGGACGATAACTGGTCCAGGCCATCTGGTAAGTACTCCAGTTTTGAGCAGCCAGAAAGTATAAGATATTCAAGTGACTTCAATTCACCAATGCTATGGGGTACATTTTTTAGGTTGCTGCAGCCTTTAAAGTTCAAAGTGACAAGCTTGTGAAGATATCCAATTGACTTATGAACAGTAATCAAACTTATGCAATACTTGAGAATCAGCATTTCAAGATTTGGAGTTTCTGACAAGTCTGGGGTGTTGGATAGGTAAGGTGAATGGCTGACGTTGAGGACTTTCAAATTTCTGAGAACCTGACAGAAAGGAGTTTTGAGGATAGAAAATAGAAATTATTGTCAAGCTATATGAATTGTCACCAAAATTTAATTGAAAATAAAAAGGATGGTACAAGAACAGTATAAACCTTGCTCTCCTTCCACGCCTGTCTAAGGTTGCTATAGCGCATGTCAAGTGCAACCAATTTTCCCAAATACAAATTTCTAGGTATGTACTTCATGGGAAATCCTCGCCAACACAACCACCTTAACATTTCTGAAACATGTTCATAGCCTCCAGTGAGGTGCACATAATTAAGTTGAAGCAATCTTAGTTTGTCCATCCCTTTAAATGCCTCAGTCCTGAAGTGCACCTCCTGTGAGCTATGCATAGTTAAGATAAGCCCCTCAATACAGCTCGTTCCCTGTCTTAGAAAGCAGTAGACAAGTTTAAAAAATAATTAAAAATATTATCTAAGGAGAAAGGTATGGGACAGAAACAGGATAAAAACCAAAAGTATCTAATTGATGAGCTGTTCGAGTCGTGTGCATAAAATTTTGAAATAGATCTAAATTTTCCAATGTTCTCCAACATTTTCTAACTTCAGAAATTCAAATATAGAAAACCTCTCACTACATAAACGGAAGTCTATTAGAATACAAGTACCAGACTCACCATTCACCAACTCTGACTGCTAACCAAACAATTTTTTATTCAAGATATTATATATATATATATATATATATATATATATATATATATATATATATATATATATATATATATATATATATATATATATAGTTGTTATTGACTTTCATTTTATTGAAAATCTTTTATATCAACTGGAACCCCATGTTATTCTTAAGAAATTTTAACAACTTCTAAGATATTATCATTACCAAAACTAGGATAGAGCCATGAAAACTACATTTAAACCCTACCTTATGTCACAAGATTTTGAAATGAATTCACACTACCTTTGCTGTTTCCAACACATCATACACATCCTCAAAGCACCACAATCTGCTGCGGTTTGCTGGATCTTTTGGAGAAGCTTGAGCAACAATCTGCCTCCCCATGTCTCGAATCAGATGGTGCATATGCAGCCTGTTACATTCATCGATTGTCACAAGACATCTATCAACAAGTACGCTTAGGCCAATTCCCGCAAATAAGCCACAACCATCAAGAATTTTAGTTACATAGTCTCTTTTCTCACCCACAAAAAAGCATGCAGCATCAAGAAATATATCCTTCTCGTTATTGTCAAGTGCATCATAACTTATATGGAGAATTTCTTGCACTTGAGTTGGAAGAACTCTCTCCAGTTTGTCCAATACATACCTCCATCCCATCATGTCCTTGTCTACCAAAAAGGAACCCAAAACCTTAATAGCTAATGGTAATCCCCCACAATAGCCTGTCACCTCCCTTGAGATTTCAGCATATTCTTGTCTAGGTTGATTTGCCTTGAAAGCATGCCAACTAAAGAGTTGTAAGGACTCTAAATCACTTAATTGCTCAGCCATATAAATGTCATCAACTCCAATCTCATTAAGTAAATGCCTGTCTCTAGTTGTAATGATGATTCGACTACCTAATCCAAACCAGTCTCTTTTTCCAGCTAACGCATCTAATTGATATGATTGATCAACATCATCAAGGACAATAAACACCTTTTTATGGCATAATCTTTCTATTATCATGTTGATTCCTCTGTCAACACTTCTTATTTTAACCTTGTTTGTTTGTAGGGCATCTGAAAGAAGCTGCTTCTGAAGACGAACTTGACCATCGACTTGTTTACAGTGTTCTCTTATATCGAAAAGAAAGCTGCTGCCCTCAAAACCTCTGAACATGTCATTATAGACAGCTTTGGCAATAGTTGTCTTACCCAAGCCTCCCATGCCACAAATTCCCACGATTCGAACATCATTCAGCCCTATGTGAAGCAAAGAATTCACCTGTTGTACCCGACGCCTTATTCCCACTGGGCACTTGGTCACATTCAAATGTGTGCAGCCTAATATATTCAAGATCTCTTGTATTATTTTTTGAATAAACTCTGCCTCGCTCCTACAAAATCATGCCAATGAAAATAAACCAAGAAAAAAAAATATATAAATATACATACATACATACATACATACATATATATATATATATATAAATCAGGCCAAAATATGTGAGGCAACTCCACAATGTTTAGCTCAATGGATTTGCATTAATCAGCATTAAAGCTTATATAAAGAATGATTATCACTCAAAGAGTGGGAGAGGATTCTATAATTAGATAACAAAGACCTCTGACTATGTAGTGTGAGGAGGTATCAATGGCGATGAATGATCTCTTTATTCAGTTTCTTTCTTTAATTTTTCTGAAAATGATTGTTTCCAAAATTCACCACATAAAGCACATTATTCACTCCCTTTTCATGTATTTGGTCATTTGATTTGATAAGGTTGTTAATCTTGTTTTGATTTTACTGAATCCCATGCTTTAAATAGAATGGGTTGGTGCAAAATTGCATGGATATGTTTTCTGTGCCACTTGTCTACCAGGTGCTCGATCGAAATCTCCAACCAATTCAACATATTCAACTCTTCGATCTTTTTTCTTTTTTTTTTTCTGTGGGTTGCCAATAGATTTTTAAATCGAATTGGTAAATAGTTTTTTCTGGAGCATATATTGACTGAGAACAAAGTTGAAAATTGATGTTTAAACTTACTGATTAGATATGATTGGAATATGCCATCCAGACAAACCAGCAGCATAGGCAAGAGCTTCCTTCCACTTGCTCACCTTCTCAGCTTCAAATCTCTCTTCGTATCTCGCAATCGCAGCCCCAAAACTCCCACTTCCCTTTCGAAGGTCCGACGGTTCAACATGGTAGAATATCGGAAGAACAGTTTGACCCATTGCCTTATTGCACTCCATCATCACGACCAGTTCATCCAAACACCAACTCGAATATGCATAGTTTTCGGAGAAAACGACCACGGAGATTCGGGAGCGTGAGATGGCTGATTTGAGGTCGGACGAGATGGGTTGACCCCTGCGAAGCGCATCATTGTCAATGAAGGTGTGAATGCCTGATCGGAGAAGTGCGGAGTAGAGATGAGAAGTGAAGTTGTGGCGAGTGTCTTCTCCTCTGAAGCTCAAAAACACGTCGTAAATCCAACCATGTTCTTGGCAATGGGAATGGGAAGCCATTGGAGAGTTGGAGAATCAAATTCAAGATCTGCTTTGGCTTATCTCATCCTCAGTCTATACCTCAAGACATAACTCCCTGTTGACGCGGCAAACTGCAAATAATAGAGTCCCGGCCGAAGGAAAGCTCTATGGTATCCTTAGCACATCGATACTCAATATCTAAAAAGTTGCCACGTGTATTCTATTTGCTGACCGCCACCGCTAAGAGAGAACCGGGGGAATCAAAGAGTTTTTTATGTTTGCTGATTGGATCATAGTTTTGAATTCGTTGCCATAATTAGTGTAAAAATAATTAATTTAATTACTTAAACTCATAAATTAAATTAGTGACATATGATCTAAAATTTTCGGTTCATATAAAATATAAGTCAAGTTTTTATTATTTTTTTTTACATAGACATCACAAAAATAATAAAAATATACGCGTCCATAAAAATTCAAACACTAAATCTCAATTTTAAAAAATATCCTTGAGTAAAAATTTTTTACGATTTAAATTTGCCAACAAATATACATACATATGTATTTATGTTTTTGTTATAATTCAATGTTTACTATGTATGATAAGTGATTATATTTATTTTGAAATTTAATATATTTTGCACATAAACAACAATAATAATAAATCTTTATTAAAAAAAAAATCAACTCTATAAATCCTTCTACATTATTTGTTTTACACATATAAATAAAAAAAGGGGGAAAAAAAGCCCAAAGAGCAAAAGACTTATCAAAACCTAAATGAACTATAAAACCTCGAGTTGATAACAAGTGAAAAATGAGTTCAATAAAAATGAATTAAATTGTGAAATTTATTTGCAAATGAACTCCTGCAATAACTCTCACTTCTTAGAATCATATATGACACAATTGAATAAATATATCCTTTATTTTGAACATTTCGTAAAAATATTTTTCCTAACCTTTGATTTTTCTTTTTTAGAAATTCTAAAAGTCTCTTGTGAATAAAAATTCTTATATTCCAAGTTCATGGCTCTATTTAAATTTTGAAAAGAAAATCTTTTCTTTTTAATAGCAATACTATTATTAAAAACAAAAGGAGGTAATTACAACCAAGTTAAAAAGAGAATGGAACAACAAATACTTTATTTGGTTAGACGGTCCATCAAAATATTAACAAAATGAGAAATATGAATAAAAGCAAATCTCAACCCGAGACATATTTTAAAGAAAAATGATAATAATATATTTACATAATAAGTACTAAACTTATAGTTTTAAAGAAATTTATAGCCCTGTTGAAGCTATTACTTTGGATTTAGTAAAAGTTGTTGAAATCAATTATGACTTTATAGTTAAACTGTCTTTCTGACTTGAATGGTGAATCGATGTCGTGTCTATTGCATTTTCTTCAATGAGGAGACCTGTAAAAACTTGTCAGAGGTTGCTCCGATAGAGGACGCTTCGACACTGAAGTTGGAAAGGGGAATGAAAGACTGAAAGAGTCTGAACCCTGTATAATCCCTGTGTGCTATACGTAGAGTATGAAGTAATGTGTGCATACCTGGCAAGTTGTCTTTGCATCATATATATAATCTTTTGTGTGTTGAAAGGCGTAAAAACCCTACTTATCTTGTAGAGAGACAGTATGATATTTTTCGAAATTGTAGAAATCATAGTCGTAAACTTCTTGTAAATTCGAAATCTTCTAAGGTAAGAAAGTTTTAATTGTTGTCGCAAAGATTAATAAGTCTTAATTGTCAGGGGATTTACTTCTTTATCAAGTGAGATTACAATAGATTCGTATCAAATTAAGAAAAATTTAAATTTGTTGAAAATTCCTTTCTTATTGGATAATCACGATTTGGACCCATCATGTAGTGGGAATTACTTCTATAGTGACTAAAGAGACCAAGAGGTCGAAAGGTTGAGAGTAAAACATATCGAGAGAGAATGACCAAGCAATGTGTGGAGAGAAGTAAGATAGTGATCGAGAGGATTTTATTGAGCAGTGGTCTAGAGGAGCATACAAGGGTCTCCGACCAAGAGAGCATTTCGTTGAGAGCAGTTGATAGAGAGAGAAAGACTTCAATCGGACAGAGACCAAGAGTATTAGAGTGTTTACTAAGAGACTGCTTAGTGGTCTATGGTCTTTATGACTATGGGCGTGTTGGATCATGTATCATCATTTATCCCTCACTTCTAATATTATTTCAAAGAAATAGTATTAGAAATAGAGATAAAGTGATAAGAATTGAGAAATTGTATGGGCACGAAAGTAGTGCATTTTAATGAAGTGGAAAGAGCATGAAAGTAGGGCATTAAATGCGAACGTGCTACTTTAGTTTTCACGTAACATGCTTCTTATTATTCGGCTTGTGATTGGTTATAGATATTGTGGTGGTTACACTTTCGACAGTTCGCTTTTTCTTTTTTTTATAGATGAATTAGGGGATTTAGGGTTTAGAAGACTTCTGTGATAACCAAAATGGCAACGATTATCGAGATTAAGAGCGTGATGACGAGCGAGGAATTTAATGGAGTGGTGAACACCATGGATCTGGGAGACGTATTTTATTTATGGTTGGCTTCAGAAGACGAAAGGGAAAATATAACACATGTGACTTCTCTTCCGATATATAGAGAGTATGTTACGTACGGCTTGAGGGGACTTACTTGGGTGTTCTGGCTAAGGTCTTGAGGGATTGGAATATATTTCTGAACCAACTAATTCCTAATATTTGGTGGTTAATCCTGGCGGTGGAGAGTCTATTGAATTTTTGTCATTTAGACTTCAATTTCAAAATTCTTTCTTCCATTTTTTGTTTGAGAAGGTGTGTTTCTAAGAGCTCCACCAAGGCTTAGTTTTGTCTCCAAAAAAGACTGGAGTTTGGGTGGATATTTTTCTACAAGGAAAGTATAGACAAGAATCGGATGAAAAAATTCTTTTTTGAGAAATTTGGGAATAAGAATCTTATGTCGGCGTTGCCGAAGGCCAATGGTGAGCCTATTACAGGATTGAGGGCTCTAGGCCCTACTCAAGGTTTGTTCATTCGGTGGGTGGTTTTTATTTGGCAGAGAAGAGGGTTATTCATATTGACACCCTCCTTCATGATGAATTGTTGAAATTAGTTGTTCTATTGTTAAACGAAAAGGTGTAGATCAAAAGACCTCCTCTAGTGAAGAAGCTGGTGACTAGGCTGTTCGACATTCTTACCTCGACTGATAATGATAACCTTAGGAAGATCACCATCAATAGACTAATGAGAGACCGAGGTGGTAAGAGTGCCAAGGAGAGAGAGTGTGTCGGGAGAAGGGGCCACTGAAGTACGTCCCATTGTCACTTTGATTTCCAAAGGGAAGAAAAGGAAGTTGCTAGTCCCTAGTCATAGTAGTGAGCAGGTAGGGATGACTGGGGGAAAAACCCTATGACACTGATCTTGACTATTGAAGGTGTCGGGGGTGTTGGTATTAATGTTGGAGCTCTTGATATTGGGGAGGAAGATATTTCCTCGAGAGCTCTGGGTGTCAGTGAGGAGGGGAGAAAGCAGAGGGTTGAAGCAGGACCTTCCGATGCCATCCAGAGCATTTATATGTCCAAAAGGGCAAGGAGTCATGCCTAACTGAATAGTTCCTCTTTCCTCTATTTTTGTTAGGTTCTTTGATGGCAGGAAGGACCCGAAGGAGTGGAGGATTGTAGTAATGAGTTGTGGCAATAATTGTTTTAGCTACATCGATGTCATCAAGGCGATGAGGTTTGCCGATGAGCTAGACCTCCACCACTCCGAGCAGGATTTGAATGGTCTATTTATGGAGCAGAGTGGCAAGGCTATAATGTCTCTTGCAATTCAAGTGAGTCTTTTTCTTTTAGAGTGTTGGTTAGCCTTGTGCTTTAACTCTAGTTATGAAATTTGATATGACGTATGCAGGTTGTTGCTATGGCTAAGTTCCAAAGACTAAGGCGGGACCAAGTGGTATGTTATTTGAAATATCTGGTGGGCCAAAGGGATGAGGAGATCTCTCACCTCCTAGCTACTTTCGCCCAGAAAGAGATAGAAGTTGAAGAGGAAAGGCAGCACGTGCTGCTTTTAGTAATAAATAAAAGGAGATAAAGGTTTTGAAGGCTGACCTGGGGCTCACAATGTGGTAGTGTGATATAGCTCTCAAAGAGTATGAGAGACTAGAGGTCAAAGCGAGAGAAGGCGAGTCTAAGCTGTAACAGTTGAGAAGTCCCATGTTGGTTTGGAGGAGAAACTAGTAAAGTTGGGAGATAAAATTATGGGGAATGCAGAAGCTCATAACCATATTCAGCAAGAGCTCTCCAAGAAGCTTCGACATGCTAAAGAGGTGCTTCATTAGGTAGGCCTCGAGGGGGGTCACGAACATCGATACTAGCTTTGAAGTTGCAAGTGTAAGCCTTGTTGTTGCTTCTAAGGGTGATGCTTTGAACGAAGCAGCCAATGGAACCTCCTGCGTTGCTACCCTGCGTGCCAACTTTAGATTCTTCTAATGACTTCAGTCTTCTGTTGTATTCTTCTTCTTTAACTTACTTCTCTTGATGTATCTTGCCCCCTAGATTTTGTATAAACCTCCTTGTTTAGCTATATTTTTATATTGAAATGAATAGCATAGGAGTTTTCCCAAACTCGTCTTTTTCTTTTAGTTGCTTTAACCATGTGGAGAGTAGAATAACTCAGTCATTAAGCTGTTTGTGACATCATGATAGCTAAGAGGGTAAACGTAGAGATAAAGATGTAACTCGTGAAGCATAGTGCCAAAAGAATGAGAATTAGATCATTCCTTTATGCTTACGCTTGCATAGAGCATGGTGCTGAGAGAAAACTTAGAGTCAAAGAAAGGCCCATATAGGGTGTACAACTGAGAACATATCCAAAATGTATTTTGTATGCGGTGCGGAGCTAAGAGATTAAATCTTAGGATCGAGCAAGTAGTATAGAATGTAGAGTAAAAAGAGTGGGCGTGAAGTACATGGATGGCATGGAGCCAAGAGATTGGGTACAGAACCCATGTACAGCATGGAACTAAGAGATTGTGGGAGCTACCCACTCAAGAGTTACATCTTATGTATTGGCAATAGGATGGGTGTGAAACCTATGTACGCTGCAAAGCTGAGAGATTGTGGGAGCCACTCATTTGGAAGTTAAATCTCATGTATTGACAATAGGATAGGTGCAGAATCCATATGCAGCGCAGAGTCTAAAGATTGTGGGAACCACTCGCTCGAGAGTTACATTCTATGTATTGGTGATAGGATGGATGCGGAACCCATGTGCGACACGAAATTGAGAGATTGTGGAAGACACTCGATCGAGAGTACTCGCTTGGGAGTTATACCCCGTGTATTGGCGATAAGATGGGTACAAAATCCATGTGCGGCGCAGAATCTAGAGATTGTGGAAGTGAGAGTTACATTCTATGTATTGGCGATAGGATGGGTGCAATACTCATGTGCGGGTCGGAGCTAAGAGATTGTGGGAGCCACCTACTCAGGAGTTACATCCCATGTATTGGTGATCGATTGGGTGCAGATCCATGTGTGACGAGAAGTTGAGAATTGTTGGAGCTACTCGTTTCAGAGTTACATCTGTGTATTAGTGAGAGGATGGATGTGGAACCCATGTGTGGTGCGAAACTAAAAGATTATGGAAGTCATCTACTCTGGAGTTACATCTCGTGTATTAGCGATAGGATGGGTATGTAACCCATGTGCGGCATGAAGACCTGCAAAAACCTGCTGGAGGTGGCTCCGACAACAAAAATTCTGACGTTTAAGTCAGAAAGAGTGGTAAAGGGAATGTAAGACTAAAAGAGTCTGATCCCTATGTAGTCTGTGTGTGCTGTATGTAGAGTATGGAGTAATATATGTGTATCTAGCAGGTTGTTTTTGTATAGTATATATAGTCTTTGTGTGTTGAGAGACATAAAAAACCTTACTTACCTTGTGGAGAGATGCATGAGATCTTTCAAGATTACAAGAATCATGGTCATAGACTTCTTGTAGATTTAGAATCCTCTAAGATAAGAAAGTTTTAATTATTGTTGTGATGATAGAGAAAGTCTTAATTGTTAGGGGATTTATTTTCTTATCAGGTGAGATCACAATAATTTGTATCGGACTAAGGAAAGTTTAAATTTGTTAAAAATTTTCTTCCTCATCGGATAATCATAACTTAGATTTGTTGCATAATGGAAATTACTTCTATGGTGACCAAAGGGACCAAGAGGTCAAAAGGTCAAGAGTAAAACGTACTGAGAGAGAATAACCAGACAACATGTGGAGAGAAAAAAGGTAGTGATAGAGAGGGTTTTATGTGGAGAGAAAAAAGGTAGTGATCAAGAGGGTTTTATCGAGCAATTTTCTAGAGGAGTATATGAGGGTCTCCGACCAATAGAGTATTTTACCGAGAGGAGTGGATAGTGAGAGAGAGAGAGACTTTGATTGAATAGAAACGGAAAGTGTTGTTATCTACTAAGATACCACTTAGTGATTTATAGGCTTTATGACTATAGATTTGTTAGATCATGTATCATCAAAAGTAAATAAATAATAACTTAATTGTTCATTCAACTTCTTTTAAATATATTTCTTCTATAACTTTTAAGAATTAATTTGTGATAAAATCTTTTTGAACTTTAAGGATGTCTATATACATCTCTCTCTCTCTCTCTCTCTCTCCACATGAGTATATGAAGCTTATAAATTTAATTCATTTTATCAATTTTTTATAAATAAGTGAACCTCTTTAATTGTTTTAGAAAATTAATTCTACAGGATCTATATGTTAGAAACCTATCATACATTCTTTTATGACATAAGATGTGAAAATAAGTTTTTTAATTCATGACCCCATGTTAAAATGTAAGAATAGATTTTCTTTAAATCAATTTTTCTAAACCGTTAAGAGCCTAAATTCAAATAAAATGTTAGAAATATTTTTCTCAAAATTTTCATCTAAGAAATTGCAAAAGTCAGAAACTTTAAATCCTTTTTGAAAATTTCTAGAAGTTTTATTATGGTTATGTTAAATTTGAAATAGAAAGATTTAGCCATTTTTTACCTTGACCATTGATTGAGTCGATAAAAGTGAATTAACCCAATTCAATGTTGATACGTAAAAGAGATTTAGTTGTATAGTATCGAACTTCTTTGAGTTGAATATTCAGATACTCTATCCTTTAATAAGAAATTTTAATCAGAAATTTTGAGTTTGAATCCTAAAAATAGAGAAAAAAGATTTGAGAGAGTCAATCCCTAAAAATGGACCCTATAATACTTGGATCAGAGTAGTCAGACGAAATTCAAATACCGATCAATAAAAAACAAGAGTGAGAGAGAGAGATTTAGTTGTGTAGTTTGAGTTGGAGGAGTGTGGAGTGCACGACTGCAATTGAAGGAGATAATACCTTGTTTGGACTACTAACCGTGACTCTTTTAGGACAAAAGTTAGATTGTTTGGCAAGAGCTATGTGGTTTAATAAGAAATCCAAATGGACTTTTTGAGTGGCAAATAATCCTAAGATGGGAATGAATTTAACCTCTTAATATGCCAAAATTTGAAATATGTGAGAATTTATGCATGTTATCGGTAAAAGTAATAAGTAAATCATGCAATTCCTCAATAACATCATAAAATAAATTAAGATAATTTGTTAATTTGTTTTTTAGACAATCCGATTAGGTATATAAAATCAAGATTATGCGTGCTAACCTAAGGTCTTGATAATTCAATATTATGTGAGGTTTATCAATTTCATCGAATGGTTTGATCTTTTGCTATTTTTCTATTTTATTTCAGGGTTTGAATATGTATTTGTGAGATGTTCTGTTCAGTTCCGGACATCCATGCTCTGTTTCAAGATGTTTCGTTCTGTTTAGATCATTCCTACTTTCCGATGTTTTAATTTATTTATTTATGGTGGAACAAGTGATGTTTTGTTTCTTTGAATTTCAATGTTCTATTTTAATTTGGATTCTCTAATTTTTTTATTTTTTTTTTGTCATAAAAAATTCAGTTTTCTGTTTTGATATAAATTTTCTCACATTTTGTTTTGTCCCAAACTATTTGATGTTTTCTTTCATGCTGATCTAAGGATTGTCCGATGTGTTGTAAAATAAATTTAACTTTCAAACTATGTGGCATTTTGTTCATCCTAGGTTAACCATATCTTGGTCCATTTTATCTTAATTTTATCCTAAATTTCTCATAATCTTATCTCTGTACCAAAATACGTTTACCAAGACACAAATCAAACTCTAGACGCATTCAGATTCATATTTAAGGGAGGAACTTATATGTGGAAGTCGGATGTAGTCGTTAGGAGAGAGAGTAATGAGAAAAATGAAGCAAATAGTGATGAGAGAGCAACATCTGATAGCTTTTGTTAACGACGGGGTAGCAACAACGACGAAATTGATATGAGAGAAACGGTCAAGGAGGTGGGAGAAGAGATCGGAGAGAAAAAAGAGATGAAAGAATAGGGAAGAAGAGAGTTATATGGGATTTTTTTAGAATGTTCATAATATTTAACCTCAAAAATATATATAAAAAGTGAAATGTCAACGATTTTAAGTAAAAATATCGATATATTCTCTCTCTCTCACACACACGAACATATCTCCCTCTACTCCCTCTCTCTCTCTCTCTCTACCCACCTCGGTATCTCTCTCTAAAATGTCTCTCTCTATTCCATCTCTCTCTATCATTTCCTGGTGTTTTGGCTAAACATTGGCATAACTACAATATTCAAAGCTTTTGCCAATGTTTACCAGTAAAATGTCGGCAAAAATTCACCACATCATCCAATTTTGAGCATTAATGATTTTTTATTTTGATATTTTGATAAAAATTTTTTGTTTTATTTAAATAAAAAAAAAAAAATAAAAAAAAAAAAAAAAAAAAATAAATTAAAAAAAAAATAAAAAAAAAAAAAAAAAAAAAAAAAAAAAAAAAAAAAAAAAAAAAAAAAAAAAAAAAAAAAAAAAAAAAAAAAAAAAAAAAAAAAAAAAAAAAAAAAAAAAAAAAAAAAAAAAAAAAAAAAAAAAAAAAAAAAATTTTTTTATAAAAAAAAAAAAAAAAAAAAAAAAAAAAAAAAAAAAAAAAAAAAAAAAAAAAAAAAAAAAAAAAAAAAAAAAAAAAAAAAAAAATATAAAAAAAAAAAAAAAAAAAAAAAAAAAAAAAAAAAAAAAAAAAAAAAAAAAAAAAAAAAAAAAAAAAAAAAAAAAAAAAAAAAAAAAAAAAAAAAAAAAAAAAAAAAAAAAAAAAAAAAAAAAAAAAAAAAAAAAAAAAAAAAAAAAAAAAAAAAAAAAAAAAAAAAAAAAAAAAAAAAAAAAAAAAAAAAATAAAAAAAATAAAAAAAAAAAAAAAAAAAAAAAAAAAAAAAAAAAAAAAAAAAAAAAAAAAAAAAAAAAAAAAAAAAAAAAAAAAAAAAAAAAAAAAAAAAAAAAAAAAAAAAAAAAAAAAAAAAAAAAAAAAAAAAAAAAAAAAAAAAAAAAAAAAAAAAAAAAAAAAAAAAAAAAAAAAAAAAAAAAAAAAAAAAAAAAAAAACTAAACGTTGTGAGAGGTTTTTTTTGCCGACATTTTTTCAAATAAATGTAGAAAAAAGAAAAGTAATGGCAACGTAAAACCTAAACATTGGAATAAATACTTCGTTTCATCCGGTGAGCAAAGTAAACTAAAGTGTGAACTAAGCCAAACCCTATATACTCATTTAATAAATAAGTTTTAAAATGAATTGATAGATCTGGAAAACTAGTACCCATTATAATATATTAATTCTTCTCTGAATAAAGAATCAGATCCTGAATTTAATGGTCAACCACAAGAACAATGATATTGCAACTTGTCATATTTGAATTTTCCAAATAGACATCGTCCTTTCCTGCGGGGCTTTTTATCAAAATAATTTTTTTTATTAAAAATTAAATAAATAAGGTTATTCTTTTTATTTTCCAAACTAGGAATATCGTGGTTTCAGAACATTCACTATTTACAACAATTTTTATTAAAAAAAATTAATATCGTGGTCTGAGACCACGACACCTATGTCGCACTTAAAAACAGCGATATCACATTTTCTTTTGTACTTATCTCTTCTACACAATGAATAAAACGAAAAATGTCCCGCATAGTGTATGACATTTGATGTCGTGATTCTTAATCACAAAATGGTATCACGATCTGAGACCACGATATCAATTTTTTTTTAATAAAAAATATTATGAATAGTAAATATCGTGATCTGAAACCGTAATATCATTAGTTTAAGAAAAAAAATGATAGTATTTATTTAATTTTAAATAAAAAAAAAAAACCCCTTTCCTTCCCATGTTAGCTTTTGCTGCACATTTGATTTTACAAAATTAAAAAAAGAAAAGATCTACCTAATAATATAAATACTTGGATTTCCATCATTGACCTTTCCTTTGGTCTTTTTAAATATGTGCATTTTCATATATTATAGGCGGGGAGGTGTGTGTTTTTGGGCATTTGCCCTTTTGACCTTTAAAACTACCATTTCTTTACCTAAAAAGTCTTTATTAAAATAAGAAAATGTTTAAATAAAAAAAATGTTTTCTTTTTTTTTTGGTATTTGACCGACCTATATATCTGGAGTCATATTTACTGGATATAATTTGATTTTATTATTTTTTAAAATTATTATATTTTCATTCTTTTAATACTAATTTTTAATTTTTTCTCTCTTTGAATGCGTAAAGAATTTTTTTCTCAAAATTTATGCATAATTTTTTTTCTTTTTCCTTTTTTTTTTCAATTAATATTTCTTCCTTTACTCAACCCTATCTAGAAAAGTCCAATCGTGAGGAAAATAAAATAAAGGAAAAAATTTTACAAGAAGACAATATAAGAAATATTAAGGCTGCACCCCTCACCCCTCACGTTTATATATTTATATTATTTTGCATTTGATGTGTCATATAATATAATATTACGTATGTATCAAAAATAAAATAAAATAAATATATTATAATATTCATTTGCTTACCGAGGAGGTGGTTGTGCCAGATTCATTAATCTTAAGCGATGTTGAATGGATTATTATTATTTTTAAATTAACAATTATATATTAATTAATTCAATCTGAATTATTATTAGATTCTTTTTAAAAAGAATTTTTTTAATATAAATTTTTTTATTTTAAATATTTAAATTTAAGTTTTAATAAAAAATATTATCTTAATTTTTTACTGTATCAATCGACCGTCGGTTGTTGGGTTGACTTTCTGCCAGGATAGGAATGAAGCGTCCAAGTGCTCAATATTCTAATTTTGCAAACCCCTCCCCTGAAATTGCATTTTATCTTAAACGAGATTGCCTTAAGAAGGAAGAAATTGTGGGACCCCAAAATAGACATTTAAAGAAATCCAAGGGCATTTTTGTCCAAATGTTCCGCTAAATATAAAATCTGTCATTTTCCTCATCTCTCTTTTTCTCTCTCTAGAAGTTAGAGATGAGAGAGAGAGAGAGAGATGTGATGTGGAGTCGTCGGATGAGTTAGTTGACTCCGTCCGCCACTCCCCCCCTTTCGCCTGTCGTTTGTTTTACGTCACAGAGACATCAAAAGGAAGAAAGGTAGAACTCAAGTAAAGTCCATCTCTCTCTCTCTCTCTCTCTCTCTCCCCACCTGTTATCAAAACTCTTCACACTCGTCCTCCTTTTAGAACAGTCTCAGAGAAGAAAGAGGTTTTTGTTTTAGTTTCAATTCATAGGAAAGTAGAAGAGGTAGAGAGAGAGAGAGAGGGAGGGAGGGAGGATGATGACGATGATTCTTATGAGAGGAGTGTTGATGATGATTTTGATGATATGGACGAGGATTGCAGATGGTCGATTCGTGGTGGAGAAGAGTAGTATAAGCGTAGTGGCGCCGCATGATCTGAGGTCGAAGCACGACAGTGCGATAGGCAACTTTGGAGTACCTGACTATGGAGGATCCTTGATTGGTACTGTTGTTTATCCGGACAAAGGCTCTGTCGGTTGCTCCGCTTTTGATGGTGACCAGCCTTTCAAGTCAAAGACTTCCCATCCTACTATTCTCCTTCTCGATCGTGGAGGTACCTCTCTCTCTCTATCTCTGATTCATTCAATTTAAAATCTAATTGATGGCTATCTATAATTCATCCCCTTGTTTTGTTTTGTGGAAATCCTAATTTTGTTTGCCTTTTTTTGAATTGACTAAAGCATGAACGTCTAAATTACTTATGGATTGTTCTTGTTCTTAAGTTTCCTTTTGTGGGGTTGACCCGATTTTTGATTAGATATCTTTCATATAAAGGAGTGAGCATCCTTTCTTCAATTGACAAAAATTCGATATATTTGGCATTTTGTATGTAATTAGCACTAATTGGCAAGGTTACCTGAATAGCGTGTTCATCAATTAATCATCTGTAGCCTTTCCTGTACCCAAATATCCCAAATATGAATCTTTAGGTGTTATTTTGAACTTTTAGCTGGTAATAGATATGGTCTTCGGAATAGATTTGCTTGTTCTATCAAAAAAGTTTTTCCCTTTATGTTTTCCTTTTTGATTTTCCTTGGGCGGAGGGTCTTAATTTATCTACTGTAAGATGAATTCTCTCTCTCTTTTTGGGTTACACACATTTGAACCTAGATCAAGGGGTTGGGAGGAGGGTTGTGACCACCAGGGGTTGTCCCCTTTGGGACAATGGGTTTCCCCCCCCCCCCCCCCAAAAAAAAAAAAAAAAAAAAAGGTGTTTTTTTTTAGTTTTCTCTGATACATTTAATTTATCTACTGTAACGTTTGTATCTTGAAATGATAGAACTAAAAGTTTTTGGTTGAATTTATAACTATAGAATCCTCTCCTACATATAAAAAATAAATAAATAAATAAAAAATAAAAAAAAATAAAAAAATCATTTTTGTGAAATTGGTTGCATTGAAGTGGAATTGCTTTGTTTGGGATCAGATCACTAACCCTATTATTTTTCTTTTTTTCAGGATATACGTATATATGAATATATGTGTCCATGCATGTTTTAATTAAGATCTAGGATGTGGTTTATATTGATTTGACTAAATTCTTGTTCTTCCAGAATGCTACTTCGCCTTGAAGGTTTGGAATGGTCAACAAGCTGGAGCTGCAGCAGTTTTAGTGGCTGACAATGTAGATGAGCCTCTAATAACAATGGATTCTCCTGAGGAAAACATTGACTCGGATGGCTACATTGAGAAGATTCAGATCCCATCAGCTTTGATAGAGCGATCTTTCGGTGAGACCTTGAAAAAAGAAATAAAAAAAGGTGGTGAAGTTGTGATAAAGTTGGACTGGACAGAATCAATGCCTCATCCAGATTCAAGGGTAGAATATGAGCTTTGGACGAATAGCAATGATGAATGTGGAGTTCGTTGCGATGAGCAGATGAATTTCATTAAGAATTTCAAGGGCCATGCTCAGATTCTTGAGAGAGGAGGTTACACCCTGTTCACACCTCATTATATAACTTGGTACTGTCCTCAGGCTTTCATTCTTAGTAGCCAATGCAAGTCTCAGTGTATAAATCATGGTAGATACTGTGCACCTGATCCAGAGCAGGACTTTGGGGAGGGATATCAGGGGAAGGATGTGGTGTTTGAGAACTTGAGGCAGCTTTGTGTGCACAGAGTTGCCAATGAGAGCAACCGATCTTGGGTTTGGTGGGATTTTGTGACCGATTTTCACGTCAGGTGTTCCATGAAGAAGAAGAGATATAGCAAAGAATGTGCTGAGGATGTTATTAGATCACTTGGTGAGTTCTATCACGTAGAAATGTTACACATATTGCATGGTATTTGATCACTCCTTGTATGTTCCATAATAGTCCCAATGTGATTTAGGTCTGCCCCTCGAGAAGATTAAAAAATGCATGGGTGATCCTGATGCTGACGTTGATAATGAAGTACTGAAAATTGAACAGGAGATGCAGGTCTTGTTGTTTCCTCTCTTCTTTGCACTTCCCACTATATTAACAGCAGTACATATAAAGTTTCATATACCTTGCTAACACATGTTCTCAAGGTGTTGAGCAGCCAATATGTCACTCGTTCCAAGGGACTAAGAACATAAATTTGTAAGGTTGCTGAGTTGCTTAATATTATGAGCTCATTTCTTCTGTCCTCATTTATGCATTCTAGGTTGGAAGGGGGTCTCGCGGTGATGTTACCATTTTGCCAACCCTGGTTATAAATAATGTCCAGTACCGAGGTTTGTTACTGCATAACATGGCTTATTTTCTAAGTATATAAAACACAATGCTGTTTTCTCCTTGGTTACCATAGAAAGCACAAATCATGACTTAATGCCCTCTTTTAGGGGGGAAAAAAATGAAGATTTGAATAATTAACTAAATTTCTTCTCATGTAGATGTAACTATAACAAATTATGTAATAAGATACATTTCCTGTTTCTTCTACCCTTTGGTTAGTTCTTTTGGTATTGCTAATATGACCTGGTTCCCAACGAATAAGGGTTAGGTTCTGTAAGATTAGGGGATTCAAACTGGATAGCCAATGTTTTGTGAGTGATGTTGATACTTCTCTTTGAGTTCTAGGTTTCTAACATGATGCAGATTCATTTTCTAACATGTTCCATTATCTTGTCGGTCAAGAAGCTATGTTGGTAAAGTATAAGAAGGAAAATGCCAACCATTAGACAGAGAATAATAGGCGGAGAAAGGGTAGAATGCTACCACCATAAATCTGGTTGTCTTTAAGAAGGTTATTGATATTTAGTTTCAAATGAACCTAGGAGGTCTGAGTCTCTTACCATAATGTAACACTGTTGAAACTGTTTCAGATTGTCAGGTTCTGCTTTTGATGATGGCCAAAATGTTGGCATGTCTGTTTGATATGTATTGGCTTATAGAGGCGAAAATGTTGCAAGATGGGGCAGTGATATTTGCAATACTTATTTAATTTTCTATAGATGTATTTCACTTTTATTTTCTATTGTGATCTCTGCTATTACAGTAGAATATCCCGAAGAAAAATTCGGATTTGCTTTAGTTGATGCAGCAAAAGTATAGCAAGAATAGGATTAATTTTTTAATGGGGAAAAAAACATATTAGATGTAGGAAAGAATATGCAAAAACTCCGAAGGATAAAGAATCGTTAGAAGAAATAAAGAAACATAAAAAAAAAAAAAACAATATAAGGAAAACTAACGCATAAGTGCTTTCCAATCCCTCTTCAAATTTCTAAACTATAATCTTCACAAATTGCCAATGCATCAGTTCATAGAGAAGTATTAAATAAAAAAAAAATAAAAATAAAAATAAAAATTGTCCCGTAAAAGAGAAGCCTCAATGTTCCCACTAAAAATTTTGGTATTCCACTCTTTCCAAATATTCCATGTGATGGCCAAAAACGTGCATTTTCACAACAATCGAGTTTCTTTCTCCCCTCCAGAACCTCTAAATTTTGTAAGGAACAATCCAGAATACTCCTTGGGCAAACCTAATCATTGTTACACATAGCAAAAGGCAGTTCCATATTTCCCTCACTATAGAGCAATGTGAAAATAAGTGATCTCTAGTTTTCAAATCGATACAAACATGACACAAAAATCCGAGGAGATAGCTTTATTTGGTCTCTTCTTTTTGAAAAAGATCATTAATATTAATTTTATTAAATACCATCAACCAAATAAAAGCCTTAATCTTGGTGGGAATTTTTGCCATCCCAATGAGATTATTTAATTGAAAAGGAGGATTTTGGAAAAGACTAATTAGATGATGAAAAAGAGGTCTACATGTAAAAGCCTTCCAAAGAATCAAGATTCAAATCCTATTAAAGAAGTACATTCATTACCGTCAAGTAGAGAAATTAGAGAAGAAAACTCAAAAGCTTCTCTATCGCTAAGATTCCAAAAGAAATGATTCCAAAAAAAGATTGTCCCTCCCAAATATAGAAATTTTTGATAGGAGTGAAGTGAAGTCTAGATAAGGTATTGAGGTGAGGGAAAGAAGCAGATAAGGGCGAATTCAATCCATGAATTCTCTCAAAATAACACAGGAGAGTCATCGCCTACCTTAAAGGACATGAAGGAAGAAAAGTATTGTATAATTGAGATAGCAAGAACAGGACTATTTTGATTAGCATCTGAAAAGATTTTCAAAATAATTAGTTTTCCATTATCATTTAATTTTGTTATAAGTTTTAGAAGTTATTTAGTTTTCAATTTATTTAGTATTTAAGGCCTATAAATACTGGCTTAGGGATTATTGAATGGTTCCACCTTTGGAATATGAATTGATTTTTGAATTGTTTCTCCTCTCTATCTCCCTCTTCTGCCTCTGTACTCTCTGGTTTCTTCTCTTGCTTCTTTGCCTACTTGTATCCTCTATTCTCCTTCTCTATTGCTTTCTACATTCACAAGTGTATTGGGATTAGTCAAATCCTAGTAAAATTTTGCCCATGGATGTGCAGTATTTTTTTTTTTAGAAAATAAAGTTTTTATTTGTCAAAACAAAAATGAAATGAAAAATGTTGTTGCTAAAAGAGTAGGTGATTATAAGTTGATTACTTACTTGAGGTAGCTGCTTTTGTGTGTTTTGAAATCTTAAAATGATACAAGGAATGGCATACTCATTTTGGAAAATAATGACATGGCTTCAAAAGAACAATTTTCAAAATGTTACATGAGCTTTAAGCTGGAAAAAATATCTGCTTCTCTTTTTCAAAATTATAAAAAAAAAAAAAAAAAAAAAGACAAACAACAGCTAGCAGGTGGCATTTTAACTGGTCATGCCTTGGCCCATGATGTTGTCATGCTCTCTTTATCTGGGTAGTGCAGCTTCATGCCTTTGTTTTTGGAGGCCTCATGTGCTTGGTCTTGGCATCTTATGGGCCTTTAATATTGTTGGAAGCTCGGGTCATCTCTTGGGCTGACCTATTCTGCACACTCACATCATGGTATCAAATAACAGTCTGTGTGCCCATAGTCGATATGTATCAATGTTGGCAAGTGCTGATGCTGATATGGCCTGCTACAGGGTTGGGGGAATGGGGTTCTCCCTTTTGCAGCCAAATTTCAGCCGATAGGACCACGATGGCCATTAGCATGGAAGGTATAGAAGAAAGACATTAAGCTTAGATCATCATTTGCCGGAGAAGCTCCAAAGGCCCAGTAGCTGTTTTCATCTCTTGATTACAGCCTGCAGCCCTTTCACTCTCTTTCTCTCTTAACTGAAGCTAGGGGCACAAGGAGTTGATTCCACTTCCAGATGCCATCCACTTAACAAAATGAATTTCACTAGGTTATTTTTAAATTATTATTTGCAAAATATAAATATTTCTATATTAGCAATAGATAAGTATTAGTTGCACTATTAATGCTTCTCTATTTCTTAGCAAATGAATATTTTTTTTCCTCTCAATTTATTATTTCATTCGAACCAATAATTCATCCAATTTGAATTCATATTGTTCCAAATCATTCAATTAGTACTATATGATACAGAATCGATAAAAACTTCTAAAATACATTGATGATCAAATTTGTTGCATAAATAAGTTTTGATTTGATTTGAGAGTGAAAAAAGTTTTCACATGTCGCCAATATTCCGTTTGGCCCAATACTGTTAGTCATTAATTGTGTCCAAACTCCATTTAAATCTGTGACCCACAAACACAAATGCATTCATGTTCATTCACTCAGAGACAGGTAGAATAAATATTATTATTATCATTTTTTGGCATTGTCCCGGAATAAATAATGATACAACTTTGCATAACTCTTTCTGGTTGTTGTCTCTTATAAGCGCTACTCTATCTGGTCATTGTACCTTAATGGTAAGGTTATTTTTATTTCTCAACAGGAAAACTTGAGAGAACTGCTGTTTTGAAGGCTATATGTGCGGGATTTAAAGAAACAACTGATCCTCCAATTTGTCTCAGTGGAGGTTGATATGCATATATCTTTGTGATTTGTGATGCTAAGTGATTGGCAAATGTACTAACTTTTTCATTGCTATGTGTCATCCTGCAGACCTTGAGACTAATGAATGCCTTGAAAGAAATGGCGGCTGTTGGCGGGATGTAAAATCTAATATCACTGCTTGCAAGGCATGTTAAAATATTCAACTATTTGCTCATGATTGTTGTTAGTTATTAGTCTCTCTTAGCCATCTGTGAGGGTTTGTCCGAATATTTTACTGCTTCCTTTTTCCATCTAAAATGGTGCGTTAAATCTTTACTCAGGACACATATAGGGGGAGAATTTGTGAGTGCCCTGTTGTACGTGGTGTTCAGTATGCAGGAGATGGTTATACCTCTTGTAAGGGTAAGCCTTCTATCTGAAACTGAAGTAATTCTAGTCTATCAGTTAAAAATAGAAGTTTCCAAACTTTAACTAATTGAACCAATATGCTTTATGTTACTTGCAATCACACTGCATTAACTGTGCTTTTTCACAGGCCAAAGCAAGGTGAGTTTTGAATTACAGGCTGAGCTTCTTTATTAATTGAGATTTACATTCTGGATTTCATTTTAATAATTTTGAGGTAGAGAGTCCTATATCATTTCTTTAAAAGGAATTGCTGTATCCCAGTTTCCATATCATATTCATTGCCTCTATCTACACATGCATTACAATTATTATGTTTCGTAGGTGTAGTCATCTGCATTCTCTAGAGTTGTTCATGCGTAATGAATTCCCCTCCTCCCAAAAACCAAAAAGAACGTGTGTGTGTGTGTGTATGTTCGGAGGATAAGAAGAAAGAAGAGGATGAGTCTTCACTGGTTTACTGAACCGCGTCTGAGTCAGAAGAAGAAGGGTCATCAACTCTTGACTAGAATGCAAATAGAGACCCTTAAATTATATTGCAGCTCAAAGTCATTTGAAACACTTTATTATCAGCAAGAGTTAAATATTTAGTTTCATTTTGTTTAGCTGGCAATGGGAAGATAAATGAAGCTGCTGTGATATGCTGATTTCACGTATCTCAGATTACAAGATTGGAGACGGCCATGACAATAAGAATTAGGACTTGTCAGACAATCTAAAACGAAGGTTGTTAATATGACAAAATTTCAAATGAATTTGTCTAATTAATTACTCAAGTTTGGGTCATTATGGCAGTTTATGTCCAAGAACTCTTCAAATAGAATGTCTGGAGTCTTGTTCCTTATATGAACTCAAGCTAAATAAAACCAGCTAAAAGTTGTCGGTGAAAATATTTCAATAGGAAAAATCATATCATGTAATCAGATGTTTTCCTTTAAAGGACCCGAGATTGCCTTTCTAAATTACAACCTCGTTTAACTGACTGATGCTTCGGGCAGACTACATCGATAAAGTCATTTAGCTGTGTGGCATTTTTGTCTGCAACAGTCCTAGAATAGGTATCTCTGAACTGTTATTAAATCTGAGCAATTGCATATTTTTGCCTGCATTAAGCTGCCCCACTAAAATGTATGGGACTGCTATACTACCATTTTGCAATAAGACAACAAGAAATATGGAGCGAATCATTTTTCTTTTGGTGATATGGGTGCTTCTTGTGTTTCCTTACCTGTTCAAATGAATTAATTACTGGTAATATAGGAATTTTCTTCTGGCTGAGTTCTTCCTTGGCCAGCACTGATAAAAGGGTTTATGCAATTGCATCCAGATAGTAACATATCCTTCTCCATTTTCAGCTGTGGGACCTGCCAGATGTACAATAGACAATGGAGGCTGCTGGTCAGAAACTAAATCGGGAAAAACTTTCTCTGCTTGCTCAGTTCAGTGATGTTATTCCTTATTTTTTGCTTGATTGCTTTTTTGTATGCTTGATCATTTCATATACAATCACTTTATGCACAGAGATATTGATCTATGATATATTTCCTCTACTCCACTATCTAACTTATGCCAAATTCATTCTTCATTATCAAATCCCATGTTAAATAGGAGTCTGAGTTGACAGGCTGTAGCTGTCCAAATGGCTTTCATGGGGATGGTCAGAAGTGTGAAGGTGTGTATCCTTTCTCATTGCAATCTGTGCATATTGCTTACATACTGTGTTATAACAAATTTTCATGTCCTAAATCCTGTTTCTGTTTGGTTTTTTACCAGATATCGATGAATGCAAGGAACATCTTGCTTGTCAGTGTGATGGTTGCACCTGTAAGGATACTTGGGGTGGATATGAGTGCAAGTGCAAGGGGGACCGCATCTATATAGCTGAGCAGGATGCGTGCATTGGTAAGACTACTACAGTTTCATTTCTAGACAAGCTGCTCTACCTGCATAAAACATTTATGGCATTAATATTATAGGTTGAAAACTATTGAACGATGAATTTTGATGGCATGTGTACTTTGATTCACATTAATATTAGAAGACTTCAAAAGTCCGCCATAGTGTTAATTATGTTTTCAAGAAAACTTGAGCCTTTAAATTCTGTCGTAGATTTGGTCTGTTTCCTAGGCTAAAATTTACTTGATCTTGGTTCCATCAATATTGGCATTAATTTGAGGAGTGACTGCAACAGAAGATTACTGAAAGTCATGTAGGAAAAATTTGTATGCTAATTTGAATATATCCAGCTATGTGGTTTCTATCCACTGAATGGAGAGTTAAGAGGAGGTTTTCTTAATTGCAATCAACATGAGCATTCATGTCCCCTTTGGAGGTTTTTGTTTATAGGACTCGTAAATTTGTTCATGACTTGATTCAGTTTTTTCCAAATTGTTTCAGAACTTCAACCTGATGGGCTTCATTTTTAAGCACTGCAGTAGTCTTTATTTATTTTTTTTATTTTTATTTTTTTTCCGAAATCTGGAATCCAATATACGTGGTGGTCTTAAAATGTATGGAGTAAATACTGCTGTACCATTAGTCTGTATGGACTTCGTTTATTACAAACATCACCATTCATTGGATGATGTGGGTACTCATAATCCAGCTATTACACATGAATATCTTGATGTGTTGATTTGTAAGTGAAAGTACTTCTCTTTTCTAAACATTGTTCACTTGCGATTCAGAGCGCAATGCATCGAAGTTTGGTTGGTTCCTTACCTTCATAGTCCTAGCAGCTGTGGTGGGTGCTGGTTTAGCCGGTTATGTGTTTTATAAATACAGGCTTCGGGTATGGAAATGAATATTAGTGAATTCAAATCCACACTTCTCATTCTGTTTTTCTTGTCGGCCATACTAAAATATCTGTCTTTTGTTTAGTCTTACATGGACTCGGAGATTATGGCTATCATGTCACAGTACATGCCTCTCGACAACCATCAGGCCAATGAAGTTCACCCTGAAGCCCAACCATTGCGGCACGGCTCATCAGTTTAAGGTATACAAAAAATCTCGACTCTGACCAGTAAATCTATTTATTGTTTTTTAGTTAATATTATTGGTTGTTCAATGTGTAGAATCAAGGGTTGGAGCAAGTTGTGCTGTTGCAAAAGTACCTGATGGTAGTTTGGCATCCATCCTTCTGTTCTAGAGGTCAGACTTTGCAGTTATACTTAAAGAGAGACCTTTGAATTTATCCCTCATACAAAGAAAAATTTTAAAGTCTTCACAGGTTTTTTTCTTTAGTCTTGTGTAGATAACATTTGCAGAGTTGTAAATCTGGGATAATTAAGGTACATGTGACGGTGGTTATAGAGACGCATCATTTCAGAGAAAACCCCATTATGTGAAATAAGATGTACTTTTTGCACTTGTTATTATGGAAATCATTCAACTACAGTTGTATATGTATATTCTAACTCCCCGCCCCATGAAATTTATCTAAAATTCTTCCCTCCCTTCCTCTCTCTCTCTCTCTCTCAACACGCGCGCGCGTATTTAATTGGAGGAAAAAAGTGGCTTATATCAATTATTTTCAATCGACATGAATAAATTATTTATTTATTTATTTATTTTGACAAAACTTTTCCCAAGTTGATAGGATGTTGGGCTTGATGATTAGAAAAAGCAGATGGTCACGTTGTGCCTTTCTTATCTATTGTAATGTGCAATAGATAAATTACGAATTCAACTATATTTTGCCCAAGACCTTTTTATTTTGAGGGCTGATCCCGGCACGGTTAAGCATATTTATTTTAGGTAAGACCAATGGGCAGGCTTGATGGATATGGGGTATCCCAGTGACTAAGCTGAGATGCTTTACCAGGAAGTAATTAAGCTGATCACAACTTCAATAATGAAGGGGAGATGGGAGACGAGTGACTCCCAAGAAACAAGACCCAACATGTATTTATGGAACTGACTTCTGGCGTGCCTTATTGAATCCATGCTTAGTACCTATGCTTGATGTTGACAAAATACATAAATTCTACCTTTTCTTGCATCTATGCATCTCAACGACGCGGTAGGGGAGTCTCTGTGCGACAACTCAAACAAGAAAGCCTCTTTTTTTTATTATTTTTTTAATTTAAATTTTTTTAATTATATCTCTTTATTAAAAAAAAAAAAGGCGCGACACCCAATAAAAAGAAAGTCAAATTGTTTTTAATTCAGGATCTCCTATTGTCTTGCATTCACTTTTTGTATTTCAATACTATTCTCACCCCCCCCCCCTCCTAAGTCCAATCTCATACCAAACAGACCCCCCTCCTAGCAGAAACAGGCAGAGGATAACCTAAAATCATGAGACCAAAATAATAATAATAACTGGCCTTATCAAACTTCCATGGTATAATAGTAAAACATTGCATTCCCTTAAATATGTCTCGAATATAAATGATAGAAATAAATAAATGAGATATAAAAAAATTAATCTTTAAATAAATTTTATAATATTTACATTAATTACGTAAAATTCAAATATTAAAAAAATAAGAATAAATAATAAATAATAATAATAATTGGCCCAGACCTTTTAGACACCAAGAGAGAAAACCGCTGCCAGTCCGCAACGCACTAGCAAGTTGACCTCTGATTTGACAATAAGAGGTTGGGTTCTGTAACAAAGGTAACGGCTAGTAGCCAACGATCCCAAAACAGTCTCACTAATTATTAGTTACTTTAGTTGTAATAATCGAGTAGCTCAATTAGTTAGGTTAGTTGAGTACCAATTTGATGAAATTGTATAGAAGGAAAGGACCTGAAAGAAGAAAAGAAAATAAGATTTTGGGTTTTGACGGTACTCTCTCTCTCTAACTTTCACTCTCTTTCCTCTCTCCATTCTCTCTCTGAATTCTAACTCTTTCTTTCCCTCTTTTCTCTCTAACCATTTCTCTATCAATCTCCATTGTTAACATCACCGCTTACACCTGAATTTAGAAGCACAGCAGGTCTCTGTTTCTCCTCCATGATGCTCTGTCTTCTGGTTTCCTTCGTGAGATTAACAACTTAAGGTTTCAACCCTCCTCTCTTGGACCGGGTTGTGACAAAAAAACAAAAGCAAATGTAGAGCCACAGCACCCATTTCGATCAGAACCTGTACCTAATATCCCAAAAACGTAAAAAGAAAAATAAAGACCCAGGTGCATTCTAAAGATGGAACTCCAAAAATATCCGACCACTCCCCACTGCACGCTTTGCTTTAAAAAATCAAACGTGATTCAAAGCACAGTGAGAAGGAGAAAGGAAGTTTCGCTGCCATGCTAAAACCATCTAAATAGCACGAGAGAGAGAGACTAACAGGAATGGACGACGAGCAATAATCTGAAGCAAAATTGTACGCAGACTGAGAAATCCCATGAACTAAAAAAATCAACTGCAAGAGCAAGAAAAATCCAACTGGGGCCAAAAGTGAAGCAAAATTTAATAACAAATGGAGAATTGAACAATTGAATGAGAAATTTTTGTCAGTCACTCAAATACTTCTTCCTCATCAGTTCTTTCTCCCCTCCTCTCGCATGCTCAGTTCTTCACTCCTTGCTATCTGTTGGGCGGCTGTGCAAATGCAGCCCCCTTGATCCCTGTTCTTTGCATTTTACATTTACACATTAAATTCAATCCCATTGTCTGGTCTAAAGAAGCACAGGTGTTAAAAACACATTTCCGCTACATCACTTTGAAACCTATTACCATGCCAAACATTGAACTAGTAATTTCCACCTTCACGTTCTCACCAAGTACTCTGCCCTTTCGCCTCTTCACACACACCGTCTCCTTTCCTCTCACCAAGATTAAAAACAAGACATACAATAACATAAGTGTTGGTAGTAGCTCGTGGGGGCATTTTACCATGGTTAAAATTTAAATTTGAAATGGGATAATGGGATCTTGATAATTAACTCTCCCATTTCGATTAATAATCAAACATGAACTCATTGAGAGATTACAACATCTGTGACATTGTTTTTCATTGAAACTCATTGAGATTGCAAAATTATTGAGGGTGAAATAAACTCATTTAGAGGGATAACAAAATTTCACGTAAGAAATTTTTTATTCGTCACTATAATCATCGAATTTAGAATTAAAACGTTGTAAAATCGTGGCAGTGGCTCAACACTATGATCATCATCCGACTGCGAGTTTGTTTGAGACAAGAGTTCGTGGTTCCGAGAATTTTCTGTATTAGTCATTAAGGTATACCGAGAACTCGACTACTTTTATTATTCCAAAAAATTTATTATCATGTTTGTGTTGTATGATTGTGTCAATAAAGTTTAACATTTGTATTAGTGCGTGTTAAATTTATTAAAATAAATTTTTTGGAATATTCGGGTATGAAAAATATAGGTTATAAAATTTGAAATTTGGATCACGAATAAGTTTCGTGAATCCAATTATACTATAATATTACCCATGATACGTAAATCACGAAAATGGTTTTTTCATAATTTTTTGACCACGTTTAGGCTATGAAAATTTCGATTGAATTTCTTAGTCGTGAATAGTGATCAAAACCCTAAAACCCTAGATTTGACGAGATTAATGGCAAATTGCTGCATGAGAATGGTCCATATGTGTTTCTAACATGCTGATCTATATTTTGGTATACATATTGTGTACTATTGTTGCCGGAAAATAGAGTTTCAAAAATGACCTCGAAGGACCGAAATTTTCAACTCTCAATTTGTCGAGTTTAGAGTACAAATCTTCCAAAAATTGAGTTAAGGATGATTCGAAAATGATAAATTAAAGTTTTTTGATAAAAATCTGACAAAAACAAGGCCAAAATATGAGTTTTCCAGCAACGGGTCGAAAAACCCGATTGTAGGATCCGTCGGGTGGAGAAGACCCGATTCGGGTCCAGGGCGCGTGCATGTCACGCTTGTGACAGGCACGTGACGTATAGGGGACGGAGCGCATGGAGCTCACACGCGCTAAGGAGCGTGAGCTCCCAGATCAGGTCTGAGCAGGTTACGACCCGGATCCAGGTCTGAACCACCCTTCAACCCAGGTCACGACCCACTGGGCGGGTGAAAGCGCATGCCAGACGTGTTGTGCATCTAGCACACGCTGCTTTGCTTCCCACACGCGTGCAGGCACATGAGGACGTGCCAGCGGCACGTGGCACGTGGACCCATCGGCAGCGCGTCAAGTCTTGCTGGAACAGAAAATGTGATTTTTCTGAGGGTTCTACGCCATTAAATGTGACTAATTATGAGTTTTTGTGTACCGAATCAAAATCCAAATGGTAAGAAGCGATCCTAGATTGTAGTGTACGGTGTCCGTTAACTCATACGCTCTTTTTGGGGTCTATACTCGAATCATTTTGATCTTGTTGATTCATAGAGTGCACAAATTATGAGATTAAATATCATTTATCACTAACGTCTCTCTTTTTAGTGTGACAGATACTATGATTGCTACAAAAACTGTCGTATTGGATCTCGTAAAAGGAGACAAGCTAAACGGTGACAATTATGATATTTGATACTAGAAGATTCATTTTGTCTTTGAAGAACAAGAAATTGGCGAAGTTCTAAAGTACTAGATGAAGGACCCCAGGGAGGGTACCACGCCTCAGGCGAGAGGGGATCAGGAGGCGTACCATGCATGGAAGAAAAAGGATGGCCAAGTTAGAGTGATCATTCTGAGTAGCATGCATAATGATTTGATCCCGGTTTATGAGTAGTATCCTACTGCGATATTGATCTGACTTGCTTTAAGAGAGCATTTAGGCATCTGGTCAGCTTCTAAGTTGAGAATGATGACCTACAAGTTTATTACGTATAACAAGAGATCCGATCATACTATGAAACAATATCTTAAGCATATGTTTAGTATGATTGCCTCTCTAAAGAACATGAGGGAGCCAATGTCAGACGAGTTTCAGGTATTGGGAGTGATCTAGTTTTTGCCGGACTCCTAGGATATTATTAAGACCTACCTCACACACACTGAGAATATTCATGCTTTCATGGATGTGAGTAGGTATTGTGAGCTCGAGGAGGAGCACAAGGATGTGGCTAGGTCTACTTCAAGTCATGCTTATATGGCGGAATCGAGTAAAGGCTCTCAGGACACTAAACGCAAGTGGCGCAAGCATGAAAAGAAGACCAAGGCCATGACAAGAAGAAGTTGTTTGTTAAAACTGACGATAAAGGATAGAAACATAAGAAGAATGAGCTCGATAAGAGCAAGGTCCAGTACTACGTGTGTGACAAGTTTGGACATTTGCACGCCAGTATGGTGAATGAAAGGTATGTCCTTCTTCTTTACATAGTTTGAGTTATGTGTCATCTACTGTAATACTCTCGGACTCCTCTCCTTTGTGGATTGTAGACTTAGGAGCCATCGGCCATATAACTCGTAATAGGAGCGCGTACATGGAGTTCTGCCAATTGAGTCCCCATGCGATGAGGCTATATGTGAGGAACGGAGCATTTATGAAAGTGAGAGAGATTGGTACATACAAACTAATGTTGCAAAGTAACCAGATTCTATATCTACATGATATATTGTATGCTCCTGAGATTTGACAAAATCTTATGTCTGTCCGATGTCTTGATCATTTAAGATATTCTATTTTGTTGGAAAACTCTAGAGTTTCCATTTATCATGGCAGTTCTTTGACATGTTCTGATTTAGTCCATGACGGACTCTATGTACTGGATTTGATTCTATTTTATGATATTTATCATTCATCTCCTATTGTCTTTTATCTGATAGTGTAGTCGAAGATGTGATTGTTTGGCATAGTAGACTTGGCCACAAAAGGTAAGAGAGGATGATTCGATTAGTTACGAGTAGTTTGTTGGGCCCGCTAACCAGGGTTGAGTTGCCCTTGTGTGAGTTTTGCCTAGCGGACAAAATTACGAGAAAATCATTTGGGAAAGCAATAAGAACTGGAACTCTATTGCAGATGGTCCACTTCGATATTTTTGGACCCATGAATGTGAGAACCCGAAACGGAGCCACGTATTTTTGGCATAGTAGACTTGGCCACAAGAGGATGAGTCGATTAGCTGCGGGTGGCTTGTTGGGCCCACTAACCAGGGTTGAGTTACCCTTGTGTGAGTTTTGTCTAGCGGACAAAGTTACGAGAAAACCATTTGGGAAAGCAATAAGAACTGAAACTCGATTGCAGATGATCCACTTTGATATTTTTGGACCCATAAATGTGAGAACCTGAAATGGAGCCACGTATTTTATTATGTTTATAGATGATTACATGCATTTCGATTACGTTTATCTGATTTCGTACAAATCTAAGGTATTAGAGTGCTTCAGGAGGTTTATTAGTGAGGTAGAGAATGAGATAGATTTGAGGGTGAAAACTATCAAAACCGATCGGGGGCGCGAATATCTATCTGAACAGTTTGAAGAGTTCTGTTTCGAAAGAGGCATTACGGGACAGTTGAATATTCCTGTTACTTTTTAGCAGAATGGAGTAGCTGAGAAAAAGAATAGAATTATGTTAAAGATGGTGAGGTCGACGATGGCGCAGACCAATTTACCTATCTCTCATTAAGATGATGCGTTATTGACTATAGCCTATGTCCTTAACCGTGTCTCAATAAAATCCATAGTCAACACCCAATATGAGCTTTGGAAGGGAGGCAGTCTGACCTTAGTCATTTGAGGTCATGGGGTTTTGCCGCGTATGTTCATGATTCCTCGCATCCGTATGACGAGTTAGGTCCACGAGAAAAGAAGTGTATCTTCATAAGATATTTTGAACACTCCAAAAGACGTGTTTCTAGGTGAGCATACAGACAGCATTGTCATTAAAATTGAGTCACATGATGCCACGTTCCTCGAGAACGATTTCCCTAAGAGATGAGAAATCGATTGAGACTACAACTTTTATGAGATGGATGAGTCTAGCGGCAGACTCAAGAGGCTATTATGAATCTTGGTCCTAGTGGGAGTAATCCATCTGGAGGTGAAGAGGCTCTCCCTCCTCGTAGGAGTAGTCGGAGACATGTACCCCATCATCATTTCCTGATTGAAAATGAGATCTCATTGTGATTCCCGAGGATGATAAGGAGCCTAAGACATTTTAGGAGGCTCTCGAGGATCCAGTGAAGGACCAATCATTAAGGGTCATGCAAGAGAAAATAGAATCTATGAGAGTCAACGGGGTATGAGATCTAGTTAACTTACCTGAGGATAGAAATGTCATTGGGAATAAGTGGATTCTCAAAATCAAAAGAAAGGCCGACGGATCGATAGAAAGATACAAAACCCGTCTGGTAGTCAAGGATTACACACAAACAAAGGGTATTGACTACGAGAAGACTTTCTCTCCTATAGTCAAGTTTACATCGATCTGTTTACTATTGACGATTGTCGCGAGTATAAATCTGAAGTTACACCAGATGAACGTAAAAACCACCTTCCTTAATGGGAGTTTGGATGAGATCTACATGAAACAACCCTCTGAGTTCATTCTAGTAGGTCAAGAGGATAAGGTCTGTCGATTTCGAAAGTCAATATACAGTCTAAAATAGTCATCAGGCGGTGGTATATAAGATTTCATGAGAATGTGATATCTTATAGTTTTACAATGATCGAAAATGATCATTGTGTTTATCTGATACCTTCTGATGACTCTTTTGTAATCCTGTCGTTGTATGTGGAAGACATAATATTGGTTAGGAACAACATTAAGTATCTGATAGCCATTAAAACATGGTTGTCATCAAGTTTTGACATGAAGGACATGGGTGAAACTGAGTTCATCCTCGGAGTTCAGATCCAGAGGGATTGCTCAAGAAGAATGTTGGCTCTTTCACAAGAGATCTACATTAGGAAGATTCTCGAGTGTTTTGGAATGAGTGATTCTAATCCCATAGATACTCCGATCGCCAAATGTGACAGTTTGAGCCTAGAGATGTGCCTTAAAACTTAGGAAGAAGTGAGAGAAATGAGTAAAATAACTTACTCCAGTGCAGTGAGAAATCTGATATACGCGATGTTGTGTATACAACCGGACATTTGCTATGCAGTCGGTTTGGTGAGTAAATATCAGTCAAATCCTGGAAGCGATCATTGGAGAGTAGTCAAAAGGATTTTTTGATATTTTAAGGGAACTGCAAATTTCTCCTTGTGTTACAGAGGAGGTGATTTGTGCCTTGTGGGATATTCAGATGCCAATTGGAGTGGCGATCTGGATAACCACAAATCGATATCAAGTTTTTCTTTCTTGCTTAATGATGGTGTTATCTCTCGAAGCAATAAAAGGCAAACTTGTGTGACTCTATCTACGATAAAGACTGAGTTCGTGGTTTGCTCAGTTGCAATTCAAGAGAATGTTTGACTCCGGAGACTATTGGATGATTTAGGAATTGTGACAGATAATGGGAGACCAGTGATGATCAACTATGATAATCAAGCTGCTATCACTTATACTCGAGACCCTAAATATCATAGTAAGATCAAACACATTGACACCAGTACCATTTCGTAAGATACATCATCGAGAAGGGTAAAGTGACCATCAGGTACATTTCTACACATAATATGATAGCTAGCCCTTTCACCAAATCCATTACTAGAGACTCTTTTTTAGGGTATAAAGAGTCATTGTATTTGGATATTTTTTGACATTTCACAGTTTGTATTGTATTGACAACTTGATGCTTATTGACTTTTTTATATATATGATTGTTGTACATTATTCAGTTACACTTGAGTTATATTTTATTTAATGTACTTTCTTTTCTTATCACATATATATCCAGTGATATGATAAAAGATATGTCAGACAGACAAAATCGGCTCTCTCACATGATTGACCACCTCTAAGTCTGAGAGAGCAGGGATGAGATGGTTTCTAGTTGTAAGAGACTTTGAGAGTAGCCCTACTAGAATATAAATATATCTGATGTGTTCAAGATGAGGTCATATGCGATATGACTGACATAAAAGTACCAACATCAATGTTACCTGTAAGTAGCCAGATTTAATATTTCAGATATCACCTGCGATTAGTGATATTGTCTCTGATATACTCTCTCTGAGATCTTGGATAAATTCTTATGAGTAAACTAAGTTTTATACATGTACAATGTTAAAGATATCTAATATATGCCCTTTTGAGAGATGAGTGAATAACACTGTAGTACGTGTTTCATACCGCATGTGATAAGACGACTAAGGATAGTGAGAGTTATATTACTTGAGAAGATGATTTGATATTTATTTCCGAGCCCCACTACGTGAGACCCGAGATCCATTGGATGGGATCTCTTGTACTTATTACTTTCGGCTGCTTCTTGAGATCCTGATTCAGTGTTTGCTATTTTAATCTGTTTACCTATGGTCTAAAAGATAAATTGAAATATAAGAGATATGTCTAGAAAAGCAGCTGAGTTGAAACTAATAGATTAGAGTTTAGGAAAAGAAAAACTAATTGACATTATATCATTGTGTTGTATTCACCGATCGGTTTTTTATGTTTATGCATGTAGAGATTCAAATATAATAGAGAATATACAGTCGAACAATTACTGAAGATTACTTTATATGAGAAAAGTGACTCGATAGATGTAATTTGTCTTGGATTTGGGGTACAGTGAGTTTCTTTTGGTACTAACGGTGGCTACTCGATCATCGTAACAGGTATATCGAGAAGTTTTTATTTGCAGGTAAATTCGCCAATCACACGACGTCCAATTATGTATGAAAATCCAGTAGAGTGATGTAGTAAGATCACATGAATTATGATTTTATAACGATTGTAGAATACCTTCGTGTGTAAGTGGGAGATGTTAATAAATATTCACATAGGAGCATTTTACCATAGTTAAAATTTAAATTTGAAATGGAATAATGGGATCAACTCCCATTATCCCATTACATGATAACCAACTCTTTCATTTTGATTAATAATTGAACGTGAACTCACTGAGAGACTACAACTGTCTCATTGAGGGTGAGTTAAACTCATTGAGAGGGATAAAAAAAAATTCACGTAAAAAATTTTTCATTCGTCAATGTAATCACTGATCTTAGAATTGAGATATTGTAAAATCGTGATAGTGATTCAATACTATGATCATCATTGAGAGTTTATTCGAGACGAGTTTGTGGTTTCCGAATTTTTCTACATTATTCATTACGATATACCAAGAACTCGACTACTTTTATTATTCCAAAATATTTATTACCATTGTGTCAATAAAGTCTAACATATAAGCAATAGAGACCAAGAGATCCAATAGAAAATTTCTCGTAAAGCTTTTGACTAGGAAGAAAAAACGGAGCTATTTTACCTTCAAAAAGAGAAACGTACCAATGAAAAATGCATACAAAGACTAAAACAAGGAGATGCGATTTGCATATCAAGTCAGTGGCTATAAGTACTAATCTGCAATTTTTTCAAACTTGAAACGGTCTTCATCCAAGACATCCATATGCTTTCTTTTCATGGATAACTTTGTCAAATTTTGATAACCATTTTGGTCATCAGTAAATTGAGCAGCAGTTCGAGCTCGTAATTCTTCCAAGCTCTCACCCTCCTTTGCTCTTTCCAAGACCTGCAAAAAGTTGTGATCGATGGTTACAGTTTTGCCAATGGCATAGATAAGGAAATATTGCTTCAACATGCCATGGACTCACCAGATGCCGACCATACAAATGCGTATTTGAAAGAGCTTCAAGAGCACTCTGTGCCTCTTGCTTTGTCACATACTCTACAAATGCAAAGCCTCTGTGGTTCCCAAACTTCTTTGGCAGCCTTAAGCTCTTTATCTGGATTGCAGTATAAATCTCCTTTAGTGCTAGTAAAAGCTAATATATAGACAAACAACCTCAGCACCAGGTAAAAAGACAAGATCGAGGATGGGACACGGTGTGAAGCAAAGGTGCTATTCTCCAGTTTTTGAATGATGGGCAGTCATCTAAATTGTCTTTAAGAACTCAACAAAAATTCAAAACCACTTCAAACAGCTAGCCTAGGCCCACACCTCAATAATGTAATATGAAATCAAGCTTAAACAAATGGGAATGATGTATCTTATCCCAGTTTTGAATAACTTCTCAGAAGACAGTCTAATAAAAATAAGATTGCTAAGGGCACAAAGGGTGTTTGAGTAGACCATGTACATTGAAAGATAACCCAGGGTGAAATTAGTGCTAAAAAGAGATGGAATCTCCAATTCTACCTTTATAAAAGTAAAAAGATTAAGTAAAAAATTTCAAAATTCTAAATTAAAGTTTGAAAAAGTGCTGATGCTTTCCCTTTCACCAAAATGCCTTGATTTCCTTAATGATCCATCAAATTAATGCAACTTCCTGGCGTAACAACTCCATTCAACTATAGCAGAAATCAAAATATTCATACCTGGCCAAAAGGACTAAACAACTGTCTCAGATCTTTTGCAGTTGCTTCAAAGGCTACATTTCTTACTATCAATTTTGTGGAACTCCTATCCTTTCCTGACTTATTCAGAACTTTTTCCTCCTTTTTGGCATGACAGAGTTGCAAGATAAGAGCATGCCCATCCAAAACAGTTCCCTGAGAGCAAAACATGTATAGTAGCATCTATTTTCTGCAAATCTAAGAAATAAAATGTAAATTAAAACAAGTCAATATAGAACAAGCACTATTACTTGCAAGTCTCGGCAAATATTTGTTGCTGTCTCCACAGAATCAAACTCTATAAATCCAAAACCCATGGACACATTTTTTCCATTTTTCAAGTGCTTCTTCACCTGCATGTGGACAGAAGATAATATCATCATTTATTGATTTACAATGACAGGCAAATGAATGTAAACCCTCTCCTAATTTATATAAAAAGAAAAAAAAAATGCATAACAACTAAGATCATAAATTTTTGGAGGCCAAAAGGTTACCTTGACACTTAATATCTTCCCCTCTTTCATATTTTCGCTCACATGATTTTTCAAACTCTCATCAGTAGTCTTGAAATTCAAATTCTTGACAAAAAGAGATCGTGACTGCAGCATAAACAAAAAGAAGAAAAGGTCATTGAAAATGAACAAAATGCTTCAAAACAATAATCTTGTGAAGCCTGTTAAGTCATCAATTGATCAGCTACATGCAACCAACATAAAATGCATATGAAAAGAAACAGTGGTGCAAGGAATTCATGCGCATAAAAAGCAAGCAAGATTTCATAAATTGCAGATTCTTCATCTATACTGGATACACATGCACAAATGTGCACTCTTGAGTCTTGAGAACAGCAATAAAAAGATGTTGAGACGTATACTCCTAGCAATGTTTCTTCCAAGGGGTTAATATTGCACAAAGATTGTAGTCATTTGTGTTGCTATAGAAGCAACTGTTCTCATTATGCAAAGCCCTACTATGACATGACTATCGAGCTATTTCAAGCAAAAAAATATGTGTCCTTTGCCTGCCAAGGCCTATTTGATAGAACTCTCATAAATTACTTTTTAACAGCTACCAACTGGGTATGTAAAAAATTGTTTCTACAGAAAGGGGGAAGAGCAATGCACCCAATACATATTTTTAAATGATCTTTCTATTTTCTAAGGGTAGTCGTCAATATAAATACTTGCCTACCTAATGCTCTACAACTCCAATAAACAATATTGGTACTGTATACATTCTTTTAATTACAACAATATTTTTTATGATCATTTCAATTTTAGCAGATCAGTCTTTCCAACAAATTGATCCCACCTAACCCTGTATCATACTTGGACCCTAAGGTAAAGCCAGATAAGAGAAAGCTAAACTTTTCACCTCACACTCTAAAATGGCTGCCAAAACATCCCCTCAACAATACCAGCCACTGAAATGAGCTCACTCTTTAAAAGAGTCCCCCCCCCCTTTTTCCCTGGTAAGGCACTAAGTTACCTTCAAATTAAAACCGACTTAAAATGAAAGGAGCATATTTTTAATCTAGAGAAGCCGCTTTATATAGCCTCGAACAAGATAATCATGTTGCACAAACAATGGATGAGAAACCTTTATTGATCGTTAATTCCTTCCTCCCAGACTGAAAAGCCTCCGACTAACCCCTAGCAAAAGGCCTGTAAAATCAACTTGCTCAATACCATGATCACCAAAATTAATAAAAAAGGCAACAAACGACCGCTTGACCTGAAACCCCGAGATGAATGGAAGTGTCCATAGAAGAATCATCAACCAAGATTAGCCAAGGTCAGATGTCTCTAGAGGCACCAATACACAAGCCTAAACAGATGCATAGAACACAATCTTATCCCACAAAAGAAATTTACCAATAAATTGATTTTGTAAAGATTCTGGAAGCATCCCTTTCTGACCAAATACAATAAAAAGGTATCTTTTAGAGTGTGCTGTTCCACAACAAAATAGCATCCTTTATACATCCAAAGCCTCTGAACTTAGTCATACGCAAATCAGTGACACTTATGAAACAAATCCTCTAATCATCACAAATAGAAAACAAAATATTTCACAGATCCCGTGCTATATAGCAGTGTAACAGCAAATTCCACACAACAATTTTATCCTCTTCAATCTATGTGCCAAAACCTTTAATAGAAGTGGTATATATTACCAGTTAGAAAGGGGATAGCAATATCCTAATCGATTGTCCCCACCTAATTCTTCTTGAGAATTTCCTTGAATGTAAAGCTCCAATCTTTTTTCCTTTTTTGATAGAAGAAGATATATAGTGAAAATATACATATATATATATATATATATATGTATATTTAAAAATTGGGAAAAGAATTGCTATGAAACACTGGAGAGGATTAAATATCCTCCCAAGCACATCAAAGGCAATCTAAGAGAGCGGTCACGCTCACCAGTCACGTTTTTAGTCTTGCAAAGATTCCCTTTAAACATCAACATTTTCACCATTATTTATAAGGGTTTAAAGAGACGAGTCACAAAACAATGTGGACATTATATCTTATCCTTTTTCTCGGCATCCGCTACAGAAGTACCTAAAAATTGTATACAAGCTTTTCCTGTTAGATTACAACAGTAGTAGCCACTGTATAATGATCCAAAATTAAGCACAATTATGATAAGCCCATGAGATTGGTTTAGAAGATACTTCAAATTACAGCACAAGACAATCATGAATTAATGATACAACATGCCTACTGCTGTCCTCTCAAAAAATAGTAATCTGTTGCAGAACCAAGCAAATCACATTCTAAACAAGGACTTGGCACAAAATTCTTTTGGCGCATTTAAATGACATTTTTTCTTAATAGATAGGTGGCATCTTCAATCCTAACTTTTATCTTCCATTCGATTTATGGCACCTGTAGTTTGCAATGGATATTACCATTCATAAGCACTAGTACAGCAATTACACTGAAATAGCATGTTTCTGAAAAGTAAGATATTCACCCAAAGGATCTAACTCCAAATCACATGTTGAAAACTAGAGATAAGTAAATGATGGGGAAAAGAACACAAACATTGTAAGCATGTCGCAAGATAGTTCACCATAGAAAAGAATAAGGGTGGGAAAATATAAAGAGATGAAAACATGTAGGAGAAAATTAGACCTCAACTCTATCAGAATCAATTTCCACATCAGTTAATCCTTCTACATGCTGCTCTAGTATCATCTTCTTGGCATCATGGTCACCAATGATGTTATCATCCAGATTGCCTTCAGGCTTAACCTTTTCGCTGAGAATATTGTCAGGAGCCCATTCCAGATACAGTGGAGCATCCCTATAGGTCAAATGGAAAACAAGTGTCATTTTCTGTAGGAAATTCCTAAATTACTTTAATGTACATTGGGGAAAAAAAGGGAAGGCATATAGAAAATGAGACTTCAATCATTCCATCAAAATACATCTCTCTCTAGATTTTTGGTGCAAATTAGGAAGTTCACGACAGAATGTCCATCAAGTCATTGAACCTCTCAGGCTAAGACATAGCATTCGTGTAAGGTCTGTCCACCAAACTTACTATTATAAATCTTAAGTTATAATGTGATCCATTCACTGTTACAAAAGTAACTGCTTCAAATACAGCGAAACAAACATAAGAAGCTCTCTCTACTTACTCGTAAATGTGCTCTTTAACATCTCATATTTTCTTCTACAACCACTGCCTACCACAAAGCTCTGCTTCAGTAACATCCAATTGTGGAGTATTTTTTTAATCTCCAAATCCTCGTTGGATAAGCCAATACATATATATATGTATATATACATACACACACATATATAGAAAAAAACATAGCCAATCTTTTACTCTAAAAATCCCCACACAAAATAAATCTTGTGGCTACTTGATGAGTGGGGCTTGGGTGATGGCCTTGCCCTAATATAGTGTTTCAGGCTCAAACCACACATTCCACAGTGGACAAAGGCCCTGATGGTAACATTCTAGAGGATGTAGCAATCCCTGTTGCCCTGTTGCCGCCTCCCACCTTTTTTATTTAAAAAAAAAAAAAAAAAAAAAAAAAAAAAATCCCACTGCATTAACTACAAAGAAAGAAACTACTGGTGACCATCAAAACATAATAAACTTACTTGAATCGTTTATACGCTAAACCTCTAAAAGCAGCACGGGCCTCAGAAGGTTCAACGAACACAACCTGCCATTTCATGTAAAGAGAGAACCTATAAGACAAAGGTCAAAGGAATTGGACTTTGCAAGTTACTTCAACACTTAAATACCAAAATGTTTCACACAATAGTATTTCAAGGAAGAATACTAGCCCTGCAAACTCATGAATAGTAGGAACCTCATGCACTTGGCTGCCCTTTTTATTTATATAAAGGAAGATCTTACAAGTAGTAAATGTTGCAATCAAAAAGGGGGGGACCCTTTAACATACTAAAGGCTTTGTACATCAAGCTATCAAGTAGAAGTACATGTCAAAGCCAATTAAGCCACTCTTTTGTTCAATTATTTTGGTACATTTTTATAAGTTAATTCTCTTTCTTTTGAACACACTCCCTTTTACATTGTTAGCTTCAGAATATCTGGTAAAGTTAATATAGACACATAGTAATGATCTCAATGACATTTCTATGGCAATTTAATAAATATCCTGCACGTCAATTAGTATTTCGAGCTCTTCACTTGTTAAAGTGTTTAGACCTATAAACTCTAGGCCATAACACGAACAAGAGATGCAGATACAAGACATGAACTTGACACAATAAAAACACAAGGATATATGTCAACACTCATAAGTTAGGGCAAGATACAATTATGCAATAAAGACATAGCATTTTACTACTATGAATTTCAAAAGTAAGTGAATGTAAAGTAAATAAGTACACCATATAAGTCAATATCAGACCATATTATCACTTTCCTTCAAGCAAGAGACTCCTACAAATATCTTAAAACAAAGAAACTTAGTTGCATCATTACTGATTAAACTGTCCCTTCAGAAACCTAAAAGTACTCAAATAGAACTCGGGGTTCCAAAACCAGTTATGTGAACATGAACAATCAATTAACTCTCACCTTCAACAAAGAGAACAGATGGTCAACTCCCCTAAAGCCTTGAAACCTATACAAGAAGCCTACATGATTGTCGTTTTTTTTTTTACCATTTCCCACATGCACCAACCAACAGCAATAATGAGAATAACAATAATAATGGCACCTGACCAAATTAGTAACAAGTTTCCAAGATCCATGCCTTAAGAATCTCAAGATTTCAAACACATTATGAGCAAAGGACCTCAGCGAAACAATCCGAACTTTGGACACAATCATCCTATCTAAAGTATGAAAGCCACTTCTTGAAGGGCTTTATTGAAGGGATGAATTACCGACATGCAGAGCACCCTCTAGCAATAGGTGGTTAACTACACCCCATTGGGTAAACTGAAACCTATAATCATCAGCAATAGAAACCCCAGTTTTGCCTAAGACCTCCAATTAGCCTAAAGGGCTTGTTAAGCACTTCATCAAGCCTGAGGACTTAAGACACCAAGCAACCAAGTTCGTAACTTGCTTAAATAAGCATGTTATCCAGGCTTTTTTCCTATATTTCCTCTTTCTAGACTTTTTTCACTTCTGGTCCGGTTTTTCTTTCACATGGTGCTTTAACTTCTATTATTGCTTCCTATTTCTGCTTCTTCTTATTCTTCTTCCCCTTATTCAATTGCATTTTTTTCCCTCTCTATGTCTTCTTCTATTTTTTATTTTTTATTTTATTTCATCTTTGCGCTGTTACATGCTCAAGATATGAGTAGACTGAGGTTTATAATACTACGTTTGAACACTTTTGGCATCATAGTTTAAGATCACATTATTGTTGAGAATAATATAAATATGTGCTAATGCCAATTCCTGTTTTTCACACTTATCTTTGTATTTTCCTCCCCTAAATAAGTGCCTTACTACACTTGGAAGAGCATCTAGTGAGGCATCTAGCACCTCAAGCAATCAAGGAAACTATTATCTTAAGGGCAGGCACCTAGTACTTCTAACTACACATGCACAGCCCTAAGAATCTCTTTTTGTCGCCTCCAACTTCAACATTCTAACAACTGTCCAAGAAAAGGCCAAATCAACATATAATACCTCAGATGGTCAAAGAATATGCTGTATACCATAGAAAGGCTACTATCATTTCAGACACTAGTCCTCCATCATATAAGTCTAAATTCTGCCGCTGCAAGATTCCATACTCTTGTCAAACTTTGCACCAAACAGCAGGACCACCACAAGATTCCATACTCTTGTCAAACCTCGCACCAAACACCCGGCCCAAATTTGCAATCACTGAAAAATAGACTCAACTTGCAGGGGTATAATTATAGATATGTATGAGGTAGCTGCTATCAATGTAAAAACTTGTGGGGTGTAAGTGAGTTTTCCAATTAAGAATTGGACTTTACCAAGGATCAACATTGAATCCCATTCTGTTTGCAATAGTAACAAATGAAATCACAAAGAACATTCAAGATGAAACACTACGGTGTATGCTCTTTGCAGACGATATAATGTTGATCGGTGAAACTAAAGAAGGCATTAGTGCGAAATTAGGGTTATGGAGAGAGAGACTAGAATCCAAAGAATTTAGATCGAGTCGGTCAAAAACTGAATATATGAGTTGTATGTTTAGTAGCAAGTGCCAGAATGATAAAGAAACGATTAAGTTAAAAAGGCATGATCTATCAAAAAGTGAACGCTTTTAATATCTAGGGTCTGTCATTCAAAACGATGCAAGCGTAGATGTCGACATGAATCAAAGGATCCAAGTGGGTTGGATGAAGTGGAGAATGGCATCTGGAGTTCTTTGCGATCGCATAATACCGCTGCATTTGAAATGGAAGTTTTATAGAATAGCATTAAGATCTGCATTACTGTATAGTACGGAATGTTGGGCCATTAAATAACAACAAGAGCAGAAAATGATTGTCGCTCATATGAGAATACTAGAGTGGATGTGTAGCAAAACTAGAAAATATAGGATTAGAAATAAAGAGATACGTACTAAATTGAGAGTGAACTCAATTGTCGATAAAATGCGAGAGTATCGCTTGAAATAGTTTGGATATATATAATAAAAACCCAAAAACGCATCAGTTAGAAAGACTCAGAGCTTAAATATAAAAGATTTAGTCAAACGGCGAGATAGACCGTTAAAAATATGGATGCAATGTATTCACAAAAATATGACAGTTAATGGGTTAACTAAAAAGATTATTTCAGACAGAAATGAGTGGCGTAGGAGAATTAGAGCGAATTAAATCATCACTTCTTGTATTATAAGTTTAGTTGGGTAGTATGTGTAATTTTTTTTTTTAATAATAATAATAATAATAATTATCATTTTTTTTTTTTTTATTATTATTATTATTATTATTATTATTCTTTGAATTATTTTATATTTCTCTCTCATGACCGACCCTAAATTTTGGGATTAAGCTTCTGGTTGTTGAAAAATAGACTCAACTTACACTTGAACAATATTGGCACATCCTATTAACCAACTGCTCAAAAAGATAATTTTCCCTTCTATTTTTTGTCCAGATAGCCAAAACTCAATACAATGAGTAAATCTAATTTGACCAGATCTGAGATGACCACTTCTGATTCAATAACTCAATCATGAAGAAATCCTCTTGCAATCTAAACTTTGTAACCATAATTAACAATTTTCTCAGAATGTCAATGACCAAAACCTACAAAAAGGAAGTGAATCCCCTTTAAGCCCTCCAGAATATGAGCAGAAAAGGTGACAGGCTCCCATAAAATTGCAAGGATAGCACACCATATTTGTCAAATGTACATGGCGCAAGTTGAATTAAGTCATCACAATACGTTTACAGACCTTATCACTATGGTGCCAATTAACTTCTAACAACTAAAACATGCAAGAGAGTCTCACAGTTCCTTTTTTATACATATAATTAAAAAAAAAAACAAAAAAACAAAAACAAAAGGTTGCCACTTAAGGTGCAATATCATGTGAGTTGCACCAGCCAAACAAGTACCTTTGGCACAACTGATCAGACATGGCTCAACATCATTATTTCATGCATGTTGAAACAACTCCTTCAGAGAAGGCTATTTATGTATTTGCAATATTGTACGTATTTGATCCTTCCACCATACAAAGAGCATTTTCTGAGTCCAAATACAGTAACTAGCTTATTGCAATTTCAAAGGACGGAAGAGAACCATGAGAATTCCTTTAGATGCAGCAAAATGCACTATCAATATTGTACTTTAACAATATTAAAGTTTGCAAGTATGAAATGTAAAATATATATATATATATGTATATATGTATATGTAACCACAAAAAGGTGATAAAGAACATGAATGTGTACCAAGGCCAATGTTTTGGTTGGAGGGAGGATAACTTTGTCCAGACTCCCAAACTTCCCATACAGTTTAGCAAGTTCGCCTTCTGAAGAACCATAAGGCAAGTTCTTGACTAATATTACATGGTTGCTTCTTTTAATGCCATCCGATTTCCCAGAAGCAAGTTCCTCCAAGGAAGCAATGTTAACTCCAGCATTATGAAGAGCTTTCCTTGTCTCTGCAATCACTTGAGTTTCTCCTAGAGCAATACGAACTGCAAGATCATCTGCTTCTCGGTCAAGAAAAGCACCTTTGCTTATACCAAATTTCCTAGAAATGTTTTCAGCAACCTAGTAACATTAGAAGATCACTAGATGAGGTCAAATGTTAGAAAAGATCATCTTGTGAGCACAACATAACTTATCAACAGAATAATGTCATCAACATATTGTTCAGTTGCTCCCCCCCCCCTCCAAAAAAAAATGGCAGTTGCAGACTAAAATTCAACCTAAAAAAAAAAATCGAAATGAATGCTCAAATGGATGAAAAACAAATGAAAGACCCCAAACCGCTCCATTAGGACACATTTGGAATTGTACATTGTTGATGCTCAAATGATGCATTAGGTCAAAGTAATGTTAGAAATCTGCTCAATAGCCTTAATAGCAACTTAATTGGGGCATGTTATAAGAATCTGCCTTCTCAATTTGACTCTATGAAAAGTAAGGTCACTAGTCAGGCCAGAAGTCACTTAATCTTTCATCACCTCTTCTAGAGTTTTCTATGGTATTCCTCTTGTCCTTGGTACGCTTTCGACTTGTATGCCATCACTCACAACAATAGTATTAAGTTGTCTTTTTGAACATGTCAAAACCATTTTAATTCATTTTTCTCTCATCTTGTCTACAACTGGGACTACTCTTAACTTCAGTCTAACATCCTCATTTCTAATTCTACTTTTTATTTGTTACTCTCCTCATTCACCTTAACATTCTCAACCCCGCTACATCCCCTAAAAATGTTAGTTTTTGATAACCAAACACCCTGTATGATCAATAATTGATCATACTATTATATTACAATTGTACAAGACTTACCTTAACATTCTAAGTTCCACTACACTCATTCCTAAACATGTTGGTTTTCGATAGCCAAACACTCCGTATGATAAATAATTGCTCATGGTATCATAGTCATAACTAACCTTTTAACTTAGGTGGAGTCTTATGGTGCATACCACCCCAATGCATTTCTCCATTTCATCCACTTTAATGCTACATGTGGCATCTTCATCAATATTTCTATCTTTTGAATAATAGATCCCAACTAGCATAAACTATTCCTCCTAGGCCCCTCTTGTTCTTTAATCTTTGCTATACTTTTATTCAAATCACTATTTACGCCAAAGTTACATTTCATGTCCTTTAATCATTACTTTTATCTAATTTTTGGTTCTACTAATTACAAAACCTTCCAATTTTATGGCATTCCTCTATTTTTATAATTTTTATACATGGTTTGCCTACCATCCACCAATACAATGTCATCTACAAATAACATATACCAAGCAACGTCATCGTGAATATCATAAGTGATGATCCATTACTAATACAAACAAATAAGAATAATGGTTAGGAAATATAAATATATATATATATATATATATATATATATATATATATAAAACTTCACTCTCTTGGAGACTTCTAGAGTAAGTGCAAACTTGCACAAACTGCCAGATGACCGAAAAGCATTAGTATAATTACTATCAGATAGGAGTCATAGTTGCTTGACGAAAACCGGCAGTCCCAAATAGTTCACATGTCATTATGATCGGTTTATGATTTGCTAACACAACAAACCTTACAATATTACCAAGAGAGACAACTATCTAATTTCTAAATAAAGGCAGAAAGCACAAAATTTAATTCTCAAATTTTGATCAAATAACAGTGAGCTTTTTATTTCAAAATCTTAACACTCCACATTGAAGTCAAGTACATAAGTCAACAAAGAAGACAGCAACAGTATTATACAATGTAAATGGACTAGATAGCAGCCAACAATGGTGTGATTATCTTGATATCTGATTCACCTGCTTTTCAATGTCTGCAAGTCCCAAGGATTACAGATGCACAAAGTCATGCCTGAGGCATTCCCTAAAGCCAATCTAAGCCTTTGAAAGACCCTTCTCATAATCTAAGCATTCTAAGAGATTGGTTGTTCGCAAATCATCATTATTATTCTAAGATCCCAAAAAATTTGCTGGTTCCTAGTTTTCAAGTTATCACAAAGGAATTTCAATTTTCTCATATACTTAAAACCCTCCTCACCTTCAAAAAAGGAATCCTACCACTTGTCCTCAACAACCTTTCAAAGGGACCTACGGGTTAGCCGCACATATAGTACAACCAAAATGGTGTTGGAATCAAACAACTTAAGTGGACTCTAGGAAAACTGAAATGGTCAAAAGCAAATTGAGTGATTGTAGACTCTAGTAATCCCCCTTGACGAGGTTCTTTAGATCATGCTTAAGTATTTAGCTAGAGCACTATAGAGCCTAAGAAATCCCAGATTAAGGGGAAGCAATAGATTATATGGAGCAATATTCTCCTTCTTACTAGTATTCTTCTTTCTCTGTTAAATATATTTATGGAGCAATACCATTTGAGTAACACTGACATTTTCAAGTTGGTTTTACAAAAATCCATGAGATCGAATATATTCTCTTTGAGATCCTATTTCCATGGTTTCAACTATCTATGAGATCCTACTACTCTTTTTCTGTGTGTATGTGTGTTTTTCTTGTTTAGCTTCCCCAGTTGCACGTCTGGTTTGCATATTTTTGTCAGGTTATTAGATATTCAAAACAAAAAAGCACAGCATATTAAATTGATTATCATGATAACTGAAAATTTTACACCATTTATGACAGTGAGCCTCCAAAATAGGGTGGAAAACAACTACAAAAAAAAAAACTGGCTTCACTAGGCATGACGAAAAGAAGGTGCACAGTTTGGTTTATCTACCGTGTCCTGACGCATAAACAAGCTGTTCCATGCCCTTGTATTTCCACTAGCCTCAGATGCCTTTCTCTCTTCCTCCCTCGTTTGTTTAAATGTCTTTGCAGACTGGTTTACAGGTATACTGGTCCTACAGAGAAAATATAATCAAAACTCACTTCGTTGAATTTATGAAATTGGGAGTATACAAACGAATGAAACAGGCAACAGCAAAGAATAGTGCAACCATGAAAGGTCAAGAAGCATAGACATCTTAATATTACTCACTCTTGTTTATCAGATGGATTCTTTTGCTTTGCTGCCATTACATGCAATAACCTCCCTTGAAAAATTGACCTGTCTAATTCTTCTAGTGCCCTGGAGGAAAGAGAGAGAGAGAGAGAGAGAGAGAGAGAGAGAGGAATAGGAGGAAAAGTCACTCGAATTTATAGTCTTCCTTAAGCAGTTACAAATAATCTGATGCAAATAAAGGAATAGCATCTCCAATTTTGTCTATCCCATACAGATGATAAAATCTGAAATGGAGTGTCAATAAGAGACTGATCTAATTTTAATTTGGTAATAGTACCTGGCAGCAGATTCAGGAATTGCATAGAGAACATAAGCAATTCCTTTAGACCGTTTCGTTTCCTTATCAACAACAATATGAACCTGTGAGATGTCACCAAATTTGCCAAATAGCTGCTCCAGCTCATCCTCACTGATTAAATGAGAAAGATTAAATTAATCAGAAACAATCAGATATTAAATTAGATCACGGGTTCAAGGTGTGGAAACAGCCTCTTTGCAAAAAAATGCAAGGGAAAGGCTGCATACATATACGCCCACCTTCCCCCTACCCCGCAAGGCGGGGAGCACTTTGTGCACGGAGTGAACCAAGAAAAAAAAAATCATATATTAAACATAAGGCTAGCAAGGGTAAGATACACTACATGCAGACTCTAGATTGAACATGTTAAAATATAAACAAGCAAAACACGAGAAGGATGGGTTAAGTACATTGCAGTATATGGTAGATTACGCACAAAAAGGCGACCAGTCTCAAGACATTCATCTTTTTCATCTTTTAAGCTCGATGGTGGACCTTCAGAATCTGTAATTTCTCCATCCGATCCCTCAGAGAGGCTGCCCTCTTTGGCCTTCTTTTCTGCAGGACCACCAGTACAGGTATCATCTTTTCCCTTAGACCATACTTTCCCAGCATCCGGACCCCCATGGCTTTCATCAGGAGAATGACTATCTTCACTGTCATCATCACTTTCAGAGTCTAACCAATTCTTCTTTACTCTGCTTTTGAAATAATCCATGTCTGATATCACTTCATCCCGAGGAATATTGCCTGATCTCTGTTCCATATTACTATCCAAGGATCCACTTTCATCAGGCTTGAACTGCATATCAACTTTCTCGTTGGCATCTTCCTTCAACTTATTTGATGTCTTCTGGATTTTGTGCTGTTGATCACCAGAGGGAACTTCCAATGTGTCATTGGCCCACATTTTTGACTTACTACGTGACTCCATGAGCTGAAGAAACTCTTCAAGCTCAGGATCATGGTCCTCATCACATTTTTTAGTTATTTTCTTCTCTCCTTTGGAACCTTTCACATTGGAACTCTTTCCAGAAGCTGATTTCTTCCCCTCCTCAGTTGCAGTTTCTACTTTTTTCGAAGCATACCTGCTCCAAGGGCGAGGAGCATCAGGATCCCCAATTTTCCGAGCAACCTATAAATAACAGTTAGGGTAACTGATTAGTCTATGCAAATTTTGCGAGCACAAGCTAGTCAAAAGCAAAACACGGACTCAAATGAAAAGGCTATAGATTGCTCAAGCCAAAAGGCACAAACTTGATTGAGCCAGGCAACATAAGGTGCAGGCCTCGTCCATTTAGACAATTAATCAGTATTTGTCATGTAAAAGAATCCAATATATGCCAAAAGTTAAGCAGAAAGAAAATCTGACATCAAAAAAGCTAAAACTTCACCATCGCATTTAATAGTTAAAAATCATGGATAGCACATCACGTGTAAAACCCAACAACAAGGCAATCGATTGGGTTTTCCTTTGCAAATAAACCTTAAATCTTAATCAGCTACAACTTTGTTTTAAAAGGTTTCTCGAATAAATCATTGGGCTCCAATTAGGAAAACAATTTAAGCAAAATTTAAATTAACTAAGCAAACCTTAATGCCTCAATGCACGCTCATAAACCCGTATTTCATTATTATTAATAAATTGATCAATGAAAAATTAAAAATGAAAAATAGAATTAAGGTATGAACATAGAAATGGCAGACCTCACAAGTAATTCTACAAGTGTCGAGGTAAGAATTGTTGAAATACTTGAGGGCTTCTTGCGCTTCTTCCTCCGTTCGAAACCCAATAAATGCGAATTGCCTACTCTTTCCTTCCCTGCAAAAGGAACCCCAAACAAATTAACGCCAACAGCCTCTGATTAAACCCAAAACCTTAGTTCTTTTATAGTGACAGAAGAGAAAATTACTTGGTGCGCATGAGCTTAGCATCAGTGATTTCTCCTTTTTGAGAAAAGACTTCTCTGAGACGATCCTCTCCCACGTGCTTTGGTAGATTCTTCACACATATCCGTGACCTAAAAACCAATTACAGTGTCAACATCATTCAAGAAGAGAATGGAGGATTGCTCAGAACTCTTAGATATATGGTAATTTCTTAAGTAACTTCATTCAAAACTCTTCTAAATAAATACACACGCACACACACACAGAGGATTGCTACTTACATTGTGCTTGGATTGTAATTGAGAGAGAGAAAGAGAGAGAATAATTCAAGGCCTTAGTCGACGAATGCAACCTATCTCCATGGGCAGATTACCTATTGATTATGCTTAAGCTTAAGCTGCAAGATTAATAAATTAACTGAAAAACAAAGAAGAAAATCCGGCAAGCTTTTTCTGAAAGTGAGTTATATTCCAGGTAGAGAGAGAGGGGGGGGGTTACCTGTGCCGGAGCGTCCGTCTTCGGCGATGGAGGTGGAGGTGGAGGCACGACAAGGGACAGGGTACGAATCTCTCGGGAACGGACTTCAATATCACGTACTAGGTTTTCACCCTTTTTTTTCCTTTTTCTTTTATTTTCTTTACTCCACCTTGAAAAAAACAAAACAAAACAAAATAAAAAAACAAAAAACAACAACAAAACAAAATAAAAGCTAATGTTAATACTAATATTCATTATATTTTTAGTTTACCATATATTTTAAAAAATTATTAAATTTTCTTCCATAAAATATTTATAAAATTCTATTTATATTTTATTATTTAAAAAAAAACCAAAATTACAAATATCTCTATCTGAACTTTAATCATAATCGATAATCCTACTAAATTTTGAGAATCACATTTCTTTAACCCCTTGAATCTAACTCTATTAGTTTTGTATTCAATTCTGTTGCTTTCATTTAACCTCATTTTTTTTTCTTATCACCACTCTAATTTTTTGAAACCATAAGGACATCCTTCACTTATAAAAAGCTCTTTTTTTGATATATTTGGAGCAAAAAACTTAGGCTATGAAAGAAGTTAACCCTTGAATATCATGCAAAAGGGCAAAATACACCTCTCAAGATGGTGACAACAAATCATGAACTCCATGGGGAATTGAATGGACCAAGCGATTGAGAATATTTGCACAACAATTATCCTCGCATAACACATATCGAATATGATGCACCCTCGCAATAAGTATTAGATACCAACATTCACGAAGAATATGGAAAACATGATGCTAGTTATTCAGGTCTAAAGAAAGGACTGACATAAACTCAGTTGAATTTAATTCCACGACCACCAGGGAGATTTTTTACCTAATTAAAAGCGAGAGCCCCTCCCAAATTCCCTATAACTTAGCCATAAAAGAATCGGTGATGCCCCAATTTCCAGTGAAGCCTCGGACCTATAACCTATACTCATCTCATATGAGTCCCCCAGTACCAACCAAATGAGAACTACTTTGCACAGATCCATCGGTATTCAGTTTGAAAACACCTACAGGAGGGGAAGTAAACTAATCCATTTCCCTACTCATATGGAAAGAGGGTGTCCCTCCAACACACTTGCCGTCTATCCATGGTATAGCTGGTCGTCATAGCCACTATACCCTCTAGGGAGAATGTACCTTCTCAAAAACCAAACGACAATGCTCCTTCCAAATTGCCCATAGAGTGTACGTAAAGGTCATGACCCAAGGACAACCAAAGTGAATGGCATGCGATTTACAATTTCTAACCAGCCAAGCTTTTTCTGGGACACGAGCAGACACGAGATTGGATACAAATGAAGAATGGAGGGTTCGGGACCAAACTTATTGAATAAATGAGCAATCTTTAAAAAGATGGATAATAGTTTTTGGAAATTCCTGACAAATGGGACACAATGGATCCATCACCATAAAATTAAATCGTGTTCTTAATCCTCACCCTCCAAGCATTTTACTCCTTGTACAACTCCTCATGGATACCACAAGCGACTTTTTTTGTACCATATCCCTAGTAAAAATCTTCATATCCACCTTGGTATCAAACAGAGTTAGTCCAAGAATGAAGATTTTTCATTTTATGGAAAAGATCCTATGTTGCTATCTCTCTTAATACAAAAGTATCATCAAAGGGCATTCTAGGTGAAAAAAAAGAAGGTATTAGGGGCATCCATATTTAAATTGGATAATGCAACTTCCGATAGTAAGCTTACTAGTTTAAGTGAAATCCTGGGCATGCAATTTTCTCCTCTCAGTTATTGTAAGTTACTTATAGGTTATGACCTGAAAATTAGCAAAACTTTAAGATAGAAAACTAAATGTTTGATTACGAGTGAATACTAGTGCAATCCCAGACAAAAGCAGTAGGGAAAAAGTGCACCATATGTGTTTTAAGTTTGTCAGATGGGTTAGATATTAGCTATGTAGCTATGATGTTAGCTCCCATGATATAAGAAGATATCCTTTTTTAATAATAATGACTATCTGTAGTGATAGATTTAAAATATATGCAAGTGATTGACCCACAAGAAGAAGTCCAAAGTTCATTAGGAACGATGAACATCAATTGGTAATGATATAATGCCATGTATTTGGTTGTCTGGCTGTATGTGCTTTCTTTTTTTGTGGGGGCGGGGATGGAGGATTATTTTGTGTTTTATTGACAACGTTTTCTACCTCTTTTATAATGTTTAGATCGATACTAGTTAAATGCTTGAGTAATAATTTTTGTGTTATGGAAACAAGTGAGCTATCATATCTAAATATATTGTGATCATGGTTTTTTGTTGATTATTGGGGGTTCTAAGGTATGTTTCTAATGAAAAAATGAGTCAAATAAAACGAAAGTGAAAAAGGGGATTTAGGTTATCTCTAACCATGTTCTTTTTCTTTTTTTTTTTCACCTCCAATGACTGTAAAAGCACCAAAATAATCCTTGAATGTGTAGAAACTCTTTTAAACTCTTAAATTTACTCAATAAATGGTGTAAAGTTACGAATTTTAAACTTAGGGATCCTCTGCTTCGGGAAGGGATTTGTATAATTTTGAACCATCACACAATATCCAAACCACTTAATTGTTACCGAAAATTAATGTTAGACATATTAGGACACCTTGTAGGACACCTTGTCGGGTAAGACACCTTATCGCGTGGGCTAGCATAGTCTCTGCGTACCGTAGTTGGTCCCGACTTCACTTTTACATGCTTTCTTGTGTCTTTTAGGGTTCCTAACTATCTTGATTCCTCTAGAATTCCTTTGCTCATGTGTTGCACTATGATGGCATTAAGGTGGTCATGGCCTAAGTGTCGTGTGCATGTGCTACTGACATATGCTGTGGTCTGTACAGCTAGCTCAATAGCTCTTATGAACTGTTGTCTTGTCATTGATCGTTGAGGTCTTACCCCAGCTTCTCTCATAGCTTGTCTTAGGTCCGTAAGAGTTGCCCCTTGGAGAATTATCTTGTCCTCAAGGTCGAATGTGAGAAAGGCTTAATTAAAGTGATTCACATCTTCCCACGTGGTATCTTCTTCCCCTAGTTTTTCAGCTTCACCAAGACTTCATATCGCAATTGATCTCTGGGTCTAACCTCTTGCCTGCTCAAGATATCTTCTGGTTGCGTTAACACATTCCCATCCTCCGCGTAGGAAGATAAAACTGATGGTATGGACTTTGGCTCCAAAGTGATTTACTTAGACTTATCCAAAAAAGTTCTAATGTCTTTAGGGATTAGAGGGTCATTCTTGAAGGGTTAAGTATCCTCCTGGGACAAGTCTTTGGTGGCTGGTTGAGGTGTGATTTGGATGACGAAAATCTGTCCACCTTTTTTGGCAATTGATTGCGTGTGTGCCATCTCCACTCCTTTGATTAGGGCTTAGTTATCCAACTTCATTCTTTATAATTGGCTACTATTCTTCCTAACTTCTCTAGCCATAGTACTCCTAGAACAATGTCCAACCTTGCTAAAGATAACAAGCATTGAGTTATTTTTAACTTAAAATCTTGGATCTTAAGATAGACATTTGGTGGACCTCTCTACACTTTACCTTTTCATGACTTGTTACTCTGACCTTAAACTCTTCTACATATTCGCTAGGTAGTCTTAAAGATTTGGCTACCTTAAGATTGATAAAATTGAGGACAGACCCATTGTTGATCAAGAGGATCACTTCCTTTTTGCCAATGTGTGCACTTGTGTGCATTGTTCTTGGACCTTAGATTCTGGTGAGTGCATTGATGGAAATCGGTGGATCCCTATAATAGATCTCCTCCTCTTGAGGCATGATTTAATGTGAATAAGGGTCTAGATTAGCAACCTCTTCATTCCGCACGAACTCCTCATAGATCTCCACTTGAAACTTAGAGAACTCAAGCTTATGCGTGGCTATTTTTCTCTCAATTCCCTTTGGCCTATTGCCCTTGTCTTAGCATGTCATCCTCCTTATCTGGACTTGGGATCTCATGTTCCTCCTCCTCACTTCTCAAGGATTCAAATGTGGAGTTGTTAGGCTTTGGATGATTAGAAGAAAAGTAATGTGGTGCTTGTTGGTCGAATGAGGAGTGGTCCTCAACACCATTAGAAATCTGAATTCTTGGTGGATCTCTTCTTTTTTGGCCTAGATCTTTCCTCCTATTGTTTGGATTTCTCCTTCGAGGGGTTAGATCTTAGCTTCCTCCTTTTGGATTTTGACTCCTAAGGTGTGGATCTTAGCTTCTCCAACCTAGCACTTGTCTCGAATTGGTCCTAGCTTTTATTGTATGCAATAGATTCATGATTTGCTGCATTTTTTGCTCTAGATGAGCAAGTTTTTCATTGCTCTGCAAAATGGCAGCATGTGATGTCTTGAATTGAGTCTCCAATGCTTCTATTATTTTATGATCAGTAGACTATTTTGATGATTTAGCCATTGAATAGGATGGATATGCACGTGTAATGTGGATGGTTGCTTCTTGGATGGATTGGTGGTGGATCTCTAGAGGGTGGTGGCTGATAGGATAAGTTATGGCATGACTTGGATGTTGGTGGCACATGGATGAATGTGGTAGGCTGCATCTCAGTTGGAAAATAGTGTAATGGAAAATGAAGGCTTCGATGAAATGAATGGTGGCTGCCCCTTGATAAGATTAGATACTCTCTCAATGAAAACACCAAATTGTTAGGGCTACTAGTTTTTGGACTTAATGTGATGAACTATGGAGTGTAAATGCCCTTACATAGCACCCATGTCATGTGTAAGCAATGTTATAAAAACCAGACCGAACCGTTGGTTTGACTGATCATGGTTCGGTTAGATTAAAATAGCATTTCTACATTGAACCAGACTAAACCAGTGGTTCAATGGCGGTTGAACTGAGAACTCTGCGAACCGCAGTCTAGGGTTAAAAGAGAGAGAGATCTATTTTGTGTTTTGCAAATCAACTCTTCACTCTCACTCTCATTGCTCTCACTCTCACTTTCTCTCTCGCTCTCGCTTGCTGTTGATCGAGATTGAGTGATGTTGGATTGAGGAAAACCCTGATGGATGGAGCAAATAGTCTCTTAAAAGTCAGGCTTGACCGTCCAGTGGTCTTCTCTGGTTGTGCCCTAGAGAGAGAGAGGGTGGGGATGGTGAAGTGGGGTTTTGGAGATTTTGATTGAAGAGAGAAGGGGGAGAAAGAGGGAGAGAAGGGGGAGACCATGGAATGGGGATTGGAGATTTGGTGAAATGGGGCTTTGGAGATTTCGATTGAAGAGAGAGAGAGAGAGAGAGAGAGAGAGAGAGAGAGAGACCATGGAATAGAACTTAAGATCAATATTAAGACCCCATGTGACACACAACAAGAGAGAGATATTTTTTCAATTTCAAGGGAGATTGAATATTTATTTATATATATTTATTTTGATCGAACATTTTTTATACAAAAATATAAAATTAATAATTTAATATATATTTATTTTATAAATCAATTTTATATAATTTTTAATTATTAATTAAATATCAACGGTTTGATCATGTTGACTCGCGGTTGAATTGGTTCAACCATAATTTAAAGTTTACAAATCAATATGTGATACGGTTTTGATAATATTGTAAGGATGGCTTAGGGTAGAATTAAGGTTAGGGTTAGAGATAGATAGTGGATCACTCACTTGTCACACGGATTGTTTGTGATTCTCACCTTTCCTTTTATGCACGTATCGTAACTTGTATAAATACCCTATTTGTTTAATATATTAAAAGCATAATAAGGAAGGGAGAATTTTCTCAATCACATTATTTCTCTATTTTCTTCGGTACAGAAAACTTATCATACACCACCACAAAACAAGTCATTAAGAAAGGGTAGGAAATTTTACATAGGTCATTTCCCTGTAGGAGAGAAAACTTTTATTCTATCTCCCAGTGGTGGTACCAAGGCCATGATTATTTCGAGCAGAACATGTGCTAGTAACACTTGCTAGGTTATTTGAATTAGTTAACACGTGTTAGCTAGGGCAGGGGAAGACATGAGCTCAAGTGTGTATGCATGAGCTATCATACTTGAACATGAGCTTGGACTTGTAAACATGTACTAACAAGTGTTTTTAATAATTATCTCAAGTTATATTACTTAAACAAATGCACATGTATTTAATCTGAGAATTAACCAAAATAGATTATCTCGTAAAACATGCAATGCATAAAAAATACCAAGGCCTAGTTTAAAAAAAAAAAAGGACCATCTAAAGATGTGAGATGTATGAACATAAAAACAGTAGGTACTGACTAGAACAAATCATCCTAAAGCATGGAATGCATAAAAATATAGATAATCCTAAGGTTAGCTCAAATAGATTATCTAAATACTTGAGATACATAAACATTAGAACGATTCGAGTATAAACCCAAAGTTAATACAAAAAGCATTAAAAGTGCAATGCATAAGCATATAGATGATTTAGGTATTAACCTTAAAATCATGGAAATAGATTTTTAATAAAACATGTGATTTTGTCAATGAGTTATAATTTAACTGACACTATCTCATTTCTCTTAAAAAAGAAAATTTTGAGTTCGAATCTTCTTATGTATCAAAATAAATAAATAAATAAATAAAGCATGTGATTTTTCATTTGCTTCTCCTTAGTGGCCATGATTCTAGGTGAATGAGTAACCGGGATTAACTTTTCACTTTTCCACCTTGCTGTTAGCAATAAGCCCGTTCATAGCCAATGAGTTTGAGCTCAAATGACATCACTCCCCCTTCCTCTTATAATAAACTCGGGTTCAAGTCTCCCTATGTAAAAAAATAAATAAATAAATAAGCCTGTTCATAGTTTTTTTTGGGTTCAAACCTGACTCTTTCAATCCATGCCAGTTAAAAACTGTTAATCTTAACCCCATTGAAATTGTAATGAACCTGCCAATTCCGAGACTATAACCAGACAGGTGGTTCACAATTTTTTTTTCCCCATGCCTTTAGCCTCTTCTTTCTTCTGTTCCTTCCTCTCTCTTGGGTTGTTGCATTTTAAGGTTTCTATCATTTCAATCATTGAAATTCATTGATAGAAGTTCAATATTCATTTACTCTCTCTCTTTCTCAAGCTTTGGTTCCAACATCTTAATCGATGATCTTTAATTTCATCGAACGAGTGATCATTGAAGAAAAATGTGGAACCCCCCTTATGTTGAAATCACTCTAGAACCGGTAAGAATCGTGTGAACCGAGCGAAACCATTAGAAACGAGGACCGGGATTGGGCCGATTTTCGTGGACCTAGTGCTACCGATTTTGGCTGGTTAGGCTCCCTATTATATTTGGTTAGAAACAATCAAGCAAAAATATTTTACTAAAATAAGAAAGTTTCGACAACGGGTATTTTCCACCCTCATGGATCTTCAGAAGTAGTTTAGTGCTCGCTCCACGTGAAAAAAATGGAAATAAAATGTAAATCTAGCATATATATAAGCCATAGAAATATGTTACCACTACTGCATATCAAACTTTATTATTGATACTTGAACTGAGATTCGTTCAATTCTAGACATGAAATTTTAGTTTTGATCAAATTTATTTAGAGTCGGTTTGTGGTTGCTCGAAAAATGCAATCATACACTCCCCCCCGCCCCAACACCCAAAAAAAAAAAAAAAAAAAAAAAAAACCTCGTTTAAGAATATATATATAGACACGCACACACACCCCCAATTACCAGGTAATCTCTCCAAAAAGTCCTCCTAACTCCCCAAGATGTTTTTCTCCAAAACCAAAACTAATAATGAGAAGTTTGCCATGTTATCACTGAAAGTGATAATAAATGAGATCAGGCCAAATTTTGCATACTAGAATGAGTGTCTAAATGTCATGATATATAGAGAATTGATTGCAATTTTGAGCACCAACAATTACATAAACTCACAAGGCATGAATCCCCTGTCAGTCTGATTACTCGATCCCAGTAGTAGAAACCCCGATGATACAAAAACTTCTAGTCTCCCAAACCAAGTTTAATGTGCACTATCAATTTAAGGCAACTCAACAACACCATGGTTAGAATACAAGTCTATGCCCCATCCGACTGAATAAAAGGATTGGCAATCTCATCGGTGCCATCAGTTGGTGACACAAGCATCACTGCAGTCCCTCTACACACCTGCAAAATTACCACATCTTAGATATGTAGCTTTTTCTAAAACCCCAAAAAGAAAAAAGACAGAAAAAAATCGCTGACTATTTTCTCTCTCATGATTTCAATACTAGCAATCCACAAGCATTTATTTCCCCTTTTTTTCTTTCTTTTTTTTTTTTCGGTTTAATGCAGAGCGTTAACATGGCGAGCGAGGATAGGAGTTCAAACTCAAGACCTCAGGTCAACAGAGGAGCACTAGGTACGTCTTGGAGGCTCTCAGTCTAAAGATCAACAGGCATGCTACAAAGGATTTGCTGCAGATAGATTAGGTAAATGGGCAGCCAGTTCTCTTAACGAATTTTATGTGGGGGAGGGGTGGCTGTTTTAGGACATAGATGCATGGAAGAACAAAACGAATAACTCTGTTGTAAGACATACAATTAGGCCTAAGCGCCTGGTCTGATCAGTGGTCTTCAGAGGATCATCCGGATCTGTGCAGAAAAGACAACAGAAGAAATCAATTTCTCTACATTTTAGAAAAATATTTCATTTGTGGAAAAGTACCACATGAAACTATTCAAATAAGGTAGCAGTAACTATCAAACATCAAATCTATATCAATTTGCAAAGGTGGCAAGGTCAAAAGTGCCATATGATGTACTCGAAGCAATATCACTTGTTACACCTTAGTCGCCATGTTTCTCATTCTTCACTTTTGTAATCACAAAATGACCAATTCTGGTCTAGTATCCATATCATTACATATTTTCAGGTACAACCCAACTGCAATTTTATTTAATAGTACCAACCAAAAAATTTAAAAACAACTCCATCAGAGGTACACAGTGGTTATAAAATGGCTTAAAATCACTCTTGAGGACATAATAATAATATTACAAATAATGAAATATAAATTGTAACTATGGTTAAAACCAGTAAACTCGAGTAGCATGCAAATGGTCCTTATCATATTTAAAACAATCTAAACCATGGATTACCAAGGCATTGACAACAGCACTGTAACTTTTCTTTATTCAGAAAGAAAAAAAAAAACCGTGAGCTAAGAGCAACAGGGTGCTGAGTAGAAGATTTTGTTAGGAAGATGAAATTAGTAAATACTAGGTTTCTACCCGTGCTTTGCAGCAGGACTGATGGTTGTGCAAATTATTTGTGCTTTATTGTAAGTTAAAATTTTTCACTAAAAAATTGGATTTTATTTTTATAATTTTATCTTTACATTTGTTCATTGCATGTAACTTTTAGGCACATACTTCGAATTTGAATTCCTGTATTTTTTTTTTTTTTAAAAATAATATTTCAGAGAAAAGATGTTTATGGCTCTAAAAGGTATTACAATTGAATGTGAAACAAAAACATTTTATTTATGTTGAGTAGTGTCAACATTTTATTTAATGCTGAATTTTCAACACAAAGTGGTTAGGGAAGGGGTAAAGCAAAGCAAAGATTCAGACCTGTTCATGGTTCTGGCTCGAGCTGAAACCGAACAGGGGCCATCATGTTCAGCTCGGACGATGGTTCTATTTTTTTCTTTTTCTTTTCTTTTTGGGAGTAGAAGGACTACTAAATTTTATGGATAAGAAAGAGACACAATCCCTTATCATGCATAATATTATGCACATTATATGATTTTTAGATGTAATCACATGTGACCTACCTGAACTTAGATCACTCTCCTCACAACGTATCGATTGCTTCTATGTTTGTTCCCATAACCTGTAATTCTTGTGAATCTTGTCTATTTAAAACATATGATTTGTCATAGCTTATGGATAACAGCAGAATATTAGAGGTTGGTATGATCATAAGGATCCATTTAGACCCATATTTCTTTCTTTTCTATCTAACTTATTAAAAATTAAATAAATACATAAGGATCCAGGAAAATCTTCAGACCACAGCAAATCATCTCTCTTTTTAATTAATTAATTAATTCATGAATTTTTAATTGCTCTCTTTATGTATTTAGTCTTTCTTTAGGCCACAGCAAAAGCTTCTCTCTCTCTCTCTCTCTCTCTCTCTAATATATTTATATTTATGTATTTTTTTTCTTGTCCATCTTCTTCAGTCATGCTCTTCTTCCTCTCACTCTCTCATACTGCACCTCAGACTCCCTCTCTCCGACCAGCACTGGGAGCGCTCTCTCTCTCTCTCTCTCTCGCCCCCTTCAGTTGCCGCTATCTCTGTCCTCTATTGGCGTCATAGAAGCCATAACCCTAAACCTTAAATTATGTCTCTATCCTCTATTGACATTGCTGTCTCTCATCCCCCCCAACCTTTATCTCTCTTCAGTTGCAAACCCTAACCTTGATCCCTTTCATGGAAGAACCAAAGAGATCCAAGCACGACCTTCTTTAGCTAATCCCTTTCATGCATTTCTTTCTCTTCTTATTCACGCTTTTCCTTTTTCACTGTGTGTTACAGAGAGAAAGAGAGCATAACGAAAACAGAGGAATTTTTTTATTCTTTTTCTTTTTTGATCTTCACACTATGGATGGATTTGGATCTGGATTTCTTTTTTCTTCTTCAAAACTTCTTCTTGGATAGAGAGCGTGAGAGAGAGTTAATAGAAAAATTGAAAAATTGATGCAACATTGGAAAATTATGATTGACAATTAAGCCAGGGCCTGCAATGTCAAAATTCTCGAAATTTTTGACTAGAAGGGGCAATGAAAGGCTTGTCTATTTAAGCAAAGCAAATTATCCCACACTGACTGTTTTGAGAACCAAAAGCTCCTTATAAATGAGCCTGGCCACGCCCAACAATGCACATCGTTAACGAAGGATGCCGTTTCCTTTTTTTTTGGGGTACATAAGGAAGGATGTTGTTGAAGAAGCAAAGACACACCCTGACGCTTGGATTCCCATCGTAGGAATAACTCACGAAGAAATCCATATATTAAATGGTTAATCACATCGAAACTGTTCTGACCAGGACAGGGGTACTAAGTTGAGGTCTGAGGCAAGTTTGGAGAATATCCAAATCTATCCGCCCCCACCCCGATACCCAAATCTGACAGGGGATTTTTTTTTACAATAATTTGGAACAGAGCCTGAGCTAGGATAAGCCTAGGTATATAGTCCTCACGTGCCTCCTCTCAATCTGCATCCATATAATATAATTCCAATAAAAAGAAGAGTTTAACCTTTGAGTTGCACCCGCTTTTCATGCTTGAAAAATCAATATCTAAACCACATTACCGCTATCTTCAACATCTCCAAGGCCTAAATAATCAATTATTCATACATCTGTTTCTAACCAAAAAAAGGTTGCACGTCCATTGATCAAATATGTGTATTGCAACCATGGGATTATTCTCTTTAGATCAGTCATCTCCCAGTAAGCCCCCCTCATTGGCCCAACCCGTGTTGTGATTCCTTTCTGTCTGAGCATGCTTTTGCATTTTTTTTTAAATAAAAATCTCCTTTTAAAAAAAAAAAAAAGATTTGATATGAGAATCATAATTTCAGTCCTTCAATTCTTGGATGCAATCTCAGTTGTATTTGGCATGATTCTTGATCTGTAAATTTATTGGTTTTTGTTTTTTCAAAGTTAAAAGAAGATGCAGAAAGAATAAGAATACGTGTGGGAATATACTTGGGGATCCCCAACTCCATTGAGGGGAATGGGGCTGATTACCCTTTCCCTATAAGAGAATGAGGCAGGGATCGGAGGAGGCAATTAAGTCTTTGTTGCCAACCCCATGTGTCCCTGCTGATGAATAAAATCAAAACCAAAATCAATTCTCTTTCAAATTGCAGGAGAATCCAAAGGTAACTGCAAAACAATGTGAGATTGCAGAATGCTTCTCATGAGACTTTCAGGCAACATACTTTCTACAAGTGTTCTAAGAAACTGCCTCAAACCCAAAAGGGCCTCTGAGGTTCTATCATGAGCCAAGGTGACCTAAGTTGGGCAAGAAAAGACAATTCTTAACTCCAAGAACCATTAACTCCAACAACCCACAAATCTAGAACAACTCAGTTTGCTATGCGGATAATGCATAAGCAGGCCTAAAGTAAACACGTTAATAATGATTTTCAAAGAGGTAAACAGATAGAGGAATGAAAATTAACTTCAAAATAAAATTTTAAAAATAGCACCTAAAAGCTGACTTATTTATTGAGCATGCCAAATTGGTCCTAAAAGGCACATGCAACTTTAACATGCATGAGGTTTGTATGAATAAGGTTAGATGAATCACAAAAGTACATACCTCTCAAGAACTCCACTGCTTCGTCCAAAACAAGGTTTAGCAACTGATCATATCCTTTTAAAGTCCCTGTTACTGAGGTAAAAAGGACTGGTGAGATAGTTGAACTGTAAGGTTCCGTCTCGAGAAATCATTAAAGCATGCGTTTGTACTCGTATTTTTAGTTTGTTGAGCACATTTAAATTTCTTTGCATTGCATTATGTTAAAACTCATTGATTTTTTTTTTTTATGTGCGATGCATAATTTGGTTTTATGTTTGTGATTTTAATCATTGGTCGAGTATATTAAAATTAGTATAGACTAACGAGACATATCGATGAATAAGAATGATCGAAATAAGCCAATAAGATAACTGATTAGGGTTTGGTATGGGACTCACAAGAAACACATGTTATGCCATCACAAGGCATAACCCACCATCCTTATATCCTTGCCACCACACTTGACTTGTCCATCCTCCTTTCCTTAACACCTCACGAGGTTTGCTTAGGGGGGGGGGCACGCCCTACTTAGGTTGAGAGAGAGAGGAAGAGACTATGAAAAAGAAAAGAGCACACTCTTCCCTTTCAAAAGAACCCTAATCTCGACTCTCATGCTTCTCTTACACAAAACCATTCCAAACTCCATTAATATCATCATTTAACCTCAAAATAAACTACTTCCATCCATATACATGCTATCTGTAGCCTTTGGGAAGCACAAAGAGGTGTAGAAAGCCTATAGAACAAGCTAAAAACACACGAAGCAAGGATGTTGAAGGAGTAAGAGACAAGTGGACTTTGAAGCTTGGAAAGGCAAGTACCATGCACGTGTGTGTTCAATTGATGTCTAATAGCCATGTATAACATGTTTTTCAAACTGTTGTGTTATTAGAATGAGGATAGAATGAAAAAAGAAAAGAAAAATCTCACTTTAAAATGTTAAGAGATGGAGAAAACATGATTTTACAATTTGGAAAGCTTGACCCTGCTGTAATATTTAGCTTATAACTCATTCTGCATAACTGTAAACTAAATACGATTTTCTTATGATAAAACTAGACTTCCAAAGTTTCAAAATGACACATGACTCGAAGAGTTTCATTAAGAATTGAATTTTTGTTGAATTTTTAAAGTGACACGATTTCTGCAGAAAGCTACTCGGTTTCTGCTCTATTACATCTCTGAATTTTATTGCAATTTTGAGCTATCTTCTGGGCTAAATTAGGTTAAACTCTTAACACGAAAATTGTAGCATTATGTCTTGTTTTTAAATGGCCGCTTGAAACATCTTAATCAGAGATGTGTGGTAAAAGTTATGCTGATTCTACTATGATTTCTCATGTTATATTATGAAGTTTGACTGTAATTTTAATTGATTTGGGTATTCCTGTGTGATTGGAATATGTCCAAATAATAAACAAAAAAGTTATAGCACTATGTCTTAACTTTAAATCGCAATTGGAATCGCCTCAATCCAAGCATTGTAGCTCAAGTTATGATAATTTTATTAAAACCTGTTTGTGCTGGAAATTTATTGAAAAGGTTCATTGGTGTACAATGAGTTGGTTAACTATGTAGCCTAGGTTAACTATGTAGCCTACATAATTGTAATATTTGGTTACGATTCTTGTGTAATCCTTGTGATAATTTGTGGTATTTGTGGTTATTAGGAGCAAGAAAGAGAGAGGGAAAAAAAAAATAAAATTCCAGATGGTGACAGTAAAAAAATACCTTGCCTCCCACCAGTAAGCTTGACTTGAACCCCTTTGTCCACAAACTTGGCCAAATCTAACACTGTTTCTTTCCTACCTGACTGCAACATACAACAAATTCAATCAGCAACAAAACCCACTTGTACACACCAAAAAACACGCGCGCACAAAGAAAGAGAGAGAGAGAGAGAGAGAGAGAGAGAGAGAGAGAGTTGCCATGTTGCGTGATTTTGATAGCTGGGGTATGCAATTCCTGTAAAGCATATTAAGAGAGTTAAAGTTAGATAATTATAACAGGATAGAATTTGCACCTCACCGCAACTTTCGACATTATTGCCTTTTTAAAAGACGATGTCACACAAATACTAACAAAGATGTTGGTATCATTCTCCAAAATCTGTAAAAACCAACACTAATCGGCTACCAATTTCATATCCAACAAAAACATGCTTGCGATCAACTTAATAGAGAGAAAGAGAGAAGTTGTCCTCAACGAAGAAGAAGAAGAAGAAGAGAATTGGTCACCTCTATTTACTGTTACAGCAACTGACAAAAACCCTAGAACCGAAGTGATACAGAAAACCCGCGGACGACTGCAACCCGACTTTCTATTTCTACAAAATTAAAAAATAAAAACAAAAACATAAAACGGGACCGTTCTAAAGCCCGCGGCTCTGGTTTCAATTTTGGTGCGGTTTCGGTACGGTTTGGTTCATAATTTTGACGCCAAATTAGATTTAATATAAAAAATTTTAAAAATGATATTTACTAAAAAAATATTTTTACATCCTATTGAGAGAGATGTTTTAATTTTAAAAATTGTATAAAATATTTTAAATTTGGTCCCACATCACACTTTGCAACATGAAATTGAAATCTTATACTTTTCTTCATATAATTTTAATTTGGACTATACTTTGTGACTTTCACTAGTGAGTTGAATTTTAAAAATTAATAATCAACTTGGTTATAAAAGTTTTGTAATACACAAACAAAAATATGTGTAAATTAATCAATTTGTTATCTTTTTTAATAAATAGTTCAATATATAATTTAATTTATTTCATTAATAACATTTTTAAGTATGGTAAAAAATTTAATGTATAAGCATATAATTTTTAAAAAGTTTACAAAACCTTTTTAATTAAAGAAGACTATGAAGGTTTTGTATTATAAGTTATAAAATGTAATTTCGATATGAATTTAGAATGTTAAAAAAATTATCTATCCAATCTATGAACTGTGGGGATAGCTCACAATTAGGTTTTTGACCTTCAAAACGCAACGATGGAATAGTCAAATTTAAAAAGTGCAATAAATTGATCATTCCATCAGTAACAACATCACGTGGTCGTTAAATAGTGAGTTGGAATGAAATGTCGTCATACATGAAATATCATTTACAGATATGGCATCACACCTAGACCAAAATGTCAATATGGCACCTACCACATCAACACATTATGTCACGCCCCGATCTGAGGGTTGAGTACGCGAATAGACTTCCGCAACTCCTTAAGACACAGGTATGTCCTACTCGCACATCGAGGTGACACAAGGTTAATATTAAACTAATATCATAATCTCACTTGATATCCTAAGTCAAAATCATAAAGCGGAAGATTGAAGGAGATAGTTTTCAAAAAAAATATATATTTTAAAATATTTACCTCTAATTTATATATAATATTTATATGCATGATCCAATCGTAAACAAAGATGTATATGATCACTTACCCAATAGCATCTCTCAGTAAAACTCGTGGGACAGTATCTCAATGTAAGTCAAATACAATATAAGCTGAAAATATAAATATGAGAGATGAGTATAATCCACATACTCAGTGAATGAGGTGTAATGACTATATAATGACTGTAAATGAATTTGTGAGAGTAACAAATCAAAACATCGTTTTCAAAATATATTTCATTCATTTGCAAATATATTGTATAATTCAAAATACTATATATCCTTATCATCAATCATGTATCATGGGGTGTCGAAAACGCATTTTACTCATAATTTGATCTAATTAGGGTAAAATTCACCAATGACTCATCAAAATGTCATAAGAATGAAACACATATATTTTCTCCATTCTCTTGGTGTTGACACGGTTCTCACGTGGTGCTTGTCTATTGGATCTGTTGGTTAGAGACAGGAGATTCAAACCCCTACTCCCGTGTTACCCTACCACGTCACCCCGTCAAGTAAACGCTCAATACCGTGGTAGGGAGTGCATTATAACCACTATACATCATCCCATAATTATACATACGTGTCATATGTCATTATTCATAAGTCTTAACTTGTAAAAAAAAAAGAACACTATCAAGTAATCATAATATCATGATATAATTTTTCATATAACATCATTTCAGGACATACCACAAATACTAAAATATTTTAAAATCACATTTCGAAATTTATTTATAAAAAAATCATGATCAAAACTATTTTGCATTTAAAGTCATAAATAGTTTGTCCCACTCACCTCAACTAGGGAGGGTACGCCACTCTCCCTAATTATTCTCATTTCTCGAACGAGTCACACCTCGTACGAAAACATAACCCTATGCCTAAATTAAAAAATCTGTATCATTCATCAATTCAATTATTTTGACAATATCATATCGTCAGATTATAAGATGCATATAGAGAAAAAATGATATTTTCCAAAATAATGTTTTTTGGGGAAAAAATTCCCCAAATGGGGTTTTTTTTATTTAAAATAGAGATGTCGATATTCCCAATCTCGATTTTTACACTTTTTTTTTATCTTTTCTCGATCAAAACTTAAAAAAAAATTAAAAAAAAAATAAAAAATTGAAGGTGAGACCAGACATCTCGTCTTCTAAAAGCGAGATGCCCACTCTCGCTTCCCCACTTCTTTTTTTTTTCTTTTAAATTTTATTTAATTTTATAATTAATTTAAATTATTAATAAAAAATTAAATATTAGTGAATATTATTAATAAAAAATTAATATTAAATAATATTAACTATTAATATTAATCAATAAATTTATAATTAAAATATTAATAAAATTAATTTAAATTATTATTAACCAATATTAAAATTTATTTAAAAATTATCAAAAGGTTAATCAATAATTAAAAAATTGTTAAAAATTAAATAAAATTAAAAAATTATTAATTAAAAAAGAAAACATATAATTAATAAAAAATATTATTATTAATTTTTTAATTAAAAAACATAATTTATAAATTTTTATTAATTAAAAATTAATCAATAATTAGAAAAATTAATAAAAAATTAACCTATAATTAAAAATATATAATTAATAAAAAATAAATATTAACAAATAAATACCAAACCTATCAACTGCAAACCCTAAATTTAACCCATTCGCAAGTAATGAAATTCACCCCAAAATCAGAAATCAACCATAGAAAGGATTTTGAAAGAGACGGATTTTTGTTGCGAGAAAATGGATTACTGATATAAAAACTATCCCGATAGATTTTTAATCATGTTTTTTGAAATCGAAATAATCTAGATTTTTAATTATGTTTCGAGTAGTCAATTTTGACCGTTCATAATTTTTTCATCTGATCTCATTTTTCTGTGATTCTTGGATCATTTTAAAGATCACATTTCGTTTAATAATTTATCTTTAGAAAGCAGACTCAAAATTCTTCAAGATATGAGTCAAAAATCATGTTGAATACCCCATGTCATCCATGTGAAAACCAAAAAATAGACTCGGTGCACACCATCAACTCGATTTTCTGATGACCTAAAATTGTCATCTACGATTTCAATCAACCCTGAAATGATATTTACACTTTGACTCTAGGTGTTGGTTATCTCTTTTCAATATCGGAACACTACCATTTTTCTTGATGTTCCGATATTGGAAAGAGATAACCAACACCTGGAGTCAAAAATATGAAGTGTAAACATCATTTCAGGGTTGATTGAAGTCGTAGACAACAACTCTAGGTCATCGGAAAATCGAGTTAAAAGTGTGCACCGAGTCTGTTTTTTGGTTTCTACATGGATGACAAGGGGTATTTGACGTGATTTTTGACCCATATCTTACAGAATTTTGAGTATGCTTTCTAAAAATAAATTATTATACTAAATATGATCTTTAAAAAGATCCAGGAATCATAGGAAAATGAGTTAAAATGGAAAAGTTATGAACGGTCAAAGTTGACCATTTGAAACAGATTTAAAAATCTAGATTATTCCGATTTCCAAAAATATGATTAAAAATCTGTCGGGACAGTTTTTATATCAGTAACCCATTTTTTCGTAGCAAAAATTCGTCTATTTCAAAATCCTTTCTAAGGTTGATTTCTGATTTTGGGGTGAATTTCATTAGTTGCGAATGAGTTAAATTTAGGATTTGCAGTTGATAGGTTTGGTATTTATTTGTTAATATTTATTTTTTATTAATTATATATTTTTAATTATAGGTTAATTTTTTATTAATTTTTCTAATTATTGATTAATTAAAAATTTTTAATTAATGAAAATTTATAAATTATGTTTTTTAATTAAAAAATTAATAATAATATTTTTTATTAGTTATATGTTTTATTTTTAATTAATAATTTTTTAATTTTATTTAATTTTTAACAATTTTTTAATTATTGATTAACCTTTTGATAATTTTTAAATAATTTTTAATATTGGTTAATAAAAATTTAAATTAATTTTATTAATATTTTAATTATAAATTTATTGATTAAAATTAATAGTTAATATTATTTAATATTAATTTTTTATTAATAATATCATTAATATTTAATTTTTTATTAATAATTTAAATTAATTATAAAATTAAATAAAATTTAAAAGAAAAAAAAAAGAAGTGGGGAAGCGAGAGTGGGCATCTCGCTTCCAGAAGGCGAGATGTCCAGTCTCGCCTTCAAATTTTTTTTTTTTTTTTTAAGTTTTGATCGAAAAAAGATAAGAAAAAAAAAGAGTAGAAATCAAGATTGAGAATCTCGACACCTCCATTTTGGGAATAAAAAAAAATCTCATTTGGAGAATTTTTCCCCCCAAAAAATACTATTTTGGGAAATATCTCTAGAGAAAAATTTCTACAAAACCTATCACGCGTAGATTTAATAAAATCATGATATTTTCTAAAATTTTGATCGAATTTAAATGATTTAAATTTTCTCTTAAAGCTAAGATATATATCTCCAACTTTTATATTCAGACCAACTTCAAATTCCGAACATACAAATTTAAAAAATTTTATAATTTTTTAAGTTTAAGTTCCTAAAATCGACTCTGTACGGTTTTGAGAGAATTTCCATATTTCTCTGTGTACTTCTTCAATTTAAGTGATTCTTACCTCAAATTGAAGATAAGATATAGATCTAAAACTTTCTAGTTTCTACCATCCTCAGATTTTAAATTTATAATTTTATAAAATTCTATTTTCTTCTTAGGTTCAATTTTAAAACTACTTTTGCACAATTTTAGTAAAAGCACAATAACTTTCTGCATACAACTCCAATTCAAGTATATTTATCTCAAATTAAAGACAAGACAGAGAAATAAAACTTTCATGTTTAAAGTTTCTCCAAATTCCATACAGAAGATATCTCAAAAATTTACACAATGTACTGGTCGTACACAGAATATGAAACAAAGTTGGTAAAACATGCTAAACTTCCAAAAATCACAAAAAATCGATTCTTTCATGAAATGCTTCACATGATATACCATTTTAAAGTTTAAGAAATCTAGTTTATAAAGTAATAAATGGTTTAGATTTTTGATTTCTATAGGATGATATATCATAAGAATACTATACAAGACTCAATCTAAAAATTAATATCTAATATGTTAATATGGATATCATTGTAACTACCCATCAAGTAATCAAATCTTCGTACAAATTAAGATATGTTACATTCTTTGTAAGATCTCTTGTTAACAACAAACACCAACACTCCCTTTGAATTTTTGAATTTTTTTATCACCTTAACAAAATCAAATCACCATCAACAAGAATTCCTATACAACATTTCTATACTTTCAATTGAAATTCAAGAATTTTCAAAAATATTCTTACCTCTTTGACTCCATGGTTGAACTCAAAATGGATATGGAGTCTACATATTTTGTGCAAGGGGGTTTGAATGAAGAAAATGAGCGAATTCTTTTTCTAAGCAAGTTCTTTTATAAATCTAGTAAAATATCATTGACTAACGGATTATTCCATGTATCATCTCAACCTTCCACTTGTCCTAACACTTAAACTATGCAATTGTTGATTCAAGTAAGCTCCATGCACTCCATTAGGTGTCTTGTTGGATGTCCATGTCAAGGGAAGAGGTGTCACAAGCTAGCACAACCTATTCTTATTAAATTTCATGCATAAATTTCCAATCATTTTCATACATAAATTTCAATTCAATGAGCTTTCTTGAATATGGAACAATCCTGTGTGGCCACTAACTAACCTTACTGCCCTCTTGACCAATCATTTGGCTCCAATTATCCCTTCTTGAGTGGTTTGCAATTTAGTTCATCAACTTTCCTTTATCGCATTTGGACTCCTAACTTTTAACAATTTGCATTTTTGGTCCCTTTGAAATTTTGTTCGAAATTGTTTAAATATGTGAAATTTCATTTAAATATTTCTATTTAAGTGTGTAAGCCTTTTTTTAGCCATTTTTGATTTCTTTAGGTCTTGTCGGTATTTGTCGAGAAGATTTTCGGTTTATCGATAAAATTTTTTGTTTTTAGTGATTTTGAGGCGAAATTTCAAAATAAATAAATAGATAAATAAACTTTCATTTTATATGTCTCAAAAGGAAGCTTATATATATATAGAATCATGAGAAATGGTACATGATACACAGTCATCGAAAATCAGTGTTACACATAAGACACTCAGTCATGCTATGCAGTTCAATTGCTAATGAGGAAATGCCACGTAGACAAAAAAGTTGATGTGGCTCAGGCAAAGCTTGCGCAACTCTCTCCTCTTTCTCTCCCTCTCTCTTTCTCACAAGTCATCTCTCTCTAGTTTCCCCCCTCTCTCTCTCTATAGTCTGTTAATGCATCACCATCCTCATCTTCAGCCTCCTCTGCCATTTGCCTAACTATTAAAGCTTGGCCCGATGATAGGTGAAAATTTTGTCTCCTTTTTCACCTTTTGTGGTCGCAGTCCATTTTGGGATTGCACATCTCATTCCCTCTTTCAAATCAATCAAAGCCCCATCCCCAACCATAAAATTGATCTCTTCCTAATTTGTGTTTCAATCGTGCCTCTCTTCTTTCCGCATTGGGTTATCGAAGTTAGTGAAGGCAATTCCCCACAGCGAAGCCCCAAATGTGGTTCATCTTTTCACTCTCCTATGTATTAGATCATCCTCTCTTTAAATATAATAAATCTTATCTTTCTCTTTCTTTCGGTCTCTATCACTCTTCCGATTTGAGTCTCAAAGCTCTTTGTCACTAACACTCAGTTTGGATGGAGAGAAAATGAGAGAAAAGAAAAGATTTTAGTAAAAAATCACTCCCTTTTTTCTATTTGAGAGTTTTTAAAGGAAAGAAATGGGAAGAATTGGGAAGATTTTAAACATAAAAATTTTTCTTCCCAAAAGTGGGAAGAAAAGGAATAAGAGAAAAAGAAAAGTTGTCTCATGAATATACCAAATTTACCTTTAAAAAGATAATAAAAAAATTTTTAATTCTAAATAAATCTTACGTCATTTTCTTTCCTTCCCAAAACTCCCAAATAAAGTGGAAAGAAAATCTCATCATCTCTTTTATTTTCTTTTCTTTTCTTCCCTAAACTCCCAAACTAAGCGTAAAGGATTAAAGGTCCCTCTCTCCTTCTTAGAATCACGATCTTTCCATCCCTTACTTGTTTGATCTCTCTCTTTTCTATCTCTTATAGTTCATATGATTAGGGTTTTTAAAATCCTCTTTCTTTAAGAGTATGAAATCTCTCTCTCTATCTCTCTCTCTCCCCTTCTCTATTTATCTCTCTGTCTTTCCCTATCTGCAATATCTTTTTCTCATAAATCAAAAGGCAAAAGGTGATGACTAAACTCTAGAATCATCTCTTTATTTAGTCACTAGGAATGAGCCAGTAGAGAAGATGGACTTGATGGATTCAAGGGAGAAGGCATGGAGAACGAGTCGGCAAAGCTTGGCATGGTAGTTATTCTAGTGGAAGAAGATGGCATGCCTACCTACCATCCGCTCACTTGAGTAGAGGCTTAAACAAATGCGCCTTCGTCAACAACACCGACTTTGCTATTTTTTGGGCTCACCATCGTCACGCATGGGTATCCTAGTATATACGTTTTGAATATTGATCCATACCAACATACACCCCCATCAGATTAATTCTTGTGATCGTAGGCCAATTATGTTGTGAACTGTGCTGTGATAAAGTGTTCAAGGTAGGATTCATTTGAATTTTTAAGAAAGGGAGTGGAAATTGGAAGCTGAGGCTGGCAGGGAAGTAGAGAGAGAGAGAGAGAGAGAGATGTGTCAAATGTGATATGTCACCTAGGTTGACGTTTCGCAATTTTGACATGTTAGATTTTGACCAAAATATCAGCCATTAAAGTTGTGCCAAAAAAAAGTCTAAAAATCTAAGAATTCGCGATTTATGATCTAAATCAGATCCACAAAAACTAGAAATTTGATCCGTCCGATTATATGGATTCAAATTTTAATGTCTGTGGATGCGGATACGGATTTCTGTTTTGAAAATTCTCGGATATTTGATCTATATCCGCATATAAGGGCAAGTAATTTTCAACTCTCCTATATAGACTTACCAAAATATCAGCCATTAAAGTTGTGCCAAAAAAAAATCTGAAAATCTAAGAATTCGCGATCTACGATCTAAATCAGATCCACAAAAAGCAGAAATTCGATCCATTCGATTATATGGATTCAAATTTTAAGGTCTGTAGATACGGATATGGATTTCAGTTTTGAAAATTCTCAAGTCCGTGTAGGGGACCCAAAAGATGTTAACATTGCAGGAAAGAGGGTCACTTTCGACACTCTTGTCTCGAGTTGAATATGGAAGGATAAAGGAGCCAACAAGTTTAGGATTCTTCTAGTGGCTCCAAAAGTAGCCCGACTACTATTTCAATACCTCACACCAGTGCTACTCTGAGAATAAGGACGGGAAGCAACACCATAGCCACCCCTACTAATGCTTTCAACCAAGGGTCCAAGCAAGAATTTATGTCATGACAAATGAAGAAACTCAAGTCAATCCGAGCATAGTTACAGGTAAATCCCTTTGAAACTTAAACTAAGTAATTTAGAAATGTGATGTAGATGATATGTAGTTATGATTTGAAGTATGTTGATGATATGATTTTTGTTATGGTCATCGGTATATGCATAACATTAGATATAAGGAATGTGTTTAGAGTTGCTGACTCTTAGAGGTACATCAAGTGAGTAACAATTTATGGATGATCGCTTGATGTGATTGAAAACCTCATTTAACCCAAGGATTTTCTCAGTTTTGATGTGTTGGACTGTGTATTTGGTCATGGATTTTGGGTCTAGAACCGTCAGTTTCAAGAGTTTTGTACATGCATGGATAATATGATGTTATGACTATGTCAAAGTGTGGATTTCTATGTTAGGTTAATATATGAAATATTTATGATCGTGTGGTATGATGAAATGTTATGAGGAGTCATATATGAACTATGTAATTTGTCGATCGACTAATAATTACTTGATGGTCAATATTAGTAGGTACGATGAAATTCTTTGGTATTGATACTCGTATGCTAATAGATACTGGATCTAATAATTCATTTGTAAGCACTAGTTTTGCTAAGCATTGTGATAGGCCTCTAACTCCGCTTATGGAGGAGTTGTTGGTTATCACTCCTTTGAGAGAAAAGTTGATTAGAGATGTTGTGTATTAGAATTGTGAGGTGAAGGTCGATAAGATAACTCTTGAAACAAACTTGATTCCATTAGAGATGAGAGATTTTGATGCTATCCTGGGTATAGATTGGCTATATCTTCATCAGGTATCAGTGGATTATTTCATAAAGAAGTGTGATTTTGGAAACCTGGGTGTCGACACTTGTCTATGTTGGCAAGCATTGGGTATTGTCGAGCTGTGTGATTTCGGCCCTTAAAGCATAAAGACTAGTGCATAAAGGGTGTGAAGTCTACTTAGCCCACATTATTGATACCACTATAGAGAGTCCGAATTTCAATGATGTTCCCATAATGAAGGAGTTTAAGACCTTTTTTTTTGGAAGAGTTACTTGGGTTACCATCGGTTCGAGAGTTTAACTTTGCCATAGTTCTTGTTCCTGGCACTGTACTGATATCTATCCCTTTATATCGAATGGCACCCGCGGAGTTGAAAGAGTTGAAGGTTCAACTCCAAGAGTTGTTGGACAATGAGTTCATCCAAATGAATACCTTGTCTTGTGGTGCTCTGGTTTTTATTTTTTGAAGAAAAAAGGAAATCCTCTAATTATGCATTGACTATAGGCAACTCAACAAGGTGATGATCAAGAACAAGTACCCCATCCTAAGAATTGACGATCTTTTCGACCAACTTCAAGGGGAAGATAGATTTGAGATCAGCCTACCACTAATTGAGTATCAAGAGTGATGATATCCACAAAATTGTGCTTAAGATGTGGTATGGGTACTATAAATTTTTGATGATGCCCTGCAGGATGATGGATGCTCCTGCAGCTTTTAGGGATCTTATGAACTGAGTGTTTCATTCCTACCTTGACAAGTTTGTCATAGTTTTCATTGATGATATTTTGGTATATTTCAAGAATAATTAAGAGTACTCCGAGCATATTTGGACCATATTGTAGAATCTTAGGGAGGAGTTATATGCTAAGTTCTCCAAGTGTGAGTTTTGGTTAAAGGAGATTAGCTTTTTGGTGTACATAGTTTTTGGGGATAGAATTTTTGTAGACTCGAGGAAGGTAAAGGCTATTTTGAAGTGGAGCAACCCAAGAACATCACGGAGATAAGAAGTTTCCTCGGATTAGTGGGTTATTATTGGAGATTCGTAAAGGGATTTATCCAATTTGACTCAGAAGGGAGACAAGTTCGAATCGGATAAAAAGTATGAAGGTCATTTCCAAGAGCTTAAGTGAAGGTTGACATCCGCTCCAATTCTTGCTTTTCCTACTAGTGGTGGCAGAAATTATATGGTATATAGTGACGCTAGCAAGCAAGAGTTTGGGAGCATGTCGATGCAAAGCAATAGGGGATTGTTTATTCCTCTCGCCAGTTAAAGAAGCACGAGTTAAACTATCACACTCATGACTTGGAGTTAGTTGCTATTATCTTTGCCTTGAAGATATGATAGCATTATTTTATGAGGTCACATGCAAGATTTTCACTTATCACAAAAGCTTAAAATACTTGCTCACACAGAAGGAGCTCAATTTGAGGCAACAAAGGTGGTTAGAATCGATCAAGAATTATGATTTGGTTATAGATTACCACATTGGGAAGGCATATGTGGTCATAGATGCATTGAGCTAAAAGTTATCATCTAGTTTGGCATCCCGAGATTGTTCTTACCTCTCTTGTCTAGTCGGACTCCGAGTACTTGGAGTCAAGTTGGCCAAGGATGATCGTGATGCACTCTTGGCCAAGTTTATGATGAAACCTAAGCTTCAAGCAATCGATGAGGAATTGTGGTATATGGGAGGGTAGTGAGATAATTGTGGCATAATTGAAAAAATCCATAAGAGGGAAGGTAATGAGTTCTAGATTTAGGAGGTTGGGATTATGGTATATGGGAGACGAATTTATGTCCCAAAGGATGAGGATCTCTGGAAGGCTATACTTGAGAGGCATACTCTTTAGCCTATACTATGCATTTGGAAAGTACCAACATGCACTGAACCATTAAGGAGTCGTATTGGTGGTCTGGGTTGAAGAGAGAGATAGCCGAGTTTGTGACTAGATGTCTAGTATGCCAACAAGTCAAAACTAAGCACTAGAAGCTAGCTGGTATCCTTTAACCACTACCAATTCTTGAATGGAAGTAAGAACATATCACCATGGATTTCATGGTGGGTTTGCCGTTACGATGCCATCTGGGTAATTGTGGACCGTCTCATCAAGTCGACTCACTTCCTGTCGATTCAGAACTCTTTTCATTTGGAGAGGTTGGCCAAGTTGTACATCAACGGGATCGTGAGATTTCATGGCATCCCAATGTCCATTTTATCTAATCGTAATCCTTTCAAATTTTACGGCATCTCTTCTAGTGTTGAAGATATCCACTGCTTCCTTATCTTGAGCATAAATTCCCAAGGCTTGACTGGTTATTCCCTTGAATTGTTGATATAGGATGAACATTCCTAATGCACTTTTGTGATGAACAAATTCCAACTAGCTATCCTTTATATTTGGAGGGATATATAGCTTTTGAGGGGGTGGTTTTATCTCCAATTCAACTTTTTTGGCTATTATAGCCTAAAGACTGATGCTACTATAGAAGCTATACTTCTGCTTTTCTATAGTGTCTGGAGGAGCCTGCCAGAACTTTATACAGAAAATCTGATTTTTAGTATGATAGCCCAAAAATTTTATTACAGACCCTTTAATCACTTTCTTGATTAAATCTAAATCTGAAATTGTTTCTCGAGTGATGTACAACAAGTCAATTACTCCGTAATCATAAAACTTGTTTATTGTGGTGGAGCCAACTCCTAGCGATAATGTCATCCTTGGATATTTTCTGTCTCCAGTGACGTATACATTTGGGATGTCTCCGTTGACACTATTTTAAAGTATCTCGATTATTTCTACATAGCCTTTCCAAAACCCCTTATGTTCAAACGATTTTTTGAATTGAACTTTCTTCTTAGATTTTCTAGCAATAGGTTCATCTTCCACTATTCTGACGTTTATAGGAATCATTGTTCTTAGTCGGCTGAGAATTTCGACTAGGTGGTTATAGTTGAGCCTTTTTCCCTTTGCTTGGGTTTAAGGGAAATTTCTTCATTCTTCTACAAGTCTTCTCGGCTAATGAGCCTTCCTGTAATAAAAGGGTTAGCTATATTGTCTTTTGGGTTATTAGAATCCCCTTTGACTTCTTTCGAAGTAGAACCAAAGGTTATTTCTACCTTGGTTTAAGTATTTTGAGGTTTACAATTCTCAGACAAAATAGGCATTTCTACCTTGAAATTTCATCTAGAGGGCATTTCTACCATAGTTTGAGCTTTAGCAGGGGGATCTTCGTCCATGCTCTTACACTCCATAGATTCAGATTGCTCCTCATCTCATATCATATTTTCATAATCCATAAATAGGAAATGGCACTGTGTTGCATTCATTTTAAGATTTTCCCCAATTTGATCTGATTTCTTAGTTAGCTCTTTGATCTGAGACTGCACATTCTCTTGCTCCTGAACTAACTCCTTAAGAGCTAGAGTTATCACTTCCAGTCTTTCAAAGACCTAGATCTTATTTATCTTCGTGGATGGCACGACACAGAGTTATCATTTCTTCTTATATTGTAATTCTATCCCATTTTCGTCTATGGTTGTTCCTAAGAACTCAACCCTAACTTTGTTAATCTCAGCTTTCTTTTTGCTTAAGTTTATTCCATGATTATAAGTAATATTTACAAATTTGTACAAATGTTCCTTAAATTCTTTTTCTATTTTTGAGAAGATTAAAATAGCATCCACGTATATCATGTAGAAGTCTCTAATATTTTTGAAGGCTTGGTTTATTCGCCTCTAAAATATTTGTGCTTCATTCTTTAGTCCGAAAGGTATTACATTCCATTCATATTGTTCTTACAGAGAACTGAATGTTGTTAATGGTTTCAACTCTTTTTTAAGCATTATTTGCCAAAACCCTGATTTACAGTTAAATTTGCTCAAGTGTTTTTTTTCTAGCAACTTGATAGAATAATTCTTCCTTGTAGGGTAGGTAATACCCATCAAATATTGTTATTGAATTTAGGCATTGGTAATCAACAACCATCCTTGCCTTTCCCCGCTCAACTTTTCTCCATGGTTTCTCATCTTAATCTGGATTCAAATTCCTTTCTATCTTTTTCAGAATATTTCATTCTCTTTCCTCTAATTGGGATATTTATTTTTTCAAACTCTTTTGTAAGTTTTATTTTTGCATATACTTTATCTACATGCCATCTTTCAAGTGGATTTTCCAAGAAACTTTGTTCTAACATAGCTTTTAAAGTTGGTAGTTCACTCAGAGAGTGAATTATTTTAAATCTTGGTGAAATTAAGTTTGAAAAATATATAATTTCACCATGATTCAGTGCGCACTCTGATGTTTAAAATTAGTTTGAGGTTTGATATGATATTTGACCATAAAAGTGTAACAAACTTGTGATTACATGGGAATATCCGTATTATTTTGTCTGTTGGCAGAATCACTGCCTTGAATAGTGAGATTATATCTATTCCTAGAAGAAGATCCAATTCCATAGAATTGTAAATTCTAAAGATTTTTAGTCTTTTTCTAGTTTTTGTGTCCAATACTACATGGATTCCTATGGTTATTGTTGTTATTTCTATCGGATTGCCCTTAAATCCTTTTGTAATCATAACTTTATCATTAGGTTTCCACATTTATTTAGGAAATACATTTTGATGAGCCAAAATCACTTGACTTCCAGTGTCTATTAGACAATGGAATAGCTTAGGTTTATATTTTAGATATTCTACTTGAGCTAGAATAACCAGCTTATTTGGCCTCTTTCTAAGTTTTATATCTTATGGAAGATGATTTCTTGTCTTTCTATGATTATCCAGACTTCTCTTTCTCCTATTAAGGCTTGAGTATGCCTAAGGAAAGGGCTTCCAAAGACCACTTCTTAAGCCTTTGTGTTGATTACACAAGGCATGGTTACCTCTTTGGTTTGTAACCTAAAAGGTACTTCCACATAAGATTTATCTTCTTCAAATGGACTGTCCAAAGGATATCTATCCAACTAGTTTTCTATCAAGTTTGGATTGATAATATTGTAATTGTTAATTGTGTCCAGTTCTATTTTTACGGTGTACCATGGACCTATAGTTTTGTATTGGGCTACTATTCACCCTGGTTCCTTTATAATAAAAGGGTTCCCAATGACTAACTTCCTTTCAAGTTCTTCAACTGGTTCCATGCTAGTGGATCTCCTACTTGTAGATGGTCTACTAGCATTATATGTGTCGAATGATTCATCTACATATAATGGTTTTAAGGATTTACACAATAAAATTCCATCTCTACCCATGTTTAATGATGTCGAAGGCTTGTTTTCTAGTCTGATCCTTTCATCAGCGGCTTCACTATGTTCAGAGGAATTTCTAGTAAATTTGTAGGATTCATTCTTGACAATTCAAAAAAAGTTCCTACATTTTCAAATATTTCTTCAATTTCAATTATTTTCTTTTCTTCAAACTGAAGATTGTGCACACTGGAGCTTAGTGCAAATGAGGTCTAGTATGTGATAGTAAAGGGCACATATTCTAGCATGTTCATTATATCCTTTCGGACATATTCATAGATTATTCTTAGTTTTGATTTACTCGATCCATTAACGCTATTGTTATCTAGGGGTAAATTGTAAACTGTACTTGACTATAATAAAGGTTACCTTTGATTATTCCCAAGATTTTATCTCTAGGATCTAAAAACCTATCGTCAATTACTACTAACAAGATCAGCGAGTCAATCTTGCTAGTGTAATTAGCTTTCATGCTTATTCGAATACTTTCGATATGAATATATTTCATTCCATTCCTTATGTCTCTAGGTATTTTGTGTAGAGTTGATTTTACTTTTTTTTTTTCAGGGATTAAACTAATGCTAAAACTCCCTTGAGTTTGTTCCATTGTTTGGGGTGTTTCTACATAATGAATCCCATATCTAATCTCATTCTTTTGTTTGATTGGATAAATTGAAAAAAGAACTTTGAGAAGAACTATAGCAACAGCTAATGAAAATAGATATCTACTTATGTTAAGACTTACAGGTCCCAATTCTTATGCTAACTACTATTTTAGGCATATTGAAAATCATAGAAAGACTAAAAGACTAGAGAATCTAATCAGAACTCTTATGGATTAGAAATGGCATTCAAGACATTAATTGACATAAAAAAATCATATATGTAATTTGCAAGGATAGGAGAAAATCCTTTAAGAACAATCAAGACAAACCCAAGATTAGGGAATCCCTTTATTTATCCAACTAAGGATTAGAAACCTCAAATTCTAGATTTGGCTATTGAACTGTCGCCTAACTTGACTTGCTCATTAGCATCTGCATGCATTATAGATCAATTGCATAGCACATTTGTTATACCATTTGCACCATTAGGACACACAAATGTTACCATGGACACTGTTCCTAATGTAGTATACTTTAGAAAAACAGGAGACAACTCTAGATGCATTAAAGCTACAGCTTTCAAAGTAGGAGACTGTAGAGAAATTTGGACAAAAAATTAGACTAACTGATATCTACTCAGAGTTAAGAATTAATTTCATCGCATTCTCAATTTTTTTATTTTCGGTGCCTAGATCTTAGTGCATACTGTAAATTATTTCATTTGTGCTTCCACTGTTTTTTGGATTAATGGATTTCCACTTTATTTTCACATACCTTTAAGTGATGTCCAACACTTTATTGTGGATTCTAAGGGTCATCTGCAGAATTGATTCTACTTTTGACTCTAGAACTTTCATCCCTTTTTCTATGCGCTTAATTCTTTCACGTAGACTTTGTTTAGTTTGTTCTTCAGCTGTCAGTTGTTGAACATGTGTTCGATCATTAATTGTATTGATCTATCTTATTCTAGTTATGTAAAGTTCTCCCAACCGGTTGGCTATAGTGGTTAGGTTCTTTTTGGTGTCTTCATTTAATACATTGATTTGCATGATCAAAGTTAGGTCATTCAACTGAGAGGCCGTCTCTTCTATAATAGGGTGGATTTGATACCAACAACATTCCTTGCTTATCCTTGAAGTTTTAAACTAGCAAGAGACCACTGAAAATTGATCCGATGGAGAAAACTTTGACGTTCAAGTCAGAAAAAACGGTTTAGAGAGAAAAAGAAATAGATTAAGGAGAGCTGTCTAGTAGCCCATATAGTGTCGTGTGCTTTTTGTAGAGTTGAAGAACGTACCTGGTGGATCACCTCTACACAATATATAAAGCATGCTTGTGCAGCAAATTCTATATATTGTTCGAAGTGTAGAAACTCTATTTTTCTTATGAAGAGATTGTATAAGATTTTTTGAGATTATAGAAAAAATGAATGTATAGTTTTTGTCAATTAGGAGTCCTTGAATTAAAAAAGTCTCGATTGTTATTACAGAGATTAGGAAGGACTTTGGTTGTCATTGGGATTTATTTTCTTATCGGGTAAGATTGTAATAGATTTGTAGTGAACTAAGAAAAGTCTGAATTTGCTAAAAATTTCATTACTTATCGGATCAAATTTAGACTCGCCGCATAATGGGATTTACTTCCATAGTTGCTCAGTGAGGCAAGGAAACAACTAATAGGTCAGAGAGGTGAGAACTAAGATGATTGAGAGGTTAAGGGACGGAGAAGTTGAGGAACCAAGAGACATAAGTAATCACATTAGGTCAAGAGCACGTCAAACAAGGCAGTATCTAACCGAGGGACCAGGGATGAGAGGGGGATTTCAGCTATTGTTCATGACTTAAGTGATTCTAATTTCATAGTATTGGGTCTTGGACCATGTACTATCATTTGCCTCCACTTCTAATATTCGGTTAAAGAGGGAGCATTAAGAGAAGAGTTAAGAATTAGTTATTTTGAAAAACATGGAGAGAAAGTAGTTTTGGTTAAGTAAAATGGACGCAAAAGTGGAGCATTAAATGCAATGAGTGTGATTGTTTTGAAATCTTGTAGAATGGATAGAACTTATGATTGGTGTGTATTAAATGGGGAGCTGTAAAGGGCACAGAAGTGGGACGGTTGTGTGTAAGTGGCATTAAATGGGCAATTGACTATTTCAATTTCGTAGCGTGCTGCTTCATTTTTTGGGAGTTGTATTCAAGATGCTTTCTGTTTTTATAAATGTTAAGGGATAGAATTGGAGTTTCTTCAATTCATTAGAGGAGGCGAAGTTATAGGCTATAGTTTGAATTCATGGGTGAAGAAGCTTGAAAAATAGAGATAATAAAATGTTTTCATCATAGTAATAATTTGGTTTTGGCGGTTTCAAAAATAAGGGGTTTTGTATGGTGGTTCTTCTACGTCCCATTGTAAATGGGATGCTTTGAAGAGCGTATTGGCGTTACGAGGTTCTATTAGTGAAGGAACTGCCGATGAGAGGTTCCATCATGGCATTTAAAGCCCCATACTATGGTGGTTTGCATTGGTGGTGGTCTCAAGGGATCTAGCAATGGGTGAAGACATTTCACCCGTTTGGTATTTCAAATTGGGAGGTAGTGGTGTTGCTACCATGTAAGGTCCGATGGAGATCACCAAGTGCTAAGCTTAGTGTCGGCATCTCTTGGGAGGCATAAAGAGATTGAGAGAACTAGATATACGGAGGTGGAGTTAGGAGAATGAATCTACTTTGGAAGGTTATGATTCAAGACAAAAATCAAACCTCATTGAGTACCTCTTCTTTCTCCGCAACTTCGTGTTTATATATTTAGTTCTCTCTATGTTTCCCACTTCCCAACTTCTATATTCTTAGTATGTAAGCATCATATTCTTTTTGATTCCCCTTGTATAAATTCTGTTTTACTTTGTAAAGATCTTATGGATGAACAAATGAAAGACTTGTTTTCTTGTACCTTATATTTATGTTGCTCTATTCTATTGGTAGACTTGGATGTCAAATTCCCTGGTTTCTTTTTGCATGACCTTTGTCATAATCAAATTTTTATGACATGTTGAAATTGTTCATTGAGTTTTCTATATTTGCCTTACAACTGAGAGTCATATTGCTAGAACCTTTCTGAGACACTCGAATGGAAAGATTGAAAGTCAGGTTTAACTTGTACAATGGCCTCCATGTGTTGAGAGGCTAGAATAGTGCCTTGTTGCTGGCTAAGGTGCAGAGCCAAAAGAATGAGCATAAGGAACCTTTATTGTGTTGTGCTGAGATCACTCGAGGGCATGGTGTCAAGATGAAGTTTGATGGTATGACATCAACAGAGCTCATTGGCATTGTACAGAGAGAGAATTGCATTGCACCAAGAGTTTGCACCTTAAATGTGTATAGTGTAACGGTCATTGCGTCGATGGTATTTGGAGGTATTACGGCTTGAATTTGTATAGCGTATCGGGTATTGCACTGATGGATTCAAAGGCGTTGCACCTTGAATTTGTATATCTCTGGCACTAGACTGAGAGACTATTGTTGTTTTGCATCGAGAGGGTTTGACGTCCTAGGCGAAGGATGAATTGCTCATTGTGTTAAAAATATAATGTTGTCATTGATAAATTGTGAAATAGTGAATGTTCAGAATAAGAGAATTATGAAAGCTACTGATAGTAAATATGCAAATTTTCAAAGTTCCATGTACGGGGTATGGCCGAACTAACTAAATGGCTAAATCGATAGGCTTTGGGGTGGACCACCGAGCGTACCCGATATAGACCTTCCTAATTAGGTGCGAGTTTGCCCCTAGTTGGGGCTGGGTAGTAGCTTCTACTCTTCAGAGTACCTGGTCTAAAAGTTTTAGCCTTGACTCTCCTCTTATAGTATCGGGTTATCTGTCATTGATATATTGCCATTTGGGTGGATGCGGTGTCTCGTGATTCTGATAAGAGGTCCAATTGCTCACGCATAGTGGACTTGTTCGAATCTGGTTGGTATTGTTCTACTCGCAAAGAGTGGATTCCTATTTTGACATGCAATATTGCTCTAAACCCATAGGTTAGGCTGAATGGAGTTTCTTCAATGGCCTTTCTTGGTGTAGTATGGTATGCCCAGAGGATCCCATGAAGTTCATTAACCTAATGACTATTTGTTTCGTCCAGTATCATTTTGAGCCCTTGTAGCATTTTTCGATTTGTTACCTTGGCAAGGCCATTGGACTCTTGATAGGCGACTGATGTTAAACGATTCTAGATCTCCAACTTGTCACAGAAATCTTTGGATTTTTTGTTATCAAACTGTTTACCGTTGCCAATAATTAGAAGTCAAGGTAATCCGAACTTGATGATTATTGATGTCCACACAAAATTCTGTATTATCCTTATGATTTGGGCCATCGGTTCTGCTTCCACCTAGTTGGTAAAGTAATCAATGACGACAATAAGGAACTTCTATTGTCTCGTGGCATGTGGAATGGGCCCAATATATCTATCCCCCATTGTATAAATGGCCAGGGACTCATGATCGGGTAGAGTTCAGTAGAAAGTTGGTGAGGGGCCGAGGAAAAGCGTTGACACTTGTTGCACCTTTTAACAAATATATTCACATCAACTTTCATGTTAGGTCACAAGAATCCTTGTTGCAAGGCTTTGTGGCTAGATTTCACGCTCCCAAGTGATTGCTACATATTCCTTCATGTATTTCCTTGAGGACGTAGTATCCTTCCTTGGGAGTTAGGCACCTGAGGTATGGGTGAGTAAAAGATTTCCTGTAGAGAGCTCTGTCGATAATAGCATATTGTGCGGTCTTTCGTTTGATCTTTGTCGCTTCCATAGGTTATCCGGTAGTTAACCATTGCTTAAGTAGGCCAATAAGGGATCTTTCTAGCTTGGCGAGTCATATGCCGACAAAATCTATTGCGGCTCCTTGATGCTCGTCTAGAGAAGGCTCTTGATGTATATTGTTCAGATCCAAATTAACTAATCTAGAGAGGGTATTGACTCTAACATTCTTTGATTTGAGAATCTGTTGTATATTAACTTTGTCAAATTTGTACATCACTTATTGTAACATTGCCAGATATTTTGCCATCGTCGGTTCCTTTGTTTCATATCCTTCAACTTGCTTAACTATAAGTTGAGTATCAGTGAATACCCTGACATCTTGGGCTCCCAATGACATTGCAGTCTGTAACCCATCAAAAGTGCCTCATATTCAGTTTGGTTGTTGGTGGTTTGGAAGTCAAAATGAAGTGCATACTTTACCTTGAAGTTGTTAGGATCCATGAGAATGAGTTTGGTACCACTTCCCGATGAGTTAGAGAATCCATCTACATGCAATGTCTAGGCTGCCGATGTGCATTCTTCTTGGGGGTTAAGGAGTGCTTGCTAAGTGTGGGTTTAAAGCATGCATTTGAGAATAAAATTGGTAAGCGTCAAACTTTTGATGGTAGGTCTTGGTTAGTACTCGATGTCAAATTCGTCGAGTTTAATACCCCATTCGATCAATCGGCCTGAGATATCCCTTTTTTGTAGGATTTGTTGCAATGGTTGATTGGTTAGCACTACAATCGTATGCACTTGAAAGTACTGGTGAAGGCGGCAAGCCATTATATCGAGTGCGAAGGCCACCTTCTTGATAGGCCTATAGTCGATTTCCGTTTCCTGAAGTATTCAGCTAACATAGTATACAAGCTTTTGTACATCAACCTCCTACCTTGCTAGCACAGAACAAAGGGCATGATTAGAAATAGATTGACAGAGTAAAGTTTCTCACCAAGGGTTGGTTGGAAGAGTAGCAAAAGCAACAAGAGATACTTAGTGAGTTTATCGAAAGCAGCTTGACATTCTGATATCCATGTGAATTTTTGAGACCTCTTCAAAACATTGACGAAGTGTTTGTATTTTTCTTCGATTTTTGACATGAACTGGCTCAGGCCAGCGATTCGCCCAGTGAGGCACTACATTTATTTCAGTGTTCTAGGCGGCGCCATGTCTAGGATAGCTTGGATCTTCTTTGGGTTGGCTTTGATCCCCTAGTTGCAATAATAATTAAAAAAGACCTAGAAACTTGACTGATGTGATCCCGAAGGTGCACTTTACCGGGTTTATTTTCATGTTGTAACGTTTCAGTGTCTAGAACATTATTTTTTAGGTCTACTACGTGACCTTCTGGGCTTGTACTCTTAACAAGCATGTTATCTATGTAGGTTTCCATGTTCCTACCAAGCTGCTTGCTGAATATCTTGTTGACCAATTGTTGAAAGGTAGCTCCTATGTTTTTTAAGCAGAAAGACATGACTCTATAACAGTACGTACCTAACTTCATAATAAAGGTCGTCTTCTCTTCATCTTCTGGAGCCTTGCATACTTGGTTATAACTAGAATATACATCCATAACACTTAAGAGTGATGGTCTGACAAGTTATCCACAAGTTTATTGATATTAGGGAGCAGATAGCTATCTTTTGGATACACTTCATTGAGATCGGTGAAGTGAACGCACATTCTCCACTCGCCATTTGCCTTTTTTTACCATAACTACGTTGGCCAACTATTCGAGATATTTTACTTCTCTAATAAAGCCCGCTGCTAAAAGTTTTTAAACCTCTTCTTATATTACTAATTGGTGCTCTAGTGCGGACACCTTTTTCTTTTGTTTCACTGGCTTACAACTTGTATCCATAGTCAGCTTATGGACAATCACCAAGGGGTGGATCCCCAGCATGTCCTCAAGTGCCATACGAAGACTTTAGAATGGTTTAGGAGGTATTCAATGATGGCCTTGCATAACGGAGACAACATGTGAGCTTCGATTTGGATGGTTTATCTGGGGTTGTCGGTGATTGGGCTCTTGACTATCTCTTTGTTGGGCTGTGGCTTGGCTACTTGTTCAGTATCGTCCCTGAATTTTCTGGTCTCTATTGAGAGGTTCTTTCTAATTCCTTTAAATGGAGAGATGGTTTGCAGAACAGGATCACAATTGAGGGTTGCAATACCCTTTGTTATTTTGAATCTAATTTTCATGTGTTTGGTACTTGGCAAAACCTCTAAACTATTTAAACTAGGGAGGTCTAGAAGAGCATTATAGAGGGATAGAAGTTTGATTACATTGAATATGGTAAAGGTGGTAGCATAATTTGTGGGTGTCCCTAAAGTTACAGGAAGTGACATTCGGGGTACAGATATTTGCTGGAAAGCCCTCTTAGGGGAGTGATCTGGGGATGTAAATCCATTTACTGAAAAACATCCTAATAGAGGAGATCATGGTATGCTCCTTGACCGACAAGAATTCTTCTCATAGTGTATGGACCTATCTTGGCTGTCATAACTAATGGATTATAGCAATCTGAGATAACTTTGATTAGATATTCATTATCAAAACCAATTGGTGGTCTCTTTCTCTTTTGCGACATGGCGACAAGGGCAATAAAATACAGGGCGTGAAATTGACTCTGTTGATGAGCCAGTTTATTTCTCACAGTTGGTGCCAATATGTAAGAGTTAGGTTTAACTCCACAGATAATTACTCCTTCGACCTGAGGGTGGAGTTGATATCAACAAGATTCCTCGCTTTTCCCAGAAGTTTTAAACCCGCAAGAGACTGTCAAGTATTACATCGAAAGAGGAGAATCAGACACTCAAGTCAAAAAGAGCGGTTTAGAGAGAAAGAAACAGACCAAGGAGAGTTGTCCAGTAGCCTTGTGTAGTCTTGTGTGCTTTGTGTAGAGTTGAAAAATGAACTTGATGGGTCGCCTTTGTACAGTATATAAAGCGTGCCTGTACGACAAGTTCCGTATACCGTTTGGAGTGTAGAAATCTTAGTTTTCTTATAAAGAGATCGTATGAGATCTATCGAAATTATAGAAATAATGAATATAGACTCTTTGTCAATTGGGAGCTCTTTGAATTAGGAAAATCCTAGTTGTTGTTACGGAGATTAGGAAGGATTTTGGTTGTCATGGGGACTTATTTTCATATCGGTGGGATTGTAATAGATGCGTATTAGATTAAGAAAAGTTTGAATTTGCTAAATGTTTCCTTCTTTATCGGAATAGTTGCTCAATGTGGCATGGGAATGACTAATAGATCAGAGAGTCGAGAACTAAGATGATCGAGGGGTCAGGGGAACAAGAAATCGAGGAACCGAAAGACATAAGCAATGGCATTAGGTAGAGAGCAAATCGACCGAGGCGGTGTCTAACTGAGGGACTAAGGACGAGAGGGGGATTTCGACCATCGTTCATGACTCGGGTGATTCTAATCTTGTGATAATGGACTGTTGAATCATATATTATATAAAACATATCAAGATTCCAAAATAGAGTACATGATGAAAAAAATTTCAATGAAATCAATAATTCATATAATTAAATTCCTCTAATTGAAACCAAAAAATAAAATAAAATAAAATTTTAAATATTATTATTTTCTAAATTGCTCTTTATTCTTTATTTAATAAAATATTATAACTTAAAAAATAATTATAAAACTTTTAAATGCTTTGGCCAATGGAGAAAATTTCATGCCCTACTAGAGTGTTATGCCTTTGCTTTTGTCGTTACCGTCATTTTCCCTCCTCTGTGTTCTCTATGTGAGGAGAATGGGATTTTTAGGGTCTTGTGGCGTGGGCAATAATGCAAAATTGAGGTGCGGACAGAAGTCCATTGGAGAATCCGTCAAATGAGTGCGTGGCCGGCATTGGTCTTCGTCTCCGTCATGATGTCAGAATCATCCCCATTAGCTCTTCTTTGGCTTATGTGCCACAAAACCAGATTCCACATAGAAAGGTCGTAGGCTGTGACTCCACCATTTGTCGTCCAACCAAAGGATATATTCCCACAGCATACTTATTTCCCTTGATTATTGACAAATCGCAAAATACCTATTTCCCGTTGTTATCGACAAATCACAGTATACGTGTGTGTCTGTGTTAAAATATTTTTATATTAAAAATATTTATTTAATTAGGATTAGGAGTCAGTCGTGTTCAGGCCAAATGCCACTCCATCGTTGCCGGTTGACGAATCAAATTTCGCTGTTGTTCTCGGACGGTCATTGTTATTTTAGGTTGTTCTGAAAGGCTATTAAACAACGGCAAAGGTCAGCTTTGATGGTATGACATAAAAAGAGGAGAAACCCTAAAGCCAAAATCACGGCACAAAGAACAAAACTTTCTACCGCCCAAAGTCAAGACCGATCAGAACTTTCCCACTGCCCAGAGACAAGGCCATTGGACCCTTCTTTGAGTACCAACCAACTCATCCTTCCTAAAGAAACGCAATCCCTACCCTCCCCCGAGGTGAGCCAAAAGCCACCTGTCAACAGCATAGCGTAGAGTGCCGCAACGACAGTGCGATTAGTGATAGCAAGTGTACAGAGGAAATGTACACCCCGACTCCTCGTCCTCCCTACTCTTCTTCTTACTCCATACACTTGGTTTCGGCGTTCATAGCACTGATCAATCTGGGCTACATAACACCCCCAGTTTCAGCCCAAATCAACGTCTGGCCCAAACCAAGGAGCCTATCATGGCCCACTCCGCAGGCAGTCCGAATCTCCCCGGCATTCGCCATCAACGACGTCAACAGTTGTCCAAACCTCTCGACCGCCGTGAAGCGCTACCAAACCCTAGTCCGTTCGGAGAAACACCGCCCTCTGGTAACGCCAGCGCTTAACATCTCAGACTCCGCCCCGCTACTGCAGACACTGACTGTGTTGGTGGCAGATCCGGGGTCGCCGCTTCAGCACGGCGTAGACGAGTCCTACACTCTCAGGATTCCGGCGGCCAACAGGGGCACGGGGGCAAATCTGACGGCCAAGACGGTGTGGGGCGCCATGAGAGGGCTTGAGACCTTCTCGCAGCTGGTGTGGGCCTGGGGAGGGGGAGATCGACCGCTACTGCTGCTCGTGGCTTCGGGCCTGGAGGTGTGGGATGCGCCCCTCTTTCCGCACAGAGGATTGCTGCTCGATACTTCGCGCAACTACTACCCGATCGCAGATATCTTGAGAACGATTGAGGGGATGAGCGCCAACAAGCTCAATGTTTTCCATTGGCACATCACCGACTCCCAGTCCTTCCCGCTGCTGTTGCCATCGGAGCCTGATTTGGCCCTCAAGGGGTCTTACGGCCCCGACATGATGTACTCTGCGGCCGACATTCACAGAATCGTGCGGTTTGGCTTGGACCACGGGGTTCGGGTGTTGCCCGAGATAGATACTCCTGGTTAGTCCCCTTCACACCCTGTGTTTTTTTTTTTAATTATAACCACCTTCTTTGTAAAAAGAAAAAAACTGTTGTGACGATGATAAGTGAAAATAAGAGAATTACAGACTTAAGTTGAATTTAATTCATATTTTTTTTAAAATGTATTTTTAAATGTTATCTTATTAAAGAAATTAAAATCAATTTCCTTTTTTTAAATTAAATATATTAAACTTCTCATTCTAGAAATTTTAAATCATTTTAAATTTTGTTTATTTGAATATATTAATTTTAAATTTTCTATTTGAAAATATTAAATTTGATTTTCTATCTAAAATTAAATATGTTAGTTTTCTTTTTTAAAAAATCAATCTAATTAACATTTCTCTCTTTGTACATATTAGTTTTAATGTTTTTTTTTTGTGATAAGAAAATTAAAATTTGTTTTCTCTCTGTAAAAATAAGCACAATTAATTATCTCTCTCTTGTCTTTCTAAAAATATTGATTTTTAATTTTTCTAAACAATAAATTCAAATTTTCAAACTATACATATTAGTTTTAACTCAGTAGAAAAATAATTTTAGTTCACATTGTCTCTCTCTTGAAATATTGATTTTTAAGTATTCTCTCTTAAAAAAAAATTCAAATTTATTTTTTTTTTTCTCACTAAAACTAAGCACATCTATATTCTCTCTTTAAAAAATTAATTTGATTCATATTTTTTCTCTAAACATATGGGCCTTAAATTTTCTCTTTAAAATGAAATACATTAATTTTCTCTTTAAAAAAAATTAATTTTATTCATATTTTCTCTCTAAATGTATTGACCTTAACTTTTCTCTTTAAAATAAAATATATTAATTTTCTCTCTAAAAAATTAATTTGATTTATACTTTTTCTCTAATAACATTGATTTTAATTTTTTTCTCTCTAAAAATACAAAATTTAGCTTTTTCCCCGTTTAAAACCAAGCATATTAACTTTCCCTCTCCGAAAAATTAGAATTTTCTCTCTGAATACAATTATTTTACTTTATGCTCTTGAATCCAATTTTTTCTCTCTAAAACTCAATTATATTCATATTTTCTCTTTTTAAATTCGTTGAATATAACTACAAATTTAAAAATTTAACAATTGAAAACTTGAAATTCTTTATTTTCAATATAAATTGGTGTCATCTCTAAGATGACAGTTTAGCGGTTCCTTCTCCAATGTGATAATCTCGGATTCAAATTGTGATATAACAAAATATATATATATATATATATATATATATATATATATATATATATATAAATTGGTGTCATTAAATTAAATTAAGTATGATGTAATTATAAGAAGCTCTTATTAATGTAGAATGGACAGAGGAGAGGAGAGAGAAAATATTGAAACCAGTGAGCAAGAAAAGAAAAGATAGAAGAGGCTGGAATAGAGAGAAGGAGAAAAATAGATTAAATAATTCATATTGAATTCAAAATTCCAAAAGCATAATATTCTATAATCATAATACCTAACTATATAGGCAATACTCTAAGTAAGGATAAATTTTGAATGAAATAGCAATTATTCTAAAACTAGAAATACCGAATAACGGGTAACGCTTTCTGCAGCACTTTATACCATTTTCAGTTGCTGCCCCTATATTATTAAAAACTTTATTTCTTATGTGAAAAATATTTTACAATAACTTTAATCTTGGTATATACTTCAGCTGCATTGAGTTATAAATTATATTTTGTATTAGATAATATGTCTCTCATTTTTACTTTTGGCAGATTTCTTTCCAAATTTGTAAAACTCAAACTAAAATATAAAGAAACTAGAAAAAGGAAAATCATTTACAGTGTTATTGGTGTTCTATAGGTCACACAGGATCATGGGCGGTAGCTTACCCAGAGATTGTAGCATGTGCAAACATGTTTTGGTGGCCTGCTGGTAGTGATTGGGCAGATAGGCTTGCATCTGAACCAGGAACTGGACATCTTAACCCCTTGATTCCCAAAACTTATGAGATCTTAAGAAAGATCTTTAGTGACATGGCGAACTTATTCCCAGAGCAATTCTACCATGCAGGAGCTGATGAGATAATTCCAGGTTGTTGGAAGGTGGATCCGACTATTAACAAGTTCTTGTCAGATGGTGGAACCTTGAACCAAGTGTTGGAGAAGTTTATCAACTCCACTTTCCCAGACCTTGTTTCCTTGAACCGCACTGTGGTTTACTGGGAAGATGTTTTGTTGAATCCTGATGTGAATGTGAGCCCCACAATTCTTCCTCCTGATCACACCATCTTGCAAACATGGAACAATGGCCCTAATAGCACTAAGAGAGTTGTTTCCTTAGGATATCCGGTCATTGTCTCTTCGGCAGATTACTATTACTTGGATTGTGGGCATGGAGATTTTGTCGGTAATGATAGCCAATATGATCTTCCACCAGGTAGTGACCCTCGAAATGGCGGGTCCTGGTGTGGGCCCTTCAAAACATGGCAAACCATATATAATTATGACATAACTTATGGATTAAATGAGGAGGAGTCCAAGTTGGTATTGGGAGGTGAGGTAGCATTATGGTCTGAGCAAGCGGATCCAACTGTTTTGGATGCACGGGTTTGGCCTAGGACTTCAGCATTAGCAGAAACTTTATGGTCAGGCAACAGGGATGAGAAGGGTATGAAGAGATATGCAGAGGCGACTGATAGGCTGAATGAGTGGAGGCATCGGATGGTGAATCGCGGAATAAAGGCTGAGCCTATTCAGCCACTTTGGTGCATTAGGAACCCAGGAATGTGTAACACCGTCCATCCTATTTAATAGGTTTCAATTTACTTATACCATGGGATTGCTATGGAAGAAATTGCTATTGTACCACTGCAAGTTACCATTGGAATAATATTAAGAAATGATATTATTTATTCAAACCTTCTAGTTCGTAATTGACATACTCAATGTGGTGAAGCCTCTATAGGATTGGTCAAGACCCAAACTGGTTAGGGATTCCAGTTTGCTTGGACAAGAGCAAGTCATGTGTTCAGTTGGGTTATCAAGTGTTCTTCCTGGGCAAGTGCTGGCGGTTCCTTCGGCCAAGTGTGTCACCAAATTGTTATTTTGGGGCTATTTTGTTTTGTTTCTTTTAGTTCCTTGGCTTGTCTTCTTCTTCCTCCTCTTTGTATTTATTTCAATTATTATTTTTTTTGAAACGGGTCCAAACAAAGTAAACATAAACATGGGCTCGCTTTTTCTCCCTTCCCTACAGGCAGCCTCACGCCTAATTTATCGTCTTTTTCTTTCTTAAATGGTTGAAACAAATTATCCTTTTTTTTTAAAAAAAATAAAATTATGTATATTTATATAATTTGCATCAATTTAATTAAGTACTATTAAAGATGGGTCTTGCTTCACAGATAGTAGCTTCGCTGACTCGAACAAGATGGTGGTTGTAGGGTCTTCTTGATGATAAAACCTACAAAAGTCACCGAAAGGTGCTATGACGGGGGAGATTTCGAGATTCAAGTTAAAAAAGTGGTTTTCATAATAGATATACTGAAAGAGAGAGCTTTATATTGCCTTTTGTATATTAAGTGTAGATTCGAGAGAACATACCTGGTTGGTGGCCTTCATGATTTATGTATAATTTGTATGCATAGAAAGTCCCGTATACCTTTACAGTGTAGAAACCCTAATTTTCTTATGGAAGTCTTCCAAGATTATGAGATTTATGGTGAAAGATTTTCAAGAGATTTAAAATTCTACTAGTTAGGAAAAGTCCAAATTGTTATAAAGATTCATTTTTTTATTAGTAATGGTTAGAGGTCTCATTCCTAATCACAGGAGGTTGTTCTGTGATTTAGAGAAATGTGAATATTACTTTAGTTGATCAAATAGTAGTACTGAGCACCAAGAGGGTGCTTTCCCAGGGACCTAACCAATCAAAGGATTAATCGAGAAGGAATATGCTGATAGATACCGAGAGGGTGGGCAATGTCTACCCGATCGAGAGGTGCATCTCATATTGACGACACTTTTTGGTGCATTCTAAATCATCATATTGTGGGCCTATCGGATCTCAAATCTTATGATAATGGGCGCTGGAGCCATCTTCCATCACTTGCCTCCCACTCCTGGTGTCGTTCAGAAGGAAGAGTTTCAGGAGTAGTGTTAAATTGATATGAATTTTAAAAAGATGATAATGCGATGCATTAAATGTGGTGTTGCTAGTATCATCATTTTGGCACTAGGGGTGGAGTTAATGCAGTAGGAAATTTGAAAGGACATGAAATTTATGAGTGAGTGGCAGAGGCGTAATGGGAACCGTCGGTGGAACGTGGTTATTAAATGTTAAATATTTCTTTGGTTTTCGGGGAATTTGATGAAACGATTTCCACCTTTTGGCTATATATATATATATTACAATGGAAGTTTGGGTTTAATATGGTTGTTTGCAAAGAAAGAATGAGGGAAAGAGTTGTAGTTTCTAGGGGGTTTGAAGTTTTGAAAGGATTTTTCTCTTCTTTGTGGGTTTGGCATCTAAAAGAGTTGCGGTGGTGGAAGCCACGGATATAGGGCTCCATCAATGAAGGAATCATGAGTACAAGATTCCATCATGATAGTAGAAAAGTCATAGCTTGCTGTTCTGATGATCTTGTACCAATGTGTTGCATTTGGTTTCTTGTAGCTCACCATTGCTCTTACGCTTCTTAATTACCAGAGTAGAGTTCAATGACTTGCAAGGGCCATTTTATTTACTCATTCTGCTTAGCATTTAGCTATTTTTCTAGTTTTAGTATCTTATTAGATGCTAAACTAGGGTCATTCAAGAGACCATTTAAGAACATTGAATGGCACATTAAAAGGAAGAAATGATGATCTGGTGAGCCAATTCATTTGGGAAGGCTGAGGGATAAACTCCTTTGAATTGTAATTTTGATTCTGCCATTTTTCAATGTAGTTTTTCCTTGATGTAACCTAGTCAGGATGTATATTGGCATATAAATGTGTAAATGCAGACCTTATAATCACATCCGTATTCTGATGTACATTTATTGTATTGAAATAAAATTTTTGTTATTTACTTGCCAACCTTGTTGTTAAGAGAGGACTGCCTTATCCATATGTAGTTTACGAGAATGGTAAGAAAGGTATGCCACTGAGAGAGTGACTTGAATGCTAAAGTAGTTGGTCGGTTAAGTTGTCAGAGTCAAAGTAATAGTTCTGATTATTCGTGTAGTCATCAGATTTGGTAACTGTTTTGGTGTGTTTGACCGAGTGAATGGGTCGTGTTTATCTGAACAGGGTATTTCTCTTTTTGACGACACGTATTAATAGGTTTAACTGAGAGTGGGTCGTGTTTACCAAAACAGGGATACTTCTCTTATTTACGACACGTTTTGATGGGTTTACCAGAGAGAGTGAGTCGTGTTTACTCGAATGGGGGTACTTCCTTTATTGACGATACTTCCTTTATTGACGACATGTTTCGATGGGTTTAATCGAGGGAGTGGACCGTGTCTACCCAAACGGGGGTATTCTCTTATTGACAACATGTTTTGATGGGTTTAACCGAGGGAGTGGGTCATGTCTATCAGAATGGGGGTATCTCCCTTATTGATAACATATTTCAATGTTTGTTAACTTAATGATCTTCCAATAATATACAAAAAAATAGTATTCTCATTGGTAAACAACTGTCAAAACTATTAAGGATATTAAAGATTACTGGTGGTAGATACGTAAGGTCTCTGAGTTTCTCCGAGTTCCATGTTATTGGCATGGCTGAACCGTTTAGGTGGTTAAGTCGGCATGTCCTTGCACAAACTACTGAATGTATTTAATAGGGGCCTTTCCATTTAGGTGCTAGCTTGTCTCCCGGTTGAAGTTGACCAGTGGCTTCTGCTCTCCGAAGAACCAAATCCCCTGGTTTAAATGTTTTGATTTTGGCCTATCTATTGTAGTATTGTGCCATCTGCTATTGATAAGTGGCCATTCGAGCAGACACAGTCTATCGTAGTTCTGGGAGTAGATCTAGCCATTCATGTAATGCGGACTCATTCTATTCATGCTTATATTTATCTACTCGAAGTGAGTGGATTCCAATTTTCATGGATATCATCGCTTCGTAGCTATAGGTTAGGCTAAACAGTGTTTCTCCTATTGCCCTTAGTTGTTTAGTAGGTCTAGAGGATGCCTTAGAGTTCGTCTACCCAACGACCTTTAACTTCATCTAATGTTGCCTTAAGCTCTTGTAGGATTGTTCATTTGTTAGTTCAGCAAGACCATTAGCTTATGGGTACACGATGGAGATGAAGTGATACTAGATTTCCAGTTTATTGTAGAAGTCTTAAAAACACTTGTTGTCAAATTGTTTGCCAAGAGTGTAAGGCATATTGAATTTGGTGATGATGGACGTCCATACAAAAGTTTGCATCTTGCTGGTCATGATCTACTCTAACGGTTTAGCTTCTACCCATTTGGTAAAATAGTCAATTGCCATGATAGAAATTTTCGCTATCTGATAGCTGGTGGGAATGACACGGGAATATTCATTCCCCACTACGCAGACGGTCATAGGCTTGCTATTGGGGCAGAGCTCAGTAGATGGTAGGCATGGTACTAATAAGAAGTATTGGCACTTGTCGTATTTTTTAACATAAGTTTCCGCATCGATCTTCATGGTTGGCCAAAATTATCCTTGCTGTAAGGCTTTGCTGGCTAGATTTCAAGTACCAAAGTGGTTGCCACATATCCCTTCATGGATTTCTTTGAGCAAGTAATTTCCTTTCTTAGCTGTCAGGTATTTCAGGTATGGGTGGATAAAGGACTTCTAGTAAAGGGACCTGTTGATGATAGCATATGAGCGACCTTGCGCATCAGCTTAGTTGCCTCTGAAGGTGAATTCGTTAGTTGCCCGTGTCTTAGATAAACCTCTATGGGATCCTTCCAGTTTGGTGAATCATTTGTCGATTGGATCTGCTCGGTTTCATCAATGCTCGGGTATGACAGACTCTCGATATATAAGGTTCAGCTGGTTAGACCAAGTTAGAGCTGGCTAACTTAGAGAGTGTCTTAGCTCGTGCATTCTTTGATCAAGGGATTTTTTGTATGTCCACCTTATTAAATTTGTCCATCACCTCTCGTAACTTGAATAAGTATTTCACCATTGTTTGTTCTTAGTTTCATAAACTCTTTTGATTTGTTTAACGACCAGTTAGCTATCAGTAAAGACTTGGATGTTTTGAGCTCCTAATGATGTTGCGATTCGTAGCCTGGTCAAGAGGGCCTCATATTCGGTCTGGCTGTTAGTAGCCTAAAAATCAAAATGGAGTGCATATTTGGCACTAAAATCATCCAGAACCACGAGTATAAGTCCAGCGCCACTCCCCGAGGAGTTTGATGATCTGTCAACGTGGCGTGTCCACTCCAGTAGCATGCATTCTTCTCGGTCATTGACAGGGCCTTGCTCCGAGGAGGTTGAGAATGTACATTCAAGAATGAAATCAGTGAGAGTTTGGCATTTGATCGCTAGTCTTGGTTGATATTTGATGTCAAATTTGCCTAATTCGATACTCTACTTAATGAGCCAACTTGAGTTGTCACTCTTCTGTAGGATTCGTTTCAGAGGCCAGTTGGACATTACCACAATAGTGTGGGCTTAAAAGTAAGGTCGGAGACGTCTAGCGGTAACAACTAGGGCAAATGCCATTTTCTCAATGGGTCCATAGTTGACTTTTGACTCTTGAAATATACGACTGATGTAGTACACCGGTTTTTGGGTGTGAATTCCTATCTCACAAGAGTAGAGCAAAGTACTCGGTCAAAAATTGAGAGATAGAAGTATAATTTCTCACCAGGGATGGGCTGAGAGAGTAATGGGGGAATGCAAGGTATTTTTTGAACTGTTCGAATGTTGTTTGGCACTCTTACATCCATACAAATTTCTAGGATTTCTTCAGGGTATTGAAGAAGGGTTTGTATTTTTTCCCCTATCTTTGACATAAATTGATTCAAAGTTGCGATTCTCCACGTGAGACATTGCAACTCCTTTAGGAGAGAGCGGCTGTGCTTATTTCTTCCTATTTTATCATGGTGCCTACCGAATGCTTTAGCTTCTTCTGCAACGATATACTTTTCTACCTGAGTTTAGAATTCTTAAATGGTGTTCAGAGGATTTTTTTGTGATCGAGATCTTCATTTCCGAAGGCCGCAATCCAGTGAGGAGTGTCGCCAAAGCGATGGAATGATTTAAGTCTGAGACCTTCATCATCTCGGTCTTGAACTTATTAAGAAAGTTTTTTAGGGGTTCGTTATCTCTCTGTCATAGGGATAGAATGGAGGTAGACTTTCTCTTACATCTCGGCTGATCACGAAGTAGACTTCAAACTGCTGCTTGAGTTGTGAGAAACTCTTAATGTTAAGCGATGGAAGTGAATTGAACCACGTGAGTGTGCTACCCTTCAAGATAATATCGGAAGTGTTTGCATATGATAGCGTTCGACATGTCTCTCGATATCATGATCGTCACAAAGTGGGCTGCGTGATCTCGAGCATTGGTGGTGCTTCGTACCTCTCCATAAGGGAAGGAGTACATCTCACAGTATCGGTTCGATGGAGACTTTTAGATCGAATTGCGATGGATTAGTGGCGTGTTGGAAGATATCATCCTATCTTGTGCCAGCACGTTTAAGTTCAGTGGACACTAGCTCTTCAACTTATTTCTTCAAGTTGTCTAGATCTTATCGAGAGATCATTGAGGGTTCTCCGTGTCTTGAAGCCTGAGATCTACATAGTGTGAGTGCCTTGACCTCTTGGAGGAGGATGAAACTTCTTGTCTGAGTGCGTGACTGAGTTCTTTCAACTGTTTTCTCATGCCTTCAAGCATTTCCATTTGAAAACGGTTGACTTGGTTGGTAGAGTGTGGAACATGGGGAGGAGTCGACCAGCCTTGAGGTTAGGCAATAAGTGGCTGGGGATCTCCCTGCAAGGGTTGTTCCGCCTGATATTGCAAGTGGACAATGCTAGTACCCAGTTGATTAGGTAGAGTTATTGGTAGAGGAGGGTCTACGGAGTCGAACGTTTGTCCTCCTACCTTAGAAATGATTTTGGAGGTGTTATTTCCATTCCTCCTTTCGGGTGGCTTGGTGATAAGAGAAACAATAAAATAGGACATTGAGTTTCTTTGGCTAAATAGTCAATCTATTTTCATGGACGACATCAATTTGTTAGAAATGGATTTGTTCCATAGATAAACTGTTTTTACTAACTTGAGTGGAGAATCGGTACTGATGCATCCACTGGATTTTTGTTAATGGAAACACCTACATAATACCGGTTGGAAGTGGTCCGACAGAAGAAACTTCAACACTCAATTCAGAAAAAGTAATAATAAAAGAAAGAATAGACTGAGAAGAATCATAGTTTTTGTGCTGTGTTGTCTCTGTGTAATGTGTGTATCGAATGTCATCTTTGTGAGTTGTTTTGCTCAGTATCTATAGCATGTGTATGTATGACAAATCTCTTGTTTAGAAGTATGAAAAATCTAATTACCTTATGTAGAGATCATTAGAAATCTTTTGAAATTATAGAGACTGTAATCAAGAATCTTTATGAGATTTAGGATTTAACAAGATTAAAAGAAATTCAAGTTGTTACGGAAATTTTCTTCCTTCTTGGCAAAATTACTTCTTGCATTTAGGGTGGTTTATATCGGGTGTAATCATGACCTTGATCTACCAGGCAGAGACGTTACTCAGTAGTTGCTTAATGAAAGATCACTCGATAGTGGCAGAAAGGTCTAACTGAGAGAGTACGACCAAACAGTGGCCAATAGGTTTATCCGAGAGTGTTCAACCAAGTGGTAATCGAGAGGTTTAACCAAGAGAGTTTGACAAAGTGGCTACTCAATCATCTCATGTGTTTACCGAGTAGTCTGTGCGCTTTGTGATTATGAATCTTATGGTTATAGAGTCTTGGGCCCCGGTTATGTGCCTTATAGTTATGGATTGTTGGATCCTGCATCATCAAGTTTCATTCTAACCCAAAAAAAAGTTTAAAAATGTTTTTTTGCAAGCTCCTAAGCATTCATACGAATTAAGAGCCATCGTGGGAGTAAGTCAAGTTTGGCCTTATCAAGTTTGGTCATATTCAGGTCTCCATGCTTGATGCTATGAAGCATGACATAGGCATTGGAAACAGCTTGGTAACTACAAATATATGGATGTGTACAGACATGGTGTTATTCTTTTCAAATAGTGTGATTGGCTGATAATAGGAGCAAAACCTTGTTATCCTATTCAAGGCAAGAATGTATCGTGTACAAATGTTCATAAGGGATATACTAGTTCCTTTTCTGATGCAGGGTTTATCTAGTTTCATTCATCGACACCAAGCCTTTCTCTCATCACAACCGGCAGCCTCATGCTGTTCTTGCTCTCTTTTGCTCTCATTTTCTCTCCTCCCTCTTTCCCAGTCTTTTTGATCAATTTTTTAATCTTGTCTCAGTCCCTTCTCTTAATTACTTCCCTTTCGCTTTCTTATCTTTCTCTTCTATATTGATTTTTGTGTTTTTCTCTCTTGATTTTGCATTCTTTCTATCATTATTTTTTCATTTCTAGGATGAAGAGAGAGAAAAATTCATAAGAAAAAATTTTTAAAAAAAAAATTTTCCCCCCCCAAAAAACAAAAAAGGGCGAAAAAAAGAAAAAAGAAGAAATGAAAAGACATACGAAATATATGTGTGTGTGTGTAAAATAGATTCAATTGTGAATAAAACAAGACAATATCACCTAAAATAATTTGGACATATATAACGAAAACTTAAAAAAATACCAAATAATAGGAATGAGATTTAGGAGATTTAGTAAAATATCATATAGGTTATTAAAAACGTAAATGCAAATTATTTATAAAGATATAAGTGTTAAAAATTTAATTGAGAAAATAAGTTTACATAAAAATGAATACCATAGAAAAATCCAAACTAATTGAATTAATACATTTTTATTATTATTATTTTAATTTTTTATGGATCATTTATTTTTATTTTTTTCTTTTCATTTTTTATCTTTTAATTTAATTTTTTTTTTGTTTTTTACTTTCAAATCAAATTTAATTTTATGTTATGTTATATTATATTATATTTTTTCTGTGATTGACTCTAAAATTTAGAATTAAAATTTTATTGTGATATATTTTCAACAATGAGAAGTGAAAAAAATTCAAAATTGTAATGTGAGATTGAAATTCAGAGAATATTAATAGCCAGAAAAGATTTTTTTTTTCCATCTATAATCCAAATTAAGTTTCATTTGGTATTGGTAAATTAAATTTCACCAAGAATAAGAGGATTGCTGGCTTTTTCTTGAAGTGACGTTGTGCCTGAGCCTGAGCCTGAGCCTGAACGTTTCTGGAGAAAGATTTATTAATAATCTCTACTTTATTTTAATGTGTTTTTTTCTCTTAAAATCATATTTTTATAGTGTTGTTTTTCATTCACTTTAATTATTTCGCTGTATTGAATGAAACAAGCACAACTTCTTAATCCTAGATTCAATAAAAAACATCTAGACTTCAGAGGCTTTTGATGCAGGAGCCTGTATGTCCAAAAAGATAAAATCATATCAAAGTCAATTGGCTTGGCTTTGTTATATGCCTAAGAAGTAAGCATACCAAAAATCCCATGATGTTCATCCCACACTGATCAAGCAAACAGTGCCTAAGAAGTAAATATCACTATCTAGATAAATTTAAGGGCTAGTTATAAATTTGTAAGCCTTGTTAGTGTGATTAACTCTTTTTCGCAGCCGAATATGGTAGTCACTCTAAAGTTGTTTACCATCATTGGAAAAAGGGGAGAAAAGAAGCTGACCTCTCCATAGTTTCTGGATATGTATAGTGGCACTTAATAGGGTGATAAACTCTTTTCTTGTGAGATATGTTCGTATTTGCCTCTGAACGCATCTTGCAGCATAATCTAGGACTTCTGTTCTTGCATCTAGTTGAGCCATTTGCCCAGCTCGAAGAAAAACTTTTGTTTTACCAATCTGAGTAGGGAAATGAGTAAGTTACATGATTTCATATGGCTTCATTCTTGCAAACAATGCCAATTTCAGGGTAGACCATAAACTCTGAAACATTGACATACCTGATACCCCTCTAGTCCCATCCTGTCACTGATGGAAGTGCATGCTGATTTCCCATCACACCTTTGCAGTTTAACATGTGAAGCTCCCTAATTATACTTCCAATGCCAAAAGAACACGTGCAATTTTTTAAAGCATGACTAGAGATAGAAAGTTTCTCAATTGGGAGACGTACCCATCCAGAATATCTGGAGCCAACATTCCAAAGCGGTCAAGAAATTCATCAAATGTTCTTTTTGTTGGATACCCTGCACAACTTTATCCTAACAACCTTTTAGGATACCACCCATTAAGAACTTTGTTAGCCCAGCCTATGGACAGACATCAAAGTTGTCACAACTTTCAGTATGTCAGCAGACAATTGTTGACTTACCCCACATCTTAACTGGTTTAAGACATTGAAGTTCTCAAAGGTACCCGGCTTTAATATTGTGTTGGGCTTTACACACGGCATGCAGTGTCGCTCTGTTGTGTTCAATTTCTCCAATAAAGCTTGCAGTTGTTGCTGATATTTCAAAATTACATGCGAAATTTCGTCATCACTCAAGTTAAGGTAGATACAAAGAGATAACATCTATCATTGTAAGAGTACGGTAAAGCGAGAGCCAGTGGAAGAGAACTTGGATTGTTTTGATGTTTCATCAGGTAAGGAGGGAAAAGATTTGCAACAAATGTACACCTGAAATTATTTAATAGGGCTTGATGTTCTGCTACAACATAATCCTTGTTCTTGTCGACGAACAGATCTGCCTGATATGTAACCTGTTGAACGAATAGAGGAAAAGAAAGTTAAAGCAGAACCAATTTGAAAGGAACAGAAGTGTAGTGAATAATGAATTGATCTCACATCTCCAGCATAGTGGTTGATTGTGAAGTCTCTCCGAGCAAGTTTGGGCTTGCTGAAATGCTTGTGTTCTTATGTCTGGTACATCTTTTGAGCAAATGTCTCACTAGTTGACTTAGGAAACATACTGCAGGGATGAAAAGAAATGTGACTCACAGTTGCATGTTGTTTTGAACCTATTTTTTATTGCAATCATGATGGTTTTCCTGTTTTATGCTTGATTGCTGTGGATAATATTCTGCTCAATTTCAGACTGACCAGCACAAGGTTAACTCCCTCATTCTTTTCCGAGCAGCAAGTTCATGCATCACATAATCTGTTGATATTGTATTCTAAAATAGTGCAAGTATGGAACAACACACCAAGCTTCATCAAGAAGAGCAATTTTAACACCAGGCTTCTGCATTTAAAATCAAACCATTATGCAATCCTTTTTCTATAGTAATACAGTAGTTGGGACACTGTTTTGTCTTGTGAGAGCCAATACCTTCTCAATTAGGTCAAGAACATCTTGGTTATCTACGAACTCTACATAACTCCAATTGATTTCCTCTTTAGCGTACTCTCTTGTTCTATTTTGAATACATGCTGCAGGATTGATTCATCACATAGCACGTAAACATGTCAGATATCACAGTTACACCTCATGTATCTCATTTGAACCTGATTAAAATGCTGTTGCAGCTTTTCATTTGTTAGATTGATACATAGCTGCTCAAAACTATCAAATAGAGTATAATCTTAGAATATCAAGACCAGATGCAGAAGGGCTAATTTCATGATACATCTGTATTTGTCAGTGTACTTGTTGATATTGATGCTTTCAAATCCATATATGTCAACGACTCCAATCAAGCTTGCAACATTGGGGTTGTGGCTGATTGAACCGTTTATCTTATCGGCAATCGTATCACACATCAATGTGAACTCTATCTCAATTGCATAATGTTTCCAAGATTAGGCTTCATGTGGTAAACAAGATCATAAGCATGTCCTTGAAGGTAGATAGATATTGTACCGTTAGAACCAAATCCTTCATCCTGCCTCAAGCTTTGATGTGTTCTTGACAATAAGACAGTTTTTCTAGGGAATATAGCTAAGCATCATTTTAATGGGCCAATGCAAAGCTCTCTATTAAATTGATGTTACATCTATCCGGATGCTGCAATTAGTGATGCTTTCATGCAATTCGTCCCATAGTAGCCCTTCAAATTTCTTACTCTGTATTTTATATGCATTTATCACTTGATGAGATAATGCAATAGAAGTACCTTTAAAATTATAAAACAGAGTTGCCATCAAAAGATCTGAAGCATCTGGTGTTGATGAATGAAACTAGATAAACCCTGCATCAGAAAAGGAACTATTATATCCCTTATGAACATTTGTACATGATACATTGCTTGCCTTGAACAGGATAACAAGGGCTTGTTCCTGTTATTAGCCAATCACACTATTTAAAAAGAGTAACACAGTATCTGTACACATCGATAATTTTTAGTTACTATGCTGTATCCAATGTCTATGTCATGCTTCATAGCATCAAGGGAGACCTGAATATGACCAAACTTGATATTGCCAGACCTATGACTTACGTCCATGATGGCTCTTAGTTCATATGAATGATTAGGAGCTTGCAAAACACTTTTTTTTTTGGGGGGGGGGGTCAGGATGAAATTCCTTTTTGATCAAAGTATGAAGGCCATTGCTTTATGACAAGTAGTTAAATCATATTGCACCAGTTCCAAACCCAAAGCCAAGTTGATCATTTACCCAAGTGCCTCTAGTGCTTGCAGGAGTCTAAGAGACAACTATCCTATGTGATGATGCTCTGGGAAATCTCAAATATATCAGAAGAGATATTGAGTGGAAAATAAAACATGAGAAACGCAAAAACACTGATACAATTGCAGAAAACTAATTTGACTGCAAATGTGCTAGCCAATAAAGAGAGGAACAGGAATGCGAAGGTTTGTTTTCTCTTTGCTCCTAGCAAATGTGCACCCAAGAGAAAACCTCTCTAACTGATTAGTTTCTAAGAATAGCATTATTCTTACCATTATTGATTATAAAGAATAGTACTACTCTTAGTGTCCCTAGTGTAATATGGAAAATGTAGCATTAGTAAGGGTTGGTTTCCCAAACAAGTTTGACATGTCTTATAGTATTTAGGTAAAGGTATTGCTGTGCCAAACTGATGGGAACTGAACTCAACTAGGAGGGTCTCTTTCTGTGGCATCAGCCATTAGCCCCTCCAAAGGAGGTTCTTCCCCTCACCTTTTCTAAACCGGTCCACGACAATACAGTTGCTTAAAAGGTATAAACTTTCTTAGTTGGCTTAGGCCTTGGGCCTGTGTTTTGTTTTGGTGTTTGTTGTTTGTGCCCTTTTTTCTTCCTTAACCCCAAAAAAAGGTATAAACTTCATTAATTAAGAAAATCAAGTCAAGGTTTAGGACTTCGAGTTCAATACTTGAATGTGCATTGTCTATTGGAAGCATAAGCAATGTCTCACAACAAATTCCATTGTATAGAATGGCATCATTGCTTTCATTTCCATACCTAACTGTCAATGTCATTGTCAACATAAATTACATTAGTGAGATTCTATGCTGGGCCAAATTATTCAAGACAAACAGAAGTGAGGATATACCAAGGGATCCAACTATGTTATGGCTTCTTTTCAATGGACTGGAGTGGTCCATCATAGTCAGACTTCAGTAATGATTTTGATGTCCATTCCATGGGTTCAGTTGGTGAATGCCATTCTCGGGTGCTCTCAGTGGAGAGCTTTACAAAGCCCATTTGCCTTCCTGGATGGGATACATACACATTTCTTTCGCTGCCCTAAGAGCTGCATGGAAACGCTCATGTCCAGGCGGCTTAATCAACTTTTGATTATCTATTCTTTCACAACAGCCTGTGCATAGATTGTTATTCCGCTTTACTTCATCCTTAACCATCTGAAAGAAAGATGCAGATATAAGTTACTGCACCACCTAAAAAAGAGGGGGGGGGGGAATGAACGGATCCCCAAGTTATTTCAGAGCCCACAATCAAAACTCAACTTCAGATAGTTATTCAATTAATCAATATAAGAGTGAAGAAGACAGGCTGTCGCTTAAGTGTTCACCTAGTGGAAAGGCTTGAACTGGACCCTGTTGAACAGCATAATTCAAGCTTTACACCTCACCCCCAGCCCCACCACAAAAGAAAAATACCTAAAGGAGGAAGGATATCAGTAGGTCATCAAAATATGACAATTGTACAAGGAAAACAAGCATCACTTGCTCTTAATCGTGAAAAACATATATTTTATGCAAGGCACCGCGAGCAAACACTACTAGAAAACAGGGCATCAACGACGGAAATTAGTGACGGATAATTATCCGTCGCTAATTAGCGATAGAATTACGACAGATTAGCGACGGAAAAATCCGTCGGAAAAAATTTCGTCGCTAATCCGTCAATAAAACACGTGCGAAATTGGCGCAAAATTTTTCGTACAAATTAGCGACGGAAAAATCAGTCAGTAAAACTTTTGTCGCTAATCCGTTGGTAAAACATGCACGAAATTGACCCGAAATTTTTCGCACAAATTAGCGATGGAAAATCCGTCAAAAATAATTCCGTCGCTAAAATTAGCGACAGAATTATTTCTGTCGATAATCCGTCGCTAAAACTCAGGCGAAATTTTTCGCACAGATTATCGACAGATTAGCGACGGAAAAATTTGTCGAAAATAATTTTATAGCTAATCCGTCGCTAATTTCAACGAAGGAATTATTTCCATCGGTAATCTGTCACTAACACCTAAAAAGAATTGTATTTTAATTAAATCAGGGTATTGTATTTTTATTAAATATAATTTTGTATTTTGAATTTTTATTAAATTAAGATATTTTTATATTAAATATAATTTTGTATTTTTATTAAATATAATTTTGTATTTTGTATTTTTATTAAATTAGGGTATTTTTTTCATTAAATATAATTTTATATTTTTTTAAAATATAATTTTGTATTTTTATTAAATATAATTTTGTGTTTTTATTAATAATTTTTGTATTTTGTTTTTTCATTAAATTAGGGTATTGTTTTATTAAATATAATTTTGTTTTTTTTATAAAATTAGGATATTGTATTTTTATTAAATATAATTTTGCGTTTTTATTAAATATAATTTTGTATTTTTATTAAATATAATTTTACATTTTTATTAAATTAGGGTATTATATTTTAAATAGTAAGAGTGAGAGAGAAAATAAAGAAGTAAAAGAAAAAAAAATAACATATAAGTAATTGTGACATAGTGGTTGAGATAATTCAACATATGCTTGAGAACCTATATTTGAATTTGGGTGAGAGCATTTTTTCAATAAAAAAAAAAAGCAAGGGCATGGGCGTGGGCAGCGGCGTGTGGGTGCACGACTTTCAACAATGGATTAACGACCGAAATTTTCCATCGCTAAAAAAATCCGTCTCTAATCCATCAGTAATTTGAAATATTTTGAAAAATGTAAAATTAAATTACCGATGGGTTATTAGCGATGAAAATTTTCCGTCGCTGAAATAATTTCACACTTTGCAAATTATTCCAAATTATCAACGGATTGTTTTAGCGATGGAAACTTTCCGACGGAAATATTTCCGTCGCTAAATTTAGCGAAGAAACTTTCAACGACAGAATTTCTATCGCTAATTTTCCGTCGCTAAAAGGTTTTAATGACAAAATATTTACTATCAGCGATGGATATTTTCATCGTTGATACTCTTTTTTCTAGTAGTGAAGCTTGTACTTTTTAAGTTCGCAGTTCTATACCAGAACTTACTTAGATATACTGTGATACACTCAACGATAAATTTCACTGACCATTTCCTCCCAGAAAGTGTCTACCAAACAACATCATAGTATCACACTTCATGAAACTACAAAGCTCACACTTATGTAAGATTTGTGACTTCCAAATCCCAAAACCTCGGATTTGGGGCTCCCTTTTAGTATTCTCTGCTAGCTTAGAGCTGAACAATCAACTAAATATACCTCTAGATACTGCCCCTGCCACCACCAGTATTTGCTTCCACCTCAACCACTGGGACTACCAACCACCACCAGGACCAGTTGACTGTTGCAGCAGCAGCACTGTAAATGTGCCACTACCACCAGTGCAACAATATGACAACCATGTCGTTGGACATAATGGTACCCTACCATTCAAAAGGAAACAATAACACTGTTAATATGGAAAACATAGTCAAAAGTCAATACAATCAGAGCTAACACATGCCTTCCTTCGGTCACCGCTGGAAACAAAAATATCTGGTGGTCCAATCACTCTTCATTGCTTCTGCAACATTGCTTACAAGCACCAAGCCACTACCACAATAACCCTATGTTACTTATCCACAGCCAATGAGAAGGGTAGTAACATATTTAAAAAAACAAACAAAAAAAAAACACAAAAAACACACTGCATATAAGCACCTATTGAAATCGGACTAACCCCCAACTGATTGCAGGAAAAGAAACCAGTGAAGAAGAAACACAATATTTTGCATCCTACACCTATCAGATGATTAGTTATTGCATCGTTACTAGTTTTATTCAGAAGCAACAAAATATTACTCTCCTATACAAATAATCCAGTCAACAAGGAAAACAAAATTAACTCGAATCCCGGAACTAGTTACGCAATTAGAAGAAAAAGGGATAAGAGATAAACCTGCAACTATACCGGATCAAACTTGGGTAGTCCCAGATAGCCTACGGTAAGAGAACCAAAGAAGTTACCCAAAATTGTCGCATCCTCCACAGCCGACCCTAGATTAAGCCCTGCAACAAAGCCCTCTAAGAAACTATCTCCGGCGCCAGTAGGATCAATTTGGACTGCTGGAAATGGCGAAATTTGCAATTCTTCATCTTTCCTGTACAAGGTACTCCCCCTCCTTCCCACTGGTTATAGCCACACAGCAACATTTTCTTGCTTCCTCGAGATCAACACATGAGGCTTCTTCAGCTGATGCCCTGAGAAACTCAATTCGTGGCAATAGGTGAAAAAAACCACTCTCTTTCTGTCCCACAAGATTCACAGTTTCATCTACAGGATCAAACACTCGAATTAAAGCCTGAATGTCTACAAACACGACATTGCAGATATCGAGAATTCGCTCCACAGTTTCTGGCAGAATCTCCCCTGCAACCCCAACAGCCATACCAAAACCAAAATGCGACGATACAGGAAGATCAGATGGCAAAATTGGATCGCAGGCATGAATTCGTTTCAGGACCCTATCTTGATGACCCTTTGAATCACGTTCGGATAAGAAATGGGCGTGGAACAGAGACGTTATATACGATGCAGATATTATCGGAGGATGAGAAACAGAGAAAGCAAAATCTTCTCCAACTTTAGAGACGTAACTGCAGGAAATTGATAACACATCGAGAGTATTGGAGATAAAGGAGGCTGCGCCGCCAAGGCTCTCGGCGACGATATCTTCATCGGGAAATAAAACGTCGTGGCAATAATTTCCGACAATCAAACCTCGTGGTTGGTTCATGGTATCTGATTTCTGATGTTTTTGCTGCCGTTCTAGCACCATGAGAAAGGGTTTTTCGCTCCAAATTGAGGTGGCGTCGCGAAATCATAAGAAGGGTTAGGTTTTGGAAAGATCCATGCAAGAGGAATGGAGAAGATAGTTAAGTTGAAGATGAGGACGTGGCCTGGGGGTAAGTGAGGGCAAAATGAATCTGTATTCGTGCTGGAGAGAGTGATAACCGCTGATGCGGCGCGCCTTACACGTTAAAAGCGCAGAGCATGAGAGCGAGAGAGAGTGAGAGAGGGCTTGAATGGGAAATACGGGACTATTGATTCTTCGGATGGGTCATGGAAATTGGGCGCGTAGGAGATGAGAAAGAGGAAATCTCCCGTCAAACTCTTTGAATTTTACCATAAATTCATAAATTAATCATTTAACTTCAAAACCTAACGAATAAGGACTTAAACTTCAAATTTTATATCATTTTTAATCTTTTCGTCACTAATAATGTCAAACTATTCGTTAAATATTGACATGACAGATTATGTAGACAGTTACTCACTTGGCCTTCAACGCGACAATAATTGTTGATGTGTCCGTTAGCACTAGACCTTCTCAACATTGTCATATCAGAAAAATACTAATATGACAAGCCACGTCAACATCAGTCCACTTACAATGACAGGGTGAGAGTTGAGAAGTTATTTTTTTAATTAACAAAACAAAAACGATTCAACTAACATTGATGGAGAGACAGAGAGAGAATGCAAGTCATCGAAAAGGGTTGTTTGAGAGAGAGAGAGAAAAGATTTCAAAGGAGATACAATCGAATAAAGTTGTTTGAGAGAGAGAGAAGATTTATTTACTGTGTTTAGTTCAATTTGGGTCTCGACAATTCCTTTTAGGCTTGTGGTCCTAGATTTTTGATTCGTGGCCGTCATCGATTCAAGTTGTTTCCTCAAAGTGGGGTTCTTATAAGGTATGAAATATAACTTTTGATTTACTATTATTGTAATTTCAAGTGTTACTGTTTATTTTTAGATTTCGTAAAAATTAGGGTTTCATAAAAAATTAAGGTGTCAAAAAAAATTAGGGTTTCAAATGTGATTAAACCTGTAATTTTCATTATATCGTTAGAAGATCTATACAATTAGGGTTCGAAATATTCTAGGGTTCGTTACAAAATTAGGGTTTTAATTAGATGTTATTACAACTGAATTATTTATTGCTATAATTTCAATCTGCATTTTCAAGTTAAGGTTTTTAATTATTAATAAAATATTATTAGATTTGTAATTCTTCATTGTATTAATTTGTTAAATTTCTATTAATATTCTGTGATTGAATCTATGTTATATTGTTGTAATTTCAATCTGCTTTGGGTTTTTAATTGTTAATAAAATGTTATTAAATCTGTAATTTTTCATTGTATTGTTATATGATCTGTAAAATATTTATTAATATTCTATGATTGAATCTGTGTTATGTTGTTGTAATTTGCAATTAGGGTTTTTAATTTCAATCTATGTTAAATATTGTGTGTACAATGTTTTAACATTTTTCAAATTTTTTCTTTTATTAGAGATATGGATTCTAGCAAATTTACAGTGACATTCCATCATGGTGGTAAAATTGTAGGAAAAAATAGTTATGAAAGTGGTGATTTAACATATTTTGATAATTGTGATAGGGATAAAATGTTAATATTTAAATTAGGGTATATGGTAGCTGAGTTAGATTATAAAAACCATGTGAGGTCATGGATACCTTTACTTGGAGGTGGTTCCAGTCTAATATTAACTGATTCTACATTGTTATATTATTTGGATGAAAGGGAAAAAGATGAGGATATTCATTTTTATATAGAACATGATGTTGATAACACTTGTGTATTAGAAAATGATGTTGACTTATTTAATAAAAGTGATGAAGACAGTGGGAGAAGTGAAGGCTTTAGTACTAAGATTTTGGTAAGTAGTGATGATGACAGTCGTTCAATACAAGAAAGGAGGAGGAGGAAATGTGCAGTGATGATCCTTTAAAGAGTGATTAGAGGGTAAAGAGCCCAATACAGGTGATGAAGAGGGCATTGTAGACTCTGAAAAAGAGTTAAACTTCAGAAATGTATTTTGTGATTGGGAGGAGGCAATGAGGAGAAGGATTTAGATTACACAATGAGAGAGGATGAGATTGATGATGAAGGAACTGAGTCTATGAAAAAATGTAGATATGAGGAGTTCAAGATAAGTTACAACCTTAGCTTTATTGAATTCAAGTAGGGCCAAATTTTTGAAAGTTTGAAATTTTTTAAAGAAATATTGAAAGATTATGCTATATACAATGGAAAAAATCTTAGATTTATTAAAAATAACAAGGATAAAGTTAGAGTTAGGTGTGTTAAGGGATGTGAATGGTTGGTTTATGCCAAAAAACTTAATGGTCATGAGAAGATAGCAATGGTAGTGACATATAAACCTGAACACAGTTGTGCAAGAAGTTAGAACAATAAATATGTAACAACAAAGTGGCTTGCAAAGAAATGGGTCAAAAGTGTCCAAAATGATCCTAACATCAAACTGTGTACTCTGCAGCATTTGTGGAAAAGGACACAAAGTTCAAGAGGAATTCTTACTAGAGTGAAAAAGAAAACGCTGTTGAAGAATTAAAAGTAAACATTTGACAATAAGAATCATCAAAACTATCAAAAGTTTGACTAAGGATGGACTAGATAGTAAAATGAAAAACTAAGTGGTCTCTTTCTAGTCTAACCTTTGGTTTACTTTTATGTTTTGAGAGATTTTTTTTTTGGCTGGGGAGCACGAACAATCTTTTCTGTCATCATCTAGTGTAATAGCTTGAGAATGCCCATTCCAGCAGAACACCTGGTTAGCTGCAACTTCCGGGCATGGACTAATATTGGCAGGTTTGCAAGTTGGCATAGAGAACAAAGAGCAATAACACCACTTTTAATCTGAACTTAGTGAAATGTTGCATGCAATTTCTCATATGATAGACCAAAGCATTTAAAATTTTTATCAAACCCAGGAAGAAGATATACCAAAATAAGATTCAGGAGACCTGAGCATGAAAATTGCACAAGTGGTAACTGAGTAAGCAAACATGAAATACTCAGATTGGTACCTGGCCGATAACCCAATATCAGTTAAGAAAACAAGCAGATAAATGAACCAACAAGCAGATGTGATGTCATTGAGCATGTGTCCGACACCATAATGAAAGACCAACCATCTTCCAAAAGGCTTAGTGCAGGATTCTTCGACCCATAATATCAAATATAGTGACTGAAAAGGATATCAAATGTTACTCAAGGATATCTCATTCTCGACCCAGTTCCGATAAATGGGAACCCTGAAAGACTTTAAGCTTAGGAAGTCATTAAATGTCATATGATGACTTTGCAAATTATTAGAGTAACCCTATAATGAGACCCCCCACTCTCTCATCAATCAGTTTAGTTGCACTATCGCCTTTAAAACATGTTGGAGGTGGATTTTGACTCTACAAATCCGACTCCTTGTGATTTGAACGGGTACTTGATTAAGAGGTTTGAAACCTGCTAAAAACCGACAGAGCGCTCCGACACTTAAGTTAGAAAGAACGGTTTCGAATGGAATGAAAACAGACTAAGAGAAGGGAGGACAGATCTCCCTATGACTTATGTGCCTGTTGTTGAGTCAAGAGGACTTACCAAACCCGATGTATTGAAGGTTCTTATATGAAGCGCTGCAAGAGACGTGTACATTCGGGGTGTTACAACTCTAGTTTCCTTGGAGAAGATCCAAAGATTTTTGATTTCAAATGTCAGAAATTCAAAATCATTACCATTTAGGAAGTTTGATTATACGGGGAGATTCTTTCCCTTATCAATTAGATTCTCAAAAGTTTCCTTCCTTATCCAAAAGATACGTTTCGTACTAAAATATTATGTTTAATCAAGGTGAGATTCAGTTGAAGATCATCGTCCGAAATCAAAGCACTCGATCCCTTTAGTATTCGGTGGTCGAATAGAGGGGGTGGTTGTTTAGTCTTACCGAACACGCTTGCTAGTCGGTCGTACTATCCAGATCAACATGTTCGTTGTTTGGAAGAGCTAGACCCTTCGTGACCATGGGTATCTCTTTCGAGCACCTGGATACCACACTGACTGTTGTTGGGATCATGTCATAACATTTGCCCCTGACTCATGGTGTCGATTTGTAGGAGAGACGCTATGAGTAAATTTCACTTCTTGAGAAGTTAAAAAGTTATGGAAACTTGCGATATGTGTCTCTTGAGATCATGTGAATCGTCTGTAACTGATACGAAATTAAAGTGGATGGGATATAAATCTCCCTTTTTGTCTCAATCGTTTTATCTTTCCACCAGTGTTAATGCACCTCACCTTTGACTTGATTTAACTTGAAATTAATGTGGTGCAAGAAGGTGAGGGGGTAGAAACCTTTTCACTTAATTTGCATGCTTTTCTGAGAAGCGCTTCAACTGTTCAAAGATTTGAAAAGATTTCTTCATGTCTATAAATAGTGACTATGGGACCTTGCGTTACTCTAGCGAGTTTCTTCATGCCTGAGGTTTTCTTCTTGTAAGAGTTGTCTTCCATGAGAGATCTTCAAAAGGACACTCTTGCTTTGCAAAGCTCAGCAGCGTGAGTTGCTTCTGTTGGTATGAAGTCTCATCAAGAATGGAGATTGTTGGTATGAGGACTCGTTATGCCATTTGGTGTCCGAATGTTGCGATGGGCTCTATCAAGGTTCCTGTTAGGGTCCCTGACTCGGATTTAAGAAAAGAGTCTCCCTTCGAGTCGAGTGGTAAGACATACCAATTGTGTATAGGGAGCTAGGTGATGCAAGAAGGTTTGATGATATCCTGATGTATCCTCAAAATCCCTTCCTGATTAGTTTGTCCCCCCTTTCGACAGTCCTATTGTGTTAGTAGGGTTGTAGATAGTTTTTCATTATTCCTTTGTTTACTGTTTTTATACTTTCTAGTGTTGTCGAATGATCGAGGCGACATAGCCACTTATATATTTCTTTTGATGTAATCGGTCTGACTGAGTGACTTGTAAAGTGTAATTACTCATATAATCGAACATGTATTCATCGTATAGAAATAAAAGAGATTTATTTACTTTTTCGTCATCTATCGCGCCTGTTAGAGTTTTCTCTCGTATGTTCGTTTGCATGATACTATAGTCAAGCTACTTATGTGATCGACTTGCTTGTGTGAATGACTTAGGACGCTTTCCTAATTGATAGGAGCATGCTCGGCCTATCCATGGATACGAACTCAATTGGTGGAACAAATTCTTTTAATGGGATGGAATGGCCAAAGTCCCCTCAAGGAGTTAGATTCTTTCGTTAGGATGGGGTGATAGAGGCCCATTTGAGAATAGATCCCTTCAATAGAACAGGGTGACAGAGACCCATTCGGGGAGATAGATCCATTCGATAGAATAGAGCGACGGAGACCCATTCGGGGAGATAGATCTCTTCGATAGGACAGGGTGATGGACGCCCGTTCAGGGTGATAGGTCCTTTCGATAGGACAGGGTGACGAAGGCTTGTTCGAGGAGATAAATCTCTTCGATAGGATAGGGTGACGGAGGCCCGTTCGAGAAGATAAACCCCTTCGATTGGACAGATCGACGGAGGCCCATTATGGGAGATAGATCATTTCGATATGTGACAAGGATATGAGTGAAAGTGTTAGGAACCAGACGATCGGACTATCAAAAGGAAAATCGTGAGGGGATTACCTGATAGGAGATACCTCTGTCGAAAGAGAAATGATATGACTTACTGATAGTAGATCCATAGGTTCTTTGTGTTCAGGTCCTGGGAACGGTTGATCCATCCAAATTATTAAGGCGATAAGTCCCTGGGCAGACTATAGAGCGTATCTGATAGGGGCCTTCCTAATTAGGGGCTAGCTTACCCTTTGGCAAGAGTTGGCCGGTAGTTTTTACCTTCTTTAGCACCAGAACACCTGGTTTAAACGTTTAACATCTGACTTTTCGGTTGTAGTACTGTGTTATTTGTTGCTGATATGTAGTTATTCGAGAGGATACAGATTCCTGTAACTCGGGGAGTAGGTCTAAGTATTCACGTAAAGCAGATTTGTTTTGTTCGGAATCATACTAGGTTACTCGAAACGAGTGGATCCCGATCTCCATCGGTATGACAGTCTCACTTCCGTATGTTAGCTGAATGAAACTTCTGAATGAAGTTTCTCCGGTTGCCCTTTGGGGTGTGGTGCGGTACGACCAGAGGATGCCATAAAGCTCATTTATCTATCGTCCTTTAGCCACATCTAACATAGTCTTTAACCCCTGAAGGATCATTCTTTTGGTTATTTCTGCAAGTTCGTTGGTCTGTGGATGAGCGACCGATGAGAATCGGTAGTTGATCTCTAACTTTGTGCAAAACTCTCGGAAGTTAGCATTGTCAAATTATTTTTCATTGTTCATGATAAGAACGTGAGATATGTCAAACTGAGTGACTATGTGAGTCCATACAAATGACTGAGCCTTAGTTATGGTCATGTAGGCTAGAGATTCGACCTCTACCCACTTGGGTAAAATAATCGATAGCCACTAAGAGGAATTTCCTCTATCCGGTAGCTGGTGGGAATGGTCCGAGGATGTCCATTCCCCATTGGGCGAACGGCCAGAGGCCTGTTATGGGGTTGAGCTCAGTGGAGGGTGGTCAGGGGACTGAAGAAAATCATTGGCACTTTTGTACCTTTTGACATAATCATTTGAATTGGTCTTCATAGTCGGCCAGTAGTACCCTTGTCGTAAGGATTTGTGGACTAGGTTTTGAACCCCAAGATGACTGCCGCATATCCCTTCGTGGATCTCCTAAAGAACATTGTTTCCCTCTTCTAGGGTCTGGCATCTCAAGTATGGATGAGTGAAGAACTTTCAGTACAGTCTCCCATCGATGATTGTATAATGGGTGGCCTTTCGCTTTAGTTTAGCTGCCTACAGTGGCGAGTCGGGCAGTTAGTTATCTCTCAGGCATGTTTCGATCAGGTCTTTCCAATAGGGAGGCTGGTCCGTTACTAAGACCCTTTCAGGCTCATTGATACTAAGGTATGGTAGGCTTTCGATGTAGACCATTCGACTAGAAGTAACTGAATCTGAGTTGGCCAAATTAGAGACGTATCAGCTCGTGTATTTTTTGAGTGAAGGATTTGTTGAATGTCAATTTTGTCTAGTCTTGCCATTGTTTCACGTAACTTACTTAGATATTTGGCTATGGTCAGGTCTTTAGTCTCGTAGACTCCCTCAATTTACTTGACTAAGAGTTAGCTGTTGGTGAATACCTGAACACTTTGGGCTCCCATGTTGCCTCCGATTCGGAGTCCCATCGGCAAGCCTTCATATTCTGTTTGGTTGTTGGTAGCTCTCAAGTCGAAACGGAGGGCATATTCCACTTTGAAGTTGTCCAAACCCATTAGTATGATCCCGACATCACTACCCAAAGAGTTTGAGGATCCGTCAATATGTATGGTCCAGTCTTGTAATGGCCATTCATTAGGGCTACTAGTGAACTCAGGTTCAGCTATAAGTGGGAGGGTACATTCGAGAATGAAGTTGGCTAAGGCTTGGACTTTGATTGCAGGTCGAGGCTGATATTGGATATCGAATTCACCCAATTCGACACTTCATTTGATTAAACGGCTAGTGGTATCTCTCTTCTGAAAGTATGGTCGAAGGCGTCAGGCCAAAATAACCAGTGTATATGCTATGTTCTTGATCGGTTGATAATTAACTTTAGCTTCTTTGAGTATCCAACAGATGTAATAGATTGGCTTCTGAATAGTTGAGTCCTACCTCACAAAGACGGAATAAAATGTCCTATCAAAAATAGAAAGATAAAGATAGAGTTTCTTACTAAAAATCAGCTAAGAAAGCAGTGGGGGAGTCATAAAGTACTCCTTGAGCTGTTCGAAAGCCGTTTCGCACTCGGATGTCTATGTGAATCGTTGAGATCTCTTCAGAGCGTCGATAATAGGTTTGTACTTTTCCTCGACTTTTGACATGAATCGGCTTAGAGCCGTCATCCGACTGGTAAGACGCTGCACCTCCTTTAATATTTGAGGTAGCGACATATCCAGAATAACTTGTATCTTTTCGGGATTTGCCTTGATGCTACGATAGGTGATTATAAAGTCCAAAAATTTGCCCGACATGATACTGAAAGTACACTTGGCAGGATTCAATCGCATGTTGTAACGTTCGAGCGTCAAAAAGGTCTCCTCAAGGTCAATAACATGAGTCTCAACATTGGTGCTTTTTATGATCATGTCATCTATGTATGTTTCTACATTTCGATTGAACTGATTTTTAAAGATTTTGCTGACCAACTGTTGGAAAGTTATCCCTGCATTCTTTAGACCAAAAGACATGAATCGGTAATAGTACGTATTAAATTCAGTTATGAAACTCATGTTCTCTTCATCCTTAGATGCCATTCGTATCTAATTGTTCCCTGAGTAGGCATTCATGAAACTTAGTAACCTGAAGAATTGTACACCAATTTGTTGATATTCGAGAGAGGCTAACTGTTTTTTGAACATGCCTTATTGAGATTCGTGAAGTCCACACACATCCTTTACTTACTGTTGGCTTTTTTCACCGGAACTTCGTTGGCTAGCCATTCAGGATACTTGACTTTACGGATAAACTTGGCGGTTAGTAGTTTTTGGACTTCTTCTTGAATGGCTTGCTGACATTCGAGGGTGAACACCTTCTTCTTCTGTTTGACCGGTAGTTAACTTGTGAACGATGACCGACAACTCGATGTCGGGCATGTCTTCAGGGGACCAAGCAAAAATTATGGAATGTCATCGCAAGCAATTCACAATTGCCTCTCACAAGGACGCAGACAGGCCAGCTCCAATCCAAACAGTTTGAGTAGGATTATCAGTTAGAGGAATTTCAATCACCTCTTCTCTTGGTTCTGGCTTGTTTGTTGGTTCAATGTCACCTCTGAGTTCTAGGGTGTCAATTGGAAAGTTTTCTTATTCGTCTTTGTTAGCGAAGAGAGCGTAGGGATCGAGATCATTCCGAATAGTAGCGATCCCTTCTGATATTCGAAATTTCATCTTCATATGTCTAGTATTGGGTAGGGCTTCCAACTCATTTAGACTCGGTCGGCCGAGAATGGCATTATACGGTGAGAATAATTTCACCTCATGAAAGGTGGCTTTGACGGTCATGTGGTTGGGGGGAGTCCCCATAGTCACGGTGAGGGAGATGATTCCCTCTAGATTAATGCATTCGTCGGATAATCCTTTGAGGGATCTAGTTGGGGGCCGAAGATGTAATGTGTTAAGGCCCATTCACTGGAAAACATCTCAAGTAAGGATGTCGCGATCTGCACCTTGGTCGATGAGGACCCTCTTTACCGTATGAGACTATTTTGATAGTAATGACTAGAGGATCGTTACGACTAGGGTTAACTTCGATCAAATCATCATCATCGAATCCGATATTTGGTCTTTTTCTCTTAACTATGGTCCTACTTTGTTTGGTAACAAAAGGTTGGTGAAAAAGACCGGTAATTAGTCTATTTTCCACGGACGACACCAATCTGTTGGATGTGGGTCTTGCCTCCGTAGATTTGCCTCCTTGCGACTCAAATGGGTGCTTGATTAAGAAGCTTAAAACCTACAAAAGACCACCGGAGGGTGTTCCGGTTTGGGAGGTTCCGATACTCAAGTCAGAAATACCTGTTTCGAATGGAACGAAAACAGACTAAGAGAAGAGATGACGAATCTCCCTATGACTTGTGTGCTGGATGTTGAGTCAAGAGGACTTACTTGACCTGATGTATTGAAGGTTCTTATATGAAGCACTGCAAGAGACGTGTGCATTTAGGATGTTACAATCCTAGTTTCCTTATGAGGAGATCCAAAGATTTTGGATTTCAAACATCAGAGATTCGAAGTCATTACCAATCTAATTGATTAGATTCTTAAGAGTTTCCTTCCTTATCTAAGAGATATGTTTCGTACTAAAATATAAAACTTAATCAAGGTGAGATTTGATAGAAGATTACCATCCAGAAGTCAAAGCACTCGGTCCCTATAGTATTCGGTGGTCGAATAGAGGGGGTGGTCGTTCGGTCTTACCGAATGTGCTTGCTAGTCGGTTGTATTATCCAGATTGATATGTTCATTGTTTAGAAGAGCTGGACCCTTCATGATCATGGGTATCTCTTTCGGGCACTCGGATACCACACTGACTGTTATTGGGATCATGTCTCATCAAAACACAAACTAGACAAAACATAACCACCTCCACCAAGTCATTAAAACTCAAACTATCCTCCAAAGCTTTCTATGAAGGAAGTGCTGAATTTTGTTATGTTTGGATGAGGTTGGTGAGAGAAAAATTGAAAGCGTAGAATTGATTGAGACCACCAAGGAAAAGGTGAGAATAATCTAGGAAAGAACGAATGTGACTCAAGATTGGCAAAAGAGTTATGTCGATAAAAGAAGATGACCTCTAGACTTTAACATGGTAGATATGGTATTTTTGAATGTATCCCCATGGAAAGGAGTAATCCAGTTTTGGAGTAGGAAAAATTGAATTCTCGCTATGTTGGGCCTTTCAAGATCCTTGAGAGGATATGAAAGGTAGCCTATCATTTGGAGTTATCTCGAATTTAGAGAAAATTTATGGTGTCTTTCACGTGTCTATGTTGAAGAAATACTATCCGGACCCTTCACATATTCTAGAGACTCCCCTGATTGAGCTAAACGAGAATTTGAGCTTTAAATTTTAACCAATAGCCAATCTTAATCAACAGATAAAGAAGTTGAGAAGTAAAGAGGTACACATAGTCAAGGTGCAATGAAAGAGTGACAAAGTGGAAGAAATGTTTTGGGAACCCGAGGATGCCATGAGGACGCAATATCCCTACTTTTTTGACATGTAATTTTTATTTAAATTTCGAAAATGAAATTTCTTTTTAGGAGGGTTAAGTGTTATAATACCAAAAAATTTGATATTAAAATTTTTAATAATTTTTTTTATGTAATTCTGAAAAGATTTGAGATTGTATTGGTTATAATGTATTAAAAAAAAGGTTTATGAATCTCCTTTTGATGAGTTACTATAATACATAGAGAAGGTCGACACATTTTGATAATGAGTTGATATGATTTTTCTGTAGCAACATTTTTTGGAAGTTAAATCATTGTGGATTGATATATAGTTAAGTGAGGGTCGATTTGTTCTGAGGAGATTTGTCTCAGAAATGAACTTTTGAGTGTATTGGTATATCATCTTACCCTAAGATGCAGATTGATACATATATGTCCTTCGGTCGATATACTAAGTTGCTGGGTTGATATGTTTAAACTCTGTAGTAAAATTCTGAGAGTAGGTTATTATATATCGATATATCAAATATAATGGATCACTATAAATACTATCCTAGGTCGATATACATAAGACTTTAGGTTGTTATATGCAATCTCTGTAACACCGACACTACAGTGTCTGTATTGTATTCCTGTAATTGAAATTAATTAAAATATTTCCTCCGTTTATATATATATATAGCTATAGAAAAATTTTATTTTTTTTTTGATTTTTGATTTTGGGGTATTAAATTGAATTTTCGGTATATTTTAAAATGCTGCGTCCATAATTCTCAGTAAATCTTATTTCTACGAAATTTATATTCTAGAAAAAAGTGGATATAAAAATATATATATATTGATATTTATTAATTTATTTAAATTTGTAAAAAAAAAAAAAAAAAAAAAAGGGAGAAGGGGCAAAACGCGGCGTTTTGCCCCAAATCCAATTAGGGCTTTTAGCCCTAATCTTCTTTCGTCTCTCTCTCATTCTCTCATCCCCCCCGCGGCGCTTCCTCCTCCGCCGCCGCCTCCACCGCGAGTTGCCACACGCCACCGCATCTCCTCTCCACCGCCACCTCTCTCTATCACTTTCTGTCTCTCTCTATTTTGCTCTCTCTCTACTCCTTTTTTCCCGCGGCTCTCTCTCTCCGTCTCGATCTTCCTCCACCGCGAACGTTCGCGTTCTCCGCCCTCCTTGCCGCCGCGAACAGCCACCGCACACCACCCTCGTCTCTTCCTCACAGTCACTCTATCTCTCTCCTTCTCCCTCTCGGCTTCTCTCCCTTACCCGCGAGTCTCTTTCTCTCCCTCTCGCGGATTCTCCGCCACCACGGTCCTCCACCGCCAACTCGTCGACCACACATCTTCCACTCTCTACCTCCCTCTCTGTCTCTCAGTCTCTCTCTCGCTCTGCTACTCCCTGCGCGCGCAACATAGCGCGACTGCTCGCGCGAGACAGCTCGCAACATAGCGCGACTGCTCGCGCGAGACAGCCCCTACGAGCGCGTGACCCCGCGTGAGACAGCCCCCCTCCTGCGCGCGCGCCAGCATGCGACAGTCCCTGCGCGCGCCTGCACGCGCTACAGCTTCTGCACGCACGGCTGCAGCTCCTTCCCTGCTCGCGTGCCTTCTGCCACCCTTGCAGAGCCCAAATCGACAGCCTCTGTCAGAAACCCTAGGCTGAGCTACGATTCCTTCTGTGTGCAGGTAAGGGCTGAGTTAAATCTTAGTTCTAAGGTTTTGATTTCCATAGTGATTAAGTCTAATTGCTAAAATTTGCTTCAATTTGGAGACATTGCAAGTCTTGGAATGAATCGAATGGCGCACGGACGCTAGAGTTGCAAATTGTGAAACCCTAGGTAAGAGAAATACTAGTCTCTTAAATGATTGAATGAGTTAGACCGAATCTAGTATGAGTGTTTTATATATGTCTTGAAAATGTGTGGAATTTGAAGAGAATGTATTTTCCTGAAAATTTATATGTGATTTCTAGGGTTACATCTAAATTCTATATGAATTTAGGCGGATTAATATGAAAGAAACGTGTTTGATGAAATTAGAACTTTGTTAAGTTAATTAGAATAATTCTCTTGAAGTTTAATTTAATGTATGCATGAAAATAGTGGGAAATTGGGATTTGAGCTTAAGGATTGATGCATTCTTTTACATTATAAGTTGTTTTGCATATAGGTAATGCAAATACAATCCCTGTATTATGAAAATAGACTTCATTACGTTGAAAATGATATAGACTTTGAAACATTTGGATGAGAATCAGAAAGTTTATGATTTTTCAAGGAATTTATATTTTGGGAGAAGATTTATTATTTTATGGTAAATTCCGATATTGAATGATTTTTAGGATTTCATTAGACTAAATTTTCAATGTGTTACTTATTTATAAATGAAATGCAATTGATGACATTAGAGTGTATTCATGAATTGAAGAATTGAGGTTTGTACAAAAATTAGAGAAAATGGCAATTGATGACATAATTATGGCTTTGTATTAGAAAAGGTCAATCGAGGATCGAGTAAGATTTCAATTGATTGAATTGTGAGTATATGCAAGTGTATATGGGCTGAAAAGTGTGCATAATTTTTGTGATGCTGTGAATGTACATGGATGTATAATTGAGGTCGAGGTGTGAGAAATATGTGATGTGTTATAATTGTAGTAACTTGCTTGGAGACTGATCGAGGGGAGCACAGTTTCGACACTTGTTGTGCATTGTAGGGAGTGATTGATCCTCCCGTATACGGTGAGTGAGATTTATTTCAATGTTTTCGTTTAATATGTAAACCCTGCTTTACAACAGTTTGATAAATAAGCATGATTTATCGTGTGCTTGAAATGTTTTGACTGGTATTGGAAATGATTTTTGTGAACCGATGGAGTGTCCAAAAATTTGGTTGAATTATGAAAAATATGCATCCATGTGGTGGAAATGTAAAAATGTGCCATTTTATGCTATATGTTGCATTTGGTTTGTGAACCTGATTTACGACACATATTTGATATGATATTTATTTTGGCCTTGAGGGATTTGATATGTATTGTTCCGTAGCTACGAAGGACACCGTGAGAGGCGCTTGGGTGGCGTCCGGATATGCCTATGCCTGGGGTATCCCATGAGTTGTCGAGATTATATTTACGATACGGTACTAGTCAGGTTGAACCCGAAAGGGGGAGGATTTGGATGCTATCCAAGTCTAGCACCTGGACGAGGTCCGTCGCCAACGCTGGGGTAGAGAACACTTTAAATAAAATCGCATATAACACCCCCGGTGCGCCTATCATAGGTCGAGGTAGACCTCTGCCATGACACTTTCGGCTGGCAGCTCTATGATTTTAATGACAGTGTTTTGGATGCATATTTGACTTGATAATGCGTGTAAATGATATATTATTGAAATGAAAAGCATGATGATTTGAAATATGATTTGTATACTTATGCTTTGACACTCCAGTTTCACACCCCATATTACACGATTACATTGACCCACTCACTCACTGAGTATTCTTCCCTGAGTACTCACCCCTCATCTTTGCCTCCCCAGACAGGATTATGGCGCTAGGGCGATGCATTTGGCTCTAGAGGCTTGATAGCTTGATGGTAGGTTTTGGTGTTTACGACGGTGAGATAAAAGTTTAATTTAAAAGATGAATTTCGTATTTATTGTCGACCCTGCGTGGTCTTGTTGAGATCCGTAGTTGGCCGTGTACTTATTCTGGGATGACTGTATAATTTATGTATGTTTATTTGCGAAACTCTCATATTTCATTTGCATCGAGGCTATTGTATGTATTTGAATAATACTTGGGAAAAATTATTATAAATTGTATAAAAACTTAAGCCCGCTCGGTGTAACGGCTGCTCATGCTCTAGTTGGGCATGACAGTAGAGGTCTGTGGCTAGGATTGCTAATAGTTTATTTAGCCTGGCATCGTCCTGGATGTCTGCTGTGGTTGGTGGGTTGTTGTGAGGCCGGGATGACCCTTTTATTTAAATTTCAGGATGATTTTGTATTTTTACAGGATTAAACAGGTGGAATTGTACATGAGAGACCTCCGATTTATAGGGAGGTTCTGCCCGATTTTCTGTAGAATTACTGCCGGCATCCAGGGCAACGGGTGGCTGTTCACGATTCCCGGTTCGGGGCGTGACAGTTCGGTTGGTATCAGAGCTCTAGGTTGAGAACTATATAGGAAGACAGTCTTAAAAATATTCCCAAGTGTGTTGTGCTTAAAGTTCTCATTGCATGAGAGCTGTTGAGAGACTCCTCAATGGTGATGCCCTCACTTGGTGGGAGGCTATTTGTGACGAGGCTATTGACTCACTGCGGTAGGAGTACTTTTTGAGGGAGTTCGACCGCAGATATTTTACGGAGCCCTAGTAGGACCATAGAGGGTTGAGACCCAGACGAGCCAGAGCTCGAAGTGGGGTAGGACTTCTAACTTTTAGGGAAGCCCCTCTCACTTTGCATCAACACAGTTTGGACAGGGACCACGTCCCTATAGTTTTAGAGTATAGGCCCCTAGTGCCTCTAGTTATTCCACAGCACTGCACCATCCTATCTGCCGCGATTGCAACTGATGTCATTTTGGAGCTTGCGGAGCTCCCTTTAGATGCTTCTAATATGGGAAGTAAGGACATATTTGTAGCTCTTGTCCTGACCTAGGTTTCAGAGGTCAGGTGTCACAGACACACATGGGTGGACCATGGACAGATCAGTAGGGAGTACCTGCACACTCAGTACACACCGCTCCATGGACTGCAGCCAGGAGCAACACTGCACTAGGCTTTTCACTATAGGAGCCGAGGGCACAGGCTCACGTGTATGTTACGACTCAGGAGGATGCTTAGGCGAACCCAGATACGACCATGGGTAATCCTCCAGTAGATTCTTTTGTTTAGGAGTTTATAGATACTCTCATTGTTGAAATCATGTATATCATGATAGCTATGTACCGTTTTGACTAGTTAAAGCTCTAGAAGCTTAACTATTGTGATCCTCTTTTGAAACCATGCATCTCATGATGATATGTACGGTTATGACTACTTGATATATATATATCGTATATCTTTTGCGTATCCTATATGGGTTCTTTTTCAATTTCTCGCATCATGAGTACTATGAAAATATTCAGAGTCGATGCCCGTGTTCTTATTGACACTGGTTCAGATTATTTTTACGTGAGAGTATTATTTCGCTTGACAGTTGGGTAGACTGTTATCGTCGCTAGATGGGGAGCTACTAGTTATCACTCCTCTTGATGAGCAATTGGTCAGAAAATTCAGTGTATAGAGAGTGCTTATCTCTCTTGTTTGACGGGACCCCGTATATTAAGAGTTAGTTTGGTTAGCGATGATCGAGCAGCATTACTAGCTTGATTTGAAATGAGGCCGACCTTGCTCAACCACATTAGAGAGATTTAGGGAGCAAATGAGGAGTTTCAAGGTGTTCTTGATTGATCTGTAGAGATGATGACAGAGAGTTCTGAGTCCGTGATGATGGACTAGTAGTATATCGATAGCGAGTTTGCACTCCCGCCGACAGTGAATCTTCGTAGAGATATTCTAGAGGAAGTTCATTCCTCCATTTACGTTATGCATTTGAGAGGTACAAAAATGTACCTAACTATCCGAGATAGTTATTAGTAGTCTGATATAAAGAGAGAGTTCGTTGCTTGATGTCTGGTTTGTCAGTAGATGATGGCCAAGTATCAGTGACCCACAGGCGCCTTGCAGCCTTTTTCCATTCCCGAGTGGATGTAGAAACACGTCACAATGGATTTTGTGACAAGGATTGCCACAGACTTTAGCACGACACGATGCTAATTGGGTGATCATTGATAGACTCACCAAGTCCGCACAGTCTATTCCGATTCATGCTGATTATTCCTTAGAGGTATTAATAAGCCTCTATATTGACACGATTATCAGGTTTCATGGGGTATCAATGTCAATAGCATCGGACAGAGACCCCAGATTCATTTCTAGATTTTGGTCCAGATTATAGGGATTTCCAGAGTAGTTGGGATCGACATCTTCTACTGGTTAGGCCAGTATCAGGATGTCCCATATGAGGCACTGTATGACAGGGAGTGCCGAACCCCGATATGTTAGGGTGAGGTCGTAGAACGACATCTCAACAATGTTGAGTTGATTTGGAAATGAAAGATAAAGTTAGGGTCATCCGTGGGCGGCTCCCAGGACCGGTAGAAGGTATATGCCGATCATAGACGGCGACACCTTGAGTTTGCCACAGGAGATATGATTTTCTCGATGGTATTTCCTTTAAAAGGAGTTATACTGTTCAGGTAGTGGGACAATCTGAGTCCCAGATATATTTGTACCCTTCCGTATCCTTGAAAGGGTTGGAAGTGTGGCACATAGATTGGAGTTGCCAAATGAACTATCTCGTATTCATGATGTCTTTCATGTCTCAGTACTAAGGAAATACCTAGCTGATCCTTCTCATGTACTTGAGCCTTCACCTGTTGAGTTGCGTGAGGACCTTAGTCTTCTAGTTCAGCCCGTGGCTATTCTAGATCAGCAGGTCAGAAAGCTGCGGAGCAAGGAAGGTTCATTGGTCAAAGTCTTGTGGAGGAGTGATCAAGTTGAGGAAGAAATCTTGGAGCCCGATGAAGCTATAAGGAGACAGTACCCTCATTTGTTTACTGTTTAGCTTCCTTATAGTTTCGAGGACGAAACTTGTTTTTAGGGGGTTAGAAAATATAACACCGATACTACGGTGTCCGTATTGTACTCCTGTAATTGAAATTAATAAAAATATTTCCTCCGTTTATATATATATATATATAGATATAGAAAAATTTAAATTTTTTTTTTGATTTTTGATTTTGGGGTATTAAATTGAATTTTCGGTATATTTTAAAATGCTGCATCCGTAATTCTCAGTAAATCTCATTTCTACGAAATTTATATTCTAGAAAAAAGTGGATATAAAAATATATATATACTGATATTTATTAATTTATTTAAATTTGTAAAAAAAAAAAAAAGGGAGAAGGGGCAAAATGCGGCGTTTTGCCCCAAATCCAATTAGGGCTTTTAGCCCTGATCTTCCTTCGTCTCTCTCTGATTCTCTCATCCCCTCCCGCGGCGCTTCCTCCTCCGCCGCCGCCTCCACCGCGAGTTGCCGCACGCTGTCACAGCTCCTCTCCACCGCCACCTCTCTCTATTACTTTTTGTCTCTCTCTATTTTGCTCTCTCTCTACTCCCTCTTTCCCGCGGCTCTCTCTCTCTGACTCGATCTTCCTCCACCGCGAACGGTCGTGTTCTCCGCCTTTCTTGCTGCCGCGAATGGCCACCGCACACCACCCTCGTCTCTTCCTCACAGTCACTCTATCTCTCTCATTCTCCCTCTCGGCTTCTCTCTCTTACCTGCGAGTCTCTTTCTCTCCCTCTTGCGGATTCTCCGCCACCGTGGTCCTCCACCGCCAACCCGTCAACCACCCATCTTCCACTCTCTACCTCCCTCTCTGTCTCTCAGTCTCCCTCAGTCTCTCTCTCGCTCTCCTACTCCCTGCGCGTGCAACATAGCGAGACTGCTCGCGCGATAGCGTGCGACTGCTCGCAAGAGACAGCCCCTACGAGCGCGTGACCCCGCGCGAGACAGCCCCCCTCCTGCGTGCGCGCCAGCACGCGACAGTCCTTGTGCGTGTCTGCAGCGCGCGACAGCTTCTGCACGTGCGGCTGCAGCTCCTTCCTTGCTCGCGTGCCTTCTACCACCCTTGCAGAGCCCAAATCGACAGCCTCTGTCATAAACCCTGGGCTGAGCTACGATTCCTTCTGTGTGCAGGTAAGGGCTGAGTTAAATCTTAGTTCTAAGGTTTTGATTTCCATAGTGATTAAGTCTAATTGCTAAAATTTGCTTCAATTTGGAGACATTGCAAGTCTTGGAATGAATCGAATGGCGCACGGACGCTAGAGTTGCAAATTGTGAAACCCTAGGTAAGAGAAATACTAGTCTCTTAAATGATTGAATGAGTTAGACCGAATCTAGTATGAGTGTTTTATATATGTCTTGAAAATGTGTGGAATTTGAAGAGAATGTATTTTCCTGAAAATTTATATGTGATTTCTAGGGTTACATCTAAATTCTATATGAATTTAGGCGGATTAATATGAAAGAAACGTGTTTGATGAAATTAGAACTTTGTTAAGTTAATTAGAATAATTCTCTTGAAGTTTAATTTAATGTATGCATGAAAATAGTGGGAAATTGGGATTTGAGCTTAAGGATTGATGCATTCTTTTACATTATAAGTTGTTTTGCATATAGGTAATGCAAATACAATCCCTGTATTATGAAAATAGACTTCATTACGTTGAAAATGATATAGACTTTGAAACATTTGGATGAGAATCAGAAAGTTTATGATTTTTCAAGGAATTTATATTTTGGGAGAAAATTTATTATTTTATGGTAAATTTCGATATTGAATGATTTTTAGGATTTCATTAAACTTGATTTTCAATGTGTTATTTATTTATAAATGAAATGCAATTGATGACATTAGAGTGTATTCATGAATTGAAGAATTGAGGTTTGTACAAAAATTAGAGAAAATGGAAATTGATGACATAATTATGGCTTTGTATTAGAAAAGGTCAATCGAGGATTGAGTAAGATTTCAATTGATTGAATTGTGAGTATATACAAGTGTATATGGGCTGAAAAGTGTGTATAATTTTTGTGATGCTGTGAATGTACATGGATGTATAATTGAGGTCGAGGTGTGAGAAATATGTGATGTGTTATAATTATAGTGACTTGCTTGGAGACTGATCGAGGGGAGCACAGTTTCGACACTTGTTGTGCATTGTAGGGAGTGATTGATCCTCTCGTATACGGTGAGTGAGATTTATTTCAATGTTTTCGTTTAATATGTAAACCCTGCTTTACAACAGTTTGATAAATGAGCATGATTTATCGTGTGCTTGAAATGTTTTGACTGGTATTGGAAATGATTTTTGTGAACCGATGGAGTGTCCAAAAATTTGGTTGAATTATGAAAAATATGCATCCATGTGGTTGAAATGTAAAAATGTGTCATTTTATGCTATATGTTGCATTTGGTTTGTGAACCTGATTTACGGCACATATTTGATATGATATTGATTTTGGCCTTGAGGGCTTTGATATGTATTGTTCCGTAGCTACGAAGGACACCGTGAGAGGCGCTTGGGTGGCGTCCGGATATGCCTAGGCCTGGGGTATCCCACGAGTTGTCGAGATTATATTTATGACACGGTACTAGCCAGGTTGAACCCGAAAGGGGGAGGATTTGGATGCTATCCAAGTCTAGCACCTGGACGAGGTTCGTCGCCAATGTCAGGGTAGAGAACACTTTAAATAAAATCGCATATAACACCCCCGGTGCGCCTGTCATAGGTCGAGGTAGACCTCTGTTAGGACACTTTCGGCTGACAGCTCTATGATTTTAATGACAATGTTTTGGATGCATATTTGACTTGATAATGCGTGTAAATGATATATTGTTGAAATGAAAAGCATGATGATTTGAAATATGATTTGTATACTTATGTTTTGACACTCCAGTTTCACACCCCATATTACACGATTACATTGACCCACTCACTCACTGAGTATTCTTCCCTGAGTACTCACCCCTCCTCTTTGCCTCCATAGACAGGATTATGGCGCTAGGGCGACGCATTTGGCTCTAGAGGCTTGATAGCTTGATGGTGGATTTGGGTATTTACGACGGTGAGATAAAAGTTTAATTTAAAAGATGAATTTCGTATTTAATTGTCGACCCTGCGTGGTCTTGTTGAGATCCGTAGTTGGCCGTGTACTTATTCTGGGATGACTGTATAATTTATGTATGTTTATTTGCGAAACTCCCATATTTTATTTGCATCGAGACAATTGTTCGTATTTGAATAATACTTGGGAAAAATTATTGTAAATTGTATAAAAACTTAGGCCCGCTCGGTATAGCGGCTGCTCATGCTCTAGTTGGGCATGACAGTAGAGGTCTGTGGCTAGGATTGCTGCTAGTTTATTTAGCCTGGCGTTATCCTGGATGTCTGCTGTGGTTGGTGGGTTGTTGTGAGGTCGGGATGACCCTTTTATTTAAATTTCAGGATGATTTTGTATTTTTACAGGATTAAACAGGTGAAATTGTACATGAGAGACCTCCGATTTATGGGGAGATTCTGTCCGATTTTCTGTAGAATTACAGCCGCCCGTTGCCCTGGATGTCGCACTGACTGGATGCCGCCCTGGATTCCAGGGCAACGGGCGGCTGTTGATGATTTCCGATTCGGGGCGTGACAAACTCTATCACAGATCTTTTAAGAGTATGATCTTGTAAATCGATACATCAAATACTATGGGTCGATACAAAATGATGAAAAAGACAACCAAAGCCAATTAAAACTCTTGATTAATGAATAATAAAATGGTAAAAGATCTTTTCACTATAATTTGGGATTATATTTGGACAAAATGTTTTAAATAGGAATGAGTGGCGTAAATGAATTCGTACAAATTAAATCAATAATTTCTTTTTTCATATTTATCTCTCACGTGACCGACTTCAAATTGTTGAGATAGAAGATCTAGATTATTGTTATTTCTCTCACATATGCACACCCTCTCATTCTCTCACTCTCCCTCTCACCCTTCCCTCTCTCAATCTCTCTTGAAATTAATTATATTTCCATTAAACTCACTTCGTAAAATTTCCAAACCCTCAATTAAACTCTTAGATAGAGATAGATATAGGGAAAAACTTAGAGTTTGATCCAAAAAGGAAAAAATTGGAGTTTTTCATAACTCAACGTCCTAGACTCGATTCAACTACGAAATTGATGTAATTTCTTACACCTAACTTGGATTTAATTTCCTCATTAGTAGATTGAAACTTGTTCTTCAGATTTGAGAGATTGAATTTAGAGAATATAGACCTAGAGTTTATAATATGATAAAAATTAGGGAAAGTGTGAATGAAAGTATTTTATTGATGCATGTAACATGTATTTGATGAACTTAAAATAGACTAATAGATTTATAAAATTAAGATTCATATTAAATTGTGAAAAATTGATTAATCCTAACCCTGTAAGTGATTACAAGTGGAATTGGTATTGAATGTCATAGATCAAGGCATTTGGAATCTAAAGTGAGACTAGATATTGAATTGGTTGTGAATTGAAAGTGATTATCCTTCCAAGAGTTGAGTGGATAGACCGTTTTGCTTTTAAATAAGAAAAATTATTTTTAAATTCTTTTATAAATGATTTTAAATGATTTTTTTATTGGAATAAATGAACAAAGAAATAATAATATGCAAATTAATGGTCCAAATGTATGATTTTCTAAATAATATTTCATAGTACAATGTGGACATGCAATAAGAAATGATATATTATCAATTATGTACCCAAAACAAATAAACATTTATTCAAAAATAGCTAGATCCATAGAACAACCATTTTTCAAAATTTTCTTAAGTGCTAGTGCTTTTGCTAATGGGTTAAGCATCATATCAGTCCTTATATCCTTACTGAAGCAACTTTTTTTTTGGGAGAAGAAAATAGTAGCAAAATTGTCACAGACATTGTAATATGCCTGGAAGTGAGATTTGATAGAAGATTACCATCCAGAAGTCAAAGCACTCGGTCCCTATAGTATTCGGTGGTCGAATAGAGGGGGTGGTCGTTCGGTCTTACCGAATGTGCTTGCTAGTCGGTCGTATTATCCAAATCGATATGTTCATTGTTTAGAAGAGTTGGACCCTTTATGATCATGGGTATCTCTTTCGGGCACTCGGATACCGCACCAACTGTTATTAGGATCATGTCTCATCAAAACACAAACTAGACAAAACATAACCACCTCCACCAAGTCATTAAAACTCAAACTATCCTACAAAGCTTTCTATGGAAGGAAGTGCTGAATTTCGTTATGTTTGGATGAGGTTGGTGAGAGAAAAATTGAAAGCGTAGAATTGATTGAGACCACCAAGGAAAATGTGAGAATAATCCAGGAAAGAACGAAGGTGACTCAAGATTGGCAAAAGAGTTATGTCGATAAAAGAAGATGACCTCTAGACTTTAACATGGTAGATATGGTATTTTTGAATGCATCCCCATGGAAAGGAGTAATCTAGTTCTGGAGTAGGAAAACTTGAATTCTCGCTATGTTGGGCCTTTCAAGATCCTTGAGAGGATAGGAAAGGTAGCCTACCATTTGGAGTTATCTCGAATTTAGAGAAAATTTATGGTGTCTTTTACGTGTCTATGTTGAAGAAATACTATCCGGACCCTTCACATATTCTAGAGACTCCCCTGATTGAGCTAAATGAGAATTTGAGCTTTAAATTTTAACCAATAGCCAATCTTGATCAACAGATAAAGAAGTTGAGAAGTAAAGAGGTACACATAGTCAAGGTGCAATGAAAGAGTGACAAAGTGGAAGAAATGTTTTGGGAACCCGAGGATGCTATGAGGACGCAATATCCCTACTTTTTTGACATGTAATTTTTATTTAAATTTCGAAAGCGAAATTTCTTTTTAGGAGGGTTAAGTGTTATAATACCAAAAAATTTGATATTAGAATTTTCAATAATTTTTTTTTATGTAATTCTGAAAAGATTTGAGATTGTATTGGTTATAATGTATTAAAAAAAAAGGTCTATGAATCTCCTTTTGATGAGTTACTATAATACATAGAGAAGGTCGACACATTTTGATAATGGGTTGATATGATTTTTCTGTAGCAACATTTTTTGGAAGTTAAATCATTGTGGATTGATATATAGTTAAGTGAGGGTCGATTTGTTCTCAGGAGATTTGTCTCAGAAATGAACTTTTGAGTGTATTGGTATATCATCTTACCCTAAGATGCAGATTGATACATAGATGTCCTTCGGTCGATATACTAAGTTGCTGGGTTGATATGTTTAAACTCTGTAGTAAAATTCTGAGAGTAGGTTATTATATATCAATATATCAAATATAATGGATCACTATAAATACTATCCTAGGTCGATATACATAAGACTTTAGGTTGTTATATGCAATCTCTATCACAGATCTTTTAAGAGTATGATCATGTATATCGATACATCAAATACTATGGGTCGATACAAAATGATGAAAAAGACAACCAAAGCCAATTAAAACTCTTGATTAATGAATAACAAAATGGTAAAAGATCATTTGACTATAATTTGGGATTATATTTGGACAAAATGGTCTTAAATAAGAATGGGTGGCGTAAAAGAATTCATACAAATTAAATCAATAATTTCTTTTTTCATATTTATCTCTCACGTGACCGACTTCAAATTGTTGAGATAGAAGATCTAGATTATTGTTATTTCTCTCACGTATGCACACCCTCTCATTCTCTCACTCTCCCTCTCACCCTTCCCTCTCTCAATCTCTCTTGAAATTAATTATATTTCCATTAAATTCACTTCATAAAGTTTCCAAACCCTCAATTAAACTCTTAGATAGAGATAGATATAGGGAAAAACTTAGAGTTTGATCCAAAAAGGAAAAAATTGGAGTTTTTCATAACTCAACGTCCCAGCCTCGATTCAACTACGAAATTGATGTAATTTCTTATACCTAAACTTGGATTTAATTTCCTCATTAGTAGATTGAAACTTGTTCTTCAGATTTGAGAGATTGAATTTGGAGAATATAGACCTAGAGTTTATAATATGATAAAAATTAGGGAAAGTGTGAACGAAAGTATTTTAATGATGCATGTAACATGTATTTGATGAACTTAAAATAGACTAATGGATTTATAAAATTAAGATTCATATTAAATTGTGAAAAATTGATTAATCCTAACCTTGTAAGTGATTACAAGTGGAATTGGTATTGAATGTCATAGATCAAGACATTTGGAATCTAAAGTGAGACTAGATATTGAATTAGTTGTGAATTAAAAGTGATTATCCTCTCAAGAGTTGAGTGGACAGACCGTTTTGCTTTTAAATAAGAAAAATGGTTTTTAAATTCTTTTATAAATGTTTTTAAATGGTTTTTTTAAAATATTTGTGATGGTGGGATGTCCTCAAATTTGAGTTTGAAATATGTATGCAGTCTTTACTTTAATTCCTAAGACCTATTTGTGCTTTAAGGTAAACCAAAATCACGAAACGGGGTTAACAACTTTTCTTTTGTAGTATTTGCAAGTATAGATCGCAAAGGAAATTGTTCTTAGAGAAAGTTATCCATGCGTTGGAAATCTATCAAGAACGAATATATATTATTTTAACTCCGGGTGATCTAATGTTGTTTCTTTTGAAGCCTATATTGTCTCAAAATTTAATTCCTGATGATCTAATCAAGAACGAATATTATATTTGAAAATATGCCTTATGGTAGGGGTAACAATATTTGCTTTATATTTTTGAATTAATTTGATACAGACCAAATGAGTCATGATAGTCTATATTAACATGTTTTGTCTATTTCTTGATCAAATATTTATTTGAGTCGGTGAAATTATATTAATGATTTGATTTAAAATTAATCAAAATATGCTTATATGAACTGTCACGTATAATTTAGTTCATTTAATTATTGGTTCACTTGGTTCATGTAGTATTACCCTTTCTTTGTTTTCAATGCAATGCTTATATATTCATATGTTAGTTGGGTTGTTGCGTGTGCTTGATAGTGTCTATAGTCAAAGAGTTGTTACATTTTCTTTTTGAGGAAAATTGATTTTGGGGACAAAAGAACCTTGGTTTTAGGCAAGCTACACTTTGTTGCAAAATAGTGTGGATATGCATCCCCCATCTCAGTCTGCAACAGTGTCTAGAAATCTTTATAATTTCTTTCAACATTATTTATTTCCAAAATAAGTAAAAAACAGCCCTTTTTTTTTTTTTTTTGTATTTTTTATGGGGGGTTTTTTTTTTTTTTTTTTTTTTTTTTTTTTTTTTTTTTTTTTTTTTTTTTTTATATTTTTGGAAAATTTTTTTTTGGGGGGGTTTATTTTTGTTGTGGGGGTGTTGAAGATAGAAACTACTAATTGCAATTTTATTGTTAAGAAAAAATGAAAAGAAAGTATTCAACAAATAAACTCAATAATATAAATTATTTCCATCCCAATCCAAGTGGGCCGAGGTAAACACGCAGACAAAGCCATCTCTTCTTTTGTCCTTTTTACATATTTTGTTCCTCAACTCAATTATTATTATTGTTATTATTATTATTATTCAGTAATTGAGTTTAAAAGCCTCCGGATCAAACTAACCCTTAAGCCCAGCTTCGATCGTCTCAACTTCCTGAGTGTCAATCTGGAAGGCTATAGTCAATACATCATCGGTCACGGGCGGGGTCGATGCAAAGAGTGAAACAGCCACAACTTGTGCTCCCGGCAGCTGGCTGTTGAATGCAGCAATTACCGAAGCTGGTTTTTCTCCATTGTTCTTTTGGAAGTGAATCAGACCTCTGGGGAACACAAAAATCTCGCCTTTCTTGATGGTCTTGGCTATGAGAACGTCTGCAGCAGTGATGAACCCAACGTCGAGCTCCCCATCTAGCACAAAGATCATCTCTGTGCCTCGCGGAGCCCGCCAGGCTTGTAGTCTATGCGCGCCAGTGATACGCCCAGTGTGTTTAGCCCTGGAATCTGCATCACGTTGGCTGTTGTCACCAATGATCCGAATTTACTGGTGATGTTTCCTGGTTTGGCCAGACCAGCAAATGAAAAGTCGTCCGCATTTGCTTTGCTCTTGCATGGAAAACCATTCACCTTCACACCTGTTTGGCAGAGCAGAAATTGAGGCTTAGTTGAGTTGTGGGAAGTCAAATAATTTGTAAAGAAAAAAGAAATAATATTTTGGGAATTTCCTCTCATTTCTATAGGTATCAATAGTCATAAGATTTGTAATCGTTAGATTGCTATCTAAAATTTTTGGCTAATTCGACATCCCAATTTCATAAAAAATGTAGACAGTTGAATAACGATCTAATTAATATAAATTCTGCGAGTATTAACCTATGAAAATAACAAAAAGTTTTTATTTTTCCTCCAACTCCGAGGTGATGGGCACATCTTCTTACGCAACTTGCCTAAAACTGCATCAAATCTGTTCCCCATCCCCCAATTTTTTGGGGCTACAAAGGATAGCATTTCCATGCAAAATCTCACTGCTACGCTTGACAATTTGTTTCTAAGATCATGCTATGGTACAAAAGAATGGTGTAAAAATAGTCAAAAAAGAAAAAGAAAAAGAAAGGGAAATATTGAATATAGTTTACCTGAGTTCAAATCAGCCACACAGATGTCCTGAAGCGCATCCGGATCATAGGCAATGGTGGCGGATATGCCTGCAACTGCAAACAAAACCAAAAATGCAAGTGTATTTGCCATTTTTTTGGGGGATGAAATTGAAAAGGATATGTATTGACCTTGGAAGTCGAATAATACTTAAAGAGCAAATGAGTTCTTCTCATCTATTTATATTAAACTAATGTACGTGGACAGATCCGGTGAGACACCTACTAACCGACTAATATTCTTGTTGAGTCAGCTAACTAAACATATAATTATATGATGTGATTCTTCCTCTAGATAAATAATTTATGGTCCTCTCACCCAACTTGCTGAAAAATGAAGGTGGACTTGTCCTTAAGAATTTAATATGATATAATAGGTACACCTTTACCTAGGTACACTTCTTTTGGAAGAACAAAAGGTATAAACCCCAAAAAGCATCTAGTGAAAAACTACATAATTCAGATATTAGGTTAAGGGAACTATTTAAGATGATGATTGGAAGATTTTATTATTTATGCATATTCATGCAGTTGACATATAAAAAATTATCATGTTAGTACAAAAATAATATTGTGGACAGAAAAATCCCTCTCTACAAGGATTTAACTCTTTATTTCAATTGTTTTTTTTCCCATATATAGTACACATATACACAATATAAAATTATTCATTATGGCATTAGGTGTGATACAAGCATTTTGGACTTGTGAGTTTTGGTTGTTACTAAAATCACTGAGAACCTAAAATTGATGAAATCCCATTTCTTGGCAACGTGTGATTCAAGCCAAAAGTAGTTCGAAATTTGATTGGGAAGTTGTTGTGTCGCTTTAATGATTGGATTGGGTGGCAGTTCCCACTTTGAATTCTGGATGATTTGGGGTTTGAAAACTTGTCCATTGTGATAAGTTATAGCATCAAGATCTGGTATGATGGATGGGGAAAGGGTCAGCAATTAGGTACAGTACCTGGGGAACTAAAAAAGGGGAGGCATTTGCATAATGTATTTTTTCTTCGGATGTAAGCTATTTCTGGCTTTGCCATTACATGTATGTACAAAAGATGTGTATATATCTCAATTCAATAACTATCAAATAAACAGAAGAAAAAAGAAAAGAAGAGAAATTGATTCAATGTAAATGTCGGAGTAGCACTACTAGAAAAACATGTATCATGGATGGAGTTTTTCGTCGCTGAAACCCAAATTTCCATCGCTGAAAGTATCCGTGACGAAAAATCAGCGACAGATTTTTTAGCGACGGAAAATTCCGTTGCTAATTTTGTTTTAGAGTTTTCAAATTACCAACGGAAATTTTCCGTCGCTAATCCGTCCCTGAAGTGAGTAAGAGCAAACCCAAATGTCTAAAGCCGCCCGCCCGCCCGACCCACCCGCCCAACCCCAGCCCGACCGCGCCTAAATGTGCTGAAAATGTGTTGAAAATGTGCTCCCACCCGGGTGTGAGAAAGGGAACTTGAGAGCCTTAATCACTATACTACCATTATATTTGTATTATTAGTTTATTTTTTTTCTACTTCTATACTTTATTTGTAACTCTCAATATTAAAAATACAGTACCCTTGTTTAATAAAAATATAAAATTTTATTTAATAAAAATATAAAATTATATTTATATAAAAAAAATTATATCTAATAAAAATACAAAATATATTTAATAAAAATAAAATTATATTTAATAAAAATACAAAATTATATTTAATAAAAAAATAAAATTATATTTAATAAAAACACAAAATTATATTTAATAAAAATACAAAATTATATTTAATAAAAACAAAAAATTATATTTAATAAAAATACAAAATTATATTTAATAAAAATACAAAATTATATTTAACAAAAATATAAAATTATATTTAATAAAAATACAAAATTATATTTAATAAAAAAATAAAATTATATTTAATAAAAACACAAAATTATATTTAATAAAAATATAAAATTATATTTAATAAAAACAAAAAATTATATTTAATAAAAATAAAAAATTATATTTAATAAAAAAATTATATTTAACAAAAAAATAAAATTATATTTAATAAAAATACAAAATTATTTTTAATAAAAAAAATTATATTTAATAAAATTACAAAATTATATTTAATAAAAACAAAAAATTTTATTTAACAAAAAAATAAAATTATATTTAATAAAAATACAAAATTATATTTAATAAAAATACAAAATTATATTTAATAAAAAAAATTATATTTAATAAAAATACAAAAGTATATTTAATAAAAAAAAATTATATTTAACAAAAAAATAAAATTTTATTCAATAAAAAAATTATATTTTATAAAAAGACACAATTATATTTAATAAAAATACAAATTATATTTAATAAAAACAAAAATAATTATATTTAATAAAAAAGAAAATTTTTTTAAAGTTTTAGAGATGGATTAGCGACGGAAATTTTTCGTCGCTAAATCCGTCGTTAATTTGTCTGGAAAAACTTTAACGACGGATTTAGCGATTAATTTTTTTCCGTCGATAATTTCTGTCATTGAAGACCATTTTTCTGGTAGTGTATAGTACATTTAGGTCTTTCATAAAACCAAAATCAATGGGGAAGTTTTAGCTGCCCTTTATGAGTGGTTGCACGGTCCATAGGGGACACTATGTTAGTTTAGCTTAGGAAGTTAGTTTAATTATATTTTTTGGTGCTATACTAATCGGTATTTTGAGTCATGTTTCGATTAATCTAATTCGGGCACTTGCAGACCTATTTTAAAAGACAACTCTTTTAACGTAATTTTTTTTTAATTTCCAAATTTCGCTAGATTGACTATTCGTAGGTGAAGTTTATTTAATTATATAAACATATCTGTTTTGAGAAGAGTAATATGCATTAGGATATCCTTACGTAGGCAGACCATCATCTCTTGGCTGGGAATTCTAACCCTCATTCCTTTTGCACAACATTGGTAACAATATATAGGGCTATGGAATAAAATTTAAGGGGCCGTTTAAAATTAGGACCAGACCAACAGTTAATGTAATACCGACAAAACCAATGTTGAATATTTTGTAAACATTTTATAATAAATTAGAAATTTTTTTTTAATGATTTTCGATTTTGGGATATTAAATTAAAATTTTTGGTATATTAAAATATCCGTGTTTCCGATTTGAGATACATTCTATTTGATGATAAATTTTGAATGTTAATAAAATGTGGGTATATATATATATATATATATATATATATGAATATTTATTTATTTATTTATAAAGTTATTTAAATGAAAAAAAAATGAAGAGAAAAACGCCGCGTTTTCCCCTCCCCCAAATCAATTAGGGCTAAAAGCCCTAATTCTCTCCCTTACCCTTTGTCTCTCTTTCTCACTCTCTCCCGAACTCTCTTTATCTCTCTCACTCAGTGCCTCTCTCCCTCTCGCGATTTCTCCTTCGCCTCCCTCTCCCTCCGCCGCTGCCTTCCGCCGTTGCTCACTTCCTCCGACCACCGATTACCGCCACTCTCTCTCACTCTCCATCGTCTCTCTGTCTTTCTCTACCTCACTCTCTGTTTCTCTCTCTTTCTCCTTCGATCGCACTCTCTCTCTCTCTATTTCACTCTAACTCTCTGTCTCTCTCTTGATTCCCTCTCTAACTTCCACAGTGACGCCGCCTTCGACCACCGCACACGGCTTCACTCTTTCTCTCTGTTTTCATTTTCTCCCCTTCGCTCGCTGTCATTCCCTTTGTCTCTCTCTCTTCCTTACTCTCGCGTTCGCGTGCTTTGCTCTCCCTCTACCAAGAGCACTTTTGCAAAAGCCCCAAGCTGGCAGCTGCAAGAAGCCTTCAAAACCCTAGGCTGCGACCTGCGTTCCATCCCCTGTGCAGGTAAGAACGGCTCTTTGATCATTAGCTTTAGGTTTCGATTTTCTGAGAAATTTAGTCTAATTGTTAAGCTCTGCTTTGGTTTGGAAACATTACAAGAGTCCGAACTAAGTTGTAGGCGCATGGACGTTAGGGCTACAAGCTGTGAAAACCCTAGGTGAGGGAATTTCTGATCCATTCAATTAATTGACTGAATTTAGGGTAAATTTAGGATAAGAAGTCTATGTTAGAATGTATATTAGATTCGAATAGAATGTGTTTCTGAAATTTTATATGCGATTATTAAGGTTAAATATAGAATTTTATATGAATTAGGTTGTTTGATATGAAAGAAGCATGTTGAAAGATGATAGAATTATATTAGGTTGATTAGAATAATTTCCTTTAGAGTTAATTTGAAATATGCATGAAAAGTGTTAATAATTATGTGAAATTTGAAGAAAATCGAGAAATATTGGGACTTAAAGTCCATTAGAGATGTAAATAATTTTAGGGTGATGAAATGAGAATTTAGAAATTGTGGATGTGCAAATAAAAGGTAAATTAAATTAGGAAAGTGTGAAAACCCTTGTTATAGGGATTTTATTTGATGATAATTATAATGTTTGATTAGGTTAATCATTTGGAGAAGTTGAAAGGACTCAAATCGAATTAGATTGATAATTAGGGAGTGAATACCCTCTCTAGAGGTGAGTGGATGGTTCATTGTGTTCATGAATGAGTAACATATTTTAAAATCGTTTTATAAATGATTTTGAAAGGTTTTATATGTTTTATATAAATTATTTTGTGATTGTGAGCTATCCAAACTGGATTGTGAAGTATGAATGCATCCATTGTGTTTAAGAATGATTCTGTGTTATATGTTATTTGATATTGCTCTATGAATTGCTTTGGCATGAGATTATTGATTATTTGTTGGAAATTATGGCACATTGTTTGTGAAATGGATTGATTGAGAAATGAAAGGTACTAGATTATTAATGGCTATAGTCATTCCCACCATGGAGTGACCCAACGGGGTAGGGTGGTTTGGGGTTAGATGTGTGGGGGAGTTAGACGTTCATCCCTCTGCCGAAGTCGTGCTATATCTGGATTGCACCCCGGTGAGATACGAGCCAACGCCAAGGAAGATGATATGTTTTGAAACATTGGATAGAAAAACCCTTGGAGGTTTTCGTCTAGGTTCGGCCACCCTAAGATGGAAGTGATTTTGATGGGACCCTAGAATTTTCTGAAAAGATGGTTGATATGGATGCATTATAAATTATGATTTATTGAAATGATTTATGTATACGAACTGCTATTTATGAGGTATACTTTGACTGCCCCACATTCACCCATTGTTTATGAATACAATCACACCATTACACTCCACTCTCTGAGTATTCCCCAATACTCACTCATCTCTCCACATTTTCATAGGATTCTTAGTTCGAGAATTGAACGTCGGAGCTTGCGAAGTATTTTTGCGGATTGTATAGGTATTTGGCAAATGCAGGATTTTTGGAGTTTCATAATTCTCAAAACCATGGAAAAGGAAGTTTGTACATCCCATGCCATGCGGATTTTATTGATACTGGTTGAGTTTTTTTATAAGTATTGGTAAAATCCGACGATCATTTTTTTATTTGTGTTTTATTATTTTGATTGATTTATTTTTTTTTTGGGAAATTGTTTTATTTGTACTAGGATATTTGGATTATAATTCTAAACTTTGATACTTTCTTTTGAATTTGTGAAGTTCTATACACTTTATATCGTTTGGACTTTACTGATGTTAGCTTGATTGTTTCAGGCAAATATTAGTAAAATCCTACGACTATGATTTGGGATTTCTTGTATTTTAAACGCTTTATTTGTACTGGTTGGCTGGGATGGCCACATCGCATGCGTGCATGTACAGGAGTCCCTTCCCCGATTGTGTGCCGATGCATGCTTGTATGTACTGGGAATGGACCAGAGGAGTCCTTTGCATGTATATTGTTACATGCTTTCCATATTTGTGATGAATTGTGTACTGGAGATCTGGATATTCAAGAATGTAGCCTTGCGGAGTCCCGGTATGTGGGGAGGTTCTGCTCGTGTATCGAGACCATGCGGCGGTTGTTGCGTGCTCGATCAGAGGATCGAGGCGTAACAGCTTTATTGGTATCAGAGTCTAGGTTTACGATTTTAAAAGCTTAATGATTTTGATATGTTTTCAAATATTTTGAAATGTCTCAAAAGTTTTCTAAAGACTTTGACATGATTAGTTATTGAAAAGGGTTTTGATCTTTTAAAAGGTTTTCGAAAAATGTACAGAACTTTTTATGGTTTTCATAGGAAGTTAGGAATGCTCATTTTTAGGGGGTTAAGTACTTGGGTTAGATTAGATTTTAAATTATTAAGGTTAGACCCTCTTTGTAAAGTTTTGCTCCCCATACTAACAGTAAGGAATTCGGATAGGATATCTTCCACTTTACCTTCGCAACCCGAGTGATATATGAATAGTTTTCAATCATAATGGAAGACCTACCTTGGCTTGTTTGGCCAAATGATGAGTACCTTTGTAGTAATTATTTTGAACTGACATCTTGACATTAGAAGTTTGATATACTTGTGTAATAGGCATGGCAGTGTAGAATTACTAATGATTAAGATATAGGGTAAATTACTCTTGAGAGATTGTCATTGTGGGTACATGTTGGGGTCTTGATAAATGTTTTTATGGTTTATCTTGTTAGTTATGATGAGTATTTTTGAGTTAATATATGGAAGTTAATTTCCATGAGATCTAATAATATTTGTAAGTACGGAGTTTGTTTAGCACTTCAACCAATTTTTGAACTCTCTTGACAAAGGATTTTAGAATGTCACTCCGTTGGAAGAATGTGAGAGTTAGGAGCCAAAGGATAATTTCTTAAAGTTTTTGAATTGGTTCTATAGGAGCCAAAGGAAGAAAGGAGTCTAATTTTTGTTGGCAAATTACATATCACTAAGATTTGAAACTCTCTTTATCTCTCTTACTTATTGTGGGCATTGATCATAAGCCTTAATAATGACATTATTATAGAACTTATTACATTTCTCTAGAATCTATATTATCTGACGAGGTCAGTCAGTTCAGTAGTTCAAGACTACAACTTGATTGGGAAGGGTGTAATTTAGTTAGAGGTAAAAAAATTTGTAAAGGAATATGCAATTGTGTCATGTTACCTGTGAATGCTCTTGTTTGGTTTCAGCCTTAACTGTCCTGAAACTTGAGAAAAATTCTTGATATGGATTTCACATTAAGGGACAAAGCTTATAAGATGCATTCATCTCCCTTCCATTTAGAATCCAAATTATATTAAATCGAATCCTATTCTTTTATGGCTAAAACATAAAGCTATCTCACAGAAGTCTTAGAAAGATAGTAGATGATTGTTAGAGAGAAATCAAAAAAGGAGAATTTTAAGTACATCATAAATTCAAAGAGTCCTTGAAAGTTAGATAAGGAAACTTCTGAAAATATTAGGGTGAAGAAGAGTACCATCCTTGAAAGACTTTGTGTGAAAGATTTGCATCTTGGCAGTTTGGTCTAGCCTTTCTGACGAAAATTTAGGAGGGCTTTTGGAGACTAAATGACGAGAAGTTAAGAGTTTGGACGGTCTAATACATGTTCTTGAAGTTTATGTAGTATGACTTAGTTTCAGGTATTTCTTATCAATATAGGACCTACTTTACTTTGACCTAATTGGAGCAAAGTCATTGCTTTTAGTTCCAACTTCTCTAACTTGTACGATAATCATAACATTTCTAGAATTAGAAATCCCCCTATGCTGTTAGAACTTGTTGCGGTGTCGATTAGGAGCATTCGTGTGCTTCAATTCTAGATACATTCTAGGGATAGTTAAATACGTAAATAAAGTTCATCATCTTTGATCAAAGTAACTCCCTGGATTTCTATTTGGTTGATCAGGAACACTTAGAGTTTAGAAATCATCTGGAAATCACATATCCAATTGGATTGAAATGGAGTTTAGGGATAACAAAAGCCTATTTATAGTGTTTGATTTCTCTAATCAAGTAGAATTATGTTCTTAAGACCTGCCTATCATGTTATAAGCACTGAACCACCAAATTTGACCCTGGACTACTTAGAGTTTGCTCTTCCTCATTGCACATGGAACATCGCTAAAAATGTTATATAAACTCTTATATTTTTAAATGTGCCACCATACATATTTAGCTTTTCTTTTAGTTTGGAATTAGCAACATTTGAGAATTTAGTGATATTTTCCTGAGAAGATAGAATCTCCTGAGAAGATAGAATCTCTGGAAATGGATGAAAGAATGGGAAGAGAGTCGTCTATTTCCTATTTAGGACTATATAGATAGCTGAATCACTTAATGGTCTTAGAATGATTTGTGTGTTTCAAAACTTGAAAGGCATCTTAAATGAACTGGTAAAGCACTAATTAAATTTTGTGAAATGTCAAGATCCAAATTGGCATTTTAAGTGGCAATGCCATGTGATTCGTCTAAGGAAGGTCCTTTGATGCATAATTTCTATAAAACAGATCATATGAAATAAAATTCGAGATGTTGCATATCATTTTAGAGGACATGTATTTCTATATTGCTCTTATTATGATGATGGTGGTGAGTATAGATGATAAGCGTGCGTGCATATAGGCAACGTATTAAGATGTCTTGATTTGCGAGTAAGCAATTGCATAGTTGTAAATGAAAATAAGAATAGGTTTAGATGCTTAAAGATATATTGTTTAGAGGGTTGAACAAATCAAAATGAGACAATGTGACAAGTTATATTTTGTTTCTACCATAGTTCATCCATTTAGTTTGTGGATGGATTGCAATTTGGACGTATTCTCGATGAATTCTTGGGGCAGTTGTTGGGTTTGCTTAGTATTGTAGTGGAAAATAAATCGTTATGTGCTAGGATGGCTTTTGTCGATTAAAAGTTCTTTGTTTGCATTTAGTCTTCTGCCCTTTAATTAAGTAAGTGTTTCATGAAACGACACTCTATTGTCTAGAGGAAATAGCTTTAGATATCCAAAGGAGATTTGAGACTAGCATTACCATCTTTCATTTTTTCAGCCTCAGCTATGAACATGGAAGGGATACTGAGAAAATTTGAGCATGATGGAAAGGTTGTTGGAAAATGATATTTCTAGTGTTATCGTAGAATACTCCACACTTATGGATCTTTACAGATTGGTAGCAAGATTGAGTCTTGAGTGAGGTCCTCTATTTCTCATAGCTTCTAATGCAACTTATGTTGCTGAAATATTCTTTGGACAAAACTACTTAGTGTTTTTAACTTATATTCTTTTTGATAAAGACGTAAAGTTTATTGGGCACTTTTGTAAGATTTAGGAAATTTTGGGACATATTTGAAATATAATAGTACGTCTTCTTTACAGAGGGTTGAATAGGAGATCTGAATCATAGTTTGAGGAAATATTTTAAGATGTATTAGTGGGAACGATATAGAGATTTGGGATTCAGTCACACTTCAAGTAAGAAAGGGGGCAATGGTTAATCGAGGAAATCTTTCTGTTGCATGATAATTTGCATTAAATGGTATCTCGTTGCATTCATGAGTTGGGTGATAGTATGGTGATGTTGATGATGGAAAAATCTAAGAAATTTTAGTATGGCTTTGAAGGAGGAAATATGGAGGCACAGACACCCCACCTTTTTGTTGCATTATGGTGTTAGAAGTGCATATTCAAACAAACTATGAAATTTGCACTTCTTTTAGGTCTAAATATTTATGAGTAGTTGGTGATATTATTTGGTTTATCTAATGCTCCTAGCACACTATTGTAAATAATAACTCAAGTTCTACATTCATTTGTAGGGAAGTTCATAAATAGTGTGCCCATGATAGTCTTATGGCGTGCTTGTATGAGATTTTGTATGATACTTCAAAATAACAAAGGCGATTAAAGAGAGACAACTAAGCCTCCTAAAGTTTTAGTGGCTATTGGTGATACATTTATTGTTGAAGCTAGCCGTTCGGAAGTCAATATTGATTGGGAAATGTTATAATGTATAATAATGTATTTGTAGTTTGAATTTAGTTGATTGAAGACTTTGTTATTAATATGGTGTTGAAAATTTGACGACGAAACAACCTGAGAAACAATAGTAGTGGAAAAATGTGAGCATAGAATTGATGTATAACTATTATTTAAATTTCGAGACGAAATTTGTTTTTATGGGGTTAAGAGTTGTAATACCAGCAAAACCAATGTTGGATATTTTGTAAACATTTTATAATAAATTAGAATTTTTTTTTATTTTTATTGATTTTCGATTTTGGGGTATTAAATTGGAATTTTTGGTATATTAAAATATCCGTGTTACCGATTTGAGATACATTCTATTTGATGATAAATTTAGAATGTTAATAAAATGTGGGTATAAAAATATATGTATATATATATATGAATATTTATTTATTTATTTATTTATAAAGTTATTTAAGTGAAAATAAAAAAATTGGAGAGGAAAACGCTGCGTTTTCCCCTCCCCCAAATCAATTAGGGCTAAAAGCCCTAATTCTCTCCCTCACTCTTTGTCTCTCTTGCTCACTCTCTCCCGAACTCTCTTCATCTCTCTCACTTAGTGCCTCTCTCCCTCTCGCGATTTCTCTTTCGCCTCCCTCTCCCTCCGCCGCTGCATTCCGTCGTCGCTCACTTCCTCCGACCACCGATTGCCACCACTCTCTCTCACTCTCCATCGTCTCTCTGTCTTTCTCTACCTCACTCTCTGTTTCTCTCTTTCTCCTTCGATTACACTCTCTCTCTATTTCACTCTCACTCTCTGTCTCTCTCTCGATTCGCTCTCTAACTTTCATAGTGACGCCGCCTCCGACCACCGCACATGGCTTCACTCTCTCCCTCTATTTCTCTCTCTGTTTTCATTTTCTCCCCTTCGCTCACTGTCACTCCCTCTATCTCTCTCTCTTCCTTGCTCGCGCATTCGCGTGCTTTGCTCTCCCTCTGCCGAGAGCACTTCTGCAATCTTTGCAAAAGCCCCAAGCTGGCAGCTGTAAGAAGCCTTCGAAACCCTAGGTTGCGACCTGCGTTCCATCCCCAGTGCAGGTAAGAACGACTCTCTGATCATTAGCTTTAGGTTTCGATTTTCTGAGAAATTTAATCTAATTGTTAAGCTCTGCTTTGGTTTGGAAACATTACAGGAGTCCGAACTGAGTTGTAGGAGCACAGACGTTAGGGCTACAAGCTGTGAAAACTCTAGGTGAGGGAATTTCTGATCTATTCGATTAATTAACTGAATTTAGGGTAAGTTTAGGGTAAAAAGTCTATGTTAGAATGTATGTTAGATTCGAATAGAATGTGTTTCTGAAATTTTATATGCGATTATTAAGGTTAAATATAGAATTTTATATGAATTAAGTTGTTTGATATGAAAGAAGTATGTTGAAAGATGATAGAATCATATTAGGTTGATTAGAATAATTTCCTTTGGAGTTAATTTGAAATATGCATGAAAAGTGTCAATAGTTATGTGAAATTAGAAGAAAATCGGGAAATATTGGGACTTAAAGTCCGTTAGAGATGTAAATGATCTTCGGGTGATGAAATGAGAATTTAAAAATTGTGGATGTGCAAATAAAGGGTAAATTAAATTAGGAAAGTGTGAAAACCCTTGTTATAGGGATTTTATTTGATGATAATTGTAATGTTTGATTATGTTAATCATTTGGGGAAGTTGAAAGGACTCAAATCGAATTAGATTGATAATTAGTGAGTGAATACCCTCTCTAGAGGTGAGTGGATGATTCATTGTGTTCATGAATGAGTAACATGTTTTAAAATCGCTTTATAAATGATTTTGAAAGGTTTTATATGTTTTATATAAATTGTTTTGTGATTATGGGCTGTCTGAACTGGATTGTGAAGTATGAATACATCCATTGTGTTTAAAAATGATTCTGTGCCATATGTTATTTGATATTGCTCTATGAATTGTTTTGGCATGAGATTATTGATTATTTGTTGGAAATTATGACACATTGTTTGTGAAATGGATTGATTGAGAAATGATGGGTGCTGGATTGTTAATGACTATAGTCATTCCCACCACGGAGCCACCCAATGGGGTGGCGTGGTTTGGGGTTGGATGTGCGGGAGAGCTAGACGTCCCTCCCTCTGCCGAAGTCGTGCTATATCTGGATTGCACCCTGGTGAGGTACGAGCCAACGTCAAGGAAGGGGGTATATTTTGAAACATTGGATAGAAAAACCCTTGACGGGCTTTCGTCTGGGTTCGGAAACCCTAAGACGGAAGTGATTTCGATGGGACCCTAGAATTTTCTGAAAAGATGGTTGATATGAATGCATATTTTGTAAATTGTAATTTATTGAAATGATTTATGCATATGAACTGTTATTTATGAGATATGCTTTGACTGCCCCACATTCACCCCTTGTTTATAAATACAATCACACTATTGCACTCCACTCACTGAGTATTCCCCAATACTTACCCCTCTCTCCATATTTTTCAGAGGATTCTTAGTTCGAGAATTGGACGTCGGAACTTGGGAAGTATTTTTACAGATTGTATAGGTATTTGACAAATACAGGATTTTTGGAGATTCATAGTTCTCAAAATCATGGAAAGGGAAGTCTGTATATCTCATACCGTACGGATTTTATTGATATTGGCTGAATTTTTTGCAAGTATTGGTAAAATCCGACGTTTTTTTTTTTATTTGTGTTTTATTATTTTGATTGATCTATTTTTTTTTTTGGAAATTGTTTTATTTGTACTGAGACATTTGGATTGTAATTCTAAATTTTGATACTTTCTTTTGAATCTGTGAAGTTCTGTACACTTCAAATCGTTTGAATTTTACTGATGTTAGCTTGATTGTTTCAGATAAATATTAGTAAAATCTTACGACTATGATTTGAGACTTCTTATATTTTAAATGCTTTATTTGTACTGGTTGGCTGGGATGGCCACATCGCATGCGTGCATGTACAGGAGCCTCTTCTCCGATTGTGTGCCGATGCATACTTATGTATACAGGGAATGGACCAGAGGAGTCTTTTGCATGTGTATTGTTCCATGATTTCCATATTTGTGATGAATTGTGTACTGGAGATCTGGATATTCAGGAATATAGCCTTGCGGAGTACCGGTATGAGGGGAGATTCTGCCCGTGTATTAAGACCATACGGTAGTTATTGCGTGCTCAATCCGAGAATCGGGGCGTGACAGTTAAAGATTATAGGCCCACCTGAGGTTCATAATTATTATTATTATTATTATTATTATTATTATTATTATTATTTTAATAAAAAAAATACAATCAAACGGGATCAAAATAAAGAATGGAAGATGAAAGTGAAGAAGTTTTATTGTTTGAGTTGTCCGTGTGATATGAAGTTCATAATTAATGTATATACACAAAAGTTCTTAAATACATATATATACACGTATGTATACCTATACCTATACTTATATATTTTGTCAGACAAAAAATAAAAACTAAAAAGAAAGGGGATTCAATGGGCAAGAATAGACAAATTGAAAACACTTCCGGTTGGGTCTAGGCTTGGCAAGAGCTCTTATTGTGAGGCTAAGCCCGAGCCAAGCTCGAGCCTGGCTCGGTTGATGCCCACCACTAACTCTAGTCATCAATATAATAATATTTTACTAAGTTTCATGAATTGCTCAATTTGCGCCGTAATCAATGTCAAATGATGCATCTTTAACCATAAGTTTAGCAATGTACTTCTAATCTAATGTGAGACTAGTTCATGAAGTGTCTAGTTCTTCAGATATTATTGTAAATTTGATGGAACCCGTGACTTTGCAAATACAAAATCAGATTAGTACCGCTAGTTGCAATCTGGTGATATTTGTATCCTCCACTTTGGAGATGTGTGGTGGAGAAATAAAAATTTAAGCCTGAAAATTTTCAAATGAGTAAAACATGTTATGAGAACCATAGGTCACTAGCTGAGTGGTACAAACTCTTGCCCCTTATTTATATATCTGTAGTTTGAGCAATCTCTCCACCAGAAGAGGCTTTTGCCCTCCTTAGAGAGAGAGTGAGAGAGAGAGAGAGAGAGAGAAGGATTACTGGGCAGTGGTCAAGCCGAGGGGATGGGGATGTCTCATACTTCAGCAAGTCCAATCATCTTTCGGGCGATAATGATGCCAAGTGCTGGATTCCTCCAAACTTAAGGGAAGCAGTGTTGGGGTTAGAGTTGCCGTGGGAGCTTTTGTAGGAAAGCAAAATGCATGCAACCGATTAAATTGTTCTTTGGAACTGTGAGGAGTTGGACGTTTCCTTTTAGGAAGAAATCTATGGGACTCATAAAAAACTGGGCAATTGCTTGGAATAAATGAAGCATTGTTCATTTCATGAGAGATCTCTATAGAAGCATTTCTTATCCATTTCATGAAGTGCATAATTTATACCATTGAAAGTGTTTAGCATAATCATATAAGAGCAGAATATAGATCCCAAGGCATGCACAACAAGAACAATGAAGATCCTTAACTTGGTTTCATGAAGATTAAGGTATGATCACATGGCTATACATAATTTATTATGAGCTTGAGATTAGTTTGGTTAATTTCATTTCATGTGCCATGCTTTGGGAAGCCATTTCATGAATGCTTGGCCTTTCTTTCATTGTCATCTTTCCTTTCCTTTCCATGCTATCCTGTTCTTTTTAAAATGCAAGAACATATAACATAGCTCAAAGATATGTCATAAGCACTTTAAAATCTCATCTTTAAGGTTCTAAAAGCTTATACTCAAACATATATCAAATACATGAATAAGACATGAAGGAAAAACATGGAAAAACAGATATTCAGGATATCAATTTCTAGAGCTGGACTCTCCACACTCATATGATTTATCATTAGAAAGGTCTAAGAGTCTAGTTTCTAATGGTTCAAACCTCACTACATTTAGAGCAAGCGTGCAGAAAGTTATGAGAAAAAGAATCAAGTGTACTCAGTCTACCTATTTCTGTGTCTTCCATCGGACTGCCACTTTGCATATTAACTTTCAGGAACAATTCTTAATGATATCCTTCATATGATGTGTCCTTCTAAAGCTTTGAAAGTTTAGTTAACAATGGAGAAAATTTCACTTAATTTGGAGCACTATATAGAAAATTTAAGGTGTGCAGGCTGTCAAATTTGTGTAGAATTCATGAGCTTTTGTATTAACTATGTCTAACTCGAAATAATTTGTTAAGGTGGAGAGTAATTGTTTTACTCACTCCGGCTTATTGCTTTGAGGAGTTGAGGTGTTGCTTACTTAGGTTGCCTTGGTGCCCGTTGTGGGCTTTACACACTGATGGTACCTGTTCTAAGGCCCAACTATTGGCCCAAAAAAAAAAACCAATCAACTCAAAACTTCACCTATTGGACCCCCATAAACAGGAGCATTTACTCAAGACCCCTTACATTTTCTCAGCTATCTCTCTCTCTTCGATGCCCCTGTTCCTCGATCACCTAACTTTTCGATAAAATGATCTCTACACCATGAGCCGAGCAATTAAAGGGACAAGTTTGACTCTGGATAAACTATAAAGGAAAAACTTTTCAAACAAATTCAAACTTCCCTAGTGTAGATAAGCATCTTTCCTAAGCAAACCCAAAAAGCGGAAACTTACCCTAACTATCACATCAACTAAAGAAGGAAGTTCACATGTTTATGGATCTAAACGCCAAAAGTGGTACGTTTTCTCACACAATCACCTCGGCAATTTCGGGGATTCGTCTTAATCATCTTAAAGGGAACTAGGGTTGAGAGACTTTAGAAACCCTAGGACACCTATGGCAAAGATGGAGGTATATAAGCAGAACTTCGGTTGCTACCAAGGTAAGTTCTCAGAACTCGACACTAGTACCACACACTGCTATCCCTTACGGGGGCTCTTCTTTTGTCTATTTGCCATATACAAAATCGCGTTTTCTAATATGAGCATCGCATTCTCCCTGTCGGAGCACCCTCTGGTGGCTTTTTATAGGTAATGAGTATAGAGTCATTCTCAGTTCCAGGACTCCCAAACAAATTGACAGAGCAAATATCTGAGGAGAAAACTCACATCCATCATATTAGCACTGCCCATGGGAACAGACTAAGAAGGAACTTGCTCCCCATCCAAACTTCTCAATAGCACAGACATCATATCGTAGAAAAGGAAGAGGCCATTTATTGGCTTCAATGATGATGATTTAAGTGGAATCTCGCCGGATCATAATGGCCCCCTCATTATAATGATGGAAATAAGTTCATATGTAGTCTAAAGGGCTCTGATCGACCAGGGGCTAGGTTGTGACATTCTTTACTAGGATGCTTTTCGACAAATGGGTTTCAACTCTATGGATCTGCATCCCCAAAGATTCCGATAACAGGAACCCTGGGAGAATCATTATGCCCAAAAGGTACCATATCACTCCTTATGACCCTAACAACTCTTATAAATCGCACCTACCACAGTGGTGTTTAATGTGATCAAGTCTTTCTCTCTATACAATGCCATTGTTGGCTGATCTAGCTTGAACTGCCTAGAGGCCTTGCCGAGCATTAAACATACGAAGAATAAATTTTGAATGGCGCTAGGGATTATAACCATCAATTGTAACCCCGTACCTCAATTACCCCCATTTGAGAAAAATTAAGAAGGCCTTTCAACAGAAACAATCGAATTCTAGGACGACCTTACACAGGCTGTCAAAATCGGGGCAAAATTACACCCGCCTCTGCATGAAGCCATTATTGCTTGTCTCTGTTATCACTCCAAGGTTTTTACATGGTCACCTGAAAATATACCAGTGATCCATTCTTCCATAATCATTCACAGATTAACTGTAGATCCGAGCCAAAAACCCATGAAACAGAAGAAGAGGGTATTTGCCCTTAAACGGTAACGTGCTATTTAGGAGGAAGTACAAAAGTTCTTAGTAGCCAGCTTCATTAGAGAAGTAAAGTACCCCAAGTAGTTGGCGAACGTGGTTATGGTAAAGAAAACCAATGGCAAGTAGACGATGTGCATCGATTTCACTGACCTAAACAAGGCCTATCCGAAGGACTGTTACCCACTTCATAATATCGATAAACTTGTGGATAACTCTTTGAGTCACCAACTTCTAAGATTTATGGATACCTATTTCGGTTACAACTAGATACGGATGGCTCCAAAATATAAAGAAAAGACAAGTTTCGTTATGGAGTTTGGCACTTATTGCTATAAGGTCATGCTATTTGGCTTAAAGAATACAGGAGCTACCTTTTAGAGATTGGTCAACAAAGTCTTCAAAGATCAAATCGACAGAAACATAGAACCATATGTAGATGACATACTCGTTAAAATCACCAGCCTAGAAAGTCACGTAGCAGACCTAGAAGAAACCTTTACAACCCTAATATGCTACAACATGAGACTTAACCCGGCGAAGTGTACTTTTAGGATTACCTCGGGTAAGTTCCTTGATTTCATTGTCACAAATAGGGAGATTAAGGCAAACCCTGAAAAGATTCAAGCCATCATAGACATGACACCCCTAGAACACTGAAGGAGATACAGAGCGTTACAAGGCAAATCGCCACCTTAAGTCGATTCATGTCCAAAGTCGGCGAAACTATAAGCCCTTCTTTGACACCTTATAGAAATCCTGAAAGTTCAAATGGACAATCGAGTGTTAGATAGCTTTCAACAAGCTTAAAGAATATCTAGCATCGCCATCGCTACTCACCCAACCAATCCCTGGTGAGAAATTATACCTCTACCTTTTTATCTCTAACCATGCCTTGTGTGTAGTATTAGTTCGGTAGGATGCCGACATGCAAAAACCTGTATATTATATCAACCGCGTCCTCCACGAAAAAGAGATAAATAATAGACCCATAGAAAAAAATAGCCTTCGCTCTTGTCATAGTTGCTCGATGCCTTCGTCTATATTTCCAAGCACATACCATTGTGGTCCTAACCAATCAGCCATTGAAACAAGCACTACGGAAGGTGAACATGTCGGGTCAGCTAATTAAATGGAGTATTGAGCTGGGAGAATTTGACGTTGTCTACCAAACTAGGCCTCCTATCAAAGGCTAAGCCCTCACTAACTTTATCCTAGACTGCACGCTTTCGAGCGACGACCAACAAACACCCCCACAATCTCCAAGAAGAATTTACACTACCACCTTAGATGCTGCACGTAGATGGATCCTCTAATTCATTAGGAAGTGGGGCTAGATTCATCCTCATGGGTCCCGACGGATTTAAAGCCGAATATGCACTTCGCTTCGAATTCAAAGCCACTAACAATTATGTTGAATATGAAGCACTTTTGGCCAGACTATGGATAGCAGCTTTACTGGGAGCTCGAGAGACAAGGATATTCATAGATAGCCAACTTTTGGTGAAACAAATCGGAGGTACCTATGAAGTGAAAGAAACAACAATGGCAAAACACCTAGCCAAATTACAAGAAATAATGCAAAAAATTCTAGAGGATCAACATATAACAAATTCCTAAATCAAAAAACGCCCGAGCCAACACACTATTGAAATTGGCCAATTCCAATTTAGTAGCACATAGCCAAACAGTATATGTGGAAAGCCTTCCCGACCCCAGTATCAACAAGCCAGAGCTAATCCTATCGACCTGTTAATCACCAAGCAGGAAGGACCCCATAAAGGCCTACCTAAATGATGGAAAGCTGTCCAAATCACCAGATGAGGCTGCCAAGGTCAGATACAAAGCTGTGCACTATGTCATCATCAATGGCACCCTGTACAAAAAATCTTCCACTCATCCATATCTCAAGTGCCTAATCCCCAACGAAGGAGACTATGTTCTTAGAGAAATATACGAGGGCATATGCGGAAATCATTTAGGAGCGCAGAGCTTGGGCAACAAGGCCCTAAGACGGGGTTACTACTAGCCTACAATGAAGGCCGATGTGCACACCTTCGTCGAGAGATATGATAAATGTTAATGCTTCTCTTTGGTCCCGCGCCAACCTTCTACCGAATTCTATCTTATTTACAGCCCCTGTAATGAGGTCATTAAGATTACAAGGAATTCATAAGATCCAACTCAAGTTCCAGTTAGGTCGGTGACAAAGGTTCGAGTTAAAATATTCAAAAAAGTACTAAATAACTTAATTCAGAGAGTTTTACAACAAGAAATTGGAGTCCAAATGAATGAAGAACCAAAAGAAGTCTTAATTATGCTCATATAACCCCAATTAGAAGAATAAAGGGTCCAAAACTACTCAAGACCAAGGGAGGACGAAAACAAAAAATAATAGCAAAACTTGGTCAAAATAGTTTGGTTCATTTAGTTTCCTAATTCTTTTTCATAATTTATATTTTAGTTTCCTATTTTTTTTAATTGTTTAGGAGTTATTAAATTTTTAGTTGTCAATTTAGTTGTAACACTGACACTGCGGTGTCCCTACTATTGTACTCATATTCATGAAATATATAGAATATTCCTTAGTTATATATATAGAGAAAATTTTTATTTATATTGATTTTCGATTTTTGGGTATTTAATTTGAATTTTTGGTATATTTTAAGTTGCAGTGTTTGCGAATCATAATAAATCTCATTTTTATGAAATTTGCATTTTAGTGAAATATGGGTGTGAAATTATATATATATAATTATTTATTAAAAAAAATAAATAAATAAAAAGAGGAATGAATGAAGATGCAGCATTTTGACCCAAAACGCTACATCTCCGCCAATCAATAGAGATTAGGGTTAAAACCCTAATCTCTTTCTTCGTCCCTCTCTCTCTCCCCTTTTCCGCAGCTCTCTCCGTCGCTCTCCCTTACCCTCCACCACGAACAGTCACTTCCTCCGCCTCTCTCCTCCATCGATCGCCGCCACTCTTTACCTCCCTCTCTATCTCCCTCTCTCTGTTTCTCTCTCTCTGTTTTTTCTCTCGATCGAGTCTTCTCTTCCTCGCACGACAGAGCTCGCACTCTCTCTCCCTCATTTGCCCGCTCGCGATGCTTGCTGTGAGCACCTACTACTGCAACTCTCCTCTGCAACTCTCGTAGAAGTCCCAACCGGTAGTTGTCAATCGACTCTTAAAAGCCCTAGACCACGACCTGCGATTTCATCCACTACGTAGGTAAGAGCGATTCCTTTGAACAATAGCTCTAGGGTTTGATTCCTTCGGTAATTTAGACTAACTAATAGAGTTTGCTTCAGTTTGGAACCCTGCAGGTCTTGGACTGAACGGAGTGTATTCGGAAGTTAGGGTTGTGAACTGCGAAAAACCCTAGGTGAAGGATTTCTTACTCATTCGATCAATTGAATGAATTTAGGATAAATTTAGGGTTAGAAGTCTTGTATACGTTTAGAATATATATTCGATTGGAATAGAATGCAATTTCTGAAATTCTATACCTGAATGTTAGGGTTAAGTTTAGAAATCTGCATGAATTAGGCTGTTTAGTATGAAAGAAGCATGTTAGAGGATGAAAGATTCATATTTGGTTGATTAGAATAGTTTTTCTTAGAGTTCAATTTGACATATGCATGAAAATAGTAGGATTTTAGGGTTGGAATGAAATGAAATGCATATTTGAAGGAGAGTTTCAAAAATTATGGTTCGGTTTAAGAACTGTTGTGATCATTCTCATTATAAGTTGTCCTGCGTATAGGCAAGCTAAATACGATCTCCATATTATGAAACTAGACATTTTCATCTTGAAAATGACATATGGTTTGAAATGTTTAGATGAGAATCGAAAAGTTTATGATTTTTCAAAGAACTTCTATCTTGAAGAAAATTTATTTATTTTATGCTTGTTTCCGACTTTGAGTGGTTTTAGGGTTGAATTAAACTTGACTTTGATTGTGTTATTTATTTATAAATGAAATGAAATTGATGACATTAGAGTGTATTCACAAATTGAAGAATTAAGGTTTATACAAAATTAGGAAAAATGGATAAACCCTAAAAATATTTGAAAATTGATGATAAGATTGGGAGTGTGTATTAGGAAAGATCAATTGAGGATCGGAGTAAGACTTCATTGACTGAATTGTAGAAATAGGGAGTGAATACCCTCCTTAGAAGTGAGTGAGACTCTAATCTCATGCATAAAAAGTGAAACTTGATTTTTACCGTATTTTCAACAGAACATGCTTTTGATATGCATTGATTCGACGTGTGACACTAAATTTCAAATTTGTTTTGTGATTATTGGAGTGTCATGAATTTACGTTTTCTATGACTATACATCCATGGTTTGAAATGAAATAATATTGTGCCATTACTTGAGAATTAGATATGTTTTCTATTTTACCGTTGTATTGGTATATTGATTTGAAATGATTTGATTAAATGTATTGGCACACGGATTTGAAATATTTTGATGAACTGTGAGGGCTGGATGCCTACTTGTGATGAGATGATATGATGAGATGATATTTCTTGATGGATTCCGTAGCTACGAAGGGCGTTTGTAGAGGCACGGGTTACCCGGATACGCTTCTACAAGAGATATCTGCAAACGTCATATGGCTATAGGCATGGCCGGTTGAACCCACATAGTGGGAGGACGTGTGTGACATCACTGTCTAGCACCGGACGGGGTTCTATACATGATTCCGATATGAGCTAGCCCCAGCGATGCTCATGGCCAACGTCGAGGTAGAGAGCGACTTTTGCACATTTTTACATAATAAAACCCCCGATACGCCTGTCCTTGATCGTGGTTGACCTTTGCCAGGATCATTTTAAACTTGCTTTAAAAATATAAAAAATTGAATTTGAATGGATGCATATGTATATGATATCGTGTGAATTGCTAAATGATTTCAATTTACTGAACATACCATGTTTTACTGCAAAATGTGAATTATTGTTTACGAATAATCTTGTTTGACACTCCAATGGTTCATCCACACTATTCATGCTTGATATTAATCCCCTCATTCACTAGGTATCTTTCTTGATACTCACCTCTCTCATTTCCTTCCTCATACAGGGTTATTGTGATAGAGCGACGCATCAGGCTCTAGAGGTCTTTGGTAACGTATTGGTGGATTCGGGTATTCACGATAGTGAGATCTAAATTTAAATTGAAATATGAAATCCATATTTTCTATCGACCCGTAGTTAGCTATGTACATTTTTTGGGATGATTGTATAAATTATAGACATTTATTTGTGAAACTCTCATATTGGTTCATTACACTTGCATTGAGACACTTGTAAGCATTTAAAATTTTTAACTTGGGAATTTGTTGTACACGTGTATAAAATTTAGGCCCATCCAGTGTGGCGGCTGCTCATGCTCTAGTTGGGCATGACAGTAGAGGTCTGTGGCTAAGACTGCTAGTATTTATGATAGCCTTGCGTTATCCTGGTTGTCCACTGTGGATTGGTTGGTATTATTCGAATGTGATTGATTATTGTGAGAATGGGATGACCCATTTATTTAGGTGGCAGGATGGTTGTTCAATATACATGTTGATTTGTACATGAGAGATCTCCAAAATATGGGGAGATTCTGCCCAATTTTCTATAAAATGTAGCCGGCATCCAAGACAACGGGCGGCTACTCACGATCCCGATTTGGGGCATGACAGTTCTACTGGTATCAGAGCGTCTAGGTTAGAGAAAAGATAGTAATAAAAATCTTCCCAAGTACATTTAAAAGTCCTCAATGCATTAGAGAGTTTCATACAGTCATTTAAAGTCCCATACATGGCCATAGTCATATGAGTTCATCTATTTTAGGGGGTTAGTTACTCAGTAACTAACCCTAATCCTTGATTTCTACCTAATGAAAAGGTGCTCTTTTTGTAGAATTATGCCACCTAGACGTAGTAGGCGCGGTGCACCACCAGAGAGTCCCTCAGGGCCTGATGCATCTAGGGCACTCGAGGCTCCACGAGTACCAGAGGATGCTTCCTCTACTCACGCACCGTCACCAGCGCGACCCCCAGCACCTCCACCGGCTGTTACAGCCGAGATTCCTCCACCACCACTCGACGCCTTGGGGTAGTGGCAGGAATGGTACAGTAGATATGGGATGCAGATGCCACCACCTCCACCATAGGCTCCAGCGACCGCACCTGCGATCGTACCTGCACCTACGGCACCGATTCCTCCTCCGGTGGCCAGTCCATCCATTTCTAGTCCAATCGATGATACATCGGTTACTTTGAGGCGCATCCATGAGCTTACACAGTTGGTGAAAGAGTCACGACAGTTCGGATGCACAGATTTTTCAGGATCTAGTGATGCTATAGTGGCGAAGCACTGGATTAACAGGACTCGCAGGATCCTTACTGATCTGGGGTTGACAGAGGAGCTCAGGTTGAGAGTTGTTGAGAAACTCCTCGACGGGGATGCCCTCTTGTGGTGGGAGGCTATCTGTGACAGTGCTACACAGACTCTGTGGTGGGAGCACTTTCTGTTAGAGTTCGACCATAGGTACTTTATCCCGTTTCAGCAGGATCGTATGAGGACAGAGTTTCTGCACTTACGTCAGGGGACTAGGTCAGTCTCAGAGTACAAGGCTGAGCTCAAAAGATTAGCAGCATTTGTCCCCGACATGGCTACACCAGCTCAAATGAGGTTTAAATTTGAAGATGTCCTCCAATTAAGCGTCAAGAAGTATATGACAGTGACTCCTACTTTTACACTTTCAGAAGTGATTGATTCAGCATATCGGGCAGAGGAGATCGTCCAAGCTTAGGCTAGGTAGAAAGAGAGTCACCAAAAAAAGAGGAAGACTGAGTCACACGAGGGACAGTCTTCAAAGGGGGGTAGAGGTTTTGGATATCACGGAGGGTCTTCTAGTTCCAGACCAGCAGGATCGGGAGAGGGACCTCGACCACAGAGTTTTGGGGCACCAGCCCCTAGTGTTGCTACATAGTCTACTGCACAGAGACAGTCTTTCTGGCGCAGATGCGGCAGCCACCATGCATTTGGGGCGTGTAGAGTACCGGTTACTTGTTTCCAGGTGGGAAGCAATGTCACATTAAGAGTACCTGCCCAGATTTAGGTCGAGGAGGACAGACTTTATGGAGTCGTACTGGTACTTCTGGCACAGGCCAGCAGGGGGCACCTGTGCACTCAGCTCTTACAGCTCCTCGGAATGCAGCCGGGAGTAATACAGTACCAGGACCATCGCGACAGCAGTTTAGGGCCTAGGCTCGTGTGTTTACGATGATGCAGGAGAACGCACAGGTAAACCATGATATTATTATGGGTAATCCTTCCACAGACCCCTCAGTATAGGACTTTTATTGTACTTTCTTTATGAGATTTTGTATATCATGATATTGATATACAGTTTTGACTAGTTAAAGCTTTAGAAGCATAACTAGTTTGATATATATATATATAATATGTCTACTTTTCTTCGCATTTTAAATACCTTTAATCTTTTTTTTTACCTTTAGGTACCATGCGAATATTTGGTACCGACGCATGTATTCTCATAGATACCGGGTCGAATTTTTCATATGTGAGCGACACATCCGCTCGCCATTCTGATAGGCCTCTCTCGCCACTTGATGAGGAGATAATGGTAGTCACTCCTCTTGACAAGCATATCATTTAAGATACAGTTTATAGAGGCTACGAGGTCAGTATTGAGGAGGCGGCATTAGAGGTAGATCTGATTCCGCTCCCTATCACGGATTTTGATGCCATCCTAGAGATGGATTGACTGAGTTTACACCGGGCTTCTGTGGTTTGTTTTACGAAGGAGGTTGAGTTTCGGAGGTCCGGGCAGCCACCGTTGGTTTTCCGGGACGAGAGACGAGAATTGCCCCACTGTGTTATATCTGTTATGAAAGCCAGATGCATGGTACACCATGGGTGCACGACTTATCTGGCTTATGTCGTTGACACTACCACTGAGGGACCAAGACTTGAGGATGTCCCTGTGGTGCAGGAGTTTCCAGATGTGTTCCCCGATGAGCTTCCCGGATTACCACCAGTTTAGGAGTTTGATTTCGAGATTGATCTAGTACTGGGGACCATTCCTATTTCTATTCCACCATACAGAATGGTGCTTGCTGAACTGAGAGAGCTTAAGGTTCAGTTGCAGGAACTTTTGGACAAGGGGTTTATTCACCCGAGCACTTCACCGTGGGGTGCTTCGGTACTGTTTGTAAAGAAGAAAGATGGTACATTTCGGCTTTGTGTGGATTACAGACAGTTGAACAAAGCCACCATAAAAAATAGATATCCCCTGCCACGTATCGATGATTTGTTTGATCAGCTGCAAAGAGCCAGGGTTTTCTCTAAGATTAATCTCTGTTCAGATTATCATCAGTTGAGGATTTTGGCCGAAGATATGCCCAAAACAGCTTTTCGCACCCGATACAGCCATTATGAGTTTTTAGTCATGCCGTTTGGGCTAACTAATGGCCCAGCTACTTTTATGGATCTGATGAACCGAGTCTTCCACGACTTCTTGGATCGGTTTGTCATCGTATTTATCGATGACATCTTGGTGTATTCACGGAGTGATGAAGATCGTGTTCAGCACCTTCGGGTGGTATTGCAAATACTCCGTGAGAAGCAGCTATATGCCAAATTTTCGAAATGTGAGTTTTGGCTGAGACAGATAGGATTTTTGGGGCACATTGTCTTCGCGGAGGGTATTTATGTTGATCCGCAAAAGGTTGAGGCTATATTAAAGTGGGAGCAACCACAAACAGTTATCAAGATCCGTAGTTTTCTCGATTTAGTCGGGTATTATTGCAGATTTGTAGAGGGATTTTCCCAGATAGCTACTCCGTTGTCTAGATTGACCCGGAAGGGGGTCAAGTTTGTTTGGGATGACCGTTGTGAGGTGAGCTTTCAGGAGCTCAAACAACGGTTGACCTCTGCTCCTATTTTATCCCTTCCCACTAGCAATCGGGAATACACAGTGTATAGTAATGCTAGCCGACATGGATTGGGTTGTGTTCTGATGTAGGATAGTTGGGTTATTGAATATGCCTCGCGACAACTGAAGAAACACAAGGTTAACTACCTGACACATGATTTGGAGTTGGCAGCCATAGTTTTCACGTTAAAGATATGGCGACATTATCTTTATGGGGTGACCTACAGAGTATTTACAGATCATAAAAGTTTGAAGTATCTATTTACCCAAAAGGAGCTGAATTTGAGACAAAGGAGATGGTTAGAGCTCCTCAAGGATTATGAACTCATTATTGACTATCATCCGGGCAAGGCGAATGTTGTAGCAGATGCCTTGAGTCGGAAGTCAGTATCATCCTCACAGTCGATAGAGGAAGCATACCTTTCTTGTTTAGTAGGACTTCGAGCCTTAGGAGTCAGTTTGGCTAGTAATGATCAAGGAGACTTACTAGCCAGATTTGAGGTCAGGCTGACTTTGTTCGACCGTATTAGAGAGCTCCAGAGTATAGATGAGAAGCTTCAGGGTATTGTGGATAGAGTCTGCAGAGCTGATGGCAGAGACTACAGGGTCCGAGAGGATGGATTATTAGTGTTCAGGGAGCGGGTTTGTATTCTCGCTGATACAGATCTCCGCAAGGCCATACTTGAAGAGGCACACTCCTTCGCTTATGCATTGCATCCGGGTGGTACCAAGATGTATCGGACCATTCGAGAGAGGTATTGGTGGCCCGGCATGAAATGGGAAATTGCGGAATTTGTGGCTAGGTGTTTAGTTTGCCAGCAGGTGAAGGCCGAACATCAGCGGCCGGCTGGTTCATTGCAGCCCTTACCCATTCCTGAGTGGAAGTGGGATCACATTACTATGGATTTTGTGACAGGGCTACCGTGGACTTCATCACTGCATGATGTCATTTGGATGATTATAGATCGACTCACAAAGTCCGCACATTTTCTTCTTATTCGCAGCGACTATCCTTTGGAGACCTTGGCACGTCTTTACATCGATACGATAGTCAGACTGCATAGTGTTCCTGTATCGATAGTATCAGATAGGGACCCGAGGTTTACTTCCAGGTTTTGGCCCAAGTTGTAGGAGGTAATGGGCACGAGGCTGAGTTTTAGCACAGCCTATCATCCATAGACAGATGTTCAGTCAGAGAGGACCATTCAGACCCTTGAGAACATGCTGAGAGCATGTGTGATGGATTTTTGGGGTAGTTGGGATCGGCACCTTCCATTGGTCGAATTTGCATATAATAACAACTATCAGGCCAGTATTGGGATGCCATCATATGGGGCAGTGTATGGTAGGAAGTGTCGTACCCCGATATGTTGGGATGGGGGCGGAGAGCGACGTCTCAACAGTGTTGAGTTGATTGAGGAAACGAAAGATATGGTTAGGGTCATCCGCGAGCGGATGAGAGCCGCCCAGGACAGGCAGAAGGTATATGTCGATCATAGACAGCGACCCCTTGAGTTTGCCAAGGGAGTTATACGGTTCAGGCAGTGGGGCAAGCTGAGCCCCAGATATATTGGACCCTTCTGTATCCTTGAGAGGGTCGGGAGTGTGGCATACAGATTGGAGCTGCCAGATGAACTATCCCGTATTCATGACGTCTTTCATGTCTCAGTACTCAGGAAGTACCTAGCTGATCCTTCTTATGTACTTGAGCCTCCACCTGTTGAGTTGCGAGAGGACCTCAGTCTTCCAGTTTAGCCTGTGGCTATTCTAGATCAGCAAGTCAGAAAGCTGCGGAGCGAAGCAGTTTCATTGGTCAGGGTCTTGTGGAAGAGTGACCAAGTCGAGGAGGAGACCTGGGAGCCCGAGGAGGCTATAAGAAGACAGTACCCCCACTTATTTACTGTATAACTTTCTTTTAGTTTCGATGACGAAACTTGTTTTTAGGGGGTTAGAAAATGTAATACCGACACTGCAGTGTTCATACTATTGTACTCATGTTCATGAAATATATAGAATATTCCTTAGATATATATATAGAAAATTTTTTTATTTATATTGATTTTCGATTTTGGGGTATTTAATTTGAATTTTTGGTATATTTTAAGTTATCGTGTTCGCGAATCATAATAAACCTCATTTTTATGAAATTCGCATTCGAGTGAAATATGGATGTGAAATTATATATATATAATTATTTATTAAAATAAATAAATAAATAAATAAGGGGAATGAATGCAGATGCAGCGTTTTGACCCAAAACGCTGCATCTCCCCCAATCAATAGTGATTAGGGTTAAAACCCTAATCTCTCTCTTCGTCCTTCTCTCTCTCTCCCCTTTCCCGCAGCTCTCTCCGCCGCTCTCCCTCACCCTCCACCGCGAACAGTCACTTCCTCCGCCTCTCTCCTCTATCGATCGCCGCCACTCTCTACCTCCCTCTCTGTCTCCCTCTCTTTGTTTCTCTCTCTCTGTTCTATCTCTCGATCGAGTCTTTTTTTCCTCGTGCGACAGAGCTCGCGCTCTCTCTCCCTCCTTTGCCCGCTCGCGGTGCTTGCTGTGAGCACCTACTGCTGCAACCCTCGCGGAAGTCCCAACCGGCAGTCGTCAATCAACCCTTGAAAGCCCTAAACCGCGACCTGCGATTTCATCCACTGCGCAGGTAAGAGCGATTCCTTTGAATAGTAGCTCTAGGGTTTGATTCCTTCGGTAATTTAGACTAACTAATAGAGTTTGCTTCAGTTTGGAACCCTGCAAGTCTTGGACTAAACGGAGTATATTTGAAAGTTAGGGTTGTGAACTGCGAAAAATCCTAAGTGAGGGATTTCTTACTCATTCGATTAATTGAATGAATTTAGGGTTAGAAGTCTTGTATACGTTTAGAATGTATGTTCAATTGGAATAAAATGCAATTTCTGAAATTCTATACCTGAATGTTAGGGTTAAGTTTAGAAATCTGCATGAATTAGGCTGTTCAATATGAAAGAAGCATATTAGAGGATGAAAGATTCATGTTTGGTTGATTAGAATAGTTTTCCTTAGAGTTCAATTTGACATATGCATGAAAATAGTAGGATTTTGGGGTTGGAATGAAATGAAATGCATATTTGAAGGAGAGTTTCAAAAATTGTGGTTAGATTTAAGAACTGTTGTGATCATTCTCATTATAAGTTGTCCTGCGTATAGGCAAGCTAAATACGATCTCCATATTATGAAACTAGATATTTTTATCTTGAAAATGACATATGGTTTGAAATGTTTGGATGAGAATCGAAAAGTTTATGATTTTTAAAAGAACTTCTATTTTGAAGAAAATTTATTTATTTTAGGCTTGTTTCCGACTTTGAGTGGTTTTAGGGTTGAATTAGACTTGACTTTGATTATGTTATTTATTTATAAATGAAATGTAATTGATGACATTAGAGTGTATTCACAAATTGAAAAATTAAGGTTTGTACAAAATTAGGGAAAATGGATAAACCCTAAAAATATTTAAAAATTGATGATAAGATTGTGATTGTGTATTAGGAAAGATTAATTGATGATCGAAGTAAGACTTCATTTCACTAAATTGTGGAAATAGGGAGTGAATACCATCCCTAGAAGTGAGTGAGACTCTAATCTCATGCATGAAAAGTGAAACTTGATTTTTATCTTGTTTTCAACAAAGCATACTTTTGATATGCATTGACTCGACGTGTGACACTAAATTTCAAATTTGTTTTGTGATTATTGGAGTGTCGTGAATTTACGTTTTCTATGACTATGCATCCATGGCTTGAAATGAAATAATATTGTACCATTACTTGAGAATTAGATATGTTTTCTATTTTACAGTTGCATTGGTATATTGATTTGAAATGATTTGATGAAATGTATTGGCACACGGATTTGAAATGTTTTGATGAACTGTGTTGACTGGATGCCTACTTGTGATGAGATGATATTTCTTGATGGATTCCGTAGCTACGAAGGGCGTTTGTAAAGGCACGGGTTGCCCGGATATGCTTTTGCAGGAGGTATCTGCAAACATCATATGGCTACAAGCACGGCCGATTGAACCCACATAGGGGGAGGACGTGTGTGATGCCACTGTCTAGCACCGGGCGGGGTTCTATACATGATTCCGATATGAGCTAGCCCCAGCGATGCTCATTGCCAACGTCGGGGTAGAGAGCGACTTTTGCACATTTTTGCATAATAAAACCCCCGATGCGCCTGTCCTTGGTTGTGGTTGACCTTTGCCAGGATCATTTTCGGTTTGCTCTAAAAATATAAAAAATTAAATTTGAATGGATGTGTATGTGTATGATATCGTATGAATTGCTAAATGATTTCAATTTACTGAACATATAATGTTTTACTACAAAATGTGAATTATTGTTTACGAATAATTTTGTTTGACACTCCAATGATTCACCCACACTATTCATACTTGATATTAATCCCCTCACTCACTGGGTATCTTCCTTGATACTCACCCCTCTCATTTCTTTCTTTAGACAGGGTTATTGTGATAGAGCGACGCATCAGGCTCTAGAGGTCTTTGGTAACGTATTGGTGGATTCGGGTATTCACGACGGTGAGATCTAAATTTAAATTGAAATATGAAATCAGTATTTTCTATTGACCCTGCGAGGTCTTGATATTGAGACTCGTAGTTGGCCATGTACATTTTATAGGATGACTGTATAAATTATGGATATTTATTTGTGAAACTCTCATATTGGCTCATTACACTTGCATTGAGGCACTTGTAAGCATTTAAAATTTTTAACTTGGGAATTTGTTGTACACGTGTATAAAATTTAGACCCGTCCAGTATGGCGGCTGCTCATGCTCTAGTTAGGCATGACAGTAGAGGTCTGTAGCTAAGACTGGTAGTATTTATGATACTCTTGCGTTATCCTGGTTGTCCACTGTGGATTGGTTGATATTATTCGAATATGGTTGATTGTTGTGAGGCCGGGATGACCCATTTATTTAGGTGGCAGGATGGTTGTTCAATATACAGATTGATTTGTACATGGGAGACCTCCGAAATATTGGGAGATTCTGTCCGATTTTCTATAAAATGTAATCGACATCGAGGACAACGGGCGGCTGCTCATGACCCCGGTTTAGGGCGTGACATTAGTCTTTACCTTTAACCTATAAATAGGCCATTATATATTGTGTAAAATATAATTTTGAGAGAATTAATAAAATTGTGAGAGTTTTTTCACACAAGTCTTGTTCTTTTGAGAACTTTTGAACTTATTCAATATAGAATTCTTATTTAGTTCTTTGACTTATCAATTTAGGTTTCAAACCACCTGCATTGTGGCGTCATTCATTCCATCTTTATACTAAGGTTCTTATTCTAGTGAGAAATGAGTTTAAGGTTATATACCTTAGATTCTTCCTCCTTTAGGGCAAGGATTGAGATTTTTAACTTCACCGGTTCAAATAATTCGTTGGGAAGATTTTTTTTAGATTAAATTAACTTGTTCGTGGGTTCTAAGGTTTTTACACCCAACGGGTTCACATCAGTTGGCGTTAGAGCTAATCCAAGTTTTTTTTTCCTTTGAATTATTCTTATTTTATTTTTTTCTTTCTTTTGTTTTTGTTTGTGTCTTAATACTCTAATTCCAATCTCGATTCATCATCTTGACCAAAATTTTTCATTCGTTGGTTTATTTCTTATTTTTTGTTTATTTCATTTTTTTTGTACTGTCATAGTTCAAAATTAAAAAAAAAAAAAAAAAGGAGAGGCCGTAAAAAAAAGGGTCATAAAAAAAAAGAAAAGAAGGGGAAAAAAAGAGGCAAAAAAAAAAAAAAAAAGAGACCATGGAAAAAAAAAAAGAAAGAAGGCCCACAAAGAAAAGGTCGTGAAAAAAAAAGGTGAAGCTTCCAAATTTTGCAAAATTGATAATTCTTCATTTTGTGATTTTGTTCAAATTTAGCAAGTTCTAAAGTGTTATTAACAAATTTGAATTAGAATTTTTAAAATTTTTTAATTGAGATTGAAATATTTCCTTATTTGTGTACTTTTCTAAATTTGTGCACTTTCATAAATTCAAAACTTTTTATAATTGTTTTTCATTCTCGATCTCTTTTCTTATTTGCTCTCATTCTTATTTGTTCTATTCCTTATTTGTTTCCTCTTAAATTGAAATTTTTCCAAATTTGTAACTTTTTTTATTTCCCATTTTTTTCTTTTTTTTTTCTTTCTTGATCTTTCTTTCTTTGTGCCTCTTATTAATATTTTTTTTTTCATATAAGTCTTTGAATTTCATACGACAATTATTCTTGAGTTGAATTCTCGAGTTCAATAAAGAACTTGACTAAGTGAAGAGGAGTGGTAAAAGGCAAGAAAGAATTCATTAAAGATAAAAACCAAATTCAAAGAGTGAGATACGAGTGAATTTGAGTGAATCATTATTTTTGAGTGAAACACGTGAGGGAGTGTGGTGAGGTTCTTTCGTATGTTATTCTAATATTGTCTTGCAGATTCAAATCATATCTCAAAATAAAAAAGATAATACAAGTGAGGAGGTTCAATCATACGTTGATTCGAATCTATAACTACAAACATTTATGGGGCAGATGAGACAAATGATGAAGAGGGAGTTAGATTTTATACATGAAATGTTGGATAGGGTAGAAGAGGGATCGCAAAGGGGGCAGCCATCAATAGGGCCGAACTCCTCAAGAAGGAATATGTTTCATCAAAGGGAAACTAAAATTGTGGATGAGTTTGAAAGGGATGGGTTACAGGAGTAGTTTGATAGGTTATCAGTGGGTTGTCATAGGAGACTGGGTCGAGATAGAGAAGTTAGGAATCGGATAAACAATGACTTAGATAGTATCAAGATGAAAATTCTATCGTTTCAAGGTAAAAGTGATCCTGAAGCATATCTTGAGTAGGAAAAGAAGATTGAGTTGGTTTTTGATTGTTACAACTATTTCAAATTAAAGAAGGTAAAACTGATTGTTATTGAGTTTACTGATTATACAATTGTATGGTGGGATCAGTTATGCATCAATAGAAGGTGGAACGGGGATCGACCTATTGAAACTTGGGATGAGATGAAGAGAGTGATGAGACAATGATTTGTGCCGAGTCATTACTATAGGGATTTATATCTCAAGTTGCAGAGTCTCCACCAAGGTAACCGAAGCGTGAACGAGTATTACAAAGAGATGGAGATGGCTATGATTAGGGCCAATGTGGAAGAAGATAGAGAAGCGACGATTGCTAGATTGTTGAATGGTTTAAATCAAAAGATTGCCAACATGATCGAGTTTCATCATTATGTGGAGTTGAAGGATTTAGTACATATGACAATCAAGGTTGAGAGGCAACTCAAGAGCGGCAGCACACGGCCAAGACCAGCCCCACAGATTCCGAGTGCAACATCATGGAGAACGAGCAATCCAAAAACAGAAGAAAATTTAGCCACCTCCAAACTTAAATCTGAACATAAACCAACTGCCTCCACCACAACTTCTCAAGGTAAGGCAATCTTCACTTCAACTCGTTCTAGTGAGATTAAATACTTCAGGTGTTAAGGAATGGGACATATAGCTAGCCAATGTCCAAACAAGCGAGTTATGGTGATTCGGAAAAATATTACAATCGAGTCCGAAGATGAAGATGATATTGATTGTTTGCCACCATTGGAAGATGCTACCATTGGAGATGAGGAGTACGGGGCTGAACACGGTGAGATGTTAGCACTAATTATGTGCCGAGCTTTAAGCTTACAGGCCAGAGGAGATGAAAAAGAAGTACAACAGGAGAATATCTTTCATACCCGTTGCCACGTGAAAGATAAGATATGTATTTTAATTATTAACGGTGGTAATTTTACTAATGTGGCGAGTATGACTTTAGTGAAAAAACTAAATTTGCCAACCGCTAAACATTCTCAACCATACAAACTACAATGGTTGAATGATAGTGGAGAAGTGATAGTTACAAAGCAAGTTATTGTGTCATTCCGAATTGGAAAATATGAAGATGAGGTGTTATGTGATGTGGTGCCAATGCAGGCTGGGTATATTTTGTTAGGAAGGCCTTGGCAATTTGATCGACATGTACAACATGACGGCTTCACCAACAAGTATTCATTCATGTTCAATCAACGAAAAATCATTCTGATTCCGATGACACCAACACAAGTCTATGAAGACCGAGTGAGATTGTAAAATTTGAGTGAACAAAAGAAACAGAGAGATCAAAATAAGTTGAGAGAAGAGAAAAAAGAGAGAAAAGAAGAAAGAGAGGTTGAATTTGGTGAGGAAGAAAAAAGAAGAAAAGTTTGGCCAATGAGGTAAAATTCGAGAGAAAACAAAGAAATTTCTATGCCAAAACAATTGATGTTAAGCGAGCAATGCTCTCAAAACGGCCGATGATTGTACTTACGTACAAGGAATCCCTTTTAAGCACTAACCAACTTAACCCTTTTTTGCCTAGTGCCGTTGTTTCTCTTTTGCAGGAATTCGAAGATGTATTTCCTTAATCTACCCCAAGGATTGCCACCGATCCGAGAGATTGAATATCAAATCGATTTCATACCTGGTACATCAATTCCAAATCGTCCAGTATATAGAAGCAACCCAGAAGAGGTGAAGGAGCTATAAAGGCAAATCGAAGAGTTGATGGAAAAAGGATATGTGAGAGAAAGCAAGAGTCCATGTGCAATTCCGATGATTTTAGTGCCTAAGAAAGATGAGACATGGAGGATGTGTATTGATTGTCGAGCCATTAACAATATAACGATAAGATATCGATACCCTATTCCTCAATTAGGTGACATGTTAGATGAATTGCATGGAGCCTGTATGTTTTCTAAGATTGACCTTAAGAGTGGATATCATCAAATACGAATAAAAGAAGGAGATGAATGGAAAACAGCATTTAAAACTAAATATAGATTGTATGAGTGGTTAGTCATGTCTTTTGGATTAACCAATGCTCCTAGTACATTCATGCGCTTAATGAATCATGTTTTACGTGCTTTCGTTAGTAAATTCGTAGTTGTTTACTTTGATGATATTCTGGCTTATAATAAAAGTTTGCATGATCATTTTAACATTTACATTCGGTTTTCGATGTGCTTAGAAAGGAAAAGTTATATGCTAACCTTAAAAAATGTACTTTCTACACCGATAAACTTGTTTTTCTAGGTTTTGTGGTGAATGCTAAAGGAATTGAGGTTGATGAAGAAAAAATCAAAGCCATTCAAGATTACCCGACTCCCTCCATTAACGGTGATGTTAGAAGTTTTCATGGGCTTGCTAGTTTTTATAAAAGGTTCGTGAAAGATTTTAGTACCATCGCTGCACCACTTACACAAATCATTAAGAAGAACGTTGCATTCAAATGGAGTGAAGAGGAAGAGAAGACGTTTCAACTTATTAAACTTAAACTTACTCATACTCCTTTACTTGCTTTACCTAATTTTTCTAAAACGTTTGAAATTGAATGTGATGCTTCTAGTGTAGGTATAGGTGCTGCTTTTATGTATGATGAAAAACCGCTTGCGTACTTTAGCGACAAGTTAAGCGAGGCTGCACTTAATTATCCTACCTATGACAAAGAATTGTACGCCTTGGTTCAAGTTTTGGAGATATGGCAACACTATTTGTTGTCGAAAGAATTTGTGAACCGTACGAATCATGAATCCTTGAAACATTTGAAAAGTCAACATAAATTGAATAAGAGACAAGCTCGATGGATGGAATTCATTAAAACTTTTCCTTATGTCATTCAATATAAACAAGGTAAGGAGAATGTGGTCGCGGATGCACTTTCACGGAGGTATGTTTTAATCTCTACTCTTGATGCTAAATTTATTGGTTTTCAGCATATTAAGAAACTTTATCATGATGACCATGATTTTGGAGAAATTTATAGTGATTGTGAAAAATCTGCAGAGTGTAAGTTCTATAGGCATAAGAATTTTTTGTTTAGAGAAAATAAGTTATGCATACTAAATTGTTCATTGAGAGATTTGTTAGTTCGAGAATCTCATAGTGGAGGGTTAATGGGACATTTTGGAATCACCAAAATCTTGGCTATTTTACAAGAACACTTTTATTGGCCACACATGAAGCGAGATGTTGAAAGATTTTGTGGTAGATGTATTATCTATAGGCAAGCTAAATCTAGGGTTTAACCTAATGATCTTTACATATCCCTACCTATTCCTAGTTCACCTTGGATTGACATTTCGATGGATTTTGTTTTGGGTTTAACTAGGAGTAGATATGGATGAGATTCGATCTTTGTGGTTGTAGATCGATTTTCTAAGATGACTCATTTTATTTCTTATCATAAGTCTGATGATACTTCTCATATTACGGATTTATTCTTTAGGGAGATTGTAAGGTTACATGAGATATCTAGAACAATCGTTTCAGATCGAGATACTAAATTCTTGAGTTACTTTTGAAAGACATTATGGGGAAAGTTAGGAACGAAACTTTTATTTTCAACAACTTGTCATCCTCAAACTGATGGTCAAACAGAAGTAGTCAACAGGACTTTATTCACTTTGTTGAGAGCTGTCATTAGTACAAATATTAAAATTTGGGAAGAATGTTTGCCATATGTTGAGTTTGCATGTAATCGTACTGTTCACTTTGCTACCAAGTTCTCACCGTTTGAAATTGTTTATGGTTTTAATCCATTAACTTCTTTGGATTTATTCCATTTACCTATTTCTGAACAAGTGAATTAAGATGGTAAGAAAATGCAGAATTTGTAAAGCAACTTCGTGAGAAAGTACTGTTCAACATAGAGAAGAGGACCAAACAATATATCAAGCAAGCGAACAAGGGACGTCAGAAGCTGATTTTTGAACCCGGTGATTGGGTCTGGTTACATATGCAAAAAGAAAGATTTCAGATAAAAAGACGTTCTAAATTGTTACCCTGAGAAGATGGTCCTTTTCAAGTGTTAGAACGGATCAACGATAATACTTACAGACTTGATTTACCAAGTGAGTATAATGTTAGTGCTACTTTCAATATTACTAACTTGAGTCCTTTTGATGTAGGTGATGATTTGAGGACAAATCATTCTCAAGAGGAGGGGAATGACGAGCTCATCAAGATTGCAAGGAATTCACAAGATCCAACTCAAGTTCCAGTTGAGCCGGTGACAAAGGCACGAGTTAAAAAATTCAAAAAAATACTGAATAACTTAATTCAGAGAGTTTTACAACAAGAAATTGGAACCCAAATGAATGAAAAATCAAAAGGGGTTTTAATTATGTTCATACAAACCCAATTGAAAGAATAAATGGCTCAAAACTACTCAAAACCAAGGGAGGACGAAAATAAAGAAAAATAGCAGCAAAACTTGGTCAAAATAGTTTGGTTTATTTAGTTTCCTAATTTTTCTTTATAGTTTATATTTTAGTTTCCTATTTTTTTAATTGTTTAGGAGTTACTAAATTTTTAATTGTCAATTTAGTTTTTACCTTTAACCTATATATATGCCATTATACATTGTGTAAAATACAATTTTGAGAGAATTAATAAAATTGTGAGATTTTTTCACACAAATCTTGTTTTTTTGAGAACTTTTGAACTTATTCAAGATAAGAGTCTTATTTAGTTTTTTGACTTATCAATCTAGTTTTCGAACCACCTAAATTGTGGCGTCATTCATTCCATCTTTATACCAAGATTTTTGTTCTAGTGAAAAATGGGTCTAAGGTCATATATCTTAGATTCTTCTTCCTTTAGAGCAAGGATTGAGATCTTTAATTCCACTGGTTCAAATAATTCATTGGGATGATTTTTTTGGGTTAAATTAACTTATTCGTAGGTTCTAGGGTTTCTACACCCAAAGGGTTCACATTACCCTGGCCTTTCACACAATGGGGGATAGACATACTCAGTCCATTCCCTCGCGCCAATGGACAACAAAAATTACTCATTGTCGCTATTGACTACTTCACCAAATATATAAAAGCCGAGCCTATGACCAAATCACAACTAAGAAAATTTAGAAGTTTATCTAGTCATCGCTAATTCCAAGGTTTGAACCACCCCGGTCTCTAATCACCAATAATGGAAGACAATTCGATAATAAAGAATTCAAGGAATTCTGTGACAAACTAGAAATCCAGCACCAGTTGACATCAGTCGCCTATCCTCAATTAAACGGCCTCGTTAAAATAACTAATTGAACTATCCTGCACGGACTTAAGACAGCACTCAATGAAGTAAAAGGTTAATGGGCGGATGAACTCTAGGGGATCCTATGGGCCTATCGAATGATGCCTAGAAGAGCCCTTGGGAAACATCATTCAACCTAACTTACGGATCAAAAACAATCCTACCTGTCGAAATAGAGATTTACTCCCTGCGAGTGGAACAACATCAGATGAAATCAAATGAGTCCACCCTACGCGATTAACTGAACTTCTAATCAGAGGTCAGGGATATTGCCTCTATTCAAATGGCTGCTTACTAGCAGCCAATGGCTTGCTATTACAACAAGAAAGTTAAAACAAGGACATTCAGGCCTAAGGAGTTAGTACTCTAAAGAGTGGAAGCAATCGGACAACCGCTACCAGGTGGCAAACTTGCACCTAACTGGGAAGGCCTATATGTGATATGATCAGCAATTCGGCCCGAGACTTACTGATTTAGCCAGTTAGACAGCACAATCATACCCCGCATTTCGATCACTACAAACTTACGCATTTATCATCAATGACCTCTATTACGCTTTCGTCACAAATATCAATTATTCTACGAGTACCAATAGCAAAGATCATATTTTCGGTACAACTGGGCATACATTCTATAGCAACACAACTAGTTACCAAAATAAGATGCTCATTGATACTAATGCACAATGCCTCCTAGTACCCTCGGCGTAATGTCAGGTATACTAAATTTTACAAAGGCAAAACACCTCCTAATAATCTCAGTCCAATGCCAGGTACACTAAATTTTACAAAGGCACAACGCTTCCTAATACCCTCGGCGAACATGAGGTACACTAAATTTTACAAAGGTATAACGCCACCTAGTACTCTCGACACAACTCTAAGTATACTGAATTTTACAAAGGTGCAACGCCTCCTGGTACCCTCGGCGCAACGCCAGGTATATTGAATTTTATAAAGGCACAATGTCTCCTAGTACTCTTATTGCAATGCCAGATACACTGAATTCTCCTTAGGTGAAATGCCTCCGACTACCGTCAGCGCAGTGTCGGGTAGGCTGAATTGTCTTAAAATACAATGTCTCCGAGTACATTCAACGCTATAGGCAGACAATCATCCCCTCACATCTTGGAAAATACATTTAACGTGAATGTTACAAGTCTAATGACTATTGATGTAATTCCTTGGCACAATTACAAAAACATGGGTGCAAGAAAAGAAGCAGACGAACAAGCACGAATCGAAACATCACAAGGTACACAAAAAGAAAGCTTTTTCCATTCATTTCCCAATAATATCTTTACGTGAAGACCACTAGAAACATCTCCTTTTACACATCTCAACAGTGAGGGAGAACAAGAGAGGAAGGAAGCTCTCTTCTCAACATCAAGTTCTCCCATCCTTTCGGGAGATGCATATTTTGAATATTCTCCTCCCTTATCAGTAGACGCGATTCTTGAATATAGCTCCCCATTCTCTTCATTCTCGAGGGCAACAACATTGAACACAACCAGTCATCTCCGTCTGGCCTCACAGGATGAGAATTCCCTAACCCTCCAATTTGGAATACAAACAGAAGAAGGGAACCCCACCAGATATGAGGCATCTATGAGGATGCCAGAGACCAACCACTATAGAATCAGATTTCCCGACCTCATGATAAGATCTCGTATTGGCAATCCCCACCATTGATAGGATCTCAGATCGATAGAATTTTAAAAGGCACAGAAAAACTACCATTCAAATTCTTTCATTTTTAACATATAGAAACACTGAAAACTATTGTAGATTTTGATCATCAAACATCATTTTTTTACATCCAGATGACCCTATTCCCTACGATCTGTACTATTATTTGATAGACAACACTTGAACTAAACCATGCCCTATGCAATCCTATGACTAAACCCCACTATTTATAGCCAAGGCCTTAATTACGCTTCACCAAATGAAGTGGCCATGTCTACATTAAATATTGGAACGACCATACCATTACCACAAAAATGGCTAACTTTTTACCTTCCATGCTCCATAATAACTCCCCACGTTTTTTACCCCCAAGTGTTGATTGACTATTCTACTTCCCTATTAATCTAGATTCGTTCACTTGTGAAGTCATACATTCTTTATACTCCTAACGTCACCTTCTTAAAGATAACCTTAGGAGTTTGGGACAAATGATGGTACCTGTTCTAAGGCCTAACTATCAGCCTAAAAAAAAAAAAAGAAAAAAACAAATCAACTCAGAATTTCACCCCCTGGGCCCCCATAACCAGGAGCATTTACTTGAGATTCCTTACAGCTCCTCAGTTATCTCTCTCTCCTCAGTGCCCTCGTTCCTCGATCATCGTACTCTTTGGCAAAATGATCTCTACACCGTGGACCGAGCAATTAAAGAGGTAAGTACAACTCTAGATAAACTATAAAGGAAACAAATTTTCAAATAAATTCAATCTTCTCTCGTGTAGATAAGCATCTTTCATAAGCAGTCCCAAAAGACAGAAACTTACCCTAACTAGTGTATCAACTAAAGAATGAAGTTCCTATGTGTATAGATCTAAACACCGAAAGCAGTATGTTTGTCACATCTCAACCCGCTGGTCCTGGCATGCGACAACCACCGTGCTTTCCTAAAACACGTGTGAACTCCACTCTATGCCCCATGGTACTGCAAGGCCTTCAATAATTCAAATAAAACCATAGGCCAGCCCAACCACTCAAAATCATCCAATTCATAATACATAAGTCACTCAGGACGTAGAAATCCAAATCATCGAAAACAATTTCAAAGTAAATTTCATAACAAGAAAAGTGGAGGTCCTCAATATAGAATAAATAATTCCAACCACGATCAAAATACAAATATAAATAATTTTTCAAATAAGTTTAATGCAAAAACGTCTTCCACGGGTTCATCCATCAATACATTAAGAAGAAACTAGAACAAAGTCTATATCCAAAGAGGTCTGTGAAGGTAATCTCTCCAAAATCGGCACCCAATGACCATGAGTCTCAACTAAACTCCCTATGTAGAAATGAAAATATGAGGGGTGAGCATGTATTATACCCATTGAGTATATAATATGTTATGATAATAAATGAGGAATGATTGTGGACATGTCTACAAATTTCTAAAAAAAATCATATGATTGCAACATAGAAATCAAGGTTTATCATCAATATCAGATTTTCAAACAAGATTTCAACAGATGATATAGAACAAGTCATATGCATCCAGATATTTCCATAAGTTTTTGAAACCATGTGGTTGCTAAAATCATAGTTCTCAACAATAGTCTACTGTGACTAAGGACGAAACCGCTGAGAGTTTTCGTGTATTTCATCTCACAAAATACCCTAACCTTGGCGTTGGCTTGGACCTCCCCTGGGGTGCTACCAGGTTAGTCTGAAGAGAGGATATCGAACGCACCTCTCGAGTATAGCTCCCTCCACTGTCAAATAAATGTCCAATCACGTCGCCCCATTGGGCTCCACAACGTGGAGAGAATGACTATAGTCATTAATCATGCATACAGTACCATTTTACAATATCACAGCATGTATCAAAATGTACCAACTTTATTCAAAAAAATTCTCAATACGTGGATGCATTCCAATCATAGTCAACATAAATCAATAAACATAGTAAATTATTTCCAAATCCATGCATAGATGCATTTTTTATTTCAAATTCTCTTTCGGGACACTCCATAATCATAAACCCATTCAAAAAAAAAAAACCAAATTTAAAAGCATTTTTAAAATCAAACAAAATATTTAATCATTCAAAATTATAAATATGCATCCACTCACTGTGTTGTGGGTAGTCACTTCTAGATTTATTCACAACAAGGATATTGTTTGATCAGCTCTGTCTAGACCCTAAATTTGTGTCACCAATTTTACCTCAAGCTGAGTCACCATCAAATTCTAGATTTTCTCTTACTAAAAAACCTTATATCTTTTACTAGATCTAACTTTCTAGAGATGGGTTAATGATATACGGTCTCTAAAGTGTGGGTTTTCTGTGGTATTTGGTTGATCTTGACTGAAAGCTAGGAGAGAGAGGGAGAGAGAAAGTGTGGGCCGAAAGAGAGAAGAGTGAGAGAATAGATGAAATTTGGGTATCGAGGGCTCTAGAGTTTCATCTCCACTTTATGCACAAACTCATTTCCATTATGTACTCAACAGCCCTCCTATACTCCAAAATTGCACAATGGGTCAAATATGCCCTTTTAGGTTGTTGTGAAGGTCATCTAAAATAAGTTTAAGTACTTAAACTTTATTTTTGTCTAAGAAAGATGTGTTCAGTAACGAGCAAGGGATTGTGGAAATTAAAATGTAATTTATGAGAAATAAATTAGAAATATTCAAAATTTAGATATTCAAAAGTATGAATATAATATAAATTAGGTATATTATTAATAAGGTGTTTAAGTGGCTTAGTGGCAAGAGACTTTTTTGGTGGAAGGCAAGTCTTGAGTTCAAATCCACATATGTGCAAATTACAAACAATTTCTTTGGAGAAGTGTTGACCAAAAGTGGAAAAAGAAACAAAATTTGTGTCGACACTGGTTGAAGAAACTGGATGTTATCAACAAGAATTTGTAAATATCGACAAAAATTTGCAAGGCAAGTGTCGAGAATGCAATACCGAGCAGAAGACAAATGTTGACAATGTTTCCTTGCACAATCACCCCGACAATTTCGGGGATTCGTCTTGATCCTCGAAAAGAGAACTAGGGTTGAGAGACTGTTGAAACCCTAGGACACCTATGGCAAAGAAGGAGGTATATAAATAGAATTTCGGCCGCTAAACAGGTAAGTTCTCAAAATTCAACGCAAGTACCATACACTATTATCCCTAACGGGGGCTCTTCTTTTGTCTGTTTGTCATATACAAAACTCTTCTTTCTGACTTGAGTATCGAAATTTCTCCTATCAGAGTACTCTCCGACGGCTTTTTGCAGATAACGAGCATAGAGTCATCCTCGGTTCTAGGACTCCCACGCTAACAGACAGGACAGATATCTAAGGAGAAAATCCACCTCCATCACATACTAAAACACAAATAAGCTCGTTAGTTTTCCTACAATCTAACGGCTCTAATTATTCCATCATCTCAGTTTCAACTCTACTAGGTTTTTAAGCCTCTAACTAAATTCTAGGTGCTGATTCTAACCCTAAGGTTTGGTTCATCCTCGCATGCACGAAGTATACATTTCACAAGCACACTCATAAAGCATACATTAATGCATTGCTCTAAACTAATATGCTTATGCATGTGAGTCTTCAAAGTAGCTGGAATGGGATCTCAAAGTTGACGAGAACAAAAAGAATCGAGTTGCTAGCATTGCTTGACTAAATCCTTAGACATTGGCGCTAGAAAACATCACATAATCTAGAGTTTAGGAAAACTCGCAGCCAGAAATTTAGGTTACAAAACTTTAAATAGACAATTAACATTAAGAAAATAAAAATTACAAGTAGAACTAAAACTTAGAAACTCCTAAATAAACCAAAATTGACTCCAATAATAAACAAAATTAGAAAGAAAATCCTAAATAACTAGACATCAAATATAGAAACTAAATTAAGTAATGAATTTCTAAAAAGAAAATATCTTGTTGCAGGAAAATTTCGGCTAGAATACTTACAATATTTTCCTTCATTATTAACTTTAAAATTCTTAGCCAAAAAAAAAAAAAAAAAAAAGAGAGAGAGAGAGACAATCGACTGTTGGAGATTTGATCCCTAACACGTTCTTAAAGACAATCAACTGTTGGAGATTTGATCCCTAACATGTTCTTTCTCACAAAAGCTGCCTAGAGCTTTATATTATATAAGATTTTTATCATAAATGAGTGTTCTGTCAAATAAAGCACAATTGTATCTTTAATTGTTAAATCAATCATTGGAATTGTAGCTATTGGCTATATATTGGATGACTTGGAAACTGTAACCCTTGTATTGGATAATATTCTACTAACGGGAGTCTTGTGTGAGAAACATTTACTCAGAAGGTTTAATGTTACAAAAAAAGATATAGGTGCTTCAAGTGCCATCTCCAGTGTTGTCAAAGGTTCTTCCTTTTGGACAAAGCTAAACCCCCCAAGCTCGTGTAGTTGCACCTCTTGTATCTACTGAATTGCTCTCTTGAACAGATTTGCAATCTATACGCATTTATAACCTTGTGCCTAATAAAATCCTATGCAGAATTGATATTAAATTTTCAGGTAATGCACAAATTTATTTATATGATAGTGGGGTTGCTGCGCGTCTTTGATAGTGTCTGTGGTCAGAGAGTTGTTACATTTTCTTTTTGAGGACACATGATATTGGGAACAAAAGAAACTCGGTTTTAGGCAAGATCGATGCATACACTGGTGCCAAACTAGTCTAGATCTCCATCCCCCATCCTACAGTACAATGTGTCAAGAAATCTTTGTAAACAAATTATTATTTTTTTTCCAAAATAAGTAAAACATAGCCATGGGATTTTGTGATTGGTAATTTAATAAGTAAAACATTTATTTTAATCTTGTCAAGGAAACATTGTGACAGACTAAGAGTTATTGTGGATATTGAAGACAGAGACAGCAAATTGCAATTTTATTGTTAAGAACAAATGAAAAGAAAGCATTCAACAAATAAACTCCATTACAAATTATTTCCGTCCCAACCCAAACGAGCCGAGATAAACAAACACACAAAGCCATCACTTGCATCTTTTTTTTTTTTTCCTTTTAACATATTTTCTTCCACAACTCAATTATTATTATTGTTATTATTATCATTCAATAATTGAGTTTAAAAGCGTCCGGATCACACTAACTCTTAAGTCCAGCTTTGATCTTCTCAACTTCTTGAGTGTCAATCTGGAAGGCCATAGTCAATACAATATCGGTCAGAGGCGGGGTTGACGCAAAGAGTGATACAGCCACAACTTGTGTTCCCGGCAGCTGGCTGTTGAATGCAGCAATTACAGAAGCTGGTTTATCTCCATTGTTCTTTTGGAAGTGAATCAGACCTCTGGGGAACACGAAAATCTCGCCTTTCTTGATGGTCTTGGTTATGAGAATGTCTGCAGTGGTGATGAACCCTACGTCGAGCTCCCCATCTAGCACAAAGATCATCTCTGTGCCTCGCGGGTGAGTGTGCGGCGGGTTCAGCCCGCCGGGCTTGTAGTCTATGCGCGCCATTGATACGCCCAGAGTGTTTAGCCCTGGAATCTGCATCACGTTGGCTGTTGTCACTAATGATCCGAATTTACTGGTGATGAATCCTGGTTTGGCCAGACCCGCAAATGAAAAGTCTGTGGCATTTACATTGCTCTTGCATGGAAAACCATTCACCTTCACAGCTGTTTGACAGAGAAAAAAGCGAGGCTTAGTGGAGTTGTGTGACGTCAAATAATTTGTAAAGAAAAAGGATATAATACTTTGGGAATTTCCTCTTATTTACATAGCTATCAATAGTCATATGATTTACTTTCAATCGATCGTTATCTAAAGTTTTTGGTTAATTTTACATCCCAATCTCATAAAAAATGTTGATAGTCGAATAGCGAAACAACTATTATAAATCCTGCGAATATAATACCCATGAAAAAAAAACAGAAAGTTTTTATTTTTCCTCCAACAACAAGGTGATGGGCAGATCTTTTCACGTAACTAGCCTAAAGAAGCATCACATCCCCCAACTTTTTGGGGCTATGAGGATAGCATTTCCATGCAAAATCTTGCTGCTACGCTCGACAATTGGTTTCTAAGATCATGCTATGGTTCAAAAGAATGGTGTAAAAATAGTCAAAAAAAAAAAAAAGAAAAAGAAAGGGAAAGATTGAATATAGTTTACCTGAGTTCAAATCAGCCACACAGATGTCCTGAAGCGCATCCGGATCATAGGCAATGGTGGCGGATATGCCTGCAACTGCAAACAAAACCAAAAATGCAAGGGTATTTGCCATTTTTTTGAGGGGATGAAGTTGAAAAGAATATATGTTAGTTTTTGGAAGTCGAATAATAGTTAAAGAGCAAATGGGTTCTTCTCATCTATTTATATTCAACTAATGCTCGTGGACAGTTCAGGAGAGACCCCTACTTTACCGACTAATATTCTGTGCTTTGTCTTCTCCTTCTTGAGACAGCTAACCAAACATATAATTATATGATGTGATTCTTCATCTAGATAAATAATATATGGTCTTCTCCCCCAACTTGCGGTAAAATGAAGGGTTGGACTTGGACTTGTCCTTCAGAATTTAATATGATTTGATAGGTACACCCTTACCTAGGTGCACTTCTTTTGGAAGAAAAGGTATAAAACCCAAAAAGCATCTAGTGAAAAACAACGGCATAATGATTATTTATGATAATGATTGGAAGATTTTATTATTTTTGAATGCAAGTTAGTCATGCAGTTGACATATAAAAGATTATCATGTTAGTTCAAAAAATATTATTGTGGGTATATTGGAAAACTAAAGAAAAATCCCACTTTACAATCACTTAACTCTTTATTCATTTTTTCTTTTTTCATATATAATACACATATACACGGTATAAAATTACTCATTGACAAAAGGCGTGATACAAGCATTTTGGACTGGTTAATTTTGGTTGTTACTATCCTTGAATCACTGAGAACCTAAAATTGATGAAATCCCATTTCTTGGCAAAGTGTGATTCAAGCTTTTTGCTACCTTTTCCCTCATTTGTCAACCCCCGTACTGGCCTTAATTCACTTCTAGGTGAATGACAGTAACATTTAGAGGAAACTCCAAGTTCTCAATTACAAATTTTAAGTAACAAGAGTAGTTCAAAATTTGATTAGGAAGTTGTTGCGTCGCTTTAATAATTGATTGGATGGCAGTTCCCACTTTGAATTCTGGATGATTTGGGGTTTGAAAACCTGTCTATTGTGATAAATTATATCATCAAGATTTGGTGTGATGGATGGGGAAAGGGATAGCAATTAGGTACAATACATGGGAAAGTCAAAAAGAAAAAGCATTTGCATAAACTACACCAACTCCCTTTTCTTTGGGATCAAATCTCCGTCTCCCTATTTGGAGATTTCAAATATAATTAAGGTTTTAAAAATACTATTAAAAATTTTAAAATACTATTTATTTATTAAAAATTATAATTTTTGTTGTACCAAAGATAATGATATATCTCATATTCAATAAAGTATCAAATAAACAAAGGAAAAAGAAAAGCAAAGAAATTGATTCGATGCTATGACAAAGTGTGGAGTACATTTTGGTCTTTCATAAAACGAAAATCAATGGGGAAGGTTTACCTGCCTTTTTTGAGTGGTTGTGTAGTCGGTAGGTCACACTGTTAGTTTGGCTTCCGAAGTTTGTTTAATTATATAAATATATCCTTTTTAAGAAGAGTAATATACATCAGGATGCCCTTCCGTAGGGCATAGCATCATCTCTTTGTTGGGAATTCTACCCCTCAATCTTTTTGCATAACATTGGTAACAATATATAGGACTATGGAATAAAAACAAAAGGGCTCTTTAAAATTAGAACCAGACCTACATTTAAAGATTATAGGCCCACTTGATGTTCATATTAACACACACACACACACATACACAAATACACATATATACATATTTGTATACCTATACATATACATATATGTTTTGTCAAACAAAAAATATAAACTAAAAAGAAAGGGCCTTCAATGGGCAAGCCTAGACAAATTGAAAACCCTTACGGTTGCGTCTAGGCTTGGCAAGAGCTCTTCTTGTAAGGCTAAGCCCAAGCCAAGCTGGAGCCTGGCTCGGTTGATGCCTGCCTCTAACTCTCTCGTCATCAATATAAGAATTTTTACCATGTTTCATGAATTGCTCAATTTGCGCCATAATCAATGTCAAATGACGCATCTTTAACCATAAGTTTAGCAATGTACTATTAATGTCTTTCTTGAGATATTATTGTAAATTTGATGGAACCCGTGACTTTGCAAATACAAAATCAGATTAGTAGCGCTAGTTGCACTTTGGTGATATTTGTATCCTCCACTTTGGAGATGTGTGGTGGAGAAATAAAAATTTAAGCCTGAAATTTTTCAAGGAGTAAAACAGTTAATGAGGGCCATAGGTCACTAACTGAGTAGTATAAACTCTTGCCCTATGATGGAGCATGGCTTAAAGGCTCATTATCAAAGGGTTTGAGATCCTCTGAGCACTGTCCCAATAGGCAAAACACATCAAAATATGTTGTCAATATAGGATATATCTCCTTGATGGGTAGACACAGCCCACTCTCTCGGTACCTACTGACCAGATCCTTCTCAATAGTCAGCTAATTAGTTCCAACACCTTCTCAATGCTCGGTATTGCTATTCAATCCGCTAAAATAATATTCACTTGTCCTTAATTTGCGATGACAATCTCCCGTAATCGGGAAAGAGCTCCTTAATTACTATCGATAAGAAAATGAATCTTTTGGTAATCTGGACTTTCCTAACTAACAGAATTCTAAACCTCTTGGGAATCTTTCACCACAAACCATGCAATCTCGGGACATTTCCATAAGGAAACTAAGGTTTCAATGCCTCGGATGCACATGAGACTCACACATGCAAGTTATATATATGCATTATAAGGCCATCGGTCAGGTACGTTCTTTCAACTCGACACTTAGCATGCAAAGGCATTATGAAACTCCCTCTCTCTTTCAGTTTGTTTCTACTCTCGAAAACTGCTCTCTGATTTGAGCGTCAATAAGATGTCCTAACAACCACTCACCTCATTCGAGTTAATAGGGCTATTATTTGTGAAACATAATCCGCCTCCAACAAATTGGCACCATCTATGGGAACAAACTAAAAAGAAACTCATTCCATGCTCTATACTATCGAAGACCATGCCTCCCAAGATAAAAACCAGGACCACTTCCAAGGCCGCGTCTGTGATGGAAGGGCACACTGCCACCTTGACAGACACCATCCAACATATAGTGCCGAATAACCCTACCAAGTTTCTTGTCGCTGTCAGCCAACCTAAGACCCAACCACTGATCATATAATAAAATCAACTGATTCAGTCCCCCGCTCCAATCTCTACAGAAAGGGTCATAAGACCCAGATTGAAAGGCTCGAATCTATGTTATAGGGCATGAGCAAACAGTTGGAGGAGCTTAGTCGCACCCTTAGGTTAAAAACACAATCCTCCTTCCACGACTAGGGTCACATACATTCATGAAGGCTTGAACCCAAAGCACACTAAGAACCTTCGATAGCTTCTAAACTCGACCCTTATGATATAAGGAAATAGGTCGAAGAACTCATAACAAACGAACTGAGACGCATTGAAGTGAGAAGAGATGAACTCGCCTAGTACGCTACCAGTCTCTCACCATTCAACGCTAAGGTTTCCATAGAACCGATGCCTCGTGACATACTTCTTCTCCCATGGAGAGATAGCACTACCTATCCCCAGGACCATGTAGCTTACTTTGTGACTGTGATGATCTGAAGAGACATGTCAGACATAGTCATGTGCAAACACTTTCCTATGACTTTAAAGGGTAACTCTTTGACATGGTTTAACTCGATCCCTCCGTTTAGCATCAAAAGTTACTCTCAACTTCGACAGTAGTTCAAGACCCACTTTGTGATCAATCAAGGGGTCAAAAGAAAGTCCACATCTATCTTTTCGTTGTGACAAATGGATGAAGAGCCATTGAAGGACTTTCTCAACAAATTCAAAACTAAGATGATAAAGGTCTCAGGTTTAAACCATTCTATCGAATTAGTAGCACTTCTCACTAGGTTGTGATCATCAGGAATAAAAATGACGATAACGAAGAACTCCTCATCTACCATTTAAGAAATCTATGCTCGTCTGGAAAAGTACATTGTTGTAGAGGATACTGAAACATACGAAAAGACGATGAAACTGACCAAGTCGAAATAAAGGCAATTTATCACCCAACAACCCTCGCCCAAGAGAGGCTGGCAAGGACCCCCTCAGCAATAAAGGTTCATTAGCTATATAACTCTGAACGAAAACACCAAGCCAAGTTTTATTTCAAATCAGGAACAAATCGTACGTTAGATAGTCCTCTCGCTCCACAGAAGATGACTCAAAGAAGGATAAAACGTGGTTCTACCACTTCCACCGGGATTATGGATATCTGACAAACGAATATAAGAAGCTTAAAGATGAACTCAAGTTTCTAATTCAAAGTAGTCGGCTCCAAATTTATAAGTGCAGAGAGAAAAGGTCTCCCTCCTCAAGGCCTACATACTACAAGGCATGAGAATAAGCAAGATGAATAGGCGGTCCTAGGGGACGCCCGTAACCAACCAGATGGGGTAATTCTCCAAGTGCAGAATGAATACAATCCCTCGGAACCTTACCTCCTGACTCACATCCTCATGGTGCAGTATCAACACAATCGATAGTACATGCAATGGAATGAGATAGGGAAAACGGTGGCCCCAATCTTTCAAGAGACCAAGTTGTCCAATTCCACTTCCAAAGAAGTCCCTGCCACCTATGTTGAGAAACAGTCCAAGAAGAAAAGACCAATGATCCATTTCGATAACGATAATCTAGTAGGAGTCGATTCGGACCGACATGATTCTCTCGGTGTTACTGCAAAGATTGGATAATCCGACCACTGATAGTTACAACAATGTTTAGTGTGGTCAAGTTGCCTTCGCTCTATAATGTCATCCTAGGCCAACCTGGCTCAAATGCATTGGAAGTGCTACTGAGCATGAAGCACACAAAAGTCAAATTCAGGACTTCCATCAGTATTGGATTGCTATCCTATAATCCGGAATACCCGGCGCTCCATCCTAAGTAATTTCAAACCTCTTCTTACTATGTTTACGACCCTAGATCACTAACTAGATATTTTATAATGTCTAGCCTTATTACTTGTCTTGCTAGTTGTATTATGGTTACCTCTCTTATGACATTTTGCTTTGTTTTCCTTCTGCAATAAATTTATCATATCGAATGCATGTGATCAAACCACACGCTCTCTCGAATCAATGTGCCATCAACAAGGGAATCTTCCCTACGGGTAGGCACAGCCTACTCTCTCAAAGGAATGTGCCATTAATAAGAGATATATCTCCCCAACAGGTAGGGACGGCCCACACTCTCTAACGGGTAGGCATGTCCTACTCTCTCTAGAACGAATGTTCAGTCAACAAGAGATCTATCTTCCCGACGGGTAGACATGGCCAACTCTCTCTCTCGAACGAACGAACGAATATGCCATCAACAATAGATGTATTTTCCTAATAGGTAGGCACGACCCACTCTCTCTCTATTAAACATTTTTCAATGAGTAGGAACGGCCCACTCTCTACCGAACCAATATACAATCAATAAGGGATATATCTCCCCGAAAGATAGATATGGCCCACTTTCTACCGAACAAACACGCTGCCAACAAGGGATTTATTTCTCCGATGGGTAGGCATGGCCCACTCTTTTAGCTGTACACAATGAAACACACTACCAATATGATAATCTAAACACTTGCTCATGGTTAATGGCTTACCAATGAAACTATCACAAATTTTCATTAATCATCTAAGCTAGGGGCATACAAAAGAAGAGAAAACAAAGAACAACCAATAGTTGAAAAGGAAAAAACAAAGGCCTAAACAAAAACGAAACAAAGATCACTATCAAGGAGGTGTAAGAGATGGAAGATCTCTGGACTCCAAGTTGGCTTGGGACGAACCAATAACAACATCCTCATCTGTTGCTTCAAGAGGAGTGTCGTCTATACAAATGAGTGCAAGGTCGGAATTTGGCACTTCGGAGTTGGCATTTTTGCTATCCGAGGGCATAGCATTCGTCAATCCTGTCCAACGGATGATCTTCATAACACACTGCAGCCTCTTAGACAACCTTCGTCAGACACACATATGGTGGTCTATAGTCTTTGTAATAGTCCCTCCAAGCTTGACTATTTTTAGCTAAGTAGCCTGAAGGGATTTCCCACGCACTTCGCCCAATCTCTCTGTACCCTGTAGCCCTGCCTTATGTACCCTAGCCTCCGCCTCTAACTCTTCGCATTTCTTGGAAACCACTTCACCCATTAGAGTGTCATGTTCAGGTTAGTCTTCAGACGCTCCACTTCCTCATTCCTGATGATCAACACGGTGGCAAATGCTCTCTCCTCCTCGACCTCTAGACATCCCACAACTAGGAGACCTCAGTGCCTATTCGGTCGGCTCAGTGCTTCAGGTGATCGATTTTTTGTTCTCTCCTTAGTCTTTGAAACTCTACTAGAATGATGGTCTGTATAATACAAAACGAGATAATATATGAAAAACCAAAATATAGGCAGATTCCCTCTGATACAATCATACCATGAGTCCAGAAGATATGATAGTCTCGTCGCCATGCTTGAGAGACAACTTATTTAAATCTAGCTTAGAGTGATAGAAGACCACCAGATCAGTTATTTGCTGGACCTCGCTACTATCGATATAGCTGTAACGACAATCACCTACACTAATCGCTATAGTGCCCCTCTCTCTCTGTCCCTTATGATCATTGTAGGATCGAATAGGAATGAAGGGGGAATTTAGTCCCCCAGGCATTCTCTGCTTTACCTTCTTCAGTGACAGAGGAATAGCAAAAATCGGCCCCCGCATCGAGCCCTCTCATCGACTTGAGATGAATACCTTCGATATCCCTGAGGACCTGCCCCTCTATCTCCTCCCTTTCCTCTTCAGGTTCCTTGGGGATATGACACTCAACCTTATCGTCTCCTTCTCTATCCCTGGCCTCCTCGTCTCTCTCCTTAACCCTCATACTATCTGCTTCGGCACTCTCCAACCCCTCTGCCAAAACTTCCACATCTCCCAAAGCCTCCCTCTACTGTACATGTCTCTTGTCAAATGTATTCACCGCTTTGTCGTCTCCCTCTTCGACCCTGGCCTTATCTCTTTATCAGTGGTGATCTCTGTGTGATCCTTTTCCTTAGGAGAATTGATGACGTCTATAAGGTTCTTGCTCTTTTTCTCTATTAGAAGGGGTCTCTCGATCTTTCTCTTCTTCCCCAACAATAAAAAAGCCAATGATAGCATCTCGTCATTTAAAAGAGCCTCAATCCAAATGCATCTCTTCTTGCCATTACAAAATCCACCGACAGAATAGATGAATCGCGAATAGCAAGATTGATGGGTCCTTAATCAAAGAACTGGTTCCTTATCAGCCTTTGGTTGTGTGGGCAAAAAATACCTACTCAAGAACTCTATAAAGAAATATTTGTACATCAAGCACTTGTTAATAGTCTCATTGTAAAAGAATTTCCAATTCAACTCTGATCTGGTTTAAAGATAAAACACCCTTCCGTAGGATCCTCATAGGCACACCTCTTGAGTGAAAACACGGACACCAGAATCTCCAAGTCAAAACGGATGCAGCAGAAACTCATCAGTGACATCACAACCACCATCAGATGCCAAGCGCTAGGAATCAACATCTTCAAGTATATATTCCAACGGAACAAAACTTAAGCGATGCAAACCGTATATGGCAACTTCAAACCGTACTTAACACACTATTTGTACATCGGACACAACCCTCCAATGCCTTATTGGCTCTATCGTCACCGGTGGTCGATAGTAGGACATAATTACCCCATAACAACATGTCATTTTGAACATCACGTAGTTCATCCTTCGTCATGGTGCTTCTAATATTATTAATGCTCCAATAAATACGCGACAATAAACCCTTAGGCATTTCAGATCCATATTGAACACCCCTTCAAAATTTCGTGAAAACTGACTTTCAGGCTGCCTCTCTGTGAAAAAGATGAAACTGTCTTAAAGAAAATATGACTATGATCGAGCCAATCAAATGCCATGCCTTGTAAAGCATATTGGAGACAATTCATGAAAACTAAAACAGTACATACCATATTTAATACTCCGCACTAATATCTTTTAGAATTTTTATCCATTTAATGCTACTCCTGAAGTCCTTTCTATGGAACGACACCAAAAGTCAAAGACAAGTGATGGAGCATGGCCCAAAGGCCCATTATCATAGGGTTTGAGATTCTCCGAGCATGTGGTCCAATAGGCAAGACACAAAAAAAGTTATCATCAATATGGGATATATCTTCCCAACAGATAGACACGACCCACTTTCTCGGTACCTATCAACCGGATCCTTCTCGATAGTCGACTGATTAGTTCCAACACCTTCTCAATGCTCAGTATTGTTATTTAATATGCTAAGGTAATATTTATTTTTCTCTAAATCGAGGAAACAATCTCTTGTAAATAGGAAAGAGCTCCTTAACTACTATAGACAAAGAAAAGAATCTTTTACCAATCTGGACTTTCCTAACTAATAAAATTCTAAATCTCTAAAAAATCTTCACCATAAGTCCCGTAATCTTGGGACACTTCCGTAAGAAAACTAGGATTTTAACGCCCCAAATGCACACGAAATTCACGTATTCAGGCCATATATAAATCATAAGGTCATCGGTCAGCTACGCTCTCTCAACTCGACACTTAGCACACAAAAACATTACGAAACTCCCTCTCTCTTTTAGTCTATTTCTACTCTCGAAAACCACTCTCTGACTTAGTATTGGAATCTCCCCCGCCAGTGTACCTTCTGATGATTTTTTATAGGTTTCATCAATCAGATGACCTAATAACCCGTTTGAATCAGCAGAGCTATTATCTGTGGAACGTATCCCACCTCCCCTAATTAATATATCTACAGTCTGAGCAATCTCTTCACCAAAAGTGGCTTTTGGCCTCCTTAGAGAGAGAGGGAAAAAAAAGATTATTAGGCAGTGATCAAGCCTTGGGGATGGGGATGTCTTAGACTTCAACAAGTCCAATCATCTATTGGGCGATAATAACACCAAGTGCTAGATTCCTCCAAACTTAAGGGGGAGTAATGATGGGGTTAAAGATGTTGTGCCCATAAAAAGAAGAGCTTGGATTTGTTTGGAGCTGTTGGAGATGGGTTATACTCTACAGATAATAGCCTTGCTTGTCACGCCCCGATCCGTGATCCAGAGACCGTGAACAGACGCACGTTACCTCAAACACCGGCCCAACCCTGTCACGTATCCTCAAGGTAATACAAGACTAATCATAAATTTCAGTTACAAATATTTTATTAGTATTTAAATATAAAAGTCTTCAAATATATATATATACTGCAAAAGAAAGTTCCCTTGTTTCGTACAGTCATTCTAACATGATCAACTAATATCCTCAAAGATATAGCAGAAGTTCCATACCGTGATACGTCTCTAACGATAGTCTCTGAAATTTGCGTACGTCGATATCTATCAACGTGTCCCTCTAAATACTATCTCTGTAAAATTTAAGGGAGTGAGGGGTGAGTAAAATTATTTACTTAGTGAGTAAATAATCGTAACATGTAGTTAATAAGTGGTGTGAAAATGAAGTATTAAAACCATATATATATAAATATACTTTATACCATATTTCAAGTATGTATGATAATTTCAAACACATTTCTCTAACATCATCATCCATAAAACATATGCATCCAATTTCCTGTCATAAATCGTAGAGTCATGCCAAAACAATCTCTCGGCAAGGGTCTGCCTCGACCAATGACGAGCCACCAAGGGTTTCCTTTAAACAGATAAACGATCCTAACCTTGGCGTTGGCATCAAGCCTCCCCAAGTGTTAGACTAAAACGTCATTCAGTCCTCCTCTTTCGGTTCAACTTGGCTAGTCTGAAAATCTAGTATCATATATACGCTACCTAACCATGTGGAGTGTCTGTGTCTCGATAATATCGCAACTGTGCGACTATCTATATAACGAGACGGATCTGCTATAGCATACGAGACGAGTTTGCTCGGGACAACGCCTATTGTATCATAATATCATGGCTATAAGTACTATCCCCGATCTACGATCAAGGGGATTCAGGTACTAATACCCGAGAACCTAGTCTCGTATCAAAATCATCAATCAAACAACCGTGCCATATAAGTTAAGGAAAAATTATGAAATTCGATATCTCATGTATTTCCGTATAAATATCGTCAAAGTACATTTCATGGTTCAAACATGGTACATATATTTTTCATCAAAATTCATGGATGCATATTTAAAAGAAATTTTTGGGATACTCCATTTATCACAAAATCGATACCAAACTATTTAACAAACCATTTCATAATTCATTTCACAAATCATGCTTTGTAAACGATAAAACATGGTTTTGCTTATTAATAACATGACAACAGTAAAACCCACTCACATGTATAGGAAGAATACACCAGTTCCCTAAAACATTGTTACTCAGTTGAGTTGTCCCTCGAGTGTAGTTTAATCGTCTACTCCTAAGACCACAACATATATATGTCAATCCCCCACTATTTCTGTAACACCGACACTACGGTGTCCGTATTGTACTCCCATTCTTGAATTTAATAAAATATTCCTCAGTCTATATAAATAGAAAGAAAATTTTAATTATATTGATTTTCGATTTTGGGATCTTTAAATTGAAATTTTTGGGATATTTAAAATATCCGTATTTTCGATTTGTAGAATAAAGTGAGTATAAAAATTTATAGATGAATATTTATTCATTTATTAATTTATACATTTACTCATTTAATTATTTATAAATTTATTTATAAAAAGAAATATATATATAATAATAATAATAAAAAAAATCAAAAATCGAATTAGGGCTAAAAGTCCTAATTCTTCTCCTTCCCTCTCCCTCTTCTTCTCCCGCACGCCCCTTCGACTTCCGCGGCTTCCTCCTCCGCCGCCGCCGCTGCGACCGTCCGCCTTCACCACGACCCACGGCCACCCGCAACCACTGATCACTTATCTCCACCTCCCCCTCGGTCTCACTCTCTATCGCTCTCTTTCCCTCTCTATCCCTCGCGGTCTCGCGATTTAATCTCTCCCTCACCCGACTTGTCGCCGCCGCCGCCTTCTTCCTCCGCCGCCTCCAACACCATCAACCACCTCAACACCACCGCCTTCTATCGCCCTTTCTCCCTCTACATCTCACTGTCAACAGATCTCTTTCTCTCTCTCTACCTCTCGCGATTTCTCTCCCTCTTCCATCTCCCTCTCGCAGCTTTCCACCGCGCCGCCACCGTGAGCCACCCTCCGCCTTCAACCACCAACTGACACCCCCTCTCTCACTCTCTAGCTCCCTCTGTTTTCTCTCTCTCCACCCCTCTCACTATCGCTCTCTTTCTTTCTCTCTCTACACTCTCTCGACTACGACCGTCTCACTCCCTCTCTATTTTTCTCTCTCAATTGACCTCTCTTTCTCTCTCGATCATCTCTCCCTCTCTATCATCTCACTGTCTCTCTCTGGTTCTCACTCTCCGTCTTTCGAGCACGCTCTCTCTCTCTCTTTGTTCCTTCTTTCTATCTCTTTGTTTTCACTCTCCCTCCCTATTTCCCCCTCAGTTACTCTCTCTACTCTCTGCCTTCTTCCCACGCGTGGACTTCCTTGCTGTAACCTCGGCTGAAACCCAAACTGCATTCGTCAATCAAACTTCTGAAAACCCTAAGTCGCGGTCTGCATAGGAAAGAACAGACTTCTGATTTTAGTTTTAGGGTTTGAATATTCTAAGTAGTTAGGTTTAAATTTGCTCATATGTACTTCAATTTGGAGACATTGCAGGATTTCAACTGAGTTGCGCACGGACGTTAGGTCTGCTAATCGAGGAAACCCTATGTGAGGGATTTCTGAATGATTTAATTAATTGAATGCATTTAGGGTAAATTCAGAGTAAATTAGAGTAAAAATGTATTTCATGTTATAGGATGTATATTAGATTTGATTTAAATGCGTTATCTGACATTATACGTAATTGTTTAGATTAAATAGAGGATTTTATACGAATTGGGCTGTTCAGGATGATAGAATCATATTGAGTTGATTAGAATGGTTTCTCTTGAAGTTTAATTTGATGTATGCATGAGAATAATTGAAAATTTGGGATTTGAGTTTAAGAATTTATGCAGTCTTTTCATTATAAGTTGTCCTACATATAGGCGATCAAAATACTATTTCCGTATGATGAAAATAGACTTAAAAACCTTGAAAATGACATATGGTTTGAAGAAATCGGATGAAAATTGAAAAGTGTATGATTTTTCAAAGATTTTTCCATTTTGTTGGGAATTTATTTATTTTAGATTTGTTTTCGACTTTAAACGGTTTTAGATTTGAATTAAGACTGATTTGATTTTGTTATCTACTTATAAATGGAATGAAATTGATGATATTGGAGTATGTTTATAAATTAAAGAATTTAGGGTTTGTACAAACTTAAGGAAAATGTTAAAACCTGAAAATAGTCAGAAATTTGATGAAAATCGTGATGATTTGATTAGGTTGACTTTCTTGGAGATTCGAGGAGCCGATTTGGTTTGATTTTAGAAATAGGGAGTGACTACCCTCCCTGGAATGTGAGTGGGACCCTAATCTCTTGCATGAAATAGGAAAAATCTGATTTTACCATGTTTTTAAACAAAACATGCTTTGATATGCATTGATTCGATGTGTGATATTAAATCTCAAATCTGTTTTGTGATTATTGGAGTGTCTTAAACTTATGTTTTCCATTACTATGCATCCACGTTTGAAATAAAACAAAATTGTGTCATTGTTTGAATATTGGATAAGTTTCCTTTTCTACCGTTGCATTGGTATACTGATTTGAAATGATTTGATGAATGTATTGGTACACGGATTTGAAATATTTTAAGATCTGTGAGAGCACTGGGATGCCCACTTGTGATGATATGATTTTTACCTGTGGGATGTTGTGCCCTTGTGATACTATGATGATGATAGTGATGATTCCATAGCTACGAAGGGCGTTTGTAGAGGCACGAGTTGCCCGGATACGCTTTGGCCAGAGGTATCCACAAACGTCATGATTGCGATATGTATGGGCCCGGTTGAACCATGTATTGGGAAGATCCGTCAGAATAGGCGGTCTAGCACCGGGAGTTGCTTGTACATGATTGTGATGCTCCGTATGGGCCCGGCTGAACCATGTATTGGGGAGGTCCGTCAGCATAGGCGGTCTAGCACCGGGAGTTGCTTGTACAAGATTGTGATGTTCCGTATGGGCCCAGTTGAACCGAAAGGGGAGGTCCATCAGAATAGGCGGTTTAGCACTGGGAGTTGCTTGTATGTGCCAACGTCGGAGTAAAGAGCAACTTTTAAACATTTATGCATAACAAAACCCCCGATGCGTCTGTCCTTGGTCATGGTTGACCCTTGCCAGGATTCTTTCAGCTTGCTCTATGTTATACTTGATTTTAAATGGATGCATATATGTATGATATCATGTGAATAATTAAATGAGTTCATTTTATCGAACATATCATGATTTACTGTAAAATTTGAAATATTGATTACGAATAATATTATTTGACACTCCAATGTTCACCTACACTATTAGTACTTGAGATTAATCCCCTCACTCACTAAGTATTCTTCCCCGAGTACTCACCCCTCCTCTCTCCCTCCTCAGACAGGATTATTGTTGTGCCGGAGCGACGCTTCAAATTTTAGAGATTTTGGTGGATTTGGGTGATTCACAACGGTGAGATCTTAAGTTAAATTTGAAAGATGAATTTTGTATTTTATTTTCGACCCTGCGAGATCTTGTTGAGGTCCGTAGTTTATCCTGTACTTATTTTGGGATGACTGTATAATTTATGTATATTTATTTGCGAAACTCTCATATTTCATTTGCATTGAGGCAATTATACGTATTTGAATAATACTTGAAAAAATTATTGTAAATTGTATAAAAACTTAGGCCCGCTCGGTGTAGCGGCTGCTCATGCTCTAGTTGGGCATGACAGTAGAGGTCTGTGGCTTGGACTGCTGGTAATTTATTTAGCCTTGCGTTGTTCTGGATGTCGGTTGTGGGATTTATTGATTTTGGAGAGGCCGGGATGGCCATTTTGCTTATTTTACAGAATGAATATTAATATACAGGTGAAATTATACATGGGAGACCTCCGATTTATGGGGAGGTTCTGTCCGATTTTCTGTAAAAATACAGACGGCATCCAGGGCAACGGGCGACTGTTCACGATCCCGGTTCGGGGCGTGACAATTTCTTTCAATAATTTCATCCTAATTTGATTTAGTTCGATTTCAATTTACCCTAATTTGTTTAAGCCCATACATCTACAATTCATATATATTTTTTGTCAAGTTCTACTCTTGCGCAATTTTAGAAAAAACATCATAATTTTCTCGATATAACTCAGAATTGAGTGATTCAAATTGCTAACTAAAACTAAGATACATATCTACATTTTTCATGTTCAACTCATCTCCAAATTTCCATTGCACGAATTTATAAAAATATATCTTCAATACAATTCGTACTTATATAACTAAATTTGTGCAGTTTTGGTAGAAAATTCATATCTCAGTATATATAACTTCGATTTACATGATTCTAAGTTCTATTGAAAGATAAGAGATAGTTATACAACTTTTATTTTTAGTATTTCCTTTAATTGTAAGTGCAAAAGTTTATAAAATTCCATTTCTATCTCAATTCTAGTTCTAAATTATGCTCTCCACAGTTTCAGTAAAAATACCATAACATCTAGTATACTACTCCGATTTAAGTGAATTTTATCTCATTTTAAAAGAGACCTAAAAGTTTGATGTTTTGAGTTTTCCCTAATTCTATCAAGAAGTTATCTTAATATTTAAATTAAGTTACTGGTCGTGCACTAAACAGTGAATATAACATCAATTCTTATGGTTTCTTATAAAAATTACCATAATTTCATTTCTTAATGAAAAATTTTACACCATAGTTCATTTTAAAGCTTAGAGAGTCAGGTTTTATTAGAATTAAACCAATCTAAATTTTAATCATCACAGAATAAGATCTCCTGGCAAGACTACACATAGTTTAAATTGAAATATTCATATCTAGCATGCTAGTACATGTATTTAATTTCACTACTTGTAAAGATTTCAAGTTTGAGTATTTTACCTTCATTTGTATGATCCTTTGCTAATTAATATCCATTACCTTGATCTTGATTTTCTTGAAACCTTGATCACCTTAGCACCATAGTAACATATTTCATCAAACATTAATCTCTACATAATTCTTATACTATCTCAAATAATTAAAAATATGGAGTCAAGAATGTTCTTACCTCTTGTGTTCCTTCTCCAATGCTCCAAGAATTCCACTTGAACCTCAAAAATCCCTCTTTTCTTACTAAGAATTTCATCCAAATGAGGTGAATAGAAGAGAAAATGGTTGGTTTTGGTCTTTTTATAAACCAAATCAAGCTATCTTGACCTTTGATTCATTTCCATCCAAGATCTCTACCTTACACTTGTCCTAAGCCTTTCTCCCATGTAAAATTGCTTACAAACTACCTTTATGCACCCACCTTCATGTCAAATTTGTCCATGATGAATTCCAAGCACAAAAAAAGGGTTTTTCACAAACCAATGAAAATTCATGCAAGGATTTTTCAACCAATGATGTTTCTCCTTGGTGGGATAAGCTTAGGTGGCCACTATGTGTGCTCTTGGCCAATAGTTGATCTCTAATTGTTATTCAATGGTTGGTTTTGTACTTAGGCCCTCAAGTTCTCATATTTGCACTTTTAGTCCCTAAACTTATTCTATGCGATTTTTAATCCGAAATTTTGTTAAATTTTCAAATTCATTTCTTTATATTTATACTTAAGTGTTTTGGCTTTTCTTAGTCATTTTTAGTGATTTTAGGGTTTGCCGGCACTTTTCAAGAAAATTTTTGGCTTATCGATAAAATTTTCGATTTAAGCGATTTTAAGGGTAAGGTTTTAGAAATTTCAAATCATGTATCTCAAATGGATGTAATATCATATATATAAACATAAGGAGAGTACATAATACACAGAGAGTCGGTGTTACATTTTCTAACCCCCTAAAATAAAGTTTCGTCCTCGAAACTATACATCGAAAAGTTCGGGGTATTGTCTCCTCATAGCATCCTCCGTTCCCAAGTCTACTCCTCGACTTGGTCACTTCTCCACAAAACTCAGACTAGGGGCACCTTTTTGCTTCTCAGCTTCCTGGTCTGCCTATCAAGTATAGCCACAGGCTGAACAGTGAAGCTCAGGTTATCTCTTAGCTCCACGGGTGGAGGTTCTAGCACATGAGAGGGATCTGGTAGATATTTCCTCAACACAGAGACTTGGAATACATCGTGAATACGTACAAGTTCAGCTAGCAGATCTAATCTATAAGCTACCTTTCCGATCCTTTTCAGGATTCGGAATGCTCCAATATATCTGGGGTTGAGTTTCCCCTATTGTCTGAATCGTATCACTCCCTTCTAAGGAAATACCCGTAAAAAGACCATGTCTCCCTTCTCGAACTCAAGAGGTCTCCGCCGCCTATCAGCATAACTCTTTTGTCTATCCTGAGCAGCCTTCATCAGAGCATGGATGACCTTCACCTTCTCTCGAGTCTCTTCAATCAGCTCAATACTACTGAGTCGTCTTTCTCCGACCTCATCCCAACATAGTGGTGTCCTACACTTTCTCCCGTACAAGGCCTCATATGGTGGCATCCCAATACTGGCCTGATAACTGTTGTTGTATGCGAACTCCACCAACGGGAGATGCTGTTCCCAACTACCTTTGAAATCCATCACACATGCCCTCAGCATATCCTCTAACGTCTGGATGGTCCTCTCTGACTGACCATCTATCTAGGGGTGGAAAGCAGTGCTAAAGTGTAGCCTGGTACCCATGGCCTCCTGTAGTTTCGGCCAAAACCTCGAGGTAAAACGGGGATTTCTGTCTGACACAATCGACACAGGAACCCCATGAAGTCTGATATATAGGTGAGCCAAACCCTCCAGTGAATAGCTACTATGAATGGGTAAAAAATGTGTGGACTTGGTGAGTCTATCAACAATCACCCAAATAGCATCATGTTGTGCTAGAATCCGTGGAAGTCCCATAACAAAATCCATCGTAATATATTTCCACTTCCATTCGGGAACAGGAAGTGGTTAAAGTGGACCAGCTGGCTGTTGATGCTCTGCCTTTACCTATTGGCATACTAAGCATCTGGCTACAAATTCAGCAATCTCTCATTTCATCCCGACCCACCAATAACTCCTTTTGATTGTCCAGTACATCTTAGTACTGCCTGGATGTATCGTATAGGCAGAAGAGTGAGCCTCCTCTAGTATAGCTCTCCTGAGATCGTTATCATTTGGAACCCAGAGTCAGTCTTTGAATACTACGAGTCCATCCTTTCGGACTCTAAAATCCCCACCGTCTCCTCTATGGACCCTCTCAACAATGCCCTGGAGCTCCTCATCTGAACCCTGGAGCTCTCGAATGTGGTCAAGAAGAGTCAGCCTCACCTCAATTCTGGCTAGAAGTGCACCATGCTTATCACTAGCCAAACTAACTCCTAATGAGTGGAGTCCCATAAGACACAGGAGGTAGGCACTCGAAAGATGAGGAAGAGGATGACTTGCGGTTCAAAGTATCCACAACTACATTCGCCTTGCCAGGGTAGTAGTCTATAATAAGGTCATAATCCTTGAGAAACTCCAACCATCTCCTCTGTCTCAAATTGAGCTCCTTCTGCATGAATAAGTATTTCAGACTCTTATGGTTCGTATACACCTGGCATGTCACCCCATAGAGATAATGTCGCCATATCTTTAATGCAAAGACTATGGCTGCCAACTCAATGGGTTGTACAGTTCAACTCATGACTTTTCAACTGTCAAGAGGCGTATGCAATGACCCGATCGTCTTGCATCAGTGCACAGCCCAAACCCTGCCGGCTGGTATCACTGAATACTACATACTCCCGACCGCTGGTGGGAAGGGCTAGAATCGGTACTGAAGTCAACCGCTGTTTGAGCTTCTGAAAGCTCTCCTCACAACGGTCATCCCAGACAAACTTGACTCCCTTTCGTGTCAAGTTAGATAATAGGACAGCAATCTTGGAGAATCTCTCAACAAATCTCTAATAATACCCGGCAAGTACGAGAAAACTCCTGACCTCAGTAACTGTCTGCGGTTGCTCCCACCTCATGATGGCTTCAACCTTCGGCGGATCAACATAATTACCCTCTACAGAAACAATATGCCCCAGGAAACCGATCTGTTTGAGCCAGAACTCACACTTGGAGTACTTGGCATATAATTCCTTCTCGCGGAGCGTCTGTAGTACAACTCGAAGATGCTGGGAGTGCTCCTCATCGCCCCGTGAGTATACAAGTATGTCATCAATAAATACTATGACAATTGGTCAAGATAGTCATGGAATACCCAGTTCATCAAATCCATGAACGCGGCTGGGGCATTCGTCAGTCCAAACGGCATGACCAGAAACTCAAAATGACCATATCTCGTACGGAAAGCAGTTTTGGGTACATCCTCGCCCCTGATTCGTAACTGATGATACCCAGATCTCAAGTCAATCTTCGAGAAGACTTGAGCTCCCTGAAGTTGATCAAACAGATCATCTATACGTGGTAGCAGGTACCGATTCTTGACGGTCACTCTGTTCAATTGACGGTAATCTATACAGAGTTTGAAAGAGTCATCTTTCTTCTTTACAAATAGGACCGGAGTACCCCAGGCGAAGTGCTTGGTTGAATAAATCTCTTGTCCAATAATTTTTACAACTGGACCTTTAGCTCCCTCAACTCAGTTGGTGCCATTCTGTATGGCGGAATAGAAATCGGTGCTGTCCCAGAAGCTATATCTATCTTAAAATCAAACTCTCAGACTAGAGGTAGTGCAAGTAGCTCCTCAGGGAATACATCAGTAAACTCCTACACCACTGGGACCTCATCAAGCCTTGGGCCTTCTACCGTAGTGTCTATTACATGGGCAAGGTAGGTTGTACATCTTCGACGTACCAACCGCCTAGCCTCTAGCACTAAAATAACACATCGGGGTAGTACCCATCTCTCTCCCGCAAATATCAGTAATGATTATCTCAGCCTTTGGAACTCTACTTCCTTAGTGAAACAGTCAACAGTGGCTCGGTGGGAACTCAGCCAGTCCATCTCTAAGATGGCATCAAAATCAGATATGTCGAGAGGTATTAGATCCGCCTCTAAAATCACCTCCCCAATCCATATCTCGTAGCCCCGGTAAACAGAATCCCGGACCAACTACTCGCCCAAGGGTGTGATAACCAATATCTCCTCGGTTAATGGAGAGAGTTGTCTATCAAGGTGCTGAGCAAACTGGATACTCACATATGAATTATTTGACCCGGTATCTATCAAGGCGTCAACTCTGAAAATTTTCATGATACCTAATGGCGAATTTAAATAAAAGAGGATCATCAACCTTTATTTACTCCGAAAGTCAACATGAAAACATATATATACATATATATATATATATCAAAAGGATTGAGACTTCTAGCATCTTAGTATGTCAAAAATTACATGAGTCATTATAGTACATCATGCCTCAAAATAACTGTTAAGAGATGAAACCTATACAGGAGAGTCCACTGAAGGGTTACCTATAATCACTTCAGGATTGGCTTGGGCTTCCTCGTGCGTCATTGCAAAGACGCGAGCATGAGTCCTCGGCTGCTATCGCTAAGGAACAGGGACAATGTTGCTCCCGGCCACAGTCCATGGAGCAGTAGGAACTGATGGTGTAGATGCTCTCGGCTGACTCTTGCGTGGTCCACTCGGGCGGCTCTGACTTGGCTGTCCCCCGAATCCCAAATCTGGACAAGTGCTATGAATATGTCCCGGTTTCCCACAATGGTAGCATCTCGCAGATTCTCTATAGAATCTCGAATGAGTCTCGCCACAATTGCGGTATAGGGGCTTCCTTGGCCTAGCAAACTGACTCACTGATCCGACACTAGGGGCGGGGGCTCTAAAACTCTGAGGGCATGGCCCCTGGGGAAAGCCAGCTGGCCCTGTAGTTGTGGGATCTCTCTGAGGGCCCTAACTTCGGCTCTTCTTCGAACTCTAACTGGTTTGAAATCCAGGCCTCTTCTTCTTCTGGTCTCGGCTCTCTCTCTGCCTAGTCTCAGCCCATACGATATCCTCAGCGCGGTAGGCTAACTCCAAGACCTCTGTGAATGAGTGATTTTTCGTCGCTGCCATGTATTTTCAGATGTACAAAAAACTAGAGACTCGAGACGGGGAGAGAGAGATCTATAGAATTGCCAAACTAAGGGAGAGGAAGGGATGAGATCTAAATGAGATTAAATGTATTAAGAGTGCAACAAATAGTATATTTGTAAGAAACGAGGATATAAAAAAGAGGTGGAGAGAATATTTTAATAATTTATTTAATGTTGAGAGTACAACAAATAAAGAAAATTTAGAGATATCTATAGAAGAGATTAATAGAGATTTTAAACGTAAGATCCGCTCCCATGAAGTAAAGGAGACTATAAAGAGAATGGGAAATAACAAAGCCATAGGACCTGATGGCATTCCTATCGAGGTGTGGAAAGATTTGAAAGAATTCAGAGTAACAATGTTAACGGCTCTTTTTAACAAAATTTGACAAACAAAGAAAATGCCCCACCTATGGAGAGAGAGTACAATTGTCCCGCTTTATAAGAATAAATGAGACATTCAAGATTGTTCCAATTATAGAGGAATTAAACTCATAAGTCATACGACGAAGTTATGGGAGAGAGTGATAGAGCATAGATTGAGACGGGAGATAAGTGTGTCTCAGAATCAATTCGGATTTATGCTTGGGCGATCCACAACTGAAACTATTCACTTGTTAAAACAGTTGATGGAGACATTTAGAGCACAAAAAAGAGATCTACATATGGTATTCATTGACCTTAAGAAAGCATATGATAGAATTCCCAAAGACGTGTTGTGGTGGGCGCTTATGAGGAAAGAGATCTCTTTGAAATATATTAATCTTATCAGGGATATGTATGAAGGAATTGTGACCAATGTAAGGACTTGCGGGGGGCTGAGTGATAGCTTTCCTATTAACATTGGCTTATATCAAGGTTCGACATTGAGTCCCTTATTTTTTGCAATAGTGATAGATGAAATCACATAAAATATTTAAGACGAAATACCATGGTGTATGCTATTCATAGATGATATAATTTTGGTTGATGAAACTAGAGAAGGTATCAGTATTAAATTAGAGTTATGGAGTGATACATTAGAATCTAAAGGATTTAGATTAAGTAGATTTAAAATTAAGTATATGAGGTGTAAGTTTAGTAACAACCATCAGGATAATGAAGAAATGATTAGTTTGGAAGAAAGAGAAGTCCCAAAGAGTGAAAAGTTTAGATATCTTGGTTCTATCATCCAAAATGATGGCAATATAGATGGAGATGTCAATAATAGAATTCAAGCGGGTTGGATGAAATGGAGAAAGGTATCCGAAGTGCTTTGTGATCGCATGATGTCATTACAGTTAAAGGGAAAATTCTATAGGACCGTAGTAAGACCTGCTCTATTATATGGCACTGAATGTTAGGCCATTAAACAGCAACAAGAGCAAAAAATGGTTGTAGCTGAAATGAGAATGGTTAGGTGGATGTGTGACAAAACTAGAAATGATAGAATTAGAAACGACGAGATACGTAATAACCTGTGAGTCAGTCCAATTGTAGACAAGATACGAGAATACCGTCTGAGATAGTTTGGTCATGTGCAGCGAAGGCCTATAGACGCACCTGTTAGGAAGGTAGAGAACTTAAATATATGAGAATTAATAAAACGTAGAGGTAGGCCATTGAAAACGTGGATGCAATGCATTCGTAAAGATATGATAGTGATGGATTTAGTTAAGGAGATAGTCTTAGATAGAAATTGCACAAACTAAAACTTTTTCTTTCTTCTTCTTTTTTTTTTAGCGATTTCATTATTTGTCTCTCATATGATCGACCCTAAATCTTGGAACAGAAGGTCTAGGTTATTGTTATTGTTGTTCAAGTTGAGTCCATCCTTAAACTTGAACCGAAGCTGCCTCTGTATGGCCAAATCGGGGACGAAGGCAAATACTCTCCTCAACTCTGCCTCATACTCTACAACAGATCTGGTCCCCTAGCAGAGATGAAGGAACTCCGCCCTCTTCTAGTCTTGCTGGTACTCCGAGAAGTACCTACTGTCGAATTCTCTCAAAAAGTCCTCACATCCTAAGGGCTCTGCAGAGTCATCTATCACGGTCTCCCACCAGGTGAGAGCATCACTATCTAGCAATCATATTATAACACTCAACTTCCACTCGTCCTCTAAACACAAGTCTGTTAACACCTGGCGGGTCCGATTGACCCAGCACTTTGCTACCGTAGCATCATCGGATCTATCAAAATCGGTGCAACCCAGCTGTCGAACCGTCTAGACCAACTGGGTCAGCTCATGAATGTGACGGAGTGCCAGACTAGTGCTGTCGCTCAGAGCAGACATAGAAGTAGTAGGGCAGCCGGTGCAGAAGTCGGTGCCGTAGGAATAGGAACTACCGGAGGTGGTGGTGGGGGCAACATCTGTGCCCCATAAGTGTTCCATCACTCATGCCACTGTCTCAAGGCATCTGGTGGTAGCGTCGGGATCCCAGCTGACTGTGTCTGCTAAGGTGGTACTGAAGGGGGTACGTGCGAAGATGAAGCGACTCTAGTGCAACAGATGTAACTCTGCGAGTCCGCCTTACGCTATGCCTAGGAGGCATGATTCTGAAATGAAAGAACCTCTATCAGATCTAACCCCCTAAAGGGAATGAACTCATTTGCCTAAGATCATCTTTAGGGATTTTATGACTGTAAGAAAACTTTCAAATTTATTTCAAAATATTGAGGACCTTGAAAACAATATTTGGAAAATTTTGAAAAATCTTTAATAAAACTCAGGCTCAACCAACCTAGGCGTTCTAATACGAAGAAAACTATCACGCCCTGATCCGTGATCCAGAGGCTGTGAACAGTCACACGTTACCTCAGACACCGACCCAACCCTGCCACATATCCTCAAGGTAACGCAAGGCTAATCATAAATTTCAGTTACAAATATTTTATTAGTATTTAAATACAAAAGTTCTCAAATATATATATATATATATACTGCAAAAGAAAGTTCCTTTGTTTCGTACAGTCATTCTAACATGATCAACTAATATCCTCAAAGATACAACAGAAGTTCTATACCATGATACGTCTCTAACGATAGTCTCTGAAATTTGCGTACGTCGATGTCTATCAACGTGTCTCTCTAAATACTATCTCTGTAAAATTTAAAGGAGTGAGGGGTGAGTAAAATTATTTACTCAGTGAGTGAATAATCGTAACATGTAGTTAATAAGTGGTATGAAAATGAAGTATTAAAACCATATATATATAAATATACTTTATACCATATTTCAAGTATGTATGATAATTTCAAACACATTTCTCTAACATCATCATCCATAAAAAATATGCATCCAATTTCCTATCATAAATCATAGAGTCATGCCAAAATAAACTCTCAGCAAGGGTTTGCCTCAACCAATGATGAACCACCAAGAGTTTTTCTTTTAAACAGATAAACGATCCTAACTTTGGCATTGGCGTCGAGTCTCCCCAAGTGCTAAACTGAAACGTCATTCATATTTATATGAAATTTTTGGAATGCTCCATTTATCACAAAATCGATACCAAACCATTTAACAAACCATTTCATAATTCATTTCATAAATCATGCTTTGTAAACGATAAAACATGGTTTTTCTTATTAACTACATGGCAACAGTAAGACCCACTCACATGTATGGGAAGGGTACACCACTTCCCTAAAACTTTATTACTCAGCTGAGTCGCCCCTTGAGTGTAGTTTAATAGTTTACTCCTAAGACCACAACACATATATGTTAATCCCCCTATTTCTTTCAATAATTTCATCCTAATTTGATTTAGTTCGATTCCAATTTACCCTAATTTGTTTAAGCCCATACATCTACAATTCATATTTTTTTTCAAATTCTGCTCTTGCATAGTTTTAGAAAAAATGTCATAACTTTCTTGATATAACACAGAATTGAGTGATTCAAATTTTTAATTAAAGATAAGACATATATCTACATTTTTTATGTTCAACTCATCTCCAAATTCCCATTACACGAATTTATAAAAATCTAGCTTCACTACAATTTGTACTTATATAACTAAATTTGTGCAGTTTTGGTAGAAAATTCATATCTCAGTATATACAACTCCGATTTACATGATTCCAAGTTTTATTGAAAGATAAGAGACAACACTACAACTTTTTTGTTTAGTATTTCCTTTAATTGTAAGTACAAAATTTTATCAAATTCCATTGCTCTCTCAATTATAGTTCTAAATTATGCTCTGCACAGTTTCAGTAAAAATATCATAACATCTAGCATACTACTACGATTCAAGTGAATTTTATCTCATTTTAAAGATAAGACAGAGACCTAAAAGTTTCATGTTTTTCATTTTCCCCAATTCTATCCAAAAGTTATCTTAATATTTAAATCAAGTTACTGGTCGTACACTAAACAGTGAATATAATATCTATTTTTATGGTTTCTTCTAAAAATCACCATAATTTCATTTCTTAATGAAAAATTTTGCACCATAGCTCATTTTAAAGCTTAGAGTGTCTAGTTTTATCAAAATTAAACCAATATAATTTCAATCATCACAGAATAAGATATCATGGCAAGACTACACATAGCTCAAATTGAAATATTCATATCTAGCATGCTAGTACATGTATTTAATTTCATTACTTGTAAAGACTTCAAGTTTGAGTATTTTACCTTCCTTTGGATGATCCTTTGCTAACTAATACCCATCACCTTGATCTTGATTTTCTTGAAACCTTGATCATCTTAGCATCATAATAACATATTTCATCAAACATCAATCTCTACATAATTCTTATACTATCTCAAACAACTAGAGATATGGAGTCAAGAATATTCTTACCTCTTGTGTTGCTTCTCCAATACTCCAAGAATTTCACTTGAACATCAACAATCCCTCTTTTCTTACTAAGAATTTCGTCCAAGTGAGGTGAATAGAAGAGAAAATGGTTGGTTTTGATCTTTTTATAAACCAAATCAAGCTATCTTGACCATTGATTCATTTCCATGCAAGATCCCTACCTTACACTTGTCCTAAGCCTTTTTCCCATGTAAAGTTGCTTACAAGCTACCTTCATGCACCCACCTTCATCTCAAATTTGTCCATGATGAATTCCAAGGACAAAGAAAGGGTTTTTGACCAACCAATGAAAATTCATGCAAGGATTTTTCAACCATTAATGTTTCTCCTTAGTGGGATAAGTTTAGGTGACCACTATGTGTGCTTTTGGCCAATGTTGATCTCTAATTGTCATTCAATGGTTTTTTTGTAACTTAGACCCTCAAGTTCTCATATTTACACTTTTAGTCCCTAAACTTTCCAATATTGTAAATTTGACCCTATGCGATTTTTAATCCGAAATTTTTTTAAATTTTCAAATTCACTTCTTTATATTTATACTTAAGTGTTTTGGCTTTCGTTAGCCATTTTTAGTGATTTTAATGTTTGTCGGCACATTTCGAGGAAATTTTCAGCTTACCGACAAAATTTTCGATTTAAGTGATTTTAAGGGCAAAATTTTAGAAATTTCAAATCATGTGTCTTAAATGGATACAATATCATATATATAAACATGATGAGAATACATAATATACCAAGAGTCGGTGTTACATTGCTGATTCAAACGAGGTGAATGGTTGTTAGACCGTCTAATTGATGAAATCTACAAAAACCGCCAGAAAGTGTTCTAGTGGAGGAGGCTTCAAGACTCAAGTCAAAGAGTGCTTTTTGAGAGTAGAAACAAAGTAAAAGAGAGAGGGAGCTTCATAATACCTTTGTATATTAAGTGTCGACTTGAGAGAACGTACCTGACCGATAGTCTTATGATGTATATATATAGCTTGCGTACGTGAGTCTCATGTGCATCCGAACGTTATAAACCTAGTTTCCTTACGAAAGTGTCTTAAAATTACAGGGCTTATAGTAAAAGATTTCTAAGAGATTTAGAATTCTATTTGTTAGGAAAGTACAGGTTGCCAAAAAATTCCTTTCCTTATCGACAGTATTTAAGGAGCTCTTTCCCAATTACGAGAGATTATATAACACCGAAAATTTGGTATTTGAATTTTTAAATTTTGTTTTTCATGTAATTCCAAAAGGATTTATAATTCTACATTTAATTTATTATTCCATATATTTAACAAGGTGTGGAATGGCTTGGTGGTATAAAACTTTTTAGAAAATTAGGAGTTCTTAGGTACAAATCACATTAGATACATGACGTGGATTATTTATGAATTTGTAAAGTGTTGGGTTGGCTTGTGTGATGTTCAGGTTGGCTTGTGTATATGGGGTGTATGAGTGATGGGTTGGCATGTAAAACGTTGGGTTGGCTTGTGAATGAGAAGTTTGTGAGATGTGGGGTGACTTGTGTATAGGTTGGGTTGGCTTGTGAGGGTGGAAAGGAAGGAATGAGTCACCTTGTGATGGATTGGGACGACTTGTGATAGTGGAAATGGAGAGCAGGTCACCTTGTGCCAAGAGAGAGGATGACTCATAGGAGTGTAGGTCAGAAATTCTGAGGTTTAGTGGTCTTGGATCGCCTTGTGCCAAGTGTTGGGTCAACCCAAGACATGAAAAGTGAAGGATAGGACGTCTTGTGCAATATTTTGGTCATCCTGAACTCTTTGGTGAGACACCTTATGAGTGTTTGAGCTGTGTTGAGTCGCCCTATATAACTAGGGAGGACGATACAAGAGTGTGCAGCAAGGGAAGTCTAAGACTTACCACTGTTGGTCGACCCACTCAAGAGCTTGCGTCACCCTGGAAGCCTGTAGGGAAAGGATTCTGAGGCAGTGTAATGTTGGATTGCTTTGCCTCTTTGCTTAGGTTAACCCAAGACTTAAGAATACTAAATTTTGGGTTGCCTTGCCCATTATCGGGTCACCTTGTCAAAGTAAAACTTGAACTAATGGGTTGCCTTGCTCCAAAGCAGGACATCCTACTATCTATGGGTCGCCTTACCTATAATTTGAGTCGCTCTGCCCTACTGAACCCTAATATTTTTAAGAGTGCAAAATGACCAAAAAGGACATCCAACACCATCCAAATTCATGGGTAAGCGAGAACAAGATAGTAATTTCACTTTTGACTATAAAAAAGATCAATTGAAGCCCTAACTCATTCTTTCCTCCTCTTGCCTCTATCTCATTCTTTCCTCCTTCTACCTCCATTGCCTGCCTCTGAACTCTTTCTCCTTCTACTTCTTCTTCTTCTCCTTCTTCTCGTTCTCAGATTGTTTTCATTCTTCGACCTCTAAAAACCAACCAAACTCAATCAAATTTGTAATTTTGGACTTGCAAACCTCAAGCAAGCACATAGAGGACCAAAGGTAGAGAGAGAAAACTAGGTTTTTAGTGAGAGAAACCTAAGATTTTGAGGTGTTTCGATTTAGAGATGGAATCAACGACACAAATAGAGGTAATATTTCCTTCTCATCCTAGATCTGAGTTATTTTGCTTACTTTTTAAGATTTAGTTAAGATTTTTGAATTGTGATAATGGGGATTTTAGACCTAGAGTTATGGATGTTGAAATTTTGAAAAAATTGTGATAAATAATCGAATATAGTTGCCGGTAGGTTGCGATCGATGAAATCACAATATAGATTGTGGATTTTGGAAATTAAAATATTTTGTTAACTTAAGAGAAATCGAAATAACCCTAGTTGTAACAATGGATCAATGAGAAATTAATGTTTATTGTTTTAGGCGTAAGACATTTGACTCAAGTGAGGATTTGAATACCATAATGGATTAATTTGGGAGCATTTACCCTCCCGAGAGTTGAGTTGATGCATATTTATGATTTTAAACGAGAAAATGTTTTAAATTGATTTTATAAATGTTTTTAAAATTATTTTTATTTTTTTTTATGATTGTAGAGTGTCCCGAAATGGGATTTGATATGAAAAATGCATCCATGTGTTGAATTGCAAATCATGTGCCATGTTTATTGATTATGATAATTATGACTTGATTGAATTCGTATATTGAGAATATATTGACTATTTGTTGACATACTTTGATATACGTTGTGACATTTGCGAAATGATACTGTGTGGATGATTAATGGCTACAGTCATTCCCTTCACGGTGTAAAGCCCGATAGGGTGACGTGATTAAGTATTTATTTGACTGAGGAGGTAATTGCGCTTGAAAGGTGCCTTCAAAGTCTTTCATTCGAACTAGTCTGGTAGCATCCCAGGGGAGGTCCAAGCCAACACTAAGATTAGGGTATTTTGTGAATAATAATAAGCATAAAAACTCTTGACAGTTTCGTCATTAGTTGCGGTAAACTATTATCGAGAACTATGAATTTTAGCAACCCCGTGGTTTGAAAACTATGCTGATATAAATGGATGCATATGAATTTTAGCAACCCCATGGTTTGAAAACTATGCTGATATAAATGGATGCATATGGTTTTTATTTATGGTATATCGAATCATGTTTGTAATATGATGGACATTGATTTTCTATACTGCAATAGCATGAGTTTGAGATAATTATTTGACACGTCCACAGTCATTCCTTATTTGTTATCATAACATGTTATACACTTACTGGGTATAATTTATACTCACCTCTCTCTTTCTCCTCTTTTTTAGAGGAAGTGTAGTCGATATTCTTGGTTGCTTAGAGCGAGATTTTAGGGAAGATCATCGTCAAAGACTCCTTTCGAGATAGATTTCGCTTTTGTCATTCAGATTTCGATACTTTGACCCAAGGAGGACATGTTTGTATAAAATCTATTTGGAAATTTATTTAATTTTGTATTTTGAACTCTGGTTGGATTTAATGTTGTATAAACCTTAATTGAGAACTCTTAATTACATTTTTTTTTGTAAAATTCATTTGGAAATTATCGTTGGTTTTATTTTCTATTCCTGGAGAGAGAATTATATTCTGTTTGATTGATGATGTTGAGAGGACAAGATGACCTATGGTTTTATTTGATAGTTTGAATGTCTTGCGGTGCCTTGATACAGAGAGAGATTCACACGTGTTTCAATATAACGCGACGGTTATCGCGTGTCAGGACCTATGATTGAAACGTGACAGTTTGTTTTCACTATTTAGGGAAAAGTGAATATTATTTTTACTGATTGAATAGTAATACCAAGTATCAAGAAGGTGTTGGAACTGATTAGCCACTATCGAGAAGGATCCAGTCGGTAAATACCAAGAGAATGGGTCATGTTTGAAAGATATATCTCACTTTGTCTATTATCTCACATGATTGGAGGATCCCAAATTTTATAATAGCGGGTCTTTGGAACATGCGCAATCCGCAGCTTTTGTAGGAAAGCAAAATGCGTTCAACCGATTAAATAGATCTTTGGAACTGTGCGGAGTTGGACGTTTCATCGTGGGAAAAAAAATCTTTGGGACTCTCACGATTCACAATAAAAAACTGGGCAATTACAATGAATGAAGCATTATCAAAACGCACCAGTTGTCACCTGCGATTTGTCCCTTAGTTGGGTGTGCCATGGGCGGTCTTCTTCTTTGTTTAAGGCGCTGCCCCATGGTACTTAAAATATATATATATATATAAAATAAATAAATAAATCTTAAAGAGTACTTCCCTAATTTTTATCCCACTTTGTCTGGTTGTCTTATTAATTAAACAAAGGGTTGATTGTCCAAGCTCACATTTTATTTATGTTTGGCACCACAAAAAAAAAAAAAAAAAAACAATCACTCCGTAGCATTTTTTATTTCAAAATTATTCAATGAAGCATTATCAAAACCCAGTAGACTTATTTAATGATATAAAATTTTATTTAATTTTTTTGACTTTGGCGCTTAAGTTTTATATGCTTAGAGAGGCGCAACAGTAAAAATTATGGAAGTCTAACAAGCTGTTGCCAAAAAATCCTTCCAACAACTGAGCCGCTCTCTAATTTTGCAAATTACGTTTTCTGCAAACTTTTGGGGGTTTGCCCGTCTGGAGATCTACTCAATATGTCAAGCAGGACCTTACCCTTGTTGAGAATCTACAGAGATGAAGAAACCAAAAAGAAAAAAAGAAAAAAAATGACTGAAAGCAGAACAAAATAATAGTATGCTTCTGAAAGCAGAGGAATTGACTTAAATCTCCAAGACACATTATACAAGAAATTATACATGTCTAATACAATGATTTACACACATGAATATACAACTTCAATTGCACGTGGATCTCAATTAGTTCTGATAATTCTTTGAGACAATCCGGATGTGTATTCAGTATCTGTTCACCAGTAGTCTCCACATGAACATTTGCCATCCTTAAAATGATGGAACCTCCTAACATCTCTGACAATTATCTCCCGCCCTACAATCTTAGAGATATACTTAGTGGCAAGATGACAATCATTGCAAACTCTTAAGTTCTTAGTGACACGAATCGTGGTTCCCGATGGGGTGTTAAGTATCCCGAATGCGATTGCCAGTTTTTCGCTATGCCCACACAACAAAAACTCTTTTTCCTCCTCATTGACATTGTGAAGAACACACGAAGTGTCAGGAACATACCCTTCCTTTCTCATCCTCTCCGACAATGTTTCAAGCAAGTTTTGGAGCTGTTCACTCTGAGGATGTGATTCATCCCCAGCCAGAAATTTGTGAACATTGTCCTGAAATTCTATCCAACTGCATCCGGGTTCTTTTTTCACTCCAAATTTTTTCATACTCTTCCTAACTTCCCTTGCCTTGTCCCAAAGCCCCGCAGATGAGTAAATGTTGGAGAGTAAAACATAGTGGCTAGCCACATTTGGCTCCAACAGCAGGAGATTCTTGGCTGCGATTTCCCCAAGTTCTACATTGTGATGAATACAACAGGCACCGAGCAAGCTACTCCATGCTCCAACTTTGTCAAATTCAATGGGCATGGTACGGATGAGCTGATATGCTTCAGTTAATCGGCCAGCTCGTCCAAGCAAATCCACAACACAAGCATAGTGATCATCTATTGGGTCCATTCCATGGTCATCTTTCATCCTTTTAAACATGGACATACCCTCATCTACCATTCCAGAATGACTGCAAGCGGCAAAAATTGCAATAAATGTAACTTCATTGGGCTTCACTTCCCCACCATTCATCATCTCTCTAAAAAGTTTTAAGGCTTCCTCCCCTTGCCCATGCATTCCATAACCCATGATTAAAACATTCCACGTGATCAAATTTTTTAGGGGCAGTTCATTAAATACTTTCCTAGACAGATCTAAAGAACCACATTTTGCATACATATCAACCAATGCACTGCCTACTGCAACATCCGAAGCCAAAGCATTCCGAATGGCATAAGCATGGATCTCCTTGCCCTTTGCTAAGGCTGACAACGAAGCACAGCCAGGAAGGATGCTCATGAGTGTTATTGAATTTGGTTTACATGGAACTCTATTTTCGATGTCATGATCACTAATACTTTGGTTGCATGATCCTACTTTTTGCATCCTGTTTAGCAAGATAAGAGCATCATTACAGTAACCAGAAATAACAAAGCCATTAATCATGGTGTTCCAGGAAACTATATCTCTGTCCTCCATGCCGTCGAATATAAGTTTGGATTTCTCTACCTTTCCCATCCTAGAGTACATATCCATTAGTGCATTCTGCACATATCTGTCCCTCTCAAAACCCCTTTTCACTATGTTCCCATGAATACCTTCCTTGTCAAGGAACAATTCACAGCGCACGCATGCGGGCAAAACACTTGCAAATGTGGTTGTGTTTGGGAAAAGTCTTGCATCTGCTTCCATTTCAAAGAAAAGCATCAAGGCTTCCTCATCAAAACCATTCTGTGCATAACCAGCTAGCATTGCATTCCAAAGACCAGTTCTTCTTTCTGGGATGCCATCAAAAACTTGCCGACCACTTTCAACCTTTTTGCAGTTGCAATACATGTCAACCAAAGCGCTTCCAACAAAAGTATTTGTTATCAGATCATCATTCCTCAACGCATAAGCATGGATTTCCTTCCCAATAAGTAACTTCTCCAAATGGGAACACGCGGGCAAAAGACTCGAAATTGAAACTCCATCTGGTTTTACCCCTTCTTGTAGCATGAGATGGAAAAATGCCAGAGCTTCTGAAAACTGATCATTTTGGGAGAATGAGCTTATCATAGTGTTCCACGAAACTAAGTCGCGTTCCCCGAACAACTGGAACAACTTTTTTGAGTCATTAACTTTTCCTAGCTTGGCATACATAGCCATCAAAGAGTTATTCGTAAATGTCTTGGTGTCACAATTCCTCAAGCTATAACCATGAACCTCCTTCCCAAGCCTTAACCCATCATACTTGCTCCTCAAATTTGAACATGCGAGTGTAATGCTCACTAGTGTAAATGAGCTCGGCTCCACATTTTCCGTAAGCATCACCCTAGACGCCTCAATAGCAATTTCCCATTCTTCGAGACGGCACAATGCGGCAATCAACGAATTCCATGACACTTGATCTCTCTCAGGAATTCTATCAAACACTTTGAACACATCCCGAATATCTCCACATTTTCCATAAACATTGAGAAGGGAATTGGCCACAGTAACAGAAGATGAGCAATACCCAAGTTTAACAATGCTGCCATGAATCTGTTTTCCACAATTCAAGTCTGAAACGCCCACCACAGCTTTCAGAAGTGCCGGAAAAGCAAATTGGTCAGGTGGGATTCCTGCCATCGTCATTCTGATGTAAGTGGAAATGGCTTCGTGATAAAGGCTCGCACGGGTTTGGGAGCGAAGTTCTTCGATCCAGGAAGCAGGGGAGAGAGATTCTGAAATGGGGTTTGGAAAATTTGATGTCTCGCTCGAAGAAGATGAAGTGGGTGCACTCGTAGTAGTGATTGTGGGATGAAGAAGATGTTCATTTCTGTGAAAAGTGAGTTGGTAGGCTTGGGATTGATGAGAAGAAGACGAGAGTGAAAGGGAAGAAAGTGGCAGAGAGAGGGAGAGAAGAGGTGGGGTTAAGGATGACATTTGGTTCGGCGGTTATCACAGCTAATGCAAGCACTCCATGGAGATATAAAATCACGACGGTATAATTTTTTTAAAAAACATGGGAAATTCTGATTTCCCAAATCCTTATTTCACAATCAAGTAATCTTCAATTTTTTTTACCATTTTACAAGTTCACATATTAAAATATGGATTTAATTTGGGATAAATTACGACTCATCTCCGTGGTAGAATCACATACTATCTTTATATTTAAAAAATATTTAAATATTTTCAATATTTTTCAAAAAATTAAAAAATATATAAAAATATATAAAATTAACAGAGATATAATGAAAACACGTAAAATACTTACCATACTCCCTTGTTGGCCATAAATCATGTCAGCCTAAACTAAAATTCACATCATCTCTTCTTTCTTTTCTCTCTTTCCCCTCTTGGTGGCAGCAGTCATGGCCGCCGTAAAGAAACTTTGTGGAGTCATCTTCTCTCCTCTCTTCTCTCTCTCTCTCTCTCCCCCCTCTCCTCTCCTCCCTCCTTTATTCTAACCCAAATTTGCCACTCTCTTTGTCTTTTTCATCGGATGGATCATACCGAACTTTCTAAATAAATGTGGGCACTTTTCAAATATCATGCCAGACTTTCTTTTCCTTTTTTTTGTGATTAAACAAAGTTAAAAAGAAAAGGCCTAGAAATTTATACCTATGTATAATCACAAATGCAAATGGACAATGGCTGCTACTGGTGAGAGAATGAGAGAGAGAAAAGAGAAGAGAGGAGAGAGGTGATGATAATGGCATATGCGGATGGGCCATCGCTATTACTGCTGGTGAGAGAGGGAGGAGAGGAGAGAAAGAGAGGAGAGAGAGAGAGAATGTAACACCGATAATTCGGTATACTCACTATTGTGCTCATTTTCATTTTATATATGATCTTACTCATATTTCTATATAAAAAAATCTACTAAAAATTTTTTTCGCTAAAACCACCCCCGAAAATTTTGTCCTAATCACCGGTAATTCAAAAATCTCTAAAAGGATCACCAATGGTCTTATAATAATGAGGATGACTCTAGAATATATAAGAATCTCAAATTTGGGTAGATCTCACTTCGTAGAGCTAAATCACAAATTTCTCAAAAAATCACCGGTAAAACCCTAGTTGGGTTGAATGTGACTCGATAAGGCTAAATGACCATGTTTTGATATTGATAAATTAAATTAAATCTAATATGAGATTTTGGGTCTCATGTGAAATTTTAAAAAAAAATTTCAGGGTCAAATGTAATTTTTATAAGTCAAGGGATTCATTTGGAATTAATAAGAAATTAAAAGAAAGGAAAATATTGAGAAATAAGTAACTAATGAAATTGTAATGTGAATGGATAGTTGGAATCTTTGATTGGGTTGTAATTAGATTTTAATTATTGAATTGAAGAAGTGAGAAAAAAATGAATTGTAATTTGGTGCAAAATGATCCAATTGAGAGAAATAACCCTAGAAATAATCAATGGTTGAGATTTAAAACAAATTATACATTTCTCTCCCAAAACCGTGAAAGAACAAATGTGTGTAGAGAGAGATATGTGACTTGGCCGGATATGAAGTGAGAAGAGAAGAAATTTTCTAACTCTTTGAAAACTAAATCCAAGGGTGGAGATTAATATGGAGTAAGATGAATTAAATTCGACCATTGGATTAAGTTAGTGAGAGACAAGATACTATTCCTTGTATGAAAATGTGTATTTTCTTAGAAACCAATCAAGGGTGAGGATTTAACTTAGAATTGGATCAAAATTTTGAACCATTGGATCTTGGTTGGTGGGAGATATACAATTAATGAATGAATTGAGTTGTAGTGAGTGAAAGTGTTTGTAGAGTGAGAAAGAGGGAGAAAACGTGAGAGAGAGAGAGAGTGGAAGTCTTGTTAGAAATCATGTAATCATAGGGCTAAGAATTAATCTTGAAAATGTTGAATGGTTAGTATTGAATGGAGCAATTAACTAAAGCTAAACACTTAGCTTTTGTCATTCCAAAACCGTGTGATGTTCAAAGTGAGAGAAGCAAGAATTCTCTCCATTCTTCTCTCAAAACCGTGAGGTTCTAGTAAGGAAACTCACAAATCCACTTCAACACAACCTAAAAATTTTTACATAAATACTTTCCTCACAAGCCTAATTACAACATATCCAAAAATCAAAATAAAATGAGGACTTTTGCATAGTGGATTTCAAAGAGAGCTGAGAGCAACTCCATTAAAGAAATGTTTGATTTCTTCAAACACCACTTTGAGATTTTTGTGAAGATTCATTTCCCTCACACTCTAGTATAACATATTTTATTTTGGAGTCAAAATGAGACGTCTAACTTGGTGAACTTATGTTGACCGAGAGCTAGGAGTAAGGGAGAGATGGAGATCTTGTGAAGAGAAATCTTGATTGGGGTTGAAATATCCAAATTTAAGGTAAAATAAAATTCTGTACTTTGCTAAAATTTAAAAACCTTGTATGAATATGTTAATGTGATATTTCTAACATGATTTTATTACTTAGAGTATAGGTGGAACTCAAAGGAAACATGAGGAATGTGTGCAGAAAATTTGAACTTGTGTTGGCCGAAAATCTTAGTTGAGAAATGTGTTTTAGTGAGCTAAAAATTTAGTTTACAAATGCCAAATTATGTGTGCAGAATTCTGATGCAAAGGTGATCAATATTTGTGTGTGTTTGTTGATTTAAATGATGAGAAAAAGGTATATTATGGAGCTGAGAATTTGTCCTGTATTTGGTGAATTTTGTGTGCAGAAAATTGAATGGAAATTTTGAGTATGTATATGTGCATATTGGCTGAAAAATAGGGTACTTGTTTGCTGAAAACAATGGCATGAAATTGTGCAAGAAAATTTCCTTAAAGGCCAAGGAATGTGGTTCAACAATACATAGAATTTTTGGTAAGAATGTGAAGGTGTTATGTGAGGAGGAACCAAGAGGTTCAGGTGCAGAAATTTTCGGGTGGCCGATGGATGATTTTTGTGAGACCAATCCTATTCATTAGTTGAGAGTTGTGTTTCCTAATGCAAAACATATGTACAGAAAATTTTGAATAATGATAAATATGTGTATGTGTGTGTCAACCGAGACAAGTGAGGAAGATATGGAGGAGATTCCTTGAAGGTAAATGGACAACCAAGAAATTAAGTGTGCAGAAAATTTCTTATGCGATTGAGAGTAGTTCTTGAGAGTAAGAATTCTCATTTTCATGCTAGCTGAGAAGTAAATTGTGGGGAGAAAGGGCTATAATGTGTGCAAAATTTTTGGTGAGGTGGTGAATGTATATATATGCATTTGGAGGCCAAGAGGATGCTTAGGAGGGAAAACAAAATTCCGATTTAGGGCATTGAGGAAGAAAAGAAATGAAACGGCCGAGAGTGTGAGGGATAAGTATGTGTGTGTGTGCATGTGTAGTTAGTATATGTGTACTATGGTGATGTGATAAAATGTGTATTAGTGTGGTGAGTAGCCGAAAATGTAAGGAATGCATATGAGCATCTGTATGGGTAAGGATTATAGAATGTAAAATTTTATAAAGGAGTGATGAATTCAATTGATGTGTTAGCATGCAAAATTTTTAAAGAGTGAATTATACAATGTGCAATGTGCAATGTGGACCATTTTGTGCATAAAGGATGTGAGATTTTAAGGTTATTAAATTATGAAACTTTGCGGACTGTTTTGAGTATACAAAGAGATAAAATATGAGAGTGATGGATTTGGTGGTGAAAAAGGGGACAACACTTTGCATACATTAGAGGCCTACCTATGATACCCTAAGTCTTGATCCTAGGTGAAGGATTAATTTAAAATACAATGTAACATAGTGGTTTTCAATTTTATGATTCAATTTTATGTGTTGCCGTTGTAGTGACACGCTTGGTGACCGAACGAGAGGAGCACATTCCTTACACATTGTAGTACATTTTAGAGAGTGACATACCCTCCCATATACAGTGAGTGGGACTTTGGCACTATGTTTTTTATTGAACAAAAAAAATACATATTTTATAACTTTTCAAATGACATATTTAATGACATGTGTGAAAGCATAATATTTGATTTATATTTTGTAAATGTTTCTCCTTGTGATCATTGGAGTGTCTCAAATGATTAGATTAAATGATATGCATCCATAAATTGTGCTGAAATGATATCGTGACACTTTTTGAAAACTTGATATGATTATATACTTCCATTGCATTGACATACTGATTTGAAATGGTTTGATGAAAATGTGTGGGTCGAATGCCTACTTGTCATGTAATGATGTGATGATATTTCTTGTGGATTTCATAGCTACGAAGGGCGTTTGTAGAGGCACTCATTGTGTCCGGATATGCTTCTGTAGGAGGTATCCCCAAATGTCATATGTATAATTGCGACCGGTTGAACCAAATCGGGGAGAACATATGTGACGCCACTGTCCGGCACCGAATGGGATTCTATACATGATTGATTATATATATACGCATAGATAAGGGCTTGCCGGTTGAACCGTAAGAGGATGACGTGTATGACGCCACTGTTTAGCACTTGGTGAGACCCGTGACCAACATTAGGGTAGAGAGATAAATGTTTTATACTTGCATATAAAAAAAACCCCAATGCGCCCGTCATTGATCGTAGTAGACCATTGCTGGAAATATTTATTGGCAAGCTCTGAATGATTCTTTTTGAAACGTTAATGGATGCATATGTTGGTGTTATGATATATGATGTATGAGCATATGATTTATGGAAATACCATACTTGATTTAAAAAATTATCATGTTTTAAAATGTGTTTTGGCACTCCATGCTCACATATGCTATTAAGAACATAATATCGATCTCCTTACTCACTGAGTATTTTCCCATAATACTCACTCCTCATTTTTTCATAATGACAGATATAGATTTGGCAAGGAGACGTATCGAGAGGCATTTAACACACTTGACTTACATTTGGAGACTTCAAGTTTTAGGTATGGAACCAGCCATTCTTCTGTGATAACATTGGATGATGTATATACTTGAGGTCTATAGAATGACCATGTATATATTTTATGGGATGACTGTAATTGCAATTGCAACTTGTAATTTGAAACTCTCAAAATTGTTGTATATTCAAGCATTGAGGTAAAGTGTTGCATTGTAATTTCTTTTACTTGGAAAATTACATTTTTGAGGAAAAAAACAGGTTTTAAATAGGTGAAGATGTTAGCGTTCATTGTCTCGGTATATGTATCATGTGATGGGTAACATACGGGGTAACGAGCGGCCGTTCACGGCCTTCGATTGTAGATCGGGGCGTGACAGAGAGGAGATAGGAGACAAGAGGAGAGAGGAGATGATAATCGCAAATGCATATAGGCCATGGTTGTTCTTGGTGAGAGAGTAGAGAAGAGAGAATGAGAGAGAGAGAAGAGTGAGAAGAGGAGAGAAGAGGGAGAGAAGGAGAGGGGGCTTGTTACTATTGGCGAGAGAGAGAGAGAGAAAGAGGGTTTGCTATTGTTGGCAATAGAGGAAAGGTGGCTTCTTGTTGTTGACGATAAAAGAGAGGAGAGAGGGGAGAGGACGCTTGCTACTGCTAGCAACAAATGAGCAGTGTTTTGAAACGGGATCGGACCGACTGGTTAGACCGGTTCGACCAGAAATCAGACCAGCAGCCTGTCTGGGTTCCTTCACAAGATTGGATTTTGAAAAAACCGATCAAAACCGATCAAAACCCCGATTGGATTGGTTGAACCGGATTGAACCGGATCGGTCCAATCTGGATTTTTTAAGTATAAAATAATTGTACAAAAATTGCACTGTCTGATGCTCGAACCCGCAAACAAAATGAAAACACACGCAGCCTTCACCACCACGCCGTTTAAGTATTATTTTATAATGACATCATCCGACCGGGTTAACCCAGTGTCCCGTTGATCCCTTGACACAATCATTTCACATTCTGGTCCTTGTTTTAGAACACTGCAAATGAGAGGAGATTGCTGCTACTGGCGACAAAGGAGAGAGAGAGAGAGAGAGAGAGAGAGAGAGAGAGAGAGAGAGAGAGAGAGAGGGGGGCTTGCTGCTGCTAGCTATTAACACTTAATCAACATAAAGTTAATCCTCACTGTGATGGGAAAAATGGTCAAGCACCACTTTAGCAATGAGGATTGGATAAGAAGACCATCGGACTTAGTTATTGAGACTGCCACCATAGGAGTATAGTTTTCATCTCAAATAGAGAGTTACTCGTAAATTAACCTTTCTAAGGATAAAGACAGTTAAATGCTCTACAAGGGAGGCGGTCAGATCAAATAATAGTAAATTGTAAATCTTTCCAAATAGAAGAAAGAAAAAGAAAATTAAAATACAAGAACACTTAGAATGAAAGGAAACTAGCATTTTTTCATATTTTTCCAGTGGATGACAATTTTGAAATCGCTATCATAATTGTTGTATATTTATAAATCTAGATCACCAGAAAATATTTAATAGAAATTTAAAATAGTCCCATAAAAAATGTCAAGTTTCCAAAAACAAAAGTTTTAAATATTCAAAAATTAAAAAAATAATAAAAAAAAAAAACTTTTTTCTTCATCATATCACATAATGGCAAGGATATTGACCTTGGTGTTACAAAGGAAAAATCTTCAAATACTCATTCAAGGGGATTATCAACTCTACTAAGTTCATCGTCACCATCAAAATGAATTTCTTCATTATCAAAAATATGGTAGAAATTATATAAATACAGTCACAATTAAAAGAATAAGGCTAAAAATAAATTAACTTATGTATTTTTAGATGTTGAAGTTCTATACCCAAAAAAAAAAAAAAGTGACAAAGACAGTAATAACAATATTAAGGCATAATTCATAAATTTGAAAATATTTTCTAATCAGAATAAGAAGTCATTTATGCAAATTGATGAAAAGTATGCATACATACATATATATATATTTGGTAGAACAGAAGCAACAAGAAGAAAGACAAGAAAAGAAACATCACAAGAAGAAGCAAAAAACAGACAAAGAGGTCACTGCTTGACTTTGGAAAGTCGCAGGTTTCCTCTTCCGACGATATCATTCTTCAGAATTTTGCACAACTCCTGGTTGCTCTATAATAGTAACGCCTCTTGGAGCATTCCTTCCCATCTTGGCCAGATGATCAGCACAGGCATTTGCTTCTCTGAAGACATGAGCACTTCAGACACTCCAAACTTAGACAACAACTCTCTACACTCCTTGACAATGGGGAACAAGGGATGAGTCACAAGAACTTGCTCCAGAAGTAATTGGACAAGATGACGGCAATCCAATTCTACCTTAAGATTCCCAATCTGCATCCCCTTAGCAAGCTTAAGACCTTTTCTCAGACCCCACAGCTCAGTTGACAAGGCATCAGTCCTGCCAATGTTAACAAGGTAACCCCTCACCCAGCTACCATCATCCCTTCTAAACACTCCTCCTGCACCGGCTTTTCTGGAAGTTAAATCAAGAGCGCAATCCGAGTTTAGCTTGATCTTCCCCACCCACCCTGTGATAGTCTCCCCTGTTTCACCTTTAGTCTCAAAAGCTTCCGACCACTCTCTGCAAAGGCTCCTAGTCTTCCGCAGCAGGGCTGAGTTATTCTCTTTTTTGTTTTCCATTACCAGCGCACACCTCCTCTTCGATAGGGACCATACCACAACCGGAAAAACAGTCTCATTCTTTAAATTTATGAAAAAGTAATACCTTTATCGACCTTTTGGCTAAAGATCAAATATATATATATAAGTATGATATCGGCATTGCCCGTTGCATAACGCTCAATATTTCTAAAATGGGACAATATTTTAATTAATATATAATGAACTCTTTTTTTATACCAATTTAAGAGTGGTATGAAAAATTCAAGTCATACCGGCCAAAATCGTATTAACAACTATGATATCACATGACAAAATTCTTCTACGCTAGAAAGTAAGTTAACCTTATGAGAGGGAGAGAAAGAGAAAGAGAGGGAGAGAGACATGAAACGAGCGCCGAGGCATAGAGAGACTGGTTGAAGCCTTACTAATGCCATTGCACAATTTTTCGCTTCTCACTTTATAAACTTGTCATAGTCATGTTTAATCATGCATGGTTGCTGGGCTTCCAAACAAAGCTACAACATTATACAGGATCTTCAAGCAAAATGGAAAAAATATTTATTTTATAATATTTTCTTAATATTGGGCATGGATCAAGAGGTTTTGCTACATACACAAAAATCTTAGATTTAATTACCTAAAATTCAGAAATATTATGACAATAGCAGTAACTTGAAGCCTGGCGATCAAGTCAAGCCCTAGCTTGCCTAGATTTGAACTAGCATGGAGATGAAGTTTGAAATCTCTTTCGCAAGTCGGAAATCTCAACATACCTATTGAGCCAACCAACCTGAGGATGTGGGGAAACAATATAGATCTCGAAGGGCTTGGGCAAGAAGTACTTTTCTGTTGGGTCGATCAGCGACCAGCCCAATGCTTTAAGGCCAGGTATAATCAAGCTAGGAAAATAAAATTGCCATACTCCCGACTGGTAGTTTAGTCAGAGTAACGATGCCAATCACCTTCTGAAAATCAGTTTCATAGTCCAGATGCATAGAACAGCCGAATAGCTTGAACTCGCAGCATCAACTGATTGAGATAGAAAAACAAGACTACCAAGAAAATGAAATTACTATTTGGTATGATTAAACTCAAAACCAAAAAGAACTCCCTAGCCATTGATGAATGATGAACAAGCATAAGGTTAAAACTTAAAAAGCAAAATGGGTAGCTGCAAAGGGATGCCTGCCCTTCATATGACTGCAGCAGCTGATGTGGATCTCTGTTTGAATCATATAGGGCAGCAGAATCACTATCAATAAGTCTGATTTTCTCAACAAGTGAGACAAAGACATCCTCAACACCAAGGAAAATCCACAAGATCTAAGTGGCTGTGATGAGCAAAATATTCCTCTAAAAATTGGTTTTAAAAAAATAAATAAAAAATAATTCAGTCAATATACTAAAGCAATCTGACCCCATCCCACGAACAGCCTAAACAAAGACCTAATCACCACTTCACAAGAACCTTCATTGAGGATTAATCATACACAAACACTTGATGACAGTCAAATGCAATAGAAGCTTAAAGTAGGAAAATTAACAACAAACTTGTAAGCGGTAAATAGAATAGCATACATACTTTAATAGAAAGTATCTTGAGATAGAAAAATTCTTCTTGCCATCCCAAGATAAGCATTGAGCAAGTATGTCTACCAACATATTCGACATCATCGATAGAACACTGCTAGTGCTTGAGCATGTGGGTCATTTTTAAGGTCCTCTCCCATCACGAAATATTTGTACACATATTTCACTGCATCTATTTTTACTACCAAGAACAAGTTCAAGCAGGCATTTGTCGTTGCTACACAGATTGTGTTCTTTGCAAAACAACCTCCAACCACAAGTAATTTTAGTCCGACCATCGCTATCAAAATAAATTTTTGCAGGCCATTGCTTTCCATTTTCATCTCTAAACACTATATCACGGTTCATACCAATATTGTGCCTTTGAATCAAGTATTTAGGTATGATCTGCAATCAGAAACTATGTTATGGCGAAATCATTCTCACTGAACAAAAGGAATGAAGACAAGAGTTAGTGAAACAAAACTAAGTCTAATTGATCAAAGCAGTTCAATAGAGCAATATTATGAACAATTTACTGCTGCGCTGACAAGATTTTCAAGTCAACAGACTTATTAAAGAGCCAAAAGCATTAAGAAGCTTACCAACTGATTTTTTCGCACGTTCTCATAACTGGGTACCAGAAAATGTGGGCATCTAGGTATGACAATACCTGCTTCTCTAAGCAACTCGTATTGTTCATCAGTAATTTCAGCAGCTTTCATTGATCTTGCATATGGCACTGTAGGGCATACCCCTACAAGCACAAGACTCAGAGAAATGTTTTTGTGGCAAGTGGTATGTTAAAGAGCAAATGGTACGCAAATTGTACAAGATCAAGTAGGCATTATACTACTAACAGAAAAAATATATATATATATTAGAAAAACCTTAACATGAAAAAAAAAATGGTGACCTTTTGTAGTGATATACAACATTGCAAAAAGAAAAGTACTCACATGGTCCTTCAGCAATTTGATGGTCATCTGTGACAAGGAGACGAACCAACAAACTTGTCCTAACCGGAGCAACTGAAGAAAGAAAATGAATGGTAGCCCCTGTCACCCTGGGGACATCATCGGAGAACAAAGTCGAGTTGAACTTTCGCTTCTGAACCCCAGTTCCTCTCTTATCAAACTGTACTCCTTGTTCTTCAACACCATCATCTTCCTCTTCTTCTTTCTTCACTTTTTCTACGCCATTTTCCTCCTCTTCTTTCCCATTCTCTTTTCCTTCTCCGTCTGATATTGAGACTACTTCTGTTTCCATAGGAACCGGTTCTTTTGCCTTCAACCTATTAGTGCCATCTACAGCTTCTTCACTCTCACTTGGCTCTTCACTATCTACTCTTAATTTCTTCTTGCACCCATTTGTGCCAAATATTTTAACATCAAACACAGCATGCCTATTGTATTTGAAAACCAAGAAGTCCCCCAGTTTTATTGGTTGATCATTAACAAACTCCTCCCATCCATCTATGAAGTAAAAATCCCCTTCTACTTTTTTCACGTGGACCTTATATAACTGTTTTTTCATATCTTTGAAGACCACTTTTTTTGGGACAACACCACTGAAATACTTGAGGAATGCTGAAGGGAGGCGCTGTAAATGAGTAAATCAATAAATAAAACATAGAATCAAGCTTAGAGTTACACATTACTTAATTAATGACATAACAATTCAAAAACATTTGTATAGCACGAACCCACGCCCACAGCAACACAAGGCACTGGACAGTTCTAGTAAAGAACTACGGTTTTGACTATGGGGTTTTAGGATACCCATGAGAAGACCCAAAGTTATCACTTGAAAGAAATCCTAAAGTTATTACTCGAATGCCTAATATTATAACTGAAATACTAGAAGGTTTAGTCTAGCGTTACAAAGGGAAAACCTAAAATTAACCATTGGAAGGCCCAACATTATCAACTGGTCCCATAGACATTGTAGAATTTTTCTTGAAATTATGTCTGTAAGACGTTTCTGTAACATGCATGACCTTAAAAAGCACATCTTTAGAAAAATGTCCACCGAGAAACAGTGAACATTTTATCATGGAATGGGTCTTAATGAACTCAGAAAAAGAAGAAAGAATAAAAGGTTTGATTTAATGATTCAAAATCATAAAATTAACAAGAAGCTAGCTAGGCATATGGGAATTGCAAGGAAAGTACAAAATCAAACCCTAACAAGCAATGAAAAAAGCCCTAAAAGTTCAAATTTTTGTTCATTAAACAACTAAAATTGAAAGTAACATAGTATTACCAAACGTTGAGAACAGAGATGTGGAATATAAACTGTGAAAAATTCTGGGTATCTATCGGATATACGAGCAACTTTCTTGTGACACCAATTTTGCTTAGCCATTATTAGAACTTGGCAGTGAAACGCTGATCTAGTATTTGAATCTTCTGGTGAGAAAATTGAAGGATTCTTCGGGTACCGTGAGTGATAGGCTCGGACTCGGGAATTCCAAGTGTTTGGTTCTGCTAAAAAAAAAAAAAAAAGCTGCAAAATTTGGGGATTTGAAGCTAGATTTGGTATCCTTGGAGGTCGAAAATGGAGGTACATATGATGAATTACAGTGGGTGGTTGAGAGGAAGGAAAGTCGAAGAGTTTTAACCGCGGATTTAAAGAGAGATGGGTTTCACAATGGACGCACAAGGAGAGGGGAAGAGAGAGAAAGAGAGAAGGGGGAGAGAGAGAGAGAGAGAGAGAGGAGAAGAAGAAGAAGAAGAAGAAGAAGAAATAACGGTTGCCGTCGGCGGAGAAAGCTACCGTCGCACAAGGCAGGAAGATGCAGTTGGGGGAATGCTTTCGTAGTTCGTAACATTTGGGGGACAGAGACGGACAAATATGTGCGTGAGGTGTGACGCGAACCCCAGCTATTTCCTCATTTTGCCCTTCTAAGGCCCGCGGGACTGATCCACCCGTCCCGTATCGGCCTGCAAGAAAATTGAACTCGTCCATCCCGTCCGGAACCTAAATTTTGGGAAAACATGATATGGTAGGTTTAGGTTGTTTGAATTCGAGACGTTTGAATCGTGTTAATTCAGATATTTTATTATAGTAGATTGGGTTTGGATTGGTAATTTAAAATTTTGAATTAATCCTACTCATTCGAATTAATCTAAATATATTTATAAATATATTATAATCACAAAGGTAAAGTGAAATTAGAGTAAAAAATATTTTATTATTATGTCATATTCAAATTTATTATTATTATTTTTAAAATTATTGTTATTACAATTGATAAATCAAAAAAAAGGAATAATGACGAAGTTGTTATTTTTTTTTTTTTTTTGATTGCCTGAGTTTACTATAATTTTAAAGATTTTTATTATTTATTTTGAATTTGTGTTATAAAACTAAATAATGTGAATTTAATTAATATTATACTTATTATTTAATGTGTTTATAATTTGTATATGATAAAATAAAAAATTTTTATTAAAAAAAAAGATTTCGGGTTCGGGTACTCACCCGATTCTAAATAATTTGCTTGGTTTCGGATTCAGGTAAAAAAAATATAACTCGAATATCTTAAGTTTGGATTAAAATAGTATGTTTGGGTTTGGATACTCGACCCGAATACACCCCTAGTCATGGGCGGATACCAACCCTGAATTTTTTTGTATTGATTTTTTTAGTTTTAGTCTCATTTATTAGAGAAATTCTATAGTTAATAAAATATATTTTTGTTGAAGTCAAAAATGACTTCATAATAGATTATCCTTTTGGCCCAAACAGGAAACTGGTATGGCGATGTATACCAGCTCATCTTCAGAAAAGAGTCTTGCAAAAAACCTGCCAGAGATGATTCTAGCGGAGGAGAATCCAATACTCAAATAAAAAAGAATGGTAAAAGAAAGAAAGATTGAAAGAGATTGAATTCTGTGTATTCTCTGTGTGCAATGTGAAAAGCAAGAAAGACCCGTACCTAGAAAGTTGCCTCTGTTTAATATATATAGTATGTATGGTAGTTTAGTATGTGTTTGGAGGTGTAGAAACCTTAATTTCCTTAGAAAAAAATCGTATGAGATTTTCTGAAATTATATAAACTATAATAATTTCCTTATATCTATAAAGAAATGTCAATCAAGAGAGATTGGCGTCAAAAAGAAGAATGCAATATAGGATGAACTAGGGTCTCAAAATGTGCAATCTTTGGATCCATAGTCAAAACACCTAAAGGTGTATAACCAACAAGTTACAAATATGCATTTGTACAAAAAATAAATGAGAAAAATAAGATTATGCAATACAAAGCAATACTTGTGACAAAGTTTCTCGCAAAGATCCGGTATTAATTATGAAAAAATATATTCTCCTATGATTGATGCAATTTCATTTTGTTATGTTATTAGTTTGATAGCACATGAAAAGTTTCATATAAAATTAATGGTTATGATCACTGCATATTTATATAAGGCACTTGATATTAAAATATACAGAAAGTCATTTAAGGACTAAAGATGCCTAAAACATATAATTCAAATTATCGAGAATTATTTTTTATTAGATTGCAAATAATTTTATATAGATTGAAACAATTTAGGCGTACATGGTATCATACTCTCAATGACTGTTTATTGAAAGATTGGAATCCTTAGTTGGGGTTAATGGAGATGCAGGAGATGATTAGAATAGGCAGAATAGAGATAACGGAAGAAAGAAGGATTATTGGGAAACAAAGAGATAGAGAGAGGTAGAATACAGACAAGGAGACAGAGAAGTAGAGAGAAAGTTAGGTAAGAGAGAGATTATGCTCAGAAATCAATTCAATTCCATACCATACATTGTCTTCTCGTCTTCAACATTGTTTTTAACTATTTTGGTTTTTAACCTGCTAGTTTTTGTTTAGTAACTAACTAATCAATTAATCCACTAACTAATCATTCAACTAATTAACTAACTAGCAACTTAACTAATTAGTTAACTAACTAACTACTAGTTGTTAGGAAGTATATACTCTTTTTTCTTTAGATTTTTAACCTGCTAGTTTTTCCTAATAAGGTTTTAAAGTGACACATTCCTTATACAATGGAAGTATTATAAAATATTATGAATGTAATTTTCTTGCCTAACTAATCATTCAACGGTATTGCCTTGGCATTAATTGCGTAAGTAATTTTCTATTTTATTTGCCAAAAAAATACAAGTTATAATTTCTTGATTAAAATATAATTTTATTCAGCATATTCTATTTTTTTAATATATAAAATAGCGAACGTAATAAAATCACTAAATTGCTGCAAAAATATAACAAGAAATTTTTAATTCCCTCAAAATTTTGCTGCTACTTTTCCTCGGCCAAAGAAAAAAGGGTGAAATGGCTAAAATAAAATTAAAAAAATAGATTATTTATTTATTTATTTATATAATCAAAGTTGAAAACTCAAATATATATAATCAAAAAATAGAAATTATCATATATGTCACAGAACCATAAATAAAATTATCTTGAAATTGAATTACATACGTAATCACAAGAATGGAGAATATTATTTAATTTAATTAAAAAATTAAGTAATATTTATTTATATATCAAAGCTAGAGAAAGACCAATGATTAACGAATTTATTTAAATAGTATTTGTTTAGTAATGTATTTCGTAGACAGATTTTATAAGTAGTTACATATACTTGAAAAAGTTACAAATATATGCTGCTATTATTATTTTTAAAAAAAAAATCAAAATTTATACTGTTTAGCAAGAGTTTCACTTTGTGCTTGATGAAAGTATCCTCTTTTATATATATATATATATATATATATATATATATATATAACAGAAACGGAAAAAATACTACTTGAGCTCAAGTTCAATGACTTGATGAAAGTATTTGATCCCAATATATCCATGCCTAGATCACCATTTGAGAAAATGGAAAAAAGGGTACGAACTATGTATGATTAAGATAGATAATGTACTTTATATAAATTAATATTTTTTTCTTAATTATTGGTATTCAAAAGTCTGATTAATTTGATTTAAGTTATATTTTTATTGTCAATATTTGAATTCAAAATTTTTGTTAAGAAAATTTAGTATCCGTCGCTGAAATCATAGATCATTAGTACTTTATTTAAACTGTATAAATCAAGTATAGTGTCCCATAATTTTGGTGAGTTAAAGGGATGCATGATTGATTTTGTAAAGACAGAGATAATAATTTTTTTTGGGGGGTGGGGAGTATAAAATTACATGCTAAATTAAGATCAAGGACATAAATAGCCCCTCTCAACCTTTTTTTTTTTTTTTTGGTTGAATAATATTTTCTCAACCTTGAAAACTTACTCTTCAATCCCCTAAGGTGAACATCCCATTTTGAAAGTCACAACATGATCTTAGATTCAAAATGTGACAGATAAACGATTGAAAAGGCTAAAATATATCTAAAAATATATATATTTTTTTCAATTTTGTAACATTTAAATTAGATTAATCAAAATATTAATTAAAATATTAATTGATTACATTAATAAATAAATAAATAAATAAATAAATTGTTTATTCGGCTTCTGGACTTTAACTAAAACAAAGTTAGGGCCCAACAGGGAATTCTGGCTCTCTCTCCGCCGGAGTCAAAGCTAACTTACAAAGTCTCTCTCTCTCTCTCTACGTTTGCATATGATGTTGATGGCCAAATGTCGCTTATGAGAAACGGGAGAGGGAGAGAGATGGATAAGGGTTGAGGGTCAGGTAGGGGTGTCATAAAATTCGGATCGAAATCGGTATCATGATATCTGAAATTTTTAGGTGGGTTTAAATTTGAGCTCGAGTTTGTCGAGATTGAATTTCTCGAATCCGAGTTTAGAGTTGAAATATCATTAAGTATTATTGAATAGTATCATTAGATAATATGATCTAAATTTATATTTTTTGAATTTAAGTTCGAACTCAAAATATCACGAATGGTATCATAACTACCGTCGTTAAATAGTATAATTTAGATTTGTATTCACGGATACTTATAATATATGAAAATATTTTTAACAACTCCAGGATAAGGGGATACACAAACAGCAGACATCAATATTCATATACAGTCAAATCATGCAGTGGAATGGCTATTTTTCAAGTTCCTGTCACTTCTTCTGGTGTACCCATTTCCCATTTTCTCTCATTTTCTTCATTTATCACCAAATTTTCTTATTTACATTTTTGGGTCATCCTTTTTCTTGTTAAATTCACATATTATCTTTACCATGTCTCCCAATCTTTGAATGTCATATGAACACCTTAAATGCTCATGTTTATGCTGCGGCTATGTTTCATAATTTACTTAAATCTTTTCTTCTCTTTGTGAATTTTTTCTGTTGAAATCATTTTTGTGTAGGTATAGAATAGTTTTTCTACTTTGATCACTTTAATATTTTTGTTAAAACAATTAAAACATTAAACTCGTAATAATACCAAATCAAAACAGTTAATTTGAAAATTTTATCAAAAGTTATTTATACATTAAACTTGATTACGACTCAAAAAATTTAAAAAAAAATTAAAAAACCTATGAGAGGAAAAAATTCGATTTCAAACCTAGGATTATCGCGTTTTGAAAACTCGACTAACAGTTTTTACAGGTTGGTCGAGATTTGAAAATTCGATCAATACCATTCATACATTATTCACAGATTAGTCGAGTATTCAACATTCGACCAATACTGTTTACATTAGAGATCGGTCAAGTTTTAAAAATTCCACAAATTATGAATAGTATATGAACAGAATTAATCAAATTTTTAAAATCAGACCAATAGTGAATAGTTTTAGTCGAGTTTTGAAAACTTGATCAAATTATATCATTTTTTAAATATATTTGTTTCAAAAACTTTTTTAAGAATTTTGTTTTTATTTTTTGGGTTAAATCCAAATATTACTCTATCAATTTATAATCAAATTTAATCAAATTTAAAATAATTACCATATATATATATATATATATATATATTCCTCAATTTCTCGCCTGTTTCATAATTTGGCCTAATTAAAAAGAAAATTGAAGAATTGAATTTTGGGAGGTTTTGGCTCTTACTTGCTGCACAGGCTATTGAACGAGAAACCCCTCTCTAGGCCGAAGCTGAACCTGAAGCCGAAACTTGGGAGGAATCTCTCTCTCTCTCCCTCTCTCTCTCTCTCTCTCTCTCTCCCCCCCCTTAATCCGAACAAACATTGATTAAAACTTCTTCTTCTTCCTTGAGTTTAATCCAATAATGCCCTCAAAATCCTACAATGTTGGTAGGTGAATCATCTTCAGATTCAGAAATTAATGCTGAACCTCAAAATCATCAGCAAAGGAGCTACCTGCCACTCCCAGCTGCTCTCTTCTTCGCTATGTGAGTTCATTGCTTATCTTGACAACCCCTTTTCTTATTACTTTTCTTCCGCTCCTGCATACACTTCCAGACCTCATTCTCGCGATTCTAATCTTGCAAATGAAGAAAGCTCATCTCCCATTTCTGAGCAAATCTTCCGGAAAAGCCCTAATTTGGGTTCCTACAGACAAGGTGACTCCACCTTCTATTCCCTTATATCTCACCATGCCAATTCCGGCGACTTTAGCTCCTTGGAGAAGATCTTGGATAGAATGAAACGAGAACATAGATCCGTTAATGAGAAGAGTTTCATTGCAATGTTTAAGGCCTATGGAAAAGCACACTTACCTGAAAAAGCGGTGGAATTGTTTCACAGGATGGTGAATGAGTTTCATTGTAGACCAAGTGTTCGATCATTTAACTCAGTTCTCAACGTAATTATTCAGGAGGGTCTTTTTGCTCGTGCCATGGAATTTTATCACAATGATGATATTGTTAAGAGGCTTAATATATTGCCCAATGCGCTATCATATAACTTGATGACAAAAGCATTGTGTAGGCTGGGACATGTTGATAGAGCAATTGAGATGTTTAGAGAAATGCCATTTAGGAATTGTAATCCAGATGTGTTCACGTATTGCACCTTGATGGATGGATTGTGCAAGGAGGGTAGGATCGATGAGGCAGTTTCTCTTTTGGATGAGATGCAAGTTGAAGGGTGTGTCCCGAATGCTGCAACTTTCAATGTGTTGATCAATGGACTATGTAAGAAGGGCGATATGGTCCGTGCATCTAAGCTTGTTGATAATATGTTACTAAAAGGGTGTGTTCCAAATGAAGTGACTTATAACACACTTCTCCATGGTTTATGTCTTAAAGGGAAGATGGAGAAGGCCATTAGTCTTTTGGATTGGATGTTGGCAAGTAAATGTATACCTAATGATGTGACTTATGGAACAATAATTAATGGGCTTGTGAAGCAAGGTAGGTCTGTTGATGCAGTTGCCTTGTTGATATCTATGGAGGAAAGAGGACTCCAAGCCAACGAGTACATCTATTCAGCCCTTATAAGTGGTTTGTTTAGGGAGGGAAAATCGAATGATGCGATGAGATTGTGGAAGGAGATGATCGAAAGAGGATGTAAGCCAAATATTATAGTGTATGGTGCTCTTATAGATGGCGTCTGTGAAGAAGGTAAATTGGATGAAGCCAAGGAAATTGTCCTTGAGATGAGCAGTAAAGGCTGCATTCCTAATGCTTTCACTTGCAGCTCTCTGATGAAGGGCTTTTTCAAGATGGGTAATAGCCAGAGAGCAATGCTCTTGTGGGAAGAAATGAAAGAGAGTTTTAATGAAGTATGTTACAGTGTCCTCATCGATGGTCTGTGCAAGGATGGAAAGCTAAATGAGGGTATGATAGTGTGGAAACACATGCTGGAGAGAGGATGTAAGCCTGACCTTGTTGCTTACAGTTTATTGATTCATGGCCACTGTAATTCTGGTGCTGTAGAACAGGGCCTCAAACTTTTCAATGAGATGCTTTGTCAGGAGCCAGAATCTCAACCAGATATAGTAATTTATAATATACTTTTCAGTGGGTTATGCAAGCAGGGCAGCATTGCTCGTGCTGTGGACCTATTAAATGGAATGCTGGATCAGGGTTGTGATCCTGACCTGATAACATGCAATATTTTCTTAAAAGCTTTGAGGGAGAAGCTAGATCCAACTCACGATGGGAGAGAATTTCTTGATGAGCTTGTCCTGCGGCTGTGTAAGCGGCGCAGGTTTGCAGGGGCTTCAAAAATAATTGAAGTTATGCTTCAAAAATTCTTGATACCAAGACCCTCTACTTGGGAATGGGTTCTCCGAGGGATATGCAGACCTAAAAGGATTCGAGCAGCCATTGATAAGTGTTGGCACAAGACATTTTGCTGATTGTATAGGTGGGATTTTGTTTACTGCCTCAACTTTTTCAGATCATCCAGTACTTGATGTGTTACAGAAAACTTACAGATATGAGAACATAATATTAGATATTTCATATATTTTTCCCTCAAATATCTAGCTTTGCACTGCAAGTACCATTCATCTGAGTTGATGGCGGATTTGTTCCGATACCTTTTGTTTCTTGATAAATGTCCAGTTCCTCATTCCTTTGTGAATTGGATTCCTCAATGTTAGCTTGTAGCTTTGCTGCTTATGAACCTGATTAGATTGATTCTAGAAAAGACAATCTTGGGTTTCATCATCCCTTGTCCGGTATAAAGGATAATCTGTGCAATTCATTTCCCTGTTTAGTGTCTCACCAACTTTAGAAAATCAAAACTAGTACCTGTAAGAAAAGAAATTTTCAAATTTACCTGTTTCTGATGAACATTGTTCTCATAGAACTGGTCAAGTTTCTCATACTGCCTAGTCTGTGCCTTGAAAATAGGATTTTCTGTTTGTTTGCAATTCTAGCATTAACTTGCTAGGCTATCAAGTGCCATGCTTTTATTCGGACCTCCCATATTCCTTTAAGGTTAGACTGTTCAATGTTTAATTAATCTCAAATTTGCATCACCTTGCTTATGCTAAACTTCATGTCAGGTGGCCCTTGTCATGTTGTGCGAAACAAGTTTGTGGACCACCAGGAACTGTTGTAAGGAAAGGACAATCAAAGTGCAATCATAGTGCAGATGATACAGCTGTACACAGAGGTATTCTGAAATTTGATCTTCGGTACAATTAAGCATTTAAGATTTCTATGAATTAAGTTTGGAGTTTGCCACTTGTTTCAATTCTTCACACATACCACAGATGTTGCATTGAAAAACTGCTTGGATGTCTCATGCCATAAAGGCCTCAAAAAGCATCAGATTAGTACCAAGGACATGGTAGGCTGCAATTGAAGAATAAGTGGAGTCTTAATTAGTTTTGATTATGAGTTACAGCATAAGGTTCCTATAACTTGACTCTAAATGAAAGATCATATTACTTTTTGTGGGGGTAGGGATGAGAGATGACAAACTCTTCCTGTGGTTTGGTTCCACAGAGGAAAAGATGGAAAGTTGATTTTAAATCTTTTTTATTTTTTTTGGGTACAGCCAATAGCATAAAGTTAAAAATTTGATTGATCAAAAATAATTTCTTTGATTGCAAATATTTTATTGCATCTAGAGGTGTTTAATTTCTGAAGCACCAGCTTCGCCATCCAACTAGTTTGTTGGTGTATCCAAAATCTTGAACGCCAATACGTCACCGATGTGCTTTCAACACATGCAGAATGTGCCTCTGCATGTGTACAATTTTAAAAATCATAAATTGCTATGATTTAGGACATGGCAGACCTTTACTTTCTGGAATTTTAATACAAAATCTTTTATCTGGAACTTTTTTTTTTTTTTTTTTTAAAAAAAGGTAGTTAAATCTATATAATAATTTTAAAGCTTGTATTGCATGAATCTGGTTTTATAATTAGTTCTAGATTTTGATAACATGTTAATCTTTATGTTCTTAACATACTTTGATTTACTATTTTCGGTTCTATTCCCGTAGATGTTGACATCCCTTATATACTTTCAGATATTATAACCACGCTCATGTCATGTCATGTCCTATATTTTTAGGTTTTGTCATATAGCTATGTCCGTATCATGCCCGCTGTCCCTTAACTGTGCTAGATAATGTCAAATTATGAAAAAATAGATTTTAGAGTTGTTTGCTTGCCAGCAATGGGCATGTTTCACAACTTAATCTTGTTCCTTAGTTCTTTTTAAGAGAACTTTGCAATTTGTCATCTGTATTACATCTTGACCAATTTACTCTTATGCATTAATTTGTAAGAATGCAAATCCTATTGCATTGTTTGAAGCCCTGTAATTGACAATGTTGATGGTTGCATTTGGGTGCAATATCTTCTGCAACAGAGAAGTTGCATTGATCCCAAATTAAATTAGAAAATTACCACTTAATACTTATTTATGGAAAAATTTTACAACTTTTGAGAAATATTGCTAGTGAAATAATACAAATTAGAGGATTTAAGAGGAGAGAAGAGGATAGAAGAGCCTACGCAAACACCCCCAATTGTGTGGGCATATATGCATTTAAGAGTTTTATAATAACCTTCATGAAAGCAGTTTTGGTTTCTTTTATAATGTTTATGTGTTGTTTGGGCACAGGGTATCCAAATTGTTCTTAGATTCCTTAATCTCATCTTCCTTTTCAGAAACCATTCTATTTAACATTGTTAAAATCCACAAATGCCAAATTTAGTGTCATATCTGTGTTACAGTTGTGCCTGTGAAAGGAGGTTTGTGTTAGTGGAGAAACATAAATTTGTTGCACATGGTAAGATGAAAATATATGGGTACGAGAAAGTATTGGATTTGGAACATAATATTTATTAATCTTGCGTCCAAAAGCCAACACATTCCACTTTATGATAGTGACCTCATATCATAAGGAGGATTCTTGTATCTCTTTGGTTCTAAGGTTATAGAAAATGTAGAATCCTGTCTTTGATGCTACAAATTATTGTCATATTTTCTGTAGCTACCTTTGCAGTTTTCTTTCTTTGTGGGTCTTTTAGCCACCGAATATGAAATTGTTAGTCATGGTTTCTTCCTTTCTCATACATATTGGTAAAGAAGAGATCAATTTTTAGTCTATCTATTAGTTCTGAGGGCAATGGCTCCGCCAACTTGTGAATTGGTTACAACTATGATGTTTCAAGTGCAACGGGATCTGCACTGCAATGCTGCTTTCTGCATTATTGCTGCGACTACAATATTTGTTGATGTCACTTTGGCAGAATGATTTGATTTCTGATTGAATTTACTTATTTTGGAAGCGCTAAAGCTTAATTGTTTACAGAAGAGAATGGAGGTGCAAAAGCTTCAAGGCCCTGCCTTTTTGCCATCTGCTTCACCTGCCTTTAGGTGTTCAGCCTGCTGCTGCTGATGGGCCATATCATATATGGCATGCAGACCAAAAAGGAAATAGTAGATCAGTAGCGCAGATCAATTCTTGAGAACCGAAAGAGCCCATAAGAAAGAGATTTGTTGCTATAGACAAGGATGTGAACGCAGGGACAAGTGGAACTCCCCAAACCTTTGGAGTCCTTGGCTGAGGCAAAAATACTGCAACACCAATAGTTCCAAAGAGCCAAAGCAGAATGGTGACAGCATAACCAATCCAATCATTAGGTTTTAAACCCCAATTTGCAGAGGTTCCCATTGAGGCAACAATAATGATCAGGAAAAAAATAGCTAGCTTTAGCAGGTTCATTCGAGGAGTGACCCCTCTCACATGGTATCTTCCCACAAGAAGGGCTACTGCCATCATCATGAATATAAAGTGTGTGCTTACAGATCACAAGCCTGCCAAAATATCAAGACTTGGGAAGAGAGCGATGAATGCACCATAAACAGTTATCAGAAGTGTGGCATTGATGGGTGTTCCCGTTTCTGGATGGACAAGAGCAAACCGCAGCGGGATCATTGCAATATGAGTTGTATACCCTGCCTGTGCAAGTGCACCAACCAGATGCACGGTAGTCATCCCCTTAAGGGCACGGAGAGCTACCATGTACTTGGCCTATCGCATCCCAACACTCTCAAAAGCAACAGAATGAGCTGCATCTGGGTCTCTGCATCATACTCAGCGAAAGAGCCGTTAGACAATATATTACAATGATAATTGACATGGAGCCTAGCAAACCCTAACGGTATATCCCTTGATGGATTCTTGGTTTCTTCAGTCATTGTAGCAATATTATCAAAACCTCCATATGCAAAATAGACTATTGCAGCTTCTTGAAGCACTCCTTTAACGCCAAAGGGAAAAAAGGAGTCAAGTTAGAGGGTTTGGCATGAGCAAACCCTGCAATTATGACAAAAAGTATAACAATTGTATTTAGTGCAGATGCAATCCAATTAAAATACGAAGATTTTCTTGTGCTGATCATTGCAATTGTTGCAGCAATTGCTAGTACTATGACAGCAATCGGATCCAAGAGGTTGTAACTGTCGGTAAGGTTTGTGTGAATCCGCAGAGTTGGGGGATTTCAATCTCTGGTAACCACTGTACTCCCAACAATGCTCTCGAGGAGTATGTCTCCTACTGTTATGAATGCTGCAACGTCTCCTAATTCAATTCTCAAGTAAGCAAATGACTCACCAGCAACAGAATTTTCTACTGAAAATTTGGTGTAGCAGAAAATAGAAAGCATGAACTCCGCCATGGCTAATTCCAAACTGGGAAAAAAAAAGGGTTGCAATAAATTAAAAGTTAGTGTAAAACCCATGTCAAAATCAAAATGATACACAAATATAGGAAGTTTGTTTTGTTGTAGAAAACAGAAAAAATGGCTGAAATACCCAAGGCAACATAAGACATGACAATGGGCGGCTCCTTGCGCCGTAAGCACAAAGAAGCCAGCTCTAATGACAGAACCAAAACCAAACCAAGTGAGATCCCACCAGGTGAGGCAACATTTCATATGGTTCACACTTTGCTTCTGGTACTCGCAAATCTCATTGTCACTTAGATTTGAATGATAATACCGTCTAGTACTAATACCATCTCAAAAATCACGCAAGATAGGTGATGGGATAACAAAAATTGAACTATAGGAAGCACCGGCCGTATTTAAAGAAAGCAGTTCCATGCCTAACAAGTAAACAACAAAATGAGCGTCTAAAGCCAAAGTTACAGACAGAGACTCCACGCAAGTTGCACTTCGAAAATTTAGAAAAAATGGGGATGCACGCCCTTTGAAAGCGCCATCACTTGGAAAATTGACATGCCCTGAATTGAACAATTTGTCTAGTCCCCAATCTCTTAAATGCAGGGTTGGTTCATAATAAAGATGGGGTATGAAAGAAATCCAATCCAATTGCAGGACCTGGACTTGAGTGCGGCCTTCTCACACATTTTGCAGCTAGACGTCTCTTGAAGCAAAACAAGCAAACCATTTGTTTTGGTTGCATCGAGTTTACAAATACTACCTTTAGGTGTTGTCCTTTTCCCTTTTTTATTCCCAAAAAAAATTCCAAAGTTTGAAGATCTTCTCCCTCAGAATGCTTTCAGTTTCAAGAACTGATAGCGGCAGATGGTGGCATAGGTGAGCATTTGGAGGAGAGTGTGTGTGATGCTTCCCTCAAACTTGTGCTAGTGTAATTGTAAACCCTCAGGCATGGCTCATGGGGTGCACATATGGTTTTGATTAAACAAAACATTTCCAAAAGGTGTTACAAAGAGCCTGATCAACCTAAACTTTAAGACTCCACGCTACTTTGTCTATTCTGGGATTAGCTACAATAGTCTATTCTGCACCTTAGGAGGCGGTGTCTACAATAGTCTATTCTGGGATTAGCTACAATAGTCTATTCTCCCTCGGTGAAATGCACCTTAGGAGTACGGTCGTCATCCAAATACCCCTTTATTTCACTGTAACTGACCAAAGGTTCAAGCTCAAAAGCATAAACACCATGAGAAGGTTCTCAGCCTGAGGGGAGGCGTGTAAATTCATGTCCAAGATTTCCTAGCTTTACTCATTTTCCTTCCAAGGCATCTGGCAACATCAACACCACCAACAGCCAATATACCAGACACCGCCTGCCTTGCCCTTGAAACCATGACTATACACCTTACTACTTTCTGCATGCACTGAATAGCCTCTTCTTCTGAGTTGATCATAACTCTTTGTATTACTCTACCTGCCAAATACATGTACTAATAATACTGAGATCAAACAACACAATTAACAAACAAATATCAAGCAAGAGAGATAATTTTTCCATACATTAATACTTCTTTAAAGAAGCGTCATCTATAACTTCACATTCAAAACAAACAAATGCCACTCCAAGCCCATGAAAGATTAAAATATTTTAATTCTACCAGCAAAATCAAGTGACAAATCATATTCTTCTCAGATGCTTACCGATTCAGTCATAGTTTCTGCCTCCCCAAGCTTACTCCCCATTTGTCTTCTTACTGTTGGAGCAAGATGACCAACAAGTGCTCGTGCTGCAGATAAATTGCAATCCTGGGATAACAAAACAGGGGAATTAAACCAAAAACAAAATTCATAAAGCAGTCATTGCAATTCATCCTTTTCACCCTATTTTCCTCCCTTCATTAACTTTTAGTTAAGAAACTTAGATCTTACGCTGCTAGGGTATGGAGTGCCACATCTATCACTTTAGAAGCATGATGAAGCAAATAATATACATGCCTCACAAAATGCGCCCAAAAAATAATAATAAAAAAAAGAAGTTAAGAGCACTCATAACATGCCACTAAGCATAGGAGATGTAAATTGCTAAGAAATGCTTCTAACCCAACTAAAGAAGTTCATGAAAACTATAACACCTTCAGGGAGAAGTTGAAAGTTGCTTTAACAAAAGAGGCTAAGGATTGAAACGAACCAGCTAGGCAACCATCAGAATGAAATCTCGATAGGTCTTTCTTTGCATACTCTTCCAGGATTGTTTTGTACACCATTTGGAATAAATGGAACTGTCCTTGCACAAATTTCTTTACCTGTATAAAACACCAGACATGAGAACAATAAGAGTTCAAGGTAGGCATGCATGACTGGGCCTCCTGACATCTACTAGGAAAATGCATCATTCCACAATCTTATCTTTGAAACCATGAAGCTACAAAGGAAGTAGGTTCTAGAACAAAATAATATATTGTTATGCAACAAAATGAGATGGATAATAATAATTGTTGTCACAATATATCCTGGTTGTATTCTGCATCTTTCTAATGACCTTGCAAATGGCGCCACCAACAAGATATTTCATTCTCAACCTGTTCAACATTTTCCAACATTACAACATTTGCTCTATTTACGTGCATAAAGCATCAGAAAAAAATAAAAAATAAATAAGAATTGGCATAAAAATTTCCGAAGATTGCCTTGCTTTTATCCTCTACAAAAAAACATCCGCAGATCACCCATATATGAGAGGCCACAGATTCTGGCATACAAATCTTCCTGCAAAAGAATGGAGATATGAGAAATTGTCTAGAAGGCCTTTTTTTTTTTTTTTTTTTTTGAGAGAGAGAGAGAGAGATCCCAGAAGGAGCTGAAAAATAATTTAGACAAGAAATAGACAACCACTAAAACACAAGACAACAATTAAATAAAATGTCCGAAACCTGTCACTGAGTAAATGGATCTTTACCTCCATAAATTTGGATGGAAGCAGAAGGAGAGCAGCAGACGTTGCAGCCCTTAGGTATACGAAATTAACATTTTCTACATCCAAATTATCGACCAGCAGATAGGCCTGATGAAAGGACAGAGTAAGTTGTCCGAGTTACATATAAAGACATGATTAAGGGAACAATGTCTTAAAAAATAATTCCAAAAGTAAAATTACTAGAACAGAACTTAACCATGTTCCAACATGCTTCCCCACAATGGCAAGTGCCTTTTTTTTCCCAATTAATTTTCTATACATGAGTTCAAGACTGGTAAAAAAAATACAGCTTTTAGTGTTTTGACAAATTAGAGGCAGGCCAATGACTATGGAAATTACAGTGTATCAAGTGTCAAGAAAAAGGAGGTATACATTAATTTTTTTTCGTAGCATCATCAAGTCAATGAACCCCGGTGAACCAAATATCACCAACACAGACTAAAATTGTGGCTATTATTCACTTCTATGCAGCCGATGACGTGGATATCATGGCTGCAAAGAATTTGCATGATCTAATTCAAGTTTTAATTGGTTCAATGACGAAAACTAGAATTAAAAGATTCAAGAAAGAGTTGAATAAATTAATTTGGAGAGTTTTACAACAAAAAATTAGAGTCCAAGTGAATGAAGAACCAAAGAGGGTGTTAATTATGCTTATACAAACCCAATTTGAAGAATAAAGAGCCCAAAATTATCCAAATATTAGGGAGGATGAAAAAAAAAAGAAAAAATAGCAGCAAAAATTTGGTTAAAATAGTTTAGTTTTTTTTTATAATAGTTTACATTTTAGTTTCCTAATTTTGATTATTTAGGAAGTTACTAAATTTCTAATTATCATTTTAGTCTTTATCTCAAGTCTATAAATATGCTATTACACATTATATAAAAAACAATTTTGAGAGAATTAATAAAATTGTGAGATTTCTTCACACAAGTTTTGTTCTTTTGAGAACTTTTGAACTTATTCAAGATATGAATTTTGTTTAGTTCTTTAATTTACCAATTTAGATTTTGAACCATCTAGATTGTGACGTCATTCATTTCATTATTATACCAAGATTCTTGTTCTAGTGAGAAACGAGTCTAACATCATATATCTTAGATTCTTCTTCCTTTAGAGCAACGGGTTGAGCTCTTTATTTTCACCGATTCAAATTATTCGTTGGGATGGACTATATTAACTTGTTCGTAGATTTTAGGATTTCTATACCCATTGGGTTCACATCATTTGATATCAAAGCAATTTCAAGTTACCCTTCGAATTGTTCATACTTGTCTATAATTATTTATATTTGTCTATAATTTTTCATTTTTCTTTGTTCTTATTTGTGTTTTAGTTTTAAGATTATCTCCAATTTCAATTTATCACAAAGAACAAAATTCTTCGTTCATGGGTTTAATTTATTTTTTTAATATCTTTCATCCTTTATTTTTTTTCTTGTCTGCCGTAGTTCCAAAAAAAAAAAAAATCTATGAAAAAAATTGATTAAAAAAAAAGGTAGCTTCCAATTTTTTTTTCTTTTCTTTTGTTGTTTATTCTTTATTTGTTCGCACTCCTTATTTTCTTTCTTTATTTATTTACCTTTCTTATTTATTCCATTCCATATTTGTTTTATTCTTAATTTAGAATTTTTTCAAATTTGTGACTTTCCTTATTTCTCACTTATTTTCCTTGTTATTTTTCTTCTTTGTTTCCCTTGTTATTCTTTCTTTGAATTTTACAAGATAATTATTTTTAAGTTAAATTTAAAGAGTTGTTACTTCATTAAGATAGTAAGAGACATGCTCGATAGATTGAATTCATTGAGACTTTTCCCAAGCAAAATGCGTTTGCGAATGTACTTTCACATAGATGACAATTTGGAGACAAATCATTATCAAGAAGGGGGAATGATGCGAACATCAAGGTTGCAAGGAATTTGCATGATCCAACTCAAGTTTCAATTGGTTCAATAACGAAGGTTCGAGTTAAAATATTCAAAAAAGAGTTGAATAACTTAATTTGGAGAGTTTTACAACAAGAAATTGAGTTCAAGTGAATGAAGAACCAAATGAAGTCTTAATTATGCTCATATAAGCCCAATTGAAAGAACGAATGGTCCAAAATTATTCAAATCTGAGGGAGGATGAAAAAAAAAAAAAAAAAGATAGCAGCAAAAACTTGATCAAAATAGTTTAGTTTACTTTATTTAGTTTTTTATTTTTTTTATAATAGTTTACATTTTAGTTTCCTATTTTTGATTGTTTAGAAAGTTACTAAATTTCTAATTACCATTTTAGTCTTTACCTCAAACCTATAAATAGCCCGTTACATATTATATAAAAAATAATTTTGAGAGAATTAATAAAATTGTGAAATTTTTTCATACAAATTATATTCTTTTGAGAACTTTTGAACTTATTCAAGATAAGAGTTTTACTTAATTCTTTGACTTATCAATCTAGGTTTCGAACCACCTAAATTGTAGCGTCATTCATTCCATCATTATACGAAGATTCTTGTTCTAGTGAGAAACAGATTTAAGATCATATACCTTAGGTTCTTCCTCTTTTAGAGCAACGGGGTGAGATCTTTATTTCCACCGGTCTAAATTAATCGTTGGGACAATTCTTAGACTACATTAACTTGTTTGTGGATTCTAAGATTTTTATACCCATTGGGTTCAGATGCTTTCCCTCCCTTTCAAATATTCGTGTTGTTAGAGGGATAAACAATAAATGAAATTTCTTCTCTCTCACAAAAGATATTACTAGAAGTACTATCATTATACTTCCATTAACAAAATGCGTGACTTCAAATACTGTATTTATTTTTTAAAAAGAAAAATCAACCACTACAACCACAAACACAACTACAACCACGACATGCCCATTTTTATTCATGTTTAATGACATGCAATGGCCATATCTGCAAGTGAGTTCCTCAGATTAGAGAATCTGAATTGCATACTAAATGGAGGAGCTGTAGAATTGTCTACTAAGAAGCAATGACTTGAAAAGAGTGATTTGCATCGCAATGAAGAGCTAAAATGGGTTGTCTCACGTGATGTGAAAAAACAGCAATAGCTCTGATGGTGTAACTGGTAAACAAAGAAAATGAATCAGTAATTCTGCAGTTTGAGCTATTAGTCAATTGTGCCAGACTACAAGTTATTTTTCATTAGCAGATTGTTTACTTTGCAGGCCTTCAACCCATTGTGATTCACCCCATTTATTCACATTTGGCATATTTCACTCAAAATTATTATTTACTACTTGCTGAAGTTTTCAAATTTATTTTCATGGACCATATTAATGTTAGGGTATTGCACAATTATCTAAAAATAGAGCTTAGAGATGACACATGATAGTGTGGGGGTCGTTGATTAGTTGCATTGTAACTGTTTATGTCAATGTCCAAATTCTACATTCACAAAAAGGTATTCTAGCAACAGTTGCATTCTGTGTTGCATCAACAATTCTCATGGAAGTATCTCCAAAAAAAAGGCAAAAACAGAAACTAAAAAAAAAAAAAAAACCAATAGATCAATAATGCATAACATGTGGTGCATTAATACTAATCTTTCTTGATGTCTTATCCGTGAATTAGCAGAAAAGAATGCAATAAAACTTGAGAATCCATGTCCGATGATGTATATATTACCGAAATGCATGAAAGTCAATCAGCCCACAGCTTCTGCACTATACACACGCACTAGACACCGAATAGTTGTTTGAAAGCCAAATACCGGTTAACATTAATAAAAATGTTCTTGACAAACAAAATTCTAGAATAGACCAAGTCAAACATACACATTTATCTATGCTCCAATTTGAGGCCCAAATTCCTATGAAGGAATAAGAATTGAGGCCAGAATATTGTAGTATCAAACCAGTGCATGAAACATAGTTTAGAAACTAATGCTACCACATTTGTGCTATCTACACCAACCACATCCACCAAGAATATAGTATTTTATCAGAACCAACTAATGATTAAAAGCATATAAATGCTTCATAAGAACGGACCACAGATAATTGAGCATCCGTCATGTGTGCCATATAGTTAAAGAACTCCAGAATTTCTCAGATTGTACAAGAAAACCTCATACGTGTGCATCCAAAAGATGCAAAAAACATGAATAAAGGACATGTTGAGGAGACAAGAAAGGAAGACATACAGGCTTCTCCAAGCGACAGCTCAAGTAGAGTCTATCCCAATTCAGGACATCCTGAAGCAAGTCGTGCATTCGAACAACTCCATTCTTGTACATCTGTCAAAATCTGATCCCCGTGAAAAATTTTAAGTGGGTCATTCCAAAATATTGGCAGGCATATAGAAGAGTGATTGAGTTGAGTAAATACCTTGTCATTGAAAGTTTCAAATGGATTAAAGTGCACCCCAACACCAATTTTATCAGCAACTTTTGTAATCTACCAAAATAAAGGAAGAACTTCGTTAACCCAGATCAAAAAATAGGTTGGGTATAGCTTATTAGTAAGAGGGGGAAGTAACCTACCATGTCAGCCCCACCAAGGTGTACCATCCAAGAAGCATGATGATGTCTGTTCATTTTCAAGTTCTTTTGAAATGGAAACACTCCAAGTTAGTCAAGGGTCGAGTAAAATTTAACCTTTTTAATTCCATTTAGGGATAGGAGGAGATTAAGAAAGTGGGTGGAACCTGAGAATGCCATTCAGTGGGATCAGAAATACCATGTAATCAATCATGGTCGACTCCACTCATAAACAACACCAATCAATGCAAACTATAAGGGGTTTATATATGTATATATGTGTATATGCATGAAACTAACCTTGTCAGCCGAAGAGGAAATCAAAGAGAGGAGAGAGGATCCATAGGCGCAGGCAAAATCCACAGGAGGAAGAATTTCCAGGAGACCCCTCCTACCACTTTTCTCTCTCGATCCTTCATTGCTCCTCTCTCTTGCTACTTGTCATCTTCAATGTTCTAAGGTTTAGGATTTTATGATTTTCATGCAGGCTGCAAATTAGTCTTGGGCCGGCTCTAGCTGGGTCCTGTTTGGGCTCATAGTGGCCCGGCCAGACCAGTTCCAGTTCTGACATCAACCGCGGTTGACACTCCGACTTGTAATTTTTCGTATGCAATCAGTAGAGAATCATAGTTTAGAAGTGAGAGTAGCACACTTTGGGATGCACTTGTCATAGCTTTAAATCCATACTGCATATCCTATTAATATTAATAGCTACATTTTGAACACACTATTATCAAAATTTGTGAACTTGTCAAGGTGATTGATATATATTTTTTTATATAAATCACCGACATTTATAAATTATATTAAATTTAATTTAAATTAGATTGAATTTTTAATTAACAAAACTCTTTCATTATCTTTTTTTTTATATTTAATGTTTAAATTCAAAACTTTATTTAAGAAATATTAATGATTATTTATTGAATCAACTCAGATTAATATTAATGTGTGATTTGCCTGTTGATATTGAGGTGATCTTGCCCACTTGTGGCCTTATTCTGCATGATTATTTTTGGCTAGAACCAGGGCCCTTGGGTCTTGGCTGTTAGTTCATTCTCGTCACAAGTATATGTTGGCAAGTGCAAAGAAGCCAACATTGTTTCTTGGTATTGATGCAACTTTTCTCTTTATATATTTTGGTTTGTGTGTGTGTGTGTGTATAAATATATATATTTATATATATATTTGTTCTCTGGCACTTATTAATAATTAGGTTCATTTTATTTAGAAAGTGTTTTCTGACCTCATCATTCCTAATTATATCTCCCGGCATCCCTTCCATGAAACCACCATCCACATTAAATTTAAACCAACTATTCTGAGGATGCCGTCAAGAGATGAAAATCTTCTTCTTCAATTCCCTTGACCTCCTTTTGAGATCCCTACAAAGTTCTTAAAGAATCCCAATTTTTTCTTGTTAAAAATAAAATAAAATAAAATAGCATATTCTTAGTCTCCTAGATATCTCATAGTATACGCTAAAAGGGCATTCACAAGGGTATTCGTGTAAGAGTAGGGATGAGTACTATTCGATTAAAACTAAAAAAAAAAATCATTTTTCCAAATTATTTTTTATATTTTGGATGATTTATTAGATATACGATTTGATTTTGGATAAAACTAAATTTTAATTTGATTTATTTAGATGGTCATTAGGTTTAATAATTTTTATTTCTGTCAAACTAAATTAACCGAATTAATTAAAAATATTATATATTTTTAAGATAATTTTTATTTATATAAATATTATTATAATATTACAATTAAAATTTAAAAGAGAAAAATATCATAATTAATAAAAAAATTCTAAAAGAAAAAAAAAAACCTAAAAAGGAGAGTGCATAGTGAAAAATTCTCAATTCCCACTTTTTGATTTGACATTTTTATTTTCAATATGACCATTTTAAAAGAAAAAAATATAAAAAAGAGAGTGCAAAAATAATAATATTTTTCAATTTCCACCATTTGATTTGATATTTTTATTTCCAAAGTGACAATTTTAAAAGAAAAAAATTAAAAAAGAGAGTGCATAATTTATGAAAAAGTTTTCAATTTTTAGTTTTTGATTTGATTTTTCTATTTCTAATGTAACTGTTTTAAAAAAAAATCTAAAAGAAAAAATAGTGCAAAAATAGTGAAAATTTTTCAATTTTCACATTTTAATTTGAGGTTTCTATTTTATTTTAGAACTTGTTTTATTGAAAATTAATGTAATATTAGTTACATTTTTTGTTTCATGAACTACTAATAGAGTAGTAAATTTAGTTTAAAATTTTCATATTTTATTATTTTGTTTAAAATTTACAAAATTACATTCAGTGAAATAAAATTATAAGTGAATTTTAAATTTTAAAATTACATTTTTAAACCTAATAGTATATTTATGAGGGATGAAAATATAAGAAAGCGTTAGATATATTATTTTAATAATCCGTTCAACGTAAAGAGTACAAAAAATATCGATAATATCACAATATCTATAGAAGAGATCAATAAGGATATCAAATATAAGATTCGTTCTCATGAAATAAAGGAAGTTTTAAAGAGAATGAAAAATAATAAAGCCATAGGACCCGATAACATCTCTATTGAGGTGTAGAAATGTTTGGGGAAGTCGAGATAGTAATATTAACGGATCTTTTTAACAAAATTTAACAAACCAAGAAAATATCTAAATTATGGAGAGAAAGAGAGAGAGTATACTTATATTATTATATAAGAATAAAGGAAATATACAAAACTGTTCCAATTATAAGAAAATTAAACTTATGAGTTATACTATGAAGTTGTGGAAAAAAGTAATCGAATATAGATTAAGATTGAAAATAAATGTATTTTAGAATCAATTTTTATTTGTGTCAGAAAAATCCACCACGAAAACAATTCACTTACTAAAACATTTAATGGAGACATTTAGGGCACAGAAGAGAAATCTGTATATGGTATTCATTGACCTAAAAAAACAAATAATAGAGTTCCAAAAGACACATTGTAGTGAACGTTGATGAAAAAAATGAGTTCTATTAAATATATAGATCTTATAAAAAATATATATAATGGAATTGTCACCAATTTAAGAATTTATGGGGGATAAATGATAGCTTCCCAATAAATATTGAACTTCACCAGCAATCGATTTTAAGTTCAATCTTGTTTGCAATAGTTGTAACACCGACATCTCGGTGTATTCATATTATACTTTTCCTCACATATGTATATATAATGTACTTCATGTTTCATAGAGTGAAATTCACTAAGAAATTTTTCCGTTAAAACTACTCCCGAAAAATTTTGACTCGATCGTCAGAAATTCAAACTTTCCAAAATGACCACCGATGGCTCAATAATAATAAGAATGATTCTAGAGTACATAAAAACCTCAAATTTGGATAGATCTTCTTCGTAGAGCTAAATTACAAATTCTCAAAAAAAAAGTCGCTTGGAAACTCTAATTTGGGTCGAAAGCCGTTCGGAAAGGTTAAATGACCACGTTTTGATGCAGGATAAATTAAATTAGGCCTAATATGAGATTTTGGGTCTAGCTTAAAATTTACAAAACTTTGCCGTTAAAATCGTTTAAACCAAAAATTTTATCGGTAAGCCGAAAATCTTTATGAAAAGTGCCACAAACCCTAAAATCATTAAAAATGGCTAACGAAAGCCAAAACACTTAAATATAAGTATAAAGAAGTGAATTTGAAAAATTGAAAAAAAAATCGGATTAAAAATCGCAAAGGATCAAATTTACAATTTTAAAAAGTTTAGTGACTACAAGTGCAAATATGATAACTTGAGGGATTAAGTTACAAAACCAATTATTGAATGACAATTGGAAATCAACCATTAGTCAAAAGTACACATAATGGCCACCTAAACTCATTCTACCAAAGAGAAATCTCATTGGTTGAAAAATTTTTGCATGAATTCTCATTGGTTGGTCAAAAACTCTTTCTTTGTGTTTGGAATTCATCATGGACGAATTTGACAAGAAGGTGGATGAATGGAGGTAGTTTGTAATCAATTTGCATGGGAGAAAGACTTAAGACAAGTGTAGAGTAAAGGTTTTGCATGCAAAAATAAATCAATGGTCGAGATAGCATAATTTAGTTTTTAAAAAGATCAAAAACCAACCATTTTCTCTTCTATTCACTCACTTGGACGAAATTTTTACTAAGAAAAGAGGAATTACTCATGTTCAAGTAGAATTCTTAGAGTTTTAGAGAAGGAACACAAGTAAAAGAGGTAAGAACATTCTTGACTCAATATCTCTAGTTGTTTGAAATAGTATAAGAATTTTGTAGAGATTGATATTTGATGAATTATGTTACTATGGTGTTAAGGTGATCAAGGTTTCAAAAAAATCAAGATAAAGTGATAGGTATTAGTTAGTAAAAGATCATACAAAGGAAGGTAAAATACCCAAACTTGAAGTCTTTAAAAGTAGTGAAATTAAATACATGTACTAGCATACTAGATATGAATATTTTAATTTGAACAAGCTATAGTAATTCTATGATATCTTATTTTGTAATGATCAAAATTTAGATTGGTTTAGTTTCGGTAAAACCCCCTAAACTTTAAAATGAGTTATAGTGTAAAATTTTTCATTAAGAAATGAAATTATGGTGATTTTTAAAAGAAAATATAAAAATCGATGTTATATTCACTGCCTTGTGCATGACTAGTAAATTTATTTAGATATTAAGATAACTTCTGAATAGAATTAGGGAAAACTCAAAACATGAAACTTTTAAATCTCTGTCTTATCTTTAAAATTAGGTAAGATTCACTTGAATCCGAATAGTATGATAGAAGTTATGGTATTTTTATTGAAACTGTGTAGAGTATAATTTAGAACTAGAACTGAGATAGAAATGAAATTTTATAAAATTCTGCACTTACAATTAAAGGAAATACTAAACATGAAAGTTATAGAACTATCTCTTATCGTTCAATAGAACTTAGAATCATATAAATCAGAATTGTATATATTGAGATATGAATTTTCTACCAAAACTACGCAAATTTAGTTATATAAGTACGAATTGTGTTAAAAATAGATTTTTATAAATTCGTGAAATGGGAATTTGGAGATACGTTAAACACAAAAAATGTAGATATGTCTTGGCTTTAATTAGCAATTTGAATCACTCAATTCCGAGTTATATAGAGAAGGTTATGTCATTTTTTCTAAGACTGCATAAGAGTAGAATTTAAAAAATCTGAATTGGCTTAAATAAATTAGGGTGAATTGGAATTGGATTTAATCAAATTAGGTTTTTTTCAAGTTTCATTCAACATTTTTAGGTAAGAAAGTTTTCTCTTCACTCCTAGTATAACATATCTAATTTTAGAGCCAAAAGAAGGAGCTTAATATGATGAACTTCTTGTAGTCGAAAGTTATGAGTGTGGAGGAAAGAAAGATCCTTTGAAGAGAAGTCTTGATTTAGGCTTGAAGCGTCAATATTTGAGTAAATGAACTTCTGCGCGTTGTTTTAAACTTGAAGACCTTATGTGAATGTTTTAATGTGTTGATTTTAACTTATATGTGTGTATTTGTTGATTAAAATGAAGAAGAAAGTTGTGTAGAAACTGAGTTGTGTTTGGCCAAGAAATTGGAGTGGTGATAAATGTAAGTTGAAATTATGTCTTGCCTTTAGTACATTTTGTGTGCAGAAAAGAGGGTAGGAATGGTGACTATATGCATGAGTAGGTGAGCTAAAAGTTGTCCCTCATGTGGTGAAGTTGTATGCAGAACTTAGAGTAAATGTAATGAGTGTATATGTATGTTTGTTGGTTGAAAGGATGGGAGAAAGTGTGCAGAATTTGGGGAGGACGTGCGTTACACCACAGTCTAACTCCGAGTGAGGTACTATACACGATGTGTTAGTTATACGTATAGACACGAGTTAGCCAGTTGAACCAAATGTGGGGAGAACATGTGTTATGCCACTGTCTAGCACTTGATGAGGCCTGTGGCAAACATTGGGGAAGAGAGTTAATTTTATACACTTGCATATAAAAACTCCCAATACATCCGTTATTGGTCGAGGTAGACCACTGCCGGGGTTGTTTTATTGGCAAGCTCTATATGATTTCGAAATATAAATTGATGCATATTTTGATACTATAATGTGTGATATGTGATCACTTGATTTTTGAAAATGACATGCTTGGTTTTGACATCAGTATGGTTTTGAAATGTACTTTGACACTCCATGTTCACACTTATTATCGAGAACATATTGTCGATTCCCTAACTCACTGAGTATTTCTCATAATACTCACACATCACTTTCCTTGATTTCAGAGATAGATTGGCAGGGAGACGTGTCGAGAGCCTTTCGACACATTAGCATTCATTTGGAGACTACGAGTCTTGGGTATGGTTCTGATTATGCTTTCACGATGAAGTTTGATGATAATATATATATTTATCTGAGATCTATAGCATGACCATTGTACACCTATATTGAAATGACTGTAATTGTTATGTAATATAAATTGAAACTTTCACCAGTATTGTATAATTATGCGTTGAGGTATTGTGTTGATATTTTGAGAAAAACAGATTTTAAACAATTTTGAGCAGGAAATTGTCTTAGCCTTCATTATCTTGGTATGCGTGTCTTGCGATGGGCAGCGTACGGGGTAACGGGTGGCTATTCATGGTCTCGGAACGAGAATCGGGGCGTGACAATAGTATTAGATGAAGTCACAAAAAACATTCAAGATAAAATACCATGATATATATTTTTTACAGATGATATAGTATTGATAGATAAAATTAGAAAGGGTATTAGTGATAAATTGAAATTATAGAGTGACACATTAGAATTCAGAGAATTCAGATTGAAGCGATTTAAAATGGAGTACATAAAATACACATTTAGTGATAATCATCAGAACATGTAGAAACAATTAGATTAGAAGAACAGAACGTAACAAAAAGTAAACGTTTTACATATTTCGAATCCATTATCCAAAATAACGGTAACATAGATAGGGATGTAAATCATAGAATCCAAATACCATAGAATCCAAGCAAATTTGAGGAGATTGAGAAGAACATTTGAAATTCTTTACGATCGCAGAATGCAACTATATGTAAAAAGAAAGTTTTATAGAACAATAGTAAAACCTGTAATACTATATAATAACAAATATTAGACTATTAAATAACAATAAGAATTGAAAATAGTTGTAAATAAAATAAAAATGTTAAGGTAGATATGTGATAAAACTAATAAAGATACGATTAGAAATGAATAGATATGTATTAAATTATGAGTAAATTCAATTGTGGAGAAAATATGAGAATATTGATTAAAGTGGTTTAAGTATGTGCAATAAAAACCTAAAAATGTACCAGTTTGGAGAATCGAAAGGTTAAATATAGGAAATTTAATGAAACGATAAGGTAGACCATTAAAAATCTGAATACAATGTATTCGCAAATATATGAAAGTTAAAGTATTAACTTAAAAAATGATTTCGAACAGTAATAAATGGCGTAAAGAAATTAAAGTATTAAATCATCAGTTTTCGTATTATAAATGTATTTAGATCATGTGTGTGTGTTTTTTTTATATTATATATATTTTTTAATTTTTAATTTTTTGATTTTTTAATTTATTATTATTATTATTATTATTATTATTGTCATCGTCATTGTTATTATTATTATTATTATTATTATTATTATTATATTTGTCTCTTAGATGGTTGATCCTAAATTTTAAAATTAAGATTTAGATTGTTATAATTTTAACTATGAGTTGATATAAATAATATATAATAAAAGAGTTCAATAATTTGATTAATTTAAATAATCGAGTCAAATTAACCACATAATTCAGTTAAATAACCGTTGATTTTTAATTTATTCAATTAAATTATAGTTATAAAAATTATATAACCAAATTAAATTAATTATTTAAATTTTAATCGTTTTGATTATGATTTAATCAAATGTTCAATCCTTAAAAAAAATTAGATATGCCTGAAATAGAGAAATAATTTTTAATTCTATATCTTGGGTACCATTATTTATTCCATTCAAATCACCCCAATACAATTTTTGAAGACTATATATTAAAATATTATCCGGTTAATCTGAAATTTGGATGTCCTTAATCCTACCTATGGTAGAAAGACATGAGACATGCTCTCATGCATACTCTTATTTTTCGACACTCCTCTCTTTCCCTCCCAACAAACATACCCTAAAAAAGAATTACTTAAAAATCTTTGTAAGAGTGTATCTTCTGAATGTGTTCCTTCCCTCCCCACCAACCCCCCAAACAAAGCCCAAAAATGAATCTAGGATTTGGTGGGGGCTGTGACAATTGTGTATGGCCAAATCATTAGAAATGAAGATCCATCTTTTATCCATTCTTAAGCTTCTGTGTATAATATCATCTTCATTGATACAATAGGGATTAAGAAGACCCTAATTTGCTTAGCAATTTAACTGCCCAGAAGTAAGCCACTCTTGTGTTGTTAACAAGTCTGGCAGAACCAGCGCACCAGATTTCTTCCAGTTTGCAGCTTCAGGTGTCTTGAAACGATCCAAGAGTACTGCATGCATTCCTATGCTCTTCGCTGGCATGTAGTCCTTGCGCATGCTATCTCCAATGTGAAGAACTTCTTCTGGACGCAGATTTCCAGCCTTTTCAAGAGCAATCTCATAGATCCTTGGGTCTGGCTTCTCAACACCTTCAAGACCAGAAAATACACCGAAGTCCCACTCAGAATCCTGATTGATCAAGATCAGAAACCAGCTATCAGACTTTGTCACATGTAAAACATGTTACATTAAAAATCAAATAGTGTTTGCCTCTTGTATGCACTTTTCAACCTAAGGATAACATTTGGATAAGACAAAACCAGTATCTTTCTTAATACCTCCTAGGGAGGCTTCTCAGTCTAGCAATTCAAATTCAACATCAAAATCACATGAAATTTCTGCAAGTTCAGTGATAAGCAATAATTTCCAATCTTTCCAGTAATGATAATTTTACCTGGTTCAAGCCAAGTGCTGGAAGAATCACATCTTGATACCGGTACTCTGCATTGCTCACAAGCCCAACTTTCAGTCCCTGTTTACGTACCCATCTTAGGAATTCTTGGGAATCTGGGAAGATGGTATATGGTGCAGATGAACCAAATGTTGAGTATATGCGTCTAAACACCTTTTCAAAAGTCTCCTCATCATAGTCATATCCTGCCTGTCCAAAAGAAAAACAAAAAGAACCGAGTGAGAGAGAGAAATATAAGTATATAAATTATATTCAGAACAAATGGTGAGAAAAGTGTGTGGCAAAACAACTAAAGAAGAAAGGGTAACCAACCATCTACTGCAAAAACTTTTTCTCTCATATCTCATTTCCTTTTGACTACAGGCATCATGAAATGTGGCAATTTTTCATGCTAGATTACCGAACATGAGATGTGACATAATTTCATCAAATTCAATATCGCCCAACAGAAAATGCCCCTTTCCTTTTCAGAGAGCAAATGAAACTCAAAAATACTAAAACATATGACAGTCTTAATGGGAATCGGGAATCTCACCCTGATAAAGGAATCTCTGACACAAGTCTTCCACCATAGAATATTGGGCATTTTTGCAGCATAACCAAAACAAGGGTACTCTTTTGCCATGTCTGCATAAGCAAGTTTAAAGCCTTCATGCACACGTTTGTAGTCAGGACATGGCAATCCAACCGATTTTGCTGCCATGCAGTAATAATCACCTAGCTCTCCTTTATAAGCAATGAGAGTGCCAGTAACATCAAATGTGATACAACGTAACTTCGATAGCATCAACATTGTAGATTGTAGATTGAAGAAACGGCTTATCTGGAATTAACAATTTGTAAGATATATCAGTGGAACTTCAGCATGATGTTGGTATGCACTCAAGGAAGACAGCAGCATGCGACTAAAGCCACACACCTCTAACCAGCCAGATGTTTAGAAGGCCTAAAAGCCCCTGAATTAAAAAAAAAATGTGGGCATATTGTTGCTCGATACACAAAAGGCAACCTAACAACTATTATGCAACATCGGAAGAAAAAAAAAAAAAAAAAAAAAAAAAAAAAAAAAAAAAAAAACCATCATCCAGAAGATCTGATTCCTCCAACAGGATCCAAACAAGTGCATTGTATCCTAAGAAACAATAATAACAACCATAAAACAACAAAATAAGCCTCTCACAAATGGTTCTCTCTGGTTTAACACAAGCATACCACTACCTGAAGCAGCAATTCTTCCCCAAAAGTTGTATTTAGAACTTCATTGGTTTATACATATTTAGTATAATCCTCAAAAAGATAGAAAAAGCAGTAGCAAAATTCATGGAAGTCAGGCAATAAAGGGCAAGAACTCGGACCAATTATCCTCTAGCAGAAAACTAAGTTTAAATGCATTATCAAAGAGCTAGTACATTTAACACAAAATGAAATACAAGATCTAAGATTGTAGAACAAGTAAGAAACATGACTAGAGAGGCATGGCAAGTTGGAAAGCATTTTCCAAGATTGCTAATTTTAGTTCGTCAGAAAATATTTTGTTCCTTCCATACCAAAAACTTAGTCTATGATTTAATTCTTGCTTGCTCCAACCCAATTGTATACTTTGAAAAATCAATATCTAGAATTCAGTGAGCTTGCCTATTTATAATTACTATTTTGTTCATAGAGAAAAGTAAGAGGCTATAACATTTACATAGTAGAGGCAAATATGAAAATTTAGATTGCTTCTACTCTAGAATTAGCAAACCCTAAATCGCATAGACACGTTTATCAATGAGTTGTGTTTGTGCCAGCATACTACTGAACATATTAAGGACACTTGTAAAAGAGATTGAGGACATCTCACATGTATTAGGGATGGGTATAACATTGATATAATTCATCAGTTGATAACTTTTGTGGCACTTTTGGGACCCTAAGATGATACTCCCCTTAGATGCCCCCCCTCCCCCCGGGGGGGAGGGGGGAGGGGATACTGGTATATATGTTATTTTTATTTTGGAACAAATTAAAGTTAGTGATCAGCTTCAAATATAATCATTTTCATATGGAAAAGAAAATCTATATATAAGTTTTCAAGAACGATTCCAGGTTGAAAATGCATGCAACAATATCTTACTTGTTAAATCTTACAGTCGTTGATATTAGTAAGATACGTAACACTGGTCCATTCTATCTCATGTCCTATAATTCTTTTATGGAATCATCGAGTTCATCGTGTGTCATGTTTTTTCATATCCATGTCTGTCCATTTATTGAATAACATATTCTTATAAAGCTGGACAGGTACAGTTGTTGGCCAGGGTTAGATGGGCTATCAGATAAGTTCATACCACATCCTAATTGTGTTAAGAAACCACCCACAGAATTCAGGGCCGCTACTTTATTGTCACCAATTTGTAAGTTGACCGTTGCACCAAAAAATAGTCCTGAACTAAACCATAATCATTTTGGTTAATATTCAAGATATTTGTTGCTAGAAAGTAGTCCTGTAACAAATTCAGGGCGGTTAGACCAACCTTACAAATCCTAGAGCTTTAATATCGTTATCACAAGTAATAGAATATGATTTCCACTTTAATGTGTATCATGGAAACATTTAAAGGGCATATCTTATTAGGATTTCCCATTTGCGACTGACAGACATCAGAAAAAATTCACGTGTCAGAAGGTATTGATCATAGACCAGCATTTAGTGTTGGTCCACAGAACATAGATGAGGAGGAGCTAATTTGAACAGTCCTATTGAAAGCTTTATTTTTCACACAGATGAACTTGGATGGATCATTGTCAAAATTTTAGACCAAAAGGCAACATACCAGACCCCCCAAAAAAGTTGCACTCTAGCTTCAGTGTGCAAAATCATGACAAGACTAATGTGCTTGTATTTTCCCCAGCTAAGATTGGAAAGATATTATTTCCTCCATCAAAGTAACCTCAGATCAGAGCATATATCATAAGTCCAACCCAATATAGAAATATCCTTCACTTGTCATGTCTTCACCACCAAATTTATAAGATACCACACTTCAAAGTTTAAAATTTCCTGTTGTATCCCAAGGGCTTTCCTAGTTACTGTAGTTTTTTTGTGTTGTAATCTAATAGGTTTGATTTCATTCACCCATTAGAATTTCTACCAATTCTATAGTGTCTCAGCAAAGCTCATCCTAATTTTCATCGAAGTTACTGGCTTAGCTTTCAAAACATCTTGGACTTTGTTCTAAGCTAATAGTCATAGCAATCCTCACATGCTCTCGCTTTGTGGCTCTCTCTCTCTCCCTGACCAACCCCTCTCTAACTCAAACGAGTACTTTTGTTGAACTTCAACATGCCTATTGGCATCCAACTCTTGAAACTCTAGGAAGCACGGATACTCCAAAATACCCTACATAACAGTGTATAACATGTATCTGACACTAATATGCTTGGATACAACCAGGATATCTGTCGGATATGCCATGTGGTGTATCCAAATATTTTATTATTCTTAAAATGTAGGATATACAATGGATATGACCAGTATGCTTAGGATATGTCAAAGTATCATTTTTAAAATTATGGGGTTGAAATTCATCCTCTCTAAGGGGAGGAGAGAGAGAGAGATAGAGAGATGAAGAGAGTAACTCTTCACATCTCCTAAGAGAGAGAGGTGGAAATAAAGCTCAAGTTGTTGTTAAAGAGGAAGAAAGATGAAAGAGGAAGAAGGAAAAATGAAGAAGGAAGAAAGATAAAAGTGAAGATGAACCTTTAAAAAATAACACTTTTGGTATGCTTAGGATACGTCAAAGTATCATTTTAAAAATTATGGGGGTTGAAATTCATCCTCTCTAGGGTGGGGGAGAGAGAGATGAAGAGAGTAACTCTTCACATCTCCTAAGAGAGAAAGGTGGAAATAAAGCTCGAGTTGTTATTGAAGAGGAAGAAAGATGAAAGTGAAGAGGAACCTTTAAAAAATAACAATTTTTTCCACCCTTTTCTTCTCTGTGTTCTTTTTTTTTTTCCTACTCGAAATCTTTAAAACAAAAATAATATTTTTCCATCTAAAGCAATATTAATAAAAATTTAAAATTGAACAAAAAAGTACAAATTTTTCTATACAAAAGCAACTGTATCATGTCAAATGCAATATCATATCCGCACCCGTACCCATGCATCGTAGTTGAAACCTCTTACACCGAGTCTTTGTGCTCCGAACAAACAGGTAACAAGACACAGAACACCACTCTGGAGCTATCAATAAGTCAATGTAATGTATTCTAGCATATCATGCTAATCAAATCAAACTTGTGATCACTTCTGGCCTATATCATCCAATCCAAATGTTACTTACTCTCCTTGTTTATTTCCTTCTTCTCTTGTAAATTAGGTATCGAGGAAGATAACGTTTTATTGTTCACTAGGATGAAGTAAGACATCTGTGTAGAATTAAAGAAACAGTCACACAATGTGTGAGTTGTCCTTAAGGTGCTAAGAATTCTTTATCACCACCGACACTGGGCAGCGGTTCATAGCAAAAAGAAAATTAATGAAAATAACCAGAAAAATAACTATCTATACCAAACAAGGAAAAAAAAAAGGGAAAAAAGGTTATGAATCGTCTTGTATGTGAAGCAATGTTGGATTCAACATAAACTAATGGAATTTATACCAAAAAATAGCAACGTGTCTTTATGAAGCTTTATGTAAAAACAACATGAAGGAGTTGCTACTTATATTTCAAGCATGTAACAAACTAGAAGTAAATTCTAAAATGAAAATGTTGGAGATCAAGAAATGGAGAAAAACAAGAGGAAGACAAGAACATGATGAGAATAAAGATGAGGAGCAAGTGAAAATAAGGTACCGAAGAAGAAAGTAACAGGAATAAATAAAATAGCAGAAGCCCCACCCCTAAATAAAATAGAATGAATGAATAACCAGAAGTATGATGGGAAACATATTGACCACATGTTGAATCAGGATAAGCTTTCATGAGGTGTTTGCATTATTGTGTAGCAAGTGCCTCAATTAAAACCTTCCAAGGTGCCAGTAATGCACCTCTGACATCTCAGAAAAAAAGAAGAGTTAACTTATGCTATCAGAATTAGAAAACAAATTATGTACATAATCCTTGCAAAAGATCAAATAAGATGTACAGTAAGAGGCAAAATCACTCTCACACAACAAAGATTCTTCACAAGAATGATATAGACAAAACAATGAAATAATCTTGGCCTTAGATTTGGGAGTCTTATCACATCCCGGACAGGGTTAGCCACAGCCTCTAAAGGCCATAGGTAGCAGAGTATAGAATAGCATGATCAACCTCATTACTGGTCAGATGTTGGAAGCCCATCTTCAGTTAACCTATGGTTTCAGCTTTTTTAGAAAGATCGTCATCTTTACAAAATTTCCAAGCAGAGCAAAGAGTTGGGCCCCGCTCAATTCAGACATAAAAGTTCCCTAAGAACTCCATTAGAGATCAAGAATGACAACTATTCTTACGAAATATTTAAATAAGTCTAAACATATCACATTATGTTTTAGAAGCACCAAACCAATAAGTGCAATCACATGTGCAAGAAAAGGGCACAGTCAGAAGGCAGAGTCAAATTTGAAAAGCTTTTGTGCAGATGAAACATCAGAATCTGCAAAATACACTTACATTTTAAAACTATACATACTCTTACACACACATATGTATATCACTCAAGTCCAAAAATGTTACAAGCAGAAACAAAATAAATAAAGGCTCGCCAAAGACCTCCTAAGGACATGACAACAAAATCGCTATGGTAAGACAACCAATACAATTGGGAAGAGAACGGAAAATATATATATATATATATATATATATAGAGAGAGAGAGAGAGAGAGAGAGAGAGAGAGAGAGAGAGAGAGAGAGAGAGAGAGAGAGAGAGAGAGAGAGAGAGAGAGAGAGAGAGAGAGAGAGAGAGAGAGGAAAAATAAAGTAAAAACCAAAGAATATAAGCAGACTTTTGCGCCCAGGTACTAGGAGCATCTGATAATGTTGTGCCCATTTCTTGGTTTAATTGACTTATGAACAACCAAGTTTTGTCATATGTTAATAAAAAGGAATATATTGTGTATCTAAAATGATAAACGATTGTATACACACTTCCAAGAAAGCGATGCAACACCATATACTACGAATTTTAAGGAGCTTGTTCATGCTTACAAGCATCAATCAACCCAATTTCGGGGATCAAAAATGTTACCAAATACTGTATTGATAAAATCAATTTTCTGGCCATACCTAAACAAGAGTAACAAAAAAAAAGGTTAAAAAATGTACTTAATGAACTGAAAGAACACCCAATAAAATCACAATGAGAAGACAACCAATACAATTGAGGAGAGGATGGAAAACAATACACACACACACACACACATACTAAAGGAAAAATAAAGTAAAACCCAAAGAATGTCTGCAGCCTTTGTTCCCAGGTACAAAGAGCATCAAGTAATGTTGTGCTCATCTTTTAAATTAATTGACTTAACACTAACAAAGGTTTGTTATATGCTAATAAAAAAGGAGAATATTGTGTGCCTAAAATGATAAACGATTGTGTACACACTTCAAAGAAAGCTATGCAACACCATATACTACGGAATTTTAAGTAGATTTTCCATGCTTTTAAGCATCAATCAACCCTATTTTAGGGATAACAAATGTTTCCAAATACTATCATCCTCCAAATTATTCTTCACTAGATCATTTTTCTCTGTATTGATCAAATCAATTTTCTGGCCATACCTATACAAGAGTAACCAAAAAAAAAAAAGCTTAATAATGTACTTAATGAACTGAAAGAACGCCATTTATTAGATCACCAAGACACAACAAATAGGAAATACAATGCAGTTAGAGGAATCAAGGGTTGAACAGAATGGGGAAAATTGAAAGCAGAACATGGGGAAAATAAGAGAAACCCATGAAGGAGAAAGTGGAATTGAACATACCCAGAAGAATTTGGAGAAGAAAGGAATCTGAATCTTCTTGCTCTCACCAGCCAACTCGGTTGGTTGTATGTTCTGAAAATCTTGAAGTTTGCTTCAGCTGCACATTTATTCATACAATTGGGGACCCCTTTATGGTCATTCCACTCATTTTAAAAATTATATAAACGAGAGAGAGAGAGAGAGAGAGAGAGAGAGAGAGAGAGAGAGGGAGGGAGGGATACTGTGTGTGTGTCCTGGTTTTTGACCAATTTTGAAAACATGATTCCGTACGCCATTGGTCTTTTTCCTGATAGAGAAGATGGATCAATAATGTAAAGGAAATTATTATTATTATTATTATTATTATTGACCTTTTTGCTAAGCTATCCTCACATTTTATCCTAATTAAGCTTCTCGGTATCTCAAATTACTGAAAGGAAAGTGTAGCTAATATTATTATATTAAGTTCTTATACTTTTCCTCCCCCTTTCCCCTTCCCTATTCTATGGATTTAGATCTTTTCTTCGATTAGGAAATTATAATTACAAATTATAAATCTGATTAAAATAAAGAATTTCTAATTTTAATATAACCAAAATCATTTAAATACTGTATTATGTGAATCTTTTCTAATACTAAAAGGAATTTTCTTCTTTTTTTTTCTATGCATTACTTCTGTCCATATGGTTGTTGAGGGAGTATATATTTAAAATGCCCTTTTCTCTATTTTACTTTATTTAAATATATTATAGGTTAATTTGTTAAAAAAATACATGAAAATGCATTTTTTTTTATCTTACACTAAAGTTTTCATATAAAAAGATTTTAATTTATTAAACCACTTAAATTTTTAATCTAATGATTTAATAATTTTCTTTTTTGAAAAATGAAAATTGTAACCAAAGAAAACATTTATCTGTCACAATGATTTTTTATAGCCCTAAGAAGATGATTGGATTAAATTATGTGGGTATCTTTATTGAGTTGAGGAAAAAAAAAAGAAAAAAAGAATGCATTGAAGGAAGCATTAAGAAGAAGGACGTGAGAGAAAATACCAAAATTGCGGGGGGCTTGAATCACAAACGTTGTAAACATGGGTACCAGAAAAAGAAATAAAAAACTGTGGACTTTGCCTGTGGTTTTAATAAACAACTGCCTGTTCGTCCAAGTTCACTCGGCCTCTTATCCTTTTACTAATAAATCAAGATGAATTTAAACCATACAGGAGAGAGAGAGAGAGAGAGAGAGAGGGAGAGAGGGGGAGAGCATTTCTTTGGATTTGTTGTGGAACGGAGGAAACGAGGCCCGATCCATACCTACTTTTCTAGAGAAGAGGCCTCTTCCATATGGGCTTGTTTGTACATGACATTTCAACTCTACCAATAAGGCAGGAGAATATTTGCCCTCAGCCTCCCCATGAATCCCCGGGGGGCAAGAAATAATGGGCACTGGTAGAACCTTCGTCTAACCCATGCCCAGGCCTCTCGCTAGATTTCTGGTGGTAGTTCATTTATGGGTGACTGAACAAGAATATATTATATATTAAAATCAAATAAAAAATACATACTATATTTTAACATAACTAAATCTAGAATCAATGTTGGGTTGGGTCCCTCCTATGTCGAGAGACAGTCCAATATTACTAAAAAAAAAAACAAAGAGACTTTACCCACATTAGGGCACAATTAGGTAAAAATTAATTTATTATAAAATAACATTTAGACAAATTTAAAACATTATTGGGTAAATTAATTTATGTTAATGCAAATTAATTTATAATAATTACTTTATACTATGATAACATTATGACAAATTTAAGACATAATTAAGGCAACAACAACAATAACCACCACTACTATCTAGATTTTCTATCCCAAAATTTGAAGTTAAGACATAATTAGGGCACAATTAATTTATGTTAAAGTAAAATTATGGCAAGTAAATTAGTATACAATTAAGATACAATTATTTTATATATATTTCTCATTCATATATACTTGGCATTCATATGATTTTATGAAAACTCTTTATTTCTACTGATATGCAAATATGCTATCATGTTTCTAGGGACATGATGTCATCGAGACTATTTGTTTTTATTAATATGCAAATGTTCTATTAGTAATAAGATGTTATGGAGACTATTTATTTCTATTAATATGTAAATAGTCTATCATATTTCTAACAATATGATGTCATGAAGGCTATTTGTTTTTACTAATATGCAAATGATATTGAAAATGTTTTTAACAAAATATTCTATCATGTTTTTAATAATATATTTTGTATGAAAATGTTTATTTATGGTAAATCCATTTTTGTATCAAACAGATTTTTTACATACTTGTAATTTAAAGGAAACTGATTATTGTGAGATATTTAAGAAATGGATAAATTTTGGATGCAAAAGTCAAGGTATAAGGATTTGTTTATGTTCAAAGTTGTTAATTAAGATATTATGAGTAGCAGTTTGTTGACTATATACGTATCTTTCTATGTATATTTTTCAAACTTATATTCAATTGTTTATATTCAGAATTATTGTTAGTTAAAATATATTTCTTATTATTATTATCTTAAGACGATCTTTCATATTTTTATTTATGATTCACTTATTATTTATTAATTTAGTTATAATTATGTTAGAACGAAAAGAAAAACTAAAAGTTATAAGGATTGTGAAAATATCTAAAAACATCACGAGTAGTTATTGATGAGTGTTTGAATATAGATGGAAATGACAATTCATATGAGACCACTTTTGGTTCCATCTGCACATATATATGTATCAAGAAGTGTAGTTGACAAGACAATAATCATGAAAAAGGTTGAAGGTTCTGTTGAGATTCTCCTTATTACTTATCTTGTATGTTTTTGTTGTAACTTGATCTTGTTTGAGAATTTTTAATCTTATATCATATGAATTTGTATAGACTCTTCAAACAACTTCACAGAAACTAGAAAAAGGGTACTATTAATGATATATCAGCAGTATGTGGTGGTCGTGCCTCTTCATATATACAAGGGGTCATATATTTTGTGGCTAATTTTCATGATAGAATATTATGTGTAAGTTAGTTTATAAAATATTGGTATGGATACATTTTAATTATTATATATAAATTTATTTAACTTAATCAAATGGTTATTCATAATATTTTTATTCTTATGTTTGAAATAATGTTTACATTATATTTGTACTTGATGGATTCTTGAGTTTATATTATATGCATTTTGTGGTTGACAGATGTTTAGAGTTATATTTTATATTTGTGGTTGATTGTTGTTTGTTTGATATTTGAGATGTTCTTTATAGATGATGTGATTATTATGTGTGGATGAAGCGTTGATAAAATGTGAATTATGGATAAAGTATGTATATTGTGGTTGATGAATGTTTGATAAATAAGTTTGGGAGATAATTTTTTGTATCATTTGTAAAGGACCAAATTTTTTAAAGTAATACTAGTTCTTTTCCAGCATTTAGTGGTAGAAAACATCACTAAGTGCATAGGAAATTACCTATATTTTTGAAAAAGAAACGTCAACAAAGGCTTCACCATTTATCAACGTTTCAGTGAAGAAAGAGGTGTGTATGCGTTTTCATTTATAGAGAGAGAGTGAAATCTTAGAAGGTGAAGAATGTGATCCTTATAGAGAGAGTGAAAGTCACCCTTGTAGTGTGAGAAGGGAAAACCTTAGAGAGTTGGAGAGAAGGAAAGTGGGAAGAAGGAAAGAGGAAGGTTAGAGAGATACTGTTGCTTGTACTCCATATTTTCTTTCTTAGTTAATTTTTTCTCCATGTTTTATATATTATTGTGGTTTTTCTCTTGACTCATTATGTTATGGCGAATTCCAATGAGTGTAAAGAATCCTAACAAGTGGTATTGAGTTAAACAACTTTTAGTGTTTTTGCACAATTTTTTCGATTTATGCAAAGAGGTCCTTTGAGCTGTTCCTGCTGTTCTAGAGGGAGTTTAGACAAGCCCAGGGTAGATCTAGATTTTATGAGTCAGACTAATACTTTGGTGGAAAGATCATCAGATTACGATACCAGAGGAATCCACAATTACCGAGAGAAGCTTCTAAATCGGACTACTTAGTTCATGCATTGCGTGACGAATCTCAAAAAATGGACAGCAGATCTAGAAAGAGCACCTCGAGATCTATGAGATTGCTGAATATCATTATCGGATTCCATCGAGGTAAAGTACACTCGTCACCTCCAATGTAGTCGAGAGTGAGATTCGTTTGGCATGGAAAAGCTCTTGTGTGATGAGCTTATTCTGCACCTCGAATTTGTGCCGTTCATTTTAAGTTGAGATTGGTTTGATCTGAACCACTAGATTGGAATCAAAGGGGCTCTAGTATTATGTCGTTGAGTGCACCATAATCTTGTGCATTTGAGTGATCTCAGCAAGATTGTGGTATGCATTGACCACTAACTGTTGATCATTTACTTGTCTTTACAACCATTGACTGACATTTGACCGAGTGTTGATCGACACTGACCAAAAATTTGACCAAAGTCCCTTACCTAATTTTGACGTGCTGACTCCGTTTTTAAGGTTTGTTTGCCCAAATTCTGCTTTTATATTGTTGTTTTTGAATTAGAGAACTTGATTCTCTTTGTATAAAAATATGCCAAGCTATGGCATTCCCTTTTTCGATGGGAATCACACTTGGGCAAAGCACTATTGAGCATGTTCTGGTACCGTAAGGTCTTGGGCACGCTTTGGAGGATTCAAAACCAGCAAATATAACTGGGGAAAAGTAGAAGAAAATTCAAAGGCAAGCTTGTGGGACAAGCTTGACAGCATTTAAGCCCATAAAATGAACGTGAATGTGCTTAAAGAGACAGAACCAAAGGTTTTGTGGGACAAGCTTGACAACATATATGGTTCAAAGTTGTTGACCAGTCGAACTTGTTTGTGGATAGAGTTGTACTCACTAAGGATGGAAAAGGGAGGTAATATACATGATCACATTAATACCTTCAATCAATTACTGTGTCATTTGTTGCACATAGGTATGATGTAACGGATGAGGAGCAAGCAGTGATCTTGGTGGGGTTATTGCCTAAATCATACAAATCATTAGTTTAGACATTAGTGGCAGGTAAGTTAAAATTGACAATGGATCACGTCACCGCAATATTGAGACAAGATGAACAGATGATGAGCAACAATAATGCAAACATGGGAGATGCAGTGTTACTTTTGTGATGAGAGATGGTCCATAAGGAATATCAAACTCTCGAGACATGAAACATGTGAAGTGTTACTTTTATGATGAGATGGGGCATATGAAATCATTGTCAAAAAATGAATGAAACTCTAAGAGCTTAAACAGCCACAAAAGAAGATAAAAGAGAAAATGAAATTTGAAGATGACTCCAATGTAAATGTAGTAGAGGGAGAAGATGACGTTTTCATCTTGGCAATGAGAGATCACATCGATAGTGATGATTCCACATAGTGGAAATCAAATTCGGTATTAGATTTTGTTGCTTCATAACATATTTGTAGAGATGAGGCCATGTTTAGTGCTTTGCACACTGAAGAAGAGTTTGGACACATGAATGTGAGTAACCAAGAGAAGATCAGTTGAAGGCATTGGAAATGGTTGCCTATAGCTTCATGATGTTACCGTCAGCAATGTGAAAATACCTTCTAGTAGTGTTAATATTATTTCTTTGGGTGAGTTGACATTATGTGGATACAAGTATGCTGGACTTAGAAGGTGTTGCAAAGTATACAAAAGTAACAAATGAATTCTTCAAGGGAAGACGAATTAGAAGAATTTTTGTTACTTTGGTGGACATTTACTTTGAGGGAAAATGCAAAATGCTAAAATCAGGAAGGCCAAGAAGAGAGTAAACTTCTCTGACATTTTTGAGATATGTGGAGCACATCATCCACCTGATGCGAGGAAGACTCTCTCCACAAAGTCCTGGGATAGAGTTTGTTGGGTTGGGTCTCTCCTATGTGGAGAGAGCCCAATATGAGTCTAGCCTATAATGATAATTGTATAATGGGTAAGGGAGAGAGAGAGAGAGAGGTGTGTATGGGTTTTCACTTGTAGAGAGAGTGAAAACCTAGAAAGTGAAGAGTGTGATTCTTATCTGAGAATGAGAGTGAGAGTGACCCTTGTAGTGTGAGAAGGGAAAACTTTAGAGAGATGGAGAGAAGGAAAGTGAGAAGAAAAAAGGAGGGAGATTGAGAGAGATATTGGCTTTTGTATTCCATATTTTCATTCTTGGTTATTTTTTCCATATTTTTATGTGTTGTTATGGTTTTTCTCTTAACTTATTACAAGGAAACATGGTTATCCCGACATATATTTTCTGACATTTCTCAAATACATCGACAAGAATTTTCCTTTAGTGACATTTTATAAAGAAAATGTCACCAAAACATGTACTTAGCGATGTTTCAGCAAAAAACGTTCGCCCAAAAATAAGGCACGTAAAAATTGGGGGATGGCAAATTTTTTTTCTTTCTTTTTCAAAATGCCACCAATCTATTGCCTCTTCCCCAGTGCTTAGGAAAAAAAAAAACCATCGTAAGCAATTTTCCAATGTTGCCAACGATTTCGGGAAAAACGTCGAAATATCATAGAGAGATGGAAGGGGAGAGAGTGGAGGTTTTTTACCGACATCTTCAGGGTGAAATGTTGGCACTTCATAGAGAGAAAAAGGGGAGGAGAGGGGGGGTTTAGCTGACATTTCTTGAGAGAAACATCGGCCTTTGGTGCTTTAGGGAGTTTGCCAACGTTTCTTTTAAAAGTCAGCACTTGGTTATTGTTGACTTAACGTCGGCAATTTGTTCTTTAGTGGGGCATTTGCCAAACAGTGTATGTGTAAACGTCGACAATGGTGCCTTGTTCTCTCAACGTTTTTTAAGTGAAACATCGGGACAATAAATGAAACCCTCACTTCCTGAGAACTCCATTCGCATCTCTCTTCTCTCCTTACCACTCTCTCACTATGGCTGTCACCCCTTTGTCTCTGATGTCGTCTGCTAGCTCAAGGCCGCAACTCCTCACTCTCTCCGTGTCGATTTTGACTCCCCATCTCAGTGATGCCGCTGCCGTTGCAACTTCCGCCACCGATGCTGTCGCATCTTGCGCCACGGCTGCTGTCACACGACTCTGCTGCCGCCTCCATTAACGTGATCTGCTCTCTTCTTCTTCAGCTGTGAGTGCGTTTACAGAAATTGATTGGTTAGTTTTATAAATTTTTTTAAACTAATTGATTGGTTGGTTTTCAAAAATTGATTTTGTTGTCCAATTTGAAAAAAAAAAAAGAAAAGAAAAATTAGAGTAAAATTATTTTAACTAGGACAAAATTATTGGGCATGCAGGAAACTACAAACTGAGCTCATTGAATTAGTGTACTTGTTAAACCAGTGCTGGGGACAACCATGTTCGTACTAGCCAAGTGCAACTAGGAGGTTATTTGCTGAAAGCAATGCAGGCCGTAATAAATAGCACCATAGCAATTCCATGGCTTGCTGGTCTAATGAAGTGGCTGTTGTTGTTTGAAAAGTTGTTATTTTAGCCTAATTAAATTCAAGCTTTTTCTTTAAATTTACAATTATAGTTTTCTTTACTTTTCCTTAATTAGCCTTTTTTTTAAACATAATTGTGTTATATTTATTTTGATCTTTGCAAAAGGTTTTCGTTTCAATGAATTTATTAGGCAAGCGTAGAAGTCATTTGCCATATTTCACAAGTGGTTGTGGTATCTCTCCAAGAATATTATTAGTCTTCACACAATTATAAAATCTTTTTTTTTTTAAAAAAAAAGAAAAAAGTCTGCATGTTTATTTGTGTACATAATTTGTTTTTTTTGGGGGGGTGGGGGTTATGCATCCATAATGAAAAGTAGTAATTAGGATGGAAAAGAATGACCAAAGGATTTTTTTTTTCCTCCTTATAATGTTAGGAGCCAAAAGAGCTATTTGGGACAAAGTTGAACTAGGCTATAACCCCACTATCAATCAATCAGTAATCTTTGGGCTCATAACCCCAGAAAAATCCAAAAAAAAAAAAAAAAAAAAAAAAACCCACTATCAATTCTCACAGGAATAATCCAAAAAATAAAAAATAAATATGATTCCCAGTGTAAATTAGTGATAAATGAGCACGATAAAAAAGAATGAAAATTTATGAATTTGGTAGCCTTGAGTAAATTAATGTTATTTTAAGTAATAAATGAGTATGATAAAATTACCCATTCCACGTTTGACATGCATATCAAGTCATGAGTAATCTTTGCATCTTAATACATTTATTATGGTTCTAAAAAGTGATATATTATTGCTCTAAAAAGTAATCTTTGCATGCTTTAAAAAGTGATATATTTTGTATCCTACAAATGAGAAATGTTATGTTGCTGTCCATAATATGCCAGAGATTCATTTGACATGAGTGGTTCCCTCGACTCTGGTAATATTAGACATGGACCATGTTAAAATATACCAAAATGAGACTCATTGATTGATCTAGTCAACCATCATGATTGATCTAATCAACCATCAACCATTCAATCATAATAATTGATTTACTCAATTATTATGATTGATTTAACCATTTCAATTGATTTGATCAATTATATATATTTGGTTGATTTAATCAATTATTAATATTGATTTAATCAATCATTCTATATTTAATTGATTTAAATAATGATTGATTTATTCAATCATTATATATTTAGAAAATTAACTTTATTATTTACTATTTTCCTTTTTACTAATTTTATTCAAATTTCTTTCCTTTTCTCTACTAGCTAAACTCTTGTATAAATAGGGCTATTCTCCACATTTTGTAATCAAGCAATGAGAGACAATCTTCTCTCTTGCATTAGCTCTCTTTCTTCTCTCTTGTAATTTTCTTCAATCAATACAAAGAAAGTTCTTTTCATTTTCTTCTTCTTTTTCTTCAAATTTTATCTTGATATAATTCTCTTACGTAACATTGGTTCTAGATTGCATGTCTAGAAACATACGAGAAGTCTAATATCAAGATTAAAATTTTACAACATGGTATCAGAGCAAATTTCAATTCCTTCCTCTTCGAGGTTAGGTGATTATTTTTCCCAAATCAATTCTTTTCATTCACAACCCTTTTTTTCCATTCTTCTTACATCTTCAAATTATTTCCAATGGGCTGCTCATATTAAGAGATCCTTAAACTCAAGAAATCTCTTGAGTCACATTACAAAGGATCCTCTTGAAGAGTCGAACCCAACATTTGAAGAATGGAAAATAAGGGATGACCAAGTTTTCATCCTACTCACAAATTCTATGGATCAAACTCATAGAACTATGGTCACTTGCTCTCCAAATTCAAAAGCCCTATGGGATCAAATGCATAATCTTTATGGGCAAGAATCAAATTTAGGAAGAGTTTTTGAGATAAAAAGGCAAATTGCCAATATCAAAAAAGATGAAAAAACTCTCTCCCAACTATTCGGCGAATATGAAGACCTTTGGAACGAGATCAAAACTTTGAGACCGATCACAACCGATTTCAAAATTTTACAAAAAAGAGAGGATGAGGACAAGTCCTTTGGGCTCCTCATTTCTCTTGGAGAACAGTTCGCACATGTTCGTCAAGAAATCCTTCGAATGAAGGATTTTCCTTCCTATCAAGAAGTAAGAGCCATGATCCAACGAGCAGAAGCAAGTATGAAATTTGAGGATACTCCTCAATCCAAAGTAGAAGGGTATGGTTTCTACTCAACCACAGAAGGGCAAGTGGCCAATAAGGTGCACCACATGGCCAAAAAGATATGTGCTCATTGCAAAAAGTCAAATCATTCACAAGAAAGATGTTGGTTTCTTCATCCTCACCTAAGGCCTGAACACATGAAGAGAAAGGACCAAATATCTTCAAATGCGGCCCAGAATGCATCACTTGAGTCAACTATCGAAAGTATCATATTAAAGATACTGCTCAAGCAAGGAACAACTAATCCAGGTAATTGCTTAAACTCAACTTTGAATTTTCAAGATTGGTTGGTAGATTCGGGTTGCGACCATCATATGGTTAGGGATAAGAATAAATTTAAGAAACTGAAATCTCTACCAAACTATAAGACAGTCAAGGTTGCTAATGGGCATAATTTAAATATAAAAAAATTTGGGAAAATTAATTTTTTTTGGAAAAAAGGCTAATGCTTTATATATTCCCGAATTCTCCTCTAATCTTATGTCTATTAGCCAAATTACTAGGGACCAAAATTGTAAAGTTATATTTGATCCTGATACTGTTGTTTTTCAGGATCTCAAAACAAACCAAGTGATTGGTAGGGGATTCAGAAGAAATAATCTATACTTTTTGAGTCAAGATAATCATGCATATACGGCACATCAAGGAGAAAGTTATATTTTATGGCATGCTAGATTAGGTCACCCTAGTAAGCAAGTTTTGAAATATCTGTTTCCAACAAAAAATTGTGAAGATAGATATTGCGAAGCTTGTATTTTTGGAAAAGAAACTCGAATGCATTATCCGATTTCTGAAACAATTTATGAAAATGCTTTTAATCTTGTACATTCTGATATTTGGACATCTCCTGTAATATCTAGACGAGGTTTTAAATACTTTATATCCTTTATTGATCACAAGACTAGATACACATGGGTATATATGCTCACTTCAAAAGCACAAGCATTCGAAGCATTTAAAAACTTTTACAATTTTGTCACTAGGCAATACAACGCAAACATAAAAATGCTTAGGACAGATAATGGAGGGGAATACATTAATCATACATTCACAAATTTTCTAGAAGAAAATGGAATAATTCATCAAACTTCATGCCCATATACCCCCCAACAAAATGGAGTAGCCGAAAGAAAAAATCGACACTTACTTGAAATAGCAAGAACAATTATGTTCTATGCTAACATGCCTAAAATATTTTGGAGTGATCTTTGTTAGTACCAGCTCATCTAATTAACCGCTTACCCACTAAGATACTTCAAGATAAATCTCCCTTAGAAGTTCTCACTAAAACCAAGCCAAATATTACTCACTTAAAAGTATTTGGATGCATATGCTATGTACATATACCAAAACAATTTAGAAATAAATTAGATAAAAAAGGGAAGCAGTGTGTCTTCATAGGATATGGGTCATTTCAAAAGGGTTATATATGTTATGATCCTATGACTAACAAAATATACACATCAAAAGATGTGATATTTGTAGAAAATGAGTTTTATTTTACAGATACAAGTGAAGAGAGAACACCAGAAAAAGAAGATCTGTATGTTTTCTTGTTAACTCCTAAAGAACTTAGCAACCCTTCTTGCCAATCTAACGAAGAGGACAACTCAGAGCAAGAGCAAGAGAGAGAATTATCAGAAAATTCTGAGCAAAGCAAAGATAGAAATTCCCCCAAAACTGAAGGAAGTAAGGAGCAAGGGGGAGACCAAATCCAAGAAGACTTACTTCCCTTAGAAGCAAATGCAGAATCTAAAGATTCGTCATCATCTCGACCGCCACTTAGAAGGTCAACAAGGCTGAGATTCCCTCCATCAAGATGGGATCACTATGTCTCTAAGGTCACATCTTATCCCATTGCTAACTATTATACTACAATTAACGTTTCCTCAAGTCACCAAATATTTTTGAGTGACATTGATCAAGTACAGGAGCCTAAAAGTTTCAATGAGGCTAATAATCACCCAGAATGGAGGAAAGCAATGAAAGAAGAGTTAGATGCTCTCACAAAGAATAAGACTTGGGAAATAATGACTCTCCCAAGAGAAAAGAAAGCAGTTGGATGCAAATGGATTTACAAGATCAAGCATAAAAGCGACGGTTCAATTGATCGCTACATGGCTAAACTTGTAGCCAAGGGGTTTACCCAGACCTATGGAGTGGACTATACAGAGACTTTTGCATCCGTAGCAAAGATGAACACTATAAGGGTCCTCTTGTCTCTTGCAACCAATAAGAACTGGCCAATGTACCAGATGGACGTAAAGAATGCTTTCTTGCAAGGAGAGCTGGAAGAGGAGGTTTACATGCATCTACCTCAAGGGCTCAACCAAGGTCACGAAGGACAAGTGTGTAGATTAAAGAAAGCCATCTACGGTCTCAAACAATCTCCTCGGGCCTGGTATGCAAAACTAATCTCTGCACTTCTCAGTAACAATTTTAAAAAATGCAATAGTGATTCCTCTCTATTTACTAAACTTGATAATGAAAGAATTACTATTGTGCTCATCTACGTTGATGATATTATTATTACTGGGAGTGATATGAGTCATATTGATCAAGTTAGAAATTTTCTTAAATCTAGTTTTGATGTTAAAGATTTAGGGATACTTAAATATTTTCTAGGAATAGAACTTGTCTACTCTCACAAGGGGCTTGTCCTATCCCAAAGAAAGTACACTCTTGATTTGTTGCAGGAAACAGGTAAATTGGGAGCAAAACCAGTCATTAGCCCTATCTCGAGATCTAATGAAGGGAATGATACTGATCAACTATTCACAGATATACAAAAGTACCAGAGACTTGTAGGAAGGCTCATTTACCTGACTATCACCAGACCCGACATTGCATATGCCGTGAGTCAAATCAATCAGCATATGCATGCTCCTAAGGTGTGCCATTGGAAAGCAGCTGAAAGAATTCTTAGGTATCTTAAAGGGTCTCCTGGAAGAGGAATCTGCATGAAGAACAATCAAAGTTCAGAAATAGTAGGCTATTGTGATGCGGATTGGGCCGGAGATTCAACGGACAGAAGATCCACCACAGGCTATTATATGTTTGTTGGTGAGAATCTCGTGTCTTGGAAGAGCAAGAAACAATCCGTAGTTTCAAGATCTAGTGCGGAAGCTGAGTACAGAGCCATGGCAGTAGCAACCAGTGAAATCGTTTGGTTAAAGGCTCTAGTTGAAGAATTAGGATTTCAAGTCACTTCTCCAATCAAACTTTTCTGCGACAATCAGTCTGCCATTCACATTGCTTCTAATCCTGTCTTTCATGAGAGAACAAAACATATTGAAGTTGATTGTCACTTTGTACGCCAAAAAGTTGAAGACAAGACCATAGTCACTCCTTACGTGAAGAGTAGTGAACAGCTTGCTGATATTTTTACTAAGGGAACTGCGACAAGTCACATGCAAAACATTTTCAACAAGTTAGGCTCCATAGATATCTACTCGCCAAACTTGAGGGGGAGTGTTAAAATATACCAAAATGAGACTCATTGATTGATCTAGTCAACCATCATGATTGATCTAATCAACCATCAACCATTCAATCATAATAATTGATTTACTCAATTATTATGATTGATTTAACCATTTCAATTGATTTGATCAATTATATATATTTGGTTGATTTAATCAATTATTAATATTGATTTAATCAATCATTCTATATTTAATTGATTTAAATAATGATTGATTTATTCAATCATTATATATTTAGAAAATTAACTTTATTATTTACTATTTTCCTTTTTACTAATTTTATTCAAATTTCTTTTCTTTTCTCTACTAGCTAAACTCTTGTATAAATAGGGCTATTCTCCACATTTTGTAATCAAGCAATGAGAGACAATCTTCTCTCTTGCATTAGCTCTCTTTCTTCTCTCTTGTAATTTTCTTCAATCAATACAAAGAAAGTTCTTTTCATTTTCTTCTTCTTTTTCTTCAAATTTTATCTTGATATAATTCTCTTACGTAACATTGGTTCTAGATTGCATGTCTAGAAACATACGAGGAGTCTAATATCAAGATTAAAATTTTACAACAGACCATGAATACTCGTCTTTTTTTTCTCGGTCCCTAAATGAAAATATAGATGGAGATTCGTTTGTTGAACTATCTATATTCAGAGTTATTATATCAATATTGGTTGGCTCAATTGGAAGACGGCTGAATCCGATAGTAGGTCGATTCGGATTAGTCGGGGTGAAAGTCCAGATATCAGATGGAAAACCAAAAAAAAAAATATTCAAACTTATTATTGCTTAACTCATATTTCTTCTTATTATTTTAAATGCATTTTTCACATTTATATTTCTTATTTGCTTATTATTATTAAAAGATATGTATTTCGGATTATTTATTATTACTTCGTACGAATAGTTTCAATGTTCGTATATATAACACACATAATTATGTCATAAGGAAAAGGAAAACTGAAAGTTTTAAGGGTTATGGAAGCAACTGATTGCACACAACAACGTATTACTGAGAAGTGATCGAATTTAAATGGAAATGATATTTCTCATGATACAACTTTTGATAATGTGTAATTACTCCTTTTTATTTAAAAGCATATTGAGGTAATTTATTAATTTATTATGCAATATTTATAGCTGATGATGTTAGAAGTGTTCATTGAAGAGGCAGGACAACTCCAGAAGATATATGAGATCTAAAAATACAACATGTTTCAGTATCTTTCAATACTGAAATGCAAGCAATAGAACATGAATCTCAAATATTAGAAAATTTTTGTGAACTTATGACTGGAAGTTCATGGTTTTGCCCACTCAATCATAATGATTGGTGTAAAATCACTGCTGAATCAAAAGAACAAATAAAATCATTCATAAAGGGTTTTTTTTTTTTTTTTTTTTTTTTTTGAAAACTTGCTGGTATAATTGTTGCAACTTGTTCTCGATCTAATTTGTTATTTTGCAGTAAAGATTTATATATAATACTGAAAATGAGGCCACTGCTAATAAATTTGTCCTCAAATCTATGTCAACAAAATACTCAGAGTTGGATTTAGATGCGTTGCCGCCGACTGTCCATTTGCCCGAGATATTTTGCGTGCATTGTGCCGCTCATTTGCTTTGAGCTTGTTAAGTAGCATCTTCCGAATAGAGTGCTTAGACAATTTGGTATTCAGCCGAGAGTATTGGTTGATGTTAATACTTGATTAGATTTGTATTAAAAGAAGAATGGAACGAAATTGGACAATCACCCATATATCCCATATATGGAGATGGGAGAACCGTCGAGAGTACATTGTCGATGGAGACCCGTTCTATGTTCATGCGACGATAACACCAAATTATATACTATTAGGGGTGTTCATTCGAAAGAGTTAATGGTTTTTTTGAGTTATTCGGTTCGAGTTATTTGGATTTTGAGGGTGTTCAATCAATCGAAAACCGAACCGAATAAAATGAAACCCAAACCAATTTACTCAAATTAAATTCAGGTTATTCGGTTTGAGCTATTTAGGTTTCATTTATCCGAATAACCACATAACATGAAAAATTCTTTTAATGATTTAGGTTAAACAGTTTGAATTTTAATCAGATTGAGCATGATATGTTATATGAGAATATATTATTCGGGTTTTGGGTGGACCCCGAATAAAAATATTCATTTTTATACCCGAATCATTCATCCAAATTTTTAATCAGGTGAAACCATTCACCCATCCGATTTTTATTTATCCGAACAGAATAACCCAAATTTAATTTAGATCGGGTGGATGAATGGATTCACCCGAATAGCAAACATTCCTATATGCTATGGTATAGTGTTATCACGCATACATACGAGGACAATCAGTGCATCATCATTTAATCGAATTTCGTCCAATAACATCTCAGTTAGAGATTCTTATATGTTTAAATCACTTAACTATTTTTACGACATTTTTTTTTTAATGATTATTTGTTTAACATTACATTCATTGTAAGGACAATCACTTGAACACATCTACCATATTGATCACTTAAACACATCTACCATATTGTTAGCGATATGCTAGCTTTCAATACATTTGATGCTAGAGCTGTAAATCTGATGCTTACTCCTTATACACCTGCCTTCGAGCTTAGCACCGATGACCCTTCATCTGGTGTACCTCCACATAGGGATGTGTATCACCGGTACCGTAGTAGACTATTTCAGGATGTGGAGTTGAAGAGAGTAATATCCCCAACCTTCGATGAGAGTGCATAACCATCTTACATGCCCGGTCCTTGATGCAGTAGACGTCTACCGCGTAGAAATGTTGGGCATTGTCCTTGTGGAATTTAGAGTTGTTGATATATATAGCACTAGTATATATATGTTTATATAATTCGATTTTATATATATATTTCATTTGTTTACCAAGTTTGTTTACTTTATTTTAATTAATTCAAATTGTCAAATATTATTTTATTAAAACAGAGTACGTATTTGATTGCTTCTGGAAAATTAAAGCAATTCTAAAAAAAAGTTAAAAAAGTTAAAAATAAAATCGATTTTGAAGTTAATTTTTCAAAAATTGACTTTTAATGATTTTTTTATCACTATTTTATAGCGAGTAGTTATTTGAATAGTATTTTCTAAAAATTAACTTGAAAATCGATTTTCATGGATTGTTTTTATTGAAATTGGAATCCAATAAAAATTATAATATTTTAATAAATTGAGTTCCATTTTTTATTATTTTAAAAAATAACCCAAAAAACCTTCATGAGGCACTCATGACATGAAGCCTTGAGAATATTAACAATAAAGTCTAGTTTAGAAAATTGACGTGTTTTATTTTTGTTACTTGGTGTTTCATTAACAATATAGTTATAAGCGTGAATGATTTCCGGCACCTCGGATTCGTCGTCCTCCATTTGGCAAGAAGTGATTTGTCGCTGCTGATCTGGAAGTTGATGTGTAGTTTTTTTTATTTTTTATTTTTTTTGTCGGTTGGAGTGGGTGGAGTGAAATGATCTTTCTCTTTGTCAGTTAGAGTGGGTGGAGTGAATTGATTTTTATGTCTCTTTCTTTATTACGAAAACAATAAAATCAGCGATTTTTATCGATAAATGGATACGAAATTCATTATCGTACAAGGGAAAGCGATTAAGGAGAGTGGTGTGTTATGATCTTAATAATGATGATTTATGTGAGCCATTCCTATATGCTCCATGTGTCTCTGTCTATATAAACGAGGCAAATGAAGACAATGCTCTCTCTCTCTCTCTCTCTAAGTGGGTTTTCTCTCCATATAAGTAGGGCAAATATATGCAATACTCTCTCGGTCTCTTTCGCACTCTCTAAGTAGACAAATGAAGGTTTGACTTTGTCTTTTTTTACTTTTAAATATTTGTTTTGTTTGAAATTGTTCTGCTACTCTCCGTATCTATTGTTAATTTTGAAGATATATTTTTTTTTTATTTGGGTTGACAAAAGTGGTGTGTCTGATGATGATCATGGTATGTGGAAGCGGTTCTTCTGTTACGAAAGTTTGTGTTTCTAAATATTCACTTTGTTTAACATTTATTTTGTTGCTTTTTATATTTATTGCTGATTCTGAAAGATTTTTTTTTCTTTTTCCAATTCCTATTGAGGAGAATAATACAGTTGATGATGACCGTGACATATGGAAGTCATTTCTCTGTTGTAAAAACTTATGTTTGCCTTTTCTGCATTTGAGTATGCGAAATCGGTGTGGTGTTGACCATTATGATTTTTGTATATTTGTATGTTCAGTAAGAACGATATAGTTTATAAAGCTGCATAATGTACAGAACTACTCTATCCATGTTCTTGTTGAATGCTTGTTCAGTGTAGTAACAGAACAACATAGTTCTATTCATATTTAATGGTTTTGGTTAATGCAGTTCTTGTGACTTTAATCGATGCAGTTCTTAGTTTTGCATGTTGGGTGTTACACATTTTTGCAAAGTCAACAATGGATGGAGCAGATGTTGACCATCATGAAGCAATAAAGTCAGGAAAAAAATATTAGTTTATATCGCATGCTTTTAATTTAGAAAAATGAAATGGTTGTATCTTTTTTGATTATTATGAACTTTTAAATATGATTATTAACCAGATTTAATCACAGGAAAGAAAAGTTCTTTGCAGTGATTGACTCCTTCATTATTCCCCTGCCACCGCGGATTTTAATCCAATGAGTTATCTTCGCTCTTAACTTTAACCAACCAAAATTGCCTTTAGTCGACTAAAACAATATTAATAATAATAAAAAAAACTTTAGTCGACTATAAAAAAAATTTGGTCGGCTAAAATCTTTGGTTGACTAAAAAACCAAATTTACTTGACTATACACTTTAGCAGGCTACAAGTACCTTTTAGTCGACTACTAAAACTTATAACATATTTTTTAAAAAACAATATTTCGTGGGATGGAGCAAAAAACTTAAGTTAATCAAAATATTTTTAAAAATATCGCAAAATATAAAAATTAAGTCATCCTGATATTTGTAAAATATATAAAATATTTTATAAAAACTATCGCAGAATATAAAAAATATTTTTACAAATTTTTAAAACATTATATTTTTTAAAATTATTTATTTTTACAAAAAAAAATTTGAAAAAATATTTATAATATTTTCTTTGATATTTTTTAAAGAAATGAAACAAAAAGAAAAAAAGAAAAACAAGTTAAAACGAAACAAAAACATAAAAAGAAAAAAAGAAAAGATACTTTAGTCGACTAAAGCCTTTCTTTAGTCAACTAATGATCTTGTTTTTCTTTTTGTTTTTTTTTTTTTTTGTTTTTTTATCTTTTCATCTTGTTTTTTCTTTTTCTTTTTGTCTTTTTTGTTTTTGTTTTTTCTTTTAATGAAATTTTAAAAAAATATAATTTTATCGGAGAGTTTTGAGAGATGAAGGAATTGCGTATTGAGACACTTTCGTATATCGGGGATCGGAAAGTTTTATATCGCGAAATTTTCACATTTTTAGTTTTTTTTATTGGGGAGTTTTGTATTGGGAAACTTTTCATTGAGGAGTTTTTTACCAAAGAGTTTTAAGAGAGGAATGTATTGTGTACCGAGGAGCTTTCTTGTATCGAAGACTAGAGAGCTTTTTACCGAAAAACGTTCATATTTTCAGTTTTTTTACCGGGGAGCTTTGAGAGAGAAAGGTATATCGATTACTAGGAAGTTTTGTACGAGGTATTGTGTACCTGAAATGGTTGTATTTTCTTTGATTATTATGAACTTTTAAATATGATTGATAATCGACTTAATCACGAGAAAGAAAAATTTTTTGCAGTGATTGTCCGTTTCGTTATTCCCCTGCCTCCTTGGATTTCAATCCCAATGAATTATCTTCACTCTTCACATTCACGATTTTTTAACCGAGGAGCTTTTTTATGAATCGGAGAGCTTCTTTTTATTAGGGAGCCTCTATCGAGGAGCTTTCGCATTCTGCTTTTTTACGAAAAGTTTTGAGCGAACAATGTGCTGTGTACCGAGTGATTCTCGTATAAGACCATATTGTCAACTATGAGCCGGTATACCAAACTTCTCGTATAGGAATGGCAATTTATACGACTAACTATGAGCTTCCGCCATGATATAAGCAAAGAAGTAATATTATAAGTAGATGAACAAATTTACTTAGTTTAAACTGAGATGAACTTCTTCCCTTTTATGATTTTTTTTATCAGAATTCGATGAGTTCCAAAAATTATTTTTTCTCCTTGACATGACAATGAGTTCGTTTTATAATTTACTTTGTATAGGTTATTTAATTTTCCCTCGTTCATTGTCCTGAATAAGTAACCATTTTGCGCATAGATTAACAGCAAGGCCTGTACACCTCAAGATTTTACTAAATAGCTTGGAACCTTAAGTTTCTGCTACGAAGGGCATGTTACAATCGTTCTCAAGCATCGCCTTTTACCTCCATGGTGGTGATTCAGAGTTTGATTCAGTAACTGAAAATGAGAAAAGGAAAAAAATTAGTCACTTTATCATAACCATGGAGAAGAACAAAATTGTTTGCATGCGATTTATCATGCAATAAAGGTTGAACTAATGCCAAAATTAATCAGATTAGTGACAAAATTAATCAGATTAGTGACAAGAGTTTTCATAGAAATTTTATAACTTTTCAAAAACATGATGTTTCTAAGTAAAAATTTTTTGTCCTTGAAAAATACTGTAAGCGGAATAGGACAGGAGGTTTTCATATACCGGGAAGTTTTTTCGCGGGGAGCTTTATATCAAGGAGCTTTCGCATTCCTAATATTTTTAACGGGGAGCTTTTTGTTGGAGACCTTTCGGACAGGAAAGTATTGTGTATTGAGAACCTTTCATGTACTGAGAGCTTAAATGTACCGAGAAACCTTTTACCAAGGATTTTTCATATTTTTTTTTGTTTTTTATTGGAGAGCTTTTTAGTGGGGCAGCCTTAAAACAAAAAAGTTTTCTGTGATGAGGAGTGGGTTTTCATGTAAGGGAGCTTTCATATACCGCAGAGATTTCATATTTTTACATTTTTTACGGTTATTGTTTAGTAAATGATTCTGCTCTTCTCATGTTTTGTAGCATATTATTGTTCTGTTCACGGTTATTTGTCAAGTATCAACAAATAACACATTGATTTTATCTGCTCACCATTCTTAATTCTCAACTACCGAAACGCCAAACTTTCTGGCTATTTGCCACATATAAAACAAAAAAAGATTTAAACATTAAAAAAAATTAAAAACTAAAAAGTTCCTCGGGAAAAAAAAAATTACCAAATTCTCTTTGTCGCATCAAAAAGTTTCTCGGTAAACCAACAAAACTACTCAGTAAGAAACCAAACTATTCTCAGTACACAAAGAAAGCTTCCTGGCACACAAAAAAGCTTCTCGGCACAAAAAAAAAAACTTCTCGATAAGCAAAGAAGCTTACATATTCCTTTTTAGAAGGAGATCAAACACATCTATATGCACGTCATTTTTAGGAAAATAGGATCGTCAAATTTTTGTCATCTGAAAATTAAATTTTTATTATATATGATTTCCATGAACATTGAATTGATGATGTGGTCATATCAATGTTGAAGCCCAAAAATATAGTTTACTTAATATGTCTTATAATTATCAATTTCCAAAGGAACTTCCAACCAGATCGTAATATACCAAACAAAAGGTTTGGAATTTGTAAAAGGCTTGAACAAAGAGAAATAAAAAAAGATGAATTGATTCGTTGTGAATAGAATATGAATCAGTTATTTATTTATATTTTAAAGGATGAGAGAGATAACTTTGCATGATCTTTGGTATTGTAGCAAAATTGAAAAATGCCAATTGAGTGTAACCTAAGATTGAGTATTGTCATTGTGTTGTTATAAAGACAAGAAAGAGAGTAGTGTGTAATAAAATTGAGGAGTTGATGGGCTATTAAAGTGTTTTGGACTTTTTTTTTATTATATACAAAATATTTACACAAATATAAAAATACTTTATTATAATAAATAATACTTTGATATTATAATACTAAAAAATTTATAATTATTAAAATATTAAGTAAAAAAATATTTGAAAATTTTTATATTTAAAAAAATTACTCCCAGGTTGGGTTACGTATTGTTATATATCAAATAATAATTTTATTATAAAAATTTGCATGTTTTTTTCTTTTTTCTTTTTTTCCAATAATATTTTAAGATAATATAATATTTTTATTGTAAAATTTTAAAATGATATTAAAATATTAAAAAAATAATATATATATAAGGTTAAAAATACTATAATTTTATTGTTGTTTGCAAAATATTTATACAAATATAAAAATACAAATTAAGGTTTATTAGTTGTCCATTATTGCTTTCTTGCACTGAACCTTTTTGTCATCTTGTTTTTTGTTGGAACTTCAAAATTATATAACCTGCTAAAAATTGCATGATGCCATTATGGATGTTTACATTTTCACGTAGGCTGTTTTTACAGCTTAATAAAAATCAAATGTAGTTATTGAATTAAAAATGATTCAATTTGTCACAAGATTTGTTTTTACAGTTCCATTTGGCATCAATTTCGTGGATTACAAAAATAGAAATAAGAAATACCCAAAACTTTTAGCAATTTGGTTCAAGAAATTCCTCCTAAAAAAGTACTAAAACTAAAAACTACTTAAGTATTAAGTATTATAATTACCTGTTTGCTATTGTATTTACTTAAACAACTTTTTACTATCACCCTTAGTTTGATGTTTTGTTTGGAGTATCAAAATCCAAAGAGTAACAAAAGTTGCAAGCAATAAGTATTCCATTTTAATTTTCATATAATTCTAGCTAATTTATTGTTGCCTTCTTCTTCTTTTTTTTTTTTTGTTAGAGCTATTATATTCCTTTTGCCCTGTATATAAGTAGATGTATTTTACTATGTTGTATTTTGTGTATCCAACACAATAAAAATATCCTTTTGGGGTTTACTTTGTTATATTTTTCTATAATTATCAAAGCATCAAGTTGTAGGAGAAAATCACCATGATAACGTCGTTGCCTAAATTTGTCCGAAGAAAATAGAGTGCTTGAACATGAAAAATAAACAAATCTTGTAATGGACAAAAATGATAAGTATTATGTTTGTGTGCCTGCAATGCAATCTAACAATAAGGAGAAGGTAAAGTGATGAATATAGTTCTCGTGTAAGAGCAATGTATCATCAAAGACATTGACTATAAAAAAATATCATTGTCTCAAAAATATTAGATAAACGAATATGAAATTTTTGTACCCACAAATTCAAAGACATTGGCACAACCATTTTGATGCATGCAAAACAGATATCACCAACCATAATTTTGATCGCAAACTCAAAAAAATTGAAACAAAAATGTAGTAGGCTCACTTCATAACATCTTTTGACCCTCCTTCCGGTCTGTCTACTTCCTTTGCTAAAGAAAAGGAAAAATGAAAAGTGAGACCCAAAGTGAGAAAGTAATGAAATATTTAACTTTTCAAATGTTCAAAAACTTTAGCATTTGATGTATCCTTTTTTTTCTTTGTTATGCTCTTTTATTCAATATTCAGATTTAATTTTTACCCATGTTTAAATATAAACGTGTTTATCTTATTTACTTACAATTAAGTTTAAATAAGTCATTAGCCAACTAATAAAAAATTGAGATTTGCTTGGATTAAAAAAAAAAATTTGGTCCACTAAAAATAAAAATTTAGTCGACTAAATACTTTAGCTGACCAAAAATACCTTTAGTCGACTAAAACCCTATTTTAATTAAAAAAAAAAAGGCTTTAGTCGACTATAAAAAAATTTGATCGGCTAAAATCTTTGGTCAACTAAAAAAACAATTTTAGTCGACTAAAGAGTGCCTTTAGTCGAGTAAAAGATTTTAGTCGACTCAAAGCTCATCTTTAGTGGACTAAAAGTTTATTTTTAGTCAACCGAACACTTTTATACCTAACATTTGTACTTCCTGTTTAAAGAACAAAGAAAGTTATGCAAACCTAACATTTATTAAATGAAAAACCCTTTGCTCTTTTAATCAAGTGAAGAAGATGCTATATAGTATCTGCTCATACCAGGTTCCATTGCATAAATACGTGGTCATGATGGATCTTTAGGTATAGCTAATCTATTAGGTTTATCCCTTCTATCTAAAGTGAGTTTTTTTTTTTTTTTGAATTACCTGCATGTATGCATTTGGGTTCATAATTACGTTTGCACTTGCATTCCTATGCTTTTTTTCTATGTATACTTAGATGGCGAGATTCTGATCCGCATTGCTATTTACCTTCTCTGCAGGTTCTGATCCGCACTGCCATTGTTGGTGAGCCTTGCCAGAAATTTGGGAGCATTTTCAGGTATCGTCAAGAGCTTTATATCAGTTTGAAGGAGAAGTAAATACCTCATTCACAGGTCAAGTTTTCTCTATTATAATGGAAGCTGATGACTACTTGTTTTCAGGGAAAAGAAATATTCAGGCTATAGTGGTCCTGATGGAGAGAGGATTTCGGGATTTGGAGATCTTGGCTGCCAGGTAATCGCATGACCTTCTGGTGATTGACTTACATGGTAAGTGTTAATTTCCTCATATGTGGCATTTTCTTATGTTTTTGGTGATGTTATTTGGGTGTTTACAAATATTTTTAAAAAACAATATTTTTTTAAATTTTAAAAATAATTTTTTTTGTTTTTTCTTCCTTTTTTTTTCTTTTTGGTTTTTTAATGATATTTTTTTAAAATAATTTAAAAAATTAATCTTTTTAAGAAACATTATTTTTTAAAAAAAATTTAAAAATATTTTTTTGTTTTTATTTTTTGTTTTTGATTTTTTTATAATACTTTAAAAAAAATTAAAAAAAAATTACTTTAGTCGACTAAGGGTGCCTTAGTCGACTAAGCATCATTTTTTCTTTTTTTCTTTTTTTCCTTTTTGGTTTTTTTCTCAATCTTGTTTTTCTTTTTTTTTTTTTGGTTTTTTAATGATATTTTTTTAAAAAATATCATAAAAGTTTTTTTAAAAAGATAATTTTAAAAATTAATATTTTTAAGAAACATTATATTGGATTTTTTTCCTCCATCTTTCTCCTCTCCTCTCCTCTCTTTCTCTCTCCTCATTGAAAAAAAAATAAAAGAAGAAAAAAAATAAAAAGCCTTTAGTCGACTAAAATACATGTCTTGGTCGACTAAAGGTTTTAGTCGACTATAAGACATGCCTTAATCAACTAAGGAATTTTGGTTGTACCGCTAACTATGAGCTTTCTACCAGAAAATTTTTTATCGGAGAGTTTTAATGTACCAAAAACCAGAGAGTTTTCATGTATATGAAAGTATTGTGTATCGAGAAGTTTTCATGTACTGGGAACTGAGGAGCTTTTTGTCGGGAGTTTTTTCTCAGTTATCGGGGAGGTTTGTTCTGAAAAACTATCGAAGAGCTTTTATGTACATGAATGTGTTGTATACCGGAAAGTTTTCATGTATCGAGAACCGATGAGTTTTTCACCGGGAGTTTTTTACCGGTTACCGGGGAGTTTTGTACCGAGAAACTATCGGGGAGTTTTCATGTGCATGAAGGTGTTGTGTACAAGGTAGCTGTCATGTTATGGGAACAGAGAGGTTTTTACCGGTTATCGGGGAATTTTGTATCGAGAAACTATCGGAGAGTTTTCATGTGTATGAATGTGTTGTGTATCGGGGAGTTTTCATGTACCGAGAATCCGAAAAATTTTTATCGGGCGTTTTTTACTAGTTATCGGGGAGTTTTGTATCGAGAAACTACTGAAGAGCTTTGAGAAAGGAATGTATTGTGTACCGGGATACCGGGGAGATTTATACAGAGAAAGTTTTTACCGGAAAGTTTTTCACTGGGAGTTTTTTACCGGTTATCGGGAAGTTTTGTACCGGAAAACTATCGGGGAGCTTTGAGAGAGGAAGTATTGTATATTGGGGAGTTTTTATGTACCGAGAACTGGGGAATTTTTAACCACAGAGTTTTTACATTCTTAGTTTTTTATCGGTGAGTTTTGTATCGGGAACTTTTTTATCGAGAAGTTTTCTATCGGTTGTATTTTTTTTATAGGGGAGCATTATATGGACAACTTTTTTACTGGGGAGTTTTTTACTGGTTGTACGGGTTACCGGGGAGTTTTGTACTTAGAAAGTTTTTATTGGGAAATTTTTAACCGAGAGTTTTTTACTGGTTACCGGGGAGTTTTGTACAAGGAAACTTTTTAATGAAGAAGTTTTACAAGAGAATTTTGAAAGAGGAAAGTGTTGTGTACTGGGAGATTTCATGTACTGGGAACCGGTGAGTTTTTTACCGTAGAGTTTTCACATTCTTAGTTTTTTTATCGGAGAGTTTTATAACGGGAAGGTTTTTATCGGAGAATTTTTTACCGATTTTACCGATTATCGGGGAGTTTTATGTTGGGAATTACTCGATGAGAATCATGAGCCTAATACTATAAGATTTCTTAGTTAAAATATCTAACTTATCTCTAACTACTCATAATATTTATATATAGAGTTTTTTAAAACAAAACATTTTCGTTGCTCAAATTCATTACTTTATCCATAATACTGTTTGATTTGTTTTGATAGTTGAACTGCATACTAAAAGCCAATAATAACTAATAAACAATAAACACTCCGTTTATTATCCTAAATTTTTTATCATTAAATTCTTTTTATATTTTGATTTTCATCGACTAACCGTAATATCAGACACATAATCAAATATACATAATCAAATCTTTTCTAATCAAATTTAAAACTCTGCCGTATGTGTACGTAACCTCTTAGTATGTTTATTATTTTTTATTTTACAAAGATAGCAACGGTGATGGAGGTTGACTTCTCTCATTTGAATGCAGACACGCAAATGCAAAATTCCCACGCGAACCGTTTGGGAAAAGCTCGGTGATGCTGCAACCCGTTGCCGCAGTTGCGACCAAATACCAAAATTCAACTCACAGAGCAATCTCCCTCTTGGACAAATGTCTCCATATCGAACAAATCAATCAAATCCAATCCCATCTTACCGTCTCCGGAACCCTTTTCGATCCTCGCGTTTCGGGCAGAATCATCTTCTTTTGTGCAACCTCTGATTCAATTTCCCATCTCTCTCATGCTCTCAACCTCTTCCTTTCTCTTCCTCATCGTACCACCTTCATTTGGAACACCATTATTAGAGCCTTTGCCGAGAAAAACAAACCCTTTGATGCTCTCTCTCTCTACAAGCAAATGCTGCACTCTGGCTTCCTACCCAATAACTATACCTTCTCTTTTGTTCTAAGAGCGTGTAATGATCTTTCGGATGTGGGTTTCGGTCTGAGAGTTCATGCCCAGATTGTGAAACTGGGATGGGAATCTTTTGGCTTTGTGCAAAATGGGTTGATTCATTTGTATGCCAAGTGTAAGAGGATCATTTGTGCACGTAAATTGTTTGATGAAAGTTCAAACCGGGATGTGATTTCGTGGACTGCGCTGATTAACGGGTATGCGAAGTGTGGGGATTTAGTAGTTGCTCGGGAATTGTTTGACAAAATCCCGGAGAAAAATGCAATTTCTTGGAGTGCAATGATTAATGGGTATACCCAAATGGGGATGTTCAGAGAGGCTCTTGAGCTTTTTAATCATATGCTGGTTTCTGGGTTTTGGCCTAATCGTGCAGGCATTGTTGGTGCTCTCACTGCTTGCGCTTTTCTTGGTGCTTTGGATCAGGGAAGATGGATTCATGCATATATGGACAGGAATAATATGGTCTATGATAGGATATTGGGGACTGCTGTTGTAGACATGTATGCTAAATGTGGATGTATAGAGACAGCTTGTCGTGTTTTCGAGGAGATGAAAGATAGAGATGTGTTTGCTTTTACATCTCTGATCTCGGGTCTAGCTAATCATGATAAGGGTGTGAGGGCTATTGAGTTGTTTAAGAGAATGCAAAAGGAAGGAGTGGAACCCAATGAAGTTACATTTATATGTGTTCTGAGTGCATGCAGTCGAATGGGTTTGGTGGAAGAAGGGATAAGAATATTCAATGACATGAGAGAGCATTACGGGCTTGAACCAGGGGTTGAACACTATGGCTGTATTGTAGATCTCTTGGGGAGAGCAGGAATGCTCGTGGAGGCCAAAAACCTTGTAAGAGAGATGCCTGTAGAGCCTGATTCTTATGTATTGGGTGCATTACTCAATGCTTGTCAGGCTCACGGTGATGTTGAATTAGGTAAAGAGACACTTGAGTGCTTCATAGAGCAGAGGCTTGATCATAGTGGGGTTCATGTTCTTCTGTCAAACATGTATGCCTCTGCTAACCAGTGGGATGATGTCTCAAATATAAGGAAGGGAATGGAAGTTAACCGAGTGAAAAAGGTGACAGGGTGTAGCTTGATTGAAGTAGATGGTGTAGTTTGTGAATTCACTGCTGGAGAGAGGTCTCATGTCCTAATGGTTGAAATGGTACATTTATTGCTTGGGATCAACAAGCAATTGAAGTCACTTTGTTTTGACGATGAAAATACTTGTATGTCTGTTGATCAGGCTTATTGGTAGTTGGAAGTTATTGCATTGTTGATGCTGGTTCCAGAAAACTTCATTTGTAATTCAGGCTTTCAACAACAGTCATGAACCGGTCATTCGTTCTGGATAAGATTTTCATCTTCAACTTGGATGAAATGCAATCAACCTTCCCATTGTGAAAATTGATGTTGTTGAATGATAATGAGGATATGATGGAGCAGTCTTCACTTCATGTCATTCATGGCATGCGATTCCAAAAATAGCTATCCTGGGAGGGGATAGGTGATTTTTTTTTTTTTGGGTCCCCCTTCCTTTTATTTTTTGAGGGTCATAGTTGAATATTTGCAAAGTTTGGCAGCTGACACTCTTTACTGGCCCCAAAAAACCTATCCCTTTTTGAGTCTCATGCCTATATCTGCAAAAGAAGTCAATTTTACCAAATTAAGTGATGGCAGTTGGGGAAGGGGGTTTCCAAACATTTGCTGCCTGTATGTCGCGTGCATCAGGATATAGGTGCCTTTTTCCCCTTGAGGCCTATGTTGCTTGGCTGCTCAATGAGATCGACAGTAAAGGGAAATTGTCAGTTTTCTTGATACTGATTTTGCTTTCAATCAAAGTGGACAAGTAGCTGAGAATTGGTGCACAACAACTCCAGTTGAAAGCGCATTTGCTGGATGGTCAAGCTGATATTTAGTTGGGACTCATAGCAAGTCGAGGTAAAACTTGTTTCTTGTTCAAGGCATGCAAAATTCATTTGAAGTTGTTCAATTGTATGAAAACTGATGCTTCTTCTACCTCAATTGACATAAGTCCATCAACAAATATATTTTCCCCATGTGAATAAAAAGCCGTGAAAGGGTTTAAACAAGGGTCTTAAAAAAAAAAAAAAGGAGAGGGAGGGGGGTAAGGGGGGGGGGATAGGGGGCAATACCCACTTTCTCTTAATCTCTGGAACCCTTGCCTGCATTTTCTACTGATTTGGAACTTTAGACATTATTTTTCTTACATTTATTCTGATTTAGGGGAACTACGTAAATATGCAGAGAGCAAGTGTATGGTTGGCATCGTAAGTTAAGATGTAAATGTTGGTAAAAATGTTTCCATCAATTAGCTATTGCTCTTCTAGTGAACTGCATTAGAACATAGGAAGCAATTTCAGGTTGGTTAAGAAACTAGAATTTAAGAGTCAAGACCAATGGTTTGTTGGCTTAGTCTCTCAACCAAGCGCTCGGGTTCGAGCCTCAACCAAGCGCTCGGGTTTGAGCCCTCTTGGATACGGAAAAAACACCATTAGGAGACCTCCCTTCAATAATGGGCCCGACAGCAGGTTGATCTGAATTAGTTGGGACGAAACCCCGGATACCGGGTGGTGGCCAACAAAGGTACCCAAAAAAAAAGAGTCGAGGTAAAAATGTTTCCATCAATTAGCTATTGCTCTTCCAGTGAACTGCATTAGAACATAGGAAGCAATTGCAGGTTGGTTAAGAAACTAGAATTTAAGAGTCAATCTGCAATGCTTTCATACTACCACTTAGGTGGGTGGGGAGAGAAAAGCCGGGGGGGGGGGGGAGAGAGAGAGAGAGAGAGAGAGGGAGAGTTGGCACCATTCGTAACCCTAATGCCTCTCTCATTCAAAACCCTAGCTTCCCCACTTCGAATCTCAAGTTTCATATTTCAATCTTTTTTGTTTTTAACCTAATAGACTAGTCAACCTACTCTAATCCCTAAAGATCCAGCCTAGGTATACTAACCCTAAAGCCAAAACTAACCTAGCATGCACAACAAACAAAACACAGGCACACATATAAATTAATTCATATATATTATGCCATATTTATGCAATGAAAAATTTAAATGCATATGAAAAAGGATTCCTGAGGTTCTTCTAAATCTCGGTGCTTGCATTGAATTTTCTACGATTAACCTGAAGTTACCCAACCCTCTCATTTTCAAACTCATAATTCTCACCATCAACCTAAAGACCTATACTTTATATTCCTTCCCAACTCATAATCCTCAGAACAGCAGAAAATATGAGGAAGAAAACAGGATTACTGAAGTTAGGGAAATGCCTATTTATACTAATGTGGCCCTTTTGGGTTAAAAAAAGCTCTGGATGGCCTGTCACTTTCTTCTTAATGTTGTTCTTTTGAAGATTTTTGGAGTATCTCTCTTGTTTTTAAGCCTCTTCCACTGGGGTTGCGTGCTACTCTGGGTATTTTGGAACAATAATTGTGGATTTATAATTGCAAAATCTGGTCTGGCTGGTCTATGTCTGAGCCTTGAAGATGCTCTGGGTATTTTGAAATGCATGGGGATTTTTAGACTTAAATTTCTAGATGTGAAAAAGACTGAAAAATGCTTTAGAGTCAAGGTGCACTTTGTTTGAAAGGTGGTTGGTGGGTGCAGTGGGCACTCCCACTATCGAAGCAATCTCTCAGTTAGAAATACAAATCTAGTTCATCAAGCATAGCATCAATCTGAATTATATCAAGTGTACTTTGGCAAAAGCACTGAAAATAGAAGCTGCTTGTTTTGTAGATCAAATGGCCAAATCAGAAGTGAGAACTATTCAGGCTCATTTGCTTCTCTAGAGTTGTATCTTTGTGGTGTGTCATGCAATCTCTGGAGTGCAGTGCGGACGTTGCTTGTTTCATCACACCATCACTGCCTGAATGATGATTGTTTGCTGTGTTGGGCTTCTAGTCAGATGCAGGCCTATTTTTCGCTGGAATTTATGAGCTGAGTTTTGCTTTTTTTCATGACTCCAATCTTTGAGCTTCTTTCTTCCTTATCAGTAGAAAGCTATTTTGCCTTCAATGCTGTGTTGAGACTTACAGAATTATGCCATACTGTATACCACACACACACACACACATATTTGTTTTTCTGTTTACAGAGGGAAATTTTGTAGAGAAAGGTGTACAACTTTGGATCTCTTGTATAGGGTTTATGAAACTTGAGTTCCGATGCAATTTTAGAGGATATGAAAGGACTAACCCCTTCAGTGTTTCACCATGGCTCAAAAGCTCATTCTCAATTACTTGAATTCTATTGCAAGTCCAATAAAATTAGAATACACAACCACAATAATCAAATTAAAGCAGTATTGTAAATTTAAAAAGATTTTATTTTATATTTTTTTTTAATTTGTCCAATATATAAAGTGCCAAAGGTGCTACAGTTCATCAAAATTCGGACGTCCCTCGATGGTCGTCCGATAATTTTTTTGCCATAGTTTCTTTTTTTATTTTTTTCCTTTAATTCACGTCCTTTTTTTAGTTTCTTTTTTTTTCCCTTTCATCCAAGTCCCTTTTTTTCATTTGGGTACTTTTTTTTTCCCCTTCAACTCCTACTCTTCATAAAAAAATCTTGACACTCTCGGATAGTAGTTCCTTTATTTTTAAGGTTTTTTTTTTTTTTTTTTTTTTTTTTTTTTTTTTTTAAATTCAAGTCCTTTTTACTCTCTCTCCTTTTTTTTTTTCCTTTGGGTCCTCCTACCATTCACAAAGAGTTCTTATACCTGTTCCTTCATTATTTTTAGGCCACGGATTTTTTTTTACAGCCACAATTTTTTTTTTCCTTTCATTCACGTCCTTTTTTTTTTTTTCCGTTTGGGTACTTTTTTTCCCCTTAGGATCCTTCAACTCTTCACAAAAAATCTTGATATTCTCTCTCTCTCTCTCTTTTTTTTTCTTCTCTTTTTATTTGTTTTATCTAGATTTTTTCCCCTCTTAAGTTTAGTTTTTTTTTTTTTTTTTTTTTTGACAATAGATTTTTTCCATTTTGTTTTTTGGCCACACTTGTCCACTTCTCTTTTAGACCACAACACTTTTTTTTTCCTCGTTAGGCTCCTTTCTTTTTTTATTTTTTACCTAGTTTTTTCTTTCCTCAAGTCTTTTGCTTTTCTTGATTTAGATTTTTCCTTTTCTATTTTTTCTTTTACGCTGCTTGTCCACCTGTCCACCTGTCTCTTTATGTGACTTGTTACTGTTGGGTGTTCTTTTTTTTATTTTTTAATTCAGATCTTTTTCCTTTTTATTTTTGATTTTAATTTTTTTTTCCCTTAAATTTTTCGTCTTGGACTTTTTTTTTTTTTTTTTTTTAACCCTACTTGTCCACTTATCTCATAAAATAATGACCAACTCTCTAGGCTTGCTCTTCATATTAATTCAAGTAGTTAGTCTCCTTTTTTTTTTAACCTAATTTTTTTCTATTTCTTTTATCCCACATGTTAGCCTCATACGTTTTTTTTTCTTGTTACCTTTTTACTCCATTTATTAGCATTTTTTTAACCCTATTCATTGATATTTTTTAGAATTCTAATTGTTAGACTTTTTTTTTCTATCACTGATATATATCATAATTTTTATTAATTTAGATAATAATTTAGTTTAAATATTTAATCAACTATAGATCTAACTAAGTGTTTGTATAGTGAAAAAATATGATCCACATCTTGTGGTCATCTTGCACATTAGCACGGGCCAGTGACCGGTTATAATAAAGTTGTGTTTCATGTTGAATTTTATTATTTTAATTTTTTCTTTTTTTTTTTTTCATTTTTCAATCCTATCCCCACCCCCCCCCCCCCCCAAAAAAAAAAAACTCAACACTTGATAAGTATGGGAGCCGTGTTTAGGTTGGCTGTCATGTATAATTTTGTCATACAAATAGGGGTGTAAACGAAATCAACTTTTATAATTAATTTGAAATTGACTCGGTTCTATGGTTTATTAAATAAATCGAGTTTAGGATTTTTATTACTCGATTTGAAAGTCTAGGAATCAACTTGTTAAAATATAATAAATAAATATATTTATATAAATTATATATATGTATATATATAAATAGATATGTATATTTAAATATTATTTAATTTTCTTTTATATATTAAGGTGAATGTGTGAACACACAAGAATGAATAAGATAAGAAATGAGTGTATCAAAGAGAATGCCTATTGAGAAAAAAATAAGAAAAACATGATTAAGATGGTATGAGTACGCATATAGAACACTGATAGAGAGTCTAGTTATACGGAGTGAGATTATAACATATATTTATTTTAATTGAGGGAAAGAGATACAAAAAGATTTGGATAATCAAGGGAGAGGGAGAGGAGATATAAGAAATATGATATAAGATAGAGTATAATAGCGTAAAAGGATTCATATAACCGATCCTACTTACTAGGATAAATATTGGTTTTTGTTGTTGCATTAAAAAATTGACAAATCCATCGAATGCAATTTTAATTTCAAAGTCGAGTAATAATTTAAGTTTGAGTTCGAATTTAAGTTTCGAGTTGAGTTGAGTTTGAGATTTTTAATATCAGAAGAGAAAAGACTCCGAAGCGTAGAGGTACATGCACACCGATAGCTGCACTCATTTCACCATAAGACCAGAGTCTCATCCGACTATAGGGGAAGACTTTAAGGAAAGTGCCCAAGTCAGGACGATGGCAACAAAATTGTGAGGACGCAGAAAGAAACCTTGTCTGATCAAACTTTGGGAGTACTTTGCTAGCAATGCACTTCAAAAGGAACATCATTTTTCTCCATAGAAAGTTCAATAAAAAGTAATGTTTCTCATGCACCAATGGTGCTTTGAATCTAAAGCTGGTATTGATGTTCATGATTGCTCTATTATCACCTTTTTGAACCTTAGTGCCAAAGAATATTTTAGCCTTGTTGAGCATATTTCTTTTTTCTTTTTTCTTTTTTTTTTTTATACCATCACACGTATCCGAAAATCATATTCTTATTAATTCGGTTCGAATATTTATCGGGTTTTATTTAGCAGACAGCTATTTTTTTTTAAAGTTTTGAACTCGAAACTTAATTAAGAGATCTAATATTCATCTTATTAAATTGACTGGTTGTTGATCCTATTACTATTCAATTTTGGTGAAGTAGACCCAGAGACGATTCGGCCCGGAACTACCCAAGCAACCATTTCTAACCCTTAAGCAGAATCGAAGTAAATCGCTGGTGTATTGAGTGCTAAGAGTCAAGGTTTTAAAGACTATGAATCGACGAGTTGGTTCGATTCAAGTTCGAGTTGAACTAATGAACATGTTAAAGTGAGAGCCACGGATAATTTAAATTTATTTAATCAAATTATTAGGATATTAAATAATAAAATAATTAATTTTGTGACCAGCTCTATTACTAGATGAGATTCTTGTAACTCTGGTGAGCTTTAATAAAATTTAAAATAATTAATATCATTTTCTTTTGACTTTTCAGAGCTAGTGTTTATGCTGCAAAATGTCAAATCGGGATCTATAGAGTTTTGCCACTACTTTTTTTTTTTTTCAACCATTTATGAAACTTTTACATCATTAGATGTTCATTAGATGTTGTACCCCGGACATGAGAAGAATGTTAATTTACAAAATAAATTTTATCTTGTTAAGATATTAAAATAATTAATAAGATTGCTCTACACAGACTTATCTCTCTCTCTCTCTCTTTCTCTCTCTCTCTCTCGCGAACCCCTTTGTCTCACTCGATCTCGTTCACCACTCCGCCCTACAGCAATAAATCAAGCAGCTTTCCTACGCTACTCGATGAGGTATGTAGTCTCACTCTCTCTCTCTCTCTCTCTGGATCCATTTCCTTCACTTAAGAAAACCCACCCCTCTACGATCCTCAAATCTACGAAAACCCTTCTTCTGCCCTTAGATCTACGATAAAAACCCTTTGACCAAAATCTACCCCCAGATCTACCTCTCTTTGAACCAGATCTACGCCCTTCCGTCCCTCTCTGACCCAATGAAAACCCTTCTTCCGCCCAGATCTAAGACCGCAATCTCCCTTCGGCCCAGCTACACTCTTGTCCCATCACCTCCGTCGTTTAAAACCTGAAGTCTACTGGAGCTGAAACTTTTAGCCGAAGTATTCTGCCTCCCTCTGCCTATCCCTTCCAAATCCAGATAAAGAGTAAGATTACGATAGATCGACAACTAATATAAAATCTTTTGTTAAAATGAAAAATAAAAAACAAATATAAAAAATTTTTAAGGCGTTTCCCCTTCAATTACGCGCTATATTGGATTCCAAATGTAGTGACAAATTAACAAGAGACCCTAGAGTACGAGTTAATAAGTTAGTTCATAAAGATAAGATTCGTTTGATCACTTAGAAAATAGAATTTTTGACTGACAAGTTAGAAAAGATAGGAAAAATAATGAATATATGAAAAATTGATACTATGTATCTCTAAGAAACTAAATAGGTGGGAGAGAATGATAAAATAGTAGAGACTGATGATTATAAGTTTTGATACACAAATAAGGATAGAAATAAAAATGATGTAGAAATAATTATACATAAAAACCTACAAGAAGATGTAGTAGAGATCCGGAGGAAGAGAGATAGGATCATGTTAGTCAAGTTAGTTAATGGTGAAAATATAATTAATATAGTCAGTGTGTATACGTGCTAAATAAATATAGATGCAACTAATAAAAAACAATTTTGGGAAGATTTATATAAATTTATATAACCCATACTTAGTTGAGAAAAATTATGTATTGGAGAAGACTTAAATAGAGATATAGGAGAGAATAATGAGGGATTCGATACTATACATAGAAAAATTGGTTTCGATAGTAGAAATGAAGTGAGAAATACCATTTTAGAATTTACTATAGTATTCGATATAGTACTCATAAATATTTTCTTCAAGAAAAAAGAGTCGTACATAGTTACATATAAAAATGAATCGAATGCAAATCAAATAAATTTATTTCATATCAGAAGGGATGATAGAATAATTTATAAAGATTGCAAAATTATACTGGGGGAGAGTACAATAATTCAACATAGATTTTTAGTTTTAGATATACATGTGCATAAAAGATAAAAGAAATATCGTCCATTTGTAGACCAAAAAATTAAGTAGTGGAATTCGAAAGGAGAAAAGATGACGACTTTTAGAGACAAATTAAGTCAAGTAGCAAATTGATTTGCTAATTATGATTCAGAAACAATGTGAAAAGAAATATTTAATAATATTAAGAGTATAGATATGGAGATTCTTGACGTATTTAAGGGTCAGACCCTAGTAGGTAAGAAGTCATGGTGGTGGAATGAGAAAATACTAATGACTATCCGAATCAAATGAAAGTATTATAGGAAGCTTAAAAGTAATAGTAGTAGTAGCGATACATATAAAAAGTAAGAATTTGAATAGATGCTGTAGATATCTCAGGTGGCGCATATAGGCCCTGAAATATTTTTGAAAGTCTGATTCTTGTTTGTGTAATTGTGATGAAAAGTAAATTCATTTGATACTATATCAAATGATTATAAGATACGATGAATGATACTATATCTCAATAGAAAATCTAAATATTTAGAGATATTCTTGTAAGCTTTTTTACAAAATGAAATCTGATTTCATACTAAAATAAATGACTCACCAGCCCAAGAAAGAATTTGCAACTGCAAAATCCAAACAAGCAATCCTACACAGGGACACCTCGTCTAAGTTACTTTTTGGATTTTTCAATTGGGTTAATACATGTGATGTCATTGCCTACGAATGTGTCTTCCATGGCTTGTGCCAACGGTTCATATGGGTCTGAAACTTTTTGTGCTTCACGCTGTAAAAAGGAACAACACGACATAACAAGGAGAGCTTGACCTAGCTAAGGGCACGTAGGTTCCAAGAGGCCCCATGTCATCCTTAGCCAAAATGGCAGTGGTTTTAAAATCGAAATGAATCGACCTATTTATTGATTCATTAGTTTGATCAGATCGTTTTACGAATCAAAAGATATAATCATGATATCGTATATAATTTACATATTATATATTTTAAAATAAAATAAAATCAATATATCTTTATAAAAAATAAATTTATTTTATCAACACATGAATATAAAAAAATGAGTAATCGATTACGTTTATTAAATTTTTATCTCAACTTATTTATTGTAATAATTTTATCAAAAAATTTTAAATTTAGATAATAATATCAAAATATTATTCTAATTTTTTAAAATAAATAAGTAAAAATAATGATTATAAATTTTAATTTAACAATCCAAAACTGATATAATAATATAAATTCATATTTTGAAATTCAAAATTATGATAAATTATAATTTAATTTAATTCAAAAATATTATTTCGTTATTTATAGTTTTTAATTTTTGATTTTTATTTTAAATTAAAAATTGAAACATTTTTTATGAGTATGAGTAAAATATTTAGAGTATAGAGAAATTTTAAAATAAAAAATAAAATGATATTATCATAAAATTATAAATAAATATAAATTATAATATAATCAAACAAATATATATTATCATTACCTTCTCATATTCATATTCAAATTCAAGTAATTGAAAAAGTTTTACAAATTTTTTATATTAAAAAATTTGTTAGATAGGTCGATTTAATTCGGTTTATTTGAATCAATCACGGATTTAATTAGTCTTGATTAATTTTTAAAAAATTTAATTTTATAATAAAAATCAGATCGATTATTGATTTAATTTTTGATTTTATTAATCGGACCGATCAAACCGATCGAATTTTCAAAACACTACAAAATTGGAGATCAGAAGAAATCCATGGAGTTCAATGACATGTGTCATGACCTTGATGGGTAGTGAGAACAAAGGCACATAGTTACAGGTGGGCTAGCTCACAGGGGCATGAATGAATCAAATTATGAGGGTAATAATAATATTTTATATTATTTATTATTTTTTCACTTCCCCCTTTCTTCACCCAAATCCCACCGAAATATTAACCGTCGATAAATATATATTTTTTAATATCTAATGTCTTTCACCTAAGCACCAGATTCTTCTAGCCGGATCAACCTAGATCGAAGAGTGATTTATTTTATTTTATTTTATTTTTGATCTTTGAGGGTGCAAGAAAAATTCCAAGAATGATGCTCGGCAAGCAACAACCACACAGAACAAACAAAGACCGGTTAAAAGAAATTTTCGAAATGGCTCCGATGACGTATGAAAAAGATTTAAATATGGATTTCATACTAAATTAAAGCATAGGAAGCAATATAAGAATATACCCCTAATAATTCAATATTTTAATTAAAATATTATAGTAAATTAAATTTATATAGAAAATCTATTATTAAAAATATGAAAATAAATATTATAAATATCGAAATAAAAAAGAAAAATATTTTAAAAATTTGATACAGAATATTTTCTAAGTATTCTCAAAACATATAATATTTTCTAATATCTATTCAAATTCAATGTAATTTATTGGGAATCTCTTGATTTTGAAATTGATGATAGATATATATTGATGTGGTTGAAAATTTATTTTCGTAACCCTAAAGAGCAATATTTTTCAAAATGGACAAGAAATCTTTTTGAAGGCACGTACGGGTGTGTGAGTGATTGTCTTGTGTTCTTACTATAACCCATATTAAAGAGCAGCTTTTTCTAGAACAGACAGAAAATCTTTTGGAAGCACGTGCAAGCGTGTGAGTGGTTGTTTTGAGATCTAATTGTAGCCCGTATTGAAGAGTAACTTTTCCAGAATGGGCTATGGGTCCTCTCAAGGCGCATACGAGTGTGTAAGTGGTTGTCTTGAGCTCTAACCTTAACCAATATTGAACAACAACTTTTCCAAAATAGACCAACGGTCTTCTGGAGGCATATACAGGTATGTGAGTAGTTGTCTTAAACTCTGATTGTAACCTATATTGAATAGTGGTTTTTTCCATAATAGATCAGAGATCTTTTGGAGGAACGTGTGGGTACATGAGTGATTGTCTTGAAATGTGACTGTAAACCATATTAAAGAGCAGTTTTTTCCAATAACGGACTGGAGGCCTTCTAGAGGCGTGTGCGAGCATGGCCATTGTCTTGAACTCTAATTGTAACCTATATTTAAGGGTAGTTTTTTCCTGAATGGACCAGGGGCCTTATTAAGGCACGTGTGGACACGTGAGTAATTGTCTTGAGATTTGACTGTTCCCATGTTGAAGAGGAACTTTTTACAGAACGAACTAGTGGGCTTTTGGAAGCATGTGCAAGTACGTAAATGGTTATATTGAGTTTTGACTGTACTCATATTGAAGAGATGTCTTTTCTAGAATGGATCAGGGGTCTTCTGAAGGTGTGTGTGGAGCATCAGTGGTTGTCTTGAACTCGGATCGAAATCCATATTAAAAAGTGGCTTTTTCTTGATTGGATGAAAGATCTTCTAGAAGAGTGTGCAGGGCCCTAAGTGGTTGTCTTGAGCTCTGACTATAACGCATATTGAAAAACACCTTTTTCCCATAATGAACTAGGGGTCTTCAGAGGCGCATGTGGGCTCATAAGTGATTGTCTTGAACTCTAACTATAACCCATATAAAAGGGCAACTTTTTCCAGAATGGACCAGGGGTTTTCTTGTGGCACGTGTAGACATGTGAGTAGTTGTCTTGAACTCTAACTATAACCCACATGAAAGAGTAGCTTTTTCCAGAATGGATCATGGATCTTTTGGAGGCGCGTACAAGCATGTGACTTGTTTTCTTAAGCTTTGACTATAACCTATGTTGAAGAGTAGCTTTTTTCGATACGAACCGAGGATTTTCAAGAGACGCGTGCAGGTGCATGAGTGGATGTCTTGACCTCTGACTATAACCCATATTGAATAGTAGCTTCTTCCCAAATAGACTAAGGGTCTTCTGGAGGCATGTGCAAGTGAGTGGATTTCTTAAGTTCTGACTATAACCGATATTGAAGAGTAACTTTTTTCAGAACGAATCAGTGATTTTCTGAAGGTGCATGCAGACGTGTAAATGGTTGTTTCCAACTATGACTGTAACTTATATTGTAGAGTAACTTTTTTGGGAATGGACAAAAGGTCTTCTAGAGGCACATGCGGGCACGAGTGGTTGTCTTAGCTAGGCACGTGAGTGGTTGTCTTAGCTCTTACTGTAACCTATATTGAAGAGCAATTTTTTTGGAAAATGATCGAGGGTCTTCTAGAGATTCGTGTGGATATGTGACTAGTTGTCCTAAACACTAACTGTAACCCATATTGAAGAGTCGTAGGTTTTTTTTTTTTTAAATAAAGAATGGAATAGGGGTTTTTTTATAGTGTACACGGGCGCGTGAATAGTTGTCTTGAACTTTGATTGTAACCCCTATTAAAGAGCAGCTTTTTTGGGACCTTTGATTTTCTGGAGGAGCATGCGGGCACATGAGTTGTTGTTTCGAATTCTGATTGCAACCCATATTGAAGAAAAACCTTTTCTTAGAATGGATTAGGGGTCTTCTTGAGGTCCATGCAGGTAAGTGAGTGGTTGTCTTGAACGTTGACTATAACACATATTGAAGAGCAATTTTTTCTAGAATAGATTAGAGGTCTTTTGGAGACGCATGCAGGCATGTAAATGGTTGTCTTGAATTCTGACTGTAAACTATATTGATGATCAGTTTTTTCGAGAATGGATGAGGGGTCTTCTAGTGGTCCGTGCAGATGTGTAAGTGGTTTTCTTGAACTCTAATTGGAACCCATATTGAAGAGCAACTATTTCCCTAATGAAGTAAGTGAGCTGTTGTTTTCAGCTCTTGCTATAACTCATATCGAAGAGAAGCTTTTTCCAGAATGGATCAAGTGTCTTCTAGAGGTGCTATTGACGCATGAGTGGTTGTTTTAAACCCTGACTATAACTTATATTGAAGACCAATTTTTTCCTAAAGTGGATTAAGGGTCTTCTTGGGGTGCATGCTAGTGCATGAGTAGCTGTTTTGAGTTTTGATTGTAACCTATAATGAAAGGTAACTTTTTTTAGAATGAACTAGAGATCTTTTGGAGATATGTGTGGGTACGTGAGTGGTTGTCTTTGAACTCTGATTGTTACCTGTGTTAAAGAGTAGCTTTTTCAAAAACTAACTAGGGTCTTCTGGAGGCATGTGTAGACACATGAGTGATTATCTTAAACTCTGACTTAACCTATATTGAAAAGTAGCTTTTTCTAGGACAGATCATGAGTATTCTTAAGGTACATGTGGGCATGTGAGTGGTCATTTTTTGAACCCATTTTATAAATAGGGCCTTGATATCATGTTAAAAGAAATTTTTAGACATGTCTCAGATACCATATTAAAGAATAAGAAGCAATATAAGAATACAAATTCTAATTATTTATTGTTTCAATTAAAGTATAACAATTAGTTGGTTTTATATAAAAAAATTTATTATTACAAATTTATAAATAAATATTATAAATATAAAAATAAAAAAGTTAAATATTTTTAAATTAAATTAATAATTGATTTGAATTTGATATATTATATATTTTTTTAATTATTTTCAAATATATTAAATATTCATTAAACTAAACAAAACAAAAGATGGACACAAACTAGTCCAAAATAGGGGCTCGCACAAGAGCCAAGAAAAGCCTTCCTCTTGTATTGTGAAGGTATCATTCAAGCTTGACCTCCCCAATTGGAATTGGAACCACAAGTCGATGGTGTCAATTATTTAAACCTAGTAGTTTATGGTACCCTTTCTGGCATGGGCCAAGTGAATGGTGAATGGAGAATAATGTGTGTATTGGAAGTGGTTCTATCAGCTTGATTCTATAGATTCCTCTCCACTTACCACATAGGACCACTCTATGTTACACTCTTTTTTTTTTTAAATGAATTATTTACCACTAACCAATATTTAGCTTTTGTTCGATGATCTGTTAGGGTACTGTGGGCCCATTAAGAAGTTAGCTCTCCCAAATTCCATTTCTCCATTCCCATAGTTCGAACCTAAAATCTATGATTAAGAAAAGTGTAGTACTCTACTGTTACACCCACGAAAGTTTGGTTCTGTTTTATACTCACTACAAAATTAAAACGTTAAGGTGACGGTTAAAAACCGTATATATAACGCACAAAATCCGTCAGTAATACTTTCTCCAACGGATACACGTTCAGTTGGGCATACACCAGTCGGGATAGATATATCGTGACGCTTTGGGTTACCGTTGGAGTATGTCACGTATATATACGAAGGAAAGATAATGTTGGTAAAACTAGTGATGCATTATCAGTTACCATGTGTTATCAGATGGTATAAAATGTTGATGTTAGAAAAGTATTAGTAAAATTTATAATTTTATAGTCAGTTACCATGTGTTACCAGATGTTACTATTTTTATCATTGGCTATTATTGAGATAGTAAATGTTACAAAAGTTGACGGTTACCATTGAATTACAAAATTTTACAAAATATTGACGGTATAAAAGTATTAGTAAAATTAGTGATTTTATAATCACTTACCATGTGTTACCATGTGTTACGAGATATTAAAAAATATTACAAAATGTTGACACTAGAAAAGAGTGAGTAAAATTAGTGATTTTATCGTCAGTTATTATGTGTTACGAGATGTTACTACTTTTATCATCGGTGAGTGATAAAATGTTATAAAATGTTGACAGTATAAAATGTTAGTAAAATTAGTGGTTTTATCGTCAGTTACCATATGTTACGAGATGTTATTACTTTCATCGTCGGTTACCATTTGATTAGGAGAAGTTACTGATTTTATCATCGCTTGCCATGTGTTACTAGATGTTACTGCTTTCATTGTCGGTTACAATTGAGTTAGGAAATATTAGTGATTTATCATCGGTTACCATATGCTATAAGATGTTACTACTTTCATTGTTAGTTAGCATTGAGTTAGGAATTGTTAGTGATTTTATTATCGGTTACTATATATTATAAGATGTTACTACTTTCATCAACGGTTACCATGTGTTAATATCGGATACCACAATGTTATTACTTTTTATAGTTCGCAAGTAAATTACTATATTTTATCTATAAAAATTATAAAAATAATATAAACGTAATAATAATGATTGTATTAATATCCGAAAATTATTGATACATTTATTTATAATACAATGATGGATACATATAAGACAAAAAAAAAGATTGCATGTTCCTCAATTGCAAAAATGTCACAATGTTCACTTCGATCAAAATGTTACCATCACTTGAAGACACAATCCAGCATCAAAATTAAATAATTTTAAAATTAAGCCGATAACAATGACCAACTTTGTGATCAACTTTATGTACAATTCTCCGTCAATTTATTTATAGAAACCAAAATGAATATAATTACATGGTAGTGAAATGAATATAATTACATGACAATGTGAAAAATAGTTGTAAATGAAAATATTACCATTGGGATAAAGTGTGATGAAGTAGGTGATGATGATGATGATGGTTGACTTCTATATATACTTCCACCATCTAGTATTGGAGGAATCTAACAATACAACCCAATAGAATCCAACACAACTAAGTAACTTTTTTATATAAAAAAAATGTACAATTACCTTTTGACGAAACTTTACAAAGTCATTGTTCGTTAGTGTCTAAATATTTGTTATAGAGTATGCTTCAGTGTGAGGGCTTGAGTGAGAGTTTTGGCTAGGTCTGGAGGCTAAAAATATACTTGGCTTTGGGGAAGGAAAGATTTGGAGAGTTTTCGTTAAAAATATGTTTCGATGGGAATAAGACTGTAAATATGTTTTCTTGAGTTAGAAGGACTTTGAGAGTTTGGGATGAGAGTATTCCAGAAAATGAGGGAAGGATGAGAATGATTTATAATAAATTCAGTTCAACCATTTGAGCGCCATTTTTACAAACAAAATTTCAAAATCCGTTATATTTTCTCATTTTGCGCTTTTTTCACACTTTTTTAATTTTTTCACACTTTTACTCTTTACCCGCCTCTTTTTTTATTACACACTTTTGTTTTAGTGTCAGCTATAATACTCATCTAAATCTTTCAAATACCCAACCAAAATCTCAGAGTGACTCTTTATAAAAAAAAAAATGATTAACTTTTGATAAAATTTTGCAAAGAAATTTTGAATTGATAAAATGGAAAAAAATGGACTATGTGATGAATTTTTAATAAAATTAATATTATCAAAAATTTTAAATTGATGAATTTCTAATAAAATTAATATTATAAAAAATTTTGAATAAATTGAATTAGAAGCAAAATAAAAAATTATAAAATTAATATTGCTAAAAAATAATAATTTTTTAATTTTAAGATAATTTTTATTTATATATTTAATTTTTATTTGTTTATATGAAAGTGAGTTAAAAAAAAAAGTTAAAAAAAGAGTGTAGGAGGAAAAAAAAAACAGAGAATTAAAAAAAAGAATAAAGAAGAGTGATAAAAAAAAACTCAAAATATCTTCACATGGCTTCGTAAGGTATAGAGAGGCACCCGTGTGAGGCATGCTTGCATCTGTGAGGCTTGCACTTGCACCCGCGTGAGGCATGACTGCGCATGCGTGAGGAATTACTGCGCCCGTGAGGTTTGGACTTGCACCCGCTAACGTACCACAACTTATCACTACTTATCACTTACCACTACTTACTACTAACGTACCATAACTTACCACTAATTTATCACTAATTTATCATTACTTATCACTACTTATCATTAACTTACGAACATGTAATTATTAATGTTATATAAAATTATGTAATTATTAATATTATTTATCATGTAATATTATTTATGTATTTATTAATTTATGTTAAATTAATATTAATATTTATAATTTTATTGAATTGTCATGTGAATTTTATTATTTTATTTAATATTTAAAGAGTATAGTAAGAAAAGAGAGAGAAAGTGAAAAAAAATAACATTAAAAAAAGTTTATTTAAAAAAAAAAGAAAGCACATTTGCTTTCTTAAAAGAGGGCTGCCCCCGCGCTGCACAGGGGGCAACCCTCTTTACTTTTTTTTTGTCTTTTTTTTTTTTTTTATTTAAGGAAATGAAAATTATATTTTTTCTTTCATTTTTTTTTGCCATACATTTTTTTATATTTTTTCCTTAGTTAATTTGTTTTTTTTTTCTTTTGTTCTTTTATATTACTACTGCTATATATATATTATTACTAGTTATTATGTTTTTTTGTTATTTTTTTTTTTTAGAATATTAAAATATTAAAATACTAAAAAATAATTTTACAAAAAAAAATATTACAAAAAATTACAAAAATGAGATGAAAAATAATACCAAAAATTAATATTAGAAGAAAAATAAAAAATCATAAAATTAATATTACCAAAAAATAATAATTTTTTAATTTTAACATAATTTTTTATTTATATATTTAATTTTTTATTTTAAATTAATATGTCACAATAAAAATCGTGTCGTAAGAAACCAATAAGATGAATAGGTTTGTCTCAACTTAATTTAAACTTTAAATTATTTTCAAATTAAGTTTTTATCATCAAAATCTAGTTTTTGTGAGATGTTAAACGCTTTCATATCATACACTTATTACCACTTATCATCAATTGTTACCATACATTATATTACCACTTGTTACCATGCATTATAGTAGTATTACCACTTGTTATCATTTATTACCGTACATTATATTACCATTTGTTAATATTTGTTACCATACATTCTATTATCAATTATTACAATTTATTACCGTACATTATATTACCACTTGTTACCATTTGTTACCATACATTATATTACCACTTATTATAACTTATTACGTTATATTATATTACCACTTGTTACCATACATTATATTATCACTTATTACAACTTATTATCATGAATTACATTACTATTTATTACGACTCATTACATACATTATGGGCATATTACCATTTACAAAAAAAATATTACAAAAAATTACAAAAATGAGATGAAAAATAATACAAAAAATTAATATTAGAAGAAAAATAAAAAATCATAAAATTAATATTACCAAAAAATAATAATTTTTTAATTTTAAGATAATTTTTCATTTATATATTTAATTTTTTAGTTTAAATTAATATATCACAGTAAAAATCGTACCGAAAGAAACCAATTAGATGAATAAGTTTGCCTCAACTTAATTTAAACTTTAAATTATTTTTAAATTAAAATTTTAACATCAAAACTTAGTTTTTGTGAGTTGTTAAACGTCTTCATATCATACACTTATTACCACTTATCATCACTTGTTACCATACATTATATTACTACTTGTTACCATGTATTATAGTCGTATTACTACTTGTTACCACTTATTACCGTGCATTATATTACCATTTGTTACTATACATTCTATTACCACTTATTACAACTTATTACCGTACATTATATAACCACTTGTTACCATTTGTTACCATATATTATATTATCACTTATTATAATTTATTACCTTACAATATATTACAAATTGTTACCATTTGTTACACTATATTATATTATCACTTATTATAACTTATTATCATGAATTATATTACCATTTATTACGACTCATTACATACATTATGAGCATATTACTACTGGTTACTATTTGTTATTATCACTTATTACGATTTGTTAGTATACATTATAATTATCATTACAGCATATAAACATATGCACGTCATTTTCACAAACAAATTTTTACAAAATAAATTTTTAAAACCCTCACTTACTTACCCGTCAATTTTTTTACTATTCATCAGTCTTTTTTTACTATACATTCTTTTATTACCCGCTATTTTTTCATATTTTTGTTACTTATATTTTATTTAAGATTCACCCGCTCTTTTTATTATTATTCACTCGCCTTTTTTATTAGATATATTTTTTCATTACCCACTATTTTTTCATATTTTTGTCACTTACATTTTATTTGTAAGTTTCACCCGCATTTTTTTTTATTATTTACCTGCCTTTTTTATTATATATTTTTTTCATTACTCACTATTTTTATTATATATTTTCACATTTATAATGTAATTTATTTTAATTTATTGATTTTATAAAAACATTTTATTTTTTATTGTTATCAATTTTTATTTAATTTGTTAATTTATTAAATTAAAATAATATTATAGATATAAATTTTATATTTCAAATGTATTATTTATTTTATATATATTATTTAATTTTACAGTATTATCAAGAATTATAATTTTATTGATTTTATAAAAGTTTTTGAAAGAATATTAAAAATATATTAAAAATGATTGATTTAATATTCTTTTCTAATATTTTTAATGGCTTTTAAAATTTTATTTTATAGATATTTTTATATTTTAAAGAGCATTTTTTAATATTTTTATATTATATATGTTTTTAATAAAAATTTTTAATATTTGTTAATATTGAAAATTTTTTTGATATATTTTTTTATATTTTTATATTATATATATTTTTAATTTTGTGAAATCGATTTATATATTTTTAGATTGATCTGTTACCCCTACCTATAGTGCCACATTTACTGATGACAACTAATAACTATTCTATATTACCACTTGTTACCATACATTCTATTACCACTTATTATAATTTATTACCGTGTATTATATTACCATTTGTTACCATACATTATATTACCACTTATTATAACTTATTACCTTAAATTATATTACCATTTGTTACCATACATTATATTACCATTTATTACAACTTGTTATCATGAATTATATTACCATTTATTACGACTCATTATATACATTATAACTATATTACTACTAGTTATCATTTATTATTACCACTTATTACGGTTTGTTAGCATACATTATAACTATCATTACAGTATATGGACATGTATACGCTATTTTCACAAATAAATTTTTTACAAAACAAATTTTTAAAGCTCTCACTTATTTACCCGCTCATTTTTTTATTATTCACCCGCCTTTTTTTACTATACATTTTTTCATTACCCGCATTTTATTTAAGATTCACCCTTTTTTTTTATTATTCACTCGCCTTTTTTTATTAGATATATTTTTTCATTACTCGCTATTTTTTCATATTTTTGTCACTTACATTTTATTAGTAAAATTCACACCCGTTTTTTTTTATTATTCACCCGTGTTTTTTATTATATATTTTTTTATTACTCTCTATTTTTATTATATATTTTCACATTTATAATGTAATTTATTTTAATTTATTGATTTTATAAAAACATTTTATTTTTTATTGTTATCAATTTTTATTTAATTTATTAATTTATTAAATTAAAATGACATTATAGATATAAATTTTATATTTCAAATGTATTATTTATTTTATATACATTATTTAATTTTACAGTATTATCAAGAACCATAATTTTATTGATTTTATAAAATTTTTTGAAAGAATATTAAAAATATATTAAAAATGATTGATTTTATATTCTTTTTTAATATTTTTAATTGCTTTTAAAATTTTATTTTATAGATATTTTTATATTTTAAAGATCATTTTTTAATATTTTTATATTATAGATGTTTTTAATGAAAATTTTTAACAGTTGTGCTATCTTTACTAACGATTGCTAAATTTTTTCCAACGATCAATTTTATACCGTCAAAAAATATTGCTTTAATTTTGTAGTGATCGTGACTGTTTTCAAACAGTCACTAACACTCGGCTATATTTACTAACCACATATAATAAGCGTCAGAATTGAACATAAGTTTTAAAGACTGTACAATGAATAAGTTAGTATAGTTATACAACTTATGACCACGATATGGTTAACTAGATAGTAAATAAGAGTTAGTTAGAGACATTTTTCAAATCGTTTCTAAAACTTTGTCATATTTACTAACCACAAATAATAATCGTCAAATTTAAGTGAAACTTATGAAAACTATATATTTAAGTAGTGAGTCAAAATAGTCATATCGAGACTATTTTCAAACTGTTTCTAAAACTCTGACTTATTTACTAACCACAAAATATAAGCGTTTGAATTGAACATAGTTTTTAAATACTGTATAATAGATGAGTTAACATAAATATAGAATTTATGCAGACGGTATGGTTAGGTAGATAGTAAAACCGGTTATATACTGACTGTTTTCAAACTGTTCCTAAAATTTTTATATTTACTGACCGCAAATAATAACAGTGAAAATTTAACATCGCTTTTTATAAACGGTTGTCCAACCTTTACTGAAAATTGTTAAACTTTTCCTAACAAATAATATTATATCGTCGTAAAATATATACATTTCTTAACGGTTTCGTCCCAGGTGTTACTATATGCTATAAAAAACGGTCACTACATGTCAACGTCTATAAATGTTACCGTCACCTCAATGTTTTAATTTTGTAGTGACTCTTTTCACACACACGTCTTTGTGAATTGTGACTAAAAGTGGTTGGGATAAACAACTTATCTATCATATTCAGTGGTGGATCCAGAACCAAAGAGTAGTGGGGCAAAATATTTTTATGGATCAACATATTTTATTTTTAAACCAAAAACACAATTTTCTTTTGTAGGGGCAATTTTTTTTTTTTTTTAAGTGTGGAGGCTTTTTTTATGTGGAGGTAATTTTTTATTTAATATATAAAATTTAATAATTTTTTTAGTGGAGGCAATTGCCCCACACCCTTCAACATGACTCCGCCACTGATCATGTTCATACTATTTTTTGGTCCAAAGGTCCTCATCCTAAAATTATTCCTATCTTGTATAGGCCTTTCTTCCTCATTTCTAATATCATAATTGTAAAAGAATAGGATTGCAAGAAATTAATAGACATAATGTGTATTCAAGAACCGCAAAAAGTTAATAAACTAAATTTGTTTTAGTATGTCCTGACAAAAATGCTTCTAAAGATCTAAAAAATGAGTTAAAATGCAAGCTCCAACATGCTTGGACCAGAGTTCGAGCTCGACGAGTAGAATAAATGCAAAAATTTATTCATTTTTTGTCTTTGGTCCTTGTTGGGGGAGGGGGTTGCACAGTCTGACAAAGAAGGGGAAACCCTGGCCGAGCCCAAAGACCCCAACCTAAGACACAGGAAGAACTTGAGATGCAACTACAAACCATAAACACCAATATGGGCAAATCACAAAGAACAAATCTCCTATCTTCCAGAAAAGATAAATTTCCGTTCATTCAACCTTCCACAGATTCAAATTTTCTTTTCTATGTTACAATAATTATGACCAAAGCTGTACCCTAAGCTAAAACAACATATCGCACGTTTAGAGGTTTATGGTTGGGTGCAATGTAAATGTTTTTTTTTTTTTTTTTTTTAAATTATAATCAAGTAGAATTGAATTGAAAAAAAGAATAAAAATAAAAAAAACTATCTATTTTGTATATGCTTAGCTAATACAATGACTAAATATTGATACTAATTAAATAAAATTTTATGTTTAAATTTTATAAATATAAAAGAAAAAGTATCGAGAGATATTTATTTTTTAAAATTTAATTTAGTTTAAATTAAATTTAATTAAATTAAAATATTTATGGGATAGGGATAATTTATAAAAGATTTAAAGATGAGATGATTATATTACTTTTTTTTTATGTCAATCATCTTTTCTTTATATTTTAGTAAAAATTTTGTCTCAATCAATCAACTATTGAGTGAGGCCAAAATTATTGTACGAACAAGGAAACAGACAAAAGCAAGTCCTTATCTAGTTCACTTATATGGGGATACTTTTTGTGGCATTTGCATATGCCATTTCTTTGGGACACAATCAACAAGAAAGATGTTGCCCCACTTTATGAACGAAATTTCGTTACTCTCATCTTCATACACCACCATTTCCAGCTAAAGTGGCAGACCGGTGGGTAGTGTTTCACGTGTTGATTAGTCTCATCTGACAACCTAGTTATAGAGGATACCACAGTATCTTAAAAATAAGTTTTATTAATCAATTTTTTAAATTTAAATTTTAAAATAAAAAAAAATAAACATTCAAAAAATTTATTTCTTAATAAATCTAATGATTAAATCAAACTGAATTAATCAGAATCAATAAATTAATTACCAGATAGTTATATTACTCAAAATTTGATATTTTAGACACTTATTATAATATGTTAATAAGAATAATACTTTATGTCATAAAGTTTAAGTTTATTATTTTATTATATTTATGATCTTTTCTTCCTATATTATGGATGTGGTGAGTTTTGATGCAATGGGATGGGGTGAGTTTTGATGCAATGATAAAATTATTTTTTTTATGATTTTGAGATCATAAATTTGATACGTAAAAATAGTTTCTTTACAAAATATAAGAGAAAAGATACATACATATACGCTCATCTTTCCTCTATAACCAGACTAAACTAAGAAATATTTTATGTATCGGATAAGTTCTTCATGTATTACGGGCAAATATTAAGATGCAATGTATATTACTTGCTATCCGACCGATGTATATTAATTCCTTATATATCCCCCAGACATATTTCAAGAAATTTCAGCGACAAGAACCAGTAACTTTGGTACTTGAAACAATGAACGATTTTCTCCAATCTTATCCTAATAATTTACCTTCTCTGCTCTTAACAATCCTTATTCTTGTTCAACCAATTTTGGCCTCACCAAATTGCACATGCCAAGCCCAAAATCAAGAGAAAACCCAATCACAAGCACTCACATACAAACTTGTTGCAATGGCAACAATCTTGGTAGCTAGTGCCATGGGTGTTTGCCTTCCATTTTTAGTCCAAAACATACCAGCTTTACGCCCTGAAAATGGCATATACTTCCTAGTGAAGGCCTTTGCGGCCGGTGTTATCCTGGCCACTGGGTTAATCCACATCCTCCCTGACGCGTTCGACAGCCTGACGAGCCCCTGCATTGGCGGAAAAAGCCCCTGGGGAAACTTTCCTCTGACGGGTTTTGTGGCGATGATGGCAGCAATAGCAACTTTGATAATGGAGTCATTTGCCACAGGTTATAAGAGGAGGTCAGAGTTGAGAAAAGCTCAGCCTGTGAATGGTGATGAGGAAGAGATTATTGGTGAGTCCGAAAATTATTCTGGTCATGTTCACGGGTCGGGTTTGGTGGCGGGTCGGGCAGATTCTACTTCGGATCTTATTCGGCATAGGATTGTGTCCCAGGTAAAAAGTTGGTTCCAAGTATTGGGTTTTAGGATAGTTGGTTGTTGATGAATAGATAAGTCTCTCTCTCTCTCTCTCTCTCGCCGTCTCTCTCTCTCTCACTCTCTCAACTGCATTATTGAATAGAGGCGGCGGTGGGGAGATGAGGTAGAGTACAGAAAGTGGCATAATTAAAGGCTAGATGGACAAAATTCCAAGAGATTAATATGGGAGGTTTTTGTCAGTTTTATACAGTTGTTTGTTGTTTGTTGTTTGTAGTTTGTTTTTATCAGATGAAGAATCTTAATAAGTAAATATTTCAACTGGTGGTCCTCTTGATTTTTTGGTTCAATCATTGGGGAATCAACGGTGAATGTTGATCTCCCCATTTTTTTTTTTTTTCATCTTACTAATTTTTGAATCTTAATCTATTATTATAAGAGAGAAAAAGGAGGTACTATTTGTATTTTAGGTTGCCACCAGCTACCTACCTTTTTGTTTTTGTTTTTATCTTTCTCTCCTTTTTAATACTTAATTCCTAAAAACTTATTATATTCGGATTTGAAAGGAAAGTGAGAAATGATCAACATTGTTACCCTCTGGGGGTCCAATTGAACCCAATAGATGGTTTGATTTATATTTTCTAATCAACCAAGTTTGGATATCAAATAATTTTATTAGTTAGAAAGAGTTAAATCGTCTCTTTTTTATTATTTTAAGTTTCTTTTCATTATTTTTATTTTATTTTTAAGTGTTATCTTCTCTTTTTTGCTTTTAAAATTTAGTTTTATATTTTTTTTCCTCTTATATTTGTCTTTTGAATAGTCATCCAAAAAATGTAAGATTAAAACTCAGATTGATTTTGAATTTTAAATACTTGATGTTGTGTTCATATCATATAATTTGAAAATTTATGTTTAGTATTGAATTGAATTTTCGTTTATTGAATTAATATAAGCAAAAATGAAGTAATGTTTATGGAATTTGTAGGTTCTGGAGCTGGGAATTGTGGTTCATTCTGTAATAATAGGGATATCACTAGGTGCTTCTGAGAGCCCCAAAACAATAAAGCCTCTCGTAGCAGCTTTGAGTTTTCATCAATTTTTTGAGGGCATGGGACTTGGTGGCTGCATCTCTCAGGTACCCCTTACTAATGCTTTCATGAATTTTCCTATAAAACAAGATTAATAATATTTCTTCTTTTGAAAAAAATATATATATAATTTTATTAACAGACAAAAGCCAATAAATTTGAGAGGTTCGAGTTCGAAACCCTTAAGAAAAAGAGAACGATGTCAGTTGAGTTATAACTCATCGATTGATCTACTTATACACTATAGAATTTCTAGCTATAACTATTTTGTCATGAATAATGGGATTTTTTTTTTCTATTTTTCATGTGAAGAAATGCAAAAAAGAAAAGGAGTCTCACCGACTAAGTGCTTATTTGAGATTATTTTCCAAAAATGGTGCAGGCTAAATTCAAGCGTAGGGCTATAATAATAATGGTACTCTTCTTCTCACTGACAACACCCAGTGGGATAGCCATAGGCATTGGGATATCAAGGATATACAATGAGAGCAGCCCTACGGCACTCATAGTAGAAGGACTTCTGAATGCAGCTTCAGCTGGGATATTGATTTACATGGCCCTTGTTGATCTACTTGCAGCTGACTTCATGAACCCCAAATTGCAAGAAAATGTCAAGCTCCAACTTGGGGCAAATGTTACCCTTCTTCTGGGGGCTTGCTTTATGTCACTCCTCGCCAAATGGGGTGGTACCTAACTCCTCCCCCCAAAAAAAATCTATTGCAACTCTTAAGAGTCATATTAATTATAAGTGATTTCAAATAAGAAAATTTAGAACTTCTATTTGTAGTTTAATGGTGTTTGACTTTCTCCTCCCTCTCTGGCTGGCTCAAAGATTTAGTACCTAATTTGGAAAAGCTTAAATATATATATATTTTTATTTCCAATGTTTTATATTTATTTATTCCTTATGTTGTGCATAATATGTGGACCTAGATTGTGAGCAGAAAGTCAATGTCTAATTGTTTCAGTTGTCGGACATTCGTATTTCTTTGGGAACTGGACACTGATACTAAAATATCAAGTTCGAATCTTATGTATGGACAAAATATGTGTCAAGAGGATTTTATCCTTTATTTAAATCTAAATTAAATCAAATTTAGTCAAATGTAAAGTGATTACTCGATATCGGTGGTTTATATCAAAAATAAAGATCGTAAGTGGAAAAAAATAACCTAGCTAGAGAATAAATATGTGCTATTTTGCACCTTGTACCCAAATATATATCCCATAGCTTACTAGTTCCACGGTCAAAGAGGTGGGCAAAATCCACATTAATGAGAAAATAAAGGTATGAATGAAGAAGAAAAATACTCTAAATGCCCTAAACCGCAGGATTAGACTAGGAGCACAACCCCTATTACTAATTGGGACCAGCAATTGGGTCGGTTCGGCCCAAGCTTGGCTCATTTCAGGCTCGGGCCGACCTCAGGCCTTTTTTGTGTTCGTTTTAATTACGAACTAAGTCTAGACACCAGTAGATTCGGTCTGTTTATTTTTTATTTTTTAAATTAAAAATCAAATATTATGATATTTAGATCGTGATTTTAATAATTTTAATATATTACTTTTAATATAATTTTTAAATTTTTTATAATATTATTATTGTTAATTTTCATAATAGTGTATTAATTTTAACTTGAAATGGTGGTATTTGCTTTGTATTTTATTTTGCATGATTTATATATTTTTATTTTGTATTTATTATACTATAAAATGGGTTAAAAATTTAAAAAATGAAATTATATAACTAAAAAATAATAATAAAAAAATTATGTTTCGCGCCGGTTGGCCCGAAATGGGCCGAGGTCCTTCTAATTTCCGGGCCTAGTTCGAATCTTCATTTTTCGAATTTTTTTGAATCGGGCTCGGGTTTGGACCCATCAAAATTTAATCGAGCCGAGCTTGAATATCGCAAAATTCGGCTCAAAAAACTCGATTGTCACCCCTAAGCCTATTACATATTGTTGAGGTTTTTAATTAAATATTTCTAATTAAAAAAGTTATATCATTGTTATTTTAGTCGTTCGTTATTTTTCTTTTTCATCTAATTCTTTAAAATTGTTCAACTTCGCAAGTGAAAGAAAATATCGTCGTGCCGTCTATAAAGAGACAGTCTAATGATCACAATTTTCTTTTCCAATTCAATGATATCAAATTCAAATTTCAATGTAAAAAAAAAATTTATATCATTGTGCCCAAAAAAAAAAGAATGTATAAAAATATAGAAGATGTCGTCTAGAAAGCAAGCCATTTTGCGCATCGCCTTCTGGTTTAATCAGGTAATTAAATAGAAGCCGTCAGCTAAAATCACGATTTTGATCCTTTTGTAATCGATTTAAAGTCGTTCTTCAAATTAAAACTATTATTCTAAATAATTGTTTTTAAATGACAAATTGAAAAAGGAAATATCAAAAGTAACATTAATATGTCTAATAAAATTCTTTTGATTAGAAATAATTCTATTCTAAATCATAATAAGAATTATTCTGATTTTAACTTTATAATTTTTTTTTTTAATAATCAACCGATGTCCGAAGTCAAATCTGACTATTCTGTCATATTTTCAGAACCAATTTTGAAAAAATTCTTCCAACATAATTTTTTTTATTCTCAAATTTTAAATTCAAAATTTAATTAAAAAATTTATCACTTTTACATATTAGAATGATAGAAGAGAAGATTATGATCACTAAACTATTTTCTTAAGAACACGATAACTCTATAATTAGAAATAAATTATCAAGTAGCGGTTCTGAAATAAACTAACTAAAAGTACCAAGTTTTCTTAAAAGTTCGAAAATGGCAACTTGTTGACTAGTCTCTCTCCAAATCATTTGCAGGAGAGGGCAAGATTACATGTACCCAAATCATGAGTCCAAACAAAGGTACCAAAAAAATAGCAAAAATTAATAATCAAAGGAATGTCAAAACCTATTATTAGAAAAATAAAAGGGAAACTTTTGGGAAAATGAAGGTGCGATTCCTTTGTGTTTGAATGGAGTAGACAAAAAGCAATGAAGAATAAGGGAACAACAATCTTAGACCTCCCATGCAGTTTGTGCTTGTTAAGATTAAAGTTGTCAGGCTTATTGGGTGGATCCTAAAATGTGGCCATCAGTGGCATGCCATGGTTTTCTTTTGTATGCTATGCCCTCTCTCCTCCCTACATTTTCTGTGACCTATAAATTAACATGATAATATAATATGATATGAAATGTATATTTTTGCTTGTCAGCAAAGAAGGCAAAACTTGGGTCTGAAACATCATTTTTTTTTTTTAAGAAGTTTGAATTTGAGACGTTTAAGAGGAAGAAAACTGTATCAATTGAGCTATTTTTTCTTGGTATGTCTGAAACATTTATCACGTACAAGAGTTTTGAGTTATTTAAATAAATTTTTAGTATAAAAAGATGCAATCAAATAGAATTGAATCTGAAAAGAAGAATGAAAATAGGAAAACTCTACCGTTTGAGTTGTCCCTGAAAGATATTATTTAAATAAATATTTAAATCAAAACTCTTTGACGATAATTAAAATATTTATAAGTATTTATACTATTGATAAACGATGGGATGATTTAACTTGTTTTTATTTTATTTTAACTATATTTTTTTTACTTAAGATAATTCTTTTAAAAAATATTAAATTTTGTAAGTAAAAAAGTAAAATCTTTATAAAAATAAAAAATAAAGATAAAAGTATCATTATATCAATACTTTTTTGCATAAAAAAATTCTTCTAATCTCAAACAAATCTAACACCAAATTTTCTAATTAATGACTTGGACAGGTCATATCAAATAATGAAGAAAACAAAATAAAAGAGTATAATTCAAAAAATTAAATTCAATGCACGTGAGTTTTAATCAGCATGCTTTACCAAGCCCTTATACAGAGTAATAAGTTCTCCATCTAAGACTTTTGGTTTTAAAAAATTTATATATATATAAGTTCAAAAATTATAACTACAAATATATATTACATTTCACTTTTATATAAATTTTTGACTTTATGGTTACCGTTCATCATTTTATGGAAAATAATGGAACTTATTAAGACTAAACTTTATTTGCATGTAAACCGTCTATTATTTCTCTCTCTAAGAAACACCATTCTAGATATAAATATATATATATATATATATATATATATATATATATTTATATTTATATTAATTTTGCTTTGGTAATGATTAAATTTATAAAGTAAATTGAAGTTTAGAAGAGGATCACTCTTGATTTTGATTAGTTTGATCAACAGCTTTGTGGATTCCATTGTTCTCTACTCTATTCTTCCGATAGGTGCAGCTCAGTCTTTTTAATTTAATTTAATTTATTTTTTTGTGAAGAGCAAAGAAAAGGAAAAACAAACAGACTCACACGCGCCTAGTCCGGGGGGTAAACCCATCCCTCATTCTCTCAGTACGCTCTTTATCTTCACAAATCAGATGGAGCATGGACGTCGGCAGATCCCTCAACTCTATTACCCTCTCTTTCCGGGATTGCCCCAAGCTAAATAATCAGCACATACATTGACTTCCCTAAAAGCATGCTTCACTCGGCTAACATTCAAGTGCTCCATTAGACTTCTACAGTCCTGGAGGATGTAGCTTAATGGGTGATCCTTTGGAGTGTTGCCTTTCAAAAGCTTGGTTAGAACAGCTGAGTAGACTTACACTTCCAGTTCGCTAAACCTCTTCCTTTTGGCCAACTAAAGCACCTCTCTAAGGCCTTAAATCTCAGCCATGAGCACCTGACCTTTGCCAATGTGGGACACATAGCTAGCCACCCATTTACCTGTACTATCTCTTATGATTCCTCCAGCATTAGCTTGACCTGTGCTAGGAGAGACCACACCATTTGCGTTCAACTTCCACCACCCATCTTGCGGAGGATTCCACAACTTTTAACTTACCCTGGTTTTCTCATAGTTCTTCTCCCTCCACATCATAACCAAATGAATCTTTTTGCCATCTTTAGAACTTCCCTTTAGAAAATTTCTGTTAACCTTATCAAGCTTATTACAAACATCCCTTAAGATCCATGTGGTTTGCATGGTTTAGCTAGAAATAACTATAGTAACTGATTGAATTAAGGTAAAAATATCTGGGCTGTGTTGAGGAAAGCAATTACCTCGTATGGGTGGTAACTGCGGATAGGTGGAAAAGATTTTGAGTTAAGCAAATGTTAAACAGTTTTTGTATAAACTATTATTGAAATTTTGCATTTTAATTTTTTTATTTTTGAATAATATTAAAATTCTCACAGGTTTTATAAATTCTACGGGGAGTGGGGATAGGGGATCAGGTTAGCCCCTTGAGTGGAGTAATGGGAAATTCTACTCATAAGAAGCGTGAGCATGGGGAGTGAGAAATCCTTGTGTCCCATTACCATTCGTAGGCTCTCTGTGTGAGTGTGCATATATGGTATGTCCTCCATTTTCTAAGCTAAAAATAGGCAAGATGTGTTTTAAAGTACAGAGGAAGTTGTCATTGTTTTGTGAAGTTTAAAAATAAATATTCATAGAGAGGTATTTATAGGAAATAAGTAATTTTCTATGCATAAATTCTAAATTAAAGTCATTTAAAGTAAAAATGGTGCAATGTACATTATAATAAAAATTTTAATTAGTAAAAGTTTCCTAATTCAATATTAAGGCTTATAAAATCGATCAAAATTCTACTACCTCTTGATGAAATCATCTTGATTACATGAATTTCCTAATAGTTTTAAATGTAGGAGTCTACTCATGTCTAAAGCTCTTGTTGGAGGTGGGTTTTGACTCTATAGATACCGGCTTCTTTCATTTCGAATGGGTGCTCCGAAGGATAATTTGAAACCTGTAAAAAATCATCGAAAGGTGCTCCAGTGGCGGAAACTCCGACGCTCAAGTTAAAAAATACGATTTTTGATAGAAATGAAACAAACTGAGCATGAGAGAGGGCTGAGAATGAGAGCCCTGTAACTTATGTGTCGAGTGTATGGTCTCAGAGAGCATACCTAGAATTGTAATGTAGGATGCTTTTATATGTTCCCCATCCATGAGTCGTGTGCACTCTGAACATTCCAACCCTAGTTTCCATGTGAATCTATCTTGAAATCTCAATACTCCTTAGTCAAATATTTTCAAAAAATTTAAAATCCTCATTGTTTAGGAAATTTACCGTACTACGGAGATTTGTTCCTTATCGATTAGATCTCAAAGATTTCATTTCTTATCTAGGAGATGTATTTTGTGACTGAATAGGAAATAAATGCTAATGCAGGTCTCAATTAGATATTACCTTTAGCTAGTGAAGGATAGCGATCAGGTTCCTAGTAAGGCTATCGGTCATCAAGAAGAGAGGGGCATCAACTCGAGGTCACCGAATGCCTCTACAAACTGACCGGATTGCCATCGTTAGGGATTAGCCAAGAGATCATTCTATGTTTGCCATTCGGGGAGATAAATCTCTTGTTGCTACCATGCTAGAGCATTCGCTAAGTCATGGGCCTTCTGGCTTTTAAGTGTTGCCTCTTTGGGCCTTTGAACCATATCCTATCATTTTCTCCCGACTCATGATATCATTTTGTAAAAAAGGCGTTATAAGTAATGATCACTCGTTAGAAAGATGCGAAACCTTTAATATAGTATGTGTCACATCAAACCTCATGAATCATCTTCAGCGCCCTTGATACCGTATGAAGTTAAAACAGACTGCATGAAGTGGCCTTTCTTCCTCAACCGTTTCATCTTTCGAGAGAGAGTTAATGCATTCTAGCCTTTGAATGGATAACCCCAAAATAAATGCTTTGTGGGAAGTTGGAGGGATTTAAGTCCTTCATTCATTGTGCATGATTGTTATTGAACTGTTTTATCTGCTCAAGATTTACGAAGATCTTTTCCCCTGCGACTATAAATAAAGCTTGCATGACTCTATGTTACCTTAGAGAAAACTTGTGTTTTCACGTCTGCAAGTCCTTTTTTGCTGAGGGTTGGCTTCTTTAAGAGATTCTGTGATGATGTGCCGTAGGTTACAAGATCTTGTAGTATAGAATGTTTTTGTCGATGCGAGACCTTGTCAAGAAGGGGACTGCTGATATGAGGTCTCGTCATGTCATTTGGTATTCGAATGTCGTGATGGACTCTGTCACAGTTCCCATTGGGGTTCTCAATTTTAGAGGGGAGTTTCAGATACACTCTTACTCTAGGTTGAGTTTGTTATTCGATTTGTGTTTTCTCGAGTTAGGCGACTAGAGGAGTCGGTAGGTGGTAATGAGCTATGCATGGCAGAGGGTTTAAATCCTGATGCATTCTCACAGTTTCTTCATAGCCATCTCATACCCTCCTTAACCTATTTTCTGTAGTGTGCTTGTCCAAGTTTGGCTGTGGACATTTTTGAAATTCTTTCTTCCATCTTTTCTTTTTACTATTTTTGTACTCTCCATTGTTGTCGATCACTCGCGATTCGACGACTTCTTTGTCCAAGAACAATTCCGCAGATGTTCTATGTATGTCTTTTCAATGTAATTTGATTCGACTCAGGGACTTGTAAATCATACAAGTTCATGTAACCTGATATGTATTCATTATATGGAAATAAAATGAGAGTTTTATTTTACTTACTTGCTGATTTTTATCTTTTGCCAAATTTCTATTGATAGAAACTGCGTGTCTGAGTGAATGAGGTGACTGATGAAATGATCGTATGATAGACTTACCAGAAATATGAAGGTTAATCACGAATATAAGTGCATTAGTAGATATAACCACCGCCTAAATCGGTAAATATTGACCATACTTGTCCAAGGAGATGTCCCCTTCTTTGTTCATTCAACTGACGAGATTGAGTATAGTCAATCAGAGATACATTCCTTATTGCTAGTGTGTTTTCAACGATACAACGCCCAATAAAAAATTTAACCGATAGGGCAGGGCATATCCCTCTGAGAGACATATATCTCGTTTCAGTAACTAGAAGCAAATTGATAAAATGGACCGTGTCTACCCACCTAGGAGTCATATCCCTTATTGATGACACGCTACGCTTGATATGAATCAACCAATAGGATGGACCATGTTTGCCCGTCTGGGAGTCTCTTTCCTTATTAATGATACGCTATGTTTGATAGGAATCAACTGATAGGATAAGTTATACCTGCCCGTCTGAGAGTCTCATCCCTTATTGACGACATGCTACGTTCGATAGGAAATAATCAATAGAAAATAATCGACTGGATAAACAAAAGGCAAAAGCATAGAAGCTTTACTTGGTAGGGGATTCTTCCGGCCAAGAGAGACGATAAGATTCACTAATAATAGATGCATAAGTTTTCTGAGTTCCAAATCCTGGGTACGGCCGAGCCGTTTAGATTGTTGAGATGATAAGTTCCAGATGGACTACGAAGCATATATAAAAGGGGCCTTCCTAGTGCAGCGCCAGTTTGCTCCCAGACAGAGGTTGACCAGTGGCCTCTACTTTTTTTAGGATTAGTTCGCCTAGTTTGAATGTTCTGTTTCTAACCCTTTGGTTGTAATATTGAGCCATATGTTGCTGGTATGTAACCATTCGAATAGATGCAGATTCCCTTAGTTCCGAGAGTAAGTCTAGTTATTCTCATAAGGCAATTTCATTTTGTGTTGTATTGTACTAATCCACCTGAAGTGAATGAATTTTTATCTCTACAGGTATGACAGCTTCACATCCATACGTCAGATTGAATGGTGTTTCACTGGTTGCCCTTTGAGGTGTAATGTGATGTGACTAAAGGATATTGTAGGGCTCTTTTGCCCATAGCCTCTTGGCATCGTCCAGTGTTGTCTTTAGCACTTGTAAGATCATTCTATTCGTTATTACAGCGAGTCTGTTGGTTTGTGGGTGGACAACTGATGAAAACCAGCATTGAATCTCCAATTTGCTGTAGAATTCTTGGAAACTCTTGTTATCAAACTATTTCCTATTGTCGGTGATGAAAATATAGGATATGCTAAATCTGGTGATGATGTGAGTCCATGAACGATTAGGCTTTAGCTACTGTTATTTGGGTCAATGGTTCGACCTCTACCACTTGGTGAAATAATCGATAACTACTATGAGGAATTTGCGCTATCCAGTAGCTGATGGAAATGGTCCGAGGATATCCAATCTCCACTGAGCGAATGGCCAAGGACTTACTATGTGATTGAGTTCAGTAGAAGGTAATCAAGGTACCGAAGAGAAATATTGACACTTGTCACACCTCTTGACATAATTGTCTGAGTCAGTTTTTATGGTAGGCTAGTAGTACCCTTGACATAGGGGTTTATGAACTAGATTCCGAGCTCCCAAGTGATTATCACATATCCCTTTATGGATCTCTCAAATGATATAATTTCATTCTTCGGGAGTTAGGCACCTCAGGAATGGTTGAGTGAAGGACTTTCGGTATAGGTTCTTATTGATGATCATGCTTCAAATAAGCTTTTATGGGATCTTTCTAGTTATGGAGCTGGTCCGTTGTAAGGACTCTTTCGGGTTCTTTGATGTTGGGGCGTGGTAGGCTCTCAATATAGACTGCTCGGTTAAAAACAACTAAGTCTGAACTAGCCAATTTAGAGAGAGTGTCAACTCTGCGTTCTCTGATCGAGAGATTTGTTGAATGTCAACTTTGTCTAACTTGTTCATCGTTTCACGTAACTTACTTAAATACTTGGCTATGATCGGGTTTTTAGTCTCATAGACTTCTTCGATTTGCTTGACAACTAGCTGGCTATTGGTGAACACTTAAATGCTTCGATCCCCCATGGTGATATGATTCAAAGTCCGTTAGCAAAGCCTCATACTCAAGTTGATTATTTATGGCCTTAAAGTCGAAACAAAATGCGTACTCCGCCTTAAAATCGTCTAGACCCATCAATATAAGCCCATCACCACTTCCTGAGGAGTTTGATGACCCATCTACGTGTAATGTCCAATCCAGTAGTGACCATTCTTCATGGTTACCGATAGGTTCATGCTTTGCTGGAACCGAAAAGGTGCATTCGAGAATGAAGTCTACTAGATTTTGGCCTTTGATCGCAAGTCTCGACTAGTACTGAATGTCGAATTCATCCAACTCTGCACTTCATTTGATGAGGCAGCTAGAAGTGTCCCTTTTTTGAAGGATTTGTTTCAATGACTGATCGATGAACACCACGATAGTGTGAGCCTAAAAGTATAGCCAAAGGCATCTGGCCGAAATGACTAAAGCATAAGCTATCTTTTTTATCAGTCGATAGTTGATTTTGGATTTTTTGAGTATTCAACTGATATAATAGACTGACTTCTGTACGATTGACTCCAGTCTCATAAGGACATAGCAAAGTGTCTGGTTAGAGATAGAGAGATATAGATATAGTTTCTCACCAGGGACAGGACGAGAAAGCAATAGAGGCAACATAAGGTATTCCTTAAGTTGCTCGAAAGCCGTTTGACACTTGGGCGTCCATGTAAACTTTTGGAATCTCTTTAGGACGTCAAATATGGGTTTGTATTTTTCCACCACCTTCAACATGAATCGGCTTAAGGCTAATATTCTGCCTACAAGGCATTGTACCTCCTTCAACATTTGTGGTGGTGACATGTCTAATATGGCCTGTATTTTTTTGGGATTCGCCTCAATTTTTCGGTTGGTGATTATAAAACCCAAGAATTTTCCAGATGAAATTCCAAAGGTGTACTTTGCTGAGTTTAACTGCATGTTATATCACTCCAGTGTCTGAAAAGTTTCTTCAAGATCGGCAACATGGGCTTCCGAACTGGTACTCTAGACAAGCATGTCGTCAACGTACGTCTCCACATTCTTGTTGAGCTGGTCTTTGAAGACCTTATTGACCAACCATTGGAAGGTTGCTCCTGCATTCTTCAAGCCAAATGGCATAACCTGATAGCAGTACATGCTAAATTCTATGATAAAACTCGTCTTTTCCTTATCTTTCAGTGTCATTCGTATTTGGTTATAACTAGAATATGCATCCATGAAATTCAGGAGTTGGTAGCCTAAGAAGTTGTCCACCTACTTATCGATGTTGAGAAACGGGTAGCTATATTTTGGACAAGCTTAATTGAGGTCGATGAAATCCACACACATTCTCAACTTACCATTGGCCTTTTTCATCAAGACCACGTTAACTAACCATTCGGGATACTTAAGTTCATGAATGAATCCAACCGCCAATAGTTCTGGACTTCTTCTTGTATAGCATGTTGACGTTCTAAGGCAAATACTCTTTTCTTCTATTTAATCGGTTTGTATCCGGTGTTAACGGTTAAACTATGGAGTATAACTAAATGGTGAATACCCGACATGTCTTCAGGAGACCAGGCGAAAACTTTCGAATGTCGATAGAGGCAATCAATAATCCCTTTTCATAGGTGTATTGGCAAGTTAGCTCTGACGCAAACAGTCTGACTAGGTTCATTAGTTAAGAGAATCTCGATTATTTCTTCTACAGGTTCATGCTTGGTCCCTCATTCAACATTGTCCCTGAATTTTAGGGTGTCGATTGGGAAGTTTTCTTGTCCACCTTCAACTGTAAGGAGAGCATAAGGATCAGGGTCGCTACGGAGAGTCACAATTCCCTTTGGCGTTCTGAACTTATTTTTCATGTATTTCGTACTAGGTAGTGCCTTCAGTTCATCCAGATTAGGACGACCAAAGATAGCGTTGTAAGGCGAAAATAACTTCACCACATAGAAGACGACTTTAACGGCTGCATGGTTGAGCGATGTCCCCAAGATTACAGTGAGTGGAATAACACCTTCTAGATAGATGCGCTTGTAAGAGAGTCCCTTGAGGGACCTGGTGGAAGGTTGAAGGTGAGATGAATTAAGACCCATTCGTCGGAAGGCGTCCCAAGTGAGGAGATCGCAATTTACTCCTTGATCAACAAGAACCTTCTTAACGACGTGAGATTCCACTCTGGTGGTGATAACTAAAGGATTGTTGTGATTAAGATCGACTCCAATTAGGTTATCATCATCGAAACCAATTATTGGCCTTTTTCTCTTGACGGCTGTCATGTTTGGAATAGCGACAAAAGGTGGGTGGTATGCTTGTCCAAAGAGTCATTCTATTTCCCACGAACGGTATCAATCTGTTGGAGCTTGATTTTGACTTCAAAGATACCCGTTCTTTTCAACTCGAATGGGTGCTCCAAAAGATGACTTGAAACCTACAAAACACTACTAGAGAGTGGTCCGGTTGGGGAGACTTCGACGCTCAAATCAGAAAGAGTGGTTTTCAATAGAAATAAAACTGACTGAGTAAGAGAGAGGGTTAAAAATGAGACTCTTATGGCTTATGTGTTGGGTGTATGGTCTCAGAGAGTGTACTTAGAATTGTAATGTAAGATACTTTTATATGTTCCCTATCCTTGAGTCGTGTGTATCCCGCGCATTTCAACCCTAGTTTTCCTGTGAAACTATCCTGAAATCTCGGGATTTCTTAGTAAAATATTCTCGAAAGATTTAGAGTACTCATCGTTTATGAAATTTACCATTCCAGGAAAATTTGTTTCTTAATGATTAGATTTTAAAAATTTTCTTCTTTATCTAGAAGATATATTTCGTGATTAAATATGAATAAATTGCTGGTGTAGGTCTCAATTAAATATTATCTTTAGTTGGTGAGGGATAGCGATCAGCTTTCTAGTAAGGCTATCGATCATCAAGAAGAGAGGGGCATCTGCTTGAGGTTATTGAATGCTTTTACAAACTGACCCCACCGTTAGAGATCAACCAAGAGATCATTCTATGTTTGCCCTTTGAAGAGATAAATCTCTTGTTACTACCATGCTAGAGTGTTCACTAAATCATGGACCTTCTAGCCTTTAAGTGTTACCCCTTTGAACCATATACCATTAACTCCCATTAATTCAATTCTTTCTGCAAATTATGATAGTTTTAGAATATATAATAAAATAATTAATAAGAATTAAATAATATTATTTTTTGGTTTATAAAAGTTATAAAAATTATAAAAATATTATTTTAACAAAATCCCTATTCCAAAATAATAATTTAAGAGTTGACGATGAAGTGAAAAGATGATTTGTTTGTCAGCATGCAAGTAAATGTCAGAGGAAACAGTCGCAGCCCAGTGTCCAAGCAATTTAAGGAAAAAGACAGTGCCATGCTTGAAATAAAACGCCTTTTAGTTTCACTTGAACAGCTAATTAATTTCATTTAATACATACCATGTCGCCATTCAACATGGGCGAGATTCTCCCTACCCCCTCCTACACTCATATCACACCTATTAAAACAGCTCTGACCAGCCACACCCAAACCAAAACACCCTCTCTCTCTCTCTCTCTCTCTCTCTCTCAGTGTTAAGCTTTAATATGAACAAGCTCACCATCTTTACTCTTCTCCTACTTCCGCTCCTGGTCGCTGGTGAATGCACATGTGACCCAGAAATGGAAGAAGGCGCAAATAAAGCCGAAGCTCTCAAATACAAATTGGCTGCATTTGCCTCAATTCTTATAGCAAGTGCAATTGGGGTGTCTCTACCAATATTGGGAAAATTTCTTCCTGCATTGAAACCCGAAAACAACATATTCTTCCTAATCAAAGCTTTTGCCGGAGGCGTAATTCTGGCCACCGGATTCATCCACATATTGCCGGATGCATTTGATCATTTAAGTAACCCTTGCCTTAGCAAAAATCCATGGCGGAGTTTCCCATTTGCTGGATTTATTGCCATGGTTTCTGCCATTGGGACTATGATTGTTGATTCATTGGCAACTGGGAATTATAAGAGAGTTCATTTTAGTGGCAAGCCTAGTGCTGTGAATGATCAGGAGCAAATGGTTGGGGATGCTGATCAGCATGAAGGTCACGTGCATGTTCATACTCATGCTACTCATGGCCATGCGCATGGATCCGCCATCATCATCGATGACGCATCTGGGTTGTCTGATCTCGATCGAAATCGCGTTATATCCCAGGTTTGATCCTCTTCATCTTCTTATCTATTCTACTGATGCTCTGAATTTTTCAATAATCAATTTTTTAATATATCACTATAAGATTTTGGTGTAAAGGAAATGTCACATTTTCTCACAAAAGCAGGTATTGGAGGTGGGGATATTGGTCCACTCGGTCATAATTGGGATATCATTAGGGGCATCAGAGTCCCCCAAAACAATAAAGCCACTGGTTGCAGCCTTGACTTTCCATCAGTTTTTTGAAGGCTTGGGTCTTGGGGGCTGCATCTCTCAGGTAAATTATATTATTGTTTCCAAAAATTACTATCCAATATCTATATCATGTCAAAAAAAAAAGGAAAATCATTTCTTTATGAATCCAAATGTCATATTAGTATTGAAAAAATCTATGTGGGATATCATTTGAGGCATCAAAGACCCAACTTTTGTTTCAAAAACTTGGATTCAATGATTTGATTTTTTTAATTCTCTATGTGGGTTTCTGTGCAGTCAAAATGCATTTACAGCAAAGAAACCCACTAGAAAAGTATTTACTCTTTTGTTCTTAAGGTATTTTACTGGGGTAAAACTTATAACGGAAAACAGGGGTCAGAGTTAATTTGTTACTTGGGTCTCACAATCTTGAAACAAATTAGTAAAATTTTTGAATATCGGAGGTCAAAAGAAGTAAATTTTCAAATATCGGTGGTCCAGTACAGAAAGGGCTAAAATTTATTTAATTTATGATAGTATTATTGAGGTATAATATAATTCATATTAAAATTTCATATAAATAATATTTTATATAGAATCGGCTTTATTTTGGTAATTTTTTTCCTTAAAACAAACATACAAACAATCGTTCATACCCTAAAACCATACAAAATTTATATGAAGATTTGGTTGAGAGGACAAGCTACAGTTTGAACGGTTTCAATGGCTTTTTCAAATTGACTTTTGTGGGGCAATTACAATACCATCTTTTTTTGTCAACTTTAAATGGACCTAGTTGGAGAGATTTTATTATGGTAATCATGCAACACTATTGAAGGGGACTTCTCTTTTTCCCCCCATGCATTATAGTGCTCTCCTTTTGCCTATCCTGTTTCCTAGTTACCTACGCCACAAAACCTTTTGTCAAGTCATAACATCCTTTGAACCTTACTTCTCCCTATAATGCTTTATGGCAAGTTCTATGGTGGTGGGAGTCCCCCAATTCTCCTCCTCTACCCCATCCATATGCCATATACTTCATGGATGCATACCAAAAGAAAATAATGGGTTTTATATTAGGTAGGTTTATCTTGAGAACAATGGGTAAAGACACTAGATTTCTTAATCAAATTTCGGATTCAAAATTTGGAAATAGAATAGACTATGCTAAGAGAACTGTCCTTAAAATGAGTCTGACAAATGCTCAAATTTGATTAGTTGGAGTATCACTCCAGATATCGTTTGGTATAGCACAAAAAAAAAAAGTAATTGAACTTTTTAAAATCATCAAAAGATTAAAATTTTAAATTGATTGGGGTGGTGATAAATTTTTGTGCAGGCAAAATTTGAGTCGCGAGCAATCACAATTATGGGCATTTTCTTCTCCCTTACAACCCCAATTGGAATTGCCATTGGCATAGGAATATCAACAGCGTACAATGAGAATAGCCCAACTGCACTGATTGTGGAAGGCATTTTCAATTCAGCTTCGGCAGGTATATTGATATATATGGCACTGGTCGACCTTCTTGCTGCTGATTTCATGAACCCAAGAATGCAGAGCAATTTAAGGCTTCAATTCGGTGCAAATTTCTCACTTCTTCTTGGATCAGGTTTCATGGCCCTCTTAGCTAAATGGGCCTAACAATGAAATTAACTTTGCAGATGAATTTTTATGTGTAAATCCCCCTAAATCTTTAATCCTTCTCTTGACACTTTGTGCACATGTCAAGTTGTGATCAAAGATTTGCAAGATTTAAGCTAACAAATTTGGGTCAAGTTAGTTTCCTGCCCGGCTATCAAGTACCTTCCTTCTTGGGATGCGTTTATGCATTGTTTGTATGTAGAATAGAACTCGCTTCGGAGCCATGAGATTTTCTCATGGCAGGCCACCATCTTTTATTAAAATTTTATTATTATTAAAATTGAGCTCCAATGCCCCTTTTACTTGATTATTCTATCAACTCCATCCTCATGTTCACTGCTGCCTCCAAACATGATAGCCAATTTCATGGCCGACTGTGCAGCTATCTTGCTTCTCTGAAAATCGGGCATCAACCTCAAGTTGTCCCGCATGTTGCCAATCTCAAACATCAACTGCTCCAAATCCTCCAATTCATTGCAGGTTTCCTCCTCCCTTTATATCAACTTGGCAACAGAGTTGTTGATGTCGAATGCTGCGACTCCAGTCAACCGTGGTTGGCTCCGTTTGATGCATCATTTTCTATAACTGCAGCGTTCTTGTAACCCTTCTCCCCGACATGCAGGGTTGCAGTTGAACCATCAGTGGCAGATACACATCCTCCAAATATGTCAACCAAAGGTTCTGCTGAACCTCCGGATAGGATTTCATAATCAGTATCATTTTGAGAGAGCTCATCGTTCATCATCCAAATGGACCATCCAAGATGTCTAATACTTGGGGTGTCTGGATCCATAGTCCTACTAATCTAGTTACTAATCCAGTTAGAACATTGTCGGGCCTATTTTAAAAGGATAACTCTTTCAATATAGTTTTTCCATTCTTAAGTTTTAGATCCAAAACAGATGATTAAAGGATTTAACACTCTTATCTATTAAATGGACTGTTTGTTTGTATTAGATGTCAAATCTGATTTATCTTCAAAGTTGTCCACACCTAGCAACCTCGTAAGGGGAGGGTAATCCTTGATAGTTCATCCAAATGACAATTATCGTACCCCAATTTCATCTGGGTTATGAAGTGATTGCCTAAGAAGCATCATTTGGTTTCACAAACTTAACATAAATAATATATATTTTGGAAGTAAATTAAAAGATGCAAGCCTACATTTAAAGAACTAAAAGTTGGACAATCATTTCCAGCATCTAGCTGGGAACTCGTGTTCATATTCAAAAATGGAGTCACACGTTCTGCTATTATGCCTGCAATTTGAAACTCGAAGACCCATGTATAAACCTTAAGCAATTTCACAAGTTATGGAGTTCAATATTGAATCATAAGCTCAAAAGCTGACCTTTCAAGAGAAGCTGAATCTTATCTCCCCTCCATATTGACCCAGAACTTCAAGAAGGCGCCTCTCCCCCAACAACATAGCTCAGCTGCCCATTGGCAAGTCCCACAACGACCCTCACCAAAAAGATAGGATTAAGGACACTACAAAAACTTTTACACTCACAACACTTAAGGACACTCAGGCCCAAAATATAAAAGCCTTGAGAATAAACCCAGGGATCAATTATGGCGTAGGAAGACCAAGGATTATGGTTTGTAGCCTCCTTTAGTGCTTGTGGACATATTTCTAACCTTCAATAACTAAGCAACTAGAAAGACACAGAAAGAACAATGAAAACAAGTGGGAATCAATCAATCTTTAAAAGGGAAAGTTAAGCACTCGAATAAAAGTAATTCTTTTATAAAATTAAATTAAATCACTTTTTATATTATTTTAATTTATTTCACCGTATCTTAATTTATATTGTATAATTCAAATAAGCATTTAGTTAATCTCCTTTAAAACATAAGTTTATTTCCATGTTATGGATGCATGCTTATGTGTGTGTTTATCTTGGAATCATGATTCTTATTAATAGTATCATAAAACTTTTATAATTTTTTGATATTTTCGTATTTATGTCGTGCCCATGCCAGTGTTCTCAATGAATTCATAACGACAACCATTCCTTTACCTATAGGGCCGTTTGTATGGAAAACGGATAATCCCCAACTTCTCTGTTCTATTAAAGAATCAATGTTTTGGTCATGTGTCATGGATGCTCTTATCCTGACAAAGTCCTAAAAAGAATTTTAATGTAAAAAGGAAAAAAATAGGAAGAATAAAAAAAAAAATTTATGGTTCTTAAAATCGGAAGAATAAAAAAAAATGGGGAGATTCCTCCGAAGATGAAGCTAAACGTCACCAGCTTATATGGATTTGGCTCTTGTGCAATCCTATTCGTCCAAATATCCATTTCCCAACCTTTTTTTTTTTTTTGGAAATTCGAATCAAATTTATAATACAGTGAAGTGAACATAAAGAAATACTAGAATTTTCCCTCTTTTTTTCCCCCTTATTTCTTCACAAAAAACCAAATTCTACAGCAACAGTGGGGTCCACTGGACTTGACAAATCTCGATTTGAGAGCCAAGTTAACCTTGTTCCCAAACGAGGAGCTAATACTTGTTGTAGCATGAACTTAAGAATGGAATATTCTGCATTGTGTTAGATCAATTATGATCAAAACATTGACATAATTTGAATCTGTAAAACCTCATAAAGCACCAAAAAGTTTAGGATTTCAAGAAACAAAAATTGCATCCGGGAATATCGTACAAGCACATATCACCAACTACAGGCATTTCGTGATCTTATAAACAAGCCATGTAGAAAACCAAAAGGTTCACCAGTTACAAACATACACACATAGAGATTAGGCCAAGGTTCACGATGTACATAATATTCACATAAAGGTTAGGCCATCAAAAAGGGAAGGTTAGGCCAAATTAAACTAGAGAGCAAAAAGGCAAAAACACCCCAAACAACTCTGGGGGCCCAATATGAGAAGCTTCAAAAGATTTGCTCCCTCACTTGCACAAGTTCCCTTTTCTTGATGATGTGCACTTGAATGAGGGATCCACCCACAAACTTTAGTACACAAGCATCGCCTACTTCGATACTGTTATGCCTAATGAAGGAAGACCAACCTGCAGAAAGAACACGTCGTTCCCTATAGGACTTAACTAGTTTCACTGTGTATGAAGCACCATCAGGGGTCCGAAGAACAAAGTTAGCTCTGTTCCTAAAGAAGGAGATGTATCGGTGGTAGAATGAGCTTGGGATAACCTGCATTATGTAATTACCAACACAAGAATGTTCAGAGCTTAAACATAATTTGGATAATGATAAACAACATGTATGGGCAACGACACTGAAACAAATGTTCGCTGTTCTTCTTAAGCATGCTTACAAGTTTGACGAGACTAACTTGGTGGGTAGCACAATGCCCTGAAAAGCTTCTACCTTACCTCATTGAGGTGCTGCAGGTACTTCTTCAAGAAGATTCAAATGAAATACTTATTACACACAAGCAAAAAGTACCATCGTAGAAATTGGACTATATCTGCTATAAACATTGTTCTTCAAAGCAAGTCATGCAGATCTGATTTAGTTATCCCTCTTTCAAGTTTGAGTACTCAACGGAATGCTCACCTAACAAAATTCTGTCTAATTCCGGAGATGCAAAGATCTCCCAGCAATACGTGACCACATCTAAATGATATGAGCCTCTTCATGCTCTAGTATAGTTTCCCATCAAATATTAAAATATGAACCAAGAAATTCAACACCAAGCAGAAAATTTGTAGGCATATGAGTAGTCAGAAAAACTACAAGGCACAGCACAAAAACTTACCAGAATTCTTGCACCGTGAATGTTGTACTTCTTTATATGATGGACCAAGATGGGAGTGTCAGTATCAAAAGCACTGCTAACTGACATCAAGTTGCTCGCTTTGTTGCCATTTGAATCTGATTCACTACTTGTCAATGGATGACCTGTAGTGACAGCTAATCCTTGCCCATCAGTTGCTTGCTTCTCCAGAAAATGATCCCCAGGGTGCAAACCTGGATCATGTGTAGGCTCATTATCATCCTCTACCCCGATCCCTGCTTCTGAATTTGAATCAAAGTTGAGAGCAAAATCTAATGCAAACTTATATTAAAGAGCTTCAGAGTCCAGCAGGCATATATCATAAAGGCAAGCACAGCATAATGAAAACCTCCGAGGACAAATTTTCAATCAGGAAAAATGATCAAGAAAGCTAAGCTCCAAAAAGTCAGGGAGAAAAATATTACATACAAAACATTAAGCTAACGAAGGAAAATATAAAGTTCGGTGCCCTATTTTGGCCAGTAAGAAAATACAACATTTACATAAGCACATCATTGAAGATAACATTTACATAAGCACATTATTGAAGAAGTTATGTTCTCACCAGGCTTGCCACTGAGATTGGCATCTCTTGTTTGAGAGAGGAGAGCAGAAGCAGAATATTTCTTCCTTCCGGCAACTCTTTCCTCTGATTCAGAATCATCGGATAGAATGATCACTTCACTGTTAACTGAGAATTGGACTGAACTTGCTTTCCTTTTGACACCCTTTGAAGTTGAAGGCCTAAATGATGATGCACTGTTGTCATTCACATTCTTCTCTGCCTTTTGGCCATCCAGCAAGTCACTCATTTTTTGACTGCATTCAGCATCAACTGCAGACTTTTTCTCACAAGCACTTTTGTCAAATATTTGAACATTAAATCTCATATGACCACGGTATTTGAACACAAAGAGATCACCAAATTCCGAGCTATTATCACAAACAAAAGTAGACCATCCGTTGCTGAACCACAAGGCATTGCCTTTTCTAATCAATTTGACCCGCCAAGTGTTCCCACTTGGAGCCCTTAAGGAAACAATTCCAGGTGCTTTCCCTTTCAAGTGCTTCACAAACGCTTTTGGGATTTCCTGTAATCAAACCAATTTAACAGCGCCCCCACATTTATACCCAGAAAAGGAATAACAAAAAAATAGCAAATTTAAGCCTAAATTACATAGGACGAACAATGAAATTGCAAAAACCCAGAAAAAAAATAATAAATCATCATAAACATGGTAACAAACTTGAAGTAGCAAAAGCCTAAAAAAAACACACACACACACACACAAAAAACACAAAAAAAAACGAGGACAATGAATATTATAGAAGATATTCAAAGTGAAGGGTAGAAAGAGTAAAATATACCAGAAGTTGGGAGTTGAGAAATGGCAGAAGAATCTTGAAAAAGTGAGGTCGTGATCTTTTTCGTTCTGGCTTCGGCATTTTTCATGCAAACACTCCACACCTTTGTGGAAGAACGAGGATGAGAAGGAGCAGAGGCAAAAGAAGAAATTAGAGGAAGCAGAGGAAGAAGACATAAGAAGGAAAAGATCTTCTGACACAATCTTTTCGAGTCCATTTTCTGCTTTCTCCGTCGCTGTCTTTGTCTTCCCCTTTCTTTTAGTATAGAATTATTTTATATCTCTTCCGATTTTTATGATACGCTATCGAAATATGACAAATAAAATTATTTATATAAAATCAAATCAAACTAATAAGAAAATTTTAATTTTCAATAGACTTAATTTTTTTAAATTATTAATATTCGATAATTATATTAAAATCGATTAAATCAATTAAATAGAATTAAATAAAAATAAAACTCTTTTAATATCTATATTTTATATATAAAATTAAAAATTAAAAATTTATTTAAAATAAATCAATACATTATTATCTAATCAATTAAACATTTATATGAAATATGAGTTTAATATAAATCGAATTTTTCATAACCATATTTACTATATATATATTTTATGTATCATTATAATTCGTATCGTAAAAAGTAAATTAGGCGACTATAGAAAGTCTTTTCATTTCCCACTTTATTCTTAATACCAACGGGTCCTATGCAATGCACGGGTATCGCTGCATTGAGAGATCATTTAGGTGATATTTGATTCATACCAGAAAATTAGAATAATCAAAGATATTAAAAATTAAAATCGAAATCAATTTCCTTATCGATTATTTATTTTAAATTTTAAAATAAATATAATTATCATTATTGATATTTGATTTATAGTATGAATCATATAATTATCAATTTTATTTTTAATAAAAAATATTTTTATATAAATAAAATAAATAATAAAAAAATTAATTATACATAAAATGATAATAAAAATCTAATTAAATTAAATACTAAAATTAATATACAAATAAAAATTTAATTAGGATAAAATTAAAGAAAATTAATTATTAGAATTAATTATATAAGTACTAAAAAAAAATTAAATACTAACAATAACACAATACAAGAGGGATCTAACAAGAGAGTGTTGGAATTAGATCCTTTGAATGTGAACTCTCTCTCTCTCTCTCTTTCTCACTCTCACTCTCACTCTCTCTCAATTGTTCTCCATTCTGCATTCCCAAAAAACTCGCAATAACACAATACAATTAAAAGTGCTGGATCTAAACAAAACCAAATGCCACCACCTCCATCCATTCTAGCCATTAGCCATCGTCCGCCGTTCGAACTTCATCCGTCTCCAACTAGTCTCCAACTAGTCGCTTTTTATCGCAGTTGTTTTTTTTGTTAAACGCATCAGATTCTTAGACACCATTGCCATTCAATTCACTATTTGCTTGCATCGCTTCCGTCTTCAATCGCCTTCACAGTTTTCATTCAGACGAAGACGAATGGACACCGTTGGCATTGAGGAGAAAGAGAGATGGGTTTGAGAGATGAAGGGCATGGGTTTGAGAGAGAGAGAGATGAAGGGCATTGAAGGGCATGAGTTTCACAAATGGGTTCAGTCGAAACTCATTCATTTACTTAGATTTCATAAAACTCATATATTTAATGTTTAATTCCTATTCCTTCATTTTCATTCTATTAATCCAAATAATTAATATAAATTTTTATTCCCAGAAACCATATTCTTTAACAAAACAAGCCCTTAAAAAAATTATTATACAACAATGCCAAACGTTACCGTATTGTTATAAATTGGGAAAACAAAATGTTTTTACATACCTCAAATAATTAGTCATTTAGTAACAATAGAGTAGTAAAGAGATTTGATTCAAATATGTTCTTTGAGATCGAAACCTAGTATTGAAACTTTCGTGAACATGAACAAAAGTAATAAAATAAAATACATCAAATAATTAATATAAAAGTAATAAAATAAAGTATGAACATTTTTAAAATACATTACCTATTGATTACTCCATTCTATCAATAGGTCATTAAGAATAATAAAATTAAATATGAAAATTTCAATATAAATATATTGATATTTTATTAACTACCCGATAAATATAAAACAACATAAATCATTTTTATTGAACATAACAAGAAAAATAAACAGTGCTATAAATTATTTATTAATAATAAGTTACACCACCAACTTGGTTGAATATTGTTTCTTGTTAAACAAAATTTTGAGTTCTATGAAAAAACAGATTTTGGGAGGGTTTATCCCATAAGAATCAAATACAACTCGAATTAAATTTAATTAAATTTAATATGATTGTCGATGATTTATATAAAAAATAATTTTCATTTTCAAAGGAAGAAATAGCCAATTATATTATTCAAAAAAGTACAAATTAAACTTTTAAGTGATCTATAAAGAGGCTTTTAACCGGTATAACTTGCAAAATATATAATTTACACATCAATGACATGGTCATATATTATTATTATTATTATTATTATTATTATTATTATTTTAGCCAACGAGCCTTAGATGGCACTATTCCCTCTCCCTTCTTAGAGGACTTGAGTTCGAGCCTCCGAATGTAACCAAAAAATATATATATATTATTTTTTTACACAAAATATTAGTTTTTATTCCGGTGCTTACGTTCATACGTTGTTTATTCAGAAAACAGATCAGGAGTGCACTCTTCTTCTTTTCTATGTCGATTACATGATTATCACGGTCAATGACACTAAGGGTATCTCAACTCTCAAAACCTTTTTCCACCAACAATTTGAGACAAAAGATCTAGATACTCTCAGTAACTTTTAAGGTCTTGAGATCTCATCTGATCGGTCTGGGTATTTATCATCACAAGAGAAATGTCATCGATCTCATCTCACATGCCAGCGTTAATGATACCAAGACAGCACCTCTCTTGAATCTAACACTGCCATTAATAGTACTGTTTTCGATATATTGACATTGATTGTCATTTTGTGCAATATCACATCTTTCAGGGCACTGTTCAGCTTACTCACATCTACTCTCAATCTAAAATTGCAAATATTTTTACCAATTTGCACTCATCTGGATGATTTCAGGATTTAATTTACAAACTCAACATCATTGACTCTACACCATCTTGAATTCGAGAAAAGATGTTAACATATACATCCACCTATGTGTCGACATTCATTATCATATCAATCATTGTTCCATGTATGTTATGTAGACATGTACACCACAATGTCACAATCACGTTAACAAACGTCGTGATATATCAATATGTCTATATTTAGTAAATTATTGCCATAATTTGATATTAGAATTTTTTCTTTATTCTACATGCACTAATTTATAAAAATACCTCATACAATGCATTAAACACAGAATTTTGTCTCTCGTTCTCCCTCCTTTTTTTTTCCCCCTTCTTATTTCTTCATGATCAACCAAATTCTACACCAAGAGTGGGGTCTACTGGACTTGACAAATCTCGACATGCATGGCACGAAGAGCCAAGTTAACCTTGTTCCCAAACAAGGAGCTGAGCTAACCCTTGTTGTGACTTGAACTTAAGAATAGAATGTTCTGCATCGTGTCAGGTCAAGCATGATCAAAATATTGATTTGAATCTATAAAACCTCATAAAGCACAAAAAAGTTAAGATTTTTAAGTAACAAAAATTGCGTGCCTGGAATATTGAAAAAGCACATATCACCAACTACAAGCATTTTGTGATCTACATAGCTACATTAAGATATAAACATCTTATAAACAAGCCATGTAGAAAACCATAAGGTTCACCAGCTACAAACATACACGTATAGAGATTAAGCCAAGGTTCACGAGGTACATAATATTCACGTAAATGTTAGGCCATCGAAAAGGGAAGGTTAGGCCAAATTAAGCTAGAGAGCAAAAAGGAAAAACACCCCATGCCCATTGTTAGGCAACAGCTCTGGGGGCCCAATATTAGGAGCTTCAAAAGATTTGCTCCCTCACTTGCTCAAGTTCCCTTTTCTTGATGATGTGCACTTGAATGAGGGATCCACCCACAAACTTTAGTACACAAGCATCACCTACTTCGATACTGTTATGCCTAATGAAGGAAGACCAACCTGCAGAAAGAACACGTCGTTCCCTATAGGACTTAACTAGTTTCACTGTGTATGAAGCACCATCAGGGGTCCGAAGAACAAAGTTAGCCCTGTTCCTAAAGAAGGAGATGTATCGGTGGTAGAATGAACTTGGGATAGCCTGCATTATGTAATTACCAATACAAGAATGTTCAGAGCTTCAACATAATTTGGATAATGATAAACAATATGTATGGGCAATGACACTGAAACAAATGTTCACTGTTCTTCTTAAGCATGCTTACAAGTTTGACCAGACTTACTTGGTGGGTAGCACAAGGCCCTGAAAAGCTTCTACCTTACCTCATTGAGGATCTGCAGGTACTTCTTCATGAAGATTCAAATGAACTACTTATTACAAACAAGCGAAAAGTACCATCGTAGAAATTGGACTATATCTGCTATAAACATTGTTCTTCAAAGCAAGTCACGCAGATCTGATCCAATTATCCCTCTTTCAAGTTTGAGTACACAACCGAATGCTCACCTAACAAAATTCTGTCTAATTCCGGAGATGCAAAGATCTCCCAGCAATACATGACCACATCTAAATGATATGAGCCTCTTCATGCTCTAGTATAGTTTCCCATCAAATATTAAAATATGAACCAAGAAATTCAACACCAAGCAGAAAATTTGTAGGCATATGAGTAGTCAGAAAAACTAGCAAGGCACAGCACAAAAACTTACCAGAATTCTTGTACCGTGAATGTTGTACTTCTTCATATGATGGACCAAGATGGGAGTGTCAGTATCAAGAGCCCTGCTAACTGACATCAAGTTGCTCGCTTTGTTGCCATCTGAATCTGATTCACTACTTGTCAATGGATGACCTTTAGTGACAGCTAATCCTTGCTCATCAGTTACTTGCTTCTCCAGAAAATGATTCCCAGGGTGCAAACCTGGATCATGTGTAGGCTCATTATCAACCTCTACCCCGATCCTTGCTTCTGAATTTCAATCAATGTTGAGAGCAAAATCTAATGCAAACTTATATTAAAGAGCTTCAGAATCCAGCAGGCATATATCATAAAGGCAAGCACAGCATAATGAAAACCTCCGAGGACAAATTTTCAATCAAGAAAAATGACCAAGAAAGCTAAACTCCAAAAAGTCAGGGAGAAAAATATTACATACAAAACATTAAGCTAACTTAGAAACATCTAAAGTTCGGTGCCTTATTTTGGCCAGTAAGAAAATAGCAACATTTGCATAAGCACATTATTGAAGAAGTTAAGTTCTCACCAGGCTTGCCACTGAGATTGGCATCTCTTGTTTGAGAGAGGAGGGCAGAAGCAGAACATTTCTTCCTTCCATCCACTCTTTCCTCTGACTCAGAATCATCGGATAGAATGATCACTTCACTGTTAACAGAGAATTGAACTGAACTTGCCTTCCTTTTGACACCCCTTGAAGTTGAAGGACTTAGTGATGATGCACTGTTGTCATTCACATTCTTCTCTGCCTTTTGGCCATCCAGCAAATCACTCTTTGAACTAGCTTTCCTTTTGACACCCTTTGAAGTTGAAGGCCTTGATGATGATGCATTGTTTTCATTCACATTCTTCCCTGCCTTTTGGCCATCCAGCAAGTCACTCATTTTTTGACTGCATTCAGCATCAACTGCTGACTTTTTCTCACAAGCACTTTTGTCAAATATTTGAACATTAAATCTCATATGACCACGGTATTTGAACACAAAAAGATCACCAAATTCCGAGCTATGATCACTAACAAAAGTAGACCATCCGTTGCTGAACCACAAGGCATTGCCTTTTCTAATCAATTTGACCCGCCAAGTGTTGCCACTTGGAGCCCTTAGGGAAACAATTCCAGGTACTTTCCCTTTCAAGTGCTTCACAAACGCTTTTGGGATTTCCTGCAATCAAACCAATTTAACAGCGCCACTACATTTATACCCAGAAAAGGAATAACAAAAAAATAGCAAATTTAAGCCTAAATTACATAGGACGAACAATGAAATTGCAAAAACCCAGAAAAAATAATAAATCATCATAAACATTGTAAAACTTGAAGTAGCAAAAGCCTTTAAAAAAAAAAGATACAAAACGAGGACAATGAATATTATATAAGATATTCAAAGTGAAGGGTAGAAAGAGTAAAATATACCAGAAGTTGGGAGTTGAGAAATGGCAGAAGAATCTTGAAAAAGTGAGGTCGTGATCTTTTTCGTTCTGGCTTCCGCATTTTTCATGCAAACACTCCACACCTCTGCGGAAGAAAGAGGATGAGAAGGAGCAGAGGCGAAAGAAGAAATAGGAGGAAGCAGAGGAAGAAGAAAGAAGGAGAACGAAAAGATCTTCTGACACACTCTTCTGGAGGGCATTTTTTGCCTTTTCCGTCGCGGTCTTTGTCGTCCCTTTTCCTTTAGTCTAGAATTATTTGATATCTCCTCCGAAAATTTAATGATTTCGTAATCTTTTTTATGATACGCGGAAACATGATAAATAAAATTATTTATATAAAATAAAATCATATTTGATGGCACGTGACCTATCGGCACTTGTATTCAAAGACCAAAGACCCGAATTACAAATTGTAGTAATAAGAGATTCATCTGTCCAAAGAGACGAGCAAAAACTGATCGTTTAATAAGTCCGCAATCAAAGCGAGTAATCGATCTTTAGAAGGGTTCGGTGGGATCGAACCAATGCTCCCCATTTTCTCTATCGATGAGTCTTTTAAAAAAATCGATCGTTTCGATTTTTACCCATAAAAAATAATATTGAATTGAATTTCATAATGATTTTTATTTTCAATCCTAATAGGAAACATATCTCCTTAATAATATAAAAAAAAACTCTTAGAATCTAAAAAAACTCTCTCATATTATCAAACTTCTTAAATGATAAAGATTTAGAATTTTATGAATATTTTAACTATCGAAATCTAAAATTTTCAAATCTATTCGTAAGAAAATTAGGGTTGCAATACCCCGAATATACACGACTCTAACGATATCCCATATAAAAACTTTTGCCACACCGAAATCTAGGTACGGTTTCTTAAATTCAACACTTGACACACAAATCAGAGGAAGACAATCTCTCTCTCTTGCTCTCAGTTTATTTTCTTTCTATCGAAAACCATTCTTTCTGATTTGAGCGTCGGAGTCTCCCTCGTCGGAGCACCCTCCGGTGGTTTTTTATAGGTTTCAAGTCATTTTCTTAGGCAACCGTTCGAGTCAAAAGGAATTAGAATCTGTTGAGTCAAAACTCACCTCCAACAGATTGACGTCATTCATGGGAAACCAGACTAATTCCCAATACTGCTCGGAATATGATAACAATTAAGAGAAAAAAGTCAGTTATTGGCTTCAACGATGACGATTTAACTAGAGTCGACCCTAATCGTAATGATTCATTGGTTATCACCGTCAAGATTGAATCTTATACTGTCAAAAGGATTCTCATTGATCAGAGAGCAGATGTGATCTCCTCATTTGGGATGCCTTCCAACAAATGGACTTCAACCCATCTCACCTTCAGTCTCCTATCGGGTCCCTAAAAGGACTTTCTAATGAATGCATTTACTCAGAAAAAAATTATCCCCCTCACTGTAACTCTGGGGACCCCATCTAACCATACAATTGCCAAAGTTATCTTTCATGTGATAAAACTATTTTCGTCATACAACATCATCCTCGGTCACTCAAGTCTAGACGAACTGGAGGTTTGCCCAGCACGAAACACATGAAAATAAAGTTTATAACACCAGAAGGAATTGCTACCGTTCGTTGCTACCCTGACCCTTACGTCCTCTTCGTGGCCGAAGGTGGACAATAGAACTTTTTGATCGAGACTCTGGAACTTAGAGGTGACATCGAACCAATGACAAAACCCGAGCCTATGGAAGAAGTGATCGAGATCCCTATCATCAATGATCCTAGCTAAATTGTTCGAATCGGAGTCGGCTTGCCAATTCCACTGTGAGATGCGATCATTGGTTGTCTACAATGGCACTTAAAAGTTTTCGCCTGGTCCCCCAAGGACATGTCAGGCATTCACCCATCAATTATAATCCATAAGCTGATCGTTAATGCCGATTACATGGTGGTCAAGCAAAAGAAGATGGTGTACGCTCTCGAACGCAAGTGTGCCATCTAAGAAGAGGTCAAAAAAGGGCTAATCACTGGATTCATCCGTGAAATCAAGTATCCAGAATGGTTAGCCAATATGGTCATGGTAAAGAAACCTAATGGCAAATGGAGGATGTGCATAGGCTTTACTGATTTTAACAAGGCATACCTGAAGGATAGTTACCCACTTCCTAATATCGACAAACTGGTGAACAACTCTTCAGGCCATCAACTCCTAAACTTCATGGACGCCTACTTTGATCATAATCAAATACAAATAGTACAGGAAGACGAATAAAAGATGAGTTTTATTACTGAATTCGACACATATTGCTACCGAGTCATGCCTTTCGGCTTGTAGAATGCTAGGGTGACTTTCCAATAGCTAGTCAATAAAGTCCTCGAGGACCAACTTGGTAGAAACGTAAAGGCATACGTTGATGACATGCTCGTCAAGAATACCAATGCGAAAACTCATGTTATCGATCTCGAAGAAACCTTTTAGACATTTGAACGTTATAACATGCGATAGAATCCGACCAAGTACACATTCGGAATTGCATTCAACAAATTCTTAGAGTTCATGATCATCAATCAAGGAATTGAGGCAAACTCTGAGAAGATATAAGCTATACTAGATATGTCACCGCCCCAGACGTTGAAGGAGGTGCAGCGCCTCACTAGCAGAATATCAACTCTAAGTCGATTTTTGTTAAAAGTTGGGAAGAAGTACAAATCCATCTTTGATGTCCTGAAAAGATCTTAGAGATACGTTAACAGGTCCTCAAATTCTTTAGGAAGTGGCACTGGGCTTATACTTATAGATTCGGACAATTTCAAAGTAGAGTATGCCATTCGCTTTGACTTCAGGGCTATCAATAATCAAGTAGAGTACGAAACCTTATTGACAGGACATTGAATTGCGGTGAACATGAGAGCCCAAAGCATTCGAATGTTTACCAATAGTCAACTAGTTGTCAAATCAAAGGGGTCTACAAGTATAAGCAAGCTGCCTGAGACCAAAGATCCGGTCATCACAAAATATTTAAGCAAGCTGCCTGAGACGATAAGCAAACTAGATAAAGTTGACATCCAACAAATCCCTCGTTTGGAGAACTCATGGGCCGACATGCTCTCTAAGCTGGCCAGCCGACACGCTCTCTAAGCTGGCGAGCTCAGATTCGGTCGCCTCTAACCAAACGGTCTACATTGAGAACTTACCATATCCCAACATCGACGAACCTGACAGGGTCCTCACCACAGATCAGTCCCCCAATTGGCAAGATCCCTTAAAAGCGTATCTAAAACACGATCGACTGCTAGATTCATCATTAGAGGTAGCCAAACTGAAACGAAAGGCAATCACTACGCAATCATTGATGGGAATGATAACGTGCAAATTGTTGAATTTATTATTGTTATCATAGTTTGAAATTAAATTGTTTGATACCCTAATGGTTATTCTTTTTGTTTTTATTTTTAGGAGATTGAATTTAAAATTTTGGAGCAAAATGGGCTTAATGAGGGAATTTTGGAGTTAAATGGACTCAAGACATTTTATTTGGCTTTGAAGAAGAAAAGTTTGAATCTTGATTTTAGCATTTTTAGGAGAGTTTTATTTTTTATTTTTTAGAAAATTGTTTGAATAGGAGTAAAAGTTTTATTTTTACCTATTTTGAAGAGTCTTTGTTTTGTTGGAGGAACTCTCACAAGGAATTAGTTTCCTAGACGGCAGCATAAATTTTGTTTCCAAAAGAAGGCAGGGCTGGTGGCTATTCACAGGGAACACTAGTTCTTTTTACAAAAAAATGGAAACTTCTCTCAAAAGCAAAAAAGGAATGGATGCTCATAATCTCAATATTACTAAAAATTCACACCACAATTCACAATTCCTAAGGAGTGCTTGGGCGGCTGCTCATTACTTATATATTAGCAAGGACATCACTATTCAGAGACATAACAAGGCCGGCGGCTACTGGTTGCTTCTTTCTCCAAGAACATTTTTTTTATTTTTATTTTCTTTTAAAGACTCACCACCATGAGTGATTAGTTTATTTTTTCTGATTCAAGAGAAATTTTCATTCGATTGTCTTCACTATAAGATTATGTACTTCATTTAAATTCTGGCCCTTTTATTTCAAGTATTCGTTGGTTCTTGATTTATTTATATGAAAAATTAGTATTAGTATTAGTTAATCTGACAATTTAATTCAATATTAATTTTTCTATTGTTATCCAGGATTTTAGTGATCCATAATTGTCATGAATGAATGGTATAAGTAGCAACTAGGTTATTTTGTTTATGGATCTTTTATCGATATTCATATTTAAGTTAGGGAATCGATGGAACAAAATTAAATAATTGCAGCTATCTCAATTATTTGTATTTTGGTTTAACTGTTTTCACAAATCTTAATGCTATCATTATATTGATATGGAACGCTATCGTATCCAGTCGATTAATGATAAGTTTCGATTTGATGTTGAGTTTGGTCGATTAAATTAGGAAAACGCAAGATTTATTACGACTATCCTAATAGATCTAAGATTAAATGCTTGGATTGCAAGAAAATATTTTTAACCTATAATTAGTGAAACAATTGAATGTGGTGAATCCTTGGATCAGAATTTTAGTAGATTGATTTGCTTTCAATATTTATTATTTTCATTGTTAATTTGTTTCTTATTTTTTTAATTGTTATTTTTAATTTAGAAATTTATTTAACAAAACCCTCATTTTTGTTTTTAACAGTTAACTAAGAAATTAAATCAATTTGGCTCCCTTGGGATTCGACCTGGTACCACTATTGCTATAAATTTATCGCATCGGGGAATCAGTATTAATTTTGAGATTTTTGATAACCCGACCAAAATTTTGACGCCGTTGTTGGGGAACTACACTAATTTCTTAGTTTGTGTTTTTTTTACTTGTTTATTGATTTTTGAAGAGAAAAAAAAATTGATGACAATTCATGAAAGAACTTTGAAGGAGTTAACTTCACTAATTTGGAAACAACAATTCTTGTGCATCGGGTATCGACTCATGGGGTAAGTCACTCAGCTCTTGAAAATCAAATTTTTGAACTAACTGCTTTGGTCTGTCAATTGGCTGTAGGGCAATCACAGGTAGTTATGATTTGTGGCATATGCTCAATTCCCGGACATCCTACGGATATGTGTCTAACATCGCAAGAAGAATTTTTTCAACAAGTAAATGCCGTAGGAGAATTTCCTACCCAACCTCAACATACATATGATCCTTATTTCAGCAATTATAATTTTGAATGGATTGATCATTCAAATTTGAATTATGAGAATCAAGGAGGACAACCAAGACATCTATCTCAATTTTTTAATAGACCATCACCAATACCTGAACAATCCTCTAATTTAGGTATGTCACTAGAAAATATTGTAAAAGCTCTCGCGACTAACACCCAACAATTTCAATAGGAAATGAGAGCCAACTTTCAAGAAACAAGAGCTAGCATTCAAGAAATGAGTGCGAGCTTACAAAACTTGGGAAATCAAATCATTCAGCTAGTCACTTCGGTTAGTAATTTGGAGGCTCAAATTTCAGAAAAATTATCTTCACAAACGGTAGTGAATCCCAAAGAAAACGTTAGTATGATAATGTTGAGAAGTGGGAAGAAACTTCAATCGATCTCTGCTCCATCTAAAAATGTGGATGAAGGGAAGGACGTGGACAAAGAAGATAAATGCATGCATGAAAATTCAATCAAGATAACATCTGAATCCTCTTTGTCTAACACTCTTAATGCGATTGTACAACTTTTTCCTAGTAGATTAGAGAATTCAGAAAAAGAAGTTAAAAAGTTAAGAGTTGATGAAATGGGTGAGAATATGTTTGATGTAATCAAAGGAATTTTACCCGAAAAATATATGGATCCAGATATGTTCATTCTACCTTGTGTTATTGGTAAGAAAAAAATTGAGCATGCCATACTAGATTTAGATGCACCTGTAAATATCATGTCTTATTCAATTTATAGTACTCTGAAATTAGGTCCCATAAAAGAAACATGAGTTGTTATTGAATTAGCTAACCATTCTTATGTTTACCTAGAGAAAAATTGTTGAAGATGTTTTGGTGCAGGTTAACGAACTAATTTTTCTGATTAATTTTTACATCTTGAAAATGGAAGAAGACACCATCATAGATTCATCTCCACTTCTATTAGGAAGACCATTTATGAAGATATCAAAGATTAAAATAGATGTGGACGAGCGTACTCTCTCCGTCGAGTTTGACGGCGAAATTGTTAAATTTATTGTTTTTGATCCCATAAAGTATCCAAATAAATGTCAATCAATTTGTTTTGCTGATATTGTTGATTAAATTATGCAGGAAATTTGTGAAGAAAAACGTGTTATCCATTTTGATTCGAGTGCAAAATTAAACATGGAAGGGAGGTTATATGAACCTCCCAAGTTGAAGTTGAAGCCTCTTTGAAAAAAAAAAAAAAACTTCGAGCATAAAGACGTTAAACAATTGCGCTTGTTGGGAGGCAACCCAATATTTTTTTTCTTGAATTTGTTTAGTTTGTTATTTAATTTCTCAATTAATTAGGAGTATTTGATTAGTGTCATTTGTTTCTTCTTTTAATTTTTGTAGGTGCTCGAGATGAAAAATTTTAAGAATTGCATCAAGCCAAGAGACACCAAAGCAATTGAAAAAAAAATGGACAGAAGCAGTTTTTGTGTTAAGAGATGATCACGTGGTTTTCACTAGTGAAATCAAAATTTTGGACAAAAGCATCCTGGCATTAAGGCATGATCACGTGGTTTAAGGAGAGGAATAAAAAATTTTTTTGGTAGAAACACTCTCTCTCTTCCATATGATCATGTGGTCTTAAGAATTCTCATATTCATCTTCACGGTTCAATCTTTTCAAAATCCTCCGCGACCTCACCATCACCATAGGGGAGTTTTCTCTCTTTTCTTTTTTTTGTTGTCCTATTTTTATATATTGCATTGAGTGATTTTTTTTAGACTTGCTGCGATTTTAAAATTATGCTATTTTTTTTTTGAGTTGAATGTTAGTTTATTTTCTCCTTTTTTTACCTTTTGCATACATTAAGGACAATTTAGAATTTAGGTGTGGGGGAGGATTTTATGTATCCATGTCATTTTTTCAATTTTTCTTGGAATTTCATACTCTTTTGATTTTTGTCTAAAAATAATTTTGAGTTAGTATACATTGTTGATTTGAGTTGAAATGCATGAATGAGACAAGTATGATTAGTTGTTTTTGGATAAAAATGTTTTAAGCATCCTATTGATTTTGATAATTGAATTAGATAAAAATATACAAGATTTGATACAAATTTAAACATTTGTGTGAGCTTTTGAGCCTTAAGAGCATATCATCATAATTGCTCTAACTTTTCTTCATGAGTGTTTATCAATCATAGTATGTTTATTCTAGAATTTGTTTTGTTATACATTTTGAAACCACATCCATGAGTTCATGCATTAATATAATGGAGGCAATTAGGTTTATATATTTTAGCTATCTTAAAGACATTCTCGTGTATATTAATCCCCTAGTGAACCAAATTGAGCATTTATCCCTTTTTTTTATAACCGCACAAATTTATACACAGCTTTCTTTTTGTGCTTAACCTTCTTTTTGGTCCTCATATCAAAGAAACATGTGTTTAGAGTTTGAATGGGTGGTTATTTGTAAAGGAAATTGGAGAATTTTATGTTGGGGAATGTTTTTAGAGATTTATTCATATGATTTGGAAAAATTTATGTATACACTCTTTATTCATCCTCGAGATTGTTTTTCAAAAAAGAAAAAAAAATTGAAAAAAAAAATTCCCAGAAAATTCAGATGAGGGAATTTGAAAAAAAAAACAAAAAAAAGAAAAAAACCTCAGAAATTTGGATCGAGGAATGAGATGATCTTGCTTGGGATATTTTTCTATGGGTTAACTGTACTTCATGTTATGGGATGGGTTTGATAGTAGGAATGTTTTGTAATCTTTAACATGTTTCTTTGGAATGCATTACATATCATATTTACCTTTTACTCTACCTTTACCCAAGCCAAGTTGCAACCCTTGCAAAGACCCCCAGATTTTTATTTTGAATTCATATAATTAGTGGTAGAGATTTGATAAATAAGCAAGATTATGGTAATACCATATTATGTTTTGATTTTGAGAGTATTGATAAATTTCCTAAACACTTTGAGTGCATAGAGTGATCTCCTTATGAGGGTATTGAATCTTGGTACATTGAATTCTAATGAGATCATTGAGTTTGATGGGATGTCTATGTTTACTTTTTGAGGTTATGAATCTATGATCACTTGTTTTCTGGATTGTTGTTTTGACTTAAATGCTTCAATGTGTGCTGCTTGAAATTGTTGAATGATGAAATGAAGAAGGTGAAGGAGTGAAAAGGAGAATAGTTGAGAGATATTGGTATAGTGAATGCTTGAAGACAAGCATTAGTTTAGTGTGGGGGAGTTTGATAACGTGTAAATTGTTGAATTTATTATTGTTATCATGGTTTGAAATTGAATTGTTTGATACCCTAATGGTTGTTTTTATTGGTTTTTATTTTTATGAGATTGAATTTGAAATTTTGGAGCAAAATGGGATTAATGATGGAATTTTGGAGTTAAATAAACTCAAGATATTATATTGGGTTTTGAAGAAGAAAAGCTTGAATCTTGTATTTTTAGGAGAGTTCTATTTTTTTTTTAGAAAATTGTTTAAATAGGAGTAAAAATATTTTTACCTATTTTGAAGAGTCTTTGTTTTGTTGGAAGAACTCTCACAAGGGAATTAGTTCCCTAGACGGCAACACAAATTTTGTTTCCAAAAGAAGGCAGGGCTGGCGGCTATTCACAGGGAACACTAGTTCTTTTTACAAAAAAATGGAAACTTCTCTCAAAAGCAAAAAAGTAATGGATGCTCATGATCTTAATATTCCTAAAAATTCACACCACAATTCACAATTCCTAAGAAGTGCTTGGGCGGCAGCTCATTAATTATATATTAGCAAGGACATCACTATTCACAAACACAACAAGGCCGGCGACTGCTGGTTGCTTCTTTCTCCAAGAATATTTTTTTCTTTTTATTTTCTTTTAAAAACTCACCACCATGAGTGGTTAGTTTATTTTTCTGATTCAATGGGAATTTTTATTCGAATATCTTCACTGTGAGATTATATACTTCATTTAAATTTTTACCCTTTTATTTCAAGTATTTGTTGGTTCTTGATTTATTTATATGAAAAATTAGTATTAATTAATCTGATAATTTAATTCAATATTAATTTTTCTATTGCTATCTAAGATTTCAGTAATCCGTAATTATCATGAATGAATGGTACAAATAACAATTAAGTTATTTTGTTTATGGATTTTTTATCGATATTCATATTTAATCTAGGGAATCGATGAAACAAAATTAAATAATTGCGGTTATCCCAATCATTTGTATTTTGATTTAACTATTTTCACAAATCTTAATACTATCATTATATTGATATGGAACGCTATTGTACACAGTTGATTAATGATAAGTTTCGATTAGATGTTGGGTTTGGTCAATTAAATTAGGAAAACGCAAAATTTATTACGACTATCCTAATAGATCTAAGGTTAAATGCTTGAATTATAAGAAAATATTTTTAAGCTATGATCAGTGAAACAATTGAATGTGGTGAACCCTTGGATCAGAATTTTGGTATGTTGATTTTCTTTCAATATTTATTATTTTTATTGTTAATTTGTTTCTAATTTTTTTAGTTGTTATTTTTAATTTAGAAATTTATTTGACAAAACCCTTCATTTTTATTTTTAACAGTTAACTAAGAAATTAAATCAATTTAGTTTCCTTGGGATTCGACCTGGTACCACTATTGCTATAAATTTATCGCATCGGGGAATCAGTATTAATTTTGAGGGTTTTGACGGAACTTGTACCGAAAGTCTTTCACTCATCCATACTTGAGGTGCCTAACTCTAGAAGAAGGAGACTATGTTCTCCAAGATATCCACGAAGGGATATGCGGCAATCACCTGGAGACTTAAAATCTAGTTCACAAAGCCCTATACCAAAGATACTACTGGTCGACCATGAAGACCGACTTCAACCATTATGTCAAGAGGTGTGACAAGTGTCAACATTTCTCTTCGGTTCCAGGACTGCCCTCAACTGAACTCAGTCGTATAGCAAACCCCCTGGCCGTTTGCCCAATGGGGAATAGATATCCTCAGATCATTCCCACCAGCCACTGGATAGCAGAAGTTTTTTATAATGGCCATCGACTAATTCACCAAGTGAGTGAATGCTGAACCTCTAGCCCAGATAACAGTAGCCAAAATCTAATCATTTGTGTGGATTCACATTATCACCCCATTCGATATACCCCATGTCTTTATTATGGACAATGAAAAGCAGTTCAACAATGCTAGTTTCCAAGAGTTCTGCAGCAAACTAGAGATTCACCATTGATTCTCGCTGGTTGCTCATCCATAGACTAACAGGCTTACCGAGATAACCAACAGGGCGATCTTATAGGAACTAAAGATGATGTTGGACGAAACCAAGGGACGATGGACAGAGGAGCTCTACAGTATCTTTTGGTCATACCGTACCATGCCCCAAAAGGCAACTGGTAAAACGCCATTCAGCTTGACATACAGAAGTGAAGTCATATACCGGTGGAAATAGGAATTCATTCGCTCCGAGTAATTCAATCTGACACAGCATGGAATGAACCTGCCATGCATGAGCGATTAAATCTGCTTCCGAAGTTGCAAGAATCCACATTTATTTGAATAACCGCATATCAACAACAGATGGCTCAGTATTACAATTGATAAGTTAAGAACCAAACATTCAAACCTGGCGAATTGGTTCCAAAGAGGGTGGAAGCCATTGGTTAACCCCAACACGAGGGCAAACTGGTCCCTAATTGGGAAGGCTCCTATCAGATACATTTTGTAGTTTGTCAGGAGATTTATCGTCTCAACAACCTAGACGAATCAGCTATGCCTAAGACTTGGAACTCAGAGAACTTATGCATCTACCATTAGTGGAAAACATCGTCTCCCATGACCAGAAGAGCTTCCCATCAAGTAAGGTTCTCATGTCTTTTCCCTTCTGATTATCCTATAGACTATTTCCCACTGACTTTTTCCTATCCGCTGTTCCCTATCGAATGTGTCATGTTAGCAATGAGGGATCTAACTCCCCAAATGAACTTATGTCATCCAGACCGATCGTTGGAATCTAACTCTCCGAACGAACTTATGTCGTCCAGACTAATTGCTGGGATCTATCTTGCCAAACGAGCCTATGTCGCCTAGACCAATCGTTAGAATCTATTTTTTCAAATAGGTCTATGTTACCCAGATCTACTGTTGGGATCTAACTCCCTGAATGAGCCTATGTCGCCCAAATCTACTATTGGGATATAACTCCCCAAATGGACCTATGTCACCCAAATCTACCACTGGGATCTAACACCCCGAATGAGCCTATGTCACCCAGATCTATCATTGAGATCTATCTTGCCGAACGGTTCCATGTCATCCTGACCTATCAATAGGATCTATCTACCTAGTCGAGCTTGTGTCATCCTCATGAGATAAGTTAAGCACACTCTGTCTTACCGATCGAGCAAATGTAAATATCATATTTCAAGTCATTTGCGTATGTGGGTCTATTGTACGAACATACCAATAGAAATGTTGTTTTGCTAAACATATAAACATTATCAGAAGAAATCTAACCAGAGGCAGAAGTCAACAAGTAAGTGAAATAAAATTTCTCTTTCCATATGACGAATACATATCGAATTACGTGGATGAATACATTTTACAAGTCCCTAAGTCGGACCGATTGCATCGAAAGAGATTCATAAAAAATTTTACAGCATTGTTCCTGGACAAAGAGACTATAATACCATCACCAATCAGCAGCACTAGAGAGTACAAAAAACAATAAAAAGAGAAGACGAAAGGAGAAAATTTAAAACCTATATGCAGCCAAATTTGGACAAGAAGACTATAGAAAAAGGGGGCCGAAGGGACGGTCAGGTAGAGACTGTGAGGACGCACCGAGATTCAAACTTTCTCCCATCGCCTAATTTCCTACACTCAACCAGTACATCCTATCGCCCCGACCTGAGAAAACACGAGTTGGACGATGAACTCAAACTCGAGTGAAAGCAAATTTAAAACTCCCCTCTGAAGTTGAGGACCCCAATGGGAACCGTAACAGAGTCCACCATGATGCCCGAACATCGAACTACATGACGAGACCTCGTGTCCGCGGTTCCATTTTTGACGAGACCTCACATCGACAAAAACAACTTATACTGCTGGACTTCGCAAACTAAGACACTCCATTGAAAAATCTCTCAAGGAAGGCTAACTCTCAGAAGAAAATAACTTTCAGACGAAAAAGAATGCATAAATTCTTTCTGAGGCAATACGAGGTCCTACTACCGCTATTTATAGCCACGAGGGAAGAAAACCTCCATGAATCGCTGGGCAAATGGAACAGTTCGATGGGAATCGTGTGAAATAAATGAAAGGTTTAAACTTCCTCAACTTCCTACACTACATTAAATTGTTAAAAGGGTTGAATGCATTAACACACTCGGAAGACGAAATGATTGAGAGAAAAAGGGCTTTACCTTTAATTCACTTTAATTCCGTATCATACGAAATGTACTAAAGACGATTTGAACAATCCGAAATGACGCGTGTAACATTAAAAGCTCTTGCGCCTTTCCAACTCCTCATGAATAGTCATTTCTCATAGTGCCTTTCTTGCAAAATGAAGCCTTGAGTTGGCGGGCAAATGATGGGACATGACCTATCGATGCGTTACTTAAAGACCCAAGGACCCGAATTACAAACCATAGCAACAGAGGATTTATCTCTCTGAAGGGGTAAGCAAAGGCCGATCGTTTAGCAAGTTCCCGATGAAAGTGAGTGAACCGATCCTTAGAAGCATTCGGTAAGACTGAACCAATGCTCCCCTTTTCTCTACTGATGACTAACAGCCCCCTAAGAAATCGATCGCTTCGATTCTCACCCACCAAAAGTAATATTCAACCAAATCTCACCACGATTTTTGTTTCTTATCCCGAAACGAAACGTTCTCCTTGATAAGATAGGAAACCCTTAGATTCTAATCGATAAGGGAAAAAACTCCCCCGTATTATCAAACTTCTTAAATGATAAAGATCTCGAATCTTCTGAATATTTTGACTATCGAATCCCAAAATTTTTGGATTTTTTCATAAAAAAACTAGGGTTGCAACATCTCGAGTATATACAATTTTGACGGTGTCTCATATAAAAGTTTTCGACAGACCGAAATTCAGGTACGCTCTCTAAGACCCAACACTTGACACACAAATCAAGGGGAGACCAAACTCTCTCTCTCTCTCGCTCTCAATCTATTTTATTTTTATTAAAAATCGTTCTTTCTGATTTAAGCGTCGGAACCTCCCCCGCTGGAGCACCCTCTAGCAGTTTTTTATAGATTTCAAGTTATTCTCTTAAGTAACTATTCGAATCAAAAGAAGATGAAATCTATGGAGTCAAAATCCACCTCCAACAATATTAATAAGAAAAATTTTAATTTACAATAAACTTCGCAAATATGAATTTTTTTAATAAATTATCGATATCTGATAATTATATTGAAATCGACTAAATTAGTTTGACTTGACTTGAACAATATGTCGGGAGAGTTTATCCCATAAGAATCAAATTCAATTCGAATTAAATTTAATCGAATTTAACGTGACTGTTGATGATTTATAAAAAAAAATAATTTTCATTTTCAAAGGAAGAAATAGTCAATTATATTATTCAAAGTGCAAAATTAAACTTTTAAGTGGTATATAAAGAACCTTTTAATCCGGTATAACTCACAAAATATATAATCTACACGTCAATTACATGGTAATATATTATTTTTGTACACAAAATATTATATTAATATTACTTAATATATATTTATATAATTTTTTATTATATAATACTCTTAGATATTACTTTTTTAATGTACATTGCTGCTTGCCCCGGTGAAGTAAATGAGTACAAGGGCAATCGTTTTTTTTTTGTTCCTAACAATTTTTTAGAACGCCTTTCTCGATTAAAATATAAATATAAATATAATTAGATATGATTTGATGATAATTTTTTTTAAAAAAAAATATTAAAATATATTTTGTGTGAAAACTCATGGAAGACATGTCATCCTTCAAAAGTATGTGGGGCCCCTATTTCCTACTTTTATTCACATGGCTTGCGGTCTTACATTACGGAGGATGTTTTCTAGGACTTGCCAAAAGTAGCCTTTCTGTGCAAGTGTCCAACATAAAGTGTCCCTAATTAAAGAATTTGTGCATGCATCCCTGGGAATGTGCACTTCTACTCTTCCAAACACACGCTCTCTCTTCTCTCTCTCCGGGGAGAAGAAGATTGCACTTCCACCAAACACTCTCACTTTTATCACTCTCGCTCTCCTCCCTTACTCAGAGAAAGCGGGGAGGGAGGGTAAGCTCCAGAATGGTGAACAAGAAATTTAAAATAAATTTAATGGAATCACAGAAAGAAATGGCTTTAAATTGTGTCGGTTACCCACAATACGATCTCTCTCTCTCTCTTACTGTTAATCTTCTTCAAAATCCAACCAACAAACACCCCAACACAACACAAAAACATAGAACACCCACCTCACCCCTCTCTCTCTTTCACAGGAGGTTTCGTTCTTGTTCAAAGATTTCATAAGAGAGAGAGACCTATATATTTTTTGGGAGATTTAGAGTTTAGGGTTAGATTTTACAGAAGAAATGGGTGTTAGGTGATTCAACTGTTGGTAGTGTATTGCTTGAACTGTGAAACATGCCGTTTTGATTGCAAAGCTTGTCGCTTCAATCGCTAAGAATCATATTCAATACGCTTCCTATCACTATAAATAATAAGGGGTATTTGGTGGAATTTCGTCACTCAATTTGGTGAGATGAGATTCTGACGTTTAGGTTTATGAAAAATAGAGATGGTGAGAGAATGTGAGAATGGGGATGGTTTTGGAAAATTATGATAGAGTTGTCGATATAAGGGTTTATCAGTGACGAAACTTTAGATACAAGGCTCCATATCCAATGTTGTGATGGTTTAGTATTGGAGTTTCAAGGGCCTTGTAGTTCAGATCCCTTGATGTAGCTGTTTTGTCCATGATTCAGAGAGGGGATTTAAGCTCAGATTTATTTGTTGGCTATGGGTCTATCCTTTTTTTTCCTTGTAATCTCCCCGTTTATGTAATTTATATCCTTTGCATTTCCTTCTTTCTAATGATGTACTCTTGATTTGTAAACATTGCACTATGCTAAAAGTACAAGAGATATCAGTGATATCACGATAATTGTATAAAAGATCAATAGGGATTTTAAACGTAAGACTCGTCAACATAAAATAAAAGAGGTTTTAAATAAAATGAGCAATAATAAAGTCATAGAACCCAATGACATTCCTATCAAGGTGTGGAAGTGTTTAGATCAAGTGGGAATAGTAATGTTAACGGATCTTTTTAACAAAATATGACAAATCAAGAAAATGTTTCAAATATGGAGGGAGAGCACACTTGCACTGCTATATAAGAATAAATGAGACATACAGAATTATTTCAATTACAGAAGAACTAAATTCATGAATCATACTATGAATTTATAAGAGAGGGTGATAGAACATAAATTGAGATTACAGATAAGTGTGTCTCAAAATCAATTTGGATTTATGTCAAGATGTTCCACCACCGAAACAATTCACTTATTAAGATATTTGATGGAGACATTTAGAGTACAAAAGAATGATTTACATATGGTATTCATTGATCTAGAAAAAAACATATGATAGGGTTCCTAGAGTATATTGTGGTGGGCGTTGATGAAGAAAGAGATTTTTTTGAAATATATTAATCTTATCAAAGATATGTATAAGAAAAGTGTTATTAATGTAAGAATTTACAGGGGTTTAAGTGATAGCTTTCCAATTAATATTGGGTTTCACCAAAATTCGGCATTAAGTTTCATATTTTTTGTAATAGTAATAGATGAAATCATAAATCAAGATAAAATACTATGATGTATACTTTTTGCAGATAATATAGTATTGGTCGATAAAACTAGAAATGATATTAGTCCTAAATTAGAGTTATAGAAAGACACACTAAAATTCAGAGTATTTAGATTGAGTCAATCAAAAGCTGATTATATGGAATATACGTTTAGTGATAATTATCAGAATGATGAAAACGATTAAGTTAGGAGAATAGGACGTGCTAAAAAGTACACATTTTTGATATCTTGAATTCATCATCTAAAACGAATATAGATGGGGATGTGAATCATAGGATCCAATCAGGTTGAATGAAATGGAGAAGCGTACCTAGAGTTCTTTGCGATTGCACGATTCCGTTGCATTTGAAGAGAAAGTTTTATAAAATCGTAATAAAATTTACACTATTATATGACACTGAGTGTTTGACCATTAAACAACAACAAGAGCAGAAAATTGCTATAACTGGAATGAGGATGCTCAAATAGATATATGGTAAAATTAGAAAAGATAGAATTCGGAACGAAGAGTTACGAACTAAGTTAGGAGTGAGGTCAATTGTAAATAAAATGCGAGAGTATCATCTAAAATGGTTTGAACATGTACAACAAAAACCTAAAAATACACCAGTTATGAGAATCAAAATTTTAAATATATGAGATTTTGTGAAACGTCAGAATAGGTCGTTAAAAATCTGGATGCAAGTTATTCATAAAAATATGATAGTTAATGATTTAGTTGAAAAAATGACTTTAAATAAGAATGAGTGATATACGAGAATTCAAACAAGTTAAACAATTTTTCTTGTTATTAATAATTTTTTTTCTTTTTTTCCTTTTTTCTTTTTCATTTTGTAGTGTTATTTTTTTAATTTTTATTTTAAAATTTTAACTATATATATATATATATATTTATATGTTTTCATATATCATATACTTGTCTCTCAAATGACTGACTCCAAAATTTAGGATTAAGATTAAGATTTTTGTTGTTGTAATAGTTATTACTGTTTTTCTGCTTTCGCTTTTACAGATTCGGACCTATTGTATAGAAATGTTGATGAATAAATATAGAATTTGCTTTCTTTGTCACTATGATGTCCTTGTTGCCTTACTAATCGTACGCAAAAAGACTTAGATATTGAATTCTTAGGCTTTCTTTTACACGATCTTTATCTCTCACATGTATGAAAACTTGACTAATAAATGAGTAGGGAATTTTCTTCTTGGCCGTAGTCATGTTCTCATTGTATGTTGTACCAAAAAACTTGAACTTTGAGTTGTTTCCAATTGCATTATAGCTGAGAGAGAGTTGGAACCCCTTCGACATGTCAAAGTTGAGAGAATAGCAGTTAGACTTAGTTTGCATGCCAAGAACTGTAGAGCCGAGAGTGATGGCTATGTCCCATTAAGGCCTTTATGAGGTATTGAGCTGAGAGTGGGAGTACGGAACCCTTTTGAGGTATAAAGCCGAGAGAATGATTGCCACCCACTCGAATGTTATATCTCATATATTGGCAAATTGAGTGGCATAAAGCCAAGAGATTAGGTGTGGAACCCATATGAGACATAGAGTCAAGAGAGTGGTTGCCAGCCGTTTGAGAATTACATCCCGTATATTGACAGATTGAGTGGCATAGAGTCGAGAGGATGTGTGTGAATCCTATATGAGGTATAGAGTTAAAAGAATGTGGAAGCTACTCATTCAGGAGTTACACCCCTTATGTTGGCAATCTGAGTGGCATAGAGGAGAAAGGATGGGTGCAGAACCCATGTACGACGCGAAATCAAGAGAATGTGGGAGCCACCCATTTAGGAATTACATCCCGTATATTGGCATGTAAGGAGACACAAAGACAAGAGAGTAGGCTGCAAGAGAGAGAGAGAGAGAGAGATAAACTAGAAGTCTACTAGCATAAAGGCTTGGACTGCTCTTGATTTATTATATAAAAAGAGTGATATTATTGCAAACAAGCTACAATATGACAAAAATTAAGAGTAAGAGGGTTATAAAGATCACCAGTAGTAGATATACAAGTTCCATGAGTTCCATGTTCTAAGTATAGCAAGGCCATCTAGCTGTCTAAGATGATACGTTTTCTAGGATGAACTATCAAGGGTATTTGATACGGGTCTTCCCAGTTCAGTACGAGTTTACCTCCCTGTTGAGGTTGTCTTGTAGCCTTTACTTTTAGAGGACCAAATCTCCTGATTAAAACATCTTTGTTTTTACCATCCTATTATAGTAATGGGTCATCCGCTATTGATAGGTTGCCATTTGAGAGAGCGGCATCTCCCAACTCCGGTACGAGATCTAGTTGTTCTTGTATCATAGGCTCATTAAATTTTGGCTAAAATTGGTCTACGTATAATGAGTGGTTTCATATTTTCATCGGTATGATAGCTTCACATCCATAAGTTAAACTAAATGGTGTTTCCTCTATGGCCATTCGGGGGGTAGCTCGGTAGGCCGAAAGGATTCTGTAAAGTTTGTTTACCCAACAACCCTTTGCTTCGTCTAATGCTATTTTGAGTTCATGGAGGATTGTTCGGTTGAGCACCTCGGCGAGACCATTGGCTTGTGAATAGGCGACAAAGGTAAAACGGTGCTAAATTTTGAGTTTGCTATAGAATTTCTGAAAGTGTTTATTATTGAACTGCTTGTCATGTCAATGATAAGGACATTGAGTAGGTCGAGCCCAGTGATGATAGACATCCACGCGAATGTTTGGATTTTCTGGTGAGATAATCTATAGTCACAATGAGAAATTTTCATTGTCTAGTAGATTGTGGGAATGGTCTCATAATATCTATCCCCCATTACGTGAATGGCCATAAACATGCAATTGGACAAAATTTAGAGAAAGGATGGTGTGGCACTGAAGAGAAATGCTTATATTTGTCACACTTTTTGACATAAACTTCTGCATCGGCCTTTATGGTGGGCTAGAAGAATCCCTGACGTAAGGCCTTGTCAGTTAGATTTCGAGTGCCTAAATGGTTACCTCATGCCCCCTCTTGAATTTCTTTAAGAACGTAACTCCCTTTCTTAGTCGTCAGATACTTGAGATAGGGGTGAGTAAAGGATTTCTTGTAAAGAGCCCCATTGATGATGGCGTAATATGCAACTTGGCATTTGACCTTTGCTGCTTCCTATGGTGAGGTTGGAAACTGTCCATCTCTCAAATAAGATTAGATAGCATCTTTCCAACTCGAAGAGATATCTGTCACTAGGATCTATTCTTGTTCGTTGATACTTAGGAGTGGGAGGCTCTCGACGTAGACAGTTCAGCTGGTGACCAACGAATCTAAACTAGTAAGATTAGAGAGCGTGTTGGCCTAGGGATTCTCGAATCTAGGAATTTGTTGCACGTCAACCTTGCTAAATTTGCTCATCTCCTCACGGCGTTTAGCGAGATACTTCGCTATCAGTAGCTCTTTAGTTTCTTACATTCCCTCAATTTGCTTGACCATAAGCAAGTTGTTGATGAAGACCCAAATGTCTCCATCTCCCAATAATGCTGTGATCCGCAATCCTGTCAAGAGTGTTTCATATTTGGCTTGGTTATTAGTGGCTTGGAAATCGAAACGGGGTGCATACTCCACTTTGAAATCATTGGGATTAGAGCTGGCAACCGAGCTTTCTGAGCCAAACGTTGCAAATCTTGAACTTCGCTCGTTTAAAACTTTCTAAGCCTAAACCCTAGCCCGACTTGAGAAAAGTCAAAGAATCAAGGGTTGAGCTCAGCCCAAAAATTAAAAAGGGTCTTAGAATATTTCAGGTCAAGCCCGAGCTTGAACTAACCAAAAAAATAGAGAGATTCTCTTCAGACAGCATGAAGAAATCATACTGATCAGCCAGTAGATCCAACATATTTATCACTAGAGTGATCTTCACAGGAAAAAACAAAAAAAAAACCATAAAGATTGTAAGTATCCGATTTTCGAGCCTTTTCGATGCCCTCACTTCATAATGTTGTTAAACATTTTTCTCTAATAAAAAACCCTAATTGTCAATTGGGGAATTTCGAATTCAATGAGAGAGAATGAAATATGAAGTAAAAAAAGCCTAAATTTTGTCTGGAATGTTTGGATCTAGGAGATAAAGGGAGAAAGGGAAAACGACATTGTTTGAGAGATCAGATCATCGAGTGCTTCGGCAATGAGCAGATCAGAGACGTGAATCATTGGAATACACATCACCTCTCTCCTTCGGTGATTAATTGAAAGAATTGTAGAGGAAGTTAGAGAGAGAAACTGTGTGTGCTTTTTAAAGAGAGAGTGAGTCATGAAGTAAAAAACAAAATAAACTAAACGGAGCATAAACCAAAGAAACCTCAGAATAGTAAGGGAGAATGAGAAAAGTAAAGAGAGAGAGAGAGAGTACGAGAAATATGAGAGAATATCTGAGAAATGAGATTAGAGACAAAGATAGAGAAGTTGAAGAGGAAAGCGTATGGACACTAGCATTTTCACAGAAAAGACAAATGAATACTGTTAAAGAGAATGCAACGAAGTTCCTTTCGCTATTTTTGTGGAGAGAGAGAGTATTAGAAAATAGTTGGAGAGAGAGAGATTAGAATATGGATTAATAAAGAAAAAATAGGGGAGAGAGAGAGAAAGGAGAGTGTGATTTTTCTAATTTGGTTAAAAAAGAAGACAAATCTTGAGAGAGTATTAATTAGTCTATATTGTAGAGAGAGGGGGTAGCAGTAGGTCAAAGACTATACAAGGCCACATTAGATTTTGAGATTATTGTTAAAGGGGGGAGGGAGAGAGTGAGAGAGAGAAAGAGAGAGGGAAAAAGATAAAATGACTGCAAGAGATATCACTTCTCTCCTCATTGTATTGTAAACCCAAAAAAAAAAAACATTAAATATTTAATTTTAAACAAGTCAGGCTTATAATGGGCCAACCTTGCTAATGTCCAAACTCTGTCCATAATTAAAATGGACCTAATAAGTCCTAATTGGGACCTATTAGGAAAAGGCCGACACCACTTCCAACTAAGTTGGAGGAGCCATCCATATGTAAGGTCCACGTCGGTGGCAAGATCCTTCTGGATGGTCATCGGTTGCTTGTTCGACGATATTTGGGAGCATACACTCGAGGAGCTTGGAGGAGCCACCCATGTATTATGTCAGTCGAGTGCTCCAGAAATTAGAAATCAACTACAAACCTGTTAGAGATGGGTTTAGCTCAACAGATGATGGCTCTGCTAACTTGAACAAATAGGCTTAGCCTTCAATCAACATTGATGGATGGGACCTGTAAAAGACTGGCAGATGGTGTTTCGACAGGGGAAGCTCTGATTCTTAAGTTAGAGAGTGGTTTTTAGAGGGAAAGAACAGACTGAAAGTAAGGTCTCGTAATGTCGTGTGTAAGTTCAAAGGAAGGGATCGCGACCTCATCGATAGGACTTACGATTAAATATATAATTACCTCATGTGAGAGTCGTGTGTTAGTAGGGAATTGAAACCCTAGTTTCTTTTCAAAGATGTCCTGAGATCGTGGGGATCAAGGTGAAAACATTCCCTTCTTGGGAAAGTTCTGGTGGTCATTTGGATTTCTTTCCATGTGTGGGAGGTTTCCGTTTCGCTTATGGGAGATTCATTCCACATTTGTAAGCGAAATGTATATTTGCTTTAATGGGTTGGGTAACATTCATCGGTCACTAAGTGGGCACCACGGCCGGTCAATAGCTAACCGATCAGGATGTGATCGATGCAGGCTCAGGGAGAGATAATATAGGTCGTATCTACCCTTTTGGGAGATGGATCCCGTATTGATGACACGTTTCAATTAGTGCACCCCTATTGATGGAGATTCAGAGGGTCTAGAGCCTCATGATTATACTTGTTGAATAGTTAACCGATTGGGTGGTTGTCGGTCAACAAAATAACCAAGCCACTGAGTGTTGTCAATCAAGTTATGGGTTGGTCCTAAGCCCAATATGATTCAGGCCATTTTAGCTGTGTACCATCATTTTCCCCCACTCCTATGGATGCTTTCAAGAAGGAACTTCAGGAGTATAATTTCGATGAGACCCTTTAGATATTGTAAATCAAGGCATTAAATGCGGCACGTGCCATTTCGATTGTTGTGAACCGCTCTCCATACGCTTTTTAATCTGCACATTCGAAGGTTGCTCTCCTATTACCTTTCTGGCAATTAAGCTTTTTGATGATTCTGCTTCCTGTAGAGATCTCCTAAGAGAAATGGCTAAGGGTTCAAAGTTTGGTTCTTCTCTGAGCATCGGAGATATCAGGAGTACCATCTCATGGAAGGAACTGTGTGAGATCGAGGGTGTGATATAGTTGGGCAACATGCTTGAAATCGTATCGGCGATCGATGCTGATAAAGCCAACATAGCCTCAAGGAATCGAGTCCTGATGTATAAGCAATCAATGAGTTATAGCCTGAAGGTACCCTTCACTAGCCCTATTGCAAGGGTCTTGTTACGTTGGACTATATTTCCCACTCTACCTATTACCAACGCTTAGCACTTAGTGGTGATATTGATTTCTCCGATGAGCTTTTGTTGATTACACTTTGATTTTAAAGTCCTGGCATCTGTGTTTACCTTGAAAAAGTATGGAAAGAAGGGTTCCACCAGAGGTTGGTTCTATCTGTAGACTCGGTCGGAGTCAAATTGGAAATTTGTCTATAGTGAGACTATCGAAAAAAATTAGATGTACAAGAACTTTTTTGTCAAATTCTTAGAGAGAGGTTCCATACCAAGGCTTCTAGTGCCTGATGCCAACCCGTTCACTAAGTTAAGGCCCTACAAGGACTTTCGTAATTTGGGCTTCGTTCAGTCTATTAGAGAGTACTGTGAGACTTCACAAAGGAGGGTTTGGATTGATCATCTTCTAGACGATGAGATGTTGTCATTAGTGGGTCTTTTGCTTAACGAGAGGAGGTGAATTGAAAAGCCCCTATTGCTTGAAAAGGCAAGGAAGAAACTTGCCGACTATCTACGCATCCCTACGGAGGAGGATTTAAAAGAAATCACCATCGATTGCCGGATGAGAGAGAAACTAGTGGAGACCCCAGAGGGGTCAGAAGTACGTCAAGGGTCCGCTCGCCCGATTCGACCCCACTTGCCTCGTTGAGGGTTAAAAGGAGGCAAGTGCAGTTGCAAGAATCTTTAGAGAGGGAGTCTGGTGAGAGTCCAGAGGAGGGACAGGTGAGGGTGTCCTAGTAAAAGTGAGCATCCCAGTAAGGGGACTAGTGAGGGTGTCCTGGTGAGAGAAGAGGATCATATTTTTTAGGCTTCGATTAAGGTAGGGGAACTTTCCCCTGAGCATTCTAAAAATGTTGGCTTTGATTCTAAGGGGGGCCCAGTACAAGGCCATCTATTGCATTTCCATTGTTACCTTAAGACAAGGGCAAGCAGAAGGTGGTTGAGGAGGAGGTGCTCCCCTATCCCATTCTTGTTCAATCTTATGATGGACGTAGGGGTTTTAAAGAGCGTGGGACAGTAACAATCAGTGTTGGGGATTATCACCACTGTTATGTGGATGTCGTTGAGGGGAAGCGACTGACTGACCAGTTAGACTTCTATCCTTCTGACTTGGAGTTAAACAAGCTCTCCCTTAATCAAGGCGACGAGGCCCTATTTTTAGCAACTATGATGGCACCTTTCTGTCTTTTGCATTCTTTAGCTTTTCCTTCGTCAGCTCCATTCACTTATGTTTAATTATTCAGACCTTTGTACTGGTAGAGTTTCAGAAGCAACGTAGGGAAGAAATATTATATCACATGAGACAACAGGCCGCGCAAATAGTAAATAACACTTCTCAACTGGAGAAGGCTCTCTTAAAAAAGGAGAAGGAGCTTGAGGAACCAAGGTCCTTGGTGGCTGCTACGAGCGCCCAAATTGAGGAGGTGGAGCGATTGCGATCCGAGCAGGATGCAGCCCTCTAGTGGTGTAAGGGGCTAGAAGTGTAGGCTAGGGTGTGTGAGGCATCCCTTCAGGCTGCAAGGAAGCTAGTTGGCATGTGGGGTCAGTCTCTTCAGGTTGTCAAGCAAGCGGGGTTAACGGATGCTATGCCTTTGGACATTGAGGACCCTATCGTTAAACTTGAGCCTATTGTTGCTCCCATAGAGCCTGATGACTTTTCTGCCCCCTAATCAGGATCTATGTTGTTCTCTTGTTATCTTTTTTATGTTTCTTATCCAAGTATATGAATGAGATGTTCTTTTGTTTCCATTTTTCCTCGAGCATTACGTTAATCGGGTCACCTTCTGGTAGATAGAACATTATCTGGGAGTCATATCCCTACTATGGCCGGTTTTGCTCGATGAATTGCATGTATCAAGTAGATTAAATGTTGTTCATCTATCTAGGGAGTTGTGAGCCCATGAATCTTGCTCAGGAGGGGTAGATAACGGTTTCCCAATCAGACAAAGCGATCTTCGATGATAGGATAGAGTGATTTTTGCTTATTCGGGGAGACTGACTCCAACAATTAGTCAAGGTGACATTAGCCCGTTCAGGAAGATGGATCCCAACAGTAGGTCATGATGACGTTGGTCCATTCGAGAAGATTGATCCCAACGATAAGTCAGGGTGATGTTGGCCCATTCAGAGAGATTGATCCCAACGATAAGTTATAGCAATGTTGGCAAATTCGGGGAGATAGATCCCAATGATAGATCAGGGCGATATTGGCCCATTTGGGGAGATTGATCCTAACAATAAGTAAGGGCGACGTTGACAAGTTTGGGGAGATGAATCCCAACGATAAGTCAGGGCAACGTTGGCTCATTCAAGGAGATAGATCCCAATGATAGGTTAGGGTGGCATTGGCTCGTTCGGAGAAATGGATCCTAACGATAAGCCCGGGTGACATTGGCACATTCGGGGAGATAGATCCCAACAATAGATAAGGGTGACGTTGACCCGTTCAGGGAGATGGATCCCAATGATAGGTTAGGGTGATGTTGATCCATTCGGAAAGATTGATCCCAATCATAGTAAACAAAAACGCTTGATTGGCCAACAGAAAAGAACAAAATGCATCGTTAAGAGAAATCGATAGTAAACAAATCAAGCATTAAGATTAAATGCTAGAGATCGCCTGTCGAGGGGTATTACAGAAACGCTTGTAAAAGAAAAACAAGGTTTAGAGTTTACTTAGGTGGAGGCGCCAAGGGCTCCGGATCACAAGATAAGGTCTCGATATCATTAGGGGTCTTGAATTTGATCTTAATGTGCTTTGTACTCGGTACTGCTTCTAGTGTGTTTAGGCCCGGACATCCCAAGATGGCATTTTAGAGAGAAGGGAGTTTAACCACGTTGAATGTGGTTGAAGCTGTTGCCTAATTAGGCGGAGTTTCGAGGGTCACGGGTGAGGGGATAATGCTTTCGAGATATATCTATTGGCCTTAAAGCCCTTTAATGGGTCCAGCATGGGGTTATAAGTGTTTTGGGGTATAACCCATTTGCTAGAAGGCGTTCTAATATAGGAGATTATATCCGGCTCCTTGGTTAACAAAGATTCTCTTGACTTCATACTGTTCGATCTTAGCGGTAATGATGAGAGAGTCATGAAGATCTAGGTCAATCCCTGCTAAGTCATCGTCATTGAAACCAATCATGGGCCTCTTTCTTTTGGGGGGTTTCTCGACACGGGTGGCTAGAGCCTCTTTAGATGGAGAACTGGGAGTCTCAGTTTTCCAGAAGATTGGGGCCACTAGGTGTCCCCTATCGCCCGCTTGGGTATTTGTTCAGTTGCATCGATGCAATGCTTGCAAAATATGAGCCGGGAGGTAAGGTTGTGAGAGGTCGTATCCACCTTGCACTTGAAAGATTACTCCTTCAGGTCGGTTGATGATGTCTGCCAAAAGCGGTTGGTCGACTCATTCATTCTCTCATTTTACATTATGGGAGCCCTAAGGGGGATGCTCTCTTTCTCCACGCTAATGAATCTTTGGAGTCGACCATTTTAAACAAGGAACTCCAATTCGTCCCTTAATTTTTTATATTCATCGGTGAGATGTCTATAGTCTCGATGGAAGTGGCAGTATCAGGTTTTGTCCTTCTTGGGATCGTCCTCTATGGGACGAGGGAGCCACCTGACGTATGATTTGTTCCTAATCTGGAAGAGCACTTGGCTGGGAGCCTTGTTCAAAGGGGTATAACTGGTGAACTTGTGTTATTGTGGTGGCCCTTGATGGGCCCTTTTGGGAGAAGATCGACGAGGGGAGGGGCCATGCTCTTTTGGAGCCTATCGATTGCATTGCCTGTCAAAGGCCTCGGTATCTTCTGTCGCAATGTATTCTCTGCACAGGTGTAAAATTCTTGGATAAACGCTGGGGGTTCTTGGTGATGGATGTCTTCATCCTAGATAGTCATAATCTTGTGAGTAGTGCAGCCAGTACAATCGAATAATCCAGACCAGAGACCTTCATCATTTCGGCCTTGAACTTCTCGAGGAAGTCCCTCAGCGGTTCGTCATCTCTCTGTCGTAACAAGAGGAGAGACATAGCTTTTCTCTTGACTCCCCTATTAATAACAAAGTGCGCTTCAAACTGCTGTCGCAACTAAGAGAAACTCTTGACACTGAATAGGGAAGTGAGTTGAACCATGTTAGGGCATTGCCTATCAGAGTCGTCGGGAAGTGTTTGCATATGGCACTATCTGATATATCCCTCAAGACCATCATAGTGATAAAGTGGGCAACATGGTTCCTGGGATCGTTGGTACCATCATACCTCTCCGAGAGAGGAAGAAGCACGTCATGGGGTATTGGTTCCGAAGAAATTTTTAGGTCGAAGGGTGACAGACCCGTGGGGCATTGAGCAGGTTCATCTCTTTTTATGTTTGCACGTTTTAACTCATCGGTTAGGAGTTCCTCAACCTGTTTTCTTAGGTTATCCAGATTGTGTCAGGAAGTCACAAAGGGCTCTCAGTGTTCTCTGGGCTTGAGTCTCCGTGTGCGGATGTGGCTCGATCCATTAGAAGGGGATTGGGCTCTGGGCCGTAGAGTACGGCTGAATTCTTTAAGCTATTTGCTCATGTTTGGTAGTCTCGACTCTAGTCTTTCTACCTGGAGCCAAATGGCTCTTTCTAGGGAAACAGGAGTAGCCAAAGGTGCAGGGTGACTATGGTAGCCCATTTGGGGCTGCAACTCAAGGGGATTAAAAACAACAGGATGTTGTGCAGAGTTCGTCGGGGAAGTAGAGCGTCCTTCCATTAGGGACGCTGCTCTAGAAGTGGCCCTGGTTATTCTTTGGGGAGGCATCTTGGTGAGGTGGAACATTGGTGAGACATGTTACTTTTTAGCCTTTTCCCATAGATGACGCGAATCTATTGGAGGTGGTTTAGCTCCACAGATGATTGCTCTACTAACTCAAACAAATGGACTTGGCTTTTAGTCAATGTTGATAAATGGAACCTACAAAAGACTGCTAGAATATACTCTAGTGGGAGAGAGTTTGATACTCAGTTAATCCCTCCGGTGGGGGAGACTCGGATGCTCAAGTTAGAAAGTAGTTTTCAGAGGGAAAAAACAGACTGAAAGTAAAATCTTGTAATGTCGTGTGTAAGTTCAGAGGAAGGGATCGCGTACCTTGTTGATGGAACTTATGATTAAATATATAGTTACTTTATGCGAGAGTCGTGTGTTAGTAGGCTGTTAAAACCCTAGTTTTTTTTCTAGAGATGTCCTAAGATCGCGGGGATCATGGCGAAAAGATTCTGTGAGATCTTAGGGACCTTTGCTTGGAAAAGTTCTAGTGGTCATTTGGATTTCTTTCCATGTGTGGGAGGTTTCCCTTCCGCTTACTGGAGATTCATTTCGCATTTGTAGGTTAAATGTATATTTGTTTTAATGGGTTAGGTAACGTTCATCGGTCACTAAGTGGGCACTGCGGCCAGTCAATAGCTAACCAATCAGAATGTGATCAGTGTATGCTCAGGGAGAGTAGTATAAACCGTTTCTACCCTTTTGGGAGATGAATCCTGTATTGATGACATGTTTCAGTTGATGCGCCCTGTTGATGGCGATTCAGAGGGTTTAAAGCCTCATGATTATATCTGTTGAATGGTTAACCGATCAAGTGGTCGTCGGTCAACAAAATAACCAAGCCGTTGAGTGTTGTTTGTCAAGTTGTGGGCTGGTTTTGAGCCCAATATGATTCGGGCCGTTTTAGCCATGTAACATCAAGACCTAACGAAAAGGTGGCCTATGCTCTCGTGACAACTGCTTGGTGCCTCCGACCATATTTCTAGGAGTACACAATCATAGTTCTAATCGATCAACCCCTGAAATAGATCCTACTAAGAAAAAGACACCTCGGGTCGACTTATTAAGAGAGCATCGAATTAAGGGGAGCATCGAGTTTGACAAATTTGACATCGAATACAAACCAAGACTCGCCATCAAATGTCAAACTCTGGCTGATTTTATCCTTAAGCATACTATGTCAGTTGAATGCTTTAAGAATCAAAAATCAACTATAGATCTATCGCGAAGGTGGCAAACGTTCTCGTGACAACTGCTCGTCACCTTGACCATATTTCTAAGTGCATACAAGCATGGTTCTAGCCGCATAAATCATTTTTTCCCCCTCTTCTTGTGACATTGCAATATAATAAGTTAGAAAATTTTGTGTCATTTAATGAAAACGCATACTCTAATGAGAGGTCAATACATAGTTCAACATATATACACCTTCCAAACTGTTGGTCAGATTTTCACAATGGTTCTCTAAACGAACAGGATTCTCACATGCCATCCTTCGGAAAGCAAAAACAGTCATCATGATGTTTCACTTCTTTATAAAAGTTGTTAATGTAAAAACCCAAGAATATGCCATAAACAAGCCCACTATACTCGAGTTCCCCAATGATGTCGCGAGAATGGGGTTTTTGAAAGCAAGCACTGTTCGATTAAAATCAAGAAAATCATTTTTTATTTTTTATTTTTTAATATTTTAGATAATTTATTAAATATTCAATTTAATTTTAAATAAAATCAAACTTTAATCGGATTTATTTAAACAATTATTAGTAATTTTTATTTCGATTAAACCAAAAAATAGAATTAATTAAAAATATTATATATTTTTAAGATAATTTTTATTCATATAAATATTATTATAATATTATAAATAAAATTTAAATGAGAAAAATATTATAATTAATAAAAAATTATAAAAGAGAAAAATCCTAAAAATTAAAACTGATTTAGCGGAGTGCACAATTAATAAACTGTTTTTTGTTTCTATCTTTTTAGTTCTAAATTTTCAATATCCAATTTAATTTATGGCTCTCCTACTCTCAAGCTTGAGACTTTCATTCATGCCTCTCCCTCTCTTTCTCATATTTCACTCCATTTTGCTTCCTCTTTGCTACTTTCATGCTTCAATTTTGCTTTCACACTACTCTCTTTATACAACATCATGATAGATTTTAAAAGTAAAAGAAATTTCAATAATTTGGTTAATTTGCATAACTGAACCCAATTAACCATTTTGGTATTGAGTAACCGAATCGAATTAACCTGATTAACCGGGTTTAATTACTATGGTTTTTTCTCTTTTATTAAATGACTTTCCCTTTTTTCTCTCTTTAAAAATAAAAAATATGTTAAAGATTAAAATTTCTTTTAATTCAACAATACCAAAAATTTTTATTGAGAAATTTTTACTATTTCTAAAATTATTACTCTATAACCATCTGTTGAAAAATATTTATTTAATATATTTTATTCTTCCCTAATTCATATAATATAATTAGAGAAGACATTTGGATTTATTATATTCTTTTCTAAATTAAGACATATAATCAGGAAAAATCTTCCTTAAATTATATAATGTAATTAGGGAAAATAATGTATATATAATTAGAGAAGGTCAAAGATTTTAGTATCTAAATTTTCCAATTCTTAACTAGCCTCTTATTTGAATTTATAGTAACTCTTATATATGTATATATATTTATTTATATATATATATATATATATATGTATATATATTTATTTATATATATAGTTGAAACTATGTAAAATACATAGTGGAAAAATACAAAACCTCTTTCATTATTTTTGTTTCCACTTGGTATCAAAGCAAGATCTTTTTTCTTTTTCCCGTCATCTAAACTATGTCTTACCAAATCTCCAAGACCAGATCCATGGCAGCACCTTCCAAAGAAATCTAACCTTTTACGATAGTGACCAACTTCGACCACTCTTCTACACAAATTACCACCATCAAACTATGCAGTAAGAATTTTCTACGATGGTTGCAAGTGGTTCGAATGTACTTAAGGGGGCGATGGAAGATTGGGCACATCACAAGAGATGTACAAAAGCCCACAGATACAAACCTCACGTTTGCAACTCGGGATGTTGAAAACTCTATGGCGATGACGTGGCTTGTGAACTCAATGGTGGAAGACATCAACTCTAATTACATGTGTAACCAGATGACAAAGGAGTTCTGGGACAATGTGATAGAGATGTATTCAGATCTTGAGAACCAATTTCAGATCTATAAATTAACATTGAAACTCGAAAAAATCCACCAATATGAGAGTAGTGTTACAACCTATTTCAATTTCTTAAAATGGATTCAACAAGACCTAGATCCGTGCAATCCTTATGATTGGGAATCTACAAAGAATTGTAATCACTACAAAAAGTTGGTCGATGTAGGGTTGAGTATTCAAATTTCTTGCAGGCCTTAAGGTGCAGTTTGATTAGTTAAGAGGTCGTATCAATGGGTGAGTACCTTTGCCTCCAATTGTTGAAATCTTTGTTGAGGTGCATGGGAAAAAGAGCTAGAGACATATGATGCTGAGGAAGAAAGATACTGGAACCTCTGCTAACATATCTGCACAAGTTGTTTCTGTTGCCTTTGGCAGTCACAAAAATACTCTCAAAGGAGTTGGGGATAAGTCTCAGCTATGGTGTGATTATTGCAATAAGGCCAAACACACCCTAGAAACATGCCAGAAGTTTCATGGAAAACCAGCAAATTGGAAAGACAATAAAGGTAAAATATCAAATCGAGCCTTACCCACTACAAATGAAGTTGATACAGGTAAGAAGCAGATTGATCAACTCCTAAAGTTGCTAAAATCCAATACGTCAACTGGTACTTTTATCAGTTCTTTTGCAAAAGTAGGTAGCAACCCAATAGTCATATTTGTGTTTACTAAATTTAGTCCTTGGATCATTAACTCAGGGGCTTTCGATCACATGACTAGTGCCTTCCATTTATTTAGTACTTATTTTCTATGCTCAGCTTTTGAAAAAGTTAGAATAGGTGATGGTAGTTTCTCACCTTTTGCAAGAAAGTGCCTAATTAAAATCTAAAAAAATATTACTCCCACATCTATTCTACATATGCCTAAACTTGCATGCAATTTTCTATCCGTTAGCAAACTTTCAACTGATTCTAGCTACGAAGTCATTTTTTGTGATTCCTATTGTACCTTTCCGATAATAAAAAGACTCACAAACTAAGTAGTATTAGTTCAAACTCTATTTTTGATCAAATAATAATATGGCATCATAAGTTAGGGCATGTTCCCAATAGGACAATCTAATAGTCACAACCCCCCATCATAAGTTAGGGCATCTAGGTTTTCCTTATCTAAAACATTTATTTCTTACTTTGTTTAAATAAATAAATTGTTTTAATCTTTCTTATGAAAATTGTTATTTATCTAAGGATCACCGTATTGTTTTTCAGTCTAAATCTTATCGTGCATCAAAACCATTTTATCTAATTCACATTGATGTCTGGGAACAATCTAGAATTAATACATTACCCCCAAAAAATGATTTGTAATTTTCATTGACGATCATACCAGACTATGTTGGGTATATTTAATAACTAAAAATTCTGAAGTTGAACAACGTTTTAAGGAATTCCTCACCATGGTAGAAAATCAATTTCAAACTAAAATCTATTTTCTATGCTCAGAAAATGGTACAAAGTATTTTAATGAGTGTTTAGGTACTTTTCTATAGGAAAAAGTTGTTGTTCACCAATCTACCTACCGTAAAACCCCACGACAAAATGATGTTGTAGAAAAAAAAATGGACAGGCACTTGGTTGAGGTAGCATATCCTATGATGTTCTCTATGCAAGTACCAAAATACTTGTGAGGCGAGGCTGTTTTAATTTGTCTTATTTAATTAATAGGATGCCCTCTCATATTGTAAACTCTCAGACAACCTGAATTATTTGAGGAAAAAAAAAAACTTTCTCATTTCACGCCTATATTGTGATTTACCTTCAAAAGTTTTTGATTGCAAATGCTTTGTTCTTATACCTAACATACATCGATTTAAGTTAAATCCTAAAACTGAAAAGTGTGATTTCATTGATTATGCTCTACCAAAAAAAAAAATACAAATGTTTTAATCTAGTCACTAGAAAAGTTCACGTTAATTTGGATATTTCTTTTTTGGAACATCAACCTTTTTTGACAAAAAACATCTTCAAGGGGAGGGGGGACATAATTTTTGAAATATTATAGAGCTTACACCTCATAATATGACACAACCTGGTGAACTAGTTTCTAACTTGTTTTGAAAAACAAGCTGAGGATGTCGTTGTTAAGATGGTGATACTTTAAATAGAGGAAGAATTACTATTCATCAAAAATAGAGGAAGAATTACTATAAAAAGAAAACTCAAAATCATAATTATGAGTTTCAAGTATACTAGAAAAGCATTACGAAAGAGTACTGTAGTCCAACTTGCTCCTTTCGCACAAGGCCAATCAGAGTCTCCAACTCATGGTCTATCCTCCAACTCTCAAAGTAATTCGTGTCCTCCTTAAAAAATATCTACTTCAATTGAGCATCTCAAGTTCCTTAGATTTAGACATTCCAATAGCAAAAAAAGGAAAAGTACTCATTCTTGTACTCCACATCCTATTACTAATTATCCGTCTTATTAAAAACTGTCCAACAATTATAGGGCATTTACATCCAAGATCACTAACCTGTTTGTTCCAAGAACCATTCAAGAAACACTAGTTGATCCAAATTGGAGATTGGCAGTCATGGAAGAAATGGAAGCTCTTAAGTGGAATGGTAGTTGGGTGGTAGTTGATCTTCCAAAAGATAAGAAAATAGTTGGCTACAAATGGGTCTTTAACATAAAATGTAGAGTAGATGGGAGTGTGGAAAGGTACAAGGCAAGACTTGTGGCTAAAAAATTCACTCATACCAATGGAATAGACTACCAAGAAACATTTGCTCCTATGACAAAGATGAATTCTATCAGAGTTCTTCTATCCTTAGCCACCAACTTAACCTAGTCAATCAGTGTGATGTAAAAAATGCCTTCCTAAATGGAGATCTGAATGAGAAAGTGTTTATGAGACTACCACCTGGTTTTGAGGAACAACTTCAGAGTAAGGTGTGCAGATTAAAGAAGTCATTGTATGGCCCCAAACAGATGGTTTGAAAGGTTTGGAAAGGTAGTCATGGCTCATGGATTCTTTCAAAGCCAAGCAGATCATACAATGTTCTATAAACACGCAAAGAGTGGTAAGGTTGCTATCCTAATCATCTATGTTGATGATATTATTATGACTAGAGATGACTTTATTGAGATGGTTTGAAGAATAAACCTGCAGCTAAGTTTAAGATCAAGGACTTAGGGACATTGAAATATTTCCTTAGAATGGAATTTGCAAGATCCAAGGAAGAAATTATTGTGAATCAGCAAAGTATGTACTTGATATCTTGAAGGAAACAGGGATTCTTAGATGCATAGTAGCTAACACACCCATTAAGTCAAATGTAAAGTTGGAACCAGCTGCACATGAAGACATAATAAACCAAGGTCAGTATCAACTCTTAGTGGAGTGGTTCATCTACCTGTCACATACTCGACCAAACATAGCCTTTGCAGTAATTGTCGTAAGTCAATTTATACACTCACCTGGCTTAGAACATTTGAAACGGCATTTCGAATTCTTAGGTATCTAAAGGAAACACTTGGAAAGGGTTTACTATTTAAGAAAAGAGGGCATCTGCAAATATAGGCCTACACGAATGCTGACTGGGCTGATAGTATAACTGACAGAAGATCAACTACCAAATATTATACCTTCGTTGGAGGAAATCTTTTGTCATGAAGAAATAAGAAACAAAATGTGGTGACAAGAAACAGTGCAAAAGCTAAGTTTAGATTAGTAACTTATAGTATTTGTGAGGTAATATGGGTAAAGAGATTATTGAAAGAGTTAAAAGATACACATACCATCACCCGAGTCTATTATAACAATAAAATTGTTGTCTCAATTGTACATAATCTTCTTACATGACGAACCAAACATATTGAAGTGAAAAAACACTTTATCGAAGCTAGAAAGTGGAGTAATTTATGTATATATATTTGACTAAAATTATATAGAACATAGGGTAGAAAAATATAAAATCTCTTTTATTATTTTCTTTTCCACTCCATCCGTTTCCTATGAAATCATCCTCCGACAGACATCTAACCAAAGTTAAAATCGGATTTTAGTTTTGACTCTTCATAATAAGCAGCAATATAGAACTTTAACTTGTGAATTTATGGCTTGCAATGGAAAAGGCACCATTCGCATAAGTACATAGTGGACAAGAAGCGCTGTCTGAAATGTGCATAATCCCAAAAACATAACCAGCAACTAAGCATCAAACATTCGTCTCCATCTCCAATCAGCACAATTCTCAAGTACATTGCTCATTCATTGAAATTGTATTTAGGCAGAATTAAATTGGATTCAACAACTGGAGCTGTTCCTCAGGTGAACCGGGAAAGCAAGATATCAACTTACACAGATCCACCAATCCATTATCTTTAGAGAAAAATTGATGAGCAACAAACACAGTTCCCAGTTGTTCATTACACTGTTAAAGTTGATTGTTGAATCTATGGCTTCAGGTTCAGGTCCAACAGGAACATAAGCCCAACCGCTGGATAATTTTGCCCTTTCACAACCATAAATCACCAGAACCAACTTCTTCCAACAAGGACAAGTGCCTCTCAGTTGTAGACCATGTATTTAGGTGTTGCGCTGAATTTCTGATAGCCTTTGATTACTTTGTTCACAGCATCAAGAAAGTCTTTCTCTGTTACAGTCTTCCTCCGAGCACGAATTGCAAACATTCCAGCCTCAGTGCAGACACTCCTTATGTCAGCCCCTGAATTAATAATAACATACAAAAAATGTTTATTAGAGAGCTGAAGGCCACAACTCTGCTCGCTCTGATAGTTTTGAAGGGTATAAGATATCATAATGGGACACTGGTTTTACCTCCACAACTAGTTCAAAACAAAAACAAAAACAAAGAGGAACATACTTGCCCTTTGACCAAGATGCAGTAAGCAACCCTTGAAAAAAAAATCTTACGTGAAAAGTAGCGTTTATCATGTGAATTCCTAACCTAATAAATCTTTTTTTTTTGGGGGGGGGGGGGGAAGGCTAAAGAGAATTAAAGTATTGTAGTTGAGGATTTAACAAAAAGAACAGCTTAACACATCTCTTACCAGTAGAGTTGGGGCAAAGCCGAGCCAGAAGCTCAAACCGGATATCTCTTTCACAATTCATTGTTCGTGTGTGGATCTTAAAAATCTGCGTCCTGCTCTCCAAATCAGGGAGGCCAAATTCAACTTTACGATCTAATCTACCAGGACGCAAGAGTGCTGGGTCTAGTGTGTCAGGTCTGAGCTATGACAACAAAAGCCAAATGTAAGTAGAAAGATCATGAAACTTTTTGATGCATAGAGAATTGACTCAAGCAGCACATCAGGCTATTTTCAAACTTAAACTCTAAAAAGGAATAATACAAACAGTAATTAATAGAAAATATTATCCGGTAACCACCAAGCAAGTTTAGCAGCCTGCAGCCTGTGAATGAATTAATCACATCTGAACACCTAAACAGACTGATTTCTGCCCTCAACATGCAAAAGAAAAAGGCTGAGTTCTCCCAACATACTAGGCACCATTGTTCCATTTGCTGGTCACCAGTGGCAGACTGATATGCCAGAAGAACAGATATACTTTTCAAGCCAACCAAAAGCGCCACAAAATTTAAACAAAGATCCAAACGGCAATCTCAGCCAGACAACAGACCCAGAAGGTTAACAAAGTGAGTTTTACCTATTGGTTGCCATTAGCACTTTGATGTTTCCACGAGCATCAAACCCATCAAGTTGATTCACAATCTCAAGCATTGTGCGCTGCACTTCATTGTCTCCACCCACACCATCATCAAACCGTGCTCCTCCTATAGCATCAACTTCATCAAAGAACACTATACAAGCTTTCTTTGACCTTGCCATCTGCAGCCAAAAAAAAAAGGTACTTTAGAAGGTATCCCCCAAATAACATAGATGTTTTTACCATCAACCATGCAGAACAAACCTGAAATAGTTCTCGAACCATCCGCGCCCCCTCACCCACATATTTCTGAACAAGTTCACTTCCAATCACACGAATGAAACATGCATCGGTTCTATTGGCAACAGCTCTGGCCAAGAGTGTTTTACCAGTTCCAGGAGGCCCATAACAAAGAACCCCCTTGGGAGGATCAATTCCAAGTTTCACAAACTTCTCGGGGTGAAGCATAGGCAGTTCAACAACCTAGTCAAATAATGGCAACAACATTAGAACCTTCATATAAGAGTCGACCAGCTCTAATTTCAAGAAATTTTCAATAAATACGAAAAAGAAAGACAAGAAAAAGAAGTGATACAAATGGAGAACATTATTACGCACTTCTCGCATCTTTTCAATCTGCTCCTTGCATCCACCAACATCATTGTATGTCACATCCGGTTTCTCTTCTACCGTCATCATGGTAACACTAGGATCAATTTTTGGTGGCAATGGGATCTGAATCTGATACTTGTTGCGATCCACACTGTAATGAGCTTAATGATTAGACTATTCAAAAATCAGATGGAGAGATAATCACAATGTGAGTTATTTTCCAGCTTCTGCTGTTAATGGAATCTTTATGCCACATCAATCAACAAACAGCAATTAACATCTTAAAAGTGGATCGATCTCAACTAAAAGAGACATCTCACAACAAACACTGCAAACTCACAGACCTAGAATTGTTTTTCTTTTACTTTTTCTACTAGACTTATTGAATAGGAAAAAAGACTAATGGGATTGATCACCTCACTTACCATTGGAACATGCTCAATGAAAATGCAGAAATGAAGTCTACTTTATGAGACACTGAGCAATAATTGAACACAGCAGTAATTGAATATTTTATATTCCATAAAATCATGGTCAAAACAGGTTTAGAAGAGGTTCAAAACTCTTTTAGATACTTCTCACAGAACTAAAGTCTATCACTGAACACTTAGTGCCTACTTTTCCATAAAACAGGCCCTAAGCACATAAAAAACACACAGCATAAAAGAACTCAGTGCTACTCAGCGAGTACAAAGAAAGAGCCAAAGATTACAGATGCTCATTAAAATCAAAATTTAAAACGTGGAGAACAGCTCAGCCACATTGAAGTGCAACTATTTCCCTCCAATCACACAATCCAATTCAAGCATGATAGAATCTTCCCTTAGCAACTGACAATTCTTGATCTTACATGACATTCCTGAAAAGAGGGACCTAAACATTACATGACAGAAACCATCTTACCCCAAAAATTGGGAGCATAAAGGGCCATATCTCAGATTTTTCAATAAGCCAATAAGATGGTTCATTAATTCTCCTCCCAACCTTAAAAGGGAAAGCACCCATCAACAGCAATGATCCCACTTTTTATAAAGTCACACCAAGTAACGATATCATCATGAATCACTGGCAACCAGAACTTATCAATCTTTAGGAGTCTGCTCATCTCCACACTTTGAAGAAAACATCAACCCACTGCCTACATATTCTAAACTGATTGCACACTAGCTTCCTACTAGAACAGATAATTCACCTCATATATCAAGCTTCAAGCCTAAAGGCATTTACTTGTATAGCATTGTTGTCATTCTCAATGTTGAGAGACAAACAAACAACATACAGCACAACCAAGCAAATCCATACTTCACCTAGTGCCATCTAAATAAAATATAATCAGGTAATCCTTCCTTTCTCTCACTAGTGGAACCAAATTAGAGAAACAGCAACTAAGATGGTATAATAGAAGTATAGCCCCCGTCCCAGTCTCAAACCCAACTGTGAAAAAATTCACATGTTTAAAGAAAATAAAAATGAAAAGAACTGAACCAAGAAAAAGGAGACATAAATTTTGATTGTTGTCGTCCAACCCCTCCTCTTGAGCATTATGCACACATCAGCTACCACTACAAATCGGGTGACAGAATAACTTATATATTACTATGAACAGATGAAATACAACCACTCCAACAGGCAATCCACCTTAAAACTTTCCTCAGCCAATTCTTTTTCATCAAAAATATCAGTAATACACCTTTGAACCAATGCTATGCGCCTCTTATTGCGGCACTAGGTGCTAGGCAAGGCACTCACCTGAAAAGCGAGGCACTAGAAATTATTTACACAACAAAAATTCAGTGTCTTGTCAGTGTGAACTGAAGCCTATACTAAAGACTATTCCAAATGATAAGAACATGCCACATGAACTATATGAACAAGAAAAGATTCATATCAAGTTTCAAGCATGCTAAATCCTTAAATATTTTTAACTTTGCCGACAACTGCCACGTGTCATCATTTTCCATGCTGTGAAACCGAATATTTGTAGTCTTCAATCTCCTCTTTATTTAAAAAGCAAGAAAAGAAATAAAACTAATTACGGACCGAGCCAGACGAAAGTTTAGTGGCAATGTCAAGAATGCAGATAGAATCAGTAAGTGACAGGAAATGAAGTCCATGCTTTCAGCCAAGTTTGATTAAGGTATAGTTTGTAATATCAATGTATCATATATTTAGTCTTCAACACCGAATGCTAAAGAGTTGTATTTATTTAATTGTGGTTACTTGGAAGCAATCAAAGGCTTGGCAGGAAACTTCTATCATATATATCAGACGCTCGCCTTAGTGCCTCTTAGCTGGACACCTAGGCAAGATAAGCAAGCGCCTTATTCAAGGCCCCTCTCCTGGGGCCCTTCCAGGTGCTGGCTTGGTGCCACACCTCGCCTGAGGCCCTTCCAGTGTTGGTTTGGTGCCTCGCCTCCATTTGTGTGGGCTCCAAGGCAAGTGCCTTGCTTGCCTTTGACAACACTGCTTTGAATTAAATTATTCTGCCTAACAATAGAATTCACAGCTACAAAGTTTTCGACTCAAGTTGCCCAATATTTGTAGTCCTCAATCTCCTCTTTATTTTAAAAACAAGAAAAGAAATAAAACTAATTACGGACAGAGCCAGACGAAAGTTTAGTGGCAATGTCAAGAATGCAGAAAGAATCAGTGAGTGACAGGAATTGAAGTCTATGCTTTCAGCCAAGTTTGATTAAGGTATAGTTTGTAATATCAATGTATCATATATTTTAGTCTTCAACACCGAATACTAGAGTTGTATTTATTTAATTTTGGTTACTTGGAAGCAAAGCAAAGGCTTGGCAGGAAACTTCTATCATATATATCAGACGCTCGCCTTAGTGCCTCTTAGCTGGACACCTAGGCAAGATAAGCAAGCGCCTTATTCAAGGCCCCTCGCTTGGGGCCCTTCCAGGTGCTGGCTTGGTGCCTCACCTTTCCTGGGGCCCTTCCAGTGTTGGCTTGGTGCCTTACCTCCATTTGCATGGGCTCCAAGGCAAGTGCCTTGCTTGCCCTTGATGACACTGCTTTGAATTAAATTATTCTGCCTAACAATAGAATTCACGGCTACAAAGTTTTCGACTCAAGTTAACCATGAAGGCAAATACGCAGAATGCAAAAATGAACTTCATACAAAAAGTGCAACATTTATATTACTAAAAGAAAAGTAATATTTGGCATAACTAACACAAATATGAACAATCTATTGAAACATTTGAGACAAATATGATGTAACCTCCAATTTCCCCAAATTACAAGGAGTTTCACATTCTCCACTAACACTTACATCCTAGAGCATTTCAAACCCAACAAACGAACAATCTATTGGAGACAAATACGATATAACCTCCAATTTTCCCAAATTCAAAATTTCTTATGACCATTTAAAACAAAAAACTTACAACATCTATACTAACAAATCAAGTAATTTGGAATTAAGAAGAAAATGACATCCAAAAGAGAAGTGTCTTAAAAGTGCCTATTTCAAAAATAAAATAATGAAACATTTACAAACAGCTCAGATGTGCCAACTCGTCTTCAAAGTGGCCCACATGAACACAGCTCCCTTTTTAAGTGTCCATGCAAGAGATATACTAAGAAAATACAAAAATTTTATCAGAAGATTGAGATCCCAGCCAAAAAGGTCTCAACCCTAATGTACACATCATCTGGACCTCTTTGTTTTCTAGGATGAAATAAATGATTATGATCATATAAACCTCATCTCTATTATGAATCACAGACAAAACAAAGAAAATATCCATTTACACCCCTAGGAAGGCGCATCACTCTTATTCTTGCTTGTTTGTCTAGTTTCTCTATATTTTCTCACTTTATAGGATTTCAGTTGGTGTCGCAAATAAGGTTGTGAGGTTAATGAGAGATTTTCTCTTGCTGGAAATGGGTTATATAAGAGAGATGATTTGGTTAGTTGGGATCGAGTGTCTAAACCTAAGGCGGAGAACGGGTTGAGTCTTGGTAATGCGGTATTTAAAAACATCTCATTGGCAAGCAAAATGGCTTTGGAGATTCCGTTAGAACACAATTCTTTTTGATGTAGAATTATAAATAGCAACTATGGACTCTATTATACCGAAGGAAATTCATTTCACACTTATACAACTTCTTTTTTTTTTTGTTTTACTTTGGTATCCATTAAGGTAGGTGATGGTCCTCGTGTTAGAAGATCGTTGGATTGGGGACACTCCCTTATCTACTTTCTTCCCTCGCCTTTATAGGTTATCCACTCTCCACTCAGCTCCCATCAAAGATTTCAATAATTGATAGGGAAATTCATTCTCTTGGGATTTTCATTTTTTAGAAATGTTAATGACAAAGAAACTGTTTCATTTTTTTCTTCGATTTCTCTCCTTCAGAGAATGAGCCTTCTCCTCATGTTAGAGACAATATGGTTTGGAGTCGTTATTCTTGATGAGTTTTTATATGTAGATCCCCCTTTCATCATCTAGCGAGTCTTCCCCAAAATGTTCCTTTTCACATAAACAATTTTATTTGGAAGCCAAAAGTTCTTACAGATGTTGAGGTTTTTACTTGGTCCATGGTGCTTAATAAGATTAACACTAACAATCTTCTACAAAAGAGGAGACCTCATAGAGCTATCTCTTCAGACGTTCATTTGTTTTTGCATTGCTACATTGTGAGCGAGACATGGAATCTCCATTTTGCTGCTTTTGTTGTGTACGATACTACTTGAGTTTGCCATAGGAGACTCCTTGATTCTTTTATCACAAATTTAAAGATTTTGAAGGGAACAAAGATGCTTAGTTGTTTTGGAATCATATGCCTTTAACCATCACATGATGTCTTCGGAGCGAGCGAATTGTCAGAATCTTCCATAATCAATTCACAAAATAAAATAGTTCTCTATACTTCTCTTTAGACTCACATCTCCAGAATTTATAAAGAATATAGATTAGAAGATATGAAAAGGAACTGAAAAGCAATCCTACACCGGCCTTCTTATATTGACTTGTTTTGTTCCTTATTGCTTCTAAGGTCCTTCACCCTTAGGAGTTTTGTAAATTCTTCAATACATCAAATATATATTTCTTCTATTTTTTTTTTTTAAAAAAAAAGCGACGAACTCCCCTTGCGCTAAAGATCACTCATATTAGTTCTAAAAGTTTTCCTGTATCTGTAATGCATATTGATAATTCATAATGATTTTCCAAACACTACCTAAGTATCTACTCCTGTGGAAACAGCCTTTCTGCAAAATGCAAAGAGGAAGGCTGCGTACATATATACTCACTCTCTCCCTACCCCCGCATTAAGCCGAGGAGCACTTTGTGCACCAGGTGAGCCCTTTACCTAAGTATCTACTCCTCCATTCTATGGGAAAAAAAATTAAAAACAAATGAAAACAAGCAAGATAGCTGCCTTCTTCACAAACCTTCCCAATAAAATAAAAGGCTTACCCAACTAACAGCAAAAAGATGATAACCAGATGCATCAACCATTCATCAACATACCAAATGCAAACATACAAAATATACCACCTCAATCTGAAATATATATGAAGCATCATTCTGACAAAACTATAAACTGGCAAAGATTTCTGCTAAAGAAATTACCCAACCCCATCCCCTCCCTTCCCCCCCCCCCCAAAAAAAAAAAATTGTCAAAGCACCACCACAAACTGAAATATATATGAAGCATCATTTTAATCCACGCCACTCGTGTGATTCAAGATTAGCCAGCCAAAGGTCCTCCATCAGGAATCCAAACAGCCTGTCCAATTCTAACTCTAGTTACAACTGCTTCTCCACAAAAATGCCCCTGCTTGGCCATGTCTCCATCACTAATTTCCCTTTGACCCAAGGTCATGCAAACATAACAACATCCAAATGACATAAAGTGCACTAGAAGAACTAGCAATTTACATGATCAAAATACCAAATAATAATAATAATAATAATAATAATAATAAGAATAATGCGACGTGTATTGTCGAGATCAAGTTACTCTGAAATAAAAGAATAATGAGGCATGAATTTTCATTCCATCATCTAATGTGCATGATTCAGCTCAAATATGTCATTTCTCCTTCCCAAGTCCTTTACTAGTGAGAATAGATTTTAAGTGCACCAATACCACAACCTTCATATTTTCTATACTTTTCTCATCAAGATATATAAAGTTGAAACAAAAACTCCACCACAAAATTGTCTAGGCAATTGATTTACACACAATTAAAGTACACATTTTTTAACATTCCGAGGAAAGCAAGAAAGGAAACCAAAGTGCTCAAATTGAGGGATGGTTCTATGTGGCCTTTGTTCACACATCCCTCACAACATTGGCCACCTTAAATAAGATAATGCAATCACTCAAGCTGCAAATTGTTACTGCTAGAAAACTAATAGAGGTAGGGAGAACTACGAGGTTTTGTCCTAATAGTGCACAAAATCAAGACATGCATCCATGTTTCTTCAGGTTTTTTCAAAATCAAGCATCATTATGAAAACAAGATTCAAATCATGAATTAGAAAGCTCATTTTCTAAATTATGAATCAATCGCATTGTAAATTGTAAGATTCAATGTTATATTTACACACACCCACACACACACACACCTTTTGGACCATACATACATATATCAGAATAAAGTATTTATAAATTACCAAATAACATGATTCAAATTTTCAGTTCAAATAAGTAACTACTAACTAATTGTAAAATAATCTAAATTGTAAAATTCAAAATACTCCAAATTTTTAAAATTTAAGAGATTCAAGGAATTGTTCATGATACTTAATGCCTTAAAAATCATATCATAGACTAAAAAGCTAATATTCAATTAATCAAAATACTAATTCTTCAACCTTTATTAAAATCATTAATCATCCCGAAAACCAATATTGCTATCACCATTTCAAAATCACCATCTTCCAACAAAATAATATCCTCTTCTTCTTCAATCTTTTCTATATTGTCATTGTCACTCACTTTTCCTTTTTTCCTTTTCTATCGGTATTCAAGTTTCTTGGACCCATTAAGAAAGTAATGAGGAATTTATTTAAGTTATACATCTCTTTCTTTTTTTTTTTTTTTTTGGTAGAAGGTCGTTCATTATCACTGAAGCATTCATGGATGATGTAGCGTGGTAATGCTATTCCTACCAAGTTCACATTGGTGACTCCAGTTCATGGTGGTGACTCTTGGGAATTAGTAGGCATTAATTTCTTTACTGGGGGATGTAGCTTCTTTGTTGAGTTGTGAGAGCATTAAATGAATCTCATCTTGCTATTATCAATTCTAGCTCTCATAAATAAGGGGTTTGGTGAGGGAGATGACAGATTATTTTGTGTTCAGCTTATTTGATAAGAATCTTGGTTGTGCTGTGCTCCCTTCCTTTTCCTTCTTCTTAGTGAATGTTATTGTTTTTTTACCCCTAATTCCTCTCCTTAGTGGCATTAATGGATATCCATCCATGAGTTATCATTTGGAAGACAACGATCTTCACATTCACTAATCCACTCATCACCAGATTCCATACTCAATAAGCAAATAGGATCATAAGAATCGAATCTATTATCTATCTGAATTGAATCGAATTTTGTGGTTCAAATCACATATCATAAGATTCTAATAACCATGAAATAAAGAGAAATGCTTCTCTGTTTTTTGTTTCCACAAAGGGTCTTGCACCTTTTGCAGATTCCCTAGTTTTTGAAATTTGTAGGATCCTGCCCCTCAGTGCTTCTAATGCACTTTCTTCTTCGTTCCTAAAGAACTACAAGGTTCCCTGTATCATTGCACAATTGTCTTACTGTAGCTTTTCTTCCTTAGACATCTAATTCCATATTTTGCTCTAATCCAATTTGCACTATCATTTTAAGTATGCCTTGTCTAAGGCAAATAGAGATATGACCAAGACCATTACAAAGGTTATCATCTTCAAAATCAACTTCAATGCTTCCGGTTTGCTGTCCCCTGCCTGGGCTTTACTAATTTCATTTTATGAGCCTCGAGCAGCTAAAAACTCACAAGTAGATTCGGTATGTATCTAATGTTATCTTTGAAAATATGCTATACCCAACTATTTATGTTTAGTAAGGATTCTTTCTTCCTAGGATGGCCTTTCGAGGCTTTTGAGATCCATTCCTGGAATCAATTTGAGATTTTATCTTATACTTGAACCAGTGGGGATCTTTCAAATTGCATATTTGTACAGATCTAATGACTATCAAAATGTCAATAACTTTGTCTATAAGTTCAACCTATGCTGCTTCAGGTAAATATGAAATTTACAAGACATTAATAGAAATAAAATACCAAAGCACAAGAGAAATGTACAGCATGGAACCATCAAAAGTGCTTATTTTTCAGACCAAATGTGGTCACTTTGGCAATCTTAGGTGTATGTCATTTGCAGACAAGACATAAACAACAATATATATGCATATAAAAGGGATAAAGAAAAAGGTAAGATTCTTACCCAACACGCATCCCTTCCTCTATATCAGTTGGGGATACTTTGTCACCAAGCCCTACAACAAACTTCAGCATAGCAGATTAAAAATAGTTAGAAGAACATGGATCCAGTCAACAAGTATACATAAATATCTGAAACAGGTTTTAACTTTTCTCAAGTGAAAGGAAATGAACATAATATGAGGAGATGAATGAGATATCCTATTTAAAAGTAAGAACAGAGAATTTGTTTGACCTAAAATAAGTTTGCAGAGAACAAGACATATATCTATTGCACAAAAAAGTTACAGCGCATGCTTTTCTTATGATCCTTTACACTTTGCTTGGACCCAAGTGGGAAAAAAGAGCCAATTTGATGAATTCTTCAATTCAGTCTGATTACAGGTGGATTCTCTTTGCTTCAAAACCAAATATGAGGTACATCTCAACAAAATCAGAATGAGTTTATTTGAACTTTAATTCCTTGGCAATTTACATCTGTAAGCCCTTGAAGGTATAACACTGAACTCAGAAATGTTCCACAAACACCCTTCCCCCCCCCCCAAAGGCAAAAAGAAAAAACAAGTGTGAAGTTTTCATGAAACTGGTTCCAAGCAGGATCTTATTGAAAAAGCCAAGACTTTAGGTCAAATAGCAAAATCATATCTGCCATTAAAAAAAAAAAAAAAAGTAGTGTGGGAACATCACTTATCCAAGGGAAAACCTGCATGGAGAAGGGAAAAAAATAAAAATAAATAAAAAAAATCCTGGTACATATCAACCGCTTTGTTTACTAGTATGAGCAGTCTCTTTTCATTGGAAAATGATGGTTTCAAATTCTGATGAGGGCCCAAACTTACAATGGAGCATTGTTGCCTAGATATTAGGTTTCCTTCAACCAAGCCTTCATAAGCAAAAATGATTCTGTCACTATTGATAAATCACAATAATGTGCGACCAGTTATTCTTATGAAAGTCAATATTAGATCATACTGATCATATTTAGTAAAAATATCATGAGCAAAATTTCTAATACGAAAGATCATTTTCTTCAACTAATCTGGGAAGAATTAGCAAATATGTAATAAGGTGGCTAAAAAGTTTTAAACAGGAACCAACTAAACATTTGAGGCTTTTAATTTTTGGCAATACATATAGTATACACCATAGGAGTGCTATTGGTCACATAGATGCTTCAAAGAGCTGCATTGAATGGGAAGAAAATCGTTAAAATAAACCAATACCTTTGCAATTTGTTTCACATTGATGACATATTTGGCATCTTCAGAATTCTGATTGATAATTTTGGTGCATCTTGCAACCTAACAACCACAATTCTTGTCCATTAGAAGCCTGTCACATGAATGCGTAACATCAGTCAACAACTTGCACAAAAGACAAACCTGAAGTGGCTGCTCCTCTTGCATCATTTGCTTATCAGAAACAAGGTCCCACTGGCTGGGTGCAGCTAGGCCTGTGTCAGACTCTTTTATTCCTGAGGCAAGATGAAACCAAAACTACTTCATCAATGACATATTTAACAATCTAGAATAAAGAACTAAAGATACTAAGAAACAGTGCAAAATGTCAAAAAGAACAGAAAGCTCTGCAGTCAAGTAAAATAAGGAATGCTGATTTGTTATGCTTGGGTGGGGCAGAAATTTTAGAGACTTTTAATGGAAAGAACTCGTTGTGTAACTTTATTCATAGTAGGAATAAAACCCTACACTATCAAGTTTATATCTATGCATCTTTATATATCTTTGCAGGAAGAGAAATCCTGGACCTTCTTATGGCAATAAGACTTCCATGTCTGGCTATTCACAGTGGGAAATAGACACCTATCCTAAACTGATAACAAATTCTAAACACATGATTATAGAATTTATTACAATAGTGGCAATTATAGTTGACTTTTAAACAGCAGACAAAACAAATAGTAAAATAGGACCTATGAAAGAATTTGGAGACACCACCAAAATACTCGTAGATAAAAATTTTACAGTAGGATGCACCAAATCAAACTACCCAAACTTGACTACCTGAAGCTCGATTTACTTAAAAGCCTATCAAGTGGAAGGATGTTGACAAAGATATTTATATCCAACTTCCTATAGAAAAATAAAGCTGAGAAACATTAGGAAGCACTGAGAAATCATCTCTACAGTGGCAATTCAGAAGCAACTATTTATAAGATAATTGGAACAAGTCCAAGTCCAAAGGCCTACCCACTGTCAAATTGAGCACAAAAACTTTCCAACTTTTACAATTTGCCAGAGATTTACGCATATATGCAGAATCACTGAAGTAACAATTCCATGTCTTAATGCGGATAGAGGAGATTTATGGTTCCCCAAGTGTACTGCACGAGTCTTGTCAATACAATTGGGCTTCAGTACTACTTAAAAAGCTTTCCTTTTAGAGATCTAAACTCAACCTAGGACAAGGCAATGTGCACATAAGTTGTTTGATCATATGAAGCCCTTCACTAGAAAGGAAACTAGGTTTTCTACATCCACTTGTTTGCTATGAATTAAATTATAAATAGTTTTTCAAATGTTAGACTGGACTCAGAAAAAGTTCATTACAAAGCAATGGTCCACTTCCATCAGTAGACAGCAAAAGTCCCTCCACCATAAAATCATGTTCTCAACAAAAGCGAAGCTTTCAACTTGGGTATACAAGAAAAAGCACAGTTAATCAATTCACATACCACACAGATCGTTAACCTTCTTGGCCATGTCCTTAATCTCCTTCTCTGTTTTCTTTATACTTGATGAATAAGGTCCCAATCCCTACACGAAGATACCGAAATTACAAAGATCCATGTAATTCACAAGATTAGGGTTTTAAAGGAAAGAAGCGCACTCACGTATGTCTTGAGAAGAGCGATATCGTCTTCATCGAGAGGAGGGGGGTTCTTCTCGTCCTTGATCTCATCTTCCGGCTCCGGCGCCATTGACAATTGCTTTCACTCTGTTGCGCGACTCCCTTGCGATTTTGAGCAGAGAGTGAGAGAGAGAGAGGTTCTTCGAATCAACATTCGATGTTAGTATGTATGAATTGCTTGGGGTTACCGACTGGGCTCGGGTCAGAATTGGGCCACCAGGGCCCCGACTGCAATGGTAGACAGAAAAATGCAATGCTTAGGGCTGCCGTGGGAAGCGTTTATTTTTTACTCAAGAACCCGTTGCTTAATTCGTCTTCGTCTCTCGCCCTTCCGATCCGTTCTGGTATTCGCACGATCCATAAAGGGCCTATTATGTATATTTTTTATTTATACTTGGCCATTGGTTTCGAGAATTTGATTAATGTAGTTTGAATAATCATGAGAATTACTTTAAGGACAGACTCTCTCAATATTTATTTTTCTATTATCAACAGTCGAATTCAATATTTTATTTAAAAAAGTTTAGTACTCTATTATTAAAATTACAGAACGTTGGTAGACCTGTTTTGTGTATTAGAAATTTGAAATATGGTTGTCACATAGATCCACAAGTCCCAAGTTCATCCTCCATCTTCTAACCTTCACCTTGGTTCCTATGTAAAGTGCTGCTTAAATCATCTACCCCAATCATTGACATGAATTGGTAGAGTCTTAACTTAAGGGTAGATAAGAAAAATCTTAGAGTTGCAAACATTTTAGTGCTAAATCAATAATAACAATAATAAAAAGACAATGAGGGACAATCAAAATTTTTGGGTCATGGTGCTGTAGACTAAGGGATGTTTGGTATAACTTTTAAGGGGGTACTTTTGGCATTTGTCATTTTCAACAGTTAAAAAAGGTGTTTAGTTATCCAACATTCAAAAGTTACAAAAAGTGATGAGCCACCGAAAATAACTTTTAACTCTTCAAAACTTATTTTTGGCTTTTTTTTTATTTTACTATTTTACCCATCATGATGACAACAAAACTCCCAAACTCCCTCAGATTTTGGAATCACGGAAACCTTTGATTTCTCAAACACTTGTTATTCTAATTTTTGATCTTCTCATTTGGGTTTCTTTGGATTTGATAATTTAATGCGATGATCCAAAGATAATTTAATGTGATGATGATGATGATGATGATGATATGATGATGATGATTTCTTTGAATTTCTCTGAGTTCCTTTATGTTTGGAACCAACCCTAATCTTTTATGATATGTTTCCCTTTAAATGTAGTTTTGTGTTTGTTGTTAGTGGGATGACTTTGATGTTATTTGTTTAATGGCTTTTCTGATGATCCCTTGTAAATGAATTGACCCCGTTTTAAGCAAAAGCCAAAATATATATATATATATATATATATATATATATATAAGTTGTTGACAAAATGAATCCTGATGATAAGCAAATGATGAGCTAGAGTGAGCACATGATGAGTACAAAAGGTTAGAATAATGAAAGATTAGTTTGGAAGATATTAGAATGAGTTAGGAATAACAAAAATCACATATATAAAACTCAAACCTAAAATAGTCAATTTATCTTTAAACACTAGTCAACTCACTAAGTCCAGAAAAGCCGTTAAAGTTAGATAGAATGTGAAGCCAATTGACTCACGTAAGAACATTAGTCAACTCCCATGCAGTATAGACAAACAAACTTAGGTAGTAAATTACTCAAGTCAATTCAACCCAAAGGATCAATCGACTCACTAAGTCTATGAAGCAACAGAATTAAAATTCAAAGTGGCAAGGATTGAATATTCAAAAAATCATGGTCAAAATGAAAAATAGGACACATTATATACAAGTCAAGTTGACCTCCTATAGACTGTAAGTCGACAAGCATATTCAACACTTGGAAACTTTTGTTAAGAACAAGTTGACACTAAGCCACAAAGCATTTACATGCTAGGTCATAGAGCACAAAGCACTATGACAAGTTATGAGTCATAGCACGTGATATCATGAGTCACACCATGTGTCAAGTTAGGCACTACGTTAAGTTGACTTATATGTTATCTTAAGTCAACTCACACCATAAGAACTTAGAAAAATAAGCACAGCACATGCCACATCATTGAACATAACATGAGCCAAACCATGCTATAACATAAAGCCACAACATGAGTCACGAAACAAACCCTAACACATGCCATGGCACAGATTGTGACACGGTGCATAGAACATAGCACATAAGGTTATGTTGATACAAGAAGAAATTTGCATTGACATAACATAGAACAAGTAGACTTGTCCTACACCCCAAGTCAACTCGCATGATTAGGACTTAGAAAAATTTTTAAGTAAGAACAAGTTTATGTTGACACAAAAAATTTGTTATATTGACACAATATGTGTGAAATAAAGAATGACTCATAGAACACTAAAGCAAGTCGACTCACATTACAACACAAGCCGACTTGTTTAAAGATTGCATGACACTAAACATATCACTAGACTTCACACATAAGCAAAACATATAAGCACTAAGTCAAATGCCATATAGCCTGAGCCAAAAAAACACTAAACCAACACAAAACACTTTGTAAGCTGTCCTACACATTACACGGAGCGCATACACACAAGCAGGGATAGGTGGAAGTCGACTCATCAAGAAATCCAAGTTGACTCACACAAGACATGGAGCAAAAATTGACTAAGTACCTCAAGACTATGTCAACACAACCAAACTCCACAGACCAAAATCATCAACAGTATAGAAGACAAGTTAACTCATGAAGAGCACAAGTCGAATTGCACAATGAACCGAAGAGCAAAGCTTAAGCATAAGAAAGAGTTATGTCGATGCAAAGAAAAGTTTATGTCGACCCAAGAAAAGATTCAAGCTTAGATTTCTGAATAGATTCGAGAGACAGTCGACTCATAATATGAAGACAGTTAGCTCACCCTAACTAGAAAAGGAAGTTAACTTACTATAAGTAACGACTAGTTGTTTAGAAAAGTTGTTTAAGTCATAAATGAAGTCTCAACGACCTTCAGTGGTTACAAATGAGTATTAAATGTTTTACAATAGCTAGATCATCAAGAGAGGCTATAAAACGTCAAATGAAGATCAAACAACTTTTGAATCATATTTATTGCTCCTGAGTGTATTAAAGATCTTCATTACTTTAATTTTCTAAGTTGTATATATTTGGGTTACAAAGATCACATTTGAATATTAAGATTCAAGATTGTAATCTTGTTTTTCATTTCATATACTTTTAATTGACAAAAAAAAAGGCCTTCTTGGTCAGGGATTAGTTGTCTCGAAGAAGACAAGTTAGATTTGTTAGCACCTGTGTAAACTAGTGGTGAGTGTTTGAGTGAAACACTTGGTGAGCTTAAACTAGCACATGTTCAAGCTAGTAGTTGCACTATTTTTGGAGAAAATAATGGATTAAAAATCTAGGTATAATCTCAAAGCAGATGTATACCAAGGAGGCGAACCACTATAAAACGTTGTATCGATTCTTCTTCCCTCTCTATTCTTGCTCTTTGCTTTGAAATCCCTTAAACTCTCTGAAAAATAAAAAAAATATATCAAATAACCTATTCACCCCTCTATGTTTCTAGAATACTATCTTTCATAAACACAATCATGAGTAAATAAAATGAGAAACTACTTTCGACCATTTTGATTTTTATGTTTTTTTTTTGTAAATATTATTATGATATTTTTAATTATCTAATTTGTACATATTTTTTTATACTAACATTTTTTGAACTCCAAACATAAAAAATAATCAAAACGTACTAAGTTCTTATCACACAATATTAGTTTAAATAAAATTCTTTTCTTTTTATGGCTTTCGATTCTTTTATTTTTTTTAAGGTTTTTTAAATAATCACTACAATATCACTTTGGGATCGAAGCATTTGTCATTACACAACTTAAAAATAGTTAACACAAATTTCAATTCTAAAAGTAGCCAAAAGAAAAAATTAGGTACAACTGCCAATATAGAGGTCATAAAAGTTAAAACTTTTTATCTTCATGTGCTCAAAAGTTATACATTATGATCGGTTTATAGTTTAAGAAATTATTTTATCCTAATTCATAATTTCAAAAATAATTTTATCCTTTTTTTAATTTCAAATTTTAATTTATCTTGTTTTATAACTTTGTAATTTAATTTATCCTATTTTATAATTTTGTAATTTAATTTATTGTGTTCTGTCATTTTGAAACTTATAAGGACTATTTTATAATTTTTAAAACTTTTATAGCTGGTTTTGTAATTTAAAAAAAAAATAGCAAGCTAAGTATTTATTTTTTAATAAAACTCTGTTTTAATTCTTATTCTCTTTCTAGATTGTTAATTTTCTAATTCAATTAAAGCACTTAATTGGTTAAAAATATGGTATCCAATTTTATTCTTATAGTTATATTTTTCCACCTAGGTTGAGAGACATACAAGAGCTTGAGTTACCATATAGAGAGGATTATAAATTTGAAATCTTATGAGAGATTACAGGTTGATTACAAATTTGAAATCTTATGACAGATTACAGGTTGATGAATCATAGAAGAAATCATAGTACTATTGGTGCTAATCAAATTTTATTGAAAAAAATAAATGCAATCGAATCACAAAAGAGTGTGAAAGATTTTGTTTGAGTGGGTAAATTTACCACCTTTGCATACAACTAAGTTGTGCTTAATAAAATTGCATTTACATTTTCAACAATTTTGTTGGGCCAATATGCAACAATATAAACTTCTCCCAAGTATATTGCATTGTGTTGCATTGAGAAGTCTCTACCTAATGAACATGTTGCACCAATGGCTAGTGTTGTTATACAATCAAATATCTAACCTTGTAACTCCACCAATCCTACTATTACACAACACTAAAATCAAAATATAGAGTTCAATTCTAGGTCACACATGAGTGTCACGGGGTTAAATTTTTCTGTAAATTTTTTGACCTCATGATGGCAAAATAGCCCCTACTAGTCTTAACCATTGTCTATGGAATCGACCAAGTATAGAACCAGGTAAAGAGTACACATGATTCTAAGAATAAACTCTCAAAATTTTCCTTTATTGAATCAACAATACAAGAATTGCAAGCAACGTATCTCTCCCTCACTTCCACTCATGTTTGTTTGCACTTTAAACCTTAGATTGTTTGTTCCCTTAACCGTCTAACATCACTTGATTCACTCTCAAAGGGTTACTCAAGATCCACACTTTGGATCTCTCTTGGGTGACTTGGGTGACTATCTTCAAGGGACTACCTATACAAGCCTACATATGCTACAAAAAATAAGGCATTTCCAGACATTTTTTTAACACCATTCATGATATTTTACAACCATCACTAAGGAGTTTGGTGATGAAAGAAAAAATGACAGGGATTTCTCAATATTTATTTACAAATATCAATAAAATCTTAGACCTTTCCCGACGTTTGCATACAAAAACATCAACAAATGTATGACCATTTCCCAATATTTAGTCATGAACTATTGGCATGGGAAAAGGGATTTGCTAATGTTTTTCAGCTAAAATATCAGCAAATCCATGTGCACTTGCTAACATTTAGCTCTAAAAATATCGATAAGGGTTCTTTTTTTTAAAAAAAAAAATGGCTAGTTTAGCTTCAAAACCAAACCTATTTATCATTACATTACCATCAACCATCGAACAAATATAATGTACACTTCAAACTCTAAACTTCGTCTACACTTCATATTTCAAACAAACAATCATCAACTATTAAACAAACATAATGTACATTCCATACTCCAAAACTTCATTTACACTTCATATTTCAAACAAACAATCATCAACTATAAAACAAATATAATGTACTTCATACTCCAAAACTTTATCTACACTTCATATTTCAAATAAACAACCATTAACAATCAAACAAATAAACAATCATTATCAACCATCAGCCATTAAACACTTTATACTTCAAACAAATATAATGTACCCATCACCTTTGAACCACAAATAACTCATTACCCCAAACATAATTTTGAACCAAAAAATAAAGATTTTATTAATAAAAATATAAAGAAATTTACAAAAAAAAAGTTAATGGACTAACATTACATTACATACAAAATCTGTATCACCTCTCAAGATATACGACCACTTTCTTGGATAGAATGAGAGCCATCATCTTCACTAGTTGAATTATGTCACGTGAGATAATTTCTATTATGTAAAAAACAAAAATTAATATATTACATGTTCCCACATCTTTGGAGATATTTCCATATCTAGAAATTTTGAGATAAATATTAGAAACAAGATATTAAATTTTGTTTCTATTTGTTTCAATTCATGACACACATTGGCTAACTCTTGGGTAGAGTTAGCCTTTGTAGGAGAAGATGATAATTTTCTGTAATAGTTAGTAGGTGTTGGCTACATCCCTTTACCCCCAACTCTACCTGGATGTTCTTAACCAATCACTTTGAGGAACACTCTATCCTCGATTCAATTGATAGAGTTGTTATCACTTCATCAACTTGTCCCCATGTATAGAAAATGTATATAAAAATATCAACACAAATTTGCATAAAAATATTAACATAAACACTCAAAAATAATTGATATTTAAAGTTCATGTGATGTACCATCATAATGGCAAATTCTTTGTTCACGTATGAACTATCATTCTTCTTATAGGTAGATTTATATAGTTCAATTCTGTGAAGAGAATGTCTTATCTCTAATCCTTGAAATAAAATTGTTAGCAACAAAAAAATATTATTAAATACAATATTAGTATTTAAAATAATTAATAATTTCTTCGCCTACCTCGCAAATGACTTTGAGGTGTAAGTGTGTGTATACATTTGCTGCGACTCGCTCTGCTTTCCTACTTCAGACTTTTTATATAAAATTTTTTGAATTATTATGATAAGTATATAAAAGCAAACAAAATATTATTAAATAAAACATGTTATTACCTTCGTACATCTTAAGTACTAGTATGTAGCAATGTCCTCCCATTGATGAGGGTTGTGACCTTTTGGGACATTTGCTAAAATCTTTTTAACAGTTTTCTCCTCATCATAATTGAAGACATTTGTTCTTTCAATATTGAAAAGAAATTTTGCAACAATAAACAAATGCATTAATATCTTAACGAAAAATTTTATTTGTTCCTTCGATGCCATAAGGATACTGTACCAGTCCTTGTGACTAAGAGAACAAAATCACAAACTTCTAGTTATAAGACCATAGAAATTGGCTAGTATTTACGACTGTCATCCAAAGGGATGCATTGAAGGACACTACTATTCGCTAAGATCTTAGATCACATATATTTTTGAGAGTAGTCCTCCCTCTTTGTCAAGTACTTCAAAGGTCATCGGTTGCAAAATATGAGATTAAACATTAATAAATGACCAAACTCAATATGATTATATTTGCTACTTATTTTTGATACATTACCAAATGTAATGTCCTGTAATATAGAGATTCCTTTTCCAATCGGGCACTCATTAACATGTGGAAGAGGTGCTTCCTCTGATGATTTCTTAATTTTGATTCCCTTAGGCTTTTCTCTTCCTTGAAACACGTTTTTAGTACAAAAATTAAATGTTTGTAACATATGCTAGTTTGACATAAGCAAACATTTAAAACCTGAAAAATCAAATTCTAACAATCTAGAGGGGGTGAATAAATTGTTTAGTACTTTTTGATTTTTCTATGTGTTTAAAAGTTAAGAAGAGAGATGAGAATATAGAGGGGAAGAAGAATCGACACAAAGTTTTATAGTGGATCCACCCTTTTTGGTGTACGTCCACTTTTAAACTATACTTGAATTTTCAATCCACTATATTCAAGTAAAATAGTACAACCAATTAGTTTGGACAAGTGCTAGTCAAACTTTATACAGATGTTTTGGACAAGTGTTTCACTTGAACACTCGTCACTAGGTTATACAGATGCTAGCAAACCTAACTTGTCCTCACTATGACAATCTAATCCTTGACTAGCAAGACCTCTTCTTCTAGTCAATTACAAGGATAGTGAATGAAAATCAATGATACAAATTTGAAACTTGAAGTTCAGATGTGATCTTTGTTGTCCAAATAAATACAACATAAATAATTTAAAATATAAAAGATCTTTAAAGCTTTCAAGAGTAATAAATCATCCAAAAAATTGTTCGATCTTCCTTTGATGTTGTATTTATACCCATTTTTAATGATATAGTTGTTGTAAAATATTTAGTGTTCATTTGTATTCGTTGAGGTGGTTGGCAGTTTATTTATGGCTCGAACAACTTTTCTAAACAATAGATGGTGCACATAGCGAGACGACTTCGTCTTCTTCATGAGTCAACTAATATTTAGATTTTCTTTTGTTGTGTGTTTATGTGAGTCGACTGCATCTTTGTTATGAGTCTACTGCACTTTGATTCTATTCAGAAATTTTGTGCTTGATTCTCTTTTGTGTTGACATACTCATTTTCCTGTGTTGACATAAATCTTTCTGTGCTTAAGCTTTGCTTGTCAGTCCCTTGTGCAAGTCAACTTGTGCTTCTCACCGAGTTGGCTTGTTCCTAGTTCTACTTAAGCTTTTGACTTATGGAGTTTAGTTATCTCGACATAAACTCTTTCTTGTATCAACAAAAGCTTCACGAACTTTGTCGGTTTTGCTCCTTGTATTGCGCGAGTCTACTTGGACTTCTTGATAAGTCAACTTCCATCTGTCCCTACTTAAGTGTTTGTGCATTGTACAATATGCAGGTTGGCTTACAAAGTGTGTAGTATCACTTTGGTGCATTATTGCTTAGGTTATGTGTCATTTGGCTTGATACAAGTAAGTTTACTCATGTTTTTTAGCTAGTGAATTGTTTTGTGATATGCAACTTTCATGCAAGTCAACTTGGGTTATAGTGTGAGTCGATTTGTCTTAGTGTTTTATGAGCCATTCTACATATTGTGTCAACAAAACATTTTCTTCTATCGACACAAACTTGTTCTTAGAATTTTTTATTAAGTCCTAGTCATGCGAGTTGACTTGGGGGAATAGGGCGAGTTGACTGGTGCCTATGGTCCAAGAAATATTGTGCCAACATAACATATTTGGTATGTTGACATAGCCTTGTGCAATGGCATATGTCATGGCTTGTGTCATGGCATATGTCTTGTGTCGTGGCATGTGTCATGATGTAATGACTCATGTCATGTCATGTTGTGATTCATGTCATGGCTTGTGTTGTGACATGTGTCAAGACCTGTATCGTAACTCGTGTTGTGGCTCATGCTATAGTTATGCATTTTCTAAATTCTCATACCGTGAGTCGATTTGCGGTAACCTGTAAGTTAACTTGGTATAGTGTATGATTTATATTCTAAGGTTTGGCCTATGTCTTGACACATATTGTGGTTCATGACATGTCCTAGTGCCTTGTGCCCTATGGCCTAGCACATGAGTGCTCTATGGCTTAACATGTGTGTCAACTTATTTTTCACAAAAGTTTTTAAGTGTTGAATGTGCCGATGATGGGGTGTAAATTGGTGTAATAATTTGTGTCGATTTTGCTTTATTTTTGGATAATTACTACACTAATAACTATCTTTTATGGTGTTTAATATTTTAAAATTGATGGAGAAGAGTTATGAAGAAAAGTGAAGAAAAATGAGTTAATTTGGAGTATTGATGCATATGAATGAAACTATGAATAGTTGCGCTCTTATCTTAGTGTGTGGGCATATGAATTTTGAGATTCAGTGAAAGATTTTTTTGGGGGCCAATTCAACAATATTCCTCTATCTGCATGTGATCACACAGGAAATTCTGAATCTATTTTGGAAATATTGAAAATTCCCACCATATTAACTTATTCTAATATTTAGGGACAATCTTTTAAAAAGTTTAACTTTCATAATATTTTATCTTTTAATAAATTTTTCTTTTTTAAACCAATTAACTTATTTTCTTATAATAAATTTTTTCTTTTTAGTAGTTATCAAGATTTAGGAAGATTTTTCCTAAAATTAGGAGACTCAATTCTATAAAAGAGAGATTAAACTTCTCTGAATAGGGAGGTACATTTTTGTATTATTTTCTTTACATAATTTTTTTCATTATTTTTCTTCTTCTTTTATATTTTGTTTTTAAAATTCTTTTCTAATTGAAGGGTTATTAAATTCTTGATTCTTAATAATTGTGACATCAAATTGAGCATATTATATTAACACTTCATAGGTATTTATTTAATTATTGTGCTCTAGTATTTATGATTATCTAGACTTTATTGAATAGAGACATATATTTAATAATCCTAAAATAATTTATAACCATTAAAACGACAAATTTATAATTGTTTATTTATTTTAATGTAGTGGTGCATAACATAATTTCATTGTCTCGCAAGTAGTCTAATCTATGTCATAAAAATAAATAATCTAATTTAAATAAATTTGCTTATATATTTGTTAATTAAAATTGGATCTCTCTAAATCTTAATATTATTGAAATACTAAATCTTACGAGTTTCTCTAGTGTTGTCTTTTGATTAGGAAAATAATTAGTAAACTCTCTTAATCATTGACGAAATAAGGAAAGATTGGTTGTTTGACAGTTGTTGAATAACTATAATCAATTTATTTATGATTGTTGAGTTCATTGGGTAAATCAATGATCAATAAACTCGAATCAAGATGGATATAATTCTTTTGGTTAGAAATTTATTTTTCGTTGAATTTTATTCTTTTAAAATTTGAGTTATTTATTTTCTTTTAGTTAATTATTTATTTCTTTATATTATTGGTTTAGTTAACTAACAACTCCCATATTTTTGTTTCCTTAAAGGAAGTAAATCTATCATGAGGAGATGACTGTACTCACCCTATACTCATATTTTGTCAAGTAGGTAAATTTAATTTTTGTTGAATTGACACCCATCAACTAGTCAACTTATGATGTGTGATAAATCAACTTGACCTATATATGGTGTGTTCTATTTTTCATTTTAACAATTAGTGTTTTAAATATTTGACCATTGCCACTTTGAATTATCATTCTATTATTTCATATAATGAGTGAGTCAATTGGTGTTTTAGGGTGAGTTAACTTAAGTAATTTACTATTTAAGTTTAGTTTATCTATGGTACATAGTGAGTTGATTGATGTACCTCATGAGTCGACTGGCCTACCATTCTGTCTAAATTTAAAGGTTTTTTCTTAACTTAGTGAGTCGACTTGTGTTTAAGTGTGCTTGACGGTGAGTCAACTATTTCAAATCTGAGTTTTATATAAGTGTCTTTTATCATTCCTAACTCATTCTAATATCTTTCAAACTAATTTTTCATTAGTCTAACTTATTATGTTCATCATGTACTTACTATAGTTCATTATTTACTTGTCATCAAAACTCATTTTGTCAACAAAACTAATAATAAATGAAATGAATTTAGAGTAGTTAAGCAATAAATAACTAACCAATAATGAATATAGTCTCAACATTCATTTTCTATTCATACATATGTTAATCAAGATAGAAAAATCAATATATATAATGAATGAGTATTATATATATGCAAAAAGAATAGTAAACCAATATACATATACATATGATTGAGTGGCCAACTCAAATCTAAAAAGAAAATCTTACATTTATGACAAGGGAAATGAAAGGATGTTCCACAGAAGAAAGGTTACATTTAACTAGCTATTTTGTTTCTCTTTTCATCTGGAACAAAACATTGCCATACACAATTTGTTTTCATTTTTCTGTTCATACTTTATAGTCTCAACATACTTTATATTTTATGATATAGTATCGTAACGATAAATAAAATTTATTCATAAAAAATAAAACCTTATGGGTGGTAAAAAAATTAACATATATGTTAATAAAAAGTGTTCGTGTGTGAATATATATACATATATATATGTTAATAATTATTAATATAAATATATATGTATATATATAAGAAAAGCTAAACTAATATTAAACTTCTAAATTATAAACAAATTAACATACAAGTAAATATTATCTATAAACCCTAAAGATAATACATATATAACATATATAGCTTATGTATTAAGTATATATGAGATTTGCTCATGTATATAACATATTTATATAATTTATTAACAATAATTGTTAGTATTATCTTTTATACGTATTACTTTTAAAAATTGTTAATAATTTTTATGTATTACAAATAAAAAATAATATATGCTAATAATTGTTATTAGTTTTTATTTTTATTAAAAAGTAATATATTCAAAATAATAATTTATATACATATAAAAATAGTTAAAATTTGTTAATAATTTATACACGTATCATATGCATTACATATAAAATTAATTGTTAATAATTTTTAATTGGGTATATGTAGGATTTACTTAAACGTGGGGAAATGTTTATGTTAGTTTTAATTTTCATGGCAATTATTTTTCTCAACTTTTTTTTTCTTTTAAATGTCAAGAAAATTTATTTTTTCGATGTTTTGATAATAAACAATGGAAAAAAATATTTGTGACTAAATATTAAATGTTAGGGAAGGACTGCTAGAAAATATCTTATTTTTTGTTGTGATAAAAGCCCTTATATAGACTTTCCTATGGTGTATTAACACCCGTAATTGCCCACAAGACGAGTATTCTCTCCTGGTCTTCAGTTCCACTGTAATTCATGAGTCAAACATTGACATCTGGATATATCTGCACATGTGTCCTTGTCCAAATGCCAACATTTGTTCATTTGCGTGCTATCTGCTTACTTTACTTGCCACTTGTTTTCTTTTAGGCGTGTTAACTCTTTATTGTCTTATCTTGTGGAACTAAATGTCTTTAGTCGAATTTAGAATCACTCTCAAACACACCAAGTGCCCCCTACTCTCCAAGAGTCCTAATATGCTAGTTTTCTCCTAGTACAACCACTGAAAACTATCCTTAATAGCTTACATAACTATATGCAACTGCTCTCAGTCTTAGCATAATCGTCCAGATCTGGTGTCAAAGCTCCCTTGCCTTGCGCTAGTGTGCTCTAATGCATGCTCGCATACCCTCGCGCATGCCCTTGTGTGTCCACCATCATGTGTACCTGCAATTGTGCCTATAGTGCCCTCGTACTCTAGCACACGAAGGCTCACTCGACTGCCCCAACTTCCATATGTGCTGGTCACGCTTCGCTCTAATGGACATTCTTCCTTGACTTCGTGCATCCCCATGCCTCATCACAATCCTTATGGGCCTGCATTGGCCTATTATAGGTGCCACACCATCACTCTCTTAGTTGCTCTAATAGTTAGCCTCCATATAGTGACCCTTTCCATGACCACCATTGCACACATGACTTCACAATGAGTCACTTTTTGCCCATGCTGGTTCTCCATGCCCCACACTACTCCCTTTTGTGTGTCTTTGACCTTCCCAAGCTCAATACGCCAAGCCACAAACTTGCAAACACCCTCCTAGTGTTTACTTTTTTATTTTATCTTCACCAAGACGTGCCAAGCTACACATCCACACATCTGGCCCCTATACGCATATACCCTTGCACTAACCCTATATGTTAAGCTTAACCTCCCAAGCTACTCTCCTGCACGTGGCTTACTCATGCACACCCCCGCACACTCATTTTGATCACACCGTAGCGCATAACCCTACACACGGCTTCTCTTGTATGCTTACCCTTATGCAAAATATTCAAGGATCACACCATGGCATTCTCTTATGCACAAGGCTCTTTTTATACACCCCCACACATAGACTTCACTAAACTATGCTCCCTTTTTTTTTTGCTCTCTATGTGCCTATACTTGCATACCAATACATGTTGACTTGGTCATGTTGCACCCTTTATGCATGGCCTTTCTTGTGTGCACCCCCATGTGTTCCACATGCAGGTCTACCAATCTCGTGCTCATATGCTCTTGGCCCTTCATGTGCCTAGTCCTGTGCACTCCCCATGCTAACTTAGTCATATTGCATCCTCTGCACATAACCTCTTCTTGTGCTACCTCTGTGCTCTCCACATGCAAATCCGCCAAGCCGCACCTCAACACTCTTGAACTTCCGGCGTTCTACCCTCCACCAGGTGCTTATGGATCAAATTAGATCAAAGATGTATATTAGCCATCATCTAAAAAGGTTTTGTATTATTGCCATGAAATCTATTCCATCAAACACAATTTCGTAAAATCATTTTTTTCAACCATATCATATTCTCCATATCCTCTTGCGACAAATCTGAGAGCTCAACTAATTTATTACAACTTTTAACACATTCTTTTTCTTCTCCATATCACCAAAACCTCTTTTTTTGAGCTTTTAATGACTATTTTTCAAATGTTTTAACTTTTCAACCACTACAAAACTTGAATGCCCCTGCCTAGTAGCAGTATTCCACGATTTTGCCACCAACCCACCAAAGCCATCCACTTGTAATCACGTGTTCTCAAACCTAAAAGGTGGGGACTTATTTTACTAAACTCACCTCTAACATAATAGGATTATGATTAAAGATCAATCTTAGAAGCATTTTCTAACAATTCACCACAAGAATGCAGCCCTTCAGCGATGGAATTTAGCGACAAGTAATATTTCGTTGCTAACAGAAATAGATTACCGACGGAATAATGACAGATCCTTTAAATAAATTTTCAAAATGTACCGAGGGATTACCGACGGATTCAACAATGGAATAAATCCATCAATAAAGTTGTCGGTAAATCCTCGCGTATGTAGAATAAATATTCCCGGATGAATTACCGACATTTTTGCTAAGGATTAGCGACTGTTTTCTGACGAAAATATACCGTCGGTAATCCGTCACTGTTTTATGTTAGGATTAAAAAAAAAGTTTAGTCCTTTACACGACCTGCCTTTATCTCCTTCTATCCACCCTTGTGCCACGATCGCTGAATCCCTAGGGCAAAAGAACACCATCGCCGCCTGTCGTCAATAGGCCGAGCGATGAACACCGTCGCTGTCGTTGTCGACCCGTGTCCAGGTTAGTGTCTCTCTCTGCCCCTCTCCCTCTCTCTCTCTCTGTGTCTCAGATTATGGTGTTCTGTCGATCACATTAACCCTAGGGCAGAAGAACACCTACTCAAGCTTACATCAGGTCGACTAATTTTAAGAACCAATTGAGTTTGAGCACCTTTCCTCTCAACCTGACCAGCTGTCATATGGACATTAAGGGAAGAATGTTGTGTTCTTAAAACAAAGGGAAGAATGTTGAAATCTGCATTCACACCAAGTAGTGACTTGTTTCTAATACTCTTAATATACCCAATACACAATTGAGCGATCTGCTGTGGGAATGGAGAGCTTCTGTTAATAGCTCAAGGTAGAAAAATGTTTCTGGGTGTTGTTCACTTGTAGTTTTTGGAGCTACAAGGTTTATAATTTAGGGCCGAGCTATTCTCATGTTTGATGAACCTTTTTCTTATTAGGGGGAATAGCATAGCTCTCTTGCTTTATCTTGTCCTATGTTCTCTTGACATTGTTGCAGAAAAGGCCATCTTCTCCTCTCTCTCTCTCTCTCTCTCTCTCCCTCCCTCCAAATTTTTTTACTAACTGGTATTAGGTTAATAATGTCATCTTTGGTTTCAGCAAGATAATGTGGTTTGATTTTAAGAATTGTGAGAATTGATGAAACTCCCACAACTATTGTAGATGATGTAATACCCATTGCGTTAGATTTTCTGTAGTCCAATATAATTAGCCTAATTAAGAAAGGCTATATCAGCATTAATATTAAAGTTATAGAGAAAAGGGTATCTATTTCAAGGTTTAATTTAGTAGAAGTAATATTACAAAAATGTGGGTATGTGCTGGATGATGAGTTTGGCTTGGCTTGTTTTGTGGCCAACTATATGATGAGACATGGTCCAAGACCCAAACCAAAAAAGTCTATTCTCTAAATACCCATGAAGGGAGCCTGCCGATCAGTATTTAACGCCCACAATGACAATCTATCGAAATGCCATAGTCGTCCCGATTAATCTATCGAGATGTCTCAGTCGCTCGGGTCTATCAAACGTAACTCACTGAACAAAGGTAATCGCCCCAATCGGGCAAGCAGATATCAACTCTTTAATCGGACTAGCCACGAAGGTCCCTTAATCGGTCGAGAGACCGAACGGTGGGCAACACTCCTAATGACTCAAAAAGAAGGTCAGAACCCCTTTACCTCTACTTCTTATTTTCATAACGACAAAGCTAAGATCTTTCGAATAAGGAAAGCGTTTCCCCAAAAGTGGAAGTCCTCCCCAAGAAGTAAGGATCATAATCAACTCGAAATATTGACTCCCGAGATTCTCAGAACGATCCGATAAGGAATGTAGGGTTGAAGTCCCCCAACGACGCTCGTCTCTCAGGGGTATAAAATGATCTCTAAGGTATTAGAATCAGGTACGCTCTCTAAGCCTAACACAGAGGGCACACTGATTACAGGGAACAACCTTCCATCAACTCTCAGTCTGTTTCTTTCAATCGAAAACCGCTCTTTACTGACTTGAACATTGGAGTCTTCCCGCCGGAGCACCCTCTGGCGGTTTTTGCAGGTGTATTCATCCATTGACAGCTACTGTTCGAGTCAAGAATGAATTGGTATCTGTGGAGTCAAAACTCACCTCTAACACTATATTTTCCAAATATTCAAGTTTGAAATATTTGATGCATTGTTTTGGAAAATTTGGAGAAAAATTTTTAAAATGCTGAAAATACAATAAATTATGGCCATCCATAGTTCTGACTATTTTTTTGGATATCAATAACACCTTATTCATAAAAACCACTTGACAATAATTAAAAATATTAGTCCATACTTGAAATATTTTAATAAGTGAGTATTTATTCTGTATAACACAAAAATTCTCAAGATAAGAAAATTCTAATGAATGTTTTTCTATTGCAGGATACATTTGTGGATATGCTTTAGGGGTGGATAAATGAGATTTTGGAGTCGGGAAGTGATGTGAATTTCAAGGACATCGATGATCGTACGACTTTGCATGTTGCGGCTCTCTACTCCTTCCCAGAGGTCATCTCTCTCTCTCTCTCTCTCTCTCTCACTCACAGTTATATTTATCTTCCCCCATTGATGATGGTTGATTTGTATAAATTTCAGGTTGTTGATACTTGGCTACATTTTTTAGGATCCGTTTCTATTTGTTTGATTTTTCTATCTACCGTTTTCTGGTAAGTTACATATTTTTCCTTCGTCCTCGTCTTTTTGTTCATGGTTTTAAATTATCATGCAATGCGGTTAACTTTTATTCTTTTAATTAGCAAAATCAATTAATTCCTCGTTGTACCTTTGCATATCTTTTGTGATTTGTATTTCATGATCTTGATTTTCGGTATTCTTTATTATATTTTGCCTCTAGATCATTTGAAAATATACAGAGATTTTGTAAAAAAGATTTATCCCTTTTCTCCCATTTTTTCCATTACTAGAATCTCGATTTTATTATTCTCCTCTTATTTTTTTTTTAGGGTTCAATGGACATGGACAGTGAGAATGTTGATTGGTAGCGGGAATGTTGTATTTGTACAAATATTTTCTCATTTTTGTTTGTTCTTAAATTCTTGATCTGTTGTGTGTGTTGGATCATGTATTTTAATGTTTACTGTTTAAAAGTATCGCAAAATGTAGTTGTAATTAGTACATAAGAAGCTTTCTTCCATAAAGTTAAATTTGATATTACTTTTATTATTTCTGTTCACGATTCCTGGTTCGGGGGGTATCCCACGAGTTGTCGAGATTATATTTACGACACGGTACTAGCCAGGTTGAACCTGAAAGGGGGAGAATTTGGATGCTCTCTTCAAGTCTAGCACCTGGACGAGATCCGTCGCCAACGCCGAGGTAGAGAGCACTTTAAATAAATTTGCATATAACACCCCCGGTGCGCCTGTCATAGGTCGAGGTAGACCTCTGTCAGGACATTTTCGGCTGGCAGCTCTATGATTTTATTGACAGTGTTTTGGATGCATATTTGATTTGATAATGCGTGCTAATGATATATTGTTGAAATGACAAGCATGATGATTTGAAATATGATTTGTATACTTATACTTTGACACTCCAGTTTCACACCCCATATTACACGATTACATTGGCCTACTCACTCACTGAGTATTCTTCCCTGAGTACTCACCCCTCCTCTTTCCCTCCCCAGACAGGATTATGGTACTAGGACGACGCATTTGGCTCTAGAGGTATGATAGCTTGTTGGTGGATTGGTGTTTACGACGGTGAGATTAAGTTTTAATTGAAAATATGAATTTCGTACTTTATGTCGACCCTGCGTGGTCTTGATATTGAGATCCGTAGTTGACCGTGTACATATTTTGGGATGACTGTATAATTTTTAGACTTTTGTTTGCGAAACTCTCATTTCACTTGCATTGAGGCATTTGTAACTATTTAAAGTGTTAACTTAGGAATTTGTAATATATTTGTATAAATTTAGACCCGCTCGGTGTGGCGGCTATTCATGCTCTAGTTGGGCATGACAGTATAGGTCTGTGGCTAGAACTGTTGGTGATTTATTAGCCTTGCGTTGTCTGGATGTCGGTTGTGAGATTTGGTGGATTGTTTTGGAGAGGCCGGGATGGTCATTGGTTTAATTTTCAGGATGATTTTGCATTTTTACAGGTATACAGGTTTAATTGTACATTGGAGACCTCCGATTTATGGTATCCAGGGCAACGGGCGGTTGTTCACGATTCCCGGTTCGGGGCGTGACAATTTCCATATAATATGTAGTTCGAAATGGGGTCCATTGATCGTAGTTGGATGTATCGTCGATTAAGTAATGGTTACTTGATAGATGAATTTGTTGAGGGTGTTAATGAGTTCTTGGATTTTGCCTGTTTTCAACATAACTTCATGGATGGATTTAATATTAGATGTCCTTACCATAAATGTCAAAATCATAGATTTTGTTCTCGAGATGATGTCATGATGCACTTGTCCTCTAGAGGGTTTGTTACTAGGTGCACCTTTTGGCTTTGTCATGGAGAAGTGAGAAATGATGCATCAATGGAAGGACAATCATCTACATCTAGAGAGGATGTTGAGGCTTCATATAGATCCATGGTAATGGATGCCTTAGGCCCTCAAGTTTATTGGAATTCTAGTTATGATGACATGAATATTGACAACATTGAGCCACCAAATCCTGATGCAGCATAATTTTATGAGTTGTTAAAAAGAGCTGAAGAACCATTATGGAATGGTTGCAAAATGCAAACAACATTGTCAGCCGTGTCACAAATATTAAGTCCGATTTCAACATGAGTGAGGCCTGCTTCGATCACATAAATGAGATTATACAAACTATATTACCGGAAGATTCAAAGTTGACAAGCAATTTCTATAGAATAAAGAAACTATTGAAAAGATTTGAACTTGGGTATGAGAGGATTAATGTTTGTGAAAATTATTGCATATTATATTATCAAGAAAATCGAGACATGACAAAGTGTATGATATATGGTTACTCTCGATATAAAATAAAAACACAAGGTATTGGAAGACGAAAAAAAGTTCCAAATAAGGTGTTATGATACATGCCTGTAATACCAAGACTTCAAAGGCTTTATATGTCAAGAGCTACATCAGAGCATATAACATGGCATGTTAGACATCAACGTAGTGATGATGAAGTTATTTCATACCCATCTCATAGTGAAGCGTGACAGCATTTTGACAATACTCATGCATCATTCGCCTTTGAATCTCAAAATGTTCGTTTAAGGTTATGCACAGATGGATTTAACCTATTCGGTCAGTGTTCCATTCCTTACTCTTGTTGGTCAGTATTTATCACGATGTACAATTTGTCTCCTTCTATGTGTATGAAGCAGCCCTTCATTTTCCTAAGTCTGATTATCCCCGGCCCAAGATAGCAACTAAGCATATTGATATCTTTTTGAGACCATTGATTGATGAATTGAAAATGTTATGGATTGAAGGTGTGATGACTTATGATATTTCAAGAAAACAAAACTTTCAAATGAGAGCAACACTTTTATGGACAATAAGTGACTTTCCTGTTTATGCGATGCTGTTTGGATGAAGCATTCATGGGAAGTTAGCTTACCCTTATTGCATGAAGCAGACGAAGTCTTTTGTTTTTGCTAATGGTAAAAAATGTTCATTTTTTGATTGTAATCATCAATTTCTTCCTCTTAATCATTCATATCAGAAGCAAAAGGATAAATTTCGAGATGGAAAAGTTGAAAGGGATGAGCTCCCTTCTCGACTATCTGGTGAAAAAATGTTTTATCGTGTATCTTCTCTTCCTGATATTATATTTGGCACAAAATGTGGTAAACAGACGATTTAAGGTTTTGGGGTTGAGCACAATTTGGTGAAAATAAATACATTTTAGGAGTTGTCTTATTGGAAAACACTTCTTATTCGTCATAACTTGGATGTGATACATGTTGAAAAAAAAATGTGTTTGATAATGTATTCAACACCATTATGGATGTTAAAGGAAAAACGAAGAACAACGTTAAGGCGAGACTCGATTTGGGGTTGTATTACAAACTCTCAGATTTAGAATTGAAAGAAACGAATGGGAGGACTTGGAAGCCAAAAGCTTCATACACATTAAATAGAGACTAAATATTAGATGTGTGTCGATAGGTGAAAATTTTGAAATTTCCTGATGGATACACTTCAAACTTGGCTTGGTGTGTAAGTTTGGAGGAATGCCGCTTTTTATGGGATGAAAAGTCATGATAGTCATATCTTTAAGCAGAGATTGCTTCCTATTGCCTTTCGTGACCTTGTGCCTAACGTTGTTTGGGATGTTATAACAGAACTCAGTACTTTCTTTAGGGACTTATATGTGACTAAGTTGCGTGTACAACATATGGTGATATTGGAGACCAATATAGTCGAGACATTTTGTAAACTAAAGAAAATCTTCCCCCCATCATTCTTCGATTGTATAGAGCATCTGTCTGTTCACTTAGTTTACGAGGCCAAGGTGAGAGGACCCGTTCAATACAGATGGATATACCCATTTGAGTGGTAATGTCTACAACTTCTATTCAAATGACATTATATAATAAATTTTTTTAATACTCAATTAATTTGTAGGTATGTCTTTTGACTAAAGAAGAAAGTGCGCAATCGAGCATGCGTCGAAGGTTCCATATGTGAGGACTATATTATTGAGGAGATCTCAACATTTTGCTTATTTTATTTCGAATCCCATATTGAAACAAAGTTCAACCGAGTATCTTGAAATGATGATTGGGGACCTATTCATCCGATGGGGAGATTATCAATTTTTTCATGCTCAGGTTGAGAAATTAGGGAATGTCATCAGAGATTTCTAACTGAAGACGAATATAATGCTGCAGTTATATATGTGTTATTGAATTGTTTTGAGCTATCTGAATTTATAGAGTAAGTATCTTGATAACTATTTACTTTTTAATTCAATCGGAATATAGAATCTAATGACGTGATAGTTCGTTGTTTCGAGTAGGATATTTGATGATGTAGTGAGAGAACAAATTTCAAATATTACAGACGAACAATTAGCGAAACGACGTGAACAAGAGTTTGCAAGTTGGTTAAGACGATTTGTAAGTGCACTCGTCCCTTTTCGATTATTGACTAATTTTTGTCAAAAATCTATGTCATTTTTTATTCTAACTCTGTTGTATTTTATTCATAAATTAATAGGTAGCAGAAATTCTGTAGAAAAAAATATAAGAGATCTAGCATAAAGGGTCATCACGTGCAGTGAAATATTAGAAAGGATATTTTGTAAATGGTTTTAAGTTTCACACCGTCAAGCTCGACCCGGATCAATCAACTATGAATAGCGGAGTTTGTGTGAAAGGGACTTGTTATAATGATTTTGATCACGATTTCTATGACATGTTGATTAATATCATAGAATTGGAGTACTTTGGAGTTGGTAATAGAGTTGTCTTATTTAATTGCATTTGGTACAACACTGAAAAAGGAGTTAGGGTGTACCATCGTCACGGAATTGTTGAAGTTAATCATAAATCAAGCCCACATTCAAATGAACCTTTTGTCTTGGCAACACAAACACAACAAGTTTACTACACATCATACCCTTCTAAGAAGAGAGAGAGACGTGATTGGTGGGTTGTATGTAAAACAAAGGCTCGAGGGGCAGCTAATGATGGTGTAACATTTCCGATTGAAGTTGATAGCTTTTATCAAGAAGATGAACCATCATCTCCTAGAGTTGTTGACCGTACAACTAAACTTGATTATGCTAGAATTTTAATTGTTGGAGACCTGGAAGAGGTAAGCTCAACTAAAGTACCAGAAGTAGAAGACAACCGTTTTGAGTACGGAGTGGATGTTGAAGAAGAAGAAGAAGAAAAGTATGATTCTTCCCAAACAGAGGGAGATGGAGCATTTGATTTTGATGGTGGTGATGATGACATGGAATGATTAGTTATTGATGTTTGTAAGATTATGATATATTTATAAGATAATGATCTTTGTACTTTTTAATTTTAGTGCAATTTAATTTTTTTGTGTAATGTAAAAGTTGTCTATAATTTCAAATTTGTGAAATGTCAGAGATGGTATTGTTATATTTCGAGATATTACATTTTTTTTCAATATATGCATATTATTTCTATGCTTTGTGATTATAAATTTCCTTACAAATTTATTTTTTCTGAAAAATAGATATGGTTCAAGGTAGAGGGTCAAGGTCAAGGGGAAGCTCTCGGAATGACAATGAGAGCGGGCGAGGGTCAATTCACATGCCGGAGAACCTTGCTTTGTATGACGCTCCCAATCCTCAGGTTGAGGGTAATGTGAGTTCCTCATCGAATGTTGTTCGAGGCCCAAACCGAGGGACTGACGTACCACTCAATTTAGAGCGAAGAACATTTATAGAAGTAGCTAATCATACGTAAGTCATTTATGTTTGTTTTATGTTAAAGTTCATGTGTTCATGCGATTTTATTTGTTAACTGAAAATATTTCATTTCATAATAGCTTCATTGATCCCAAAGTTGTCCATGCTATAACTGAAGCAATTCAGGGATATATATCGGGGGCGTGGCCGACTTGGCACATGATGCTGAAGGCAACAAAAGATGGCCTGTGAAAAAAGTTTCAGATTAGTTTTAATTTATAAAAAGTAATATTTTCCTATACCTATAGAGATGTTTGATATTTGGTATATATAAAAAGTTTGAAATAAATTTTCCCTCAGCCGCCATTTTGAATAAAAAACAATAATAAAAAAATTATAGTAATCTTTCTCATGCAATCAATCCCCTTCTAATTCATTTTAACGCATAGATCTTGCTATCTACAAATGTGCACTTGTAAGGAAAAATGGTGATATACCACTGCATGCTATATATAAGAACCATATTGTAATGCTATATTTTAACACCAAACAATAAATTCTTCCAATTATGATGCAGCTTGAATAATCATTTCCATTATCAGCCCCTGCATGCTATGATGATTGCTGTAATAATCCTCCCGACTTCCACCAATTGAGTTTAACTGTCCCTGAACAAGGAGAAAGGGAAAATGGTGATATACCACTGCAAAATCAAAATGTAAAGATGGATAAACATTTGCATAGCAGTGCATCCAAGCATAGCCATACCATCCCCTGCACAATATGTTGTGGACAAAAATAGCCATCAAATGCTGGAGCTCTTGAGTTAAGTTGCCCCTGAAACAAAACTGTCATGGATTCCGATGGTTATTTCCTCTAGCTCAGTCTGAACCAAATCACAGGGGAGTTGCTTGAGAGCACCGGCTCAGTTGATTTATTGTTTTTTAAAGCATCTTCAACAGTACCCTTGGGCTGATGCCACAGAACCTTTTCAATTGTATCACCATCCTCTTCTTCAATATCCTCCTTTAAAAAAATAATAAAAATACAAAATGAAGTAAGGACCATATATAAAAAGGTGCAGAAACACATTAAACATCAAAGCGAAAAGGAAATTTGCTATAACACTTGGTTCATAGCATAAGAAGACTTTGAAATTGTGATAAAGCACAATTCGCAAGGAAAAAAAGACCCAAATCAAAGGACATGACACAGTGGATGAGATTATTACAAGGGGAACACTGCAAGAGAGGCAAATCCTCAGAAATCATACACATTTTATTGTTTGGTGGTAAGACTTGGGACTTTTTGCTTGAAGCTAAAGCATTCATTTTTTATTTTTTATGACTTACAACATTTAGAAAGCACTTTGGTGACAACAAACAAAAGGTCTGCCTGTGTCATATAGGTGAGCAATGTGCAAAGATATTTTATCATACCCTTTCAAGCTTTTCTAGTTGCAGGGGCATCCACACAAGTAGGATAAATGCCCACCTGCCCTTGGTGTTGATCCAAATCTTGAGAGTGGTATGTGGTTTTGCCTACCTGCTTATTCCTCCAACTACTGCCCTCAGTTTCAGACTTGAGGATTTTCTCCTTCTCACTATGTTGTGATCTATTGGCTGCTGCTTAATTAGTTGCTGAGGAGCATGAACTTTGGATTTCGTATTTGTAAATTAAGATACTGAACTTACAGCATACTTCCTAATTCCTTTCTTTTGATTTCTTCCGTTTACGCATCACATTAACCAATACATTTAACACTTTACACGTTAAAATGTGCTTCATACTCTCTTTGTGCTGTGCGTATGAGCAATTAGAAATTTAAAATGTGGTATATTAATTTTTTTTTAAATTAATGATTTCTTTGCAAGTAAATGATTGTTCTTTGCTTAGCTGGATAGCAGCACTGTAGTCCTTGTTGCTTGGGAAAGAGGAGTGTTTGCTTATCATTGGAGGAGTTTCCATGAATTAGAGAGAAATGATTGCCAACATTCGGTACTGATTTGCCATTCTTACAATTGTTGACACTATGTCTCATATGTTTAGCACCGAAGTCTTGTCCTCCTTTGTTTTTTTTTTTTTTTTGATAAATAATGAGGTTTGAACTCGACTCAGAATTGGAAATTGGAAATGAGAGAATATGCCATCTGAGCTAAGTATCCTTCTTTGTGTAATTATCTTTCTATGATTCTTTGTGCTGATCGCATAGACGAATCTATGTGGCCAATCCATAAGTCTACTGAGATTTAGGTACGTTTACTTGTTGATTTCTTGTGGCTTATGTGATTGCTGAACAAACGATAAATGTGAACCTTCACTTTCTTTGCACTTTCAATTGTCCTCATTTCTTATACCTAATATTGTTTTTTGGCGTGTGCTTATAATTTTTAGCAAACATTTACTTGGCGAGAGGAAGATTCAGTTGCAATTTATAATACGTGTAAAGCGTCATGCAGTTGAAGATATGCAGATATGCTATCGTCAACCAGGAAGCAAACACTGCAAACCATTGGTACAATAAATTTAGTTGCTACCAAAGATCATCCCCCACTGTTTTTGACATGTGCTGTTTGGGATAAATTGATTGAGAAATACCGGAGTACTGCGAAGTGGCAACAAAAGTCAAATGCTGCCAAACAAAACCGAAATACAGAAAAAGAAGGAGAAATTACAAAGCACACATCTGGTTCCATTCCCTTTGCGACATACATGAAGAGGATGGTGTGTATTTCCTTATTTATAACGTGTTCCAAAATTTGGTCTCGTTAAAAGTACTAATGATTTTTCTTTATTTTTAGGCTGAAGAAACCATGCAATCGGTATACCATCTTGAACTCTTTAATCGTACTCATAGGCGTGATAAAGGGAAATGGTAGTACGTTGACAGGAAATCTGAAGCAGTTAGTATAAGACTCATTATTTTTTATTTTATTTTATAAGAAATAATATTTTAGATTACGGTTTTTAAGTTTAGTATATTTATAATGTAATTATGTATCCTTGATGTAGGGCAAGTACAAGCAATTGCTTGAGGAGAAATATGGATCAGATAGCACTTCTCTGCCAGACTTTGATGCCGGATTGTGGTGTGAGGTGATTTGGGGGTCGAATGAAGGGACGTTTATATGGTTTCAGAGAGAGAATTGATGACATTCCCTCAAAGAATTCCTCAGGTGCCACTTCCTCTTCATGCATGACGTCGTCACAGATGTAAACTAAGAAGGAGGTTAATAAAATGATGAATGAAATGCAAAGTACAATGCGAAATTAAATGCGTACTAAAATCTTATAAGAAGTGCAAATGCAAATGCGAAGTGAAATCTTGGAAGAAGTGCAAAGTCAGGTGAGAGAGCAAACTAAGGCACAAATACGTGAGATACTTGCACAAATTGGTATCCAACATCCAATACCTGACTTTGATAGTACCCAATCACCAGATCCTGATCCCCCTTTCAGTGACATTATTGAACCATCATTATGTACTTGCTTTTATGCTACAGAACATTTCAAATTCTTGTTCTTTCTATACACCTTTTTGATGTAGATATTGCACTCTTTGTATCTATTGTACTGATTTTCATTTATTTACCTTTCATATGGGGTTGTTCTGTGAGTTTGTGCTATGACCTCGTGATTATTTTCATGTTTTTATTGAATTTGGTTAATATGAGTTTATGATATATTAGGGAACATCTGATTTGGATTGGAACAAGATTATTGAATTATAGGTTACAGGTTTATAGGCCAACAAAAGGAGAACCAACTTTTAAGCCACACACACTTAAATCAGCGACGGATTACTGACTGATTTCTTCCCATTGAAAAAATCCATCACTGTTTTGTCGCTGAGCTCAAGACATATCTCTAACAATTTCTGACGGAATACTGACAGAAATTTAAAGATGGAAAACATCCGTTGCTAATCCGTCCCAAATTAGCGACGGCTTAGCGACGACCAACTTTTCCGTTGGTAAACATCCCTCGTTGTACCATCACTGATTTGTGTTCGAAACCTCAATAATCACCGACAGAAATGTCTTTTGTGATGGTTTTTTCACTTGGTAATCCGTCGGTAATGTTTCTAATATTAGCAACGGTTTAGTGTGGGTTTTTATTACCGACAGAAATTTTCGTCTCTGATCCGTCGAAATATTTACCGACGAAATCCATCCGTCGTTAATTTTAGCGATGTCACTTTCAACGACTATTTTAACGACGGATAATTTCGTCGTTGAAGGCCAATTTTCTTGTAGTGATTGTAAGGCTATCTCTCATATGATTGGTTATCAGTCAAAAATCTATTTAACCAAGAGAAAGCATGTGAATTCGAACAAGTTAAAATCCAACATTCTAAAGGTAAGTCAATCAAAGACTGTTAATTGATAAAATCACAAAACCATTTGTTTAACCGAATATTCAATTTGAATGCCTATCATCCGATCTGATCCGAATATTTTGGATACTGAATTTTGCGATCCGAATCTGTATTCTCATAGAGTAGTGTTCGATAAAGTGGATATTCGAAAATACAGATCGGATATATCGGATTATCTGTATCTAAAAAATAGGAAAAATTTCTTCCATTACTTTTATAAATTTCTTCTCTTCATAACAAGAAAACATTTTAAAATCAGTATTAATTTCTTCCAAAAATTACTTCTACAACAAAACAAGAAATAGTCCTCAAAACTCACCTCTCTTTCTTCCCCTACTTCCAAAAATTTCTTTCCTCCAAAACAGAGAAAAAAAAGTAAAAGGATGGCATCTTACCAGAATAACAAGCATACATTCTCAAAAATTAAAAGACAAAAAAAAGACAGAGATAAACAATTGATAAAGATAGCATCTATACCTCAATTAGATCCATAATCACACACTTAAAGTCTTGATGGCGCTAGCAAAGACTCATGATGACTAGAAAATTCACCAATTGAAGGATCGAAGGTTGTGTGTGAGGAGGCGAAAAGAAAAGGAGATGTGAAGTTGGAGGTAGGAGAGAATGGGAGTAATTTTAGGGTTTTGATTTGGATTTTTTGTAATGACTTATTTACTCATATTTTTCGGATTGGATCGAATATCCACGAATATTGAATATATCGATCCATATCCATATCTGGGAAGGGTACTATTTAAATTGATCCGATCCATCGGATATTTTTTGATTGGATTCGGATTGGATATTCTGATATTCTGATACTTGGATTTTTTTGCTCACTCCTAATTATGTTGCCTATTTGTCCATAAACTCCAAACCAAGTTATCATTTTTGTCCATTTGAATATAGACCACCTTCACTTTCTATTATTTTTAACATCTCTTTAATAACTACTCTTTTTTCACCATCGTTAATCACCTAACAATTCCAAAATATCACTAAAATCCATCAACAACAACCAACCCCTTTCTCTCACCTATTTTTCTACACTTATATCCATCTTATCATAATTTATTGAATATTGCAACCTCTATAACTCTCTATTCCTTACTTTTTTAGCAACACCCACACTCATCCCATTTCTTCTATTGGACAAATTTAGTTTCATAACCAATAAAATCCAAACCTGGCATCCAATCATAACCCCTTTACCACGCCCATTTTCTGGACTTATATCCACTTTCATAAACCCTTTCCCTCACCCATTTTCTAGATTTGTATCCCCTTTATCATAATTTATTGAATATTGCAACATCTATAACTCTTTATTCCTTACTTTTTTAGCAAAATCTTTCATCCCTCACTCATCCTATTTCTTCTATTTTTTCTATTACCTCCAACAATTGGATAAATTTTGTTTCATAACCTATAAAACCCAGACCTGAAATCCTACTAATGAGCTCAAGATTCCTCACTACCATTGTTAAAACTAATATAATAATCTAGAGGGGGTGAATAGGCTATCTAAAAATTTTGGCTAATTTAGGAGATAAGAAACATGAAAATTCAAATGTAAACTAAGGACCTAAGCTATGATGACTGAAATAAGAATGAAACATAACAATTTATAGTGGTTCCACCTTCTTGGCGTACATCCACTCTCAGGCTTGACCTAGATTTCTAAATCCACTATTTGCAACAATAGTTTACAAACTAATTTCTTCAGGTGCTAGTGACCTTCAACAAAAATTCCCCCAAAGCCCTTTCCTTCGTACAATACAAAGAGCAAGGAAATACCTTTTCTCGTGTTTTCTCAAATCCCAAATTTGAGCTGCTACAATTTGTTCTTGATATGAGATACAAAGTTCACAAGCAAGGATGAAGCTGCGTGTACCTTTGGATGTGCTCAAATTAAGTACAAATCAACACAAAAAGCAGAGTATAAATTTAGGGTTACAAATGTTATGCAATTTTTGCCAGAGAGAGCCACTTCTTCATTTACTTGATGTATTTATAGTTTAAGAGGATAAATTATCCGTTGAATGTATAACGGAGGTAGGTAAATAGTTCTAATCCCTTCATTTAATTTTCGAATAGTTTTTCTGCACAAATGAATGTTAGACACATTGGGTTGCCTTATGTAGAACACAAGACGACTTACTTTTTGAATATTGATGATTTGGGTCACCTTGTCATGTAGGTGGGTCATCCTACCTTTGAGTTTTGTGAGGTGTGGGTCATCTCATTCTTTTCTTGGGTCGCCTCATCAACCATATCTGGTTATCCTAATCTTTTTAGAGTCGTCCTTCCTAAGACCGCAAAAGAATGTTCTGAGGCATTTAATGTTTGGGTTGACCCAAATTTTTGTTTGAGGTGTCTCATAGTAGTTTTATACTTAGGCAAAGTCGTCCCATATAGATGATAGGTCGACCTCCCCACATACCTTCTTTAGTGAGTTGTCCTAACCTAGAACTTGGGTCGTCCTATAAATAGTGCTTACATAGGTTAGGTCGTCCTACGTTCTTTTTGGGTTATCCTAGGTTCATGGTGAGGTGCCTTAGACGTGTATCAGATTCACCATTCTGTGAGTAGGTCTTTATGGTTCAACTAAAATCAAGACTTGGGTCGTCCTCTAGGTCCGTTGTATGTGGGTTGGATCATCTCAACCATTTGATGGGTCGTGCTGTTCATACTGTAGGCATTGACTTCTAAGACCCTACATTCTTGGGTCGACTCAAATCATACCTTAGGTCGTCTTGTCAAGTACTTGGAACATTTTTAAGTTTAAGGACCAAAGGGCTACTGAGATGACGTGATTGACATTTCAGACATGGCTTCTGAGACCAGCATATGACAGGTTGCCTTGCTAAAAGATTGGGTTGTTCTATATGTTATGCACAATCATGTTCCGAGGGCTAGTCCTGTTGGGACGACTCATACATGTCATGGGGCGACTCATTAATATTCAAAAACCTAATTGGATCATCCTGACCTCCAGCCCAAGTCGTCCCGAAGTGTGTCATCTTTAGTCAATTTTTGTAATTCAATACTATGATTCAATTTCCACTAGAATATTAGATTGACTGTTATTGAACAATTTTAAATTCAACAATTTATTATATTTTTTAGGATCTAATTAAATAAACCCAAATTACTTTTTCATTAATACTAACCATCATAAAAACTTAATTTATTCAACAACCATTGTAGATACTGTTTTAGGGCTTAACTCCATATTTTTCTAATCATCTCCTACCACCTTTAATGGCTGTGGTCCAATCAAGGAGAAACTTTGTACAGTTTTATGAGATAAAATGAGTCTTCTTTCCTTAAAGACCGAACTAAGCAAGTTCACAACACGTTAATAAGTTTTGACTCATTAACTTTTAGCAATGATTTGATCTGTGGTAGTATACATAAATCTTGACTATCTAATAAAAAAAATTTCTTTATCTATTGATTAACTCTATGCAATGGCGCTACAATTCCAAGTATACGGGATGAGTGGTGTTACACATACTCTCTGGTCAATTTATCAATCTATTCAAGTAGTCTAGCCTTTTTTTTTTTTTTAATTACAATGAGATTTGAATCTCAGGTCATGAGAGTTGGAGAAGGAAATAGTCTAATCTTTAATAATGTCATTTGAACCACCACAGGTTGGGTATAAAAGGAAGAACGTTACGTTCCGTTCCCAAAGGCTCGGATTCGAATTTCTTTGGCAATGTAAAATAATCGTGATGGGAGACCTCTCCCATTCTGGACCCGATAGAAAGTCGATCCAATTTAATCAAGGTATAACTTTGGATATCGGGTGATGATTAAACCAGAAAAAAAAAAGTGTCACTTGATCAAAAAATTGAGGCATTTCTTTACGCGTTTTACCAGATGAGCTTTACATGTGCAACCCTTGAGCTGCACATTTGGATTCTCCCAATTATGTGTAACGACTTCAAATGTTTATGAATAATTTCAAACAAAGCCACCGGGCCTCGTTTCATGGGTTGGATTCTAAACTTGATTTTGAAGTCAGTTGAAAATTATCATTATTATCGATGAAAAATTATTACTAAATTTTACGTGAAAAAGTTAATTTATATTTAAAAATCCATTTTATCTATTATTATTTTATAAAATAATAATTTTTTAGCAATTAAGAGTATCTTAATTTATAAAATAACGCTCCTTTAAAAATAATTATAGATAAATGAATTTTTTTTTGTTATTTTAATAGTAATAATAATATTATTATTTATTATTTATTATTATTATACCACACCAAACACCCTATCAGTGGGAAAGGGGACTACAGAATTCGGAGCATAATGAATGATAAAAATTGCGGGTCGGGAAGATCCGTTGCGAAACAGCGTGCGCGAGCTGCCTTCCCAAAATAAAATGGAGAGACGACGCAAACCCTAGCCAGGCATAACATTTTTATCGAAGGAACGGAACGAACCCAAAGGCATTGAAGTTGTGAATTGATTTAGGGTTTGAATTCTTAGGGTTTGGTAGATTGATCTGATCTTGATCTTGATCTTGATCTAGTGTGGAGTAATGGGGAAGAAGAAGAAGAGAGTCTCGTCGAAGGTTTGGTGTTATTACTGCGATAGAGAGTTCGACGACGAGAAGATATTGGTGCAGCATCAGAAAGCGAAGCACTTCAAGTGTCATGTCTGTCATAAGAAGCTCTCCACTGCCGGTGGCATGACCATTCACGTTCTTCAAGTCCACAAAGAGACCGTCACTAAGTAATTTTCTCTTTTTCTCCTTCGCGTCATTACGATCATTTATGCCTCATTTTTCTATCTTGAATACATGCTAGAATCTAGTATTATGCTTGGCAAATTCAATGATTTCTGTCAACATTGATGCTGGAATCTGTTATTCTGTATGTCTAATAAAATTGGGAATTTGGGGATCAAGCCCAATTTGAAACCGAGCCCTTTGATCATCCCAACCTTAAATTTGAGAATCTACCGAGTCCTGACTAATTATTTTTACTTAAAACTCCACAAGTATTATCCCAACAAGGTTTTATCAGACACATGAAACCATCTCACTTGAAAAACCGCATTGCAAACCCTATATGTACAAGTTGGGATACCTCATCAAAGGAAAACAAGCTGCTGAAATCATCTCTAAACATCTGATGATGATCACATAATTCCTGAAACAGAATGCGGAACCTCAAAAAGAATCCGCATTTGCATTACAAATTTGATTATACTTGCATATCTTCAGCATCCAAAGCTCATAAAAACGTGACATTATGGCATTTTGGTGGTAATTTGATGAAGCCAGATCTTTGGTAAAGTATGCAGCTGAACCAGATGGCTTAGATTATTTATTGACTCACATTTGGATGAATATTTGAGATCTTGCTCCTGAGATCTTGCTCCATAGAACTTGTTTTACCTCAAGCTTTTTAAAGAGCTGCACCACAATGACTTGATCATATTTATGTTTAGTGAGATTGCAAACTAGTGTTTCCATGCTTTCAAGAAGTCTCCTCAATTAAATCACATGTAAAACATAATTAACAGCAAAAATACTTGTCTATTAATAGAATGATCTCAAAGAAGTTCTATTCAATTCTAATATTGTAAATTGGGGCAAAAACAAGTTGAGTCTAACCAAGTTGGAAGATGCTTAAGCGGAGCTTGAGCATGTTTTCTATTTTTAGTCAAGTTCAAACCAAATTTGTGTAGGTTATTTAATTTATACTTGAAAATTGAATATGGGCCAAGTAGTTCTTAAGTTTGAATTCAGGCTCAATTTGTTTAGTGGAATGAATCGAGCTTTCTCGAGTTAAACTCGCGGCTTGAACTACTTTTATTGTTTTACAGTGTGACTGTTAATACTGAAAGGATTTAATTCCATTTACCTTATTGATCATATAGATCAGGTTGTCATTGAGATCACTCTTTGACATCATCCCAACCACAGAGTGAAAGGTTGAACGTCCACACACAGTTGAGCTGACATTATTGGGGATAGAAAGCTCTTGTTGAATCTCTAAATTTACTAACTCTTTGTAGTAGCGTACGTACCAATGTGCATATGTTAAGCATTGGAATCTATTTAAACAATGCATTTGTGGTCAAATTGACATTTTTAAAGCTATAATTTCTTTCTTGTAGTTTTCCTTTATAATTGATGTAAGTTTGGAAATTAATAAAATTGCAAAGAGTTTGTTAATGTTGAGGAAAGATATTGCTTTTGTTCTATATTTCTAATTTGAAATCTTTTCCTTTAGTTATGGTTCTCTCTCCACTGATTCTTCTGGAGATTTGTATTGTTACAGAGTTCCCAATGCAAAGCCTGGTAGAGAATCAACAGATATTGAGATATATGGAATGCAAGGAATCCCACCAGATATTTTGGCAGCTCATTATGGGGAGGAAGGTAATAGTTCTTAAAGTTTGTGTTCTGATTGTTGCTTTAAGTGCTGTGTGTTTTCTTTGTGTTGTGATGTGCTTTCCAAGTCTGCCATGCATCCGGCTATCGTAGCATGTTGTGGCTGTAACTTTGAAAATCTAGATCTCTCATTGCTTGAGGTAATACCCAGGCTTGAAGCACATGTTTTTGGCACACTATAATCCTTGTCTATAGTGATTTATCTGTCATGCATCTTGGGATGGGAAGGGAGTATCTCTATCCATTGAGTTACCATTTGCTTTAAATATTAGCAAACATGGTTGCTGATGCAGGCTCCATCATGGTTGTAATGGTCTTGTTCATTCCAGATGATATCTATGAAATTGGATTTTCCAAGATGCAGTGATGGGAGGGAGGGGAAGGTGTTGATTATAATTCAAATAGCATTGACAGTTTCAGTTTAAAAAAAAAAAAAAATTCTAGTATCTTTTTGCTTCTTCTTCTTCTTCTTCTTCTTCTTTTTTTTTTTTTTTGGGTGGGGGTCGTTTAAACAAATGAATGTAAAGCTTTTGATACACCTTAACAAGTTTCCTCCGGGAACTCATGAGAAAACCCATAATCCATTGATGGCTCATCAATTGATCAATGAATATGTCTATGCTACTAATTATTTATCTCCTAAAGAGGTAAAAAAATGAAAATTTTGTATTTCCTTTGAACTCCTTGTCCTATATCAGATTGGGGAGATAATGATGAATAAATAGTTTTAATTTCCCAGGATATTCATATCACTGCATTTATGGTGGTAGAGGTGATTATGTGACTGTAATGGCCTAGGAAACTAACAGGTTTAACCATTAGCACTATGTAGTATCCACTTTATGCTCCTTTTTATTCCATGTTCAACATATCTCTTCCCTTTCAGACACTTGACTTATATAAGGATTCAAAGTTTGTGCAATTTCAAGGTCAAAAGAGTGTAGATGTCTCATTCCCATAGATTTCCTTGAAGAAGCAGGATATGTTGCTTCTCTTCCTTGTGACCTTCCAAACTGGCAACCAGTAGTATCTGCAGTTATAATCTGTGCTACACTTAGGTTAAATGGTTTGTATTTGAAGGTGTTCTCCATTTCCCTTACTTCTACACATCTATTGTGATAAAAGTTAATCCTTAAGAACTATAGAAAATATAATCTCTACTAAAATATTGCTGATGTGAAAGATTGAGGTTATTTAGCTAGAGTGATTTCCACAATCTAGACGGGCAACTAAGGTAGGATTAAGGAATTTTTGTCCTCTTATCAGGTTTTTATGCTTGTAGAACTGAGGGTTCATTGTGACCCATTGAATTTTCTTTTTTTCTTTTTTATTCCTATTAAAGATCCCTTCATTTTTGGTAATGTTCTTAGTTTTTCTAGAACTACAGAGGAAGGTATTTCTTTTGTAGATTCTATGCTTCTTTCTTAGGTTGAACATTGTGCAGCTCCTTTGTATGATTAATGAATCCCTTTCCCTAAAAGTGGGAGAGAAATATATGGACTAATGTATAAATAGAAAAAGATTTTGAAATAAATTATGCAAATCATATATAAAAAAATATATTTGTTTCTTTCCTTTTGATCTTTCTTGAAGTCATTGTTTTTGATTAGCTGTGAAGTTCTTGACCTTAACGTTTTGGTGATATATTCATTGTGATTTACATGCTTACAATTTGTGATGATACTTTTCAATTTGCATACCTCTTTTCAAGTACCAAATTATATTTGTTTCTTTCCTTTTGATCTTTCTTGAACTCATTGTTTTTTATTAGCTGTGAAGTTCTTGACCCGTTTTGGTGATATATGCATTGTGATTTACATGCTTACAATTTGTGACGATACTTTTCAATTTGCATACCTCTTTTCAAGTACCAAATTTGAACTCCCACCACCTTGAACTCTCTAAGATCAATAAGAACATTATTTTTTACTTCAAGTCTGTGAAGTCGGGTGATAATTTGCTGTTTTGAGCTGTAGGATGAGAGGTTCATTTAACTTTAGAGTTTAACAAGATGCCCTCTATTCAATTTGTGGTATACTCGAGAGTTTTATAGACTACCTTTTGAAGTGTGGGCTTCATGAGACTTCTGTGCTATAGAGCTTCTTGTCCTTTGTGCAACTTGGTTTGGAGCCACACCAAACCACCTGATCCCAAATGGAACTCTTTGGTGGTTCCAGATTGTCTTGAACCTTATCCAACCCAAACTGTATTAAGCACCATCTCGATCCACCCAATGAATATGGTTTGGGTTCAGGCCATAACATGTATGTGTTCAACTGTTAATATTTAAACAACTTCAATAGTTTAATTTTGCATTTTAGATTCTCTCGACAAATACAACAGAAAAGCAAAATTCACCAGTGAAATTCCATCAATTTTTTCACAAAAAAGTACAAAACTCAAGAAACTCTCTCTACAAATAAAAGAAATAAAAAAAATGCAATATAAATTTGCTAATTGCTTTTTTCTTTTCTCCATTAAAACCATGAACGTCTCTTTTCTATGTGGTAATGAGTGTTGATGAGCGAGAAGATTCATGGACCCAGATTTGAGGAGTATGGGAGGCTCAATCTTGGTTGCTGGTGTTGATTACATAATTTATTCAAGAAAAGAAGTACTGTACAATCCAGAAAGGAATGAGATTTGAGAGATCAATTAAGAAATCGACAGAGAGAGAGAGAGAGTTTACGGTTGGCTATGTCCAACCCAAGTTGGACCTCTAGTTTTCATTCAAAACAGTCTTCAAAGAAGGGGATGTTTCTTGCTCTTGAGCAAGAGTGAGCTTGAGACAATTGACCATCTATTGCTTCCTTCCTCTTCGACTCGTCTACCTTGGGTGAACTTCTTTTGCATTTTACATCTTCAATTGATGACATCAAGTTTGGTGAGAGAAGCGAATTTTTGGTTTGGAGTTGCTTGAGGACATGTATAGGGAGGAGGAGAGTGTATAGGATGCTTCCTCTAGCCGTTTTTTTGGTTGGCTTGCCATAATTAACATAAGGACTTCTAAGAGGCTTGCAGTGAATGTATAGGATGCTCCCTCTAGTTTTCTTCTGACATGAATGGTAGTGGTTGATTCTCCTTGAATTTGTATGCTGCAAGGGTGCCTATTTGTCCAGTTTTTCCCCTTGCCAACTTCCAGTTCTGCATTTTGATCTCATGATAAGGTTGCATTATTTTTTTGACGGTGCTTGCTGGTCGAAATTTTACAATCTATAAGCTGTATCCTTGCCAAGTAATTTGCTACTTGTTCATACTTTCATAACTAATACATCTTTACTTTTTTGGGGGTAATTTCCCATTGAAAGATGTTTTTGTGGTGACTTAAGTACTAAGGCTTTGGATTGGTTGTTGATTTTCATTTACAAGATTTGGCGTATGACTTTTAGTTGATTTTTCTTAAATATATGCAATACTGCATTGAGATTTGTAAGCTTTGGACAAGTCCAACCGAATAAATGGAGATAATTTTAGGACCATTCTTAGTGGTGACAGGACTATGGGAATTGATGGCTGTTGTATTCAAAGGAAGATGTTACATTTGCTGTGTTATAACTGCTAACATGCTTTGAGTCATGTTGCGTTGGTATGGGTTGATGTTGCAACTGCATGTTCAGAATCCCTAAAGCTGTCAGGAATGACATACATTACCACCCCCTGTCAGATTAAACAGTTTTAGCTGCTGGAATTTCCTTTGCACCTTACATGTCCTCCAAAAGTTTATGATTTGGTGGTTTTTGTCCTTTTGCTGCATACTTTGTGTTTAAACTACTGTTTTCTTGATGCTTCTACCTTAATATGCATTCTTAAATAGTGTTTCTTATTTTTAGTTGTTTAATCTGGTAACCAAGAACCACATATGATTCACCTGATATTGGCTTGCACACCTCACATATGTGTATGTAGCTTTAGGTGTCTTGTTGGTTAAGCTACTTTAAGCCCCTGTGCATTTTACATGTGTGATGGATGCTGCTGAACATTCATTTGGATGCTTTCTTCTTCCTGTCTTCTTGTAAAAACTGTAAGTGCTAATGAATTCAGCTTCTATTTGACTGCTGCCAGAATCTGTATATCATTATTGCCCGTTTACTTGAAACTGTTTGTATAATGGTTCTTTTTTCTAATTGTGAACAATTTACTGGTCTATGGAATATCTGATGTTTCTGAGAAATAATTAACAAGGGCATTGACATTATCTATGATTTCTGTTATACAATAATTTATTCCAGATGATGAAGCCCCCTCAAAAGTGGCCAAAGTGGAGATCACATCTACCCAGCTTGTTGGTGGTGCAGTACCAAGACCGCTAGGGATAGGGTTCCCTCCTCAATCAACATTAGGTGCAATGCAACCAGTGTATGTTTTCTGTCCATTTTTGTTGTTGCACTGCTCATCTTTTGTGCTAAGCACATTGTAGGGAAAATTAGCCTGGAAATGTTAATTGTTATTTGTCATTGCAATTGTGCACTGCATGTTGGGTGTTAATAGATATTACAAATTAAGCCACTTTGCGAGATACTGATTACTTGCATGCTTGATTCTATCTCATGATTTTATTTGCAAGTTTTGAAAAGAACTCCCTGCCCATACCAAAATCATCTTGTATGATCCTTTAGTTTGTTGCAGTGCTTTCTACATGTGTGTTGTCATCTCATAACTCCGATAGATTTCACATACCATCTCAAGTTAATTTCTAGAGTATATGCGCAATATTTCCTGATTGATGGAGTGATACATGCTGTTGTTGTTTATCTACAAAATTGCTACAACAGAGGATCTGTTTGTTGCTGATCATCTCTTGCTGCCTCCTTTTCTCTCCAACCCCTGCACCTTCCTCATCTGAAGACCACCCCAAAGCTGAAAAAGGACCACCAGAAGGAACCCCTCAAAGGAGGAAAAGAACCTCCCACTTTGTTATTGTGCTCATGCATGTTTCATTCCTCTTCTGACCATCTTTTTTATTTTGCTTTTTCATGATGTACCTGACAATATAAAACAAGCAAAAAACGAAATCCACTGGTGGTATTATTTTTATTATTTTTTCCTAGGTTTATTTATTTATTTATTAATTGAATAAAATGTTTCATGTGACAACTTGAAAAGTAGTTCATTTTTGTGATTTATGTGTAACATTACACTTGGAAGTAAGTTGTCTACCAAAGTAGGTTTGCCTATAATCTCCTAAGGACTTCGAATTATTGTTTGTTTATTTCCTAGTTGCCAAAGCAGTATAGCAACCAAAAGAGGCAGCAATTTAGTGTAAACCAATCCAAGGGCAGAAGGCTAATTACCAAAGTAGATCAAAGCAAACATAAGGTCCCACATGGGAAACACCCTCAACCCATCATTATAATGTTATCACCACCATGGTTTGTTTTCTTCCTAGTTGCGGAAACAATATAGCATCAAAAAGAGACAAGTTGGTGTTAACTGGTCCAAGGGCAAAAGGCAAATTACAATTTGCAAAAGTTGTTCAAAGCATTAAGGTTGGTGATGGTTTTAATGTCCCTTTTTGGAGAGGATTCTTGAATTCAGGATTCACCCTTGTCCACTAGTTTCCATCTTCTTCATTGGTTGTCTAGGCTTCATTCTGCTCCTATTAAAGATTTTATAATTCAGAGGAATATTCGATCTCTTTGGATTTTCACTTCTTAAGAAATCTAAATGATACTGAAGCAGTTGAGCTTTCTTCCCTAATTTCTCTCTTACAGAGAAAAGAACCTTCTCACAATGTTATTGACCATAGGATTTATGGTCTTAACTCTTCGGTTGTACCTGTAAATCACTTTTTCATATCATGCTAGTTTCCCCTTACCCCCTTTTTATTTTAATAATTTTGTTTGGAGCAAAGGTTTCTGCGAGGGTTAAGGTTTTTTCACTTGGTCCATAGTGCTTAATAAGATTAATGCCTTTTAAACTTGGAGACTTAAAACTACCCCGTTGCCGTATCTCAAATCTATACTGCAAAGAGAATCAGCTCCCTCCTGGTTATATGGACACTGGATATCCTTAAATAGCACTACTGGCTTTTTGGCTCTATTCTCATTGACTTCCACCAAGAAGAAGATGGAAGCTGTATGTAAGATTAGGAGGGGAACTCGTGGTGTTCTAAAAATAGTCCGACTTCTTATTGCTTGGGACACTTTGCTTAGGCTCTAAGCCTGGACAGAAAAGGTTTTTTTGATTTAAAGCTCATAGATGTGTAAGGCTATTAGGCTTTTTATCGGGCCTCTCTTGACTACAAGCCCTAATCCATTATTGACCCTTTTGAAATTCAAAATCATTATCTTCGTTTTAATTATCTGTTGCATTTATAAATCTGTCCTGATGCTGCATCCTGATGTTGTCCACTACCTTCTGAAGCATCCACTGTGTTCTTATAGAAGGGCTGATCCCTCGGAAAAACTTTGAAGATGATTCATGATTTATTTGAGAACCTAGGAAATTGCATTCAATGTGAGGTGACCTTTATAGAAAAGATATGCTGCCTTCACAACATTTGATTAACCGCCTCCATCACTTTTTATTACTCTTTCAAGGACACCATGCACCAACAAGTCAAATGCACAGGAAATGCTTGGGTAGTAGTTGCTTAACCTCGCATACGAAAAAACTGTTCTTCACCCATATCAGATTTGTTCTTTTCCTTGGGGGACTTGGTGCAAAGCAGCTCCCATGGTGCTATTATTTTTCTTACCCAAGATGCCCCCTTCCCTGCTAAAAGTAAAAAGAGAACAAAGATCTCCATAGTGAGCTGTAGTGGACACATTTACTGATATGAAACTTGTCACTTGCATAACACCTTGAAGACAGTATTGGACACAACTTAGCTGTATACAATTTTTAATATTTTATTTTGAGCCAAAACTATTTTTGCACTAAGGACAATTACCTGGCTCTTCAAATCTCCAATTGATATAATAGTTTATATATTTGTCAACTTAAAAGAATAAGGAACTTTACAGAGTGCTGTATGCAATTTTGAGTGAAACTACAGTGTGCATATAGTGAGGGCCAGTTAAGGTTTGTGGAGATGGATTAAGTTAAATGCATGTGGTATCGTGTTTATTAATTTATTTGAACTTATTGATGTATTTTTTAATTAAATTATCAAAAAAAAATTAAATACATATTTTTAACATGTAAGTCTATGTCCTGTCAACTCCTATTATTTTCAAATTGTTGTGTTGACGTGTTTTGTTGTGCCCCTATGCCGATCCTTTTAGGTACTGTGAGTGTTAGCTCAATTCTTCTCCCTTCTGTAGGCAAATATTAACAGATGAGCCACAACTGTTCATTTTGATCCCAGGCTTTTTTCATTTCTGAGGTCCTAGAGAGTATATTATGATACACTGCTGATGCTATATGCGGTTTTCTCCTATTAGTACTGATATCTTGTTGGTGCTTTGTTTGGATTGTTTGGCTACAGATACAATCCTGGATTAGCAATGCCTCCTGCTGGTTGGCCGATTCCACCACGCCCCCAGCCTTGGTTCCCACAGCATCAAGCTGTTTCAGTTCCTCCACCTGCCGCAGTGGGCTTGGTCCAACAACCGTTGTTTCCTGTGCAAAATGTGCCACCACCTGTTCCATCTGCCACGCCATCCGCCAGTCAACCACCTGTGCAGATTGCTCCTCCTGGACTGCCTTCAACTGTGCCTGCTGTTCCCGTAACACAACCATTATTTCCTGTTGGTGGTAATAGCCATATACCTCCTCAAGTGACAAATTTTCCAAGAGGCCCTTCATTGAGCTCTCCAGGAGAGCAAAAAGTATCATTGGAATCAAGTTACAGCGTTAACAACTCTACAGGAAACAGCTACCAGGTTCCACCTATTCAAGGTTTGTCTTGTTTTCTCATGCTCAATTCTTTGGATTGCAAGTGATTTTTATGCTCTTCTTCAAGGTGTCAATTTACAGGCTATGGTGTTTATTGGATATTTTGTTCTGTATCAAATATTAAACTTATGGTATTTTTTTTTTTTTTTGGGGAATTTTGACGCGAGGGTGCTAATACGCGCTATAATTGAGGCTTCTGTGAAATTATTTCCTTGATCAACTTTCTTTAATTGTTGTAATTCAACTTGCTCTTTCCATTTAACTATAGATCATGGACTTTGGAAATATAAATTTTACCCTACAGGGGCTTGGCCAAATTTTAGAAATGCTTTCACACAGTTGTATTAGTGTGTTGACCCCCCATGTGTACTGTGTGAGTCACATGTAACATCTTCCGAATGGTGCATGCACATATTCTTATAAACGGGTTTTATGGTTGCTGATATAAGTGTTGCATTCAATTCTTCTAGGTGGGACGCTAGTTAATTCACATTCATATGCTTCTGGTCCAAACACTGGTGGCCCTTCCATTGGACCTCCTCCTGTAATTGCAAACAAGGCTCCTACAACTCATGCCTCCAATGAGGTCTATCTGGTTTGGGATGATGAGGCTATGTCCATGGTAAGTTACTCCTATCCTGGAACTCTTTTCAAAAGTACCATCTTCCTCTTCACTGGCAATGATAATTGGTAATCTGTTTCTAGGTCCTAATTAATTTACTTAAACTATTTGCAGGAGGAAAGAAGAATGTCCCTAGCAAAGTATCAGGTGCATGATGAAACTAGCCAGGTAAGTGATAACTACTTGTTGCTATTTCGTCCCAATGGATTTGGAGTTGATTTGTCTCGTCTGACTCCATTGGTAGGCTTTACTTTACAATTTTTTTTCAAGATTCAATTGTTTAGTCAATGTTGCATAATTATAGAGGTACTGCCAATGTGATTGCTTCCTCTTTTCCCTTATTGACCATAAAGTAAAAGAAACTAAAATTGTAAAATGTATGCCAGACATTTGATAGTCTATACTTCCAATCAAATTGGTTGATGGTCATGCATGTTGGTGTATTTTAATTGCCGCACTTTGGTTGTGAGCGAATCCACCAATTATGCCGGCGTGGAAAGATTTAAATAGGTAATTCACAGTTTTGTTGCTTTTAAGTTTGTTATTACATCTGACAAGCTTGCCGCGAGCGACTTTGAAGATTCTTCAACCACGCGTCGTTCTCACTCTTTGCAGTTAAGAACAGAGTGTATGTATTTGCTCTTTCAAAATTTAATTTTTGCTGTTCTTTCATTCTCCCTCTGCTTGACTTGAAGTGTGGGGGTTTGATTGGTACAATACCCAAACAGTGATTTGTGCTATTTGTAGCATCATTACAATATAGTTTTATGATCCAACAGTGAATTCCAGTTTGGCTCAGGTCAGCTTCTTTTGCAAAGTCTGATAGTTCTTCAATGACCCAAACTTCAGAACAATATCTCTGGTTTTCTATTGTTTTTGTGATTGCCAATTGATTTTAAGTCTGTGTTTAAACTTTTCCTGTTACAGATGAGCTCGGTTGATGCAGCCATAGATAGAAGGATATCTGGTAGCAGGCTTGCTGGTCGAATGGCCTTTTAGATTGGCTAGTTGCGCGATGCTAAATTAGTGATTTGTGCTCAAGTCGCGAAGACAGACCTGGTTCGAGTCTCATGGAATTAAGTGGACTTGACTAGTAAGTCTTGGTCATAGCAAGTTGTTAATGCATTTCAATCTCAACGGCAGGCATTCTGTACTGTTCTTACGGCTTGGCCATTTGGATCAAACCCTAGCTTTACTCTGGAGGTTACAGGGCTATCTTTAGTAGTGGTGCTCTCACATTAGTGCAAACATTTGTTACACTTTTGTTTCTTTCTTTTTTTATCTGATTTAGAAAAATGTTGTCATATACATGTTCACTTTTGGTCTTGTTCGGGCCAGAAAATATTCTTTCGTTGTTGAGTTGTCCCTTAAAACCTGGCATTGCTGGCTTTAAAATCAATATTCATCTGGGATTAGCTCTCAGCATGTTTAGTCTCATTTCCCAATCATGATTCTCTTGCATACAAAGAACCATCCTCGGCTAGAGTTTGGGTTTTTTGGCCATTAGATGCTAGAGCCCAGTATGTCCATGATGATACTTTGCCTGCCCTGTGCTAGCGTTGGACCATCAATGTTAGCATGTGATCAATGTCCCGTGGCTCTAGTAGTACGGTTCTAAACTCGCTTAATCAAGATTTTGATTTCGAGTCTTCGGAATGAAAAAGCACCCATTAGGTGAGTTTGTCCCTAAATTGTGTATCATATTACTCGATGTAGATTAGTCGGGTAATCTGAATATTAGTGGTCAAGTCAAAATAAAAACATGATGTTAGGATGGGACCCAATTAGTTTTGTTAGGATGGGACCCAATGAGTTTTGGATAAAATGAATCAATTGCTGATGTAATGGTACACGCTGACATTTTGATTTTCCGTTGGATGGATTTGATTTTGGCCAATCCAGTGCTAGTCACATGGGAAAAGTATGCCAGCAGCCGAGCACTAGAGGGTTTCGACCTTCGTTCTGCTTCTGTAAGTAATGCTGGTTTTTCTTTTGCTCAAATTCCATTAATTAGTTCTTTTATCTTTGAGAAGTGAGTGACTCCATGTCTTAGATTCTTCAATTTGTTCCCAAAGGGACATCGAATCCATCCCTTTTGAGTATCGTTTCATTTCTTAATCTAAAATTACAGCTTAACTAGTGATTGTTGATTCATTTCAATCTAAGCTTATGGCATCTTTATTTCTTAAATGAAAGATATGTTCCCAAAATGCAAAATAAATTGAATAGCATAAAAAATAATAGTTGAATTTTTTAAACATATTTCAATATCTTAACCTTTATTTTAGTCAAAATAGAAAACAGTTCATCAATTTAGGGAAAAAAATTCAAAAATTTACAAAAATTTAAAGCTAATAGCAACAGAATGATGAGATTATTTCTAAATTTAAAGCTAATAGCAATAGGGTAATATCCTTAAGTGCGTTTGTTGATATTTGCGTGAAACCCTAAAAACTTGAATTAATCTTGCAATTACTCAAAAAGAACAACAAAACCTACATGATTAAGAGCAAAGCTTTTAATACACTAGAATTTCAAAAATTTTAATTATAGAATTTAAAAACGAACAACTTAGAAGTATTTTTATCTTTGAGATTTGATTGATTATGTCAATATTAAGAAGGCATGATACTAATATATATATATATATATATATATATATATATATATATATATATATATATATATATTATATATATATATATTATGTATTTATCTTAAAATTTGGATGAGGGTTTCAAAATCAGTGTTTCGAGTATTTAGCCTAAAGCGATTTTAGGGTCTGTATAATTTTTATTTAGGGTTATATTAGCATTGATATTGAGCTGATCGATGTCATACAAAATAATTTTGAAGGAGGTAAAATTAAGATATTTTCGATGTCGGATTTTTCTCCTAAAGTTACTACAATATTTGATGCTCAAATGAAAATCTCTTCTTTTCGGTCAGAAATTTCTAGGAGACAAGAAACCCATAAAATTGAACCGAATGCAAAGAGAATGAGCTCATTCTTTCCACAAATCTTAAACCATTACAAGCCCGTCTTCATGTTAATTAATAATCTTTTTCAATCTCTATCAATAAATTATAATTCTCAACTGATATTAAGATTTCAAAATTAAATTTTTTCTATCCATAAAAAATATTAAAATACCTCTCTCCCTTCTCTCTCTCTCTCTCTCTCTCTCTCTCAAACGCAAACACAAACACACAAACTAGATGCTAAAAACTGCATGATGAGGATAAAAGAGGGAAATGCAAATACATAAATAAAAGGCATAACGAAAAGATAGCATTCTAAAGCATTACAATAAAAATACAGATGATTAAACAAGAGAAACCCTAAAGTTGAAGGACTAGGCATTAGTAAGGATTAAAAGAAAAACCCTAATAACTAAGGATTAAAAGCCTGGAAAGGAAGCGAAGAAAACTGATGGAGCAAAGCAGTAACAGGAGTGGCTAGCTTCGGGTCATAAGCAAAGCCATGCAACTCCTTCTCATGACAAACATAAGGACAGGGAGGAATCCATTGCCATCTCTTCCCCTGAAAATCAAACATCACTCCTTTATCTGGCCTTCCTCTAATCGTCACGATCACAAACTCACCATGCCCTACACAATCAAACCCTCTCCCTCCTTCAGCCTCCGAAAACTGCATATACAACTGCTGTGGCATTCTCTCCACTTCGACCCACATGGTCCCGCATCCCTGCAATCCCCATAGCCTCAAGCTCTTAGGCACATTCAACTTGCTCTTTTCCACTGCAGCAATCAGTATCAGTTTTCCTCTGCATTCTACCAAGCTTGGTGACCGAAGAAATCTCCGCATTGGAGCTTGAATTTTGCTCCAAGTATTCTCCATTGGGTCATAGACCAAAACACTGAAAGGACTGTAGTTCATGCAGTAAAATTTCCTGTCCACGTAAACCATACGGCCCGATTCGAGACTGCAAAGTCTTGGGAGAGAAGATGTTGTCCCCCATATGGAGTAAAACCCTCCTCCATCGATGTGGAAGCTCTCCGTCGTCAAGTTCTTCACCGCGAATGGTGAAATGAGGTCATCACCTGCCATTGGTGAAGCCAGAAAACTTTTGTTAGTGAGATTTGGGACCTAAAAAAGTTTTTTTTTTTTTTTGGTTAGTGTCCATTTAATTTATCACCTGCCACAACCAGGTCTATGGACATAGCACTAATGGTGAGACCTATTGTTGGAAAAAGCCGAGGCCGAAGTGTAGGAGGAAATTGAGCTAGTGATCCCAACACCAGAGGATTGCTTAGAAGTAAGGTTTTGGGACCGGCTTCATCAGACACCCAACAAATCAAACCACCTGAAGATGAAGCTGGTGTGAACCCTGAAGGCACCAAAGCGAAGGAAAGCCGATACCACATGAATTCATAGGGATCAAAGAGATACCCTTCATCATATAGATTGTCATTGTTGGTGTTGTTCCGAGAAATATAGCTACCGAGGGTTTTGTGTTTGAAGAAGAGGAACCAATGTTGGCGGCGAGGAGAGATTTGGAGGTATAATTCAAGAAAGCTGTTGGAAAACAAGAGGGAATACCATCTTTTGCAGACCAAGCGAGCTCGAAAGAAAGCGGGTGGAGGGAGAAAGGCGATGACGCGATCGACTAGTCTTTGTGGGAGCTTGCTCCATATTCTACTATCCATCCATGGATTGGTAGGACAGGTAGGAATACTTGTGCTGCTGGAGGAAGCAAGGAAGTTACTAGTGGTGGCGGTGTAGTTTGTGAATGAAAGTGGCAAGTTGATTGGTGTGTTATACGCATCCATTTTGTTATTATAAGCCTCTTTTTGTTACTTCTGTCAAGTCTTTTTGGAGTTACAAGTGCAAACATGGAGAGAGAGAGAGAGAGGGAGGGTGTAGTTAGTATTCACCATTTACATGAAAGTTTAATGCAAAAAGGTGAGAGAGAGAGAGAGAGGACATGTTTGTTTGTAGTGGTAACGAAACTCAAGGGGATTGGGATTGGACGAGATAATAGTTTGAATGGATGGACAAGTGTTTATAAAGGAAAGAGAGTGTAGTTAGTTTTGCTTTTTGGTGTTGGTCTTTTTATTTTTCTATCTTTTTTGTGAGAAAAAGGGAATGCATCCTGACTATTCTGACATGATTGATACATCTATCATTTCAGGGGGTGTCAAGGCCGAGGAAGGAAGGAAGGACTGACCGACTCATCACAATAGCTGACCAGGTGGGTGTTTGTGGTTGGGTTTTGGGGTGGGGGGATAGAGAGAGAGAGAGAGAGATTCTAATGTCTAAAGCCCCCTGAATGTGAATGCTCACACAAACATGATTTGATAATGACACTGAACAAAAATCCACGAACTGATCAGACACCTCTAAAACCTTTGACAGACCCAAGCAATTAAGTAAAGTATTACGTTTCTTGATTTGGTTTCTTACTGCCTTCCAAATGTTGTTTGATACAACATTTTGTTAAGCAGTTTTTATGTAAATAAAAAAAAAAAATTATTTTATATTTTATGTGTCTCAACTGTAGAAACTATGTTCGTCTAAGTACCAAAATATTTGGGTATTTTTAAGTCACATTTTTCATTTATAGGTTTAGGGTTTGGTGCCTCTCTCAGGTATTTAGCACTTATCTTTTCTTTTGAAAAATGGTACTCTCGATCCAACGGAATGTGGAACTTTTATGATTTATAATTCAATAATTACAAACATTATAGATATCAATACCCATAAAATTGTTAAAAAAAAAAAAAAATTCTTTCACTTTATACATAAATTAGAAAAATTTTTATTTTTTAAATTTTGAAATAGGATCGAATTTCATAAACAGGCAATCTTCTACAATTTTCATAAACATTAATACTTATGAGAATGGTTATACTTGAATCGTCCCGATCATTTTACCATTATATCCAATGAAAAATAGTAGCTGTTAAATTACGAATCTAACAACTACATAAGTATCAATAATATGATGATTGCGAAAAATTACACATAACAATATTAAGCATAGTGGTTCTCGCTATATTCGAATAGTTAAAAACTCTTTCTTAAATATCTTTTCTAAGATTTATTATTCGAATTGTTGTGAAACAATGTATTTTTACGATTTTTGTAACAACTATATAATAAAAAAAATAAACATAATGAGTTTTCTAACCTCCCAAGTGACACACAAGAATGTGTTTAGGAATTATGATTGTTGGATAGTAGGGAAAGAGAAATCATGACCAAGATTTTTAGCTAAGTAAAATGTATTTAGAGCATTCTAAGGCCACCATTTATGTAAATATTATTAATACTAGATTGCAAAATGACACCGAACATAAAGTTGAAACTTTTTTTTTTTTTTTTTTGGTTGGGTCACGTAAGCATGATAATCAACATGACCCTTTGGTCAAATATCTCGATTTGTGAATGCAGTTTATAAATTTGGAAAGACAGACATTGAATGAGATTATATTGAACAATATCATAAAATTGAATGAGATCTTCCATTCAAATCACACAAATACTTTAGAAAAGAACAAATAAAAGAACACTGATAGACAGTCGATTTAATGGATAAGGGTGTTAGATCTCTTAATCAAATTTTAAATTTTAAATTTAGAAACGAAAAAAACTACGTTGAAAAATCTCCTCTAAATTAAACCCGATAACGTTTAAATCTGATTAATTAAAACATGAGTTCGCATATTAGTTGGTGGTCGGGGGAACAAACAAACAAAAGAAGACAAGCGTTTGAGATAGCTAGTCTTGAGCTTAGATCTAATGCTTTTTACAATGATTAAACATGCATGGCTTGAAGAGGATAGAATTAAGCATCATCATATAAAGACCAGTAAATGACAACGGCATGAGTTGTTCCATAACCATTCTTGACTCAACCAACCTCAACTTGGCCACTCTATTGCTCAGGTCTATCTAATAGCATCACTCTCTCTCTCTCTCTCTCTCTCTCTCTCTCTCTATAGAACTCGATACACTGATGATGTTGTAATCAGATAGATATATTGAAGTGAGTCTTGGTATTCATATGACAACCAGCAGTGGTCACCCTTTAATCGTTAAGAATTTATATTATTTTTGTGAATAACAATATTTGTAGAAATAAAGAGTGTTTAGAATAAATTCTAATTATTGAAATTTTAATTATTAAAAATTTAAAATTTAAAAATTATTAAGATTTGTTCTGTTTACCATCCAACAACCATCATGCCATAAATATCCATACCAAGGCTAGTAATATATGAAAGACTAATTTTGCATGCCTCATTCCAACGGATTAACCTTTTAAAGGGTAAAATTTTTTCGATATTTATTTTCTCTATACATAAAATTTAAATTTGAGACTTTACTTAAGAAATACTTATATCCAAACCATTGGACCAAATAAATATTATTAACAAATATATTATTGGAGGAAATATTCTAGAATTAAAAGAAAAAAAATAAACAACTAGAGAGAGTGATAAGATGAAGAGTCATCGATGATGCTCAAAAATCTCAATTTTCTTAATTTATTTCTAATTTTATTTTATTTATAATATTTTTAATTAAAGTAAAAAATTAATTAAAAATATTTGTAAAAATACATTTAAATTATTATTATATTTAATAATTTTTAAATTAAAAAATTTATTTAATATCAGGCAAGGACCTGGGGTGTTCCAGACCAGACTATAATAGGCTTAATAAATTCTCTTACCCACTTACCTAATAATTAATTTATATTATCACCTTGAATACCAAAAAATTAACTGACAAATTGTTAACACTAAGAATCAATGTAAAATTATGGTATTGGTTGAAATAATGTAAACTAATTTTATTTTCTAATTTATTAACTGATTTCTAGATTTAGAGTTAGGAAATAAAGAGAACATTTTTATATAATTATTAAATAAATTCTATATTCATATTAAACTTTAAATTATTTTTTTCTTATTATACCAATCGATATCTGAAATTATATCTGATTAATTTGGTTTGAATATTTATCAGACCGTAATAACTCTCTTAATATATTTTTTTTAATTTTTAAATTTTAGAGTATGAGATTTGATTAAAATTAAATTTTAAATTATTAAAAAAAGCTTTGAGTATATGATAATAAGATGTTTAAAAACTACGGGCTTTACACGATCCCTAATAAATTAAGAAAGTCAAACACAATATGACAACACCAACAACCTAGGAAAAGAAAATGCAGAAAAGACACCTCTACTTTGTCTCACATTGTCATCATGAGAAGAGTCATGGAAATTCGGAGAGAGAGAGAGAGAGAGAGAGAGAGATTACTTGAAGAGAGACCATAATTTCCAAATCTGGGCACTGATGCTATTCCCTTATTAGGGGGGGCACTGATGCAATGAGATCTATAAAGATTGACACAAACAAGACATTGTTGATTGGTTGGTCATGGTGGAGCGTCAAGTGCGTGGGAGTGTGTTAAAAAATAAAAGTAAAAATAAAAATATTTTTTGATTAACTTTTATAAATTTTAATTAATTTAGATAAAATTAACTATCGATTTTATTAGAAGATGGGTTTTTACTTTTTATTTTTAAAATTATTTTCAAAACTTTAATTAACATAATTCAATGCACTTATCCCAATCCATAATACAAACATCTTTCCCCATGACAAAAAAACATAAAAAGGACAAATGAGTTTGATGAAGAGAATATTTATTACTCAGCCAAAAGGGCATATAAAATTTGAAAGAAGAAGAAGAAGAAGAAGAAGAAGAAGGAGATTTTTTGTTTTTCCACCCCTGATGATGTCTGTCTGCATGTAGCTTTTTGTAGTTCACGCCAACCTGAACTTGTGAAGTGTGACAAAAGCCCAATCACTGATGTGGGATTGGACACATGAGATCTGAATGTGTCCTTCTTCTCTGCTACCGGATATCATATCTTAGAAACAAAACCCTCCTTTATTTATTTATTTATTTATTTATGATTAAACCCTCCCCCCCCCTCCCCTCTTCATCTTTTGTTTGCCTTTATAAAAAAAAAAAAAAATCACACGTGAATCTAATGATAATAATTAAAATTTTAAATTTAAATCTTAAAAAAAAAATAATTCTTAAATTCGACTTCTCAGACCAAATTAAATAAATTTTTGAATACAGGTAACAAAATAAAAAAAAAAGAAAAAGGTTTACTCTATCTAATTTTCAAACTTTGATCAATATTGTATTTCTTTCTTTAAATACAGTTTTAAAAAAGAAAATTTTGCACTTGTGATAATGTAAGAAATGAAAATGTGGTATTCAATGATCTAGTGATCACAATATTCTCATTTTAATTTAAAGATTTTAAATTCAAATCTCTGTATAATAAAAAAAAAATCATAAAAACATTGCTAAATATTTTATTATTTCTTTTTTTTGTTTTACTTCTTATTATTTGATTAAGATATTGTAAAAAGTATTTTTTTTTTTTTTGTTTTACCTTTCATTGTTTGACTAATTCATTGTAAAAAGTATTGATTACTTGATGGCAATCGCGGGGTTAGCACAGAGCAAACTATTCTTTTATCTTCTATTAAAAAAAAAAAAGTATGGATTACTTGATTAACAAAAGTAGAGCTGTTAATTAAAAAAAAAAATTCCTATTTCTTCTTGTTCTTGACCCTTGTGGGAGAGGACCCTGGAGAGAAGTGTTTGTTTCTTCTCTTCTTGTTGGTGGGACTAGAAGATCCAGTCTCATCCCATCCCGCTAAGCGAATGCAGGATGGGGCGGGCCCTCCATTCTCTGAAAACATTTTTCTTTAGAAATTGGAAAGGGAGTACGCTTTCAATTTCAAAATTGCTTTCCGGTTTTGATTTGAGTTAAAAAGAATATGGCAAATTGAAAATGTGTACATAACAATTCATCTTGTTTAATAGTGCAAAAATCATAAATAGCATTGGAGTTACCCTGTGATAGGCAATAAAGAGAAAATGAAAAACATAATTTACAGGAGATAATGAGAGGTTGAGAAAAGAACACAAAGATCGAGAAAGAAAGAGAGGAATATGACTGGAAATTTGGCCAGGCCGACTCAAGCCCATACTATCTTAGGATAGGATCGACTTCGGATCCATTATCTAGTTCTATTTTAATTAGGGGCCGAAACATAAATACTAATTAAATCGAATCGTTTAAAATTAAATATTATTTTTTATTATTTTTTTACGAATACTATAACTTTAATGATGAGTTTGATGAGTTTAATATATATATGGTTATTTTTAATTTTTATAATAAAATGTAATTCTTAATTTTGTATGGTGCTATTTGTTTTACATTTTTATTTTGGATGATTAATGTGCTTTTATTTTATATTTATTATACCATAAAATAGATTAAAAACATGAAAATAAAATTTATGATTCGGCTTTGAATTTGACCTAAAATGGGTTCAAGAGTCTTTTAATTTTTCATGCCAAACTCAAGCTTAGATTATTCGAGCTTTCTCGAGTTAAGATTGGTTTCGGACCCATAAAATTTTATACAGACTGAATCCAAACTTTATAAAACCTTGACTCAAAACACTTGATTGTCAGCCCCAGAGAGGAAGTGATACAGAGATAAGTCATTGCTTTAGTCTGATCGCTCGAGAAGAGAGAGAAAGAGAGCATTTGGTCGTAGAAGAAGAGTGTGATCATCGGAGAAGAGAGACTTTGCATGAGGAGAAGAAAAAGGGAGAGACAGAGGTCCAAGTTAGAATATTTTGGCATATTTTACTCAAAAGTATTTTCTTGAGAAAAAAAAAAATGTTGCCAACTCTCCTCTCTTGAAAAACGTTGTACCACCAAACTTTTTTTTTTTGTTAAATGGTCGGATATTAAATTCTCTTCACCAGAAGTTTTGAGTTTGAATTTTAAAAATAAAAAAAAAAAATTTGAAAGAATCAACTCTTCAATAAACCCTATAGTACTCAAACTGGATTAGTCATGTAAAAACCCGATCGATGAAAATCAAAATAGAAAAAAAAGGAAAAAGGTTATACCAATTAAAAAAATATTATATATTATAGTAAATTAATAATTGATTTGATTTTAAAAATATTTAACTTTTTTATTTTTGTATTTTCATATTTATTATAACTAGTTTTTTATATAAATTCAATATATTATAATAATTTAATAAAAGGGATGGATTATTAGAGTTTTATGTTGTTATATTGTTTTCATACTCAAATTTCTCTGATATGATATTGGAACAGCTAAGGTTTGGTAGTCTTTCTATGGGTTATTTCTTAAAATACCGTGAAAATGGAACAAAATCCAAGAATTGTGATTTTTTTTTTTCATTCCTAAACTAACGAAGTCGACATCCGTAATATCGACTTCAAAGTTGATATCTATGATGTCGACTTCAAAACTAACCAATTGATAGTATCCATAAACCACAAAAATTAAAAAAAAAAGAAGTCGACATCCTGGATGTTAACTTCAAATATTTGATTTATTTATTTATTTAATTATTATTTTTTTGCTTTTTACTTTCCCCTCTCTCTTTCTCTCTCTCTCCCTCCCCTGTAACACCGACACTGCGGTGTCCGTACTAGTATTTCTGTTCATAAAATTAAATAAAATATTTCGTAATTTATATATAGAGAGAGAAATTTTTAATTATATTGATTTCGATTTTGAGGTATGAAATTTGAATCTTTTGGGATATTTAAAGTATCTGTATTTTCGATTTGTAAAGTAAAGTGAGTATAAAAATATATAGATGATTTTTTTTATTCATTTATTTATTTATACATTACTCATTTAATTATTTATAAATTTATTTATAAAAAGAAATATATAATAATAATAATAATAATAATAATAATAATAATAATAATAATAATAATAATAATAATAATAATAATAATAAGGAAAAAAAAAAAAAAAAACAAGGTGGGACAAAACGCAGCAAAACGCCGCCTTTTGCCCAAATGAAGATTAGGGCTAAAAGCCCTAATCTTTCTCTCTCCTTCCTTCTCCCCTCTTCCTCTCCGCCTCTTCGCATTCCCTCTCCCGCGACCATTCCTCCGCCGCCGCCGTTGATCGCCGCCCCACACCGCCTTCTCTCTCTCTATTCCCTCCCTGCTCTCTCACTCTCTCTCGGTTCCCTCTCTCTCGGTTGATCTCTCACTGTTTGTTCTCTCTCTTTCTCCCGATCTCTCGCGTTCTTCGCCTTCCTCCGCCACCACTGCGGCCACCGCGAGCCACCGCGGTCGCCACCTGTCTGTCCCGCACCATCTCTGCCTCTCTCTATTTCGCTCTCCATCTCACTGTCTCTCAGTCTCCCTCAGTCTCTCTCTCGCTCTGCTCCTCCCTCTCCTGCGCGCGCGCGCCGCAAGGACACCCGCTCCCAGCGCGTGCGAGACTGCCCCAGCGCGCGCGCGACAGCTCATAGAGCTCTCGCTCTCTCTTTCGCTCGTGCGTTGAAAGCCCTGCTACCACCCTAGTTGAAGCCCTAAATCAGCAGTCACCAATAGGCCTCCGAAAACCCTAGACTGCCTGCACTCATTTCCTGCAAAGGTAAGGACGAAAGTTCTGACCTATAGATTTAGGGTTTTGATTCTTATATAAATTAAGATTAACTACTGAAATTTGCTTCAATTTGAAGTATTGCAGGTCCGTACTGAGTTGTAGGCGCACGGACGTTAGGGTTGTGGACTGCGGAAACCCTTGGTAAAGAGATTTTTGGTCTTTTCATTAATTGAATGAAATTAGAGTGAATTTAGGGTGAAAAGGCTTACATGCGTTTAGAAATTTTGTTCGATTGGAATAGAATGTAATTTCGAAAAATGCTATGCCTAAATGTTAGGGTTAAGTTTAAAAATTTACGCGAATTAGGCTGTTTAGTATGAAAGAAGTATGTTAGAAGATGAAGGATTCATATTTGCTTGAATGGAATGGTTTCCTTTAAAATTTATTTGAAATATGCATGAAAGTATTTTGGGATCAGAGTTGGAATGAGATGTGCCGTGAAATGAAGTATACTGTAACATTTTGTGTCTTTCTCAGGTTATATTAAGTTGTTAAATTTGCATAATGGTATGTATATGAAGAATAAATTAAAAGCTGTGGTTATAGTTTAAGAACTGTCGTAGTATTTTACATTGTAAGTCGTCCTACATATAGGCAATCAAAATACTATTTTCGTATGATGAAAATAGACTTAAATACCTTGGAAATAACATATGGGTTGAAGAAATCGGATGAGAATCGAAAAGTGTATGATTTTTCAAAGATTTTCTATCTTGAAGGAAATTTAATTATTTTAAACTTGCTTCCGACTTTGAGAGATTTTTAGGATTGAAGTTGACTCGAATTTGATTTTGTTAATTATTTATAAATGAAATACCATTGATGACAAGATTGTGTGGCTAGAATTTGGGATGATTTGAGTGTATTTTGGAGTGTTGAAAATTTGATTTTAATGTACAAATGTATGTGCTAAATTATAGTGCTAAAGTGGTGTATTATATGTGTGTTTGTTGGTAGAGATGAAATTGAAAGATGTGTAGAGTGTTAGGGAGAGAATGATGTATGTGTATTGATTGAAATGGAAAAGAAGAATATGTGTATGTGCATGTATGAGAAAGTGTATGTGTGTATTGGTGTTGAAGAAGAGATTTGAATAAAGGTATATGAGTATGAGTGTGTGTATGAACTTTGGCCAAGAGGATGGATTATGCTAATATGATTTGTGAGTTGAAAATGATGTTTCCGAATGCAAAGCATATGTAAAGAGTAAATATGTATCCTTGTATAGTTGTTATATACGTGTTGTGTAGGTATGTCAAAAGAGAGAAGTTTGTAAGAATTAAAAGTGTATATGTGTGTATTTACTTTGACTGAGAACATTGAAGAGATTTGGAAATAGAGGATTATGTAAAATTTGAATTGTATATGTATGAATGATGATCTTGATAGTTGAAAATGACATTGTGTTGATTTAATTTTGTACCTTTGATAGGGTGTGAAAGGGGTGGTTTTGGATGATTTATAGTGGCATTGTTTGTTAGGAAGGTATGGGAAACCTTAGAGCTTATGGGTTGAATTGTGTGCCTTCGGAAATGAGGAATTGAAACTTATATTTGGTGATGAAAAGGGGACAGCACTTGTGCACATGTGAAGCCTAGCTATGAGACCCTAAGTCTTAATCCTAGACATAGGATTAATTAAAAGTATAAATTTAACATATTGGCTTTTGAAATATGTAGCACAAATCATATATATACATATTGTGTTTTGTAATTGTAGTGACTTGTTTGGAGACCGATCGAGGGGAGCACAGTTTCGACACTTGTTGTGCATTGTAGGGAGTGATTGACCCTCCCGTATACTGTGAGTGAGATTTATTTCAATGTTTTCGTTTAATAAGTAAACCCTGCTTTATAACAGTTTGATAAATGAGTATGATTTATCGTGTGCTTAAAATGTTTTGACTGGTTTTGGAAATGATTTTTGTGAACCGATGGAGTGCCCAAAAATTTGTTGAATTATGAAAATATGCATCAATGTGGTTGAAATGTAAAATGTGCCATTTTATGCTATATGTTGCATTTGGTTTGTGAACCTGATTTACGGCACATGTTTGATATGATATTGATTTTGGTCTTGAGGGCTTTGATATGTATGATTCCGTAGCTACGAAGGACACCGTGAGAGGTGCTTGGGTGGCGTCCGGATATGCCTAGGCCTGGGGTATCCCACGAGTTGTCGAGATTATATTTACGACACGGTACTAGCCAGGTTAAACCCGAAAGGGGGAGAATTTGGATACACTCTCCAAGTCTAGCACCTGGACGAGATTCTTCGCCAACGCCGGGGTAGAGAGCACTTTAAATAAAATCGCATATAACACCCCTGGTGCGCCTGTCATAGGTCGTGGTAGACCTCTGCCGGAACATTTTCGGATGGCAGCTCTATGATTTTGATGACAGTGTTTTGGATGCATATTTGACTTGATAATGCGTGCAAATGATATATTGTTGAAATAAAAAGCATGATGATTTGAAATATGATTTGTATACTTATGCTTTGACACTCCAGTTTCACACCCCATATTACACGATTACATTGACCCACTCACTCACTGAGTATTCTTTCCTGAGTACTCACCCCTCCTCTTTCCCTCCCCAGACAGGATTATGGTGTTAGGGCGACGCGTTGGGCTCTAGAGGTATGATAGCTTGTTAGTGGATTGGTGTTTACGACGGTGAGATTAAGTTTTAATTGAAAATATGAATTTCGTACTTTATGTCGATCCTGCGTGGTCTTGATATTGAGGTCCATAGTTGACCGTGTACATATTTTGGGATGACTGTATAATTTTGGACTTTTGTTTGCGAAACTCTTATTTCACTTGCATTGAGGCATTTGTAATTATTTAAAGTGTTAACTTGAGAATTTGTAATATATTTGTATAAATTTAGGCTCGTTCGGTGTGACGGCTGTTCATGTTCTAGTTGGGTATGACAGTAGAGGTCTGTGGATAGAACTGTTGGTGATTTGTTAGCCTTGCGTTGTCTGGATGTCGGTTGTGAGATTTGGTGGATTGTTTTGGAGAGGCCGGGATGACCATTGGTTTAATTTACATGATGATTTTAATTTATACAGGTATACATGTTTAATTGTACATGAGAGACCTCCGATTTATGGAGAGTTTCTGCCCGATTTTCTGTAGAAATACAGCCGATATCCAGGACAACGGGCGACTGTTCACGATTCCCGGTTCGGGGCGTGACATCCCCTCTCTTTCCACGTACCCATTCATTTATTCATACCACCCTCTCTCCCTTCACATTATATAAACATAATATAATATTAATATAAAATATTTATAATATTTTAAAATATTAAAATATAAATTAAAAAGTTTTTTAAAAAATAATATAGATTATTATTTTATAAAATATAAAAATAATATTAAATTTAATAAAATCTTTTGATTATGTAATTTAATATTATTTTAATCTTTTGTTTATATAATACAATAAAATATAATATAATATATTTTTAATATTATATTATTGTAATATTAAATTAATAAAATATTATTATATTATTAATATTGTAATCTGCAATAAAATAAAATATTTTTAATATTATATTACATTGATATTATAATATTCTATACTATTAAATAATTAATACTATTAGTAATAGCTAATATCAATAAGTTGGTGGACCTGAAATTTAATGACGATAGCAAAAAAATCATGAGTCCACCGGCCTTGCTTGGGAAGGTCACCAACTTTGCTCAAGGTTTTTATTTCAATAAAATTACAGATCTTTATATCATATTAAATAATGTATATAAAATAAATAATGTAATTGAAATATAAAAAGTATATTTATAATCTAATTTTAATTTAGTAAAATAACAAATTAAAAAAGTTATAAAATAAATAAAAAGTAAAATTTTTTTTATAATATTAAATAAATTTATAATATTAAATCATTTTATAAAATATGATTATAACGTTAGAATAATATAATTTTTTATTGTAATATTAAATCATATTAAAAATTATTAAAATTATAATAAAATAGTAATGTCATTTATAAAATCTATAATATTATATATTTTTATAATATTTAATATTAAAAATAGATTACAAAATTATATATTTAATATTTAAAAAAATTAAAGAATTATAATATAATATTAAAAATCTATTATATTATATTATATTATATAAACAAAAGATTAAAATAATATTAAATTATATAATCAAAAGATTTTATTAAATTTAATATTATTTTTATATTTTATAAAATAATAATCTATATTCTTTTTGTAAAAACTTTTTAATTTATATTTTAATATTTTAAAATAATATATATTTTATATTAATATAATATTATATTTATATAATATGGAGAGAGAGAGAGTGGTATAAATGAATGGATACATAGAAAGAGAGGGAAGCGAGTGAGAGAGAAAGAGATGGTGGTATAAATGAATGGAAAGAGAGGGAAGGGTGGGAGAGAGAAAGAGATGGTGGTATAAATGAATGGATAAATGAATGGATACGTGAAAAGAGAGGGAAGGGAGGGAGAGGGAGAGAGAGAAAGAGATGGTGGTATAAATGAATGGATACGTTAAAAGAGAGGAAAGGGAGGGAGAGAGAAAGAGATGGTGGTATAAATGAATGGATACGTGAAAAGAGAGAGAAGGGAGGGAGAGAGAAAGAGAGGGGAAAGTTAAAAAGTAATAGAATAATAATTAAAAAAGTAAAAAAAAATCAAATATTTGAAGTCGACATTCAGAATGTCGACTTTTTTTTTGTGGTTTTCGAGCAGTATCAATCGGTTAGTTTTGAAGTCGATATCATGGATATCAACTTTGAAGTCGATATCACGGATATCGACTTCATTAATTTGAGAATAAATAAAAAGAGACCATAATTCTTAAATTTTGTTCAATTTTAACGATATTTTAAGAAATAACCCTTCTTTCTATTATAATCTTCAGGTAGTTGCTCTTATCAAACTTTTCTGAAACTTTTACCTTATTTTCATATATGTGTCATCCAATTTTGGAGTATTTACTCGATGCCTATATTAAATTTTCTTGGTTTAAGCCTTTTGCCCCTCTTTTCTTTTATTCATATTTTTGAAACCTATTTTACAATTTTTATAGGTCCAAAAGGAGAAATCTTTTAGCATTCCTTTTTTTTTTTGTGGCCTCACCAACAGAATTGTAGATATATTAAAAATTATTATGATTTTTAAATTTGAGTGGTTTTTATCATACTATTGCGCAAACATATTTGAAAATATAATAAATCAGAATGAATTAATAATGGATTTAATTTTAAAAATATTTATTTTTTATTTTTATATTTCTATTTTTATAATAATAAATTTTTTATATAAATAATAGTTTAAAAATTATTGTAATTTTCAAATTTGAGTGATTTTTATCATAGAGACATATTCGAAAATATAATAAATCATAATAAATTAATAATTGATTTGATTTTAAAATTATTTATTATTTATTTTTATATTTTTATATTTTTATATTTATAAAAGTAAATTTTCTATATAAATAATAGTTTAATAAAAATAATCAATTATTAAAATATATATTCTTATATTATTTGCATACTCAAAATTTTCTAATAGATATCTTCTCCTCTGGTTTTGCATGGGTCGGGCACGATCGTCAATATGACCGAGTGTGACCCAGGGGTATCTGGAAGTTGCTCCCCATGTTTTGACCATTTTTATGACCACGAGCTAATTATGCCTAAAACCCAAATGGACAGGACTTCAATTAGGAACTTTTTTTTTTTTTTTAATTTTTTATTATTTTTTTAATAAAAAATATAATAAAATAGAATTGAATCAAAAATAAAAATAAAAAAAATAAAAAAAAATTAAGAGATATTACTATTTGAAGAACTGTTTTTAAAAACTTTTTCTTTTGTTACATAAGAGGGAACTAAAGTCAAAAGAACACTATTCCCCAAACATCATTCAACAGCCGATGGACCTCACAAGGAGAAGAATACAACTCATGAATTTCAAGAAAAACAGACCGACCAAAATGTGTTAGAACATCTGCACAATGGTTACCCGGGATATTTGCCAAAGTAGTGTTTTTTCCATTTAAATTTCCAAAATTGTATCTTTTTATTTTTATTCTAAAATTAGGAGAGTTGTGATTCCCAATTGAGTTTTCTCACATTTTTCTCAAAAAAAAAAAGAAAGCGCGAGTGACGCTCACGTTTTCTTAGAAAGCGAGTGATGGGTTTGGTTTTTTTTTTTTTTTATCCTATTTAATTATAAATAATATTATTAAATTATTAAAAAATTAATAAGAAATTATTATTAAAAACAATTATTAAAGTAAATATTAACCGATATTATTAATAAAAATTATCCGTCAATATTAACTAATAAATTAATAATTAAAATTATCATTAATCAATATTAAAAATTATTTAAAAAATTATCAAAAATAGTAATCAATATTTAGAAAATTATTAAAAATTAATTAAAAAGAAAGTATGCGATTAATAAAAAATTATTATTAATTTTTTAATTAAAAAACATAATCAATAACTTTTTATTAATTAAAAATTAACCAACAATTAAAAAATTAATCAAAAATTAAAAATTGCTAAAAATTAAAAATTAATCATAGAAAATGTTATGAAATGAGCTTGTTTTTGCTGTGAGAAAATATAAAATCAACAATTTTTTATTAATTAAAAATTGTTAAAATTTAAAAATTAAATTGTATATAGAGTCTCGACCTATTTTAAAACCAAATAAATAACACACACATACAAAAAAAAAAAGAACAAAAGGCATTGCATTCTTATATGCCTAATTTATGCAGGTACAGTAAACCGTATTCCAAAGTTTGAATAATTAATGAGAAGAGTATGAACTAAAACCAACACACTCTCTTTTGTAGTTTCAATAAAGTAACATATATCAAAAAACCATAAATAATGTACATGGACATCAATGGCCTATAATATTGGCGTTCCATGAGATTGGGTTAGACCTAACATTTTTACCAACCTGAGATTTTGAATTTGTTTTTACTGTGAGAAAAATAATTTAATTTTTAATTTTTACAAATTTTAATAATTTTTAATTAATAAAAAATTATTGATTTTCCATTTTTTTACGGCAAAAACATGCCCCTTTTGGAAACCTTTTTATGGTTAATTTTTAATTTTTAACAATTTTTAATTTTTGGTTAATTTTTTTATTAATTTTTCTAATTATTGGTTAATTTTTAATTAATTAAAAATTATTGATTATGTTTTTAATTAAAAAATTAATAATAATTTTTTATTAATTGTATACTTTCTTTTTAATTAATTTTTAACAAATTTTTAATTATTGATTATTATTTTAGATAATTTTTTAATTAATTTTTAATATTGATTAATGATAATTTTAATTATTAATTTATTAGTTAATATTGACGAATATTATTGTTTAATATTTAGTTTTTCATTAATAATATTGTTTAATATTTAATTTAATAATTATTTTTTAATAATAATTTCTTATTAATTTTTTAATAATAATTTTTTAATAATTTAATAATATTATTTATAATTAAATAAGATGAAAAAAAAAAACCAAATCCATGAAAGTGAGAGTGTGACTCTCGGAAAGCATGATTGGAAATCATGACTCCCTAATTTTGGGATTGGAAAATTTAAATGGAAAAAAACACTACTTTGGAAAATATCCATGCTTACCCTCCCCAGGAAACTAAACACGATGGACCATGGCACTTCGTTTCTTTAACCTGTTGGATGCTGCAATATCTCCATGGATTTGTGGAAAGACCATCGAACCAGACCTTTCGAGGTAGCTTTATCTATGCACCTAATCTTCAGATTGTAAACATTGCTTAGCTTTGTACAAATTCTAATATCACTTTCATATTCTCTCTAATAAATTATTTATAAGATTATGTTAAATAAAAATTGATATAAATATAAATACACACATATATGTGTATGTATATGTTGAATTAGCGTTAATAGTGGGTAAGAGGAAACAAAGACTACGAAAGCTTTTTGTTTTTTTCATAATCGATATCTGAAATTATATTTTGATTAATTAATTTTGAGTATCTACAGAGAACCTATTTAGAGGATGATTCTTTCAATATAATTTTTTTATTTTTAATTTTCAAACTCAAGATTTATTTAAACGATATAATATTCTATCCTATTACACCGACGTTCAGTCGGCACAACACTATTTCTTTTAATAGCGGGTCATCAAAAACTCTTGCCCCCATCATATCAGCATTTACCGTTTCTCCATATGGTTGGGTACTCATTTTCATTTCTTTGTTTCTATTTAGTGCAATCTAGGATACACTCAAATGTTGGAGGAGCTTGCTCCAACTTTCTTGGCCTTCGGCTCTGCGCAAGGCGATGTTGGTACCCAATTGCTATCATCATTATGACATAGAGTGGCCCTCGTGTATTTGGAAGTTGGGCCCTGTGTTTCTGTTCATTTGGCTCTTCGCTTCTTTAACTTGTTGGATAATTCCAAGTTTCCATCGATTTGATTTTTATTTAAGCACAGGATTGTCGCATTGTTATTTTTAAACGTTGTCAAAATTTCTAATACTATTGTTATTTGCTTTCTATTTAATGATAAATAGAATTATTGATGTCTGCATTCTTCCCGGAATGATTGGTAAGGGGAAGCTTAGAAAGCAGAACACACTCGTTCTTCAATGGTGGGTCATAAAAGGACTTCCTCTACCACATACCCTCAAACTCCCTAAAACTCTCCTCCTCTCTCACTAACGTGCATTGTGATGAAAATTGAGGGAGTTCAATTTTCAGAATGCACATTTGTTTTGAGATCTAGAGAGAGAAGTTAAGAGTGACATACCTATATTTTTGGGGGAGAGAATATCATCGAGGGAGTGAGAAAATTTCGTGTAACAAATTTTCTCCCGTTATTAGATTCATCGGATTTTGAGTTGAGATATCATGGATCCTTGGTGGTGGTTCATTGATTTCGTGATCACTACCTCGACCTTGCAATTGTTCGAAGGATTTGCCATTCAATTTGATTGATTTTTGAAGACCCTATATATTGAGATTCACACCCGAAATTTAGTCTATTTATTTTTTCAAAAATTATTCATTACTTTTGCTATGTGTTTGTGCACCTAATTGATCTAACATTGGTATCAGATCGTTGTTAGATTTATTAAAAATAATTTTTGGATATTCTGGGTATGAAAAATATAAGGTATAAAAATTTAGGGTTCGGATCACGAATGAGTTTCGTGAATCCAATTATACCATGATATTGCCCATCACTCGTAGATCACAAAAATAATTTTTGTTGAATTTTTTGAGTACATTTAGGGTATGAAATGTTGAGTTAAAATTTTCGGCCTAAAGAATGACCGAACGCTTAGATTTTAGAATTGTCTTACAAATTGATCTATACAAACGTTTAAAATGTGTTCCTATTTATTTGATCTACATTTTGGTGTATGTATTGAATGTTGCCGTCACCGAAAACTGGGTTTTCCAGCAAGGTTGAGAAGGGCCGCGGCTATGAGGTTATGATTCGGACAAAATTAGAGTTTAATTCTTCCAAAAATCGAGTTGAGGATGACTGGGGGAAGTCCAATTTCATTTTCCGACAGTGATCACCGTCGAAAAGTGGCTGGAATGGCATTTTCCAGCAACTGGGTCGAGAGGACCCGGTTGTAGGCCTGTCGGGTGAAGGAGAAAAACCCCAGACCCATCAGGCATAGAGGTGCGTTGACGTAGAGGGAGTGGGGCACGTGTAGTACATGCGCACGTGAGCATGTGGCGGGTTGGAGCGGTCCGAGTCGGGTCTGCGTCTCGACCCACGTCCCCGACCCGACACGCATGAGAGCACATGGGCAACTCGCTGCGTGTCTAGCACGTGTGCCAGCGCACAGGCTACGCATGGACCCTTCGGCGGTGTGTAGGCTTGGCTGGAAATGAAGATTTTCATTTTTTTGAGGGTCTCATGCTATTTAATGTGACTTTTTGTGGGTTTTTATATTCCAAATTCAAATTTGAATGGTAAGATGTGATCTCGGGTTGTAGTGTATGGTGTCCGTTGACTCATACGCTTGCTTTGGAGTCTATACTCAAATCATTTTGGATTTATTGATTCGAAGAGTACACAAAATTGTGAGAATAAGCATCACAAGTCACTATTGTCTTTAAAACTGTTTCAAAGATTCTTGTATTAAATCTTTACAAGGGGAAAAATTGAATGGTGACGACTACGATCTTTTACACCAGTAGATTCAATTTGTTCTCGAGAAGCAAGATCTATCTGAGATTCTGAGATACGAGATGATGGATTCCGAGGAGGGTACCACACCTTAGGGAGACAAGATTAGGAGGCGTTACGTGAATGGAAGAGGAAGGATGATCAAGTTAGAACAATCCTCCTGAGAAAAATGCATGATAATATGATCCCGATCGATGAACAATATCCTATGGGTATGTCAGTTTGGCTCACCCTAAAAAGAGTATTGTGGTGCTCTTATAATTCCTAAGATGAGGATGCTAACTTATAGGTTTACAACTTATGAGAAAAAGGCTGATCATATAATGATGCAACATTTGACGCAAATGTCGAGTATGATTGCCGAATTGGGGGAATGCGAATGAGCCTATTTTGGATGTGTTTTCAAGTATTGGATGTGATCTAGTAATTACCTAATTCATATGAGACCATGAAAATTTATTTCACACATGACGAGAGTATTCGTACTTTCACTAATGTGAATAAGCACTATGAGCTTGAATAGAAGCATCTGGAGGCAAATAGGCCAAACTCAGGTCATGCTTATGTAGTGGAGTCGAGCAAGGACTCCCGTTGCACCAAACACGAATAGTATAAGCGTGAGAAAGGTTCAAGGTTCAGGTAAGAAGAAACCATCCGAGAAATCCGACAACAAAGTATTAAAGCCAGAAAGAAAGAGCTAGATAAGACTAAGATGTAGTGTTACATCTATAACAAATTTGGTCATTTTGCTCATAAGTATGACGAGCGGAAGCCATCTCTTTCTTCTTTACATGGTTTGTGATGTTTACTGTTTTCTCTCCTTCATGGATTATAGACTCATGAGCTATCGATCATGTAGTTGAGACAAGAGCGCGTACGTTGAGTTCAACCGAGTGAGTCCTTAGGTAGGAGGATTTATATGGGGAACGGAGCATTTGTCGTCGTTAGAGGGAGTGACACTTGCAAGTTGAAATTGCAAAGTGGTCAGACTCTGTACTTTTTTTATACTTCGAATATTCGACGGAATTTGATCTCAACATAAGATATGCTTTGCTATTTGGAAACTTTATAGTTTCTATTCATTACAACAAGTTCTTTAATCTGTTCTGGTTTAATCCATGATGGATTATATGCACTGGATGTAATTCTTCGTAGTGATATTTCTTGTAATTCTTCTATTGCCTTTACATCTAATTGTGTAGACGATGATGTATGTATGGCATAGTAGATTTAGACACATAGGGCAAGAGGACGAACCAGTTAGCAGCGATTGATCTGTCAGGTTCGTTAACCAGGGTCAAGTTGCCCGTATGTGAGTTTTGTCTGGGCAACAAAGTTATAAGAAAACCATTTGACAAAACAATGAGAGTTGAGACTCCATTGCAAGTAATTCACTCCGACATCTGTGGGCCTTTGTAAATGAGAGCCCAAAATAGAGCTGTGTATTTTATTATATTCATAGACGATTACATGCATTTCGGTTATATCTATCTACTCTCGCACAAGTTTAAGACATTAAAATGTTTCAGGAGGTTTATTAGTAAGGTTGAGAATTAGTTAGACTTGAGAATAAAGATTCTTAGAATCGATTGAGGGTGCTAGTATTTGTCTGAACAACTTGAAGAGCTTTGTTTCAAGAAAGGTATTATGAGATAACCGACTATTTCTGCTACTTCTCAGTGGAGTGGAGTAGCCGGGAGGTGGAATAAAACTCTATTGGAGATGGTGGGGTTTATAATGGCACATGTCAATTTGCTTATTTCCCATTGGGGAGATACATTATTGGCTGCAACCTACGTCCTCTATCATATTCCATCAAAGTCCATAATCAATACCCCATATGAAATTTGGACAGGGAGACAGGTTGACCTTAGCCACTTGAGACCATTGGATTGTGTTGCGTATATTCACGTTTTCTCGCACTCATATGGCAAGTTAGACCTACGAGACAAGAGGTGTATCTTTATAAAATACTCAAAACACTTCAAGGGAAATGTGTTCTTAAGTGAGTATACGGACGACATTGTCATTGAGATTGAGTCTCGTGATGCTGTATTCCTTGAGAATGATTTCCCTAAGAGAGGTGAAATCGATCAGGATTTGACCTTTTGTGAGATGGATGAGTTTAGTGGTTCAACTGAGCCTAACAGTAGGACCCAAAAACTCGTTATAGATCTTGATCATAGTGGGAGCAATCCACCTAGAGTTAAAGAGGTTCCCTTCTCCTCGTAGGAGCATTCGTGGACATATATTTAAACGTCATTTCTCAGTTGAGGGCGAGACCCTTATTGTGACTCTTGAGTTAATGAGCAACCCAAAATAGGCCAGAAGGCTCTAGCGGCTTTTGCGACGAACCGTTGGTTGAAGGCCATAGATGAGGAGATGGATTCAATGAGAATCAATAGGGTTTAGGACCTAGTTGGTTTGCTTGAGGGTAGAAAGGTCATTAAGAACATGAGAGTTCTCAAGATCAAGAGAAAGGCCGATGGATCGGTGTAGAGATATAAGACCCGTCTGATAACTAGGGGTTACACTCAAATTGAGGGCAAGGGTAATTCAATCCGTTTACTTTTAGCGATTGTAGCGAACATGGATCTAGAATTACACCAGATGGATATTGAGACTACCTTCCTAAGTGGAAGCTTGAATGAAGAGATCTATATGGAGCAGTTATTTGGGTTTATTCTAGTAGGTCAGAAGGATAAGATCTATCGATTTGAGAAGTCGATATATGGCCTTATCTAATCATCCATACAGTGGTACCTAAGATTTTACAAGAATGTGATATCTTATAGTTTAGTGATGACCAAGAGGGATCATTGTATGTACCATATACGTTCTACTGACTCCTTAATGATCATGTTTTTATGTTAGTTGGGAATAACAGAGAGTATCTGATGACCATCATGACGTGGTCATTATCGAGTCTTGATATGAAGGACATGGATGAGAGTCAGTTCTTCCTCAGAGTTAAGATCCAGAGGGATCACTCGATATAGGTGTTAGCTCTTTCACAATAGTCCTACATCAGGGAGGTTCTCAAGCGTTTCGAGATGAGCGATTACAATCCCATAAATAGTTCTGTCACTAAAGGTGAAGGCCTAAGTTTTGATATATACCCTAAGAATTAGGAAAAGATAAGGGAGATGAATAAAATTCCTTGCGCTAGTGCAGTTGGTAGTCTAATGTATGTAATATTGTGTACACAACCAGACATTTGTTTTGCAGTCAGTCTAGTGACTGGGTATCAATTGAATCCTGGAAGGGATTACTGGAGGGCAGTAAAACAGATTCTGAGATATTTCAAGAGAATTATGGTTTTCTTCTTGTATTATGGAGGAGGTGATTTACATTTCGTTAGATATTTAGACGTCGATTGGGGTGACGATTTGAATAGACGCAAATCGATATCAAGATTTGTTGTCTTGGAGTAACAAGGAGCAAGTCTATGTATCTCTATTTACGATAGAGGCTAAGCTTGTGGCATACTCAGTGACAGTTCAGGAGAGTGTTTGGCTCTAAAATTTTTTGGATGACTTAGGGGTTATAGCATATAGTGAGAAGCCAGTGATGATTTATTATGATAATCAGGTGGTCATTGCCTACACCTGAAACCCTAAGTATCATAGTAGGACCAAACATACTGATACCTGATACCATTTTATGAGAGATATCACCAAGAAGGGTGAAGTGACAATTAAGTACACTTCTACACAGTATGGTGGGTGATTCCTTCACCAAACCCATTGCGAAAGATTCTTTTGTGAGATATAAGAATCATAGGGTTTACATATATTTTGATATTTTTTACTATGTACTGATGATGTTTATTGTTTTGTATATATATGACATGTGTGTATGATTCAGTCACTTATTTATTGCACTAGTTCATTGTCATATATTTTGTAATAATTTGTGATAAAATATATATCAGGCAGGTGTAGTCGATTCTATCACACGAGTGACCACCTCCAGTTCTGAATGAGTGAAGATGAGACGATTTTTAGTTGTAAGAGATTTTAAGAGTGGCTCTACTAGAATATAAGTCACCCTGATATGTGCTTAAGATAAGATTATATACGATATGCGACATGGACATGCCTATATCCATGTTACCTGTAAGTAGTCAGATATGAGATTTTAGATATCATTTGTGATTTGTGATATTGTCTCTGAGATACTCTCTCTGAAATCTCTGGATAAATCTTATGTGTAGATTGAATCCCATATTTGTATAGTATTAGAGAAATCTGACATATACTCTTTTGAGAGATAGGGGAATAACACTGTGGCATGTGTTTCATACCACGTGTGAAAAGACGACTTGAAATAGTGTGAGCTATATTACATAAGACAATGATCTGATTTTGATCTCCGTTCCCACTGTGTGAGAATCGAGATCTATTGGGTGAGATCTATTGTACCCTTATTACTTTCGGTTGTTTTTAGAAGTTTTGGTTCAGTGTCTGCTACTTTAGTCTGTTTACTTATGGTTCGAAAAATAAATTGAGATCTATGTGGTAGGTTTAGGAAAACAGTTGAATTGAGACTGATAGATTCGAGTTTGAAAAAAGGAAGACCGCCCAATCAATATTATATCATTGTGTTGTATTCACCTTCTAAGCTATTATGTTTGTCCATATTAAGATTGAAACATAATAGTGAATACACAGTCGAGCAATGACTATGGATCACTTTCGATGAGGGAAGTGGCTTGATGGATGTAATTGCGTTGAGTTTGGAGTATAACGAGTTCTTTATGGTACTAACGGTGGCTTCCCGATCATCTTAACGGTGTATCGAGAAATCTTTGTTTGCAAGTATACTCACCGGTCATGCGACGTCCAATCTTGTATGGAAGTCTAGTAGGATGATATGGTAGATCGCATGAGTTATGATTTTGTGACGGACGTAAAATGCCATCGTGTGCAAGTGATAAATGTTGGTAAATACGCCCGCGTAGGGACATTTTACCATGGGTTAAAAATTTAAATTAATTTTGAAATTAATAGAGGGATAATGGATAACTCCCATTACCCTCAAACTCCCTAAAACTCTTCTCCTCTCTCTAACATGCATTGTGATGAAAATTAAGGGAGTTCAATTTTCAGAATGCACATTTGTTTTGAAATCTAGAGAGAGAAGTTAAGAGTGACATACCTACATTTTCTAGGGAGAGAATGTTATTGAGGGGGTGAGAAAATTTCGTGTAGGAAATTTTCTCTTGTCATTGGATTCATCAGATTTCGGATTGAAATGTGGGGGATCCGTGGTGGTGGTTCGATTAATTTCGTGATTACCATCCCGACCGTACAATTATTCGAAGGATTTGTCATTCAGTTCGATTGATTTTTGGAGGCCTCCTCATACATTGAGGTACACACCCGAAATTTAGTCTATTTATTTTTTTGAAAATTATTCATTGCTTTCGCTGTGTATTTGTGTATCTAATAAATCTAACAGTTGGAGGCTTGATCCACCTCTTCTTATACGCGGCAACGAGAACCTGAGTAGTGCTAGAAAAAGCATTGCCTTGTGGTGACACATGAAAGCGCATAGGGTAAGCAGCTCAAGATCTTTTGAGTACAATATTTTTAGATTTCTTGTGATGCTACTAACAAGTTAATCGAGATTTTTATGCATAATTTTATGTTGTAGAGGCCAGAAATCTAACACTTTATTTAATTCGGACGGAGAGAGAAATGAGAGAGAAGAGAGAGAGATGACCAGAACACATCGAGAGTTCTACGATAGGGCAGTTTGGTCATTGTGGGGGGGGGGAACCGTAACTTCACCAAAATTGGGTAACGTCACCATTTAAAAATGTTGTGAAAATCATTTTCATAGAATTGAAGTGGGTATCATCTTACTACGAGTTTATTGATGAGCTCTTAGATGATCTCTCAAGATGAGAGTGGGTGAAGTTTTTTGACTTTTGATAATCCCAAATTAGTTTCTCTCCGCCTAGGTGCCCTTCGAGAAGGAAGATGTCATGAATCCCACATTGATTTTCAACAAAATCATAAAATGATATTTAAGTCCAATAAATTCTCCCACCCAATAGGTTGACCTTTTGGATGAGTTCTTTATTGGATTTGAATCCATCAAGTGAGTCCATAACAAATTGGTATCAGAGGTAGGCAAAAATGGAAAAGGGCTACCTAGAAGAGTTCAGAGTGAAAGTTGTCCAGAGTGTAAGACGTCCGTAGACGTCCAGCTTCTTAAAGGGCGGATAATGTCATGAATCTCACATTGATTCTCAACAAAATCATAAAATGGTATTTAAGTTTAATAGATTTTCCTACCCAATAGATTGACCTTTTGGATTGAATTTTTTATTGAATTTGAGTCCATCAAATAGATCCATAACAGAAGACCAAAGAAACAGCCGTGCCATTACCCCCCTTTAAGTTAACCTCTTCCCCTACCAAGCCCAGCCCAATCAAGTTGTGAAACACTAGGCCTGATAGAAACCGGCATCTATCGTGTCATGCTCCGGAGCATGACTTGATTGGGCTACCATCAATTAAATGTCCCATCGAAGTATAGATTCATAGTGGAACAATAATAATAATAAAATAAAAATTAAATAAAACAAAACCTAGATTTTGTATCTGTATGACCAAATTTATTATTAGTAGCCCATTAAATAATAAACAGACCTTTTCCTTCTTCCATATATTCTTGGAAGTAGAAGAAACCTTTGGTTTAACAAACTGAGCGGCCCTTTTGTGTCCTTTACAAGTACCAACATTATCTCCAAGAGCAAAACCACGAATGACCATGTCCTCAATCGGCGGAACTTCCTCTGTAAAATATGATTTCAACACCTCTAAGTACTTGGTCTACTATGATGGCGAGCCCATGGAGACAACAGTCACTGACAAAGCAGCCATTGTAGAGTAATGGGTCCATGAGATCTTGACCTTGTATGCTGGAAAACGAACTGTTGTGGGCTTAGACGGAGAGTGGAGACCTTATTATATTCGCCACAAGAGTAACATATCTGCAACTCTGCAGCTCTGTATCGACAAAAATTACCTCATCCTACGGCTCTTCCGCATTGACTATATCTCTCAAGACCTTCCTTGCTGACCCCAAACTTTAATTATGTTGGAATAGAGGTTGGGAGTGAGCCAAGCATAAGACGGAGTATTGGCTGGAGTGCAGCAGCAGTGCAGACATCCGAGAGCTAGCAATCTACCGATGGCCCGGAAGGTTTCGCAGGCTTTGGTTGAAGGATTTTGCTTCTGAAGCCGCCAAACTTCGTATGAAGAAACCCAAGCATGTTTGCATGGGCAACTGGGATGCTAGGGTGCTCAATGAGCACCAAGTTGAATATGCCTCCATCGATGCTTATGCTTCCTGCAAGCTTGGTCACAAGCTGCTCGTGGAAACTGGCATTATGTCATCATAAGCAAAACTTTTCACAGACGAGACATTCAAAAGTCTTGAACATTAATATGCCTGATAGAATAAATCCTTTCTGCTCATAGTAATGTTGGTAATTTGGCTAGCCGCTTATTATTCTCCTACTGAAAATTTGCTTCCTGGGTACATAATCAGACTCTTTCGTTTGTGCCCAACCAGCCATCATTTTTCTGATATTTTTGATGAAAGGGCGTAGAATGTATTCTGGGCAGATCCTTCGTGCAAAGTGTGTGACACTTATTGATGCATATAGCTTCTTTAATTGATCTTTCATAGTTTTGTAGTTCCTAAGATTTCCTTGCCTGTGCAACATTGTAGTGCCTGCTTTTAAATTTATAAGGTACACATTGAAATGTTCGTGTATAAACCTATACGTGGTAGCAAAATCTCCTGGGACTTTGTCATACGTCTTTTAATTTTGAAATTTGGTTTTAACTGGTAGGTGTGGGATTGTGACCTCGGTGGTTTCATCTGGTAGTTGTGGGATTGTGACCTTAGTGCACTCTTTTAATCCTTGAATGACCCTTTGATTGGATTCATAGTGAGCATTCTGGCCATCCCTGAAGGCCCACTTGGCGCTCCTAAATGCGCCAAAAGGATGCCGGTGGTCATGGATCATTAGATATTCGAGCATTAAGTGAATATGGTTACAGCAATCCCAAATTCGTTATTCGATTTGCTCACTGTCTTTCACTTCTCCTAATTATCAACTTATCCACATAAATGGATGTTGAAATTCTTAATTTAGCCTGAATCAGGCATATACAAATGTATATCAAAATGTCAATGTCTGGGAGAGTTCTAATCTCAAATCTTCTTAATTCCTAGCGTAAAGAAAGCATTTGGTTCTCATTCGAAAATCAAAATCGGAATTGGAATTAAATATTTTAATATAAGTTTCACAAAATTTATGTTTTTACTTGGATTTATAGGCTCTTATTTTGAAAGTTTCATTTCCAAACCACCGTTCTCGTTCCATTAAATACAACTCGTATGAATTTTAATCCGATCCTTGATTTTTATTTCTTTTAACCAAACACCATCTAACAGTTTAACAAAATCTATTGAACCAAAGGCTCTTGTGGTGGTCAAGAGCAATGTTGGATCTTTACTTTTGTCAACAACAGGGAGTTGGCACATTCCACTAAATGCCCTTGCTCCCTCTAGTTGCAGCCCAGAGTTTTCTCAAAGCATATCTCCAAACAAATTTCCAGATGCCCAACATTCAATTTCAAAATCCCAGAATTCTTAAACGATTAAAAAGAGGGGAGAGACGACCAAGACAGACTTACAACAAAAGAAAGCTCTTCTCTGAGCTTAGGAAGAACCATGGTGGATGGAGCACGAATTAGAAGAAGCCTTTGAAGACCCTTCATCTTTTTCCTTCTTGGGTTTACTCTTCTTTTCATGAATTTCCTTCTCAAACCAACGCATTGCAAGATTCTTAGCTCCTCAACTTATCTAATCGCATGGTACCCTCTCAAATTTGCTAGCTTGGGAGATAATCACCAGCTGCTAGCTTTTAACAACGTCTAATGAAGAAGATGGTTGATAATCACAGCGGAGAGAGAAAAGACAGAAACAGTGACTCAAAATTGCAGTGATACAAGACACGACGTGATGAATTGATGTTTTAATCACAGTCGGAGGATGAAAATAAGTTTGTTTGGAGTATCAACTTGACCGAAAATGATTGAAGATAGCAGCATAAAGGTAGTGACGATTCTGGGAAGATGTGTTTGAACAAAAGATTTGGCCGAAGTTAGTTTGAATCAAGTAGGAAAGAGAGTTTCTTCACAGTTTTGCAGAGGAAGAAGACGATGGCGCTTCTAGCAAAAGGGGATTGAAATTGACAATGGAATAGGATTTTTAATGGTGTTGTGATGTTGTTTGTGGATTAATCCGTGAGAAAAACTCCAGATTCAACAGAGATCACAGAGAGAATGAACTCCTGCTAGGAATTTGAATGGATAGACAGGTTCACAAAATTAATATCGATATTTGATCTAATAAATTTATAATAATAGTGGTATCAGCTTGAATTTTAAAAGAATTAAATTGATTTAATTTTTTAATTAAGTGTTAAAAATAAAAATAAGAGTTTATCAAATAAATTTTTGAATTAAAATAATAACTAAAAAAATAAAAAAATAAATTAACAATGAAAATAATAACTATTAAAACAATATCAATCTACTAAAATTCTAATATAAGAGTTCACTATATTCAATTATTTCACTGATCATAGGTTAAAAGTATTTATCTTACAATTTAAGCATTTAATCTTGAATTTATTAGGATAACTATAATAAATTTTATATTTTTCTAAATTAATTGACCAAACTCAACATCTAATTAAAATTTATCATTAATCGAATGGACACGATAGCGTTCCATATCAATTTAATGATAATATTAAATTCTATAAAAATAATTAAATCAAAATATAAATAATTAGAATAGTCACAATTATTTAATTTTGTTCTATCGATTCCCTAAATTAAACATAAATATTGATATAAAACACTCATAAATACAATTAACTTATTTATTAATTGTACCATTCATTCATGGCAATTACAGATCACTGAAATTCTGGATAACAATAGAAAAATTAATATTAAATTAAATTATCAGATTAACCAATATCAATTTTTTATGTAAATAAATCAAGAACAAACGAATATTTGAATTAAAAGGGTAAGAAATTAAATCAAAAATATAACCTCACAGTGAAGAAAATCAAATAAAAATTTCTCTTGAATCAGAAGAATAAACTAACCACTCATTGTGACGAGTTTTCAACAAAATAAAATAAAAATAAAAAGAAAAGAAAAAATTGTTCTAGGGTAAGAGAAGAGGAGTAGCCACCCTTAGAAATGAATTTGTGAATAGCAGCCAGCCCTTAAAGGAGTTGTGAATGAGCAGCCACTGACTCTTTTGTGGAAACTGTTGTTTTTTGCCTCCTACGTCAAAAAGGGATCTTTTCCAAAAAAATAAGGATTCCTCCAAATTAGAAAAATAAAAATTAACTCCTACAATAATTTTACCTAGAGTAAAATTTTTACTGTAATTAATTAAAACTAAAAAATCAAATTTTTTCTTTTCTTCATACGCCACTTTGTCTAAATTTTTCAAATTTAGCCACCTAACAATAAAAAACCATAAAATCCATCAATTAGTGCAATAATCAATTCAAAATAAAACTATAATATAAACAATGAATTCAACTTTATGAGCATTATCAAATTACCTCACACCAAACCAATGTTTGTTCTCAAGTATTCATTAGATCAATACTATGCAACTATTCTGCTTTTCACTCTTTTCACTCATTCAATTCATCATCCAATAATTCCAAGCAGTACACATTGAAAACATTCAAACCAAAATAACAATCCAGAAAACAAGTGATCATAGTTTCATAACTTTTAAAAGAAAATATAGCTATCCCAACAGATTCAATAATTTCATCAGAATTTAATATACCAAGATCCAATACCCTCACAAGGAATTCACTCTATGCATTCAAAGTGTTTTAATGAAATTTATCAATAACTCTCAAGATCAAAACATAGTATGTTATTACCATAAGTTTGTTTATTAATCAAATCTTCACTACTGAATATATGAATTCAAAATAAAAATTCGGGGGTCTTTACAAGGGTCGTAACGTGACTTAGGTATAGGTAGAATAAAAGGAAAATATGATGTGTAATGCATATCAAAGAAGCATGTTAAAGATTACAAAACCATTTCCCATCATTAATCACATCCCATACATGAAGTACAATTAACTCCCAAGAAAAATGACCCAATCAAGACATTGTCATTCCTCGATCAAATTTTCTGAATGTTTTTATTATTCAAATTCCCAAATTTCAATTCCTGGGGAATTTATCTTCTTTTTTTTTTCTTTTCTGTTTTTTTTTTCATTTTAGAAAACAATCTCGAGGATAAACGAAGAGTGCATACGTAAATTTTTCCAAATCGTATGAATAAATCTTTAAAACAATCTCCAACATAAAATTATTCTATTCCATTTACAAATAACCATTCATTCAAACCTAAACACATGTTTCTTTGATATGAGAACAAAAAAAAAAGGTTAAGCGCAAAAAAAAAAGGCTGTGTATCAATTTATGTGGTTATAAATAAAGAAAAAGAGATAAATGCTCAATCTGATTTACTACGGGGATGAATATGCACAAGAAGGTCTTTTTAAGATAACTAAAATGTGTAAATCTAAATGCACTCATCATATTAATGCATGAACTCACGGATGTGTCTCAAAATGTATAGGAAAACAAGTTCTATAATAAATACACTATGATTGATAAACAACCCATAAAGGAAAATTAAAGCAAAAATGATGATATACTTTTAAGGTTCAAAAGGCTCACAAAAATGTGTAATGTTATATCAAATCTTGTAAATTTTCATCTAATTCAATCATCAAAGTCAATGAGATGCTTAAAACATTTTTATCAAAAAAATAACTAATCACACTTATCTCCTTCATGCATTTCAATTCAAATCAACAACATAAACTAACTCAAAAATTATTTTCAGACGAAAATCAAAAGAGTACGAAGTTCCATAAAAAATAGAAAAAATGATATTGGCATATAAAATCCTCCCTCATATCTAAATCCTACATTGTCCTCAATAGATACAAAAGGTAAGAAAAGAGAAAAGAAACTAACATGCAACTCAAAAAATAAGCACAATTTTAAACTAGCAGCAAATCTCAGAAAATCACCTAATGCAATATAAAAATAGGACAATGAAAAGAGAGAAAAGAGAGAAAACTTCCCTAGGGTGATGGTGTTTGCTGGTCCAAAGGTGGTGGTACTTGTTGTCATGAAGGAGTCTCGGGGGTGGGTGTAGACGATTAGGTTTGAAAATTTTAGGACTTTTTTTTTGGAAGAAACGTGGGTTTGAAATTTGAAGGTTTTGAATGAATGAGTACTTTTATGATGAAATCATGCCGTTTGAAGTGGATTTGGAGTGAATTTGGAAAGCATGATGGTGATTGATGATGGATATTGTAGAGAGAAGATGAATGATTCATGAAGGAGAAGAGAAAATGAGTAAGGAAAATAATGTGGATTTGATCACTTTCTCTCTCTCTCTTGTGGAAGGAAACCGCATGATCATTTGGTAAAAGAGAGAGTGTTTTTGTCAATTTTTTTTTTCATTTTCTGAAAACCGCGTGATCATCTCTTAATACAAAGATTGCTTCTGCCCAAAACAAATTTCAATTCTTGAAATCGCGTGATCACGCCTTAGAGTGAAGACTACTTCTGCCCTTTTTTTTTTTTCAATTGCTTTGGTGTCTCTTGGCTTGATACAACTCTTAAAATTTTCCATCTTGAGCACCTACAAAAATTAAAAGAAGAAACAAATGACACTAATCAAATATTCCTAATTAATTAAAAAATCAAGTAACAAACTAAACAAATTCAAGAAAAATATTGGGTTGCCTCCCAATAAGCGTAATTATTTAACGTCTTTATACTCGACGTTTTTTATTTATTTCTCTTCTAGGCGGCTTTAATTTCAACTTGGAAGTCTCATATAACTTTCCTTCTGTATCTAATTGTGCATTCAATTCAAAATCAATATCATATTTTTCTTCACAAATTTTCTGCATAATTAAATCAATAATATCAGCAAAACAAATTGATTGATACTCATTTGGGTACTTCATAAGATCAAAAATAATAAATTTAACAATCTCGCCGTCAAACTTGACGGAAAAAGTACCCTCGTCCACATCTATTTTTGTCTTTGATGTATTTATGAATGGTCTTCCTAATAGAAGTGGAGTTGAATCTATGATAGTATTTCATTCCATTTTGAAGATGTAAAAATCAGTTGGAAAAATTAGTTCATTAATCTATACCAAAATATTTAGATCTGCACATTTTTCGGGTAAAGTTCATTTGATCACATTTGATACATTCTCACTCATTTCATCATCTCTTAGCTTCTTAACTTCTCTTTCTAAATTCTTCAACCTGCAAGGAAAAAATAGTACATTGCACTAGAAGTGTTAGACAAAGAGGATTCAGATATTACCTTGATTGAATTTTTATGCATATGTTTATCTTCTTTGTCTACATCCTTCCCTTCATCCACCTTGTTACATGGAGTAGAACTCGAATGAACTTCTTTCTCACTTCTCAATGTTATTGCACTAACGTTCTCTTTGGGATTCATCACTATTTGTGAGGGAAATCTTTCAAAATTTTGTGTCTCCAACCTACTAATCGAGGTCGCTAGTTGGGAAATTCGGTTCTTCAAATTCTGTATATTCACTTTCGTTTCCTATTGAAATTGTTGAGTGTTAGTTGTGAGAGGTTTGACAATATCTTCTAAAGACATACCTGAATTAAAAGATTGTTCAGATAATGGTGATGGTCTATTAAAAAATTGAGATAGATGTCTTAGTTGTCTTCCTTGATCCCATAACCCAAATTTAGATGATCCTTCCATTCAATATTATAATTATTGGAATAAGGATTATATGTACATTGAGGTTGATTAGAAAATCCTCCTACTACATTTATTTGTTGAGTAGGTTCTTCTTGCAATATTGGACATATATCCATAGGATGTCCGATAATTGAACATATGCCACAAATCTTAGTTATATGTGATAACCTTATAACCAATTGACGGACCAAAGCAATTGTTCAGAAATTTGATTTGCAAGATTCGAGTGATTTATCTCAAGAGTTGGATACCCGATACACAAGGGTTGTTGATTCAAAATTCTTTTATGAATTATGATATTTTCCTTCTTTTCAAAAAATCAGTAAACAAGTGAAAAGTATAAATTAAGAAATTAATATAATTCCCCGTCAACAACGTCAAAATTTTGGTCGGGTTTGTCGAAACCCTCAAAATTAATACTGATTCCCCAATATAATAAATTTGTAGCAATAGTGGTACCAGGTCGAATTTCAAGAAAATTAAATTGATTTAATTTCTTAGTTAAGTGTTAAAAATAAAAATAGGGGTTTGTCAAATAAATTTCTAAATTAAAAATAACAACTAAAAAAAATAAAAAAATAAATTAACAATGAAAATAATAAATATTAAAAAAAAATCAATATACTAAAACTCTGATTCAAGAATTCATCATATTCAATTGTTTCACTTATCATATGTTAAAAATATTTATCTTACAATTCAAACATTTAATCTTAAATTTATTCAGATAGCCGTAATAAATCTTATATTTTTCTAAATTAATTGACCAAATTCGGCATGCAATCAAAACTTATCATTAATTAACTGATCATAATAGCGTTCTATATCAATATAATGATAGCATTAAGTTTTGTGAAAATAATTAAACCAAAATATAAATAATTGAGATAGCCGTAATTATTCAATTTTATTCCATCGATTCCTTAAATTAAACATGAATATTGATAAAAGACTCATTAACACAATTAACCTATTTGATACTCAAACCATTCATTCATGATAATTACGGATCACTAAAATCCTAGATAATAATAGAAAAATTAATATTGAATTAAATTTTCAGATTAATCAATACCAATTTTTCATGAAATAAATCAAAAACTAACGAATACTTGAATTAAAATGGCAAGAAATTAAATTAAGAATATAACTTTACAGTGAAGATAATCGAATAAAAATTTCCCTTGAATCAGAAGAATAAATTAACCACTCATAGTGCTGAGTCTTCAACAAAAGAAAATAAAAATAAAAATAAAAGAAAAAAAGTTCTAGGGTAAGAGAAGAGGAGCAGCCATCCTTGGGAATGAATTTGTGAATAGTAGTTGGCCCTTAAAAGAGTTGTGAATGAGCAGCCACCGGCCTTTTTGTGGAAACTGTTGTTTTTTGCCTCCTAAGTGAAAAAGGGATCTTTCTCAAAAAATAAGGATTCTTTCAAATTAGGAAAATAAAAATTAACTCGTAAAACAATTTTACCTAAAATCTACTAAAATTAACTAAAACTAAAAAAATTAAGTTTTTTCTTTTTTTCATAGGCACAATATGATATTTGCTTCATTTAGTTTCAAATTATTTCTTTAAATCCACTTTGTTCAAATTTTCCAAATTTAGCCACCTAATAATAAAAAGCCATAAAATTCATCAATTAGTATAATAATCAATTCAAAATAAAACCATAATATAAACTATGAATTCAACTTTACGAGCATTATCATGGATTCAAAAGTGTAAAATTTGAATGACATTATATGTAAAATAATCACTATTCTGTGTTAATGGTAAATTCCTACAAGATATACATAAATTCCTACGGGATATACAAACCAAAACAAAAGTCTGAGACAAACAAAAACCCAAACTCTCAAGAATGAAAAGAAATTTTGTGAATTCCCTTTTGCCAAAGAATAAGAAAACTGAAATAGTTCCTCACCGGAGGCAAACCATATTTATAGAAAATGAAATGGTACAATAGGGAAAGATCTATTTATTTAAAGAGATACAACAAATAGGCACAGTTCCTTTTAACAGCCATAACTTTTCAACAGGTGTGTCCATTTGATTCTAATAATAGGCACAATTCCTTTCCTTTTTGTTAGTCACAACTACTAAAAAATTATGTCTTTTAATTCTAATAAAAATTACTTTTTAAAAATAAATTATTTTTCAAAAAATTAAAATTACTATTGTTCGTTTTTTTTTTGAAGGTGCCCAAGTGCCCCAAATGTCTTAAGTATATATGAAATTTAAACTTTCCCTCTAATTCGTCCCATCAACCAAATTCAATTGGTTTGATACTTGATGGATTATAAACTTTTCCAATATAAGATAAAAAACCATCTCAACTTAATTTGTAATATTATAAACTACAACTAACAATCCCCCACTTAGTTTATAATATGCATTAACAATGTAATTTTCATAACTATGTTCGCAACAAGCATTTCTCGACTAAATCCTAGAGGTAACATAAATATTTTTCAAAATATTGTCGAAATTGATGGTAACTAAGTATTAAATCTCAATTTCTTATGGTAAGATTGGAAAAATAATACTCATAATTTTGATTAAATCTCTAACACATTCATCGTGAGTTTTAGCACCATTATATAGCATTGTACTATCTTTTGAGTTCATAAACACCTATAAAGTTTACTCCCAAACCTTATTAGAAGTAGCACCACTTCTTGTGTTTATATAGGTGAAGTTAAAAAAAAAAAAAGAATCTCAAATTTAGATTTTTCCTTGTTTTTGAACCGAGCAAAATTTCATTAAGAATATTAATATTCACCCTCCTTTATTCACTCTTCTTTTTTTAAGTATTAAAATGTTCGAATACTTGCTACCTATCTCCAAACTAATTTGTTGTTACCTTTTAAATCTTTAAAATTGCTAAACAATAAGAAATGTAAGGTGCTTTTTAGACCCATATTACTTGTACTACTTTTAATTCTCTCTCTCTCGAGTCCTTTAATTAATGAGTCAGCAAGATTGCTACTAAACTTATATAGATAATTGTGATGATTCCATTGGAAATCAATTATCTAACATATTCATGTCTGAGAGTAATATGTCTAGATTTACTGTTATAAATTTTATTGAATGCCATAGGTATAGTTGTTTCGCTGTCACAATGTAAAGAGATCACTGGTTGGTCGGGTTGTCGAATCCCTCAAATTAATACTGATTTCCCCCAATGCAACAAACTGTAGCAATAATGGTTATCAGGTCGAATCCCAAGGGAAATAATTAACTTAATCTCCTAGTTGATGTTAAAAATAAAATTGGGGGGTTTTCAAATAAATTGCTAAAATAACAATTACCAAATAAAAGTTAATAACCTAAAGATAAGAAACAAATCAACAATGCAAATTCTAAAATTTAAGGAAAAGAATCAATTCACAAAACTCCGATCCAAGGGTTCATATATTCGATTGTCTTATTGATCATTGGTTAAAAATATTATTCTTGCGATTCAAGTATTTAACCTTAGATCTATTAGGATAGCCGTAATAAATCGTGCGTTTTTCTAATTTAATCGACCAAACCCAGCATCCAATCGAAACTTATCATTAACCGACTGGGCACGATAGCGTTCCATATCAATATAATGATAGCATTACGTTCTGTGAAAACAATTAAATCAAAATATAAATAATTGGGATAGCCGCAATTACTCAATTTTGTTCCATTGATTCCCTAGGTCAATTGAATATCGGTAAAAGACTCATAACAAAATAACCTAGTTACTACTTGTACCATTAAAATTCCCCTTGAATCAGAAATAAAAATTAGCCACACATGGTGGTAAGTATCATCACAAGATAATCAAAATAAGAAAAAGAAAATATATTCCTAAAGAAAATAAAAATAAAAACCTAAATGGAGAGAGTGACCCCTGTAGCCGTATGTAGAATGTCTCCTGTGTGAATGTAAGCTTCCTGTCTGTAGAATGTAAAATGAGGAGGCCGCCATATGTGTGTGTTTTTGTTAAGAATATATATTGACATTTGTCCTTTTTGCCATACTTCTAATTTAACTAGGACTCTCCAAAATTTAGGAGATTAAAAAAGTTCACTCCTACTAAAAAAACAGATTTTACTAAAAATAAAAATACTACTAAAATGTTGAATAAAAATTCAATCTCCTCTTCTTCAAATCCCAATAAAGTGTCTTGACCCAATTAACTTCAAAATTGTTTCATTAAGCCCAATGTGCTCCAAATCTTCAAACCCAATCTCCTAAAATGAAAATTCAATAAAACCAATTATTAGAGCACTAGTCAATGCAAAATTAATACATAATAATAACAATAAATTCAATAATTTTGCACATTATCAAATTCCCCCACACCAAACCAATGCTTGTCCTCAAGCATTCTCTATTCCAATGTCACACAACCATTCTCCTCTTCGTTCCTTTCCCTCCTTCATTTCATCATCCAACAACCTCAAGCACAACGCATTGAAAGATTCAAATCAGAACCACAATCTAGAGAGCAAGTAATCATAGTTTGTATAACTTTAAAAGAAAATATATAGGCATCCCAATAGACTCAATAATATCATTAGAATTCAATGCAACAAGATTCGTTACCCTCACAAGGAAATCGCTCTATGCACTCAAGTGTTTAAAGGGAATTTATCGATAACTCTCAAAATCAACGCATAGTATGTCATTACCATAAGCTTGCTTATTAATCAAATCTCCACCATTGAATATATGAATTCAAAACAAAAATCCGGGGGTCTTTATAAGGGTTGTAATGTGGCTAGGGTAAGGGTAGGGAAAAGGTAAAAATGATGTGTAATGTATACCAAAGAAGCATATCAAAAATTTCAAAATATTCTTACTATTAACTCATCCCATAACATGAAGTACAATCAACCCAAGAAAAATGATTCAATCAAGACCTTATCATTCCTCGATCATATTTCTGAATACTTTTCTCTTCTCTCTCGTTTTTTTTTTCTTTTCTGTTTTTTTTTTCTTTCTTTTTTTTTTGAATTTTTTTTTTGAAAAGAAAACAAAAGAATATCAATCTCAAGGAAGAACATGTAGTGCATATAAAAATCCCATAAATCGAATGAATAAATTTCTAAAAATACTCCCCAACATAAAATTATCTCATTTCCTTTGCAAATTCCCATCCATTCAAGCCCTAACACATGCTTCTTTGATATAAGGCCCAAAAAGAAGGTTAAGCGTAAAAAGAAGGTTGTGTGTCAATTTGTGAGGTTATAATCAAAGAAAAAGGGATAAAGGCTCAATTTGGTTCAAAGTATGCACGGGAAGGTCTTTTTTAAGATAGATAAAGTGTGTAAACCTAATTGCCTGCATCATATTAATGCATGAATTCACGAATGTGATCTTGAAAAGCATTGCAAAGCAAGTTCTAGAATAAACACATTATGATTGATGCACACTCATGAAAAAAAATTAGAGCAAAAATGATTATATGCTCTCAAGGCTCAAATGCTCACAAAAGTGTGTAATATTGTATCGAATCTTGCACATTTGTATCTAATTCAATCGTCACAGTCAATAGGATGCTTAAAACAATTTTTATCCAAAATACAACTAATCACACTTGCCTCTTTCATGGATTCCAACTCAAATCAACAATGAATGCTAACTCAAAGATCATTTTCAGATGAAAATCAAAAGAGTATGGAATTTGAAAGAAAAAAGAGATATGACATGGATTCATGAATTCCTCCCCCACACCTAAATGCTGCATTGTCCTCAATGAAACAAAAAATAATATGTCTAGGCACAATGCAAAAAGAAGTCATCACTAACACTATCCTAGCCCAAAAACTAGAAACAGAAAATGAAAATTCGTCGTAGTAAAAGAGATATACCAACTAAAAAACTAACTCAAAAATGAAGACAATGAAATGAAATGCTAAAATTGAAGACAATGAAGAAGGGAGAGAGAGAACTCCCCTAAGGTGGTGACGGGAATGGGAGTTGAAATCCTACAAAATCCGTGAGGGCTTGAATGTTTTGTTCCATTTGAGAGATGTGTCGCTGCATGTCTTGCACTATTTGAGCTAAGGAAGGGGAGTGAGATGATCGTGCAGCATCAGAGGAACCTACAAAAGAAGAGGGAACTCTCGACCGGGTGTCACCCGGTGAGGTAAAGTGATAGACACCATTGAATTTGTACACAACACCCATACGAATGAGGCAATCAAAGTCTAATGGTTCAGCAGGACAAGCAATGTTCATATTGTAATTACCCAAGTCCAAAACCTTCAAATTAATAGCCAAGTGAGTAATCAAAGAGCCTAAAATCAATGGTCTAGCAGAAGATGACAGAACGCTCCGAAATTGAGGGGCCAACCAATAACCAAAATTAATCTTTTGGTTTTGGGTCATTGACCATAGGAAAAACAATTCAGGTTTCGAGCATACGGCTGAACTAGCCTTCCTGCCAGAAAAACTAAAAGCTAAAAACCGATGAATGAGTTGCAATGCATGATCTCTAAGGTAGTGGCTCTTAGAGTGACTAGGATCAAAATTATGAGGGTCAGTAGCCAATTCAGACCAAATACGTGAATAATAGGAATTAAAATGTGAAGTGTAGTCACAGATTGAGGAATCAGAGTAGTCAATTGAAAACCCTAGGGCCTCATTAAACTGAGTCAAAGAAAAATGAAATGCACGGTTCATCAAACGAAATTCTATGAGACCTGGGGTGTTCACAGTCCAATGTGCAGTGCTGTCAAACCGAAATGTAGTGTAAAATTCACAAGTCAATTCTCTAAATGCAGGATAAGACAAATTCAAATACGCACTCCAATCAATTGCAGATAAATAACTTTGTATGTTCTTAAGAAGGCCCAGAGATTCTAAAGTAGGAATATGAAAAGATTTGCAGGGAATAATAGTTCGGGAAGAGATATCTGAATACCTGCGCTTGTGCTCAGCAGAATAGAACTTGAGGTGTCCGCCCAACTTCAGCGGAGCAGGAGGTAGTATGGATTTGCCCTTGGCCATGCGAGATCTTGATTTGGGTCTGCTCGAAGATGTTGGGAGCTCTTGGTCAGCAGATGGTGGCTCGGCAGGTGCAATTGGGATCTCTGCAGGTTCTACTGGTGGTCCTGCAGTCGACTGAGTAGCATTGGATGAAGTGGCAGTCGACCGAGGAAGCATCACTCGCGGGTTCTTGTGTGAAGAGTCAGTCCTGGGTAGCAGCATTCGAGGTCTTTGAATTGGTTCTTGCTACTGCAGAAGGTCTTCAGCGGTTGGAGGAGAGGACTGCATAGAGGAATTAGCAGAGGGAGATGGTTGGTCATCTGAAGAAAGAGATATTGGCTCGCCACTAGGGTCTGCGATTTGCGCTCGGGAAGATGAACCTTCAATGGAAGATGAAGCACGTGCTCTAAGGCCATACCGATGCTCTGCCACCCTTTTCTTTCCCATGGAGGAATATGAAATACAGAAACCGTTGCGTGAAGATTTATGGAAGCTTGAGTTGATTGGGGCTTTTTATCAAACAAGTTGTGTACAGAGAGTGGGAGAAAGAGGAATACGAAGAATAATAGGTTTATGAAAATGGAACAAAGCAGTTAGATGTAATTTCGAAAAGGGATTCGAAATGTTAATCGAAAGGGAATGAAGATGCAGAGGAATGAACCAGAAGCTTCGATCGAAAGAAGAACGAAAAGGGATTGAGCAAAGGTGATTATTGTTTTGATTCAAACGAAACAAAGGCTAGGGAGTCGCTGCGATCGAATTTGGAGACCCAAATCGAGAATACCCAAAATGAGGAACGATTAGGGTTTCGGCCAAAGGAAGATTTGGGGGTCGATTGAGTGAGGATTTGAGTCTTCAATCAAAAGGAATAAAGGATGGTGAAGCAGCTATCAATTGATGATGATGGTTTTCGAACAAAATAGGGTTTCGGCCAAAAAAAATCGCGAAGAAGATGACGGTGGTTTAGGATTCTTCGAAAGGGGTTTCGAAGGTTGATGATTGATGAGTGAAAATTGCAATTGATCGATTGAATGGAACGATTCAAGATCGCAATTGATGGATTTGGAAGGGGGCGATTTCAAAGGATTCATAGGAGAACTGAGAGAGATTAGCGATAGGAAGGAAGTGTTCTCTCTCTGCTCCCATTCGATCCCCAATTTTTTTTTTTTTTTTTTTTACTTACAATACCCAATACCGCGTGATCATCTCTTACGGAAAGCAGTGTTTCTGCCCGAATTTTGGATTAAATCTTCAGAATACCGCGTGATCATCTCCTGAGAGTAGGAGTGCTTCTGCCCGAATTTTGACACCTCATTCAGCAAACCGCACGATCATCTGGTATGAGAGTGACTGCTTCTGTCCGAAATTTGAATATCACTCCATTTGTGACTTGACTTGAGAAAATTGCTGGATACAAGTAAAAATTAAAAGGGGAGATAAATAACATAATAAAACACAAAAAAAAATAAATAAAATTACTAGAAAATTAAATCAAACTCTTAAAAATTTTGGGTTGCCTCACAACAAGCGCAATTATTTTAACGTCATTATGCTCGACGGTCTTCATGATTGATTCAGCCAGATGAATAATTTGGAGACTGCAATGTAATGTCCAACATTGAAGAAATCTCCATGTCATTGTGAAATATCTTCAATCTATGCCCGTTCACTTTGAAAACCTTATTTGTGTCAAGACTTTTGATTTCCACTGCACCATGAGAAAACACATTAGTGACAACAAATGGACCAATCCAACGAGAACGCAACTTACCTGGCATGAGTTTGAGTCGAGAATTATATAGAAGCACTTTTTGCCCAATCGCAAATTGTTTCTTTAAGATCATACTATCGTGAAATAGTTTGGTTTTCTCTTTATAAATTCTCGAGTTCTCATAGGCTTCCAATCTCAACTCTTCAAGTTCTTGTAGTTGTAATTTTCTTAACTCACCGGCTTATCTTCATATTGCAACGTTTGATTGCCCAATACACCTTATGCTCAATTTCCACCGGTAAATGATAGGATTTTCCAAAAACTAACCTATAAGGAGACATCCCTATTGGCATTTTGAAAGCTGTTCGATAAGCCCATAGTGCATCATCTAGACGTAAACTCCAATCTTTTCGTCCTGGGTTGACCGTCTTCTCTAAAATGGATTTGACTTCACGGTTAGAAACTTCGGCTTGTCCATTTGTCTGAGGATGGTATGTCGTAGCGATCCGGTGATGTACCCCATATTTCTTCATTAATGCTTCGATTGCTCGATTACAAAAATGACTCCCTTGATCACTTATGATGGCTCTAGGGATCCCAAACCTGCTGAAAATATTAGTTTTGATAAAACCTACAACAGACTTAGAATCGTCAGTCCTGGTGGCCCTTGCTTCCACCCATTTTGATACATAATCAACGGCCAAAAGAATGTAAGCATAACCACAAGACGAAGGGAATGGACCCATAAAATCAATACCCCATATATCAAATATTTCACAAACAAGAATGGGAGTTTGGGGCATCTCAATCCTTTGAGACAAAGTTCCTGTCCTTTGGCATTTATCATAATTTTTACAAAACAAATAAGCATCCTTAAACAAGGTCTCCCAATATAACCCACTATCTAAAACCTTCCTTGCAGTTCTCTTTGGTCTAAAATGTCCCCCACAAGCATAACTATGACAAAATGCTAAAATGGATCTATGTTCATTTTCTGGGACACATCTCCTAATTATTTGATCAAAACAAAGTTTCCATAAATAAGGCTCATCCCACACATAATATTTTGCCTCATATCGAATTTTATCCTTCCTTGACTTACTAAGATCATTAGGCAAGATGTGTGTAACCAAATAATTCACAATATCTGCATACCAGGGGGTAATACCTTTCAAGTGAAATAGTTGTTCATCTGGAAAAATTTCAGAAATTGGTAGAGGATCTTCTTCCTTTACTAACCTGCTTAGATGATCAGCTACCGAATTTTCAGCTCCACTTCGATCCTTGATTTCCAAATCAAACTCTTGCAACAAGAGAATCCACCGTATCAACCTGGGTTTTGACTCCTTTTTCGCCAAAATATACTTCAAAGCTGCATGATCAGAATACACAACTACCTTAAAACCAAGTAAATAAGATCTGAATTTATCTAAAGCAAAAACAATGGCTAAGAGCTCCTTTTCAGTGGTAGTGTAGTTGCATTGAGCAGCATTCAATGTCCTTGAAGCGTAGTAAATGACGTGACTCTTCTTATCGATCCGCTGGCCAAGAACCGCTCCTACAGCAAAATTGCTTGCATCGTACATGATCTCAAAAGGTAAATTCCAATCAGGTGGTTGAATGATTGGTGCAATAGTTAACAGGTTTTTAAGCTTGTCGAAGGCTTCCTTACATTCTATCCCAAAATCGAACGGTACATTTTTCTGAAGCAACTTGGATAATGGCAATGCAATTTTTGAAAAATCCTTAATAAACCTGCGATAAAAACCTGCATGTCCAAGAAAAACACGAATTTCCCTAACATTTGTAGGGTAAGGTAAGCTCTTAATCAAGTCAACCTTTGCCTTATCTACTTAAATACCTCTAGAAGAAATTACATGTCCTAACACTATGCCTTCCTTCACCATGAAATGACATTTTTCATAATTCAAAACCAAGTTCGTTTCCATGCATCTTTTCATAATTTTGATCAAATGCCCTAAACAACTATCAAACGAGTCACCGTAAACCGTAAAATCATCCATAAAGACCTCAATGCAATTCTCAATATATTCAGAAAAAATGCTTAACATACACCGTTGAAATGTACCTGGGGCATTGCATAGACCGAAAGGCATCCTTCTATAAGCAAACGTCCCAAATGGACATGTGAATGTAGTCTTCTCTTGATCTTCTTGTGTAATAACGATTTGATAATAACCTGAAAAACCATCAAGAAAACAAAAGAATGATTGTCCGGCTAATCTTTCTAACATTTGATCAATAAAGGGTAAAGGGAAGTGATCCTTTCTAGTGGCTAAATTGAGCTTCCTAAAATCAATGACCATTCGCCAACCATTTTGGACTCGCATGGGTACCAACTCATTGTCTTGATTTCTTACCACCGTGATCCCTGTTTTCTTTGGTACCACATGGATTGGACTCACCCACTTGCTGTCAGAAATTGGATAAATTATGCCTTCATCTAAAAGCTTGAGAATTTCCTTCATCACCACTTCTTTCTTGATTGGATTCAGCTTTCTTTGTGATTCCCTTACTGGTTTAGTATCCTCTTCCAAAAGGATTCGATGCATGCAAATTGAGGGACTAATACCCTTTATATTGGCTAAGGTCCAACCGATTGCTGTTTTGTGCTCTTTTAGAACTTGTAGAAGCCGATTTTCCTGCTCTTCCGTCAACTCTCTTGCTATAATAACGGGTAAGGTCTCTTTATCACCTAAGTACACATACTTAAGATGATCCGGCAAGGTCTTCAATTCCAATGATAGAGCCTGCAAAATAGAAGGTAACATTTTCTTGTGAGAAATAGGAAGTATGGTACTCAAATTCAAAGACCTTGGTTGTTGTTCCAATATTGACTCTGAAATTTCACAAATCTCGACCGTCTCTTCCTTAGTATTGAATTGAATGTCCAATGCACGATTTGTGTCATTTTCTTCTTCAAAAATTTCCTGCACAATCGAATCAATGACATTAGCAAAGCAAATCGAATGACATTCATTCGGGTACCTCATTGCTTCAAAAATATTGAATTTCACAATCTCGCCGCAAACTCTACGGAGAGTGTACCCTCATCCACGTCAATCTTTGTTTTCGCTATTCTCATGAACGGTCTTCCCAATAGTAGCGGTGCTGAATTTGTAATGGTGTCTTCGTCCATTTTCAAAATGTAAAAGTCTGCTGGAAAAATTAACTCGTTAACCTGCACCAAAACATTTTCAACAACTCCTTCCGGATACACAACAGAACGGTTAGCCAATTAAATAATCACTTTAGTTTCCTTTAAAGGACCTAGATTTAGAGCAATGTAGATAGAATATGGCATGACATTGATTGATGCTCCTAAATCTAGCATAGCACGTTCAAATTTTCTCAAACCAATAACACAGGATAAAGTGAACATACCTGGATCCGAACATTTCTCGGGTAGGGATCTCTTGATGACAGCAGACACATTCTCCCCCACCCTTATTTTCTCATCACCTCTCATCTTCCTCTTGTTTGTGCATAGCTCCTTCAAAAACTTTGCATATTTGGGTATTTGCTTAATGGCGTCCAACAAAGGTATGTTTATTTCTACCTTTTTGAAAGTTTCCCAAACCTCCTTTTCATAGTCTTCCTTCCTGGATCTTTCAAACCTGCTTGGGAAAGGTGGTTCAACATTGTTAGAACTCGTATGCAAAAGAGAATCAGAATTTACCTTGATTGGATTTTCATTGGCTACTTCAGCTTTTTCCTCTTCGTCTTTCTTTTTATTCATCTTTTTGGGTGATGGCGGGTTGGATTGCACTTCTTTTCCACTCCTCAACACCATTGCACTAGCATTTTCCTTGGGGTTTACTACCGTTTGTGAAGGTAATTTTCCTGAAGTTCGAGCCTCCAAATTACTAACCGAAATTGCTAGTTGAGTGATTTGCTTCCCCAAGTCTTGAATGCTAGCTCTCGTTTCCTGTTGAAATTATTGGGTGTTAGTCGCGAGAGTTTTCACAATATCTTCTAGGGACATACCTGAATTAGATGATTGTGTCGGTGCTTGTGTTGGCCTATTGAATTGCTGAGGAGGATATCTTGTCTGTCCTCATTGATTCCCGTAACTCAGGTTTGGATGATCTCGCCAACCGGGATTATGATGAGTGGAGTAGGGATCGAACTTCCCTTGAGGTTGGCCAGGAAATCCTCCTACGGCATTTGCTTGATGAGTAGAATCTTCTTGCAGAGATGGACACATATCCGTAGGATGTCTAGGTATCGAGCATATGCCACAGACTTTGGTTGCATGTATTTGTCCTACAGCCATCTGACGAACCAAAGCAGTCAATTCAGAAATTTGATTTTCAAGGTGAGAATGACTTACCTCATTGACACGTTTCGTAACTCCATCCGTTCTCAACTCAAATTGTTGAGAATTTTCTGCTATGTTTGTGATCAATTGTCTGGCTTCTTCAGGTGTTTTATTTACCAAGGCTCCTCCGCTAGCCGCATCTACCATACTCCTATCCATGGGGAGAAGTCCTTCATAGAAATATTGAATCAAGAGCTGATCCGGTATTTGATGATGTGGACAGCTAGCGCAGAGTTGTTTAAACCTCTCGAAGTACTCATACAGCGTCTCTCCGCTAATCTGTCTGATCCCACATATCTCCTTTCGAATGTTGGCAGCCCTAGATGCAGGAAAATTTTTTTCCAAAAATAATCTCTGCATCCCATTCCATGTATTGATCGAACCCGGAGGTAAATAGTACAACCAATCTTTTGCCTTTTCTTTTAAGGAAAAGGGAAATGCTCTCAGCTTAATCTGTTTTTCGGTCACACCTTGAGGTTTCATACTCGAACAAACAACGTGGAATTCCTTCAAATGTTTATGTGGGTCCTCACCTGGAAGACCACAAAATATATGAAGTAAATGAATCAAACCAGATTTAAGTATTCGATACACAAGGGCTGTTGATTCAGATTGGGAGCAGCCAATTCCTTCAAGGTTCTCTCACGATCGGCCATTTTTTCCTCTTCTTCTTAAAAAATAGACCTGTCACAAATTGTCAAATCAATGTTAAAAATTGGCTTTCTACATAACTTAACTTTCTTCTGTCTGGCCTCCGTTCTCAATCGGTGAGCAGTTTTCTCAATTTCGGGAATATATTCCAATTCACCTTCTTGAGAAGAACGGGTCATAAAATAAAAGAGGTCAGCAAAACAAATATAAAGAAAACACAACTAAGAAATTAAAATAGCTCCCCGGCAGCGGCGCCAAAATTTGGTCGGGTTGTCGAATCCCTCAAATTAATACTGATTTCCCCCAATGCAACAAACTGTAGCAATAGTGGTTATCAGGTCGAATCCCAAGGGAACTAATTAACTTAATCTCCTAGTTGATGTTAAAAATAAAATTGGGGGGTTTTCAAATAAATTGCTAAAATAACAATTACCAAATAAAAGTTAATAACCTAAAGATAAGAAACAAATCAACAATGCAAATTCTAAAATTTAAGGAAAAGAATCAATTCACAAAACTCCGATCCAAGGGTTCATATATTCGATTGTCTTATTGATCATTGGTTAAAAATATTATTCTTGCGATTCAAGCATTTAACCTTAGATCTATTAGGATAGCCGTAATAAATCGTGCGTTTTCCTAATTTAATCGACCAAACCCAACATCCAATCGAAACTTATCATTAACCGACTGGGCATGATAGCGTTCCATATCAATATAATGATAGCATTACGTTCTGTGAAAACAGTTAAATCAAAATATAAATAATTGGGATAGCCGCAATTACTCAATTTTGTTCCATTGATTCCCTAGGTCAATTGAATACCGGTAAAAGACCCATAACAAAATAACCTAGTTACTACTTGTACCATTCGTTCATGACAATTACGGATCACTGAATTCCTGGTTAGCAATGGAAAAACTAATATTGAATTAAATTGTCAGATTAACCAATATTAGGTTTCCCTAAAATTAAATCAAGAATCAACGAATACTTGAATAAAAGCAAGAAATTAAATTTAGAACATAACCTCACAATGAAGAACAATCGATTAAAATTCCCCTTGAATCAGAAATAAAAATTAGCCACACATGGTGGTAAGTATCATCAAAAGATAATCAAAATAAGAAAAAGAAAATATATTCCTAAAGAAAATAAAAATAAAAACCTAAATGGAGAGAGTGACCCCTGTAGCCGTATGTAGAATGTCTCCTGTGTGAATGTAAGCTTCCTGTGTGTAGAATGTAAAAGGAGGAGGCCGCCGTATATGTGTGTTTTTGTTAAGAATATATATTGACATTTGTCCCTTTTTGCCTTACTTCTAATTTAACTAGGACTCTCTAAAATTTAGGAGATTACAAAAGTCCACTCCTACTAAAAAAAACAGATTTTACTAAAAATAAAAATACTACTAAAATGTTGAATTAAAATTCAATCTCCTCTTCTTCAAAGCCCAATAAAGTGTCTTGACCCAATTAACTTCAAAATTGCTTCATTAAGCCCAATGTGCTCCAAATCTTCAAACCTAATCTCCTAAAATGAAAATTCAATAAAACCAATTATTAAAGCACTAGTCAATGCAAAATTAATACATAATAATAATAATAAATTCAATAATTTTGCACATTATCACTGGTATTGGTTGTGGCTATAACTCTATGCCTAACAAGAAGTTTCTTAGTCATTCTTTCTCTTTACCTACTGCTGCTAATGTAACAAATTCTGACTCCATAGTTAAACGAGTAACATACGTCTGTTTCTTGAAGGTCCAAGAAATTGCTCATCTACCTAGTTTAAATATTCAACTAGACGTTGATTTGTTTTCATTGATACTAGTTAGCCAGTTAGTATCAATGAAACCTTTTAGTAATGAAAGAAATTTATTATAAAATAAATCTAAGAACCTTATCCTTTTAAGATAGCCAAAACTCTTCTAAAGACTCTCTAGAGACCAGTACTAGAATTATGTGTAAAATTTGAAAGTTTATAAATTGCAAAAGCAATGTCAAGTCTAATGTAATGCATTGCATATATTAAATTACCAATTGCACTAACATAGTCTAATTAACTAACAGATCTTTTGGAAATTCTATCAATTTGTTAAAAACATCAAATGGGGTATTAGTTTCTTTAATACCTAAGTAGTTAGCTTTGAAAAGTATTTTGTTTACATAATGAGATTGACATAAAAATATAGCATCCACTATGTTTCTTAACTTTAATTACTAAAATAGTATTGACTTCTAAATTTTCATTTTAGATTGAAAAGTCAAACACCATCTAGTATCATTTATATTTGCATGTTAGCTCTAATGATCAGTAAATCATTTACATAAAGACATATTATCACTTGATAGTCTGCACAAATTTAGAATAAATCCACTTGTCTGCTCCATTATGTTTAAATCCATTTGATAATATTTCATTATCAAATTTTTCATGCTACTGCTTTGGAGTTTACCTTAAACCATACAAGAATTTTATTGATTTGCATACTTTTTTCTTATTACCAAGAAGTGCAAAACCTTCTGACTACTCCATATATATTTTTGTATCAAGATCACCATTTAAAAAATACTGTTTTAACATTCATTTGACTGATGTGTAAATTATAGATAAATACTAAAGCAAATAACACTCTCATAGAAGTAATCCTACCAACAAGAACATACATATTAAAGTAATCTATCCCTTCCTTTTGTCTAAATTCTTTGATAACTAGTCTTGCCTTAAAAATATGTAGAGTATTATTAGAATTACATTTCTTCTTAATATCTATTTACATTCAATTGGCTTAGAACCAGGAGATAAATCTACTAACACCCATATATCATTTGTTAAAAGAGAATCCATTTTATCATTTATTGCTTCTTTCTAGAAAACAAAATCTCTTGAAACTAATGATTCGTTATATGTTTTGGGATCATCTTCCAAATGTAATATAAAGAGTATTTTATTCAATATCTCTATCTACTTCCTTCATTCAAGAATGTTAGTGCTTATGAACAAATAAAATCAGAACCAAAATTTCTTCTTTTTGCACCGTTTTACTTGGTTCAATAGAAGAATCAATTAATTTCTTTTTATTGGAAAGAGTCATGCATACAACAGTATCTTGTGACAATGTAGGATAAAGAAGTTTTTCATTTGATTTTTGATTCACAATTGGATTATTAAGAAAGGTAGTTTCTAAGAACTCTATGTTTCTTGACTCTATAATCATATTAAATTTCAAATCCAATAATTTATATGCTTTTGAATTTTTAGAATATTTCACAAAAATACTCTTAAGAGTTTTAGGTCCCAATTTTATTCTTTTAGGACCCGAAACTCTATAATGGACAATTCAACTTCATACTCTCAAATAACCTAAGTTTGGTTTCCTCAAAATCTCGTATAGAAAACCTTTTGTTTTTTTTGAAGGTATTCTATTATTTACATGATAAGCAGTTAATAAAACTTATTCCCATAAATTTGTCGGTGATTTGACATGTATTAATGTGGAATTAACCATATCAACAAATATTTTATATTTTTTTTGTCAAACCGTTTTGTTGTGGGGTATAGGGTACACTTGTTTAATAAATCAAATCATTTTCTTCATAAAATGTAGAAAATTCAGTTGGAAAATATTCACCATCATGATCAATTCGTAAAATTTTGATTTTCTTTTCCAATTTATTTTCTATCAAAATTTTATAGCACTTAAATATTTCAAATATTTGATCCTTTATTTTTATCAAATAAACATGAATGAATTTAGAATATTCATCTATAAAAGTTATAAAATATATGTTTCCACATGTAGTTAAATGATCATTTAATTCTTATATATTAGAATGTAAAGTTCAAGTAATTCTCAAGTCCTTTTATTCTTCGGAAATGGCTTTTTGGTCATTTTTACTTGTATACATACTTTATATTTTTCAGATTCTTTATTTGTATAAGAGATCAAACCTTGTTTAAATATGAATTTAATTATATTAAAATTAACATACGATAAACGTATATATCATAAATCAATAGAAAATTCAACAATATAAATAGACTTCAACTATATTAATACTTAATTTGAATATGTCATCACATGAATATCTTTGTCCAGTAAATACACCTTTTTTAAAGGCAATAAGCTTCTCTGTTTTTAAGACAGCCTTCAGGCCCTTCTTACACAACAAATTTGTAAAAATCAGATTTTTTCTTACATCTAGAATATGGAAAACCTTTTTAAGGATTAGCTTCTTTCCAGATGTAAATTACAGTTTAACAGTCCATTTTTTATAAACTTTAGCTGCGTCATGATTCTCCATATAAGCCCTTTCATCCTTGATTTCAACTGTATAGTCTTTAAAAAGGTTCTTGTCATTGCAATCATGTTCAATAACACTAGAGTCATACCACCAGTGTAATACCGGATAAGTCTGAATTATGATGTTGACTCTAAATGAACTATTTGAGAATTTTTATAATTTGTGAAAATGTTAGAGGACAATTAATTTAAATATAAATATAGAATTTTGCCATTTGGATTATACAAGAACCTCTTTAGACATTTGGTTGATAGTCTCTTAATTTTTAAGTTCCTAGTCACTAAAGTCCTTGGTTATTAGAGTATTCATGCTTGGTGGAATTTTATCTCTCGATTAGAAATTGAGTTTCTCGATAGAGTTTTAACTTGGTAGACTACTTCTACAAATTCTGATTTCCTTGTCGGAGATGACTATCTCTATGTAACCACCACCTCTCAGTATATTCGCTCTCGGTACATTGCTATACGATACAAATTTTTTAATCACCTCTTAATATTTAAGCATTTACACTAAGTCTCTTGATATAGGTTTACCTCTTGGTAAACAAATTGTTGCTTTGAGAATGGGAGTCTATTGGTATATTCATTTAGGTAATGATACGTCCCTTACAAAATTTTCAAATTCTTATTAGTAATTGTTATCTCTCGGTACTATTCCTGCCTTGCAAATAGTGTGTCGATGCACCTCAATTTATTTGTCAGTACTGGCTAGACTTGTGTGAAATTTTTCAACTCTTCTTGGTACCGTCTAGGGACCCCTTCTAGACTTTAATTTTGATGATTTTTTTTCTCCCAATTGCTTTCTTCTACATGCTACTGCAAAGATTTGAACCTTGCTGCTGAGAAGATTTGAACCTTGGTCTAAGGAGCCTCCAAAAGGTTTTATACCACCAAGCCACTAAATGCCTTCAATTATATTATACTAAATTTACATTATGTTCCATAATCTTGAATATTCTAAATTTTTAACATTTGTTATTTATTTTTCTTAAGTTGCATTTTACATCTTAACTTCCGTGACCTAGTACCGAACACATTTTCTCAACAAGACCAAACTCTAAGTATTTAAACTCATTGGGTTGGACATTTTGTACAATTTAGGAGTGCAAGGATACCCCTAAACAAATGTTAAAAATAGGTTTGATGAAAAAAAAAAAAAGAGTATTGAGACTTTAGTACACATGAAGACTGAAGAACTTCACTTCTTACTCTTTCTCTCTAGGCTATTTTTCTCTCTTATCCCAAATCCAATCGATCCACCAGCAAAACTCAAGACCAAAGATTCTAAACTAGTCATCCAACCCCCCAAAGTTAAAATATATCCTTGATTTAAAAAGGATTTAAGGATTTAGAGTTGTCACGAAAAGGGAAAAATCAAGGGTTTGGAATAATCCAAATTGATCGGATCTTTTTGGAGACAAAACTAAGGTATTATAATCTTTCTAATCCAAGTTTTAATTTGTTTAACGACCTGTCCATTTAGACTTGGATAATTTTAAAGTCACGTTAATTGAGAAAATAAAAGTAGATTTTGAATGTTAAGATTCTTGGGTTGACGTGGATTGATCGGTGTTGATAATTTTGATTACGTGATGACGTCTCTTAGGGTCTAGATAAGCTGAACAGGACAGGATCTTTGTTGTGAACAGATTTGGGAGTGACTAGCCTCCCTAGCACAGTGAGTAGATAGTTTGTTGTGTTTGCAAATGAGAAAATATTTTTTAGTGTTTTTTTAAAATGATTTTCTTAAACTGATTTTATATAATATTTTGCGAATGTGGAGTGTCCCTAAAATTTTTTTACTTTGAGCCATGTAATCTATGCACTTGCTATTATATCTTGTACCATGTTGAATTTTCTTATGAATATTGTCGTTGGATTCATGAATTGAGAAATTTGTTGATTTGATATGGCACTTGATATCATATTTGTGAAATTGTGCATTTGTAGGGTATGAGCAGCTATGCTTATGTGATGACTGGTTCAAAATTCCATGAACCGATTCAAGGGGATAGCGTGAAGAGTTTGTTAGACTTGAGGGGGTAGGCGGTAGTAGAGAGATGCCCCCTAAGTCCCTGTCGGGCTAACTTGGGTCGCACCACCTCGGAGGTCCCAAGTTAACCCAAGATTTGGTGTGATGTTTATGATAGATAAAACTCCTTAATGGTTTTACCATTAGTCTGGGCCAAACTTTTGGTGGAAGGATATGTGATGACCGATTCAAAATTCCATGAACTGATTAGAGGGGGCGGCGTGAAGAGTTTGTTAGATTTGAAGGGGTAGGCGGTGGTAGAGTGATACTCCCCAAGTCCTTGTCGGGCTAACTTGGGTTGCACCACCTCGGAGGTCCCAAGTTAATGCCAAGATTTGGTGTGACGTTTATGATAGATAAAACACCTTAACGGTTTTATCATTAGTTTGGGCCAAACTTTTGGTGGAAGGATTTTAAGGTAACCCCTTGGTTTTGGAAAAAAAAAAAAAAAGTGAATGTTGAACACTTATTTGTGTTTCATGGAAATCATGGCTCTTGGTGGGAAATGTTAAGATGATTATATGATGTTTTTGTTGAAACAGAGATATGATTTTGAAACATTGTTTGACACTCTTACACTCACCATTTATTCACTTGCACAACTATGCCATTGTACTCCACTCACTGAATATTTATACTTATTCCCCCATTCTATTCTTTTCTAGAAGAAGTGTAAAGATAAAAGTCATTTCGCCTATAGCTAGATCCAACTTAGAAGGGAGCTGTCCAGGATCGATAGTTGGTATTGGTCATTTTTAGTTATGGATTTTGAGGCATGTAGACAGACCCATTGGAGAACATTTTGAAACTCTTTATATATTGTATTTTATATATGTTTTTCTAAGGTTAAAATTTTCATTTATGAAAATTGCATTTTGAAAGGTTAAATATTTAATTGTCACACACATGTTGCAGATTCAAATATTTATGAACTGAATTTTCTTAACCTAGAAGGGGTATCATTATAGCCTGGCGTTATCTAGGGGTAAGGGCCGATGATGGCACGTATTTCTAGATCACACGGTGGTTCTCATGTACTTGAACCTGATGATCGGGGTATGACAATTCTATTATTATCAGAACCAAAGTTTTGGTCCTTTGAATGTTTTCAAATATTTTTAAATGTTACCAATATTTTCAAATGTTTACAAATGTTTTTAAAGGTTTCTACATTTTTAAATGTTTTGAGAAGATTCAAAAATCTCATATGGGTCCTAGGAAGTGAAGTCATGATTAAATATGAGTGCATTAGTAGTTTATCCAATTTGGTGAGCTAAGGTTAGTTTCCTTTTTGTAGAATAAAATGGCTCCACATCAGAAAACAAAGACTCTGACTGAAATCTCTCATTCTAAGCATGAGGCTATCTCATCTTCCTGTGCTCCTCATTTTAGTGCACCCGAGCCTTCAGTTGCCCCATCTAAGATCCTTCCACCCCCACTAGCTGCCTTCCAACAGTGTATGGAATAGTGGAACAAGTATGATATTCAACTTCAAACTTAAACGCAAGCTCAAATGCCAACTCCTCTTCTAACAAACATTACCACCACAACAAGCACTCCTCTAGTATCGGTAGTTCCTCCTTTACCGTAGTTGTATCAACTACCTATCCAACCATTGAGTTACTCAAGTTGATCAAGAAAGCAAGATAACTTGACTGTGAGACATTCTCGGGCACTAGTGATGCCACGATAGCAAAGGATTGGATTAGTAGGGTTCAAGAAACTATAGCTGACATGAGATTAGCTAATGAGATGAAATTTATGATTACCGTAAGGTTACTTGATAAGAGTGCCTGCATATAGTGAAAGAGCTTGAAGAGTAGATTTTCTACTCCCATCTCATAGAGTGAATTTCTTAGGGAGTTTGATGAGAAGTACTATACTAGATTTTATCGGGATTTAAAGAGAAAGAAAATTTTCCATCTTAGACAAGGGAATAGGATAATGGCAGAATGTGAAACTCAGTTTAGAGAGCTATTTTTGTTTGTCCTAGAGTTTGCCTCCGAAAAATAGTTATGCTCTAAATTTGAAGAGGGACTGAATTTGAGTATTAGGAAAAAATGTCGGTTACCGAGACACATATCTTCAAAGATGTCTTGCAATTAGCTTTGAAGGCCGAGAATATGGTCGAGAAAAGAGGAAAGGCTAGAGAGGCCTATGGAAGGGAAAGGAAATCTGAGTCCATTTCAGGTCAGAGATTTAAGAAAAGTAAGAGTACAAGTTCTCATAGTGGTGCCTTCATCACGGGATCTGTTGGCTTTCCCCAAAGCCAACACTTCTCCAAAGTAGGTGCTCCAAATACTAACACCGTGTCTGAAACTAGGTTGGTGGGAAACAAGGAAGACCCTTGCAAGAATTGCAAGAAATTTCACTTCGGGCCTTACAATGATCCCAAGAAGTGCTATCATTGTGGAAAGGAGGCCATTTATGAAATAATTACCCCAAATTGGGTTTGAGAGGGCAAAGGAGACAACAAAATTAAGGACTTCCTAGCAACTCTAGGGGTGGATCAGCCAACACTTCCACACCTCTCTCAAACACTACTATCAAGACGGGAATCAAGAGTAACACCGTGGCTACCAATTCCTAACATCCTTAATCTCTAGTCCAAACTAAGATCTATGCGATGACTAATGAAGAGACATAAAACAATCTTGATGTTGTCACAGGTACATTTGGTTAATTTTAACTTAATGATTTAAGAATCAAATTATTAATGTTGTGTGATCTTTGAAGTCACTAGTGGCATTGATCATTGCATGGCAGAGGGTAAATTAAAGGATCAATCTTGATTGTTAGTTTTATGTAGTGAACTGTGAAATTACTAGTGTTGTTATGTGATGAATATGTGTATTATGAGGTTTGATTAATAATCACTTAATGGTTTATATTAATATATATGATGAAAATATTTGATATTGATACCCGTATACTCATTGATATGGGATTTAATAAATTATTTGTTAATACAAGTTTCGCTTGGTATGCTGATAGACCCTTGACCCTATTAGAGGAAAAATTGTTAGTGATTATACCTTTGAGTGAGCAATTGGTCAAAAGTATAGTTTACAGAGATTGCATGTAGTAGTAGGCAAAATGAGTCTTGAGGTAGACTTGATTCTCTTGGAAATGAGGGATTTTGATGCTATAATGAGAATAGATTGGTTACACCTTTATTGGGCGTCAGTGGATTGTTTTACTAAGGAAGTAGAATTTCAAAACCCATGATGCTTAGCACTTGTCTTTGTCAGCGAATGTCGAGTGGTGTCGACCTGTGTAATCTTGGCAATAGAAGTTCGTAGATTAGTGCGTAAAGGATGTGAGACATACTTTAGATGACAATCTAGTAGTTAATGACTTTTTAGATATTTTCCTAGAAACATTACTTGGTTTGCCTCTAAGTCCTTGTCGAGCTAACTTGGTTTGCACCACCTCGAAGGTCCCGTGCAAACGTCTAGATTTGGGGTGATTTTTATGGTAGATAAAATTCATTGACGGTTCTACCATTAGTTCGAGCCAAACTTTTGGTGGAAGGATTTTAAGGCAACCCCTTGGTTCTTTTTTTTAAAAAAGTGAATATTGAACACTCATTTGTATTTCATGAAAATCATGGCTCTTGTTGGGAAATATTAAAATGACTACATGATATTTTTGTTGAACAGAGATATGATTTTGAAATATTATTTAATACTCTCACACTCACCACTTATTCATTTGCACAACTATACCATTGCACTCCACTAACTGATTAATTTATACACATTCCCCATTCTATTTTTTTTTCAAAGGAAGTGTAGAGATAAAAGCCGTTTTGCCCATAGCTAGATCTAGTTGAGGAGGGAACTGTCTGGAATCGACCGTTGGTATTGGTCATTCTTAGTTACGGATTTTGAGGCATGTAGACGAAACCATTGGAAAACATTTTAAAACTCTTTATATATTATATTTTATATATATTTTTGTAAGGTTGAAACTTTCATTTCTGGAAATTGCATTTTGAAAGGTTAAATATTTAGTTGTCACACACATGTTGTGGGTTTAAATAATTATGTGCTGGATTTTCTTAACCTAGAAAGGGATATCATTATAGCCTAACGTTATCTAGGGGTGTGGGTCGATGATGAAATGTACTTCTAAATCGCGTGGCGTTTGTCACGTGCTCAGACCCAAGGGTTGGGACGTGACAACTAGTCAGAAGATTTCCCGTTGTTATCATATTACATTCTGTAATGATGATGGTATTAAGTTCAACAATCATGACAATAATTTCTATAGGGTTTGATTGACTTTCAATCACATTTTCCCTTTTTCCCCCCTAGCATCTTCTTCAATTTTTAATTTCTTATAAAATATATACTCTTTCTTAAAATGGCATTGCTAAAACATCACTTATTCTTCTTGTTGTTGGCAGAACCACCATTAGAGATGTTTTCGTTTTTTCACTTCTTTCCCATGTTTCCTCCTTTCTTAGTATTAGAGTCAACTTGATTTATCTTATTTCCAGATTATAAAGCATATTTATTTTCATGATTTCTAGTTTTCTCTTTAATTCAAGTATGTTTTAGAAGTTTGTCAATGATAAAATCTATATAAGTGTGCAATAGTTTTTTCGATAATCATTCTGAGTGGTTAGTAATCTTGTAATCACCGCATCCGCTTAAAGTTGTTCAAATACTTCTACTTTTAAATTACTGAGTCTAGACACTAGGACAATTAATTCATCCATTGATCCATAACAGATTTATTATCAATCATTTGAAAATTAAAAATTTCATACCAAGAAATTTGTCCGTACTTAACTTCATAGATATGTACTTGTTCTCCAATACTTTTCAGATTTCTTGAGGAGATTTGAGTGGACGAAACAGATACTATAGTCGATTAGATAGAGAAATCAAAATGAATCCTCTACAGCGAACTTCATTTGATACTTTGTTAAATGTGGTTTCAGGAACAATAGTCTCAATTGCAGAATAATTTGCTTAAGATTGTTGATTATTTTGCGTATAAACCTATTCAAAATTTACACCTTTGAATCTATTCAAATTCCCAACAACTTCTTCATAGGTTGCAGGAGTGATAAAAAGCAAGGGCTGTGCTTCGCGGGAGTGAAATTGATGATGATAGTAAGTGACATAGGAGTGAAATAGATGAAGTTTTGACAATGACGATGGTGGGTGAACTCAAAAAAATAAAAAAAGGAATAAATTAAGGGGAGAGGGATGACGGACATGTGAAAGGGAGAGAGGTTTCTTTATTTAATCATTTTTAATGAAAAATATAATTTTTAACACTTTTGCGCTATGTAATATAGTAGGAAGGAAGGGTTGAAATGTAGATTTTCAAAATTGAGGGGAGCTTTTTGTATTAAAAAGAGTTATATGGTTGCTTATATTAGACCAAAAGTTCACAAGGCGAAATTTCATTATTCCCTAAAAATAGTATCCATTTCGTCTTAACATGTTCTCAAATGTTAAAAATTAAATAAGAAAAAAAGGAAGAAAAAAAACCTTTAAAACAAATTTAAATAAAGAATTTTAAAAAATTAGAAAAATCAAAAATTTATTTTTTAAATTATGTATTTCACTATCACAAGTTCAAAAATTTTAAAAATTAAATTTGAAAAAGTTAACAACAAGTTGAATTTTAATCCCAAATTTTAGTATCAACCATTTGAAATCAATATAGAAAAAAAAAGCTATTCATAGATAATGATGATGATAATGATGATGTATTGATTCAATCGTAATCTATACTCCATCACTCTATCTTATAACTTTTGTCACATCTCGACCCTCCACTTGAGTACGTAACGACCGCCGGTTATCCCGAAACATGTATGAATTTCACTCCTTGTCCTCAGGTACCACAAGGCATTTGATGTCCCAAATCATTTCACAAATAAATTTAAATCATTCATAGGCCCTCTCAGCCATCTAAACAATTTTCCAAGCATTTAAATAAATTCACATACTCAAAATGTGTTCAGAATTCACAATATAATCCAAATGTCCCAATGAAAATAATACGTCTTGCAAAAGAAATTCTTAAACAAATTAAATAAAATTCCACACCATAAAAATAAGGGTTTTATAATATTTGCCTAAGAAAATTAAGTAAATATTTATCAAATCCAAATATGAGGATGTATATAAAAATTTCATTCCATGGTTCATATAACATAGTTTCCAAAATAATATTTACATGTCTAGTACCTATTGTAGATCACCAAAAGAAATTCCTTCGAGCCGGAACTAGTCGAGATTTAAGTTTCCAATCTAAGCTTCCTATGAAAAATTAGAGAGAGAGAAGTGAGTATAAAATACTCAATGATTGGAGCGGAATAGTATGTTGAACATGAATGAGTGGTGAGGATGGTTATGTCAAATGCATATGTCAAAATATATTCAATTTCAAATTTAAAAATCATCTACACAAAATAAAGTTAGAACAAATCTCCCATGACTTATAAATTATTCATCAACAGCCCATTTTCATTTTTTTTTCCAAATTTTCATTGGAGTTGCCAAAACCATTATTCTACTAATGACAGTTGGAAGAATTCCCTAAGAGATTTTTCACAATTTTTCATATAAACAGTTCCCCATCATTGGTGTTGGCTCGAAGTTTTTGTGGGGTGATACCACTTCATCATGGCCAACTTGAGGGGCTCCATACTGCCAACCTCTAAACCGTAGTTTTAAACCAGCCTTAAGCACGCCGTCCTGATGGCCCAATCTGTGGAAAACTCAGATTATAGTCTTTTTCCCAGCACGATATCATAATAATATTCATTTCATCATTCAAAATTTGTGATTATATACAAGGAAGAACAAATTCACAATTCACAATCAATATTTCATTATAACACAGTGCAAATATGTCAATAATCAATAAAAGAGTCATGGATTTGTCAACAATTTAATTTGGTCGCACCACAATCACAGAAGATTTAAAAACCATTTCAAAATTCATTTTACAAATTAATATTTCAAACTTATTTATCATGCATACTCAACATATTTATCTACTCACTTCTTGAGAAAGTAATCACTCCCAATTTACAACTACTCCAAGGATAATTCTTTCACGGGTTCTTATTGATTTATCCTAAGATAATAAATATGAATTCAATATTAAATCATATTTATTACTAGGGTTTATGAAGTTTTCCCAACATAGCACAAACTCTAATTCTCAAATTCATAATCAATGTTCTAATTTCATTATCTATATATTATTTGCATCTATATATAATTTCCATTCATAATTTTTCCCAAATTCCATCATTTACAAATCCTATGTTTATGTTCTTCAACAAATCCCTCAAATTTTAATAACAAATTTAAAATTACTAATGAGAAAACTAAATCCAAATTTAGAAGGAGGAAATTATCTCAATTTGTGGTTGGATTGAGTTTTGAATATTGGTTTTCAAAAACTCTAGCTTTTTCCCCTTTTCGAAGCAAACCCTAGATTTCTCCCAAATCTTCCTTTCCACGAGTCTGATTGAGGAATTGGAAGCGTTGTGGAGTGGATTTGGAGACAATGGGGTTGATTTCAAGAGAAAGATTGAGAGAGAGATGGGCAAGAGAGAGAGAGATGAGAGTCGAGAGAGAGTGTTGAGTGAGAGAAGAGAATGAGTTCAATGGGTGAAAATGAAGGCTTGTTTAAGTCTTTTTAGTAGTGGATGATGAAATTCTCATCTTACCCCTCATAAATTTTAAGTTCTATTTAAGTTTGGATGCTATTTTTGTCATTTTACAACTTTTTTATGCTCACAAGTCAACTCGCAAGCATTACAAGTTGGCTTATGTGTCTAAGATCTTCCAGGGTCAAGTCGACTTATTGCCTTATAAGTTGACTTGGTCTTTGTCTTGTATGGGCTTAAGTCGACTCGAAGATAAGTTGAGTCGTCCCAAATTTTCTCTCTTGCATAGCTCCTAAGTCGACTTAACTATTGGTAAGTCAACTTGCTTTAATTTCAGACATATTTTTTTGAGATTTGAACTTGACAAGTTGACTCGTACTGAGACAAGTAAACTTATAGACTTATAGTCAGGAAGCACAAGACAACCTGTCATTGGGCAAGTCAACTTGGCCATGTGTAGGGTCATGAATTCTAAGGCCAAATCTCATCAAATCGACTTGACACTTGCTTAGGTCGACTTGGTGAGTTCTAAATTTACCAAAATTCAATTTTTGGGCTCTAAGACGACTTATCATTGTGCAAGTCGACTTGTCATAAATTAATTCACCCAAAATAAGTTTTAATTGTCCTAAATCACCACTAAAACCTATTTTTCTCTCAACAAAACTTTATATAGCCTTCATTGATAATTTAAATTTAATTATAACCGATTTCTTCCGCTATTTTTACAAAGAACATTGAAAATTCAATAAAAATTTCTCTAATACCGAATTTTCGGTGTTACCACTTTATAATATAGTTAATGAGTTTAATTATCCTATAATTGAAATAATTTTATATGTTATCTTTATTTTTATATAGTAGTACAATTGTACTCTCTTTCTACACTTGAGACATTTTTTTGTTTGCTAAATTTTGTTAAAAAGAATCCATTATCATTTCTATTAGTACTTCACCCAAACACTTTCACACCTCAATAAGGATGCCATTGGGTTCTATAGTCTTATTAATTTTTATTTTTTTTAAGACTTCCTTTATTTTATGAGAGAACGAATTTTAAATTTAAAATCTTTATTGATCTCTTTTGAAAGTATCGTGACATAACTGAAATTTCTCGTCCCTTAACGTTAAAAAGATTATCAAATTAATCCATTCAACGATTTCTTATGTTATCATTCCTTATAATCACACATTGGTTTTACTTTTGTTGCACATAACACCATTTAGGTTTTTCCCTTCATATCCCTTAATTTGACAATTTTGTAAAACTCTTTTTCTCTATTCTCAGTTTCTAGTTTCTTATATAATTTTTTATATGCTTTGCTCTTAGATATTTCCTATATATAATTATGTGCGTCACTTTTTTCTTGAAAAAAATATTTAAGAATATCAAATCAAATGTTGTAACAAACTCCATAATGATACCCCCATCTCATTCCTACTACAAAAAATAAAGTTTTCATATATGGGTTAAATTTCTTCATTATTCTTAATTATATACCCATTTAGATCTCTTCTAATAAATAACGTCTTCCCACTAGATGTGGTTTGTATAAATTTATTTAAATTTTCCAATAACTGCTATTTATTAGTTGTATTTATATCTATTTGAGATATATAAACACTAACTATATTAATTGTGTTTTCTCTACTAACTAGATTGACAAGCAAGATTTTATCTCATTTCTTTCTGATCTCTATTGCATCCTCTCATAAGTCATTATGAATAATTATTCTTATCTCATTCTTAATTTTATCGCTACTTGTGTACCAATGACCTTAAGTCTTTTCTCTAACCTTTTTCCTTGTCCACTTAGATTTTTAGAGATACATAATATTAATTCTCTTATATCTCCTAATTTATCGATTAAGGATTTTATATTCCAAGTGGTTAGGCAAATCTTATCATTATGGACTACTTTTTTTACTTGCACCCATCCATATAAATACGAGAACCCCTATCTACTTGTCACCACATTCAAATAACAATGTAGCGTTTTGCTTTCAAGCGATACCCTATCGGCCCTTGCCAACTTTTCATTATACCCAAAATTCGATGTAGCACATCATTGAGAAGGAAATACTCCAACGAAGTTTCTATTTTGGTCCCTCATGGGGTTCAAAAAATTTTTATGTTGACTGTTAAGCCACTGCAACTCTTCTCTTATTTCTGAGTTTAGGACCGCCCGTGTTAAAAGGATTTGGAATTTTACATTTTGAGATCAAATACAAGCGGAGTTGAAATTAAATTAAAAATATATATATATCAAAAGTCAAAATGTCATAATAGTTATCCCTAAAATTATAAAAATTTAAAAATAACAAGAAAAGCTAAATTCATCCCTGAAATTACCAAAAAATAAACAAAAGAAATACAATATAAATTTCATCCCTGATATAGCAATGAAAAACATCCATAGTAAAATTCGTCCTTCCCCACTCCAGAAAATTGTTATAGTTTTGCCGTCACTAATTCTTAGGGAGTGCCAGCCACGACATTTGGTCGCAAATTTTGGGATGCAAAAACTAACTTTACATCTGATATGGTGTTTCGCAATGACAATTTTTTCAGTCAAAATCATCCCTAGATATTTAACGTGAATCTTTTTAATCTATTTTCTTCGTGATAAAATTTGTCGCTAATAATATTATGTTCGTGGCAATAGTAATGAACAAAAATATATATATATATATATATATATATATATATTTATATCAAGCAATGGATTTTCCCATTGAAAAAATGAATCAGAAAACTCAAAGAGGAAAGGAGAAACAAAACAAACAATATACACTACATTCTACGGGAATTACCTAAGCCAATGTTGGAAATGGAAGACCATATAAATTGAGACTAGGATTCTACCACGCTTCGCAGGATTTATAGTAATGAAAAAAAAGTATTTACAACAATGTTTTGTATAAGTGTGGAAGTGAAAATATAGTTGAAAAGAATGGTGAAAAATGTTTTAAAAAGTTTTTTTTTTTTTTTTTTTTTTTTTTTTTTAACAATTTTTACATTGGTATAGCATTAATTATGTGAATATATGTATTAACAATCGAAAGAAATGGGTACACCAGCAACGGAGCATGAAGGTTCATCAGAATTCTAAAATATTCATTTTATTTCAAAATTGAATATTTTAATAATAGTCATTAGGATGGCCTCGCCTTACCCTACAGGGTAAGGACACCTAGGCTGCTGCCATCGTTCTTAACCATCTCATACGGAAATGGTTGCGATGGCTAAGAGCTTGCTGAAGACAGTGACGGTGGTTCCATACGATAAAACTTATCAATTTCGAGAAACATTTTTTGCGTAATTTTCTTGTAAACCATTTTACAGATGCAAATGGTAGTGATGCTTAACTCTCTCATAGAATTTGAGAGAGAGAGAGAGAGTGAACAACAAAAATGAAGAAATTTCTATTGTTAAAATATTTAGGGATGAATTTTGCAACGAGCAAATAATCATCGCAAAAGACAATTTTCGTTCCTGAAATAGTGATCACAAGGTTTTTCCTAATTCCATCATTAACACTTTAATCTCTTGAGTTTTAAGAATTTTCAAGTGAAATCAGGGACCAATTTTTCTCTTTTCTGTTTTCTTTTTTAATTTTTAAGACTCCGGGGACAAAATTAGGGATATTTTTTTCTTTGAAATTTTAATTTTTTTGGTAATTTATTTTCTAAACTATTTGACTTGAACCTATGAAATGTAATACCTTTTTTTTTTTTTTTTTGTAAAATATAAAACAGTGTATGTATATATATATATATATATATTATGTCAACTATATATATTATGTCAAATACACCAAATATATAAAATATAGACAATGTCAAATATAATAATATCAAATACAAATGTCAATTAGATCATCCAATCCGAAAAACAAATCATCTTCTTCTATCGCCATGGCTTTATCTTCAACTGCCACTTTTGCTTCTGAAAATTCTCCACTCAACAATAATTTAGCCCAGAATAACTTTAGATCTTCTTCCTCCTCTTCTTGTTGTTGTTTTCCTTCTTTCCCATCCTCGTCTTCAACTTCCTTATTGGAGAAACCCAAGTGCTCCAAGTTCATGGCTGCAGTTTTTTTGTGGGTTTTTCCTAAACATGATTTTTTCTTTTCCTCGAATTCAACCTTCTTGCTTAAATAAGAATTCCAATAGTTTTTTATGTCGTTGGCTGTCCTCCCCGGAATTCTTCCTGCAATCATCGACCATCTGTACACAACACCACACACGAGATTTATTTTCTTTACAATGAATAAAAAGCCAAAAAAAAAAAAAAATCACAAATTTTATTTCTTGATCTGTAACTTCATGTATTGTCCACATCGCCTAACACTAAATCTTCTTGGACCTGTAACTTTATTTCTTGCTCCTGCTTTGCATTAAACTCTTAATTATCTACTAGTTTGGTAATTGATACATTTTTTTTTAGTAATCTTTTGATTCAATATTTCAAAAAAAAAAAATGACAAAAAGAAAAATGGTAAAAAAAAAAAAGGAGGTAGTATGGACAGCAGCATGTATGATCATATCATTGGTGAAGGCATGGAGCCTCTGATGGGCTTAGGTATAGCAATGCAAATGCCTTTTTAGGCATTTTTTTTATTATTATTCCATCTTTTGAGGTAGTTGGAGAAAACCCTTTTCAATCAGTTGGAGTCATCAATGATTGGAAAACACTTGCAGCCTTCTTGGCCACATAAACTTCTTGGCCATAAAGATAAAGTTGTAAAAGCGAGTGTCCCACTCATAACCATGCGTGAAAAATGTGTTGCACCTTTAATTCCATTATAAAAAGTAATTAGAAAATTTTATAGTGATTTTTCACAATAACAATATGATTTTGTCCAGAGTTGGCAAATTTGGAGCAAAGTTGTGGACAGATTAACAGATAATTGGTTTAGTAAAATAGTTTAGTGAAATAAAGTATTAGATTTTTTGATCAAATTTTAATTTTAAAATTTGATAATAAAAAAAATTATATTGAGAGAATCGTTCTCTAAAAGAATCTTCGTAAACGTTCAAATAAAATTAATTGAAGTATAAATTTAGATATAGATAACGAGAACCAAGAGAGATAAGGTTGGCAACTCCAGATACTCATAGTGGGAGCCGAGAGAGATAAGGTTGGCAATAGGGAGTCACTGTCAACTTCCCAAACAAATCCTTGGTTGTTCTCCTTTTATCAAAACTCAAACCAACCTTCAATGTATGTGCTTCATAACCTAATACCTGTTCATATTTAATATCTTTACCATATTTAGAAAAGGACAACCCAATTCTTTACTATATTTGAAAAAAGACAATATTTGTTTAGAGGTCAAGAATACTCCTTATTACATAATGCAAATTTTAAAATCTATAAATTTTTATTATTTTTTTTGGGATAAAAAATAAAATGATCGGTAATCACTGAATGATGATTTATGATTTAATGGCAGTATCAATATCATAGAAGTGTAAAACGATTTAGGAATGGAAAATAGTTTTAGTTATAAAAAATTTTATAATAATTTTTGTAAGCTGTAATGTGAATATTTGTGGTGTAATATATTATTCAGTTGTGGTTGCCCTCTTAAATTCCCCAAAATATAAAGAGGAGCATGAATCTTCTCCTGATCGAAGCACAGAGGATTAAAATCTTACAAGGGCCCATGCTCAATAAATGTGGTTTTTGTTTCTTATCACCCAAAAGAAAGAAAAAAGTCATCAAACTTTCATCAATATAGTGGTAGAGTACTATATTCCCTTAATTATAGGTTTCAGATTCAAACTATGAGAATAAATAAATGAGATTTAGAAAAACTAATCCCGTATATGGGCCCTACGAACAGATTAGTTGAACAAACTCGTATATCGGATGATGGCAAATATCCACTTGCACAAAAAAAAGGCCCATTGCAATTCTTTGACTATATATAGGATTTTGCATTCTTAATAAAATAGTTTAGTTGCTACAAATCTTTTCCTTAATCCATGATCTGTGTTTCAAATCTTTTATAACTAAAAAAAAAATTAGATAGGGGTTTTGCATTGCTATGGAAAGTTAGAGAGAGAGAGAGAGGTCTTGCCTATTGCCCAAGAGTTTGTGAAGCCTAATAATGAGATCATCCTCATCAACAGCAAAACCACCTCGTTTAATATTTGGTCGAAGATAATTAAGCCATCTTAATCTGCAACTCTTTCGACATCGATTCAACCCTGAAACCACGCCACACACACCCCAATATTATCACCATGCAATCAAATTCATACGTATATGGTAAAAATATATATAAATGTGGCAAAAACTGAGACCTGTTTTTGATGGGATGTGCTTCCAGTTGCCTTCCCCATGTTTTGCTACAAAGTTTCTCAGAAGTTGGTCTTCTTCTTCTGTCCAAGGACGACCCATATTTCATTTTTTATCTATAACTAGAATCAAAAATGGCATTTCCATTCTGCTTTAAATCACAATATTCTGTGCTTCTGTGCTCATTTATATATAACATAGTAAAATAAAGAACAATTTGTGGTACCAACCACTTACGCCTTCGTGTTCTTCTTCACAACCATAATAATCTGTACTACGCGGCACTCTCTCTCTCTCTCTCTCTCTCGGGCACTATGGAATGACTGGGTTGATTTTACAGCCAACGACCTTTCCCCTCCTCCAACAGTCAGTCACACTCCCTTGGTTCTTATCGCAATGTGAATAGTAATAACAAAATACAATCTGAATAACTTTTAGCAGATCCGATTGAATACCCAGGTTTCAAGTTGGGTCAAAATCAGATCATCAATATTTTTTGCACTTACCTAACATAATTTTTGGTTTATTTTTCAAACAGCCTCTTAACTTTTATTGCAATCATATTTAATTCCAAATTGATCTTTTTAAATAATTTTTAATTTGCAGTGATTTAAATTGATGATATACTTAAATAAATTGCAGAAAATTCAAGGCTTGTATTAATAATTCAACAAGCACAATATATGGTCCAGTGGAGAGATTAGCTCCACACAACTAGATACAGAAATCAAGGTTTTAAATATTATTATGGTTCGGTTTCTATTTTCAGTTGTGCCCTTTTGGGCTGACCATGCTCCTACCACTTTCCATAATTTAGTGAGTAATGTATTTCACATTTGCATTGATCATCTGGTTATAGCTTACTTGGATGACATTTTAATTTGAAGTGAGTCACTAGAGAAGTAGTTGTACATTTGAATTGAGCTAACATTGAAAGAGAAGTAGTTGTACATGAAGTTGGTAAAATGCAATGTGAATTCTGCCACACCCCAATTCATGTTTTTTGGCATGGGGTCAGCCAAAGGCACGGGTGAATGGATTCTCAAATGGTGAAAGAGCATACTGGTCTGCCATGCACCAAGCAAAGTGTTGCACTAGGATAATTCTTGGGGCAAACCAATGACTACCATAGAATTATACGAGGATATTCAAAGAAAGCTACTCCTTGACATGATTGCTTAAATTGTGCACCTTTCCCTAATCTTTTTCATATATATATATATATATATATATATATATATATATATATATATATATATATTTTCTTTCGGCATCCAAAGAAAAGAATCTCGACTCTGTCCATGATCACTTATTTGAAAATTTTAAACTAATTACAATTGCATTATATATCATAAGTGAAACCTAAACAAGATAATTTATCACCATGCAAGACAGTGTTTACATACATAAGTCTTAAGACTTCGCTTCTACATCAAGCTGCACATGAAAACTCTACCATTAACACATGCTCTATCTCTGTGCATGAGAAGAGACACTCAAGTCCTGAAAGGATAAACTAAAATAGGCATGTTGCATTATGATTAGAGCAAATGACCTGAGGCAACTTTCAAAACTGCTACGCCTCTTTCACTAGATTCCCTCTATTTCTCTCTTTTTAAGAAGCTTGTGACATGTTCCTAGGAATAGTTCAAGTGGCAGAACCTTCCTACTTTCATTCTTCCTTCCCTAGTTCGATTCCGTTTAGTTGTATTTCCTTATACCAAAAAAAAAAAGCTTACGACATTTCAAATCCAAGATTGAGTATATCTGAAATTGCAGTTCCATCTAGGCCTATCTCCTTCATCAAGGTGGTCTTGAGGACATAAATACATTTTACTTGCTTTATGTTATCTATTGTGTCTAGGTTGAAATTGTTATATCTAATTTGAAAAGAATGCCTATAGGTTAATTAGAAATATAAAGACAAAGGCAATTTAGATGAAATTTGGAGACAACATATTGGCCTAGAGTAACATTTATGAAGTAATTTTGCCAATTCATATGATTAAAATCAACAAAATCTAGGAACCAAGGGCAACATTGTTAAGTGTTGTACATATATCGAGCTTTCATCATAATATCGAATAATTATTCACCTTGATTGGTGGTGTGTGTAGGACCTTTCACGTGAAGTATGTGAGATCAATCATTGAGTTCTTATGCATATTAATGTCGTCTATGTTTTGTGTTAGCTTAATTTTGGACCAAACTTCTATTGTTTCCACTTATACCTATTAAAATTTTTTACTCAGGCTCTTGTGAAAGCTAAGAAATTTTGGTTGGTCTCAAACCAAGCCTATTCAATCGTGAGATGTTGTTTGCTAATATTTATTTAGGTGTTTAATGTAATTCAGCTAATTGAATCTATATATCATTGATCATTCATCTTTGGGTTATAGCCTAGTTTGGTATCGTAACATTCCAACTTATTATATTGTGATATGTTTCACGTTGAGGGGCGTACACATGACGGAGGGGTGACAATTGACCTTTTGGATCTAGTTTAATAAACCTAACCTTGCTCAATTAGAGGTTGGGTTCAATTTTAGTTCCTATTAAGTTTTATTTTGGGGGAGAGATATGGAAACCCATTTATAGGCTAAGCTCATAAGAATTTTAAAACCTAAAACTCTTTTTCTTTCCTCCACTCTTATGTTTGTTTGACTGACCCTAATTTCATTTCATCTCTTTCTCACTCTCCCCCTCTTTCTAGCAAATCTCTCTCTACTTTGGTGTTGATGGTAACCTTCATTATCCCCGCTGTATTTCTTCCTTTTGTTGTTTTTAACCAAATCTTTATTTGATGCTTGGCTTTGCATTTATATTGATCCTTTGTTGCGTTGTATGCTAGATTAAGATTTATGGGTGGTGATCTGTCACTATCTTCCTCCTTGATTTGGTAAGTTTTCTCTCCCTCTCCCTTTCTCTTTCTTGCTGGTTTTCGCGTGCTCCCTAGGTTTGATTACCTTTTTCATGCTCGTAAGACATGGTTTGGGTGCTGGCGGTTTAAAGAACTTTAGTGTTTGGGTTGTGTGTTCTGTCAAGCATTATTATAGTAACAATGGCCTCATTGTAACTACAACGAGCCTTGTTGTATTGCAATTACTATATCTTTATCATACTTATGATGGGGTAAATAGTATGCTCTACATTCTTATCGTAACTACGGATACCTTTACATTGACCACTTTATCATGACCATGATGGCTTATTGAAATCACAATAAGCCCTTTGTAGGCTTTGCTTGCCTTATTATGATTATTATGGAGCCACGATAACATTTTGAGACTAGATGTCCTAGTTTATGACCCCTTGAAATCTAAGGGGTTTATTTTGACCTAGTTTGACTTAAGACAATGTACCTTAACTAGAATTGATCAGTTCGGCTGATTTAGTTTGACATGGGTTGACCCACTTGACCCAGTTTGGCTCAATTTGGTTCGTATGACCCGTTGGGCCTATTTAGCTTTGGTAGGTCCGTGGCTTGCTTTAGACTGAATCCTTGTTGCCTTGGTTAGCATTTGAGATTGTTGATTCTATATGTAATGTGATATAATGATATGCGACTGCTTGTTATGGATTATTCTGATTGTGTTCTTCCTTGTCAGGTAAGAGAGGGTATACGCATGACTCTAGCTTGATTTATATGTGATATGATTTATACTGCCTTATCCGTGATGATATTTTGATACCATACTTTGCGCGCGCGCGCACACACATTTGGGAATTGAGACGTGATATTATTTCTTACGATGTGTGTCACATATCAATCATATTAGTTTATATTCTGTTTGGAGAGCTCTTTGCATAGATTTGGGGTGACTTGTAACCTGTTGGGTGTTGGGGATTCATAGTTGGATCCTATTACTTGATATTTCATGATGGAACTGAATAATGAGCATTTAGGTTGACGAGATGATTTGATAAATGCTCTTATTTTATTCTTATATTATGTATGATTGCATTCAAATCTTTTTTAATATATCATTTCATTCTATGTATTGCACTATACTTTTTCACAAACTAACCCATTTTTCCTTTCTAAATCCTATGAGGTGTGAGGGTAAAAAATCCATAGATAGTACATTTTTCTCTAGAGATGAGTAGAGATCAAGGGAACATATAATCAAGTATTAGATATGTGAACTCACTCATCTTTTTAGATTGATTATCATATTATTCATATTTTATACACAGATGGTTTCAAAATAATGTGCCCCAGAGTTTTTGGAGTGATTTGATATGTCGATTTTCATTTGAAATTATTATTTTGTGGTCATTAACAATATAGATATAAGTGTGAATGATCCCTAGCCACCTCGGATTTCGTCGTCCTCCATCTGGCCGAAGGTGATTCGTTGGTGGGTTTTGGATGGTGAGTTGGACGATAATCTGTTCTTTTTTTTTTTTTAAATGTAGTTTCCTTGTGCTTTTTTTGTTTTGTTTTTATTGGTGGTTAGTATGGTGTGCCATGATACTATGTAATGTGTGAATTTTTTTTTTTTTTTTGGTATGCGTTGGAGTGAGATAAGTTTTCATTCTCTGTTTTTCTTTTTCTTTTTTTGCTGACTTGATACATGTGATGTGTGAATAGACACACAATTTAGGTGTCGTGCAGATTAGTTGAGAAAAGTGGTTGAGGAGAGTGGTGTCCCATGATCTTGATGCGTGTAAGCCATTCTTGTATGCTCCCCGTGTCTTTCTTTATATAAGTGGGGCAAATGGATATAGGTAGACATTCTGCTCTCTCTCTCTCCGTCTCTTTTTCTTTCTCTCTACATGGAGCAAATGGAGGCACCATTGTTTGTGTTTGTTTTCCTTCCTGCTTTTAAACATTGTTTGAAGTTTGTTCTGGTGCTTTTAAACATTATGGAGGGATTCTTCTATTTTAGAGGTTTGCATTTCTCAGGATTTGTTTTGTTTAACATTTGTTATTTGTTTTGCTGCTTTCCTTGTCTATTGCTGATTTTGAAATTTTATTTATTTATTTATTTTTTTACAGTTCTTGTTGAGAAGAGTCATATGATTGATGATGATGATGATGATGATTGCGGTGTGTGGAAGTGATTCTTTGTTGTAAAAACTTCTATTTGTTTCTTCCACTTCTAAGTATGTGACAACAAGAAAATATGTATTTGTTTTTTTACAAATTTCTGTGTATGATTTTATAATTTGTAAAATATATAAAGAAAGTTAATTTAAATATGATTGTAGATTTTATTGATTTTTTGTGCTAGCATGCATTGCAAATTGCAAATGCACAAAAAAATTATATTTGTGTCCAAACACCTTTTAGTCGACTAAAGAACCTTTTAGCCGACTAAAACAATATCCTTTAGTCGACTAAGCAACTTTTTAGTCGACTAAGAAATGATGTTATGGTGGGAGAAAGTTGTCACAGATCAGAAATAGGAGTTCTGTAGAATATGAGAACTGTAATAGTTTCAAGATATTAGAATTACATAATAGTTTTACAATAATAGTTCTACAAGATCTCATATTGTAGTCGTATGTATAGTTCTGTGAAAATATTATCCAATCAAAAATTCAATTGATTGCAAAATAACAATACTATTGCAATTTAAACTTAACTTCTACAAAGTGCTGACTTTGTCGATGAAATGGAAACAAAAGAAACTTAATGGCATATCATTTCAGAACTGAGGAAATATAGACAAATCCGCTGACCGTGCATTCTTTATTTCACCTAAAAATAAATTCTGTTTGCAGAAGACAAAAAAAAAAAAAATCCAAACGTTTGAAGTGATAGCATGTGGACTGTGCGTGTGCTAGATATGCCAAAAACAGAAGACAAAAAAATGGGGTGAAATAATAGTATCAAGGAGTTCCGTGAGTCTTCGATAACATTATACTACACTTAAATAGAACTCATAATAAGGATTGATCATGATGGAAATTGACATGCACATCCAAATAGATCTCACTCACCAATGACTCCAATATCAAATGTCCATTTTTTCCCCTCAACTTCCAATTAAGATAAATCTCTTAGATCTTTTCTTTCACATATTTTAGTATTATGTCCCTCACGAACTATGTTTTTTAAGTTTTATTTTTGTTTTTAAATAGATATCACTCATCAATGACTCAAATAAACAAATCAGTAATGACTGAAATTTTGTACCGAGAAGCTTTTACCATGGACCTTTGATGGAGGAAGGTGTGTGTACCGGAGAGCTTTCATGTACTGACAACTTGGGAGTTTTTTACCGTGGAGTTTACATATTCTTAACTTTTTTAGCGGGGAGATTTTGCGGAACCCACTTGTTGTTCAGTCTTAAGTCGACTAAAATTTAGTCAGTAAGGAAATCAAACTCTTCTCAGCACACAAAGAAAACTTCCCTGCACAAAAAAAAAAAATTCTCGACACACAAAAAAAGCTTCCCGGTAAGCAAAGAAAAGGGAAAACAAAAAGTGTTCTACTCACAGTTATTCGCAAAGTATCAATAAATAACACATTGATTTTATCTGTTTACCGTTTTTAATTCTCAGCTATCGAAACGCCAAACTTCCCGACTATTCGCCACACATAGAACAAAGAAAATTTTAAACATTACAAAAAATTAAAAACTAAAAAATTTTTGGGAGAAAAAAAAAAACCCTATATAAACAAACCAAATTCTCCTTGCCGCACCAAAAAAAACTTCTTGGTAAACTAATAAAACTACTAGGTAAGAAAACCAAACTCTTTCTCAGCACACAAAAAACTTCCCGTCATACAAAAAAAGTTTCTTAACATACAAAAAAAACTTCTCAGTAAGCAAAGAAAAAGGAAAACAAAAAGTGAGACCCAAGAAATATTTAAATTTTCAAATGTTGAAGTATTTTAGCATTTGATGTACCTTTTTTTCCTTTGTTCTGCTCTTCTATTCAATATTTAAGTTTTATTTTTACTCATATTTAAATCTTATATTTTGAGTGTTCTGATTAAACGTATTTTTCTTATTTACTTGCAATTAAGCTTAAATAAGTCGTTAGGCAACTAAAAAAAATATTGAATAAGAAAAAATAAATTTACTTGAATTAAAAAAAAAAATTGATCGACTAAAAAAATAACTTTAGTCGACTAGATATTTAGCCGACCAAAAATATCTTTAGTTAACTAAAACCCTATTTAGTTAAAAAAAAAAATCTTTAGTCGACTATAAACAAATTTGGTCGGCTAAAATTTTTGATCGACTAAAAAAACAGTTTTAGTCGACTAAACACTTTAGTCTACTAAAGAGTGCCTTTAGTCGACTAAAAGATTTTGGGACTTAACATTGAATACTATACACTGAAATACCACGGCACATTGATGAAAACCTAAACATAACCCCATCACCAAAAATCTTAAAAACATGGGGAAAAAAAAAAGAATATCTATCTCAACCAGAACAAAAGTTGGGTCTCATATTAATATCTTTATTATAATCATAAAATTTTTATTAAAATTATCATTTATTTTTTAAATATCAAAATATTTTCAAATATTTTCTTACTTTGTATTTTTATAATTATAATTTTTATATAACTATAATATTATATTATTTTTACTATATATCATTTATTTTAAATGCTTGTAATATATTTGGTATAATTATAAAATATTTTCATAAATTTATCATTATTTTTAATCTAATCATTGATCGAAAAAAATTTTAAAATTTTTTAACTGTCAAAATATCTGAATTTTTTTTACTTATTATTTTTATAATTATAATTTTTCAACTGTTATAATATTAAAGTTTTTTTATATATACATAAATATTTTACACATTCTTAATAATTTTAGTACACTTGCAAAATTTTATAACGAAATTACATTTTATAATACCATATTTAATTTTAAAAAATCAAAATATTTTTAAAAGTATCGCAAAATATAAAAACCAAGTCATGTATAATATTTGTAAAACATATAAAATATTTTATAAAAACTATCACAAAATATAAAAAATATTTTTTAAAATTTTTTTAAAATAATATTTTTTTAAAATATTAATTTTTTCAAACTATTTTTTTAAAAAAATATTTATAATATTCTTTTGATATATTTTAAAGAATGGAAACAAAAAGAAAAAAAAAAAGACAAAAAGAAAAAAAAAAAGAAAAACAAGCTTAAAAAAAAGCAAAAACATAAAAAAAATGATGTTTTAGTCGACTAAAGAAATCTTTAGTCGACTAAAGCTCTTGTTTTTGTTTTTTGTTTTTTCTTTTCCTTTTTCATTTTGTTTTTTCTTTTTCTTTTTGTCTTTTTTATTTTTTATTTTTAATGAAAATTTTAAAAAACTTAATTTTACGGAGAACTTTGAGAGAGGAAAAAATTGTGTACCGACAAGTTTTCATATACCAGGGACCGGGAAGTTTTTTACCACTGAGTTTTTACATTCTTAGTTTTTTTACGGGGAGTTTTATACCGGGAAGCTTCTTTGTTAAATAAGTAGGTCATGTGTTTTTTTTTTTTTTAATGAGAAGAGAGAGAGAGAGTTTTTACGGGAGAGTTTTGTACCATTTTTTTAAATGGTTAACGGGAAACTTTTGTATCGATAAATTATTGAGAAGTTTTTGTACTGACAAACTATCGGGAAGGTTTTTTAAATGGTTATCAGGAAGTTTTTATACCGATAAACTATCGAGAAATTTTTTTAAACGGTTACCGGGAAACTTTTGTACTGATAGACTACCGGGAAGTCTTTTTAAACCGTTTCCGGAAAACTTTTGTATCGATAAACTATCGGGAAGATTTTGTGCCAATAAACTACCGGAAAGCTTTGTACCGATAAATTCTCTCTCTCTCGGTTCCATGTATAATACCTACCCTAACATCTTACGGCTACTAAAAATCACACTAAAAGGAGAAATTTTTAAGACATTTCCATATGGCTATATTTCCTACCATGACATAAACTTATGATCATTCAGGGGGATTCTGCAAGTTTCATCGATAGACGTATGGTTAGATGTTTCTACAAGCAATACGTTTTCTAAATGCTATATTGTTGTGGAAGACAATATCTATATAAATTGTAACCATTATGATACTAGTAGTGATATCTAATGTTAATCCCCATTTTCTATTCTGTCACAACCATCTATAGGAGTACAAGTATGCTTAAATTTTAACTACAATAACACTTTGCACTCTCTAGTAATTATTAACATTAACATATTAATTATTATTAACATATATATATAAGCGTGAATGACCCATGAACACGTCGGATTTCGTCGTCCTCCATCGTGGCATGCGGGACCCACTTGCAGGCACCCGTTTCTTTTTTTTTTTTTTCCTCTTTGTCCTCTCCTCTCTCACTCTCTCAAAAAAAAAATAAAATAAAAAATAAAAAAAATTGGCTTATGCCCTTTGGTCGACTATAAGGCATGCTTTAGTCGACTAAAGGCCTTTAGTCGACTAAGGCATGTTTGGTCGACTAAACATATTTGTTTTTCTTTTTTTTTCTTTTTATTCTTTTTTTCATTTTGTTTTTGTTTTTTTTTTCTTTTTGTTTTTTTTTTCTTTTTGTTTTTTTGTTTTTGGTTTTTTTTAACGATGTTTTTTTAAAAAATATCATAAATGTTTTTTAAAATAATAGTTTTAAAAATTAATATTTTTATCCTTTTTTCTTTTTGGTTTTTTATCTTATTTTTATTTTTTTTCCTTATTGGATTTTTTAACATATTTTTTAAAAAATATCACAAATGTTTTTTATTAACATATATATATTGCAGGCACCCGTGTCTTTTTTTTCTCCTCCTCTTTCTCTTCTCCTCTCCTCCATCTCTCTCTCTCTCAAAAGACAAAAAAAATTAGTCTACTATAAGCAATGCCTTAGTCGACTAAAACATGCCTTGGTCGACCAAACATGTATCGGGAACTAAGAGTTTTGTACCGGAAAACTATCGAAAAACTTTTTACCAAGAGTTTTTAAACGGTTACCGGGAAGTTTTTGTACCGATAAACTATCGGGAAACTTCTGTACCGATAAACTAGTGGAAAGTTTTGTACCGATAAAATATTTTCATAAATTTATCATTTATTTTAATATAACCATTGATCGAAAAAAATTTTAAAATATTTTAACTGTTAAAATATCTAAATTTTTTTTACTTATTATTTTTATAATTATAATTTTTCAACTGTTATAATATTAAAGTTTTTTATATATACATAAATATTTTACACATTCTTAATAATTTTAATACATTTGTAAAATTCTATAACGAAATTACATTTTATAATACTATATTTAATTTAAAAAAATCAAAATATTTTTAAAAGTATCGCAAAATATAAAAACCAAGTCATGTATAATATTTGTAAAACATATAAAATATTTTATAAAAACTATCACAAAATATAAAAAATAATTTTAAAAATTTTAAAAAATAATATTTTTTAAAAATAATAATTTTTTCAAACTATTTTTTTAAAAAAATATTTATAATATTTTTTGATATTTTTTAAAGAAAGAAAACAAAAAGACAAAAAAAAAAGACAAAAAGAAAAAAAAAAGAAAAACAAACTTAAAAAAAAAAAAAGCAAAAACATAAAAAAAAAAAAGATGCTTTAGTCGACTAAGGCTCTTGTTTTTTTTTTTTTTCTTTTTCTTTTTGTCTTTTTTGTTTTTGTGTTTTTTTTTTAATGAAATTTTTAAAAAACATAATTTTACACGGGAACTTTGAGAGAGGAAAAAATTATGTACCGGGAAACTTTTTACCAGGAGTTTTTAACGGTTACCAAGAAACTTTTGTACCGATAAACTACCAAAAAGTTTTGTACTGATAAAGTATTGGGAAGGTTTTGTACCGATAGACTACCGGGAAACTTTTAAACGGTTACCGGGAATCTTTTGTACCGATAAACTAACGGGAAGCTTTTTTAAACGGTTACCGGGAAGATTTTTCACCGATAAACTACCGAAAAGCTTTTGTACCGTATCTCATGCCCCTTTAGTTGACTACAAGGCATGCCTTAGCTGACTAAACATATAATTTTTTTTTCTTTTTATTTTTTTTCATTTTGTTTTTGTTTTTTTGTTTTTGATTTTTTTTAACGATATCTCAAGAGATTGTTTAACTTGGCTTCTATCCATGTAAATATCTTAAACAAAGCTGAAACAAGATGCTTTATGTAATGGTAATGCTGTGCCCTTGTTTATTTCATGGCTTCTTGCTTTACTCAGGTTCCCAGTTGATGATAACTCAACAATGAAGTCAGTTGTTGATGTATGGCTTTACCATTCAATATGCTCATCTCCCGTGCCTACCTGTAGGGAACCAGAAAATGCGAACTATTTACCAATGGAGGTAGGGTCCAATGTTTTAATATGTTGCATATTTTTATATTTTCTTGAACTGGAGATAATTTTCTGACAACGTTCTGAATTTCAATTGCTTGTGCTCTTTTGCACCGATAAACTATCAAGAAATTTTTATACTGATAAATTACCGGGAAGTTTTGTACCGATAAACTATCGAGAAGTTTTGTACCGATAAAATATTTTCATAAATTTATCATTTATTTTAATATAATCATTGATCGAAAAAAAATTTTAAAATTTTTTAACCGTCAAAATATCTGAATTTTTTTTACTTATTATTTTTATAATTATAATTTTTTAACTGTTATAATATTAAAATTTTTTATATATTCATAAATATTTTACACATTCTTAATAATTTTAGTACACTTGTAAAATTCTATAACGAAATTACATTTTATAATACCATATTTAATTTAAAAAAATCAAAATATTTTTAAAAATATCGTAAAATATAAAAACCAAGTCATGTATAATATTTGTAAAATATATAAAATATTTTATAAAAACTATCACAAAATATTAAAAATATTTTTCAAAATTTTAAAAAATAATATTTTTTAAAAAATATTAATTGTTTCAAACTATTTTTTAAAAAAATATTTATAATATTTTTTTGATATTTTTTAAAGAAAGGAAACAAAAAGAAAAAAAAAAGACAAAAAGAAAAAAAAAGCAAAAACAAGCTTAAAAAAAAGCAAAAATATAAAAAATAAAAGATGCTTTAGTCGACTAAAGAAATTTAGTTGATTAAGGATCTTGTTTTTTTTTTTATTTTGTTTTTTTTTTCTTTTTGTCTTTTTTGTTTTTGTTTTTTTTTTTTTAATGAAATTTTTAAAAAACATAATTTTACCGGGGAGTTTTGAGAGAAAAAAAAATTGTGTATCGGGAAACTATCGGAAAACTTTTTACCGGGAGTTTTTAAACGATTATCGGAAAACTTTTGTATCGATAAACTACCGAGAAGTTTTGTACCGATAAGCTACCGAAAAGTTTTTGTACCGATAAACTACCGGGAAGCTTTTAAACGGTTACCGGGAAGTTTTTGCATCGATAAACTACCGGGAAACTTTTTAAAATGGTTATCGGAAATTTTTTACACTGATAAACTACCGAGAAACTTTTGTACCGATAAATTACCGGAAACTTTGTACCGATAAACTACGAATAAACTTTTTAATGGTTACCGAGAACCTTTTGTACCGATAAACTATCGGGAAGTTTTTGTACCGATGAAATACCGGGAAGTTTTGTACCGATAAACTATCGGAAAGTTTTTTTAAATGGTTACCAGAAAACTTTTGCATCGATAAACTATTGGGAAATTTTTGTACCGATAAACTACCGGAAAACTTTTTTAAACGGTTACTGGGAAGATTTAGTACCGATAAATTATCGGGAAACTACCGAAAAGTTTTGAGAGATAAATATATTATGTATCAGGGAGCTTTCATATATCGAGAACTCGAGAGTTTTTAACCGTAAAGTTTTCATATTCTTAGTTTTTTTACTGAAAAGTTTTGTATCGGAAAGTTTTGATTAGGAATAACACTAGACACATAATTTAATCTTCCTTAATCAAACTTAAAACTCTGTACCACGCGTAGCGCAGTGTAATCCTCCTAGTGATATACATACGTAGTAATTGTCTGTCTCTGTGGGAGTTAGCCAAGGGGGTAGGGGTTGCCACCCTGAATTTTTTGGGGGAAAAAAATTTCATAGACCCCCTTTAATTTCTTCATATTGCGTTGTTATAAAAAAAATAATATTAATTTTATTCCTCCGCTATCGTAAATAACTGTAAATAATTTCAAACTCTCATTATTTTTATCTTTTTTATTAATATAATTTTGATAATACAATATTTGCTAGTATGGTGACACAATATTTATTGTATATTGAGACAATATTGAAAGCATATTTATTGTATATAATATAGCATATTGACCATTGTTAGAGTTGACTCAGTTATATAAATATGGTTTTGTATATCTATTACATATCGAATAATGTACAATATTTTCAATTTCTCTATTTTCTCTTTTTTCAAATTCTATTACATACACAATCTTTTTTTTTAAAAAAAAAAAAAAAAAAAAAAAAAAAAAAAAAAAAAAAAAAACTTATCACTTATTTAGTTTCTCTTCTTATAAATTTTTTGTTCAGTCGATTTAGGGAACAATTGGAATATGAGGATTTTGGGCAATATTTCCAAGAGGAAAAGAGAAGCAAAGTTTACCAAAAAAGGCTGCTAGAGGACTATCACACCATGCTAGATCAAGAAAACGTTTTTTAGCACCAAAAGTCTAGAATAAGGTGGTTTATAGAAGGCAACAGAAACACCAGATTCCTTCATACATCCACAAAGATAAGATAGCATGTGAACATAATTGATGTCTTGAAAATTGAAGGGGGAATAGTGTGCTGATCAGACCAGTTTGAAGAGCTATATTGTGAACTATTTTGCAGAGCTATTTGTAGATAAGATGGTGGAGACGCCAAGTGCTAGATTTCACATATGGATCTAGAAAGTGACACCAGAAGACAATGAAATTTTGATTAATCCCACTAAGGAAGAGGAAGTGAAATGTATAGTTTTCTCTAAGGGATTAAAAGCCCCTGAGATGGATGAGATTTAACTTGTCTCTTTTAAAAACAATGGAAGGTGGTCAAGGGGGACCTTTGCAGGTTCATCAATAGTGCACTGAGTGATGGCTATTTCTGACCAGAATTTTTCAAGGCTCATATGGTGCTGATTCCAAAAATAAATAAGTCAGAAACCATCATATACCTAGGACCTATATTCCTCTTGAACACAATGGTCTAAGCTACTTGTGCTAAAACTTCAAGCAATAATCTAGAAAATCATTATCCTTATCAAAATAGTTTTCTGCTAAGAAGAGCAATGAATAACATAGTAACACTACAAGAAGCTATTCAATCCATCAAGAAATCAGCCAATAAGAAATATGACATGATCTTGAAGGTAGACCTCAAAAGAGCTCACGACAACTTCAGCTGGAATTACTTATCTCATGTGCTAGTGGACATAAACCTTCCTATCTCCCTAATCAAAGTAATTACGTTTGCAGTTTCTAATGGGGAGGCGTTGATCATTTGGAATGGGGAAGTTATTCCCCTTTCAAAACTGGGCAAGTTTTGAGACAATGCAACCCCCTTTCCCTTTATTTGCTCATATTGGTCATGGAGAGATTGCCATATATAATTTAGGAGAAAATTGAGGAAGGGTGTGTAAAATCCCGTTAGAGTCATAAGCAGTGGAACTCCTTCAACCCATTTGTTCTTTGCAAATGAATTCCTTGTCTTTTTGAAAGCAGAGCTCCGCAATCTTAGTAATGTGATGGGCTACTTGAAGTATTTCAAGCAAGAGTGGTTAAGCATCAACTTGTCCAATTATACAATGTGGATATTTCCTAAAGTCCTCCAGACTCTCAAAGACTCTTTGATTGCTATGAGCTAAATCTTTATCATGGAGGACCTGTGAAGATATTTCAGGGTCTCTACCATTTACATTAGGGTGGGGAAAAGTTTTCATTTACAGCTAGTGAAAAAAGTGCAAAAAAGACTTAAAGCGAAATCTCAGCTGCTTAGCATTGTAGGAAGAAATACATTAATCCAAACAGTTATAGCAGCGATTCCCCTCTACACTATGCTAACGTCTTGGATTTCTAGTGACATTTACAACAAATTAGATAGAATTAATAGAGATTTCTTGTGGGTTAACACGAGGGACCGGATAAAGTGCATCTGGTTAGTTGGGATATAGTTTGCAACCATAGGACAGAGGGGGCTGGGTCTGAGAAGGATGAGAAAGAGTAATATGGCTTTCCTTACTAAGCTGGGTTGGAGGCTAGAGCAGGGGGAGAAAACCATTTAGAATGAAGTGATGTAAAACAAGTACTTAATGGAAATGGGATTGATGGACCATCAGAAGAAGGATAGAAGATCTATAGTTTGGAAAGGAATCTTGAGAAGCAGAGAATGCATCAAGAAAGTATAAAGTGGAGGCCTAGAGATGACAAGTATATAAGCTTTTGGCTGGATAGGTGAGGACAAGCTGGTCGACCATGCTTTAATCCTATAAAACATGTGCTCTTGTGATACAAAGGTGAACCAGTTCATTCGTGGTGAGGGTAAGTGGAAAATCGAGAAGCTTACAGCCATTCTTATGGGAGAAAAGGTAGAAGAGATAAGAGGAATCATTGCTCCCAGAGAAGAAAAAGCTTCAAATTGTCTCTTATGGAGCGAAACTTTAGATGGTCAATTTTCTATAGTTCAGCCTACTGGGTTTAGAGGAAGGATGCTAACCTGTAGGGAGGGGAAGAGAAGGATTGGGTCTAGCTATGGAAAGCTAAATATCTAAAGAAGATCAAAATGTTCTTTTGGTTAACATGGTTGAAGAAGATTATGACCAACCTTAAGTGAAATAAGAGATATGATTGAGGATAGTTGTGTCCCATATGCAGAGAAGAGGAGGAAACAATGTTGTATGTTTTGAGGGACTACAGTTTTGTTAAGGAAGTTTGAAATAAGGTGGACATGGGGCGAGAAAGATCCAAGCCTTCTGGATGGACAATTTGTTAATTTGGCTGAAAGTAGGAGCTACTAGAAAAATACAAGTTAAGTAGGAAGACACGGTGTCCATGGCTACAGTCTGGAACATATAGAAGGCTAGATGAAAGGTGGTGCACCAAAATAGTATGCCTATCCCGCAGGTAGTAGCCAAAACAGTTCTGAGTCTTGCTAGGGTATGTAGTAATTCTAAGCCTTTGATGCAAAAGGAGAGGAGAACAGAGAGTGTCAGTTGGAAAAGGTAGAAGAAAGGAGTGATGAGGCTAAACACTGATGCAGCTGCTAACTTGAAGACAGGCAAAACAAGTATGGGGGCATATTTAGAGAGAGTGCATGAGAGTGGGTCTATAGATGTGTGATCAATACCAAAAGAGTTAAGGCGGACATAGCGGAGCTTTGGGAGATCATAGAGGACACGAAAATTGCTAGAAACAGAAAGTTAAATAAGTTTCTGGTAGAGATGGATTCTTTAGAGATCATATAAACACGTTGAACATAGGGGTGGTAGACCATCACCCACTAAGGGTGCTGATTCAGGAATGTCGAACAATTTTGAGGGAGGTGCGGTAAGTGCAGACATGTATATAGAGAAGCTAACCGCTATACGGATAAGCTTTCATGCATGTGGCATGAAATAGTTATGGGTACAACATATCTATTGAAATTTTTTTTTTTGAATTTAGTGTTCAGATACTATTCTCCCTTAATTAGGAGTTTTTGAGAAGATTTGGGAGAGTTAACTGCTCAATGAGTCCCATAATATTCAAATCAAATTAATCGGGTAAAATCCATACCCATCAATGAAAACTAAATAAAAAACCAACAAATCTATCAAAACCCCAATAAAACTGTTGTAATTGATCAGAGAGGATGTAGAGGAAGCCAGTTTCGTGAGGAAGGGAAAGTTGGTTGCGGGGGCTATTAGGTGTGGCTCCTAGGTTGGGTTTGCGAGTGTTTTTTGTTTTTTTTTTTTTTGTTCTTTCTCTTCTATCTTTGGTAACAAATTAAAAAAAAAAAAAAAAGAGGTGTAAGCTATACGAGCTAACCAGAAACATCCAGATCACATACGGCCCGGCCCGGCCCAATATAAGACTGGTCCCCAGTAGGTAATGCAAGGTTGTCCAATTTCCAACCAATTCCCTAATTAATACCATCATGTGAGAAGTAATTGAATTGACTCTCACTGTCTCTCTGACACAGTCGTAGCTACAACAGTCTCTTCTTCATTTTTCATCTCTTTCCCCAAATGTACTTATTGAATTAGGGTTTCATTCTTCCTGCTGAAGATCTTTTGATCTCAGAAGGTAAACCATTTCCCTTTCTGATGCAAATTAAATTGCCCCTGTTTGTATTTGGGATTGTTTATTTGATTACTTATGAGCTATTAAATTTTGACTGTTCGTTCAATTGGACTTAGGGTTTTATGCGATTATGGTGTTGAAATGGATGTACGTTCATTTGGGTCTTCTCTTGATACCCTATCTTGAGCTCCAGCTTCACGCTTCTTCCACGGTAATCCCCTATTCTGTCTTGCTAATCAATTGATTTGAATTTTTTAGGTATATGATCTCACCTCTTATATTTCCTCTTTTTCTCTCTCCAAAGGTCTCTAACAGTTCGCTGAATTGGAATGCAACCGAGTCCCCAAATGGAGGCCAAAGGGGTATTCATTTTGTGTACCTTTTTCTTTTTTCTTTTTAAATAGATTTCTCCTTTATTTTTGGAGGGGGAGGGGGGATGATTGGGGTTTGTTATTGCTATTTGGTTGCAGCTTGCACCCAATTTTTGTTGCCAAATTTGCTAGCAATTCACTCGGGCAGCTTGCCAATTTTCTGTTGAAGTTGAAGGACACTTGTCGCCAATGTTTTGGTGTCATTATTGCTTGTAAATATATCATTCTGTTGCATTTTTTTTATGGTATTCGTATGCTATGGCTGTCATGTGGAACCTAGAAATGGTGCTATTACTGGAATTAAAATGAGTTCTGTGTTAATGTGGAAGTAGTTTTAACTAGTCAATTTTGTAGTTTATCCTAGTAACTACGAAAATCACCTGGGATTGATTTAACTTTTGCCAATACAAGTGAGACCGAGATTTGTCTTAGGTAGGTCCATCCCCATCGTATGGTTTGTCACCATTATCTTTATACTAGAAAAATAGCAAGGATAGACAGGAGAAATATATGCACTGCACAAAGCTTTACAAGAATGATAGTCATTTTTCGCGGGAAGTTTATTAAGTGGTGATATTTAGAAGTACAATTATTGAGACTTGACGAGAGTGAATTTCCGGCTATATTTCCAAAGAGTATGTAGAGTTTGTTAGTTTAACCAGCACATAAAGAAAATTCATTTTTGCTTATTGGGAAAAAAAATGGAAAAAGATATTATAGTGTCCTTGTGTGTAAGTAAGCTGCCTGATGGAACTTGGGAATATTTTCAAGTATGATCTTAAACTTCGTGTGTGCGTGTGTGTGTGCACGCGCGCGCGCGTGGGTAGACAAAGAAAAGGAAAAATAAAACAAGAAGCTTTTACCAACAAATCCTCATGAGATTTGATTGTGTTTCTTTGTTCCTCATGGTGTCATGCTTTGGGTGCTTTTAGGAGTATGGCTTTGGCAGAACTCTGCAGACGCTGACACTATGTACATTTCAACATTTTCTTTCTCCTATGCTTGTATGAGGTTGTATCATCCTTGTCTCTCCTTTTCTAGTAAATCTTCTTCTCGAATTGAAAAAATGTTCTCCTACTTTGTGCAGTAATACCTAAGATTTAACTATTCTGTGATCTAAGCAGGAGCGACACCAGAAAATGTTTTTCTATTTTAAAAATGTGTATTTTCATTCCTTCTTTTTCCGCTGTTCGGTTATCTACGAGTATGACTAATAACATTTTCCATTTCTCTGCTTACAGTGCCATGCCCTTCTGGCTGGGTTGTTGGTCCAAATAACTGTAAATGTTTTGGATATATGGCAAGTTCGAAGTCATGGGATGATTCTGAGTCTCAATGCGGAGGTTATGATGGACATTTAGCTGCGGTGACATCAGTGCAAGATCTAAACTTTGTCCAAGAGCTATGTAATACAAGTGTAAGTGGCTGCTGGATTGGAGGGAAGGAAGTTAATTCTACGGTTGATTTTGGCTGGAAATGGTCTGCCAGTACATCTGTTTGGAATCAGTCTATTTTTTCTTCAGCATTTTCCAACTCCAGCTGCACGAATTCATCATGCCACAGCAATAAATCAGTTGATTTATGTACTCTAATGACCAGGGGAAGCCCATCTATAGTGACTGAAACATGCAACTTATCTCACTCTTCTATTTGCATGGTTGACATTGGTATTGTCTGCCTTATATTAATTCTTAGACCTTTAATGTTTTTCTTCCTTTCCATGTTACCATACTCTTCTGCTTCTTCCAAAGCATTCTCTTATAGATTTGATGAATTTTAAGTTGTTTCATGGGATGCTTTATTTCTGATAAAATTTTGTTCGTACAGTGGACAAATGTTCCCACAGGCGCTGTCACAGGGAATATCTCATTATCCTTGGAGTTGTTAGTGGTTTGGTCCTCTTTAGTACATCAGCTGTTGTTATTTGGCTTCTTGCGTATAGGCGGAGTAAAAGGCGCAAAAGGTCTCGTAAACTATCTAATCCAGCAGCATCTGCATTAGTTCCACCATCATGGAAAATCTTCACAAAAGAGGAACTTAGGTCAATAACAAAGAATTTTAGTGAAGGAAATCGACTTCTTGGAGATGCCAAGACCGGTGGTACATATAGTGGGGTTCTACCCGATGGATCAAGGGTGGCAGTAAAGAGGTTAAAGAGGTCTAATTATCAGAGGAAGAAGGAATTTTATTCTGAGATTGGAAGAGTTGCACGACTTCATCATCCAAATTTGGTTGCAGTTAAAGGATGTTGCTATGACCATGGTGATCGTTATATTGTCTATGAGTTCATAGTTAATGGGCCGTTGGACAGATGGCTTCACCACATTCCAAGGGGCGGTAGGAGCTTGGATTGGGTCATGAGAATGAAAGTTGCTACCACTCTTGCTCAAGGAATAGCGTAAGTGAAATTCCTGAATCTTTTTATGTTAAATCAAATCTCATGATATTGTGCCTAGGGTTGTTACTGATCATCACATTGATTGCATAATCATTTTCCAATGAGACATGCTTGTTTGGCCCAAGTTTCTACTAGGAAAGCCTATGTCTTTCATGGAGAGTCTATGTGGCTTCTAGAGGCTTGATTAATTTTACGGATCTGGTTTACATTTTTCCTCTCGTGTTCCTTTCATAAACTTTCTGGCACTCTTGGTGCAATTTGTCTCTTTTTTTTCTTTTAAATTTGTTCTGCATATAAAGGAAAAAAATGATTATTATGAAAGCTGTTGAGAATGGATAAGGAAAAACAAATTCCTTATGACTCAGTTGGCTCCTGTGCTACATTATGATATTGACTTAATTGGCTTGAGTGGGGAGAGGGAGTGAGGAAGGGGGGGAGAGAGAGAGAGAGAGAGAGAGGTTGCATGATGAAAGATTGCTTAGGTGACTAGCACTCGACATGCATATATTTATTTATCAAAGATAAGCATTCCCATGAAAATACATATGATTTGTAGTTGCTTAAGACTCCTATTTGTATTCCATAGAGGATTTTATTCATTTCTCTTATTTCCAACAGACTATTAGTTCTCTTTTACGATTTCCAACAAAAATCTTGCGCTCATGTAGCATCAACCTTTTCATTTAATATTAATTTTGTTTGTTTTTTGTGTTGTGCAATTTGTTGTTTGTGGGAGGGAGGTGGATTTCGAAATAACATCTCGACTTGAAGGTATGTTTCTGGGGGAATCTGATATTGCATGCCTGTATATCATAATGATGATGAGCTTGAATGTGCATTATTGTCATGTTTCCCTTGGTCATGTGGCAATTGCTTATCTGACAATGTTTCAAGAAATGAACTGATACACAACCATTGTCATGCATTATATCTTTTATACATGCCGAGGAAATTGACTCTCTAGCCTGTAGAACCAAGTTCTTTGGTGTTGGAGAAGATGAGGATGCCATCTCGAGCTTGAAGTAATTATTTTCCATTTCTTTTGACACCACAACATTGTTCTTGATGCATAGAACTAAGTACCACAACAATAAGTGAGCTTGCTTTAACTTGCTTTCCTGGTTAACTTTTGCAGTGTTGGACCTTAGAACTTACTATACTATATAAAAGCTTCATGAACTGTAGATATGAATGTAGTTTGTGCAACATGAGAGCATTTTCCCATTTTTGGTGTTGGACTTTCTCCCTTGCCTTTTTTCTTGTTGTTTATTATTGCTTTGTCCTGCAGTTTCCTACATGACAAGGTGAAGCCACATGTTGTGCATCGAGATATTCGTGCAAGTAATGTATTGCTTGATGAGGAGTTTGGTGCACATCTTATGGGAGTTGGCTTGTCAAAATTTGTACCATGGGATGTGATGAATGAGAGAACAGTTATGGCAGGTGGCACTTATGGATACCTTGCTCCTGAGTTTGTCTACAGAAATGAGCTCACAACAAAGAGTGATGTTTATAGTTTTGGTGTACTGCTACTTGAGATTGTAAGTGGGCGCAGGCCAACGCAGCAAGTTGATTCTGTAGGTTGGCAGAGTATATTTGAATGGGCTACCCCTCTGGTGCAGTCTCACCGGTACCCTGAGCTCTTAGACCCTCTGATAACCACTGATATTCCAGAAGCGGGTGCAATTCAGAAGGTGGTGGACCTTGTTTATGCCTGCACTCAGAATGTCCCATCGGTGCGCCCCAGAATGTCACACGTTGTCCATCAGCTACAACAATTGGCTCAACCACCTGTTCTTAAGTGAGTAGAATATTGTGAGCTCTAGGGTTATTAATTTTTGTCTTGTCCGAGATATTCCATGGTTGGTCTAACTCGCCTGTTTTTGGAGACCTCATCTTCATGTTTCCAGAAACATGCAGAACAAGAGCTAACGTACTTTCCTGCTGACATAGACTACTAGGTAGTTAATATATTGGATGTATCTCTGGTGACAATCTTTTTGTTGTTGTAAAAGATTTAAATATGACGTATGGTTACTTATGGAAAATTAATTTCCACCTCCTTACCTTGTTTGATGCCACTGTCTGGGAGATGACGCAGGTTGTATGCATCAAGCTCGCTGCTGCACTCGATGCATTTTTTAGAAGTTTTCTAATTAGTGGTTGCATTTAAACCCCAATTGAATGAATGATGTGAAGGATTTTTAGCCATATATGGACTGTTGTTTTGTTTGCTAAATTACGCCTGGCTAGATTGTAATATGTTATCATCCCCAGAATTGTAAGGTCAAGTGCAATTTAGCCCAAGTTCCACCATTCAAGAGAATGACAGTGACAAGGCTTCTCCACAGGACGTGACTGATTGATGATCTCAGGTTGCTAGATTTTGCCTGAGCTGGAGTTGCAAAAGGAGATTGTACCAAGCCAGCTTCATTTTCTTACTAATTTTATTTTAATTGTTCTTAAAAAAAAATGAATGTTCTGTACATTTTAACCAACTGCTGACAAATTAGCTTGCAGTTCACATTTGAGTCTCCAAAAATGCCAAGACAGCTAAACCTGCAGCCCAGATATCATCCTCCAAGACATGCTCTTCGGGGGAGTGACTAATCCCTCCCCGGCAACGAACAAACAGCATGCCAACCTGGGGAAAGTAAAAAGATAAGGTCGCAAAAATCATGCCAACCTGGTGAAAGTAAAAAGAGGAGGTCGTAAAAACCCTAATGACGAGTACTTGGAATTATAATAGGTATTCATGGGTCAATTATAAAGATAAATAAATAAACAAGAGCATACCCTGGTTATATGAGACATTGCCATTGCATCATGCCCTGCTCCACTCATAAGTTCAGGCACATCCTCTTGAATATCACCGTACATTCTCTTCATTGCAGAGTATGCTGCAGATTTCAATTTCGAACTCAACTCTCTGTTGCACATTACTGCATTTGCATCATGCTGTATGTCACATGCATATCAGAATTTGTATTTGCTAAAAGATAGCAGAAAAAAATTCGAAACATGAGAGAAGCCTCTCACCTTCCTTTCAATCAGACATGAGACCGAGCGCCTATCACATATTTTGTACATTTGATTGTGTAGTTCATAAATGACGGCCTCGCGTCCCATGTCATCGATTGCACGTATATCCACCGTGAAAGTTACCTGGAACAGAAGTTTATTGTGATTGAAAACACCGATACTATTCCAAAAATTTGAACTTGTTTGCAGTTAAATTAGTAGATCAATGAGAATGAGACTTGCCTGGCCCGGTATGACATTACTTGCACTAGGCCAGGTCGATATCTCTCCAACAGTACAGACAAGGGAGCCATCATGAGATTTCAAATCGGAACCTTTGCAATGATTATCATATGATAGAAAATCCTCAGGACGTTTACAAAGGCTCTCCAGTGATACAATCAATTCAGCAGCAGCAGCCATTGGATCTTGACGCATAGACATGGGTACTGTTCCAGCATGTCCTTGTGATCCTCTGACAATCACCTGCATGGTGAGAATTTAACCACTGAGAAGTTCAATCAGAGCTTTATATTAGATCTGCATTATGAATTTTCCTTTGTTTGCTTAAGTGCTTAGCCTGCAATTGGTCAGGGTAAATATAATTGTATTCTCCTAAATGCACAATTAAGAGTGAAATAGCTGTAGCAGTAAGGTAATGCACACCCACCAGTCGTTAAAAACATTAGCAATATGATTGTATTCTCCCAAACATCAGCGTAGGCCGTTAAAAATGTGGATACAAGTTATCCATAAAGATATGAGTGTCGAGTTTACTGCGAAGATAACTTTAGATAAGAATGAGTGATGTATGAAAATCCAAATCATTCAAATATATATCTATGGATATAGATTTTTTTTCTCTTTTCTTCTATATTGACCTCAAATGGCCGACCTCAAAATTTGAGATTAAAATTCAGTTTATTGTTGTTTACTTTTGTTCATTGAGCACCTTCAACGTGTATGACATCACCTCTTAACTAGTGCCTTCTTTTTCCCCTTTCTATTTCTTTTTAAAATTTTCTTTACTTTCGCTACAGCTGGCCCCAAGCCTAGGTTGAGGAGGATAAATGCATTAGGTTGGCAACCTTTTTCCCATAATCTTGAACATGAATCCAAACAGGTTCTAGAGAGATAGCTTAATGAACTGTATATAAATTTATTAGAAGTACGCAAAGAAATGAAAAAGAAGTCATCTTATTTATCCATCATTCAACTTTCCCATAAAAATCAATCAAAATAAAGAATACTCTGTTGATAATTTTACACATGATTTCAGTTTGCATTGGAATCCTTGATCCATCCTGTTTAAGTATGTATAAGTTGGCAAAAGAATTCTAATGCACAAACCAGAAACACATGCCACATGCATTAATAAGACTCCGGACTGAGAACTGATACCTTTAATCGTGTCTGTCCAGCTATTCCCTTCACAACTGCAAGAGGAAACCCGATTGATTCAAGTACAGGTCCTTGTTCAATGTGTACCTGCCCCAACAACAGAAAAATCATTAACATATTCCAGAGTCATATTTATCCACTTTTGGCATACCTCAACATAACCCCAGACAGAAGCTGAATCATACTTGAGCTGAAGAAGGCCATCAGCTCCAGTTTCTACCATCTTCTCCTTGAGGACATCTTGCAGTGTCAGACCCCTGAATACACACTACAAATCAATTTGCGAATACTAAGCATTCATAAAATCAAAAGTAGAAACTTAAATAAGAAAGATAAGCAACCAAACCTCTTATCCATTATTTGCAGTGCTGAGTTTGGTAAAATACCGGCAACGGCTGCACTTCCTAGAAAAGTGGACTGAAACCTGACACCTTCCTCATCGCTAAAAGCAATGACCTGCAAGGTTAAAAAAACATGGAAATTACGATAATAACAATTGAATTAACTTTGTGGCAAGCTACTAGATGACTTAGATTGTTAAACTCAACTTAATTATACTAAGCATTAGGCCCAATTTACTTGGGTCGGTTCTAACATTCATTTTGTTTAACCACATCAAGTCCAACAAAGTAATTGAATGTTGCATAAAAAAATTGAAACATCAATTATTATTTAAATCTCCAAGTTCAAGGTTGAAAGTAGTGTCAAGAATGAGAGACCAAATAATAACCAATCCTGATGCCTGACAAGATTGTGTTTAATCTTGATATTCTACTCCTATTCCTTAGGTCAAGTCTATAGATTAAGATATCGGAACTCTTACCAAGAACTATCTGATAAATCTTTTGGCATTGAACATGAATGAGTGTAGTGGATCCATGAATAGAAGTGTCAGGCATAGACATTGGTATACTTAAGCAGTGTCAATATTCAACATAGTCATCCTGGGGGCAAATCCTCTATAATGCAAATCCTCTATAATCTTTCGGGCATTTTTAGGCAGAGCCCAGCCTTTGTGTTTCTTCCCACACCTACCCTAGTTTTTATAGATCTTATAATCTTTGAGGCATTTCTTGCACTATATATCTCTGTGTGTCTGTGTGTCTCTATAATTTAAGTCACAAATTATATGAGCCATATCCTCATACCCTAGTTTTGAAAATTTGTCATATCCATTTATCCTTATTGTCTCAGGTACAATATGGTATCCGCATCCATGCTTCCCAGGTTACTGGTGGATTCAACTGTGTCCTCTTTATGCACTTGGCTGTGCAAGGTCCATCATTGTCCCATATAACCTATATGATACACTTCCTTGCATTGTCAATTGCCAAAAAAAGACCCTTCTTGTAAATTAAGAAGCTGGAATCGTCTCTTCTTTTTCCTAGTTATTTTTATCCCATATTGTTCTTCTTTCTTGTTATTGGAATTAAAGGTCTCTAACTTCAATATAGAAGATATCTTTCTTCAACACTACTTTTAAAACCAAGCCTAATTATCGGCTTAATGACCCATATAATCATTTCTGAATTAATGTTTAAACAGTTACGTGCATTGTAAAACAGACGCAAAAATTAATCATTCAGCACACAAGGTGATTAAGCCAAACTTCAGTTTCACTGACCTCAACTGGCCGCACGAGCTCTCCTAACTTTCCATTGATGTGCAAGACCTTCACTGCAGACAATGCTGAAACTATACCTAGTGAACCATCAAAAATTCCAGCATCTATAACTGTATCCTGGATAAAGAGTAAAGCTGTTAACCACGAAAATGGTCCATTAAATTTTAGTCAATAAATCACAGGGGGTAAATGATTAAAGAAAAAAGAACAAAAAAGGAGATGCATTACCAAATGAGAACCAAGCAACAAAGCCTCTGAACTTGCATTGTTTCCCTCAGTTCGACCATGCACATTACCCATTTGGTCCACCCACCTAAAAAGAGATGTTAATATCAGTTCAGTTTTAAGGAGTGAGTAACAAGGTAAAACATGCAGAGAGCTAACGTTTTCAAGCCAGCATCTTCCATCCATTGACGAATGAGATTTCCAGCCCTTATAGAAGCTGGGCTCATGAATGTCCTCTCTAGATGACCCTGTCCATCACTTACCTGTCAAATCAGTGCCCAAAATTGATAAATTCAGATCCAAAAATTTAAAATGTTTCAGTTCATTTGCCTCTGTTACTCAATTCAAGAAAAATTTTCCTACTGTTGCATTTGTCCCTTCACAATACTGTTGGTAAAATGTTAAAATATTAAAAGCCGCTTACTAATGCTAATTTTTGTCAAATCTCACAGGAATTAATTCCATCAAGCATGTAAATTGCACACATCATGTGTGCTCCGAGTGCTAGTATATTAAGACCACAAGTTGTTGCTATATTGATTAACAGTTCTGAAATTTAAGCTCCACTCTAATGTTGATCAATCTTTATGCTTTACCTATGCTTACAACTCAGGAGGACTTGCATATGTGCAAAACATGACAGTCCCATCACACAATGAAGAAACATATGCAACATGTCATAACTAAACTAAGTCTACTCCTCTTAGCTATATTATTCAACCAAACACTTCTTGATTTCTGTAGCTTTAAAAAATAAATTACAGATGCAAGAGCATACAGATCAACAGAGGTCCTCAAATAAACAAAAAGAGAAAAAACTAGAAAGAAAAAGATTTCATTGAAATTTTCACAACACTTAAGCTCAAGTAAGTAGTTCACAATTATTTTTCAGAAATATAGCTTTAAAGCCTCACAAAAATGTAAGACCTACCAGTCGTCATACACTACTGAATTACAGTGGTTCAAAATTCATGCATGAAATGTCCAAGTAAAATACTTTTAGACCTGGAACGGGATTCAAAATTTTATTGTGCCACAAATAGCTAAGCTTGGTAATGACATCTGATTTCCTTAGTATACTCGACTAGTTTTGATGTAAAACTTTTACCAGCAATAACTTGAGAAGATTTGGGCTGATTCCGAATATCAGTATAGGCCTTCCTGTTACTCTTACAAGGACCCACAAATCTACCAAAAAAGAAGATTTTAATGTTTGTAGTTTTGCACTAGAAATCCATCCCAAGAGATCCACTAGAGTTTGGTGGTCCTCAGGGGTGAGAGTCCCAAATAGACCTCTACATTGTACTGGTTTTGAATCAGTTCATCTGTTCTTTTATATGCAATTGTCAGTCTCATTAAGCTGTATCACAATGGAATATACAAATGCGACGATTTGTTTTTCCAAACCTAGGAATAGAATCACATTCAAGCTACAAAAATGGCTCGCAGACATCACTAAAGATGCTAAGGATAGAATCACATTCAAGCTACCAAAATGGTTCACGGACATCACTAAAGATGCATTACCAATATTTGTTCTCATAAGAAAACTTCCATAACTAAACTGAAAACAGATCAAGTATATATGCCACACATTTACACATGTCATATTAAGACCATGAATGATGAAATCAAGTACAACAACAATATCATGATTAGATAAGCAAGAAGGCCTCCTTAGGTGAGTACCTGTCCAAGCTCATGAAGTCTTGCCACAGCCTCATCCCTTAAGACCTCAGCAGACAAATCTTTTGTTCTTCCATTTGTATCTTCCATTTGCAATCCTAGTCATCCAAGCAACTTAGTGATGTTATAGACTCAACAATAACACACTTGTCCAAATTGAGATAATAATGCTAATTGATACAAGTTTTTCATGCCCTTCAAAATGTTTTAATTGATTGCCTTTAACATGTTCTTTGGTTCTCACAAATACATGGCAGATTAAATGTTCATGTGCAAGTATAACTAAGAAAGAAATCCCATATTTTCTGATAATAGCCAAGCCAAAGTTCAAGAAAGAAAAATACATAAGAAATGGGTAGCTATCCACAGTGATTTCCATAGCTTTTGCCAATGGTCCCAAGCTTTCTAACCCTAGAATTCCTCATGTTTTTGAAACATGTGTTATGTTTTCTTCTTTTTTTTTTTTTTAAATAATAGTAAAAACATAGAATAAAACAAAACTGAACAACAGAGAGCACCTAACCCAGATAGTCAAGGGGGTTGGCCTTAAATTAATGAAAGCAGTGATGCATATGTCGTTCCTACCCGCATATTAAAATCAAGGAATAAATTTTACAATATGATTAATTTCCGCACCAAAGAAATCAAGAAACTCTGGGCTCATATTTTATTGGTAGAAACTTATCCTCACAAGAGAAGAAATAAATTCTAATAATCACCAAGAAAAAAAGAAGACCCTAAAAAAAATCAACCTCAATCACAAAGTTTAGAATCCTACAAAAAGAAAAGGGAGACAGAGATTACGTTACCGAAATGGCATAGGGTCATTGGGAGAGAGAAAAGAATGAGACAACTGAGAAACGAAGAAGAAGAAGAATGAGAAAACATGATGAACGGGTAGCGTCCGAAGTTGGGCACCACCACACGGCTCTTGCACTTGCAGTTCTAGTTTCGATAGAGAGAGAGTGGGAGATAGAGAGAGAGGAATTTACCGGAGTGCAGAGTGACCGTGAGAGAACGTGGAGACGTTTCGGGTGCATTCCATGTTGTGTGGCTCCAATTTGGTGATGGGATGTGGGGCCCTTATTCCAGTCCAAAGTGCCTTCTGACGTTCACTGCACCCCGGAGGCTTAATGTGCCACGTGACTCACCAGCTGGCTGATGCGTCTCAAACTCACTAACGGTATTTTCCTTTTTGTCTCTCACGCTAATTAATAATATATAATTAATAAACAAATGAGCATATCTAAGCGTGGTTTGAACCGACCTGTTTCCAAAGAATTTAAATTGGGATTTTTTAATTAATTGTTGATATTTTTAAATAAAATTATTTAAATATTATCATTTTTTTTCAAAGAGTCGATTTCGGCTTCAACTAATCTCATCTCTAATGTTTCTTTACCCCATTACTTAGCTTTAGGCTTAGGGATGAATCTAAAATTTGAATCTAGGGTTGAATATGATATATTCTGATCTGTTTTAAATGATCTAACATGCTTCATGAGAAATGCCTGCAAATTAAGGGTTTCTTGATCGCGAATCTGTTAGAATATATTCTTTTAAAATTTTTATTGCTAACAGGATTTAGGATTTTCTTGACTGCGAATCTATTGTACATGTTAAGGTTGAATATGTTAGACATGTTAGAGATTTGTTGCTTAAAGTTGCATTGTTTGTTTCAACAATTCATGGACCTAGGGTTTGCATTGAATGATTGATCGATATAGTTTTGCAAAATTTCTCCCTTAGCCAACTTGTATCGATTGATTGACAGAGCTAGAATTGCATTGTTTGTTTGAACATATTAGGATTTTTAGTCTTAGGATTTGCAACTATTTGAATACATGTTAAGGATTGATGTAGATTTATTATATATTTTGTTCTAATGTTTTAATACTTAGTGTTTCCTGAATTTTTTATATTCTGTGAATATAGAGTTTGTTGTAATATTCTATAAAATTTTTATACCAATATACGCCGTAAGAATTTAGAGATTATGCTATTATATGTTTCGATTGCAATACATTTGTATTATAGTGTTTGTAATATATTTGTTGTTGTTCTATTATTGTCATTCCCAAAATATATTCTAAGTTTGATGGCAGTTGAACTATTTTTAGAGTTAGAAACAATTGTGTGTGCACCTGTTAACCCACCCATGATGGGTTACTCAAGTTGGAGCATACAAAATATGTCTAACATCTAAAGCAGATTTTCTGGAACTCAAAATTGTCCTGACATGATGGTTGATATTGGAGGTGAAATAGATTTTGGTTTTTACACAAATATGTTGAGAAACGAGAATATTGAAGATGAGTGGTTGCAGTATGGGGCATTTATTTTAGATGATATTGCTTTTTCGGGTTTTCATGAATCAGCTATATCTATTAGAAAGGAGTATGAGAAGCCTAGTACCACTAGACCCTATGAGGTGTAAGAGACAGATCTTGTAGATGCATTTGTTGCTGAGAAATTAGAAGGTGAAAGTAAGAATGAAGAGAATGTTGATGAAGAAGATCAGGTTGTTGAAAAGCAAGAAGATTGGGTTATTGAAGAGGAAGAAGATATACCATTCCTACATATAGTGAGGGAAGAGTCTATGATGGTTAATGAATATAATAATGACTATGTTGTCAAGTGATGTTTGATACGGGAGCATATATACTTTAAAGCCTATGAAAGTTCTCCGAACTTATGATTTGTGAGCTGTAATTCGTATCGTGAAAATAGTTGCTTATGGCATGTTCGGGCTAGACTAAAAAAGAGTAGTCACCTTCGAAAAATTACAAGGTTGAAAGCAAAACACACTTGTTTCCCTCAATTGTCTTTGGGGGATCATCCCAATGTGGACTCAAATATGGTGGGTCGTTTTGATCAGAAATCACATAAAAGAGAATGTCAATTATAAAGTATGTGATGTGGTTAAAAATATGAGATCATATGGGGTAAACCTGTCATACAAAAAGGCTTGGATTGAGCATAAAAAATCTATAGAAATGGTATATAGTAATTGATAAACCTCTTACGCATTGTTGCCATAGTTTTTGGATGTTGTACGGATTACTAATCTCGAGATTGTTGTTAACTAGAGGTTTACTGAAGTATAGGGGTCTAATAAAAGGGTTTTTCACACAGTTTTCTAGCCGTTCAAACCATACATCGATACATTTAGACATTACAAACCGGTGATAAGTACTGATGGAACATTTCAATATGAGAGATATAAGGAGAAAATTTAAATTGCTATTGCAACGGATGCGGCTAACCACATTATGTTTTGCTATTGTTGATGAGAAGACCATTGTGAGTTGGGAATGGTTTTTGGAGAATTTGAGTGTGCACATCATTGGTGATCGGTACATAGTGTGCTTGATATCCGATAAGGCGCTCGGTATAATGCCAGCCATAGAGAGAAATAATAATCTCCAACCACTACTTGTATATCATAAACTTTATTTGCGGCATGTGGAGGCTAATTTTAGTCAGCGATTTAAGAACAAGCTGCTAACGGAATTGATGCATAAAGCGGCCAAGCAAAGAGAAATCAGAAAATTTGATACTGTGATGAATAAAATCAAAGAGCTTAGTGAGCCCATAAATAGGTGGTTGATGGAGATTCATCTTGATAAATGGACGTTGTTATGATGGTGGATATATATGGGGAAATATGACCACAATCGGTCGGAATTGTTCAATGGTGAGTTTAAAGGTGCAAGAAAGCTGCCAATAACTATATGTGTATAGGTAACATTATATAACATGGTTCGATTCTTCAATAAGAACCGAGAAAAAGCAAATGACAATGTCAAGAAAGGCAATATGTGACCAACATTGGGGATGAAAAACTAGTTAGAAATGAGTAGAAATCAAAATTCCATCGTGTCATTACATTTGATAGATCTAAAGGAGAGTATGAGGTGATGACTGGATTTCATGGTGAGAGGGGTGGTAATAGTCACACCGTGTTGCTAGATGTCTCATCCTATACTTGTAAAAAATATGTTGCATTCAAACTTCCTTACTTACATATATGGAGAGTTTGTGAGGATATGGATCGTGAGTTTAGGACATTTGTAGATAGACTGCATAGTTGTCAATCAATGCAACTTACATATGGTAACAAATTTCATCATCCTCCAAATAAGGATTATTTGCCCCCTCATTCTTTCTGTTTGTTACACAATGTCACACGCCTTAACAACTAGCCAAGTAAACCACGAAATACACAGATTCATAATGAAATAGATAAAAGAAGAACTTAATGTTGCAAGACATGTGGTGAATATACGTACAATCATTACCATTGTCCGAATATGATTCGATTATAATAGAGCGCAAGACAAGGCTGAAACTTGTTTCCCATCATGTACTTATTTCCCATAATGACCAACTTACATATAGATGTACATTTTTTATTTCGTTTAAAGATTTCGGATCATGTAATTGTTTACCCCCTCATGCACTTGCTTTATCTATACATTTTTTATTTGGTTTGAGAATTTTAAATTTTTATCGTTCTTTAATTTTCTTGAGTTCATAGTTATGGTCTACACTCATTCAGAGGTTACCCAGGACTATGGGATTCTAGTGTCTTGACTTTGCAGCCCCACACCGATCTCAGTCTATCTGGGAGACCGGGAGTGATACTCCCCTAGAGGTGTGTCATTCTGATCGTAGGTTTTGGGCTATTCGACCTCTTGACGTTAGAGTACAGGAGATTGCAATGGGTTTTTATGGTCTTTGTAGATGTGGGCCCATTTAGCACGATCATGTGCTTATTACTGCGTTTGTGAAGAGATGGAGATAGGAGACGTACACTTTTCACTTACCAGTTAGTGAGGCCACGATTACGTTACAAAATGTTTCAGTGCTTCTCCGCTTGCCTATTGATGGGGATACAGTTATAAGGGTAGGTCACAATCATTTTATTGCTAAGTGGTAAGTTGTTTATCAAACTATTTTAAGTTTCTTGCCTAGACCAAAGGATTTTTTTGAAAACCGTTTTAAATTACGGGCTATCACAGATTTTTTCGATTCATATCCTCTGGGTTCAGAGTCAGATACGACACTAGTGCAGTTTCACGTGATCACATTATGCAGTTGTTGGGTAGTATTTTTGGAGACCAATCTGCATCGAGAGTCAAAATTATATATTTGGAGTTTCTATGAGATTTTGATTACACTGGACAGTATAATTGGGGCAGTGTTGTTTTAGCGATACTTTACAGAGCCATGTGTCGGGTTTCTGCTGATGACGTTAGACAAATTTGTGGTCCTGTTTTGCTTATACAGGTATTATGTCTCCATTTAATATATTATTTTTTTTACTTGATAATACTTTCTTTGCATACTATATCATTTATTTAATAGTTTTTCTTTTATCAGCTATGGACATGGGAGAAAGTGCCCTCAGTGCCCTCTGCTCCATACCTACTTGCCGGCCCTAGAGGAGCTTGGTATGTATTGTTTACTCATTTATTCTTTTTTTTTCCTAATCCTTTCACTTTGTGTAATTCGATCTTGACATTTTTTTTATTTATAAATAATTGGGATGTTCCTCGTAATTATGTACATATGAGATCTTTTGTTCTTAGGACATACCGAGATCAGTTAGATCATATGGGAAAGAATGGGGTGAGTAAATTTCTTCTTTATTAACCACTTTTATCACTATAGTTTGAACTAGCACATTTTTTTTTAAGTTCGTATGGATACCGTATTTGGATGCTGCGTGGCAGCATTACTTGAGTATTACCTCGTCAGCTCTAACATATAGCGTGCAAGTGTCCCCCATATATGTTTTGAGATCATCAAGTATCATTGTCCTCAGAGGTTTTTGAGATAGTTTGAGATGTAACTTATTCCTTTACCTATGCAAACCGATTTGAAGTTGCACCATAGTGATCAACGCGAAAGATATGGACGGGATTGGACTAGAACACATGCGGTACACTTACAATTATGGGATGACCACTGAGATCACATCGTGGAGGGTGAGGAGACTTTCGATCAACTAGCGACGACAGCTGACTATATGTGCTGGTATTGGCAGATCACACGCTTATACATTGGTAGTTCTACATATCGTTATCAGTAAGGATTCCGGCCCACAGGGACACAAATGGAGTATCTCGTAAGTAAAAATAATTTTATCATTTTATATTATTTTATTATTTATGTAACATTTTCTTTTCATTCATATCATTTGCAGTGCTATGAGCTCAAGAACTTGCATTTAGTAACGTCTGACGTACTTGTAGTGGAAGGAATAGATTCTAGAGTTTGAGGCCTCAAAGACAGGGCATGGCGTGCGCTTCAGTTCATCGGGCGTGCACCTTCTGAGCCAAGGGACATGTCACGCCCCGAACCGGGAATCGTGAACAGCCGCCCGTTGACCTGGATGCCGGCTGTATTTCTACAAAAATCGGACAGAGCCTCCCCATAAATCGGAGGTCTCCCAATGTACAAATAACCTGTATAAACCTGTACAATTCAAAATCATCTAGAAAATAAAACAAATGGCCATCCCGGCCTCAAAACAATCCATCACATCTCCCAACCGACATCCAGACAACGCAAGGCTAACAAATCCACAACAGTCCTAGCCACAGACCTCTACTGTCATGCCCAACTAGAGCATGAACAGCCGCCACACCGAGCGGGCCTAAATTAATACAAATATATTACAATTTCCCAAGTAATACTTCAAATGGTTACAAATGCCTCAATGCAAGTGAAATGAGAGTTTCACAAACAGAAGTCCAAAAATTATACAATCATCCCAAAATATGTACACGGTCAACTACGGACCTCAACAAGACCACGCAGGGTCAACAATAAAATATTTCATATTTTCAATTAGAACTTAAATCTCACCGTCGATAATCACCCAAATCCACCATGAAGTTATCATACCTTCCAGAGCCAAATGCGTCGCCCTAGCACCATAATCCCGTGCGTGGGAGGGAAAAGGAGGGGTGAGTATTCAGGGGAAGAATACTCGGTGAGTGAGTGGGTCAATGTAATCGTGTAATATGGGGTGAACTGGCCCGGAGTGTCAAAACATAAGTATATAAATCATAATTCAAATCATCATGCTTTTCATTTCAACAATATATCATTTGCACGCATCAGCAAATCAAATATGCATCCAAAATACTTTCATCAAAATCATAGAGGCCCAGTAGTAAAACTCCCAAGAGGTCTACCACGACCTATGACAGGCGCACCGGGGGTGTTATATGCGATTTTATTTAAAGTGCTCTCTACCCCGGCGTTGGCGACGGACCTCGTCCAGGTGCTAGACTTGACTAGCAGCCAAGTCCTCCCCTTTCGGGTTCAACCTGCCTAGTTCCGTGTAGTAAATATCATCTCATCTCGACATCTCGTGGGATACCCCGAGGCCTAGGCATATCCGGGACGCCACCAAAGCGCCTCTCACGGTGTCCTTCGTAGCTACGGAACAACACATATCACAGACCCTCAAGGCCAATATCAATATCACAAGTACAAATCACGACCCTCAAGGCCAATATCAATATCATATCAAAACATGTGCCGTAAATCAGGTTCACAAACCAAATGCAACATATTTCATAAAATGGCACATTTTACATTTCAACCACATGGATGCATATTTCATAATTCAACCACATTTTCGGACACTCCATCGGTTCACAAAAATCATTTCCAAAGCCAGTCAAAACATTTCACGCACGGTAAATCATGCTCATTTATCAAAGTTGTAAAACAGAGTTTGCATATTAAACGAAAACATTGAAATAAAACCCACTCACAGTATACGGGAGGGTCAATCACTCCCTACAATGCACAAGTGTCGAAATCGTGCTCCCATCGATCAGTCTCCAATCAAGTCACTACAATTATAACACATCATATATTTCTCACACCTCAACCTCAATTGTATCTATGTACATTTACAACATCACACTGTTCAATCCATATACACTTGCATATACTTACAATTCAATCAATTAAAATTTTACTCGATCCTCGATTGACCTTCCTAATACAAAATCATAATTATGTCATCAATTTCCATTTTCTCTAATTTTTTTACAAGTCTCAATTCTTCAATTCATGAATACACTCTAATGTCATCAATTGCATTTCATTTATAATTCAGTAACACATTCAAAACCAAGTTTAATTCAACTCCAAAACCACTCAAAGTCGGAAACATGCGTAAATTAATAAATTGTCTACAAAATAGAAAATCATACACTTTTCGTTTCTCATCCGATTTCTTCAAACCTTATGTCATTTTAAAGGTATTGAAACCTATTTTCATAATATAGAGAGTGTATTTGACTTACCTATATGCAATACCAACTATAATGTAAAACATGCATCAATCCTTAGGCTCAAATCCCAAATTTCAACTAGTTTTCATACATTCGTCAAATTAAACTCTAAAAGCAACCATTCAAATCAAATCAACATGATTCTCTCCTCCGGAACATTCCAATTCATATAAAATTTCTATAATTGACCTGAATAATTACTTATAATGTCACACAAAGCATTAAAATCAAATCTAACATACTTCCAACACATATACAACACTTTTGATCCTAATTTACCCTAATTGCATCCAAATAATTCAAATGAGTTAGAAATCCCTCACCTAGGGTTCACTGCGATCCAAAAACCCTAACGTCCGTACGACATTCGATCCATTCCAAAACCTATGCAGTGAAAGGGTCGCAGTAGGCTCTCGAAGGAGCGCAGAAGGCACACGACCGTGCGAGCAAGGATGGAGTGGCCGCGCGCGCCGAGAGCAGGCACGATGGCGGGCGCGGTCACGCGTGGTCTTTGTGGCTTGCAGCGCGCGCGAGAGGAGTCGCGCGCGAGGTCACGCGCGCGCAGTGTCACGAGCAGGCGCGCAAGGAGAGGCCGATCTCGCGCCAGGAAGCTGCGCGCGGGGCAGGGTTGGCGCGGCTAGGGCGGGCGGTGAGCGCGTGGGCGCGAGCAATCCGCGCTGCCGCGCTCAGCAGGCTCGCGAGCTCGGGAGGGAGACAAGCGGTGACCCGTGGTGGTTGCGGTGGCAGCGATGGCAACGGCGGGGGTCAGGGGGAGGCGCGAGGAAGGCATGGCCGCAGGAGAGGGAGGAGGAGGGGGAGGAGAGAAAGAGGGGAGAGAGAGAAAAGAATGAAGAAATTAGGGCTTAGCCCTAATTTTGACTTTTCTTTTTTTTTTTTTTTTTTTTTTATAAATAAATCTTTTTGTAAATAAATTTAACAAAAAATTTAATTGAGTAATGTATAAATAAATAAATGAATAAATGAATAAATAAATCATCTATATAATTTTTTTTATACTCACTTTATTTTACAAATCGGAAATACGGATATTTTAAATATCCCAAAAATTTCAAATTACATACCTCAAAATCGAAAATCAATATAATTTAAAATTTTCTCTCTCTATATGTAAATGAAGAAATATTTTATTTAATTTCGTGAATGGATACTTGTACGGACACCGCAGTGTCGGTGTTACATTTTCTAACCCCCTAAAAATAAGTTTCGTCCTCGAAACTTCAAATGCAGTTTATACATAAAAATGGAGGGTGTTGCTTCACATTGTTCCTTAAATCTCCCAAATTTCTTTGTCAAGTAAAATCTGGTTATTAAACTAGCAACATTTTACTTCCATAAAATTGGATCCATTGTTTTCATTCCTTGTCATTTATACATTACTATCCACTAAGATTTCCACTCATAAAACTACCAACTTATGTCTTAGTCTCCTTTCCTTAATCTTGGATAACTTCTTATTGGAAAATATTATACCATGTGGATCTCATTCTCGCTGCACTCGTTATCCTCAATACTTGTCATTTAACCTTCTAATACCTTTCCATGGGTGCTTCAAACCCTCGTCAATATGATTGCCTTAATTAAAAACACAAGGTTTTCACTATTTTAGGGCTCTAAAATGAAAACCCTAAAATCCAAAATTTAATTTCCCGAACTACGAGTGCAATCAAAATACATATATTCCTTGAGGTAATATTAGTCAAAACTCAATAGTCTCCATCAAGATGGTGCATATTGCATATAGCAGCCACAGTTTTAAGACTTAGTGTAAGATATATACAATTCCCTATTTCATTAAACTTGTGTATGGTGCAATGTAGGTCAATACCAAGATAGCCTAGACTACGTAAGAAAACTTAATCCACTTCTTTCCACGTTTTCAAATCTCAAATCCTTAATTGGATAACTTTTCAATCAAAGTACTTCTATATTACTACTCCCAACTTATCAAGATTTAGAGATAATAAATATATACCTCATTACACCTAACTCTATCGTCACAAGAGACATCATTTCCAACTTCAAGACCAAAAAGGCATAGACTCAAACTCTCTCTATATTACTTTATTTAATGATCCACATAAAATGATCATGAATAAATAACGAGAATACTATCCTCCAAACAGAAGAATCCAATAACTAAATATTAAGTTTCTCATTTCCATTGGAAATTCAATAATAGAGCATAAGTCACATTTTGTTCAATTTCCTATCAAACCCATAAACTCCATGTCGATAATTGTATGAGCATCAATACTTTAACGATTTGCTCCTGCAGACAATATACAATGTTTCACTACCTCCTTAGTTTTTCCCAAGTCTCTAGCGATATTATATGTTTAAGGGCTAATAATTTCTCAGTAGACTCATAGTTTTGTACAATAAAATCCTTTATATCACAATACTTTTCCATGTGGAATTTCATTCTTCTATTATATATGCCTAGCTTCAAGTTTACCTTCTTTGAAGAAATCATCACCCACTAAGTATCACACCATCAAGAAGCATTTTCAATCTAAAAATATACATATAATAATGCATATACACTCAAACTTCTATTATAAACTGAAGTTTATGATTGTATCTTCATGTAAATATTATTCATTAATTTGTCAATCTTCTCCATTTTCAAGTGATGAGTAAAAGAAACTTATACAAAAAGGATGGCCTAAGAAAGTCAAACCCAACATGGGCTCTATAAATAAAAATTCCCATATGATATAGTTTCAAAAAATCTTGAATTCATAAAATATACAAAATAATTAAAGCTCAAATTTGATAACACTTATGGATAGTATTATAACTTTACTATCTAACGGAAAAAAATACTAATATACTTTTTCATACCCTCATTCCCTTAGACCTTTGTCCATAATACCTCGGGCAAATAGAATACATACATGTCATATGTATCTAAGAACAGTTATAAGCAACGTAACATAATTGCAAATGCAAATTGCTAAATTTTCTCTAACTAAACTTTACACATTTTCCCATCTAATTGTAGTCTTGAATTACAGAATTGGCTAACCTCACCAAATAATATAAAGAACAAAGAAATACTATGAATGCTATAATAGTGTCATCAATAATTAAACCCCTACCTTCTTTTGGTCCCTACAGGACTAATTGAAAACTTTAAGAATTTCTCCTCAGTAAAAGAGAATAGTCTCGACTCTCATATTCTTCCAATACAATGACATTCAAAAGTCCTTTGTCAAGAGAAGTCAAGAATCGATTAAAGTGCTAAACAAACTCCATACTCATAAACGAGTTATTAAACTCCATGAAAATGAACACCCGTGAAATCAACTTAAACATATTCATCGTAGCTAACAAGATAAACAAGAGAACATTCATCAAGCCCCAACATCCACTCACAATATCAATTTCTCAATAGCATTTTACTCTATATCTTAATCATAAACAATCATATATTGTCATGCCTATTACACAAAATATCAAACTTTTAACATCAATTGTCAATCCGAAATGATTACTACAAGAGTACTTACCATTCAGCCAAACAATTCAAGTAAAATCTTCAATCACAATTAAATATACATATACACACACACTAAGTATCTCTAACTCCTTTATTAACAACCTCATTTCCATTTTATTTATACTCAACACCAATTCAAGTTTTGTACACACGAATTTCTCGAGATGTTTCAATTCTGAAGTTATATATAGCTTGCTTCCTTCAAAAGTAAAATAGACACGAATTTGTAATCTTTTCCTATCCCCAAAGTTTCTTCATCAATTTATAAAGTTAAAGCCTCTTTAGTAAGAAAATGTCACTAGCAATCTAGAAATCCATTTGGTATTCATTATTTAATTCCAAGGGGATCCATCGATCCATGAGTATACCATATACAAGAATCCTAGGACTAAAATATGGTAACTGAACAAAGTCCTACTAAAACTTCATAAAATATCGGTGGTCAAATTTCCTCAAGAAGTCTTCCTATCATAATAGATCTGTAATTTCATCACCAATAGCCTCCCACTAATTGAGGGCATCACCATGTAACAATCTCTCTATTACTCGTAGACTCTATAGACTGTATCTCGAATGATATGCTTGCCAAAATGAGTGACTACCATAATCTTCCCATCAAGTGGCGAGAGAGGCCTATCAGAATGGCGAGCGAATGTGTCGCTCACATATAAAAGCTTCGACCCGATATCTATGAGAATACGGGCGTCAATACCAAATATTCGTATGGTACTTAAAGATAAGAAGAGATTAAAACATTTAAAATATTAAGAAAAGTAGCCATATATATATATATCAAACTAGTTAAGCTTCAAAAGCTTTAACTAGTCAAAACTGTACATCAATATCGTGATATACTAGATCCCATAAGGAGCGTACAACAAAAGCGCTACTCTGAGGGGTCCGCGAGAGAATCCCCATAATAACACTAGGGTTTGCCGGTGCATTCTCCTGGGTCGTCGCAAACACACAAGCCTGGGCCCTAGGGCTCCGCGACGGTCCTGACACTGTACTACTCCCGGATGCAGTCCGAGGAGCGGTAAGAGCTGAGTGCACAGGTGCCCCCTGCTGGCCTGTGCCAGAAGTACCAGTATGACTCCGTAAAGTCGATCCTCGACCTAAATCCAGGCAGGCACTCATAATATGACCTTGCTTCCCACACTGGAAGTAAGTAACCCTTATTCTTCATGCCCCATATGCATGGTGGTTGCCGCATTTGCGGCAGAAAGGCTATTTCTATGCCGTAAACTGTGTAGTGACACTAGGGGCTGGTGCCCCAAATTTCTGTGGTCGAAGTGATAACATCTGCACCAAATGGGAGGTGTACTACTCATACACCTGTCTAAACGCATCAAATGCTGGTGATAGAACCATGGCTATAATAGCCGGCTGAGAAAGTGCTAAAATGATACACATAACGAGGAAACATCCTCGGATATTCTAAGTATCTCAGGTACAAATCTAGTACCTCGCCTAATAATCAATATCTTACACATAAAGAGCTTAAATTAGATATGATTTAAAAGTTAGGGTTAGTTACGAAGTAACTAATCCCCTAAATGAATAAACTTATCAGTTTAAGAACTGATAGAACCATTATGCTAGGTTAGATACGCACCGTATCTAACCCCCTAAAAAGAATAACTCATATGCCTAAGACCATGTACTGGGATCTCATGACTGTAATGAAACTCTCATATGCATTGAGGACTTTAAATCATACTTGGGAATGTTTTCAAGACTCTTTTCCTACATAACTCTCAACCTAGAGCTCTGATACCACCCGAACTGTCACGCCCCGAACCGGGAATCGTGAACAGCCGCCCGTTGACCTGGATGCCGGCTGTATTTCTACAAAAATCGGACAGAGCCTCCCCATAAATCGGAGGTCTCCCAATGTACAAATAACCTGTATAAACCTGTACAATTCAAAATCATCTAGAAAATAAAACAAATGGCCATCCCGGCCTCAAAACAATCCATCACATCTCTCAACCGACATCCAGACAACGCAAGGCTAACAAATCCACAACAGTCCTAGCCACAGACCTCTACTGTCATGCCCAACTAGAGCATGAACAGCCGCCACACCGAGCGGGCCTAAATTAATACAAATATATTACAATTTCCCAAGTAATACTTCAAATGGTTACAAATGCCTCAATGCAAGTGAAATGAGAGTTTCACAAACAGAAGTCCAAAAATTATACAATCATCCCAAAATATGTACACGGTCAACTACGGACCTCAACAAGACCACGCAGGGTCAACAATAAAATATTTCATATTTTCAATTAGAACTTAAATCTCACCGTCGATAATCACCCAAATCCACCATGAAGTTATCATACCTTCCAGAGCCAAATGCGTCGCCCTAGCACCATAATCCTGTCTGGGGAGGGAAAAAGGAGGGGTGAGTATTCAGGGAAGAATACTCAGTGAGTGAGTGGGTCAATGTAATCGTGTAATATGGGGTGTGAAACTGGAGTGTCAAAACATAAGTATATAAATCATAATTCAAATCATCATGCTTTTCATTTCAACAATATATCATTTGCACGCATCAGCAAATCAAATATGCATCCAAAATACTTTCATCAAAATCATAGAGCTGCCAGCCGTAAAACTCCCTCAGAGGTCTACCACGACCTATGACGAGGCGCCACGGGGTGTTATATGCGATTTTATTTAAAGTGCTCTCTACCCCGGCGTTGGCGACGGACCTCGTCCAGGTGCTAGACTTGACTAGCAGCCAAGTCCTCCCCCTTTCGGGTTCAACCTGCCTAGTTCCGTGTAGTAAATATCATCTCATCTCGACATCTCGTGGGATACCCTGGCCTAGGCATATCTGGACGCCACCAAAGCGCCTCTCACGGTGTCCTTCGTAGCTACGGAACAATACATATCACAGCCCTCAAGGCCAATATCAATATCACAGTACAAATCACAGCCCTCAAGGCCAATATCAATATCATATCAAAACATGTGCCGTAAATCAGGTTCACAAACCAAATGCAACATATTTCATAAAATGGCACATTTTACATTTCAACCACATGGATGCATATTTCATAATTCAACCACATTTTCGGACACTCCATCGGTTCACAAAAATCATTTCCAAAGCCAGTCAAAACATTTCACGCACGCGGTAAATCATGCTCATTTATCAAACTGTTGTAAAACAGAGTTTGCATATTAAACGAAAACATTGAAATAAAACCCACTCACAGTATACGGGAGGGTCAATCACTCCCTACAATGCACAAGTGTCGAAATCGTGCTCCCATCGATCAGTCTCCAATCAAGTCACTACAATTATAACACATCATATATTTCTCACACCTCAACCTCAATTGTATCTATGTACATTTACAACATCACACTGTTCAATCCATATACACTTGCATATACTTACAATTCAATCAATTAAAATTTTACTCGATCCTCGATTGACCTTCCTAATACAAAATCATAATTATGTCATCAATTTCCATTTTCTCTAATTTTTTTACAAGTCTCAATTCTTCAATTCATGAATACACTCTAATGTCATCAATTGCATTTCATTTATAATCCAGTAACACATTCAAAACCAAGTTTAATTCAACTCCAAAACCACTCAAAGTCGGAAACATGCGTAAATTAATAAATTGTCTACAAAATAGAAAATCATACACTTTTCGTTTCTCATCCGATTTCTTCAAACCTTATGTCATTTTAAAGGTATTGAAACCTATTTTCATAATATAGAGAGTGTATTTGACTTACCTATATGCAATACCAACTATAATGTAAAACATGCATCAATCCTTAGGCTCAAATCCCAAATTTCAACTAGTTTTCATACATTCGTCAAATTAAACTCTAAAAGCAACCATTCAAATCAAATCAACATGATTCTCTCCTCAGAACATTCCAATTCATATAAAATTTCTATAATTGACCCGAATAATTACTTATAATGTCACACAAAGCATTAAAATCAAATCTAACATACTTCCAACACATATACAACACTTTTGATCCTAATTTACCCTAATTGCATCCAAATAATTCAAATGAGTTAGAAATCCCTCACCTAGGGTTCACTGCGATCCAAAAAAAACCCTAACGTCCGTACGACATTCGATTCATTCCAAAACCTATGCAGTGAAAGGGTCGCAGTAGGCTCTCGAAGGAGCGCAGAAGGCACACGAGCGTGCGAGCAAGGATGGAGCGGCGGGGGCCGCGCGCGAGAGGGCAATCGCGCGGGGTCACGCGCGCTGGGGCTGTCTTGCGCGGCGAGACGGCGCAGCAGAGGAGTGCGCGCCGCGGTCACGCGTCTGCTCGCGAGCGCGAGAGAGGCGATCTCGCGGCAGGAGCGGCAATCGGCGGGGGAACAGGGTTGGCGCGCTGGGAAGGGGCGGTGTTGGCGGCGGGGAGCGCGGCAGCGCGGCGCGAGCTGTCACATTGGCCGCTGGCGCGATCGCCGCCGAGCAGGAGGGAGACAAGCGGCGACCCGTGGTGGTCGCGGTGGCAGCGATGGCAACGGCGGTGCGGGCGGAGGCGCGAGGAAGGCATGGCCGCAGGGAGAGGGAGAGGCGGCGAGGGAGAGAAAGAGGGGAGAGAGAGAAAAGAATGAAGAAATTAGGGCTTAGCCCTAATTTTGACTTTTCTTTTTTTTTTTTTTTTTTTATAAATAAATCTTTTTGTAAATAAATTTAACAAAAAATTTAATTGAGTAATGTATAAATAAATAAATGAATAAATGAATAAATAAATCATCTATATAATTTTTTTATACTCACTTTATTTTACAAATCGGAAATACGGATATTTTAAATATCCCAAAAATTTCAAATTACATACCTCAAAATCGAAAATCAATATAATTTAAAATTTTCTCTCTCTATATGTAAATGAAGAAATATTTTATTTAATTTCGTGAACAGGATACTTGTACGGACACCGCAGTGTCGGTGTTACAGGACATACCTTTTACTTTTGGTGTTGTGGATGATTATGACAAGCTAGTGGAGATACCTGTATCTTTATCTTATCTGACTTTGACTTCAATATTTACTGAGGTCGTCAACGATGCTGCACCCATAGAGCCTCCATATGTTCATGTTTATAAGCAAAGACGTTGTTGTCATTGACATTTCGATGATATTGATTCGGTTCTATTTCCTGAGGTCGATGAGACTACACACATAGATGATATATTTTCACCTCCACCTAGTAGGTCGGCTCGTATTCTCGTTAGACATCAACCGTGATGTAATGCTGGACAACCTCCTTGTGGTACTTAGTCTAGATTTAATATTTTATATGTATTACATTTAAATTTTGTAAACATTAATTATAATTTTTATAAAAAAAATTTGGTTTTTCTTTCTTTCTTGTATTTTTTTTATTTATGTCATTTCAATATTTATAAATAATTTGGTTTATGTTATATTTTGATTTTTGGTGTTTGGCTTAATTGAATTAATACCTGCTGATCAAACCCACAACATAGCAGATGTTAGGATGAGTATACATCATAGCATACATCAGACTCCTAATAACGTTAGAATAAGATACTTTTGACATCTCTTGTTTTTCTTCTACAGTTTTAGGGTACATTGTTAGGTTTAAACTTTCGTCTTTACGACAAGAGTATCAAAGGGTTTGCAGTTATCCATCCTAAATTGTTCCAAAATCTTTTTAACATAAGATTTTTTAGACAATGCCAACAATCTCTTGAAATGACCTCTGTGGATCTTGACACCCAATATGTATTCTGCCTCAACCATGTCCTTCATCTCAAAATTTGATGATAACCAATTCTTGATACTCAGGACATACTCCATATCGTTTCGAGCTAACAATATGTCATCGATATATAGAAGTAGAATTACAAAAGTGCTATTAGACTTCTTCACATAAACGCAATGGTTTTCGTCTATCATCACAAAGTCATAAGAGATTATAGCTCTATGAAATCTCAAATACTATTGTTTTGAAGATTGTTTAAGACCATAAATTGATTTATTCAATTTATAAACTTTATTTTCCTGGCCTTTAACTACGAAAACTACTAGTTGTTCTATGTAGATTTTTTCCTCAAGCTCTGCATTGAGAAAAGCAGTATTCACGTCTATTTGGTGTAATTCAAAATCTAAATTGACTACGATAATCAACAACAAGTGAATAGAGACAAATCTCACTACTGGTGAAAAAGGTTTCTTCATAATCAATACCTCTTGTTGGGTACAATTTTTTGCCACCAATCGAGATTTGTACCTCTCAATTCTTTTCATCAACCCTTTATTTTATTTTGAGAATCCATTTGTTTCCGATAGCTTTGCACCTAGATGGAAGATCAACAAATTTCCAAACATGGTTTAATTCCATCGGTTCCATTTCTTCCTCCATTGCTTTTACCCACTCATTCTTGGTAGGACAAGACAAAGCCTCATTCACATTTTTAGGTTTGTCTTTATCCAATAGAGAAATGATAAAAATGTACCCTTCAATCCTGTAATAACATTTGGGCACACTTTTTCTAGTATTTTTTCGAATCGATGATTCGGTTGGATCATTAGAACTTGAATCTCTCCCACTGGGATCATCTAAGGATTCAATTTCTCATGGTTCCAATGACCCATCTGGCACAGTTTTATCATTTGAATTATTTAATTCAAACAAGGCTCTCCCTTCGCTATGTCATATTTACTAGGAAAATCATTTTTCAAAAATTTCACATTTCATGGTTCAATTTTCGTAACAATACCATCATCGCATTCACTAATGAATACATAACTTTTTGACTGATCAGAATATCTAATAAAGATACATTTGTTTCCTTGCAAACCAAGCTTTCCAAACTTACTAGAAGAGTCATGAATATAAGCTGTCGATCCCCAAGGTCTGAAAACAGTCAGACTTGGTTTTCTACCAGTCCAAAATTTATACAATATAGTTGGTACTGATTTTGAAGACACTTTATTTAAAATATAGGTCATAGTTAACAATGCATCTCTCCAAAAAGAAATGGACAAGTTAGCCTGCGCTGTCATAGACCTCGTCATATCTAGTAATGTTTTATTCCTTCTCTCAACAACACCATTCTGTTGAGGTGTATGAAGAATAGTCAATTCTCTAATTATTCCTTTTTATTACGCAGATCCTTGAATTGATCCTATAAATATTTATGCCCTTGATCTGTCATTAAAATTTTAATTGTTCTATCCATTTGATTCTCTACTTCATTCATATAATGTCGAAAATACTCAAATGCTGCAAACTTGTGAGTAATTAAATAGACATGATCAAACCGTGTGAAATCATCTATAAATATAATAAAAAATGACATTCCATGCCTAGCCTTCATATTCATTGGATCAAAATGTCAAAGTGGACCAATTGCAATAAAAATTCAGCCCTCACGACCTTTTCAAATAGTTTTCAAGTCATTTTTTGGCAAGATAATATTTATAAGTCGGTAAATCAATTTTAATAAGCGAATCCAATAGTCCTGCTTTCATTAGTTAATTCATTTTATCCTGCCCAATGTGTCCAAATCTAGCATGTCATATTTTATCATCAACATTAGCATCATTAGAAGAACAAACATTTAACGATACATAACGATCATCATAATAGTTAAACATTTGTTTGTCACAATTCAAATTAATAAAATCATTCAAGAGATGTTCAATTCCATAGTACACACCATCATAATAGATATAAACCCTATTATGAGAAAAGTTCAAGTCATAACCAAGTTTAAGAAGAATAACAACAAAAACTAAGTTTCGTCGAAATTTTGACACAAAGAGAACATCATGCAAGATTAGGGTTCGACCACTTCGTAACTCTAGTTTACAAATGTCAATCCGTTTAATCTCGACTCATGTATTGTTTCCTATGTATATCCATCTTGTATGAGGAGGAACTCGACGAAAATCTACAAATGCTTCCCTATCTCTTGTTACATGGGCTATTGCTTTTGAGTCTATAATCCACACAGAATAAGATTTAGAAAGTAGAACAGTACTAGAGATATATGCAATACTCAAAGATACGTTATTGGGTGTTACCGTTTTCAATTCGGGACATTCTCGAGCGAAATGACCAAAAGTTTTACAGTTGTAGCATTTCAGCTTGCTCTTATCCTTTATCTTCCAAAACCACTTACGTTTGTTATTGCGGTCGGAGTTATTCTTTTTGGACCCTCCTTTAACCTCCTTCCCTTTCTTGCCTGTGTTCTTGTTCTTTTTACGCTTGAAACCTAAAACTTTCTAAGAACTAGACTCAGCTACAAAGGTATCAGAAATCAATCTTGCGACACCAAGCCACTCATCCTTGAGTTCCACGTGGAGAGCAGCATTAGAGAAAGTCTTAATGCTAACATTATGAGTTAGATTGACTTTCAGGTGCTCCTACTGATCTGGAAGGGATTGAATTAAAACCTAAATCTGCTGTTCTTCAGAGAGAACATGATCAGCTATTTTCAATTCTCTTATCATATTTGACATAGTCCTCAGATGTTGTTTGATGTTATGATCAGTTTTCTTTTTATACGTGTCAAACTTGATCGTCAACTATCTCAAACGGGTCACACTAGTACCTTCGTACTTCTCTCTGAGGTACACCCATATGTCATGAGCCGTAGGAAATTGTTCACATTCGTGAATGAGATCATTAATAACAGAACTGACCAGGACAGTAGAATCTTTCTTCTTTCACGCCTAGTAAGTTTCTTGATCTCTTCACCATTGAGTAGTATTTCCAACTTTAGGGTCTCACATGATATAGTTGATGCCCTTTAAGGCATCCTACTCTTCCAGCACATACCATATCTTATGGTGTCAAATATTATAATTGTCAATATTGAATTTTTCACCCTTGTTTAGGTCTACTATTATAGATTTTGATGTTATGGTCTGGGTTTTCAAAGAGAGGTAATTGCAAGTATTCATACTCATATAATGCATACAATTTTGTACTTAAAATCAATATTTACAATAAGCAAACACAAGGATAGAGTCGAAAGTTTACTAAGTTTCCGATCATCATCCATGATCCAAATATTTGATTACTATAAATTTAATTTTAAAGTAACAAAATTCTATAAGTTTTAGGTGAAAATTATTTAAATTCTTTCAATCTAAAACATTCCATTTAAATATCTCAAATATTTAGAATCATATGAAACTAGAACATATCTTTTTTCACATGCATGCATAAACACATAGATATGCATTGATTTTAAATGTTAAAGTCATTTACATTCTAAATACATACATATAAAAAAATGGTCTACTACACATGTTGATAGGTTTCTACTATGCATGATCATAGTACACAACTATGTAACAAAGAAAAGAAAAAAAAAAGATACATTCATTCATTTCTTCTTTTCTTCCTCTTTCTTTTCTTTCATATATATGCTAGTGACCATGTTGACCATTCTTACTGAAAGCCTATCAATAAAAGCAAATCTTCTAACGGCTTGTGCTGTAGAGCCGTTTATCCTTAGAGACAATGATTTCTTTATCTTAATCTCCATCTGCTTAACTCTTCACATTTTAAGTAATCTTAGTCTGAAATTCTTAAGAATAAATCCATTTATTCTCTTTTATTATTTTATCAACCATTCTAGCGAAATCATCAGGGAGATAATTTCTTATTATATTAATCTCGGTTTTATCGCCCCCAATTTAGTGACCCAAACGCAGAAATTCATAGCGTTTTCGACTCATAACCCTCAAATGTTGTGGCAAAGTTTGCATTGGATTCATTTTATAATTCATCATTATATCTAAATTTGTTAAACACTCTAAAATCCTCTCCACTTTATGTCTCCCTTAGAGAATAAAAGGAGTGCGTTTGATTCTCTCCATATTCTAAAATAGGGTAAACGTCAAATTCTTCATGAAGCCAATCACAAAATTTTAAAATACTATCTGTAATGATTATACAAAACATTCAATCAATTTATGTTAAGAAAACAAATTTTTCATACATAAATAAACGATCATAGAATCAAATAGGTATTGAAAAATTTAATTTAGGTAGCCAACAATTACAAAATAATTTTCCTAACATATGAAAAATTTTTAAAAATTTTGAAACTGAAAAATTAATTTTTCTATAATTTGTTAAGGATTTTTGTTAATTTAAAATCAATAAAAAATAAATTTCATCTCAGAAAAATAATGTAAAAATTACAAAAAAAATCCACACAGATTGAAAATTATTTCAGTAAAATTTTGGCCGGAAAGAGCTTCTCACACGCCATCCACTACAAAAAAACATGATTTTAGTTACGAATTTTAGCCACGGAAAAAATTCGTTGCTATTTACCCACGAATTTAACGACAAAAATAGAATTCGTTGCAAATTAGTCACGAATTTAGCAACGAACAAAAATTCGTGGCTAATTAGCCACGAATTTTTGTTCGTGGCTAAATTCGTGGCTAATTTGTCACGAATCCATTTTCGTCGCTAATTTAGCGACGAAATTCATAATCCGTCGCTAAATAGCCACCAATTTCCCATTCATGACAAAATTTAGCCACGAATTTTTGATCCGTGGCTAAATTCGTGACTAATTAGCCACGAATATGTTCGTGGCTAAATTATTCGCTGATTTGAAATTATGTTAAATATAATTTTATATTTTTATTAAATATAAATTTATATTTTATATGTTTATTAAATTAGGGTATTGATTTTTATTAAATATATTTTTTTATTTTTTAAAATATAATTTTGTATTTTTGTTAAAGATAATTTTTTAATTTTATTAAATATAATTTTGTATTTTTATTAAATATAATTTTATATTTCATATTTTATATTTTTATTAAATTAGTAAATTGTATTTTTAATGGTAAAAGTTAGAAAGAAAGTAATGAAGTAAAAAAAAAAAAAAGGTATATCAGATAAGTTAATATGACATAGTGGTTGAAAATGCTCCAGATGTCCTCTTAGTCCCAGGTTCGAATTTGGATAAATGCACATTTTTTACAAAAATATAAAGCAGCATGAAGTTGGTTTATACATGAGCAGGCGCCGGCGATGGGCAGGCGGCTTTTAAAATTAAAATTCGTGCCTAAATTGTTTAGCGACGGATTTAGCCACAAACTCATATCCGTGGCTAATAGCGCGTCACAAAAATTTAGTCACGAATTTTTGAATTCGTGGCTAAATTTAGTCACGAATTTTTGAATCCGTGGCTAAATTTTGAATTCATAGCTAAATTTAGTCACGAATTCAAAAATTTGTGACTAAATTTTTGCGACGCGCTATTCGCCACGAATATGAGTTTGTGGCTAAATCCGTCGCTAAATAATTTAGCCATGAATTTTTCTGATATTTTCGTGGCTAAATCCGTCACTAATTCGGTATTTTTTTGTAGTGATCGGAAGGGATGAGCTTTCTCAGCCACATGCCCACTCGTCTAGGGTGGCACGTGACCTCCACGCGCTGCCTTCCTGGTGAATTTCGGCTCTTAGATTCTGGCTACCCCCATTTTTGGCATCTCTGATTTCAGTGGTGCTATAGTTTCTGGATTTTTATTTTTTTGACTGCTCATTTTTTTGATTGTTCATCTTTTTCTTCCTATGCCTACCCTAACTTTCAAATGCCATATCTTTCTCATTTCTAAACCATTTTACACGTTCTTTGTATGGTTGGAAAGAGTTTTTAACAAGAAATCTAATCATATAAATATTATATCGTGAAACACACTGTACTAAGAGATATAAGCATATTATGTTTTAACTAGGGTTTCATTTTTCTCTAAAAGTACAAAACATGCAATGATGATTTTTGCAAAATGATTCCTGATGTTATGGGAATTTTACAATTAAAATTTCAAAAAAAAAATTGTACTTGAGATTGCTCTAAAATGACATTTAATATAATGACCCATATCATTATTCACATAAAAAAAGGAGAAACAGTCTTTTCATGCTTTGATTCCATTGATGACACTTTTAAAATAATCTAGTATGGATTTTCATACCCAAAAAAATAATTAAAATCATAATATTATAAAAATCTCAATAACGAGGGTTAAATCACTAACCGTTTTCGATACACGGGTCAAAAGAACTATCATGAACGGATCAGTCTTTGATTTTCACAATTCAAGAGCCTTTTAAATGATGGTATAATGAATAGAGCTTTAAACCCTCAACAATGGAAGTTCACTTAAAAGGAGAACGTTCTGTTTTCTTTTGTGTTGTTTCTTTTTCCCTTTCTTTGTTCACGTATATGAGAGAGCAAGTAAGTTATCTCATCACATTTCTTCTCAAATTTGAAATTCAAAAAAATGGATGATGGAAAATTGGAGTTGTTTTTCTCCAAAAAAACCACTCACTCCCATTCTCTCTTTTTCATTTGCTTTCTTTGAATTTCAAATTAAATGGGTTGGGTCAAGCCCGCATGGGTGACCCACTACCCGTTTCCAATGATTGGTAATACATCTGGTCATAATTAAGGGTGTAAATAGTTCGGTTTGATTCGGTTTAGTGTCTAAATCGAACCGAACCGAAAACCGAAATTTTAAAAATGTTTAAACTGAAAATCGAATCGAATTTATTTTGGTTTGGTTCGGTTTAAACCGAATTTTTTTTTCATTTGCCACTTTTTTTTAAGTATAAGGAGATGTAATTTATAATTAATGTATAAAAAATATGTGTTTCCTTTTCTCTTGTCTAAATATAATATTTTTAAAACTTTTAGGGTTTAACTTTAAAAATAGTTTTAAATTGGTTTAAATTTTAAAATAATATTTTTTTATTTAAACCATATCAAGAATAATTTTGGAGAAAAATATTCTTATGAATAATATTTTTTTTAAATAATATAACATAATCTATTATTTCAATATCATAAAAATATAAGAAAAAAATTAATTAAATTATATTTTTTAATATAAAAATATTAAAATAATACTAGTTCGGTTCAAACCGAACCGAACCAAATTTAAAAAATAAAACCGAAACTGAACCGAAATAATTTCGGTTTTGTTCGGTTTGAACCGAAATTTTTTTTTTAAAGAAAAAACCAAACTGAACCGAAAATTTTGATTCGGTTCGATTTAACTGTTTAACCCAAACCACTTACACCCCTAGTCATTATCAAAGGAGACATAGGTATTGGAACTGGGAGAAAGGTAATCGTAGTTGAAGGACGGGAGAAGAGTAGTAGAGACAAGGCATATAATAGCAGAAAGAGGACTAAGAGAATGAGCAATAGCAGCAGATAATTCGTCTGGGAAAAATTGATGAATGTTAAGTTCCATTATACATTCCACCATGTGATTAATATTTGTGGTTAGCAACAGTATACAACAGCATTCTTGGATGGTTCAATCATTTTGGGCACCAGTGATTTTAGAAGTCATGCAAGGCATTTGGGGGGGGGGGGCAAAGTGGCCAAACACACTGGTGTATGGATTTGGTTCTTATGCATGTAAGGGTTATATTCTTGACAGTCATTTTATGGTCTAGCGATGTGTTATCACTATGATGTTTCAAGAATAAAAATGGACTGGAAAATAGTTTCGAAAGGATTTAAAAATCCAAAGTCAATTTAAATCCAGAGAGATGTCCAAAAATAGTTGGTTTTCCTCCTAATCATAGCAAATAGGATAGGGCATCAACAAAATCAATTGACAACCCTTGTTATGTAATAATGTGCCTATTTCTTTATAAATTGTACCTACCATTCGATTCAAGTCTGTTAGAGTTCAAACACATTGAGGATGAGACATGTAAACACTTCTAACTTTGTCTTGAATTTCTTTTTGTGTAGAACATGTACTCAGGATACTACTTCCTTAATTGAAAAAGTATTTTCAATCATAAGTTTCTCCATAGGAAGTTCTCGGTCTAAAAGCAAGCCGAAACGACCTATCTCTCGATTTTGAGAGGGGAACTCCTCTATTTCTTATAAGAATGTAATAAATTGTCATCCTGTTGTTGAACCATCAAAAACGAGTTTTGGCAACCACAGTGGGAGGCAATTTTTAATCTAAAAGAAATGACCATGAGTACTTAGAGTAATCTGAAGGGTCAATCTTCCAAAAATAACCAAGAGTTCCAAAAGTTCCCAAGTTATGGTTGTTATAAAAATAAGAAATTATATGGAGAAGTCGAAAAAAACTTCCAAACCTTTGAATAAAATTTTGAATCTTACCCCATCTACTATAGGAAAAATAGACGTGGGAAACATTTTGAATGATCAACTAGAGATGTTCAACAACACATAATTGTTATGGAACGAATTGAGACTTCGATTGAGTTCAAAATGGAAGGACAAGCTGATAGGTTATAAAAAACATCGGGGATACCCTTATGAGACAAATCAATGTAGTGGCTAAACAAGTAGCTAATCATTGGAGGTGTGAATAGATGAACACTTTGGAAAATCAAAAGATTAACCAAAAAAAAAAATAAAATCTCAATACTCTTTCTCAATTAAGGATAAATGCAGGAGGTTCACCAAATGCTGAGAATAGAATTTCAATTTCTTAAAATTCTCGCCAACATTGTGATTCGATGAGTTCATCTCAAACTAAAGAGTTGTTCAGGAGCAATTCAATCCATGTATAAATCCATACATAAGTATAATCCACAATTCTTTGTTTGGAAATGGGTGCTGGTTCGCCCATGTGGGTAGACCGAAGACCCAAACCCCTATTTCCAAGTTGGCGTACACACGTGAATGACAAGAAAAGGGAAGGAAGACATTTTATTGAAAGGCCAGGATTGTGTTTGAGAAAGATAGGAGATTTTTCCCACATTGGATCGAGAAAGAGAAAAAGGGTTGATCACTGATTTCATCAAAAATATTTGGATTACGAATAAAAGACGGTGATCCAAGTTTTTGATATTTTCTAAACCTAAAATACCTAATCGTCGAAAGAGACAAGTGATTCTAACTCAATTTGGATTCGAGAATTTTATGCATGAAAATGGTATTTGACGGTATGTTTTAAAAACCTACATTGGTATCAGAACAGTTTTGGATTATTTCCTACCTCTTTTGGGTATTAAAAATGAAAAATACTACGAATAATATTTTAGGTTTATTAATGGCATCTTGTAATAAACTTCACGAAATGCTCTCAATTTTATACAATAACATGCTTGTTACGTAAGGATTAAATCTGCAAAGTTTGACATGCATCTGAAAAGTACATATGATATATTTCAAAATCTAATCGAAAATTTATGTACTCGTATTTTTTAAAATATTATGTTTCGTGACATGAAACATATATAATTAGACTTTTCTTGAAAAATGCTTTTCAATCATATAAAAAACGTGAAAAATGGTTAAGAATTGAGAGAGATATGATTATTTGAAGTTTGGGTCAAATTACAGGAAATCCATAAAATATTGGAGAAGATGAATAGTTCATAGGTGCCTAATCCACTCTCGGTAGCCGTATGTGAAAACCAACCTCTTGGCTAGAGATATCTGATCTAAAAATCGAGATCACTATTGAATTCAAAAGTATAAAAAATGGCGTTGCCAAAATTTTAGAACCGTCCGTTGCTAGGAAGGTGGTATGTTACATGCACGAGCCGGTCAGGGAGAGTGGGTACGTGTCCAAACTGGACAGCCGTCTCAGTAGTGCATGGGGGAACATGCAGCACTCATTTCTACCAAAATTTTCACAGGAATAAATTTTTTATTTATAGATTTTTCTATCATTTTTAATTTATTTTCAAAGTTGAAAAGTATTTTTTATTGACTTTTAAATCAATAAGTTGTTAGAAAATTATCCAAAAATCATTTTGTGTCCAAAAAATTCTAAAAAAAATTTTGTATGGATCTAGAAAATTATTTTCTTAATTTTGACTACCCAAGTGAAAATTGTTCACACCCTTTTGATTTTATAATCATTTTTTTATATATGAAAAATCTGTTTTTAACATAAAATTAATTGAAAATTGAGCATATTATTTGAAATTGACTTTTCAGAATTTCTTATATAATAATATGGTTGGCTGTGTAGTCGACTTAATATTGTTTCCATTTTTTAGAGAGATGAAGATAATTTGATGCACTCTCCCAGTTCCCTGTGGAAGAGCTAGAATATTGAGAAAACCAGAGCATATGGTTAAGTTGGATCAAATGTTGTCTTATAAGAAGGATCCTAATCATATTTTGTTAGAACATTTGGAGATCATACAAGAGAAACGTTTAGAACTTCTTCTTCGAGGCTATGCTTTTTTGGGGGGATGACGTCCACACATTGATAAATTCTCTACCTCCTTATTGGGTGGGCATCGTTGATAAATTGATTACTGAGAATTGGAACATAATTTTTGATGATGTAAAGCAAATATTAACAAAAATTGAGAAGTCAAGATCATAGAGATCCAAAAGAAGAAAAAACTATCCCAAAATATAAATAGTTCCCCACGTACTATAAGAAAATTTACTCCTAGGGATATACTAATTAAGGGAATTGTAAATATGATATCACGAATAGATTTGTCTTAAACGAGATAATTTATTTATATATTTTCTTTTGCGTGTTATAGTTGTCTGTGTGGACCATGATCATGTATTAGTAGAAACTTTTAATTTATATAATATATATATGTATAGTTTTTATTAGACATTTGTTGGTTGTGTTTGTTGATATGAATGATCATATATGCAAAAGAAAACTAGAGTCTCTTAAATAAAAAATTTTGAATTGGTTGAATTTAAGTAATTATCATCTACTTTGTGTATTTAAATAAAAATTTTTGGATTTGTAGAATTTAAGTAATTTTCATCTAGAATTGTAATATTATTTAAATACTTTATGTATTCAAATGAGATGTTTTAGATTTTAAAAAAAAAATTGAGTAATTCTCACCTAAAACTAATTGAATTTTGTAGTTTCAAATTAAATTTATGATGCGATACATTAGGACCATAAATAATGATTGAAAACTTAGTGAACTTTCGATTCTATATCTAATGTTAACTTATTATGAATGTTTATTTTGATGTATAAATTTATGTATAATATTTGAGCATGAATACTTGTATGCACTCTCTTAAAATTCTATACCATATCATCAAAATCTATTATTACGAACTTAAACAGAGATAACAAATTGAATAACGATAATTATGAGATATGATGCCATAAAATGTGGTATGTTTTAAAAGAACAAGATCCTTGAAAGCTATCAAGTATGTCATGTAGCACCCTGGTGTGAGTAATGCTACCCCGTAAAGGAGAGAACAAGATGCTAACAAGGAGTGGAAAAAGAAAGATTCTACTATTTGAACGATCCTGATTATCTTTGTGATTGATGGCATGATCTTTGATTATAAGCGATATTCGATTACTCATGTCATTTGGGTGTACCTCAAAGAGAAATATGGAGGTACCAGTGTGATTCGTTTTAAACAAATGACCATAAAGTTTGATATCTATGAAAACCAAGGTGGCCATAGTATCAAATAACATTTAAAAGTCATGTCTAAGTGATTATAGAGTGGTAGTCAGTTGGTAATGTCTTTTCCAATGAAAAGAAAGTTCAAATTTTGATCCGATCCCTTCCTCACTCACAATGATAGTGTGAAAACTTTTTCAAACGTTGTTCGCCACATCAAGTTTGAAGATGAGTAGTTTGGTACTGCAAGATCCATAGATGATAACTTTTGTTACAGAGACCAGTTCCAAGAGAGCTTTGTGCTCTACATGTGAGAGGAATTGGAACAAAAGCAAGAAAGGAAAGGAGATTTGAAATAGATCATAAAAAAAACCCCAGATATAAGAACAAAGGCATTTGTGGATTTTTAAGTGCATTCTGATAGCAATGAAACTATATGGGGAACAATGCTAAAGTGGAAGTTAGAGGAGTCAGCACTTGTAAATTTGAATTACAAGATGGTCAAACTCTCATTTTACATGATATTCTCTACTTGTCAAAAATTTGACAGAATTTAATATATATTCTTATTCTTTTGAAATATAGTTGTTTTGAACTTTCAGAGAGATTAGGTTAGTTTGTATTTGAATGACATATATATTGATTTTGAACAACTTATGAATGGTTTAATGGTGTTGCAATGTGATGTACGAATGTCTAACTATTAAGTTGAACATTGTCATACTTGTAAAATAATGAGAAAACCATTTGTAAAGACTATACGTACTGAATTTCTATTATTGTTAGTCTGTTCGGACATTTATCGTCTAATGAATGTGAAAACTAGACATGAAGCTGTGTGTTTCATTACATTCATAAATGATTTCACGTAATTTGGCCATATTTATTTGTTTTCTCATAAGTCTAAAGCACTTGAGTATTTTAGAGTTTATATGGTGCGGATCCGCCAATATGGGTAGACCCAACACCCAAACATGTACCACTTAAAATTTGAATAAGAAGGTAAAAGAGGGTGGGAGTGGTTGTTGTTTTTCTTTTTTTTTTTTAAAAAAAAAAAAAAAAAAGAAACCACCCCTCAACTTCTATATTCTCAATTGAACTTTCTATATTTCCAATTTACTTCCAAGTTGTTGTACACACGTGAATGACAAAAAAAAAAAAAAAAAAAAGGAAGGAAGGCATTTTGTTGAAAGGCCAGGATTGTGTTTGAGAAAGAGAGGAAACTTTTCCCACATTAGATCAAGAAAAAGAACAAGGGTTGATCATTGATTTCACCAAAGGTATTTAGATTGTGAGCAAAAGAAAATGATCCGATTTTGTGACAGTTTCTAGACCTAGAATATCTAATCATTGAAAGAGATAACTGATTCTAACCCAACTTGGATTCAGAAATTTTATGCATGAAAATTGTATGTCGGTCTATTTTAAAAACCTACACTTTGCAGACAGAAATTAGAGATTTGAATCCATTAATCATTTTTCTAATGAATCCAAGGCCAACAATAATAATCGGAATTTACTGAATACTTATTAATATGGTTGAAATCTTACACAAATAGATATTTAACCATGCTAGATCTAATTGAACAGTCTAATACATCTTGATTGATACGGTTTTAAAAACCTATAGTCAAAAAGGGTCTAATAAAAACCTATTGACATAAGAAGTCTATACATTTGTTATTATTTTTTGAGCATATTATTTGTTCAAGTGATTTATGAGATAGATGCTGATTTTAGATAATTCATGCATGTAGGAATATGAACTTATTCATGCTAATCACTCGTTTGATTTTTGACTTGCTTTGCTTATATAAGTCCAATTTTGATTTTTGTAGTCTTAAGTATGGGGATTTGAATTGGTATTCTTAGGTTGTTAATTACATTAATTGAAAAGAATCATATTTCAGTCTAGACTAAATTAGTGTAGTTCAGTTGATTAGCCGTAGATACATAACTCATTGTAAGAATAAATAATTTATTACATTCACCTTGATTAACACATAATTTGTAATTGTTGTGAATTATGCATTCCATACCAAAGTTTAGATGAATTATGTCAGAACATGAATAGTTTATGCTAAATTAGGTGGCTTATATCCTTCTCTATATTTATCAGACATATGACGTGTATTTAGTGTACCTCTAATCCCAACACAGATCATGTTGATATCATGCTTTGATTACACTTGATGTTTGAACTTTATGATGGATTTGAAATCATTGATATCTTCCTCATATCCATCCCTGCATGTTTACTTTTATGTTTTTATTTACTTTTATCCCTTTGATATCATGCTTTGATATCATGCTTTATGATGGATTTGAAATCATTGATATCTTCCTATGGAGACGGCACCCAAATATTGACTCATCTATAATTGATCTCGTACACTAGCGAGTTCAAGGTTACATTTAGAAATATTAATTATCAAACTTGGGGTCATACAAATAGCCCTTTGATCAACTTTGTAACAACAACGATAAATTCTCATGATTCAAAACAACTTATTGTTCCATCATTGAACTTTGATTGTGCTTTACTTGACACTTGAACATGCATTTCGTGTACTTTGTTTGATGTTTGATTTGATCATTGGTTTGATTTATTAATGCTTTGATTGCTATGTGCATTGATTGTTTTCACCAACTATTATTGGTTGCACTTGTTTGTGCATTTCATTATGACATTTGCTTCAATGTCTCTAAATTGATTTTTGATTTGAATAGTTAGCAGAACAAGTATTATGTATGTGTTTGGTCACGATACCTTTGTATTGAATGTGACTTATGCCATTCATTATTTTAGGTTGTCTTGTGTTTGCACTGTCTTAGTATTTACTAGCTTCTCATGACTGATCTCTTTCTTTCCCATTTTTTTTCTTCCCAAGAAATCAAAATGATGCATTTGCTGGCATTAGTCGTACAAAACCTCCTTACTTTTGTTGTTGGACTATTAGGCTTGACCTAGGAAACTTCATCAATATAATTAAATAAGTTCATATTTAGAATTTCTGTTGGTAACAACATGTTTTTTCTAAGATAATTTAAAATTTCTTTCTAAAATTTTATTCTTCACCTTGATTTTATGAGATACTACAGTGATTTGGAGCCATCAAGTCATGAAGCAAATCATTGCAACCATTGTGCCCTTCTTTTAGAGATGTGCTCATAAAGTGACTCCCTTTATCCAGGTGTTTCCTTTCTTTTCAGACCATTTCAGTGCCATGTGTCATTTTGGGTATCAGGCCTTCCCTTTGGTGTGCTTCCAAGGGTTAGGGTTGGAGCTGTGCTTTTCGTTTTTCTATTTTGCCTAACAATCCAGTTTTTAATCCTGATGTGTTACTCGTTTTGGAGAGGACATCCTGCCTTGAGCCTTCATGATGGTACTTGTTGAAAGTAGAGATGTTTTTGTAGGAATACACATTGCGTGGTGTTTTTGAGATACTACAACCTCTTAAATAGCATGCATGACACACCGAATTGTAGTGGAAATGCTCCATCTTGCCTTTGGACTAGACATGGTCATGATTCAAGAACCGCGAGAAATCAGAACTGCCCTTTATAAAGGTTTTCTGGTTCCGGTCAAGAATGGCATGTCACGATTCCAGGTTTGAAACTGAAACAAAAATAAATAAATAAATAAATAAAATAACTAAAAATAACCAAAAAAAAAAAAAAGAGGAAGGACTCGATCAATATTTTTTTAAAAAAAATCATCGATTCGAATCGGCAGTTGTTGGTTTTTCAAAATAAGGAATCAGGGATTTAGAGCTTATAGATATGGTTCTACTTCTAGTTTTCAAACTGTGAACCAATTAACTATTTTTTTAAACCATTGATCATGGTTTGGTCTGATCCGGTTTCACTGTCCGGTCCAGATGTGTCTTGCTTTGGACCTGGTCCATCAAGATGAGAGGGTGATTGAAAACATAAGATTTGACTAGGATTGTGAGAATGTCATGTGATTGACTATTTTTTAACCATTAACATCTAACGGTATGTCAAAATGAAAATATTTGTTGTTGCAATTGATAAGTTCAGATGAATGATGAAAATGGGAATCTGCCCGAACCCGAGTGTTGTTAATTTTATTCATGCCTTTTCTGCAATTTTGGGGAAGAATAACATTGTGGGTACATTTGTATTGTGTGGTTGGATTCATAAACTAGGGTAGTGCATATGCATCCTTAGCTTTCCCAGTTCCATAGAAGTATAATTAGAGATTTAGACCAACGGATAATCGGTTTAGTGGAATATGACGTTAAATCTTTAATTAAGATCTCAAGTTCGATTCTTGCAAAATGAAAAATAGTATTATGCTGTGATGGTAGCTCCCGGAATGGACCATTATAAATTCTGAACCGAATTAGTTAAAGCATATTTTTGGATATTGGTTGATCTAGCTAAAAAAAAAAAAAAAATCCTTAGAGATTTGGTTGTCAATGAGATCGAAAAAACTAAGATTAGAGAATTATAATATTCTTCTAATTTTTCTTTTATAAACAATTATTTTGATGTGGTTTCGAGAATTTTTTTTTTTTTTTTTTTTTTTTTTTTTGAGATTGTTATAAATTAGACAATTCAAGAATCGGAATGGACTAAAATGAAATTCGGACCATGGTCGAGGGGTTAGGCATGTAATTTGATGTTATTTCTACATAAGATCTTTTCTCCCAAAAAAGAAACAAATAAAGAGAAACTAAATCTGAACATATACCATAAATGTCGGGCCTTGTATCTTATAAATAGAGAGCGTTTTTTGTGGGAATAAATAAATAAATAAATGATAGAGAAAACAATGAATAAAAGACTTTTGGTCTTTTTTATTATAATGACCATAGTTAGTAATTTAATTATTCTTCACATTTATACTAGAATTTCAAAACGAGCACAAATGATCTTAGACAGCTATTATGCTATGGAGCAAAGGAGACCAATCAAACCCTACAGGGCTTCAGTTCACCATTGCAAACCATCGATCGACACAGTCTCTCCTCCTCCTCCATTGCACTCTCTGGTAAATAAAAAATCAAATCCTCAATAATTCTTATATATAAATTTTGTTCTTTCTTTCCTACCCAATTTAATACATTTACATTTCTTTCTTTTTAATGCTATACCAACCAGTATCCGAAAACATAATGGCATTTCTCGGGTTCATTTTAAGATAGCAACTCTCCCATCATAGTCTAATGCATTTACATCTCAATTCTGCATTAATATGATTAGGACATATTAATATAGTCCCACTGTACCTACCAAATCCATGTTCATAAATCATTCGCATCCTAGCTCTTGTGTTATGTTTTGTTTATTTGGATTGTCCCATCCACATACATCATAGTCATTGACAAGGCACCGGATGACACAGGGCATGGGCACCTCAAAATCGGAATCACAAGTGTATCATGTGACAAAATATGGCGCTGACCCAACCGGAAAAAATGATAGCACAGAATCTCTTCTAAAAGCATTCTCAGATGCAATTAAAGATCCTAGTGAAAGGTTCCTGATGAGTGGCATCGTTGATATTGGGGGAGCCCGCATTGATCTTGACGGCGGCGATTACTTGATCAGCCTTCCTCTCCGGTTTCCAGTGGCTGGTATTGGAAATGTGGTGGTACGTTCTTAATCAGTAACTCTCCATTTTTATAACAAAGTATTTATTATTTTTCATAATGTTATTACCATTTACAAAAGTCCTACATATGTCTCTCTCTATATATGCCATAATGGGCATTGTAGGCTAAGGTTGGCATACATAGAGATTTAGTTGGGTTTAATGAGTAGGGTCATTGCATGCCACAAGCTTTCTTGGTAATTGCTAACCTAGGTCGAAATAAGTAAAATATCCTGGAGTTTTTTGGGCTACATTTCGGTTTTCAACTGGTAGTTCATATGTTATTGAGGTCAGAGGGCGCAATCTTGGACATGAAATATAGGTGAGCATAAAAATCATATAGGTGGGCATAAAATTTCCTTGTGTTTTCCTGGCTAGATTTCAGTTTAATGAACACTCCACTTAATAGGATAATAGTACGATTATTATAGTCAAATAAAAAAATAATCATATAGGTGAGTATGCGACATAAAATATATAACAATAATATAGAAAATTCTATATAACTGACTCTACTTCGTAGGATAAACGTTTAATTATTGTTGTTATTGAACACCCCATTATTTTATGAACTTCCATTACACATATAAGATTTACCATTTGTTACAAGAAAGAATTTTTGTATTTTCATGAACTTGAGTTTCAAATATTTGCAATTACACAATATATTTTCATGCAATTACAAATTAAATAGTTTTGATTTTGGATTTTCTTTTTCCTTTTTTTTTTTATAATGATGGAATAGATACATGGAGGAACTCTGCGGGCTTCTGCAAATTTCCCGGCCGATGGATATTTGATAGAGTTGTCATCAACCAAAATCAACAAAAGTGAAACCCATAAATCCATTAGAGACAGACTTCAATCCCAGCCATACAACTACGAGTACATTACCCTCAGAGACCTAATGCTTGACTGCAATTTCAGAGGTGGTGGCATTTCGGTTATTAATTCTCTAAGGACTAGCATAGACAATTGCTACATTTCCCATTATTCTACGGATGGGATCTTAGTCCAAGGTGGTCATGAAACCTACATCCGAAACTCATACCTAGGTCAACATATCAACGCCGGCGGAGACCCCAGCGAGCGTAATTTTTCTGGCACTGGAATAAGCTTGATTGGCAATGACAACGCTGTGACAGACGTCGTAATTTTTTCTGCTTTGATAGGAATTTTTATTTCAGGTCAAGGCAATATTATTTCCGGGGTACATTGTTATAACAAGGCCACAACATTGGGTGGCATTGGAATTTATTTGGAATTTATAGATTTAACACAGAATAGAATCGTGAATTCCTACTTTGATTTTACTGGAATCGTAGCCGAAGATCCGGTTCAGGTTCATATCACTAATAATTTTTTTCTTGGTGATGCATTTATTCTTCTAAAGTCAATAAATGGAGTGATTAAAGGGGTTAATATTGTGGACAACATGTTTTCGGGTTCGGGTCGAGGCATTGAAATAGTACAACTGGAGGGAGAATTTAAGGAGATTGATCAAGTTGTTGTTGATAGGAACAATGTGAATGACATGAAGGTTAAATCAACGGTGGCAAAGGGGCTTGTTCAAGGAAATGGGAGCTCGTGGACCGTTGATTTTAGTAGTACACTTTTATTTCCTAACCTCACAAAGAATGTGCAATACACATTGAGCACAAGTGATGGGTTGCTCCCCATGCATGCATTGAGGAGCACTTCAGACAACAGAGTTGTGATCGAATCAAGTATGGCTACTCAAGGGAGTGTTTATGTTGTGGTTGATCAGGGCACATCAGATGACTTATGTTTTTGACCTCTCTCTGCTTCTTTCTTCTTTTTTTCTTTTTCCAAAACATAAACATAACACTTGATCTTGTTGCAGCATCAAGTGAAAAAGGAATAAATGAAATTGGTTTTTTCTCTCAATGAGCCATGGTGGCTAGCTGATGTTACTTTTAGAAATAGGGTTTCTGATTTTAAGGAGCATGAACCAGCTCGCTTATCATGCATTCTTATTATATTTTAAGGTCTTTTCTTAATTGATATTTTGAGATTTATTAGAGATACGTGACTCAAAAAAGATTAACTATTTATTTTGTTTTCCTAATTTTTTTTTCTAATGTTGGAAAATGATATAAACATGTATGCAAATATCATTTTTGAAAACAACCCGAATTCAAGAATTTTTTTATGGATCGTTTATAATGACTTTTGTTATAGTTGATGAAATACTCTCATATTTTAACAGCAGTATGTTTGTATTATGAGCAATGATTCTATATAATATTATACTCATAACTTTGGTATTTTAATAGATATTCACAACACTATCCGAAATTTAAAGTAGTCATATCTTTTTTGTATAATGCATTTCATAGTCTGATTTTTATATAGTTAGATTCCTTATAAAAAAATATTTTTCAACCATGTAAAGAACATAAAAAATGGTTAAGAAATGATAAAAATATGGATATTTAAAATTAGGGTCAAATTTTAAAAAAATAATTCTAAAATTTTGAAGAAGATGAACAGTGACTATGTCCTTTTCCACTCTGGACTGCATGCATGTGAAACTCAAACCATAGCCAGTGTTTTATTGAAACAAAAAGACCACCATTAGACTGGAAAATAACAAAAATAGAGGTAACAAAAAATTTTGTCACTGAAAACTATCAAGAATGCGGCATATGGAATCCATGCACTGACCACAAGAGTAAACGAGTGCTTTGAACAGTGAAATTCAAACCTCGGCAGCCCACTCGCAGTAGGGTGTTGAGGCGTATGAGGCGTCTGATTAGGCTAAAAATTTGACAGAAATATTTTTTTTTTTGTGAATTATATAATTTTTAATTTATTTTCAAAGTTAGAAAATAATTTTTATTAATTTTTAAAGTTATAAATTGTTTAAAATTATAGAAAAATTATTTTCAGTTCCAAAAATTTCTAAATTATTTTTTTATAAGTTAAGAAAATTATGTCCATGTTATTAGCTATCTGAGTGAAATTTTTTTATACATTTTTAATTTTATGCCCATTTATTTGTATATGAAAAATTGGTATTTTTTCAATAAAAAATTAATCGAAAATTGAGCATATTCATTGAAATTGATATTTTAAATTTTTATGTCACATTATAAAGAATTGTGGTGAGGCAAAAATAGAAAATAATATGAATGATGAAGATGATCCAAAAGATATTGAACTGTGGAAAAATGGAACATTTTTTTTTTTTTTTGAGATATCTTATTGAGAGTACAACTTATTACGTAATAATATTGACGTTATGCATAGTGAGAAGAATTTTAATGAAATTATAGTTATAACAATTTTTAATTTAATGATTTTCATAAATCCAAAAATAATTTAAAAGCACGTCTTAATTTGGAGGAAATGGTCATGAGGCCTGAATTGCTTGCTTCCCAATGGGAAAAACATATTCCAGCGACTTGTTACTTCTTAACAAAAAATGAGAAAAAAAGAAACTTTTCTACAAATTTTTAAAAGAAATTAAGATACCTAATGGTTGTGTATCAAATATTTCGAGATGAGTAAGTGTGAAAGAGTATAAACTTATAAATCTCAAGTCTCATAATTATCATATCTTGATGCAAGATCTCTTTTCAATTGCCTTGCAAGCTTTTATCTAAAAGAAGGCTGCTCCATGCTAATTAAATTTGTAACATTTTCAAATATTTAGTGCAAAAGTTTTAAATATCGGGAATCTACAAAAATTTTAATTTCGTGCTGCAATAACTCTATGTCATTTGGAGGGAGGGAGGCTCCTTTCTTCCTTCTTTACTAGTATGGTCCATTTGGTGATTCATCTTCCAATTAAAACAATCTTAGATGGACTAGTCCATTATTGATAGAAGTATCTGATCGAGAGGTATTTTCTATATTCTGATTTCAAATTTCATTAGTATATACCTCTTCAATCTATACAAATATATGAAAACAATTATATTCTTTTAAGGTGTTTGGTTAGATTTAAATCATATATGTGTAATAAGGCTCATCCTAAGGGTTCTATTGCAAAAGAGCGCTTAACATTTTGCTCGAGATATCTTGATGGAATTGAGACATGATTTATAAGGGAATCTCAAAATCATAACTTAATGGATGATGAAAAGTCAAAAAGTTATTTATTCAACACTTGTAGAAAAATAATTGGAAGAACTGATATCGATTACCATGAAAGCATTGCTCGTTTACGAATGTAAATAAATTAATTAAATAGATTTATCTATTTAATAAATCAAATCCAAGTAATTCTAACTTGATAAATTTTCTCAGTGAATATCAACAATTTATAAAGCGGTAATATCAGAGATGGTTGTCCAATCATAACATTGATATACTAAGTTGTAAAAAAATTCATATTTGGTTGAGGGAAATCGTAAAATATACACTAATTTGGTTAAAGTTCAACATTCTATGCACTATTTACCTTAATTCTATTAATTTGAGTTATTTATATTTTATGTCATTTTAGGTTTCAAACTGAGCTATTGTTACTAGAAAAAAAATAAAATAAAATGGTTAGCTCAAAAGTTTGTCCCTATTGTTAAGAGATATACCAGATTCACAAAATAATAGCTTTAGATTTATAACTAGAAACTTGAGAAGAATATACAGATTTTGATGGAACACGATCCAACGACCCCTTACCACAAAATCAGAATCATCCAAGTCCATTAGATCATAAAGCCTATGAACAACTGAATATGCTTTCGATCTCTCGGTTGCATGCTCTATCAGTTGAACACACTAACTTATGTCTTTCAACCCACTTGGTCTTACTCTCTCGATAAGCCAGTTGTTCCTTAACTCTCGGTCGTCCTGGCTCTCGGCTCTCGGGCCTCTCAATTAACCCACTTATTAGTGAATACATTCCAATAATACAAAGTAATTCCATTACATGATAAGTACAACTTGAGACCACTAGTAAAGAAGTAAATTTCTTAGAAATTTAAACTTTCTTTAATTGGATATGAATCTCCTTTGCTCCCGATGAAGTCTTTGTCAATAAGAAAACATTTCTCGGTAGTCACTCCCAATAAGGCAAGGGATCTCTATGACAACTTAAACATTCTATAACCGACAATATTTTAAACATCCTAAATGTATTTAACTACAATCCCTGTGATCTCAAAAGATTCATAGCAATCTCTCTACAAAGAAATTGGGGTTCCTACACCTCTAAATACACAAGGGACTTGCCACACATACATGTTATATATATGCAGTATAGGCAGCCAGCCAGGTATATTCATTAACTCTACACTCTGCATAGAGAGAACACAGGGCTACCTTACGGCTCTTCTCTGTTTCTCATTCATTCATTACCACTCTTTATGACTTGTGCGTCAAACCTCCCCTACTATAGCACCTTCACGTAGTATTTGTAGGTCTCATCAATCGCAAAGCCCTAAAAGACTCTTCAACACGGGTTCCACATTTAGGTCAGTGAAGAAGGTATTTATGGAGCAAACCCACCTCTATCAAATTGGCATCGCCTATTGGAACAGAATGACTCATCCACCAAACGTATCTCACTCCCTGTCTCTATCTATTCTCTACTAATCATACTGTCAAAGAGAAAGAGACCTCCTATCAATTCTAACGATGAAGATCTGGTGGAGATCGACTACAACCGACATGACCCATTGGTCATTATTGCTAGGATGGGTCAATATCTGGTGAAGAGAGTCTTCGTCGATCAAAGGAAAAACTACAACCATCTTTATTGGGATATATTCTAGTGAATGGGTCTCACATCGTCACATCTCCAACCTTGCAGTGGACCTTTAAAGGGACTTTGTGATGAATGGTTATTCCCTAAGGCGCTGTTTCACTCCTAGTGATCTTAAGGACACCCCCTAATCATGCTACCATCATAACTACCTTCAACGTGGTCAAACTTCTATCTGCAAAGCTATCTTGGGTCATCCCAGCTTGGATGGCATAGAAGTTTTACCAAGCACAAAACACATGAAGATCAAGTTCAGAACTTCTCTCGGCATTGTGACTCTCAACTGCGATCCTAATCCTCTAATCGTCCCTATACAGGAAGGATAAAAGAACAATCTTTCGATAGACATCCTGGAATTCAAAGATGACACCGAATAGTTCGCTAAGCCCGAACCAGGTAAAAAAGTGAACACAATTTCCATCATAGATATTCCTAGCTAGACTGTCCAAATTGAAGCCCACTTGCCAACTACTCTCTGTGATCCTATCGTCGACTGTCTACGCCGACATTCTAGAGTATTCTCATGGTCTCCCAAAGATATGCCTAGAATTCATCCATCAGTAATTGTTTATAAATTGATGGTGAATCCGAATCATAAACTAGTGAAATAGAAGAAGAGAGTCTTTGTATTGGAGTGCCAACAAGCAATGCAAGAAGAAGTCCAAAAACTCTCGGTGGTAAATTTGATCATAGAGGTGAAATATCATGAATGGTTAGCAAATATAGTCATAGTAAAAAGGCAAATGACAAGTGGAGGATGTATATCGACTTTATGGATCTCAACAAGGCATGCCCAAAGAATAGTTATCCGCCTCTCAACATTAACAAACTCATAGACAATTCATCAGACCATCAACTTCTAAACTTCATAGACACATACTCCTATTATAATCAGGCACGCTTGGCCACAGAAGATGAAAAAAGAATAATTTTATTTTAGAGTTCGATACCTACTGTTATATGGTCATTTCTTTCGTTTTGAAAAATGTAGGAGCAACCTTCCAACAATTAGCCAACAAGGTCTTTAGTGAGCAGCTCGACTAAAATGTCGAAACCTATGTAGATGACATGTTAATCAAGAGTACTAGTCTCAAGAACTATGTAGCAAATCTTGAAGAAACATTCAAGATGTTGGAACATTACAACATAAAGCTAAACCCAACCTAGTGTACATTCAGGATTATGTCAGGAAAATTCCTAGGGTTCATGATCACACATCAGGGGACTAAGTCCAATCCAGAGAAGATCCAAACCATCTTAGATATGGTGCCACCTAAAACGCCAAAAGATGTGCAATGCCTTATGGGACGGATCACAGCCTTTAGCCGATTCATGCCAAAGGTGGGAGAAAAAATATAAACCCTTCTTTAATGCTCTAAATAAGTCAAAAAAAATCGTATAGATGCTAGAAAGTTGGGTCGTTTTCGACTAACTCAAGTAGTACCTCTTAGCACCTCCCCTACTTTCTCGAGCTATCCTAGTGAGAAACTCTATCTTTACCTAATTATTTCTAATCGAGCCCTTTGTTCTATACTTATAAGACAAGATGTCAAAGTGCAAAAGCCAATATACTATATTAGCCGGGTACTCCATGATGTAGAAATTAACTATTGGCCCATAAAGAGGGTGGCATTCACTCTCGTCATAACCATCTAGTGCCTCGACCATATTTCTAGGTACACACTATTGTGGTTTTGACAGACCAGCCCCTAAGGCAAATCCTATAGAAAAGAGATACCTCAAGTTGGCATATCAAATGAAGCATCAAATTTGGTGAATTCGACATTAAATACCAACCGATACCTACCATCAAGGGCTAGTCCCTAGCCGACTTCAATCTTAAATGAACCTTCCCAGATCCAGTTTAGCAATTCACTAACGATCATTCGAAATAATGCCTCCTGCCTTTCTAAACCTTACATGTAGATAGGTCCTCTAATTCATCTAAAAGTGACACTGGCCTTATCTTAATAGGTTCCAACGGCTTCAAAATGGAATATGCACTCCACTTTGATTTCCAAGCCACCAACAATCAGGTCAAATATGAAGCACTTTTGATGGGACTATAGATCACAAAATCATTAGGAGCCATAGACATTCGAGTCTTCACCGACAACCAATTCGTAATCAAACAAATTGAGGGGACATATAAGACTAAAGAGCCAATGATGGTGAAGTACATCTCTAAACTCTGAGATAAGATGAATAAGTTTAACAATGTCAATGTACAACAAATTCGTAGATCTGAAAACGCTAGGGCTGATACACTCTTTAAGCTTACTAGCTCTGACTCGATGGCAACTAGTCGGACAGTCTATGTTGAAAGCCTTCCATATTCAAGCATTGATGAACTCAAACAGATTCTAATAGCCAATGACACACCAAGCTGGAAAGACCACATCCAGAACTACTTGAGAAGCAACTAATTACCAGACTAACCACATTGTTGAAGCCAAATTTGACCTTATAGTAAGTCATCCTCCTGGTTTAAATAGGGAATTGATGATGGTGGGAGTTCTAGGTTCTCATGAGTAGTAAAACTTGCAAAAACCACCGGGGGTGGCTCTGGCTGTAGAGGCTCCTACATTCAAGTCAAAATGAGTGGTAATGAGAATTAAAAACTGAAAGAGTCTAAACCCTGTATAATCTTGTGTGCTATATTTAGATTAAAAGTGTGTATACGTGGCGGGTTACTATGCTGAGCATATATAGCATTATGCATAGTAAGTCCCACAAATATTTAGAGGTGTAGAAATCCTAATTTTCTTGTAAGGAGATAGTTGAGAATATTTCAAAATTACAAGGACTGTAGTTAAAAATCTTTAAAGGGTTTAGAATCATGTTTATTAAGGGAAGTTCAAGTTCTCACAGGGATTTATTTCCTTATTGAGAATATAATACCGAATAAATCCAGGTTGTGATGTTGACTCCAAATGGATAGTTTGAAAATTTTTATACTTGTGAAAATATGGGAAAATAATTAACTTAGTTATAAATCTGAATTTTGCCTTTTAGACTATCCACAAACTCTCTTAGACATCTTGTCGATAGACCTTTTAAGTCATCGGTTATTTGGTGCTCAGTGTTTGGTACTTCATAAAATTTGATTTTTGTTGTGAGAATTTAGTTCCTTGGTAGAGATTTAGTAATCGGTGAATAGTTTCTTTAAAATTTGATTTCCTAGTCAATAGTAACCATCTAAATTATTTTCATCCATCTCTCCCGGTACAATACCTCTCGATGACCATCTACTAACCCTGTCGGTACACTCCCCTTACCTTCTCGGTATATGGTGAGCTTTATAATCTATGGAAATTTCAATTTTGAAATACTATCAATATCCATTTCGAAACAACTCCTCAACACTAAAATTTGTGAAACTGCTCAGTGGGTTACTATTGGTGGATATTTGAACCATCCCTCTCGATGCAATACCTATCGATTTACTGAGCAAATGGAAGTGGGCAAACCTTGTCGTACACTTTCCCTCTCCACACACATTTGCCTCTCAATGAGACCTATGAAGACTTGTAATTTCACAATTCTTGTCGTTGCTTGTTGCCTGCACCCATTTGAAATTGAACCCAAGACCACTAAGTCATCAAAAAGACTTATTACCACTATGCCACTCAATCAATTTAGTTACATGATACACAAATTATAATATATTTCATATTTTTGAATATTCCACATTTATAAAATCTTTAATTTATTTTTCCATAAACTCTAACTTACCTTGCTCCTCATCAAACACCTCTTCTCAATGGAATATAATTTCAAGCACTTAAATGCACAAAGATTGACCTTCCCAATAACCCAAAAAGGACATATTGGACATTTGTGCAATTTGGGAGTGCAAGAGGACTCTTGAGCAAATGTTAGAAATGGGTTTTATGATAAAAAGAGGATTGAGACTTCAGAGCACAAGTAGCCAAAAAACTTCACTTCTCACTTTCTCTCTAGTCTATTCCTCTGTCTTCTCCCAAAACCCATACCGATTTACTACTAAAACTCAAGATCAAAAATTCTAAACTATCCATCCAACTTCTCAAAATTAAATTCTAGTCTTGATTTTGGAAAAGTTTAAGGATTTGGAGTTGTTACAAAAGAGGAAAATCAAAGGTTTTGGTGTGACCCTAGCTAGGAGGATCTTTCAAAGACAAAATCAAGGTAATATAATCTTCCTATCCCAAGATTTAATTTGTATAATTATCTGTCCAATTGGATTTTGAAGTTACTTTTAGTGAGAGAAGAATATGCAGTGAAAGTTAGGGTTTGTGGGTTGACTTGGATTAATGGATATTGATGGTTCTTAATGCTTGATGATATTCCTTAGGGGCTAGACAAGGCTGAACGAGGGCTGATCCTGATTGTGGAGAAAAAATCTGGGAGTGACTACTATTTTTAACATAGTGAGTGGATGGACTGTTATGCCTCTAAATGAGAAAATGATTTTTCTAAATTCTTTTATAAATGATTTCAAATGATTTTTATGCTAATGTTTATGATTGTGGGATATTCCAAAATGGGAGTTTGAAACATGCATGCATCTATTGTATTTATGAATGAATATGTGTCATAAGATATTGTGAATTGTACTCGTGAATATTATGGTATTGGTTTGGTAACCATTTGTTGGCTACGTGACACATGGGATGAGATTTGATTATTTGTGAAATGATAGTGCATGTGATGGTAAATGATTATAATCATTCCCTCTACGAATTGATTCGATGGGGTGACGTGATTGAGGATTTGTTAGCAAGCGACGTAGATACGGCCTTATACGCCCACATCGTATTATTCGATTGCATCACTGCTAACGTACGAGTCAATGCCAAGGAAGGAAAAGTAGAGTTATATAACGAATGGATTGAAAATCCCTTGGTACGCTTCCATCCTGGTTCGGCCAAACTTTAAGGGGAAGTATTTTCTTTAGGGAGATTTCGTGATCTTTAAAAAGTATGAAATTTATGGTTGCATCTACCTTTTTAAATTATTTGTATTATGTGAAACTACCTACAAATTGATAAATTACTTGAAATTATAATTTTGACATACCCACACTAACCACTCGTTTATTGTCACAACCATGTCATTACACTCTACTCACTGAGTATTTTATACTCACCCCTTACTTTTATTCTTTTTCAGAAGACGAGTAGACGTAAAAGTAGCTTCACTGTTAGCTAGATCTAACCAAGGAGATAGCTATCCAAGACCAACTATTAGTATTAGTCCTTCTTAGTTGTGAATTTTTTAGACTTGTAGACGGACCCTTTGGAGGGTATTTTGGAAGTTAAAACTTATATTTTGGGAATCATATTTTAAAACTCTTCATGTAGTATGTTTACATATAATTTCCTAAAGTTGACACTTATTTTTTGAAGTGTTGAATATTTGATGAGTTGGCTTTTATAAATTTGAAAAAGGTATTTTTCATAGTCTTGCAGGATCTCGGGGTGTGCTCGTGACTGCATATACTTCTAGATCATGTGGCAGTTGTCATGTGTTTGGATCCACGGGTTAGGGCGTGACAAAGAAAGGTTTTCCCATAACGAGAAGTTAGAGATTTCCTTCCTTATTGGTTGGTCACATGTTGGATTTATCACATAGTGGAAATAACTTCTACGTTAACAGAAAGTATCTAATGAGGAGTGAGGACAACTGAGAGACCTAGAGATCGAGAGTCAGGATGACCGAGAGACAAGCAAATGACTCAACTGAGAGAGTTTTAGTGAAAAGGCTCGGCAAGAGGACAGAGCAATCGAGAGGCCACAAAATCGAGAAGGTGGTATTCGAGGGGATTTGGAAAAGAGACCACTCTTGGTCATTTGCAGGCCTTATGATAATGGGTTTTCGATCCATGTACCATCACCACCTTAAAAGATAGAAAACCTAATATAAAAATATTTCAAAAGATGAATAATACAAAGATTTAAAAGAATTTACATAATCTAAAAACTCTGATATAAAATAGGAAACTAATAATGAAACTCTATTATTTTTGTGTTAAAATTATAAAAACCTAGTTGACCAAATAAAATAAGAAAATAAAAAATAAAAATAATTGAAATAAAAATAATTCGTCTTTTTCGAGTATTGTGACTCGCATTAGGTGCGCTCTAGCACCCTCTAATTCATGTAAAGGTTGAGAGATATACACTGACACCCTATGACAAAACTGAAGAGAGCTTTGCGTAATGCCAATGACAGAGCATGCCGAGTAGCACAGCGCATGAGCCAAAGGCTGTAAGTGGATAACATGGAGGCTTACACAAAAAGGGTAAGAGCAAAAGGTGCAAACAAAAGGACACGAGCAAGAGGCATGAATCAAAGGACACCAGCAAGAGGAGCAAACCAAAGGCCTCAAGCTATAGGCCATGAACAGCATGTCACAAGCACCAGGCAGCGTGCAATGCATGGGAACAATTAGGAAAGAGGTTCGCACAAATGATGTTTCCCACCAAGAGCCACGATCGAACAATCATCATCAAAGGATGCCATCAAGCCTCAACCATGCTCTAAGGACCATAAGACACTAGAAGGACTAGCAAAGCAGTGCAAAGGAGTAATGCCCAAAGAGACTCAAGTGCCAGCACCGAGCCATAAGGCGCCAACGCTAGGCGAGAAGACACCAGCACCATCATGTGATAAGGCACCATGCAATGGGCCACTAGCAAGCAATCATGGAGCACGAGTCAATGCAGCCTCCGAAAGGCCTCTTAAGGCATAAGGCAATGAAAAGGTGCAAGGAATAAAGCAGGAGCATGCGGATAGCCAAGAGACATGAGCATACATACCCGCATGCCTAATTCATTAGTTAGTGTTTTGTAATAAGACATAAGGCCAAAAGGGCTTAAGTATTGTTAGTTATTGTTAATTATTTTTGTAGTAGTTGTTATGTATTGATATAAGGATGGGAAATCAATTGTAAAAAGGCAATTATAACCTCCCTAGACCAAAAAGGCATTAGTTCAAGTCTATGAGGCATCTTTAGGCTGAAATGGTGCAAGATATTGTGCCTATTCGATCAGGTCCTAGTGCCATAAACACCCATGTAATTCCCCTTATTTCATATAGTGAAATTCAGTAAAACTTTCAGACTCTAGTCTAGTTTCGGTTCCCTTTTATTTCTCATTCATAAGAGACAATAGTGTAGTCCTTGCGTAGCACTTGTATTATCTATTTTCATTGCTTTGTGAGTGATCCCTATGGTGCAACGAAGCCAGCCCCACACTATTTGTAGTAAAGCAATTGCTTTAGAGGTCTCTGCGGTGCAAAGCCTTTATTCACTCCAAACCGTGAATCATATACTTCTCTTTCCATACTCGATCTTCAATCCCTTATTCTTCCTTCCTTTCTTCCTTAGTTTCTTTCACTCTCTTCCCCTTCCTTCCTTTTCCCCGAGCCACCCTTATGCATAGGACATAGGAGCCACATTCAAGGTGTACACCATTTATTTTTATCAGCCACCCTATCATTCCCTTAGACAAATCATACCGTGTACCTCTTCTGGGACACAGGTGCCCTCCACACCCCGAGTTCACCGCTATGACACCCTTGGCTTCCTGCGTATAGTTGTCACGTTTCGCTCGTAAATGCAATCTCTAATGCATCCCTTAAAGGTGTATATTTATCCTTTGATCTTAACATCTATGTGTTCTACATCATAACTTGAAGCAAGATCAGGTATGGGTTGAGTAGAGCAATTACAGGGTATTAGGAGAAAAATTTTTGTGCGTAACAGGATTGGGCTCGGAGGTGGGCCCTAGGAGTTAAACCTTGGTCTGAACCTAATACAATGCTTGGCAGGCTTTTCTATCTGTTTTCTGAGCTCGGTCTTCTTGTTAAATCTGAATCTGAAGTTCCGAGTCCTACCCCAAGAATATTTTAATTAAGTCAAATTGGCGTGAGATAATACACACACGCACTCAAAATACTAGCCTTAGCCCGACTTTGATGGTGTAGATTCATGGTTCATGTTTAATTGGTTCAAGTCTTTGAACAAAAATAATCCTTATTACCCAATTTTTGTCTCCAGTTTATGTACTTTGCATAACTCGAGCAGATTTTATTGTGTCGAATGCACTTCCTCAAACCACAAGCCAAAATATTCGTTTTATTCTTTTCTTAATTTTCTTTTTTATTTATTTTAGCTCTCAAAATTTTATTTACTTCACTTACACCTTTGTATCTCTCCGGAAAGTTTTATGATCGAACTTCAACTTCATTGCAAAGATATGTGTTTTGGCTAATGTAGACGTCCGGAAATAACCGGTTTCTAGTTTCGGTTTTAAAACTATCGATTTCCAACGGTTCTAATTTCTCTCCCAGTTCTAAAATGAAAACAATAAAAAATAAAAATCCATCTTTTTTATAAAAATAAAAAAATACATCCAATTAATAACAAAATAATTTTAATTAAAAGCATATTGTGTCTATTTCATTGATGTAATTCTTTTTTTTTGTATTTACTATCCGGTATCCGGAGTTTCGCCCCGACTAATCCGAATTGATCTACTGTCGGGCCCGTTAAAGGAGAGGTCTCCCAAGAATATTTTTTTCATTCTCATAAAGAATCAAATCTGATCACATGATTAAGAGATGAGACACCCTTCCTACTTAGTAATGAATTTTTTACGTTCCCATTGATGTAATTCTTTAACCAACTCACTAATTAATTTTGAAACACATTTTACTCTAGTCTACAAGGATAAAATATTTATTTTCCTCGTTAAATTTACAAAATAATTTTTTTAAATTAATTTTTCTAATATAAAACTCATATGCATTTTTATTACTAAATTTTAATAACTATATTAAATTTAACATTATATTAAACAAAAAATTTTCTACTTTTGGATTCAATCTAATAATAAGATTTATTTTAGTATTTTTAATTTTTAATATCATTTATTTTGTAGTTAGTAAATTAAAAATATATATTTAACAAATTTTTTATTCGAATTGATGGTTTTTGACTGTTCTAACAAAAAGTTGTCGGTTCAAATTGCTTAGTCTCAATTTTTCAAAATGAGAGATCAGAATCAAAACTTTACATACGATTCCAATTTGATCAGGTACAATTTCTTTTGATTCCAAAGTTAAAGCAGTAATCTTCATCACTTTCAATGCTACTGATAATTGTCATCTTTTAATCCATTGAACCACAACATAATTACTGTTGTATGCTATTACCTATCTAATGTAATAACAAGCAGCTTGGGCCCTTGTGCCCGTGAGCTTCTACTCATTAGCTCTCTTTTACAGACCCTATGGACCCAGACACTCTTGGCTCTATGCCTCTAAGAGTGTCACCAATACAAACAATGACACCAAACCAAGTACACACAGCCCACCTTTGGTATAATGCAATCAAACTCTCTCTTGGTACAATACCAATGAGCACTCTCGGTGTAATGTTATCAAACTCTCTCTTGGTGCAATGTCAACAAGCACTCTCGGTGCAATGCCATCAAACCCTCTCTTGGCACAACAACAACGAGCACTCTCGGTGCAATGCCATCAAACTCTCTTTTGGTGTAATGCCAACGAGCACTCTTGGTGCAATGCTATCAAACCCTCTCTTGGCACAATGCCAACGACCACTCCCTGCACAATGCTATCAAACTCTCTCTTACTGCAATGCCTATAAGCACTCTCAACGCCATTTCATCAAACCCTCTCTTGGTGCAATGCCAACGAGCACTCGTGATGCAATGCCATCAAATCCTCTCTTGGTTCCTCTCGATGTCATGCCATCAAACTCCATCTCAACACCATGCCCTCGAGCGATCTCGGCATAACACAGTAAACCAGGTTCTGTAGCCTCTCTCATACTCTCTCGACTATGCAACCTAAAAGGGTTATGTACTTTCACTCTCAGTCCAATGACTTTTGCTTACAACAACAAGGCATTGTTCTAGCCTCTTGGCACATAGAGGCCATTTTGCAACTTAAACCTAACTTTCAATATTTCAATTTAAGCATCTCAGAAAGGTTCTAACACTCCAACTCTCAGTTGTGAGGTAATTACAGACAACTCGATAAACAGTTTCAACATGTTGTGGAAATTCAATTATGATGAAGTTTATGCAAAAAGTAATGAGGAGGTTGGACATCCAAGTCTACAAGCAGAATAGAGCAACAAAAACATTAGGTGCAAGAAAATAACTCTTTTATTTATTCATCCATAACATCTTTACAGAGAAAGTCAGAATTTAAACAAGTGAAAGTAGAAATAATATGATATTTACATATTAAGAATACAGAAGTTGTGAAGTGGCAAATATAGAGAGAACAAAATATATAGATAGGAAGCTATGGAGAAAGAGGAGGCACTCAGTCAGGTTCAATCTTTGTCTTGAATCATAGTTTTACATAGCAGATTCATTCTCACAACTCCACCTCCACATATCAAGTTCTTCCATTCACTTTATGCCTCCCAAGAGACGTCGACACTAAGCCTAGCGCTCAGTCGTCTTCGTTAGACCTTACTTGGGAGAAACGCCTCTGCCTTCCAATTTGAAAAACAAAAAGAGGGGAAATGCCTACATCCACTGCAAGGTCCCTTGAGACCATCGATGTGGGCCGCCATGGTATTAGGTTTCCAAATGCCATGGTGGAACCTTGCATTGGCAATTCCTTTACCGATGGAACCTTGTATCGTTTGTACTTATACCCTGTTTAAAGCATCTCGTTAATGATGGGATGTAGAAGAACCACCATACAAAACCCCTCATTTTTGGCTACTACAAAAGTATTACTATGATGAAGAACCTATTATGATCTCTGTTTTTCACGTATTTCATCACCCATGAATCAAAACTCTAGCCTATAACTTCGTCTTATCCAATGAACCGAAGAAACTTTAATACTGTCTTTTACTATTTATAGCAACAGAAAGTGTCTTCAGTATAACTCCCAGAGAATAAAGTGGCACACTTCAAAACTGAAATAGTTGGTTCCCTATTTAACGCCACTTAGACACAAACGTCCCACTTCCACACCCTTTGCATTTCATTAGTACGTACTAATTCTAAGTTCTTTCCATTCCACAACCTTTTAAAATAATCACATCTATTGCATTTAATACTCCACTTTCGTGTCCATTTTACTTACCCAAAACTACTTCCTCTTTAAGTTTTTTTCAAGTTACCCAACTCTTAACTCTACTCCTAATGCTATCTCTTCAAGCTAACATTAGGAGTGGGTGAAAATAATGATACACGATCTAATGGCCCATTACTTCAAGACCAGAATCACCCGAATCCATTAGATCGTAAAGCTCATGAATAATTGAATACGCTTTCAATCTCTTGGTTGAGTGCTCCATCGGTTGAGCGCTCTAACTTATATTTTTCGACCCTCTCTGTCTTACTCTCTCAATAAGCCAGCTCTTCCTTACTCTCAGTCATCCTAACTCTTAGCTCCGGGCCTCCCGATTGTTCCACTCCTCAATGGATTCGTTTTAATAATACAAAGTAATTTCACCACGTGATAAATACAACTTGAGACCACCAGTAAGAAAGTAAATTTCTAATAAATTTAAATCTTTCGTAATCATATATGAAACCTCATGCTCCTAGGGAAGTCTTTATCAATAAGGAAACATATCTCGGTATTCACTCCCAATAAAGCAACAGCTCTCCATGACAACTTAAACTTTCCTTAGCCGATAAAATTCTAAACATCCCAAAGGTCTTTGACTATGGTGTTTGAGATCACGAAAGATTCACAGTGTTATGCGATTTTTGTTCATTACAATTTCAAATAAATATATTCTAATCAAATGTTGTGTGTAGTGCGAGTAAGTGTTATTCCCACGAGAATATTTTGCATTACCAATGCTAAATTACCCAATCTAAGTTGGACAAAATAAATCAAGAACGTAGAAATATTAAAATCACAAAAATATGAAACTACATAAGTATTGATGAATAAAAACCATAATTTTATAAAACTCTAGAATATTGATTTCATCGATTTTCAATTTTTCATATGATTAAATTCTTTCAAATCTCTTAAATTTATTGACTAAAGAATTATTATTGACAATGACAGATCTCCCTAAATTAGATTACCCAATGGTGATGCATTGAAAAACTAATTCGACTAACCAGAATCAATGATCATGCAATCTTGATTAGGCCGAATTGTATTAAGTTCTATGAAATATTTGTAATCTAGGGTTTTTTCTAAAATCCCTACATACAGAATTAATCATCCGTTGATCTCATAACCCTCTGTGGATTTTATTGTATTGATATGATTTTATACAATCTTCTTTCAATCTCATGCATTCAATCTCAAATCATCAAAAGTAGGGGTCTAAAACATATGAAGTATTAATTCAATAATAAAATCTCATCAAACAAGAATCATGCCGATAAAGATTTAAGAGAAATAAATAAATCAAACCATACTATTAATCAAATAACAGAATCTATCGAATTTTAGGAACAAGAAATCTAACTATGCATAATAAACAAAAACAAGAAAGGTAAAGAAAATATTACAACCCCTTTACACCTAAAGGAGGATGGAAAATCACGTCCAAGGAGGCAGCTCTGGGGTTTTTCGTTCACTTCTCTATGTGTGAGGGTGTCTTCTATTTATAAGCTAACTTTTAAGTGAATAAGAAATAATAGACCTTTAGAAGAGTTGGTTATTTCACTTTGACTTGAAAATTTCATTCTTATCATTAATTTTAAACACTGCAGTAATTTGTTCCCAAATTTTGGATGTCTTCTAGCTTGAATCAGCCTTTGCACTCTTCATATTTGAAATTTTTTTTTCCAATCCAATAAAAATCAAGTCAATCAGATATTAAAGCAGCAATTTATGCTTAGGCATAACTCTTCATTTTAAATTAAGATGAATGAACTGAATATTTAATTCAAAATCAGATAAAACCTTCCTGATTAGGCCCACCAACTTCCCTAATTAACCGTCATTGGCAATGACTTCAATTCCAATTTCCAATTGCCTGTCCGCTTCACTCCGGCCGGTGGCCTGTTTTTGTGAAAGCCGGTTTAAAGTTGTTCTAATAACAATACTTATCAATATAGTAATTATTTTAATTTTTATATAAATTTTAATTTTATTTGTAAATACTACATTACTAAAAATTTTTAGTTCAAAAGAAATAATATATAAAATATAAATAAATTGATATTTTCAAAGAAGGGTACTGCATGATTAGAATAATCGGGGTAATTTTTCTTTTTTTTCATTGTTGTTATTTTATATTTTAATATTATTTTCTTTATTTTTATTTTTAAATTTTAATTTTAATTTTTTTCTTTTTTTATATTTATCTCTTAAATAATTAATCTGTTTTTATAGAAAAGGAAAAAAAATCGAGATGCCTTTGATCTAATCCTGTAAAAAGTAAAAGATGACTGGCCTCTGACTGTTTCAATGATTGGATACTGATATCTTTTAAGTAAAATTTTAATTTTAAATTTTGTGTACGGTAAAAGTATGGATTGAAAGAGATTTATTATTTAAAGATTTAATTTAAATTAAATTAAATTTAGTGAGATTATGTAATCGATATTTAAAAAATAAAAGGTAAAAAAGATGAAAAGAAAGGGAAAAAGGTTAATGCGCCGAATTGGGGAGCGGTTGCATTACTTCAGGAGACGTGTTGGAATGCAAATAGTCTGAATTCAGGCAAATGTCACAGCAAAGGCGAAGCTTCCAATGTTAACTTTTCTCTTTTCTTTTCCTTTTTTCATTTTGGAATAAAAAGTCTTACCATTTTTCATTTTCAATGCAGACGTCGGCTCCATTGAATCAATCCCAATTCACGACCAATTTTCATCGGCCAAAGTCTCTTGTATATCCATTATTTTCATTTTTCAAATCCTTTTTTTTACCTTCCCCCCCCCCAATACATATACTAAATTGACTTATTTGGTACATGTGATGTTCATTTTTTGTAATTTTTTTTTCTAAGCAGTCTGTACATCATTCCTCCGGACTGAATCGATCTTGAATCAGTGTTTTTAAAATCAGACTAAACTAATAATTCAACCAGTTCGATCGAAAATTTTTCTATAGTTTGATTTAGTTTTCACAATTAAATCGAATGAAATTAAATTTGATCAAAACTATTTAAAATCGATAAAATCGGTAAACCATTTAAAGCCAACCGATTTTTCATTATAGCTTATGTTTTTTATATGTTGCTAATGTAATAAATTTATTTTTTTATAAAAATATATGGACTTAAAATTATAATATATAAATTATGTATATGACATAATAATGATATCATTCGATTTGTAAAATAATCCAATTGATTCGACTAATGAACTAATGAATTTATAGGTTAAGTAACTTGTTTATTAATTCGATTTTAAAAACATTGACCTGAAATTAGTTGGTGCTTTGACGGCCCACAACATAGACTTTGGCTGCGGCGGGCATGTCGGAGACGATCACCACTTGATTATCCGAAATGTTCTTCAAGGCATGATTAAGGAATGACCCATCACTTGTGCTAAATGAATATTGTACATACTTGATAAGGTTAGGAAAAACAAGGGTTGGATTCAAATCAATAGTCCACGAGCTCCCATTCCCTTCTATGGACCCTCTTGCGACCGTCGATTTCATGCTCATCCCGTTCACATTGTTCCTTTCAATCACCACCTGCTCAATCTGATTAAAACCCCCATTTGCCTCGTCCAGTTGAACAATTTGTATTCCCTTTCCAGACCCAGAAAACATGTTGTCCACAACGTTGACACCTTTCATTTGACCCTTTATGGACTTGAAGAGAACAAAGGCATCGCCAAGGAAAAAGCAATTGGAAATGTGAAGCTGAACCGGGTCTTCTGCTACAATTCCAGTGTAATCCAAGTAGGAATTCACAATCCGAGTTTGGGTCAAACCGGGTAATTTCAAATAAATGCCGGTCCCTCCAAACCCTGTGGCCTTGTTATAACAATGTATGCCAGAAAAAATATTGGCCGGACCTGAAACCATAATTCCTACTGAGGCAGAAAAGATGACCACATCTGTCACGGCATTGTCATTGCCCATCAAATTAATTCCGGTGCCGGAGAAATTTCTCTCTCCCGGATCCCCGCCCGCGGTAATATGTTGTCCTAGGAAGGAGTTTCTAATGTATGTTTCATGACCACTTTGGACTAGGATTCCATCAGAGCCAAAATGCACAATGTAACAATTGTCTATGGTAGTCCTCAGTGAATTGATCACCGAAATGCCTCCACCTCTGTAATTAGAATCCAGCATTAGATCTCTTAGGGTTATGTACTCGTAATTGTAGGATGATGATGTTGACAGCTTTGCTCCCAAAGATTTGTTCTTTGCTTCTTGTACGATTTCAGTTGATGATGTTGAAGGACTTGACAACTCTATCAAATACCCATCTGCAGGAAAATCATTTGAAGCATGTAGACTTCCTCCTTTTATCTGTTTCATCAAACCCAAATGAAAAATCATCAAAATTTTTAAATGGGTACTTTCATTTTCTCTCAAGATCACGTCAGATTGTAAGATTTTTTCTTACGCTATCTTTTATATATATATATATATATATATATAAAACTCACACTCGAGACTTTAAAAATAAAAGAAAATGATATCAATTGAATTATAATTCATTAACTTTTCTTATCCTACCATCGTACTTGACCAAAAAACATACTTCCTCCTTTTATTTGTTCCACCAAACCCAAATAAAAATAAATAAATAAATAATTATCAGAAAATTATAAGAATTTTCTTATGCTATGTTCATATTTAGCTAGAAATGAACTTTTCATGTAAAATTTCCCAAATTATTATATAAAAATATGTAACAAAAAGAAAACAAAAAAAATGACAAATCAAGAAGGTGACCATTAGGATAAAATTTTGAGGGAATATATGTTTACCACAACATTTCCGGCGCCGGTGCCCGGAAAACGGAGAGGACGGCTGATCAAGTAATTTCCACCGTCAAGATCAATCTGAGCACCTCCAAGATTAACAATTCCCTCAATCAAGGATCCATCACTTGGACTGGCAAATGCATCCGAGAGTGCATTAAGAATAGCATCTGTACTGTCAGCTTTTCCAGTTGGGTCTGCACCGTAGGATGTCACGTGAAATATACGCGGACTCCCCTGCATCCAAAAAAGATCCATTCAATAAATGCTAGGAAAGAAATTCAAGAAGAATGAAAGAGAAGAATGAAAAGCATTTGATCAATCACCTGAGATTGAGTGGAAGATGGAGAAGGAGAAAGAGAGATTGAGGATGTTGACAAATCTTGCCGTAGAAATGAAGACTTCAAAGATTTTACTTTCCTAAATTGGTCATGATAATGACCCTTCTCTGATTTATCTCCAAAAACATGAATTGAAGATAAATTAACCAAACCCATTACCAGGAACAACATTACAACTCTTTTAATTCCCATTATTCTTGATCTTTCTCTCTCTATTTCCCACTTCTGCAATTGCGAGAGAGAGACAGAGAGAGAGAGAGAGAGAGAGAGATTACATAAGAGTTGATGAAGACATGGAAAGAAGAGGGTCTAACTAGCATTATATAGAAAGAAGGTTTGATATATTTTTGTGAGAAAAGAAAAAAGAAAGATAGGCTCGTTCAAATAGCACCTCACATTGGTTGTTCTTAAACTCGATTGGGGGGTTGGTTGCATTAATCACACACACGTATGAACTATATAATATGAGTCTTCAGGAATTTCTTCTTTTGTGGGCAAGAGTTAAGAGTTGCCTTACCTACTTCTTTACTTTAAGGTCCTTAACAAGTTTGACATTGTGCAGAAGGTATACTTTCTCATGAACATAGATTAAAATGTATACTTTCCTATGAAATTTTACTTTTATTCCGTATGTATGAATTGATGTCTCGCCTTTACCAGATGCAACCTGTGTATACACAATACTTGGGCATATTTAAACTTTATATCAGTTATTATTTGGTTCATTTTAATGAAAACAAAATGAGTTTATTTTGAATTTAGTAGAAGGGTTTTGTTCTTTTCTATAGTCGCGGGAAGTACATAAGTTTTTGAACTCTCCCCAATGGTGAGGGTCAATGACAATGAATTTTTTTTTCTTTTGTATTTAATTACTGATATTCAAAAATCTAATTAATCTAATTTGAACAGTTATGAGTTTTAATTTAAAAATTATCTCTTTTAACGTCTATTTTTTATTTTAAAACTCAAATTTGAAATATTTATTAAGAGAGTTCAATCGTGTGCCAATAAACCCAGCGGTGCCAACAACAATCAATAGTAAGGCAAATGGCCAGTAGTAAAGTCACAATCATTTACTATTTAATTAAGAATTATAAATTTGTACAAATTTGGTTCTTGCTCAAGTGTAATCTATCCCCCAATACCACCGATAAATAAATTGAAATTTCGTTTCTCTAAAAACATTCAAATGATAAAAAACTCTTACTCAAATGACTTCTTCAAAATCGAAGTATAGTATTCAAATTTTCATGAATATATATATTTTTGCAATCTCTACATAATAAAAAAATATAATAAATTGAAATTTCTCGGGATGACTCAAATCTACTCTCTTGAAAATATCTATCGAATACATTAATCACCAAATTTTACATTAATATTATATTCTATGTATTAAACTTTTAATTGTTACTAACTCTAATATTCATGCTTTGGGATTGTATTGCAATATTAAATATTAAATATTAAATTTAATAATTATATCTGAAATAATCACAAATTTGAAGTCGATCTCAAAATATTTGAATCCATAATTCACCTGTTGAGAAAAATTAATATATTATAATTAGGCATATGAGCAAAACTATATATTATAAGACTATAGACGCATGTTATAGACATAGACAAAAGATACAATGTAAAAGAAAATAAGAAAAAAAAAGTATATGACAAAGTCTAAAAAATAAAAAATAGAAAAGCAGGAGTTGAATATTTCAGTTAGATGTCTATTCCCTCTCTCTCTCCCTCTCTCTTTTTTTTTTTTTTTTTGATATATAGAGAAGTTTGAATTTGAGCATTTTAATAAAAAAAAAGAGATACGGTGTGGTTAAGTAATAGCTCATTGTCTTCCCCTCTCTCTCTTTCTCTCTCTCTCTACCCTCGTCTCCCCAGCGACCTATTCCTTCATTTTTTGCAATTGAATTCAGTATAGGAAAAACTAACAACCAACATTTAATGACATTTGATGAAGTTGATTGTACAAATTTGAATGATTTTAAAAATAGAAAAAGGAATATAATATATTAAACAGGAATATAATTTTAAAAAAAATTCTTAGTTGATTTTGGTAATCATTCATGTTGATTGTACAAATTTAATTAATTCGAAAAAAAGGAAGATAGGAATATAATATATTATTATAGTTGTATAATTTCAAAATTCTTAGTTATTATTCAAATTTAGCTAAGGAAAAGAGGAATATAATATATTACAACAATAGTTTTTTTTTTCCCCTTCACAAATGGGAGTAGGGAGAATTAGTATTCAAAAGAAATCATATTTCAAATATCATATTTCAAAGAGCAATGAGCAATACACCTCATAAGTAGAGCAAAACTCATGGAGTTCAGGAGAAATTGATGACCCTAATCTTACGAAAATATCAGCAGAGTTGTCATCCTCTTTATAGACAAAAAGCATTTGATATACCAAAATACGATGAATTAGGTCTTGGCATTCTCATATAATATGAAATCCAAAATGCGAGGGAGCTAAATCGAAGGAAAGAATTGACACAAGTTCGACCAAGTCTATCTCAAGGATAATCGAAAAGAACTTTGTATGATTCAAAAGGAGAAGTCCCTCCCTGGTACTACATAACTTTGTGATAAAAGAATCTGATACCCATCGTAAACCTATAGACCCATAAGCCATACTCATCGTGGAGGAGACTCCCGACACCAACCAAATGAGAAGTAACATCTGATTGCCCATCAATGTTCAGTTAGAACCCATCTTATCCAGCAACTTTAGCAAAGACGAGGCTGAGACCCACTAACAGATCTAGCCACCCATCCTAATAATAACTGAAGACAACAATAGCAACACTCTCTGGGGAGAAATTGGTATTTTCAAAGACACTATTACAACGAGCTTTCTAAATGGCTCAAATAATGTACATAAAACATATAGACCACGAAATAAATCATTGGCAGTTATGAGCTAACCGATCAATCATTGATAGCCCCCCAATACCATCCGAGAGAGGAAGGATATATGAAGAATTAGATCCCAAACCTGTCGAACTATGGCACAGTCCCATAATAAATAAGTGCATGTTTCTGGAAACTCTAAATAGAGAGGGTAACAAGAATCATTCGTTAGACCACGATGGCTCCATGTGCTTGAAGAAGGAATAGAGTCCTTTAGGAAAGGAACGTGAAATATGTCAATCGCACTGAAAAAGGTCCTTGAAGAATTACATGTCCAGCATACTAAGTCCTGAGATTTTTGGATCATAGGGAATCAACACAGCCCGTACCTCCTCCACAATAGACTCTTGTGGTAGCAAGGCCAAAAACATCCATGTGCCTACTAGGAGTAATAAACGAATGCACCCTTAGAGTTATAGAGGAACCTAAAACTGTTGTATGAACCCTCTTTGATTATGGGCCAACCCAACGATACTCCCAAAAGCAGATATCCAACCTATTCCCCAACTACCAATGCAAACCACCTCTAAGGGAATCGTGAATTCGTAAAAGACCTCTCCAAAAGGATGAACAGTTCGAAGGTTGACTACAATGAACGAAATCCCCCTGTCAGAGATATTTGTTCTTGAGAACCTTGCACTAGAGGGCCAGGTTTAATGACAACAATCGCTACTCTAGTTTGATGAGAAAGACACAATTAGCGTCTCGAGACTTATGAATTTCCAATCCACCAAAATCTTTAAATTGACACATTAAATCCCATCGAATCCCATGAACTCGATAGGTCACCTTAGAATCACCCCAAAGGAACTAGCATTTAAGCTTATCAAGCTAAGCATAAACCGATTCAGAAAACTAAGTTGATTGCGTAGTATAAATGGGAATCATCAATGTTATCACCTAAATAAGGGTTTTTCATCCAGCAATGCTCAAACTCTTCAACTTCTAATCGAAGATCTTATTCTAGACCCGATCTACTAGATACTGATGCTGAGTCCTACTGACGTGGTCATGCGAAATAGGAACCCCTAGATATATCTCAAAATCCTCAGTCAAACGAAATTGACTTTGACAGGCCAGGTACCTCTTCAGAGACAAAGGAGTTTGAGGGGAAACAAATAGTCTAAACTTATGCAGATTTAGAACTAATCAACTACACTCAGAGAATTCCCAAAGACAATCTAGAACTGTAGTTAAAACATGAGGTTTAGCATAAAAAACAATAGCAAAAAACAAGTGAGAAATTATGTGTCCTGTATGAGAGGTGTGGATCAGAGTCTATTGACCCTTACTCACCCTGGCCTGAATCATATAAGAATGCTTCTCCATAACTAGGATAAATAGTGAAGGCACTATGTGTAATAATTTAGAGGGGGTGAATAGGTTATTTTAAAATTTTTGGTTTTTGTATAATTTAAAAATGGATTAATGAAAGATCTAAAAACAGAGGAGGCAAGAGAGAGAGACAAATAACACAGTATTTATAGTTGTTCCACCTCTCTAGTATATATCCACTCTCAAATTTCATCTGGATCTTTAATCCACTATTCTAACAAATAGTACAAACAACTAGCTTTCCATGTACGAGTAAAACATTACAAATATTTTCCCAAATACTCACACTTGCCTTTCCCATGAGCAAGCAAACCCAATTATGTTTCACTCGTCACAACTTAGACCCCATATCAAGAAAACCAATCTTCTAATCTTTTTTAATAATTACAGAGTGAAATGGAAGCACAAATTGAAACTTTGAACTTTAGATGTGTTTCTTACAAGCTCAGAAAAAAATACAACTAAGAAATGAAAAATAGAGGATAAATGCTTTAATGTTGCAATATCTCATAGAGGATGAAAAACAGAGGATGAACGCTTTAATGGTTTAATGAAAAACAGATGACGAATGCTTTAATGGAAGCAGAAATTAGTGTTCAATAGTCTACTCCCAGTTCCAGTTACTATACCCAACAGAACCGCCTCGGAGAGGATCTCTTGTGAATAACTCCATAAAGCATGAAGCTGCATGTTCCTTATGCTGGAGCTGATCTAAACACCATTCTCCATTAATTCCCAATTGAGAAATTCTATTTCTATTGCGGCAAATAAGGGTGGACGAATGCTTTAATGGAAGCACAAATTGGTGTTCAATAGTCTACTCCCAGTTCCAGTTACTGTACCTAACAGAACAGCCTCGGAGTGGATCTCTTGTGAATAACTCCATAAAGCATGAAGCCGCATGTTCCTTATGCTGGAGCTGATCTAAACACCATTCTCCATTAATTCTCAATTGAGAAATTCTATTTCTATTGTGGCAAATAAGGGTGGACGTATGGTAAAATCAAGTGTTCTGATCCCCTTGGCAAAACCAAAGAATCCAAGATTTTCGATGCTAGAAGGTTTCTTCCATATCAAGAGCCTAGTGATACTCCTCCAATAAGTGACTTTCAAGTTGACGTAAAGAAACTGAACAATCATAACCCAGAGAACCCTAAATACCATGCACCCTAGCCTTAAGGAGACTCCAAAGCTTGAGGATCATAGTAGCGGACTGTATTAAACTTAACAAAGACCGCCTATTGTCCCCTCCACCCAGGCTAAGGCAAAAACCTACTGAAACTAAGAGTGTCGAAAACAAGTTGTCTAAAATTGAAAAGGACGGTACCTTCGAGGAGGGGGAGAGGTCATATGAGCATGAATGAGAATCGGGTGATGGTCTCCATAAAGGTGGGGCAAGTTAATCACTCTCATTTTAGGAAACATAATACAGTACTACGAATTACCCGAAACTCAATCCAGACGCTCTTGGAGAGTAATAACGCCATTTCTCTTACGGATCCAGGTAAATAGACTCCCTATAATGCCAAGATTATGAAGGCCACACTAATGCCACCAGTCATGAAACCAATGGAACCAATGCATAATCTTGGCAATCCTATTGTTTGTTTCAGATCGATCCATAATGTCAATAAAATCCTCCAAAACAAACCAAACATCCATGGAAATAGCTGTTAAAGCATAGAGATCCTACCAAGCTTCTGACTTCTTAACACTACAGAGTTGTACATACATATAAGTAATAAACCTAGACATACCATCTGACTGAACTTAGCAATGGATAAACTGATCTGAACTGTATATCATCAAAATCTAAATAATATTAGATTTCCAAACCAGATACAAATCTCCCTAAAATCATGAAGCCTTAATAAAAAATTCCCAATCATACCCAGTTGTTTTAGAAACTCTTGGAACTATTGAGAAATATGCTTAGTTTCAGTTAAACAAACCATATTTGGTCCATGAAGTTTAAAAAGCTCCTTGGCAGCATGACAAAGCTGGGGATTGTAAACCCCATCTGCATTCCAAGTAAATGATTCACAATCATAGAAATGAATAGAAAAAGTGAAAGATGGTACCAGTAGGGCCTAAAAGCCCTCATCGACAACCATCATAACACCTGCCACCTCATAAGAGGAATCTGAAGGCATACATTTGACTAGCTGGTGACACCTTCTCCAAAATTCTAACTACAGTAAAGAGGTCGTCAGGATCTATTGTAACACCGACACTGCGGTGTCCGTACAAGTATACTGTTCATGAAATTAAATAAAATATTTCTCTGTTTATATATAGAGAGAGAGAAAATTTTAATTATATTGATTTTCGATTTTGAGATATGTAATTTGAAATTTTTGGGATATTTAAAATATCCGTATGTCCGATTTGTAAACTAAAGTGAGTATAAATATATATAGATGATTATTTAATCATTTATCAATTTATACATTTACTCACTTAATTATTTATAGATTTATTTACAAAAAGAAATATAATAATAATAAAAAAAAAAAAAAGAAAAGTCAAAATTAGGGCTAAGCCCTAATTTCCTCAGTCTTCTCTCTCTCCCCTCTTTCTCTCCCTCACCGCCTCTGCATCTCCCGCAGCCACCTCCCTCTTCCGCGGCTGCCTTCCTCCGCCGCCTCCACCGCAGACGGCCACCGCCCACCTTCCCTCTCTATATCTCTCCTTCTTTCTCTCTTGGCTTCTCTCTCCCAGATTCCCTCTCCTTCTCCCGATCTCTCGCGGCTTTCTCTTCCTCCGCCGCCACCGCGGTCCACCGCCAACCACAGCAGCCTGTCTCCCTCCCTTTCGCTCGTGCGCGTGCACAGGCCTTGCTGCGACCGCGCGCGGTTGCGCGACGCGCTCCCCGCGTGCCAGCCCGCCCTGGCCGCGCTGACTGCCCCAACGCACGATTGCTCGCGCGCTGATAGCCTTCCTGCGTGCGCAGACTTGCTGCAACCTCTACTGCAGCATAGTAGGTGACCTTCAGAAACCCTAGGCTGTGACGATGCTTCATCCTCTGCGCAGGTAAGAGCCATTCTTTTGAACAGTAGCTCTAGGGTTTGATTTCCTTCGGTAATTTGGACTAACTGATGGAGTTAGCTTCGAATTGGAAGCATTGTAGGTTTCGGACGGAATCGAATGTCGCATGGACGTTAGGGTTTTGGACCGCAGTGAACCCTAGGTGAGGGAAATGTCATCCTTTCGATATTTGAGTTATTTTATTGAATTTAGGATTGAAATTAGAATTAGAAATTTTATGTATGCCTTGAAATAAGTTAGATTAAAAGGAAATGTACTTTCCTGCAATTTCATATGAAATTATTTATGTTAAGCTTAGAATTTGATATAAATAGGGCTGCGTTGCATAATAGAATGTGTTAGATAATGATAGAGGGTTGTTTGATTCGGTTGTATAGCTTTAGTTAAAATTGATTGGAATATGCCTGAATGTGAGGATTAAGTTTAAAAATTTTGTTGCTTAGTATGGAAGAAGCATATTAAAGGATAATGAGATTGAGTTGAATTGATTTGAATACTTTCCTGTAGAGTTTAATTTGACATATGTATGAAAATAGTCGAAATTTGGGATTTTAGCCTAAGGATGAATACGTTGTTTTACATTATGGTTGATGTTACATATAAGTACGTTAAATACAAACTCTATATTATGAAAATAGGTTTCAATACCTTTGAAATGACATATGGGTTGAAGAAATCGGATGAGAATTGAAAAGTGTATGATTTTTCAAAGATTTTCCAGTTCGTAGGAAACTTATTTATTTTAAGCGTATTTCAAATTTTGATTGGTTTTAGGATTGAATCAGACTTGATTTTGATTTGATTAATTAGTTATAAATGGAATGAATTTGATGAAATGAGAATCTAGAAAGGTGATTGTGTAAATGTTTGATTTAAGTCTTAAATGAGCACATATTGAAGGGAAGAAACCCTAAGGAAACATGTACCGGAAAATATAGAGCTTTGAGTATGAAATTTGATGGGTTTTAATGTGATTTTGAGTGTTAAAATGAGGATTTGATATACTTGTGTTTTTGGCATTGAAGTGTGGTGTGTTCTTGACTATGTGTATGTGAAATTGAGGCATTTTGAGTGAGCTGGAGGTATGGTCTTATGTGCAGGAAGTTTGGACATGTTTTTAGCTTTGGTTTGAGTACAAAAATATGTCATTAATTGAACCTATGTATGTGCAGATTTTTAGTATGAAAATGGTGTGAAATTAGGTGTGTTTTGGCATATGAATGAGATGCAAAAGTGTGCAGACTTTTGGTATGTAAGTGTTGTGAAAATGTATGCATTATGGCATGGAAATGGGAAGCAAACATGTGCAGAATTTGGCTTGAATTAGTAATATCGTTTGAGTGTTTGTTTGTACATTTAGAGACTTGAGAAGTGTGTGTAAATGTGCAGAAATTTCTGTACTATTGTGTGTATCAAAAGGATGTCATTTCATGCTTGTAAAGGAAGGAAATTACATGCTTTTGAGACATTGGGACAGCATGTACTCTTTTTATCATAACTCCTAATGACATGAGGTTTTCTGCCTTAGACACTAGACATCCTTAGCTTTAAAAATGAAATAAGAAACCCCTTGATTTGTAGAGGGTATTAGAAGTTATAGCCTATTTTCTATAACTGCGCAGGTTTGAAACTTGCTGATTATATACATGTGTAAGTGTTGGATGTCTTGATCGAGGGGAGCACAGTTTCGACACTTGTTGTGCATTATAGGGAGTGATTGACCCTCCCGTACACTGTGAGTGGGTTTTATTTCAATGTTTTCGTTTAATATGTAAACTCTGATTTACAACAGTTTGATAAATGAACATGATTTACCGCGTGCGTGAAATGTTTTGACTGGCTTTGGAAATGATTTTTGTGAACCGATGGAGTGTCCGAAAATGTGGTTGAATTATGAAATATGCATCCATGTGGTTGAAATAAAAAATGTGCCATTTTATGATATATGTTGCATTTGGTTTGTGAACCTGATTTACGGCACATGTTTGATATGATATTGATTTTGGCCTTGAGGGCTATGATATGTATTGTTGATATTGATAGTGGCCTTGAGGGCTGTGATATGTGTTGTTCCGTAGCTACGAAGGACACCGTGAGAGGCGCTTTGGTAGCGTCCGGATATGCCTAGGCCTGGGGTATCCCACGAGTTGTCGAGATGATATTTACGACACGGTACTAGGCAGGTTGAACCCGAAAGGGGGAGGATTTGGATACACTCTCCAAGTCTAGCACCTGGACGAGGTCCGTCGCCAACGCCGGGGTAGAGAACACTTTAAATAAAATCGCATATAACACCCCCGGTGCGCCTGTCATAGGTCGTGGTAGACCTCTGCCGGGAGTTTTACGGCTGGCAGCTCTATGATTTTGATGAAAGTATTTTGGATGCATATTTGATTTACTGATGCGTGTTAATGATATATTGTTGAAATGAAAAGCATGATGATTTGAAATATGATTTGAATACTTATGTTTTGACACTCCAGTTTCACACCCCATATTACACGATTACATTGACCCACTCACTCACTGAGTATTCTTCCCTGAATACTCACCCCTCCTTTTTCCCTCCCCAGACAGGATTATGGTGCTAGGGCGATGTAATTGGCTCGAGGGTTTGATAGCTCGTTGACGGATTTGGGTGGTTCACGACGGTGAGATTAAGTTTTAAATTGAAATTATGAATTTCGTATTTTATTGTCGACCCTGTGTGGTCTTGATATTGAGGTCCGTAGTTGACCGTGTACATATCTTGGGATGACTGTATAATTTTTGGACTTCTGTTTGTGAAACTCTCATTTCGCTTGCATTGAGGCATTTGTAACTATTTGAAATGTTAACTTGGGAAAATTGCAATATAATTGTATAAACTTAGGCCCGCTCGGTGTAGCGGCTGCTCATGCTCCAGTTGGGCATGACAGTAGAGGTTTGTGGCTAGGACTGTTGGTGATTTGTTAGCCTTGCGTTGTCTGGATGTCGGTTGGGAGATTTGGTGGATTGGTTGAGGCCGGGATAGCCATGTGTTGAAATTACATGATTTTTAATTTCACAGGTTTATACAGGTTTAATTGTACATGGGAGACCTCCGATTTATGAGGAGGTTTTGTCCGATTTTCTGTAGAAATACAGCCGGCATCAAGGTCAACGGGCGGCTGTTCACGATTCCCGGTTCGGGGCGTGACAGTTCGGGTGGTATCAGAGCTCTAGGTTGAGAGCTATATAGGAAGAGTCTTGAAAACATTCCCAAGTGTGTTGTGCTTAAAGTCCTCAATGCATGAGAGTTTCATATAGTCATGAAAGTCCCTGTACATGGTCATAGGCATATGAGTTATTCTTTTTAGGGGGTTAGATACGGTGCGTATCTAACCTAGCATATCATTTGTAGCGGTTTTTAAACCGGTAACTATAATTCTTTTTAGGGGGTTAGTTATTTCGTAACTAACCCTAATGTTTGAATCATATCTGATTTAAGTTCTTTCTTTAAAAGATTATGATTACTAGACGAGGTACTAGATGTGTACCTGAGATACCTAGAATACTCGAGGATGTTTCCTCGTCAGGTGTACCCTTCTAGCATGTTACTAGCCGGCTATTATAGCCACGGTTCCATTACTACCATTTGAGGCATTTATGCAGGTGTATGAGTGATACACCTCCCATTGGATTCGAATGCCTTGATTCATAACTCAAATTCTTTTTAGGGGGTTAGTTACTCCGTAACTAACCCTAATCCTTGATTTTCACTTAATGAAAAGGTACTCTGTTTGCATAACTATGCTGCCTAGATGTAGTAGGCGCGGTGCACCACTAGAGTCTCTTAGTGCTTGATGCACTTGTGGCACTCGAGACTTCACGAGTACCAGAGGATGCTTCCTCTACTTACGCACCTTCACTAGCGCCATCCTCAGCACCTCCACTGGCTGTTACAACTGAGATTCCTCCACCACCACTCGACGACTTGAGGCAGTGGTAGGAGTGGTACAGTAGATATGGGGTGCAGACGCCAGCACCTCTACTATAGACTTCAGCGACCGCACCTGCGGCCGTACCTGCTCCTTCGGCACCGGTTACTCCTCCGGTAGCCGGTCCTTATGTTTTTGCTTCGACCGATGAGACATCGGTTACTTTGAGGCGCATCCATGAGCTTACTCAGTTGGTGACAGAGTTACGATAGCTCAGATATATAGACTTTTCAGGATCTAGTGATGCCGTAGCGGCGAAGCACTGGATCTATAGGATTCGCAGGATTCTTACTGATGTGGGATTGTCAGAGGAGCTCAGATTGAGAGTTGTTGAGAGACTCCTCGACGGTGATGCCCTCACTTGGTGAGAGGCTATTTGTGACGAGACTATTGACTCACTGCGGTAGGAGGACTTCTTGAGGGAGTTCGACCGCAGAGATTTTACGGAGTCCTAGTAGGACCATAGAGGGTTGAGACCCAGACGAGCCAGAGCTCGAAGTGGGGTAGGACTTCTAACTTTTAGGGAAGCCTATCTCACTTTTCATCAACACAAGTTGGACAGGGACCACGTCCCTAGAGTTTTAGAGTACGGGCCTCTAGTGCCTCTAGCTATTCCACAGTACAACATCATTCTATTTGCCGCGACTGCGGCTGATGTCATTTTGGAGCTTGCGGAGCTCCCTTTAGATGCTTCTAATATGGGAAGCAAGGACATACATGTAGCTCTTGTCCTGACCTAGGTTTCAGAGGTCAGGTGTCACAGACACATATGGGTGGACCATGGACAGGTCAGCAGAGAGTACCTGCACACTCAGTACACACCGCTCTATGGACTGCAGCCGGGAGCAACACTGCATTAGGCTCTTCACTATAGGAGTCGAGGGCACAGGCCCACGTTTATGTTATGACACAGGAGGATGCTTAGGCGAACCCAGATACGACCACGGGTAATCCTCCAGTAGATTCTTTTGTTTAGGAGTTTATAGATACTCTTCTTTTTGAAATCATGTATATCATGATACCTATGTACCGTTTTGACTAGTTAAAGCTCTAGAAGCTTAACTATTGTGATCCTCTTTTGAAACCATGCATCTCAAGATGATATGTACGGTTATGACTGGTTAAAGCCTTAGAGGCTTGACTACTTGATATATATATACGTATACCTTTTGCGTATCCTATATTGGATCCTTTTTCAATTTCTCGCATCATGAGTATCATAAAAATATTCAGAGTCGATGCCCGTGTTTTTATTGACACTGGTTCAGATTTTTCTTACGTGAGAGTATTATTTTGCTCGACAGTTGGGTAGACTGTTATCGTCGCTAGATGAGGAGCTATTGATTTACACTCCTCTTAGTGAACAGTCGATTTGAAATTTAGTATATAGAGAGTGCTTATCTCTCTTATTGATGGGACTCCGCGTATTAGGAGTCAGTTTGATTAGTGATGATCGAGCAGCATTACTAGCTTGATTTGAAATGAGGCCGACCTTGCTCGACCGCATTAGAGAGATTTAGGGAGCAAATGAGGAGCTCCAAGGTGTTCTTGATAGATCTGTAGAGATGATGCCAGAGAGTTCCGAGTCCGTGATAACGGACTAGTAGTATATCGATAGCGGGTTTGCACTCCCGCTGACAGTGAATCTTCGTAGAAATATTCTAGAGGAAGTTCATTCCTCCATTTGCGTTATGCATTTGAGAGGTACAAAAATGTACCTAACTATCCGAAATAGTTATTAGTAGTCTGGTATAAAGAGAGTTCGTTGCTTAATGTCTTGTTTGTCAATAGATGATGGCCAAGCATCAGTGACCCACAGGCACCTTGCAGCCTTTTTCCATTCCCGAGTGGATGTAGAAACACGTCACAATAGATTTGTGATAAGGATTCCCGCGGACTTTAGCACGACACGATGCTAATTGGGTGATCGTCGATAGACTCACCAAGCCTACACATTCATTCTGATTCGTGCTTATTTTCTTTAGAGGTATTGGGACGTCTTTATATTGACATGATTGTCAGACTCTATGGGGTACCATTGTCGATAGCATCGGACAGAGACCCCAGATTCATTCCTAGATTTTGGTCCAGATTATAGGGATTTCCAGAGTAGTTGGGATCGGCATCTTCCACTGGTTAGGCCAGTATCAGGATGCCCCATATGAGGCACTGTATGACAGGGAGTGCCGCACCCCGATATGTTAGGGTGAGGTCGTAGAACGACATCTCAACAATGTTGAGTTGATTTGGAAATGAAAGATAAAGTTAGGGTCATCTGTGAGCAGATGAGAGCCGCCCAGGACAGGCAGAAGGTATATGCCGATCGTAGACGGCGACACCTTGAGTTGCCACAGGAGATATGATTTTCTTGAGGGTATTTCCTTTAAAATGAGTTATACGATTCAGGCAGCGGGACAATCTGAGTCCCAGATATATTTGTACCCTTCCGTGTCCTTGAGAGGGTCGGAAGTGTGGCACACGGATTGCAGTTGCCAAATGAACTATCTCGTATTCACGATGTCCTTCATGTCTCAGTACTAAGGAAGTACCTAGCCTTCTTTTAGTTTCGAGGACGAAACTTATTTTTAGGGGGTTAGAAAATGTAACACCGACACTGCGGTGTCCGTACAAGTATACTGTTCATGAAATTAAATAAAATATTTCTCTGTTTATATATAGAGAGAGAGAAAATTTTAATTATATTGATTTTCGATTTTGAGATATGTAATTTGAAATTTTTGGGATATTTAAAATATCCGTATGTCCGATTTGTAAACTAAAGTGAGTATAAATATATATAGATGATTATTTAATCATTTATCAATTTATACATTTACTCACTTAATTATTTATAGATTTATTTACAAAAAGAATTATAATAATAATAAAAAAAAAGGAAAAGTCAAAATTAGGGCTAAGCCCTAATTTCCTCATTCTTCTCTCTCTCCCCTCTTTCTCTCCCTCACCGCCTCTGCATCTCCCGCAGCCACCTCCCTCTTCCGCGGCTGCCTTCCTCCGCCGCCTCCACCGCAGACGGCCACTGCCCACCTTCCCTCTCTATATCTCTCCTTCTTTCTCTCTCGGCTTCTCTCTCCCAGATTCCCTCTCCTTCTCCCGATCTCCCGCGGCTTTCTCTTCCTCCGCCGCCACCGCGGTCCACCGCCAACCACCGCCACCCACAGCAGCCTGTCTCCCTCCTGCTCGCGCGCGCGACTGCGCACGGCAGCGCGCTGCTGCTCGCGCGACTGCGCGCGATTGCGTGACCGCGCGCTGCTCCCAGCGTGCCAGCCCTGCCCCAGCGCGCGCTGACTGCCCCAACGCACGATTGCTCGCGCGCTGATAGCCTTCCTGCGTGCGCAGACTTGCTGCAACCTCTACTGCAGCGTAGTAGGTGACCTTCAGAAACCCTAGGCTGTGACGATGCTTCATCCTCTGCGCAGGTAAGAGCCATTCTTTTGAACAGTAGCTCTAGGGTTTGATTTCCTTCGGTAATTTGGACTAACTGATGGAGTTTGCTTCGAATTGGAAGCATTGTAGGTTTCGGACGGAATCGAATGTCGCATGGACGTTAGGGTTTTGGACCGCAGTGAACCCTAGGTGAGGGAAATGTCATCCTTTCGATATTTGAGTTATTTTATTGAATTTAGGATTGAAATTAGAATTAGAAATTTTATGTATGCCTTGAAATAAGTTAGATTAAAAGGAAATGTACTTTCCTGCAATTTCATATGAAATTATTTATGTTAAGCTTAGAATTTGATATAAATAGGGCTGCGTTGCATAATAGAATGTGTTAGATAATGATAGAGGGTTGTTTGATTCGGTTGTATAGCTTTAGTTAAAATTGATTGGAATATGCCTGAATGTGAGGATTAAGTTTAAAAATTTTGTTGCTTAGTATGGAAGAAGCATATTAAAGGATAATGAGATTGAGTTGAATTGATTTGAATACTTTCCTGTAGAGTTTAATTTGACATATGTATGAAAATAGTCGAAATTTGGGATTTTAGCCTAAGGATGAATACGTTGTTTTACATTATGGTTGATGTTACATATAAGTACGTTAAATACAAACTCTATATTATGAAAATAGGTTTCAATACCTTTGAAATGACATATGGGTTGAAGAAATCGGATGAGAATTGAAAAGTGTATGATTTTTCAAAGATTTTCCAGTTCGTAGGAAACTTATTTATTTTAAGCGTATTTCAAATTTTGATTGGTTTTAGGATTGAATCAGACTTGATTTTGATTTGATTAATTAGTTATAAATGGAATGAATTTGATGAAATGAGAATCTAGAAAGGTGATTGTGTAAATGTTTGATTTAAGTCTTAAATGAGCACATATTGAAGGGAAGAAACCCTAAGGAAACATGTACCGGAAAATATAGAGCTTTGAGTATGAAATTTGATGGGTTTTAATGTGATTTTGAGTGTTAAAATGAGGATTTGATATACTTGTGTTTTTGGCATTGAAGTGTGGTGTGTTCTTGACTATGTGTATGTGAAATTGAGGCATTTTGAGTGAGCTGGAGGTATGGTCTTATGTGCAGGAAGTTTGGACTTGTTTTTAGCTTTGGTTTGAGTACAAAAATATGTCATTAATTGAACCTATGTATGTGCAGATTTTTAGTATGAAAATGGTGTGAAATTAGGTGTGTTTTGGCATATGAATGAGATGCAAAAGTGTGCAGACTTTTTGTATGTAAGTGTTGTGAAAATGTATGCATTATGGCATGGAAATGGGAAGCAAACATGTGCAGAATTTGGCTTGAATTAGTAATATCGTTTGAGTGTTTGTTTGTACATTTAGAGACTTGAGAAGTGTGTGTAAATGTGCAGAAATTTCTGTACTATTGTGTGTATCAAAAGGATGTCATTTCATGCTTGTAAAGGAAGGAAATTACATGCTTTTGAGACATTGGGACAGCATGTACTCTTTTTATCATAACTCCTAATGACATGAGATTTTCTGCCTTAGACACTAGACATCCTTAGCTTTAAAAATGAAATAAGAAACCCCTTGATTTGTAGAGGGTATTAGAAGTTATAGCCTATTTTCTATAACTGCGCAGGTTTGAAACTTGCTGATTATATACATGTGTAAGTGTTGGATGTCTTGATCGAGGGGAGCACAGTTTCGACACTTGTTGTGCATTATAGGGAGTGATTGACCCTCCCGTACACTGTGAGTGGGTTTTATTTCAATGTTTTCGTTTAATATGTAAACTCTGATTTACAACAGTTTGATAAATGAACATGATTTACCGCGTGCGTGAAATGTTTTGACTGGCTTTGGAAATGATTTTTGTGAACCGATGGAGTGTCCGAAAATGTGGTTGAATTATGAAATATGCATCCATGTGGTTGAAATGAAAAATGTGCCATTTTATGATATATGTTGCATTTGGTTTGTGAACCTGATTTACGGCACATGTTTGATATGATATTGATTTTGGCCTTGAGGGCTGTGATATGTATTGTTGATATTGATAGTGGCCTTGAGGGCTGTGATATGTGTTGTTCCGTAGCTACGAAGGACACCGTGAGAGGCGCTTTGGTAGCGTCCGGATATGCCTAGGCCTGGGGTATCCCACGAGTTGTCGAGATGATATTTACGACACGGTACTAGGCAAGTTGAACCCGAAAGGGGGAGGATTTGGATACACTCTCCAAGTCTAGCACCTGGACGAGGTCCGTCGCCAACGCCGGGGTAGAGAGCACTTTAAATAAAATCGCATATAACACCCCCGGTGCGCCTGTCATAGGTCGTGGTAGACCTCTGCCGGGAGTTTTACGGCTGGCAGTTCTATGATTTTGATGAAAGTATTTTGGATGCATATTTGATTTACTGATGCGTGTTAATGATATATTGTTGAAATGAAAAGCATGATGATTTGAAATATGATTTGAATACTTATGTTTTGACACTCCAGTTTCACACCCCATATTATACGATTACATTGACCCACTCACTCACTGAGTATTCTTCCCTGAATACTCACCCCTCCTTTTTCCCTCCCCAGACAGGATTATGGTGCTAGGGCGATGTAATTGGCTCGAGGGTTTGATAGCTCGTTGACGGATTTGGGTGGTTCACGACGGTGAGATTAAGTTTTAAATTGAAATTATGAATTTCGTATTTTATTGTCGACCCTGCGTGGTCTTGATATTGAGGTCCGTAGTTGACCGTGTACATATCTTGGGATGACTGTATAATTTTTGGACTTCTGTTTGTGAAACTCTCATTTCGCTTGCATTGAGGCATTTGTAACTATTTGAAATGTTAACTTGGGAAAATTGTAATATAATTGTATAAACTTAGGCCCGCTCGGTGTAGCGGCTGCTCATGCTCCAGTTGGGCATGACAGTAGAGGTTTGTGGCTAGGACTGTTGGTGATTTGTTAGCCTTGCGTTGTCTGGATGTCGGTTGGGAGATTTGGTGGATTGGTTGAGGCCGGGATAGCCATGTGTTGAAATTACATGATTTTTAATTTCACAGGTTTATACAGGTTTAATTGTACATGGGAGACCTCCGATTTATGAGGAGGTTTTGTCCGATTTTCTGTAGAAATACAGCCGGCATCAAGGTCAACGGGCGGCTGTTCACGATTCCCGGTTCGGGGCGTGACAGTTCGGGTGGTATCAGAGCTCTAGGTTGAGAGCTATATAGGAAGAGTCTTGAAAACATTCCCAAGTGTGTTGTGCTTAAAGTCCTCAATGCATGAGAGTTTCATATAGTCATGAAAGTCCCAGTACATGGTCATAGGCATATGAGTTATTCTTTTTAGGGGGTTAGATACGGTGCGTATCTAACCTAGCATATCATTTGTAGCGGTTTTTAAACCGGTAACTATAATTCTTTTTAGGGGGTTAGTTATTTCGTAACTAACCCTAATGTTTGAATCATATCTGATTTAAGTTCTTTCTTTAAAAGATTATGATTACTAGACGAGGTACTAGATGTGTACCTGAGATACCTAGAATACTCGAGGATGTTTCCTCGTCAGGTGTACCCTTCTAGCATGTTACTAGCCGGCTATTATAGCCACGGTTCCATTACTACCATTTGAGGCATTTATGCAGGTGTATGAGTGATACACCTCCCATTGGATTCGAATGCCTTGATTCATAGTATCAGAGGGCCTGATGCAATTCTTTTGCCCTTGTGGCTTCCTCGGCCAGCATCAATGGGCTTAGGCATACTACAATGATCAACACTCATGGAAAGATTAGTCAGGTTCTCCATCACCACCAGTATGGTGACAAGTGCAGTTGAAGAGTCCTCCCTATTGATGAGATTTTCCAGTTGATCAAATTAACTACATTATCTGTGATCAACCAGAGTTACAAGATCGGCCAAACAAACTCCAACCCCTTTTGGCTTCCGACGAACTTGTATCCAAGTTCCAAAGCTAGCTTATGACGTTGAAGCTTCAGCTTTCAAAATAGGAGAACCTTAACCAGAGACCACTGAAGCAGAAAGCTCACCAGAATTTAGGAATGCTACATCTACAAACCCCTCCTAACATTGATTTTTTGAGTACCCCACTTGACCACAACGGAAACAAAATTGGTGAAGGCCCTCATACTCCACTTGTTGAACTTGCTTTTGAATTCGAACTTTGGGAACCAAAGCCTTTGATAGATTAATTTCCATACAAATTCAAGCATATTTATCATAGGAAGCAGTTGATGTATTAACATCAATCTGGAGGTGATGGCCTAGTTGTTTATCTACATGATACAATATCTCATCGTCGAACAATTCGGTTGGTAACCTCAGAAGATGAACCTACATTGCCATCTGACAAATCACTGTCTTTAAGGGAACAAACCATGGGCTCCATTTCATCCCCACAAGATAGTGGTCTTAGATGACCCATGGGCCCCCAAACATTCCTCGACAAGAATCCAACTGATCAAAGAACTTCACGAGGTAAAATCCATCTCCCGTGTCTATCAACTCAAGTTCCCCCTCAATCTTCCAGAGCATCAAAATGCTATTACGCAAAAAATGATATCCGACTGTCTTGCCCCCAGATGTCACTAGGGCTTCACAATCACCGACAATTGCCACCGATGTCAAAGAAGACACAACTGTTCATTCAAAATTTTTACGGAGGGAACTGTCGAGTCTACTAAAGTCTCATCCTTCTCCTTTTTAGCATTTGAAATCTCATTGGAATCAGAAAGGAGCATAGATTCTGATAACTCTAGAGGTCGATCCGTCCCAAGAAGAGAGTTCTTGAAACTCCGATGAAGAGCTGGCCGATCCACCCCAATTGTTGCCTTTAACTCGCTTGGTATTCCTATGGCGGTGATCGACTTCCTTGGTCGTAGGTCGTTTCGCTTTGCCATTCTCACCATCGCCAAAGGCTGTTGGAAGATCAAGCGGCGAGATTTTCAAAACGCTGGTTGAAATGGTCATATCCCACTATTCTCTCTATTATTCTCTCATTTATCAATTAGCCATAATGAAATTAAACCCAACAACTGCAAACTACATTAAAACAATAGTATAATGTCAAAATTCTTAATTAATTCTGGTAACCATTTTGTTATTTTAATTTTTTAATAATTGTAAATTCTTTTAATTTTTTATATTATCAACAAAATTGTGAAATAAATTATGTATCTTATAATAAAATTCTAATTTTTTGTATATTTAAAAAAAAAGATCACAATTGAGTTATAGTTTAATTGACACCGTCCCTGTCCCCATGTAAAAGTTTTGAGTTCAAATCTTTCTATGCATCTCCAAAAAAAAAAAAGAACAAACCAATAATTATGAATTAAAAATTTTAAAATCAGACTAGCAATGGGAAAATGGTATTTTATAAGAATACATAAAAAAGAAACGTGAAAAAATGCATAAATATAAAAAAAAAATATATAAGAATTTTTATATAAATATTAATTATTTTATAAAAATAATAAAATAGTTATCTTTTATAATAAAAATTTTAAATGATCAAACATATAATTATTCATCATGAGACAAATAACATAAAATATTATAATTATAATTAAATAAATAAATAACTCATTAAATATATAAAAATGCATAAGCATGTTGAGAGGTTTATAGAAAAAAAAATGTTAGTATTAAAATGTTTCTATATACAAGAAGTCAAAGTTAATAATACAACATAGATTTTTTTTATTATTTTGAAATCTGATTTATGCATTGAGGTTGATTTATGCATGAGTCCATCTAATATGCACAGGGTTATGGTGATATAAATGGTATGCTTGATTTCATGAAAGGAAAAAAAGAAAAAGAGAAAGTAAGATATACCTAAAGCCCAGTCCTAGAGGAAGGACATTAGATCCTTGAAGAAGTTTCTAGGTCTGAACCGAGTACAACAACCAAGAAAAGATACGGCATCACAAATCTAAACAAGTGAAGATCTAGAGGAATGAGAGCGATGAGAGAGGAACAATGAACTTACCACAACGGATTTGTAAAAGTGGAAGAGGAATAAGGAAGAATAACATGATGCCTACGGTTTTTGGGAGGTAAATAGAGAACAAGAGGGAGAGAGAGAACGAGTGGAAAGGAGAGAGAGAGAGAGAGCGAGGGAGGCGTGAAAGGGAGAGTCACGTAGAGAGACTAGGTGTGCATGAAAACCGAGTTATATTTACTTTTTTTTATAGATGAATTTTTTGTATCATCGATTAATATTTGAATTTTGTCTGATTAATTTGATTTGAGTGTTGTGAGATATATTAAGTGATTAATTCTCTCAAATTCTATTTCTTTATTCATATGATTTGAATTCAAAATTTATATTCACAAAGATTTGGTGAGCTAAGGGATACTTATTTACCAACCGGATAGGCTTTTATCCATTAAAATGGGCCTCCACGACTTAGCTATAAGCAAAGCAATTCGAGTGACATGTTGAAACTCCCATGTACGTCCCTCAATGCAAAGGCCATAAAAATTTTGAGACGTTACTATTGACTTTGAACTCATATGCAAGATTTTATTTTGATATGTTTACACTGTATGGAGTCAATTTGTTGCTACAAACTAAGTTTTCATATATATATATATATTTTATGAGCAATAGATGGCGTTTCTTTTTCATGGAAGAAATAAAAGAGTAAAGACAAGGGAGGACATGAAGGATATAACGAGAATTTTTAAAATGCATGATAGAAAAGTTAAAAAATATATATATATATCAAAATTTTCTTCTCTGTCATTATTTTCTGGGCCTTGACTATAAAAAGAAAAAAAAAGACAAGATTTAGTTCATTTTTATTTTAGAGATAATTTTTTATTTTATCTCCATTTTCATAAACAAAATATAATAAATTTTGCTTTATATTTACCTTGTGTGTCATTAATGCAATTCCAAAGGGTATGAAGTTGTCAATAATAGAGTTTCTCTGATTCTCTGTCTTGGTGTGACGAGGAATAGAGAGTTTTAGGGTGACCTGACATTGAAATGGTAAAAAGGCAACATTTGGGGTGTCCTGAGCGGAGCTAGAGCCCCTCCACACCCCCCCTCCCCCACCAAAAATAATAATAATAATAATGATAATGACATCAAAGGGATCATATTCGTTCATGGGATGTCCTACCTCCTTAATGACCCTCCTCATCTCTCCCCTTCTCAATGCTTCAAACACAATTTTGCAAACACTCTCCTATTATTTATGAATTTTAAGTCAACCCACTGATGCTATCAAATATTTTTACCAATTACAATAGCACTTCTCTTCTCCTCGAGAAATGCCCTTTTGGGAGGGGGTGTCCTAAAAGAATAGTAAAAGAACCTCCACCTCTAAAGGTTCGAGCCATGTCTGAGTCCCACCGAGACTGATCATTTGAAAAGGCTACAAGTATCATGGCTTGCTCAGCCTTCACCTGACCAATTATTTAACGCTATAAGATTCAATTTTCAATAATTATAATAGAATAAATTTTATATAAAAATGCACATTTTTACTTAATATTTATTTAATACGCATAATTTGTAAGTTCTTATATATTTAAGAAATAAATTATTTGTATATCTAAAATAAAATAATAGATATTCCCATAAGAGAGAAAAGAATATAATATAGGATATGATCATCAACATTTAATTGGTTCAATGACGGGATATTGGTATTATTTAAATAAAATCTCAAATTTGAATATTATGTATGTAGAAAATAAACGAGGTGAGAATTTTGTTTTTTAAAGATTTAATCCGATTCAAACCGATATAGGTGGTTTATAAGAAAATATAGGATATGATCATATTTATTATGGTGAATTAAATGGTGGGACACAAGTGAAGGAGTGGGGTGTTTGACGTAGGGAAGGAAACTAGAAAGAAAAGTTTGGCACCCATTCTTTGGGAAACATCTTCTTGGTGCCGCAACCTCACCATCTTAATATTAAAATTGCGAAATGTGTGCTATAGCAGAATTATGGGCAAAGTAAAAAAATTATATCATAGAGATAAAATATTATATATGGGAAATTGACAGAGCATATACTATAATTTTTTGAAAAAAAAAATACATTTTTCTGATTTTAAGAATTTTTTAAAAAATTAATAACGATATTTGTTGAAATATTGTTAAGAGTATATATATTATATGACATACAAAATATAAGATAAGATGTTAAAAATGGTAGCCTTGCATTGTTTGGGAAATAGCGTGACAAATTTGAATTGGCCCAATTTTGTGCAAGTGGGTGTGATTGGTGTCTACCAAATTCCTTTCTTTTCTAAGGATTGGTCCTGTGGATGCTTTTCAACCATTGGATACCCCTTAGCTTAGGTAAAAATAATTGAGGAATATAGTACTCTTTAAGAAAGCAAAAGTTCAAGCCTCAAAGATACATATTTCCATATTTTGAAAAATATATATCGCAAATAACTGTTTTTGTGTGACAACTTCGAGTGCCACCTCTTATGAGGGAGAATCGGTGCCGTCTCATGTTTTCCTTTTGCATATACGGCAATAGCAAATTGTGGTGTCACCATCGGCGGGTTTTGAAGAGTTTGTGCTGGGTTCTCGGTGATTGTGATCTCTTCCACCTTCTCGGCAGCTTTTGGTTTGTTCGTCAGCGCGGGATCATCCCTGAACTAGGCCATCTCTATTGAGAGGCTCTCTTTGCTTTCCTCGGATGCAAGTAGTTGAGGTGTGGGATCACAGTTGAGGGTTGCAATACCCTATATTGTTCTAAATTTGACTTTCGTGTGATAAGTATTCGGCAGGGCCTCTAGGTAGTTTAAGCTGGAATGACCGAGGATGGCATTATAAGGATGGGATTTGATTACAATGAATGCAACCACAATGGTGGCATGATTTGAGGGAGTCCCTAGGAGAGTCCCTAAAATTACTGGGAGTGCTATGGTGCCTTTCGGGTATAACGATTCTTTGAAGAGTCCTCTTATTAGAGCCACCTGGGGTTGTAAGTCCATAGGGACGAAACTCATCTGTTGAAAAGCATCCCAATAAAGGAGGTCACAGTCTGTGCTTTGATCGATAAGAATTCTCCCAACCATGTACGAACCTATCTTCATTATAATAAAAAGAGGAACATGGTGATCTAGTGGAAGTCCAGTTAATTCATCATCGTCGAAACCGCTATGTGGTCTTTTCCTTGTTTGTGACATAATTACAATGGTGTTAGAAATCCAGATTGAGAGTGAGTTTCTTCTTAGCCAGGCCCCATGATGGGTGCCATTCTGATGGAGGTAGGTTTTCTTCTTAAATACCTACTCTTTCTATTTGAGTAGGAGTCCTAAATTGAGAGGCGGTTTGAAGCCTTGTGAGGGATGAAAGTTGCAAATACCGTCGAAGAGTACTCCAGTGGAGAGACTTCGACATTCAAGTTAGAAAGAGCGGTTTATGGAACATAGTAAAACAGACTAAGAAAAATGGTGTCTCGGTTTTGTGTTGCCAGTGTATTTTATGTGTAGGGTTCCGAGAACTTACCTCATTGATAGTCGATGCTGCGCATATATATCCATGGTCATTTGGAAAGTGCCGTAAAGTCTTGGGACTATTAAAATCCTAGTTTCCTTATAGAGAGATTGTTGAGAATCTCCGAGATCATAGGGACTATGGTCAAAGGCCTTTTAGAGATACGCTATCTCGTTGGTTGGGAAGTCCCCATAGTTGTGGGAGTTTTAATGCCTTATTTGGTGCGCCTGCTGAAGTGTATTTCCTTGTTACATGGGATTGTTCCAAGAATGGGAAAGATTCTCATCCACATAAGGAGAGTTTGAATTTACTTCAAGATTTATTTCTTCAAGTCATACTTATCACATCGATTGAATGAACTGTAAACGAATTGTAGTTGTGAGATGCATCTACCGAGGAGTAAAGTGACTGAGGAGCTTGAGTACCAAGGACAAAAATGACCACGCAGCTATGGGTGCGTTCAGTTTGATGAACCCGATTTAAAGGACCCAAGGTAAGGTTCTAATCCCTTTGGTAATGGGTCTTGGGTCATATATCATCAAAAATTAAATAGTATAAAAGACATGAACGTAAAAAGGAATAATATATATATCAACATATTTATTTTTAGTTATATATATATAACCAAAAATAATATTATGTTTTATAGACATCATAATCAAAATAATAATAAAAAAAGATACATTAAATTGGTTAAGGACAAGTAATCCAGTATTCAAAATTATATTTCAACTAATCTGATTCGAGTTACGATCGGACTCAAATTAGTGGGAGCTCTCCCAATGTAGTTTTCTCCATTCCCATGACTTGAATCCGAGATTATCGTTAAGGGATTCTAGTGTCACTCCCATTAAGTCAACTGTCTATTGATCTCCTCATACACTTCTCTTCGTATTCAGTTTTTCCTCATTCGCGCTCATTTTTCCTCAATATTGTCGAGGCACAAAATCTAGTTTTCCCTTTTCTGTCTTGCATCATGTATGAAATTACCCACCTTTATAAAAATGTTATCTCTAATTGTTTATCAACACTATTAGGTCATCCGAATTTTTTCTACAATACATAAAATTATTAAATACAATTCGAACAAAAATTTAAGAAGAGATATTTTGTAACAATTACAAGACAATTTAGTTTACCTCAAGTTGTTTCCACATCGTTTGCTTAACTATTGGCATTCTAGTAGACCAATTATAAAAATCCCCTTAGTAGTTAACCTTTATCATGTTATTCAATTCTTTAAATACATAGTTGCTGATGGAATATGACCCAAAGGCATATTATCATGAGACTTGAGACCCTCCGAACCCATAGACCAATGGACATAATATACCGACACGTGTCATCAATATATGATTTATCTCTCAGATGGATAGACACGGCCTGCTCTCTCGGTACTTGCTGGTCAGATCCTTCTAGATAGTCAGCTGGTCGGTTCCCACATCTTCCCGATGCTCAGTATCACTATTTCACTAAAGGCAATATTTACTTTCCTTCAAATCGTGGAGACAAACTCCCTTAATTAGAAAGAAAAAAGAAAGAAATCTCTTAGTGATCTGAACTTTCCTGAATTTTAAATCTTTGGGAATCTTTCACTATGATCCTAGTAATTTCAAGATGGTTTCATAAGGAAATTGGGGTTTTAACGCACCAAGTGCATACGAAGCCCACACGCAACGGCTATATATACATCATGAGACCAACCGGCCAGAAACGCTCTCTTAACTCACACCTAGCATACAAAGGCCTAATAAAAGTTCTCTTTGAATTTGTTTCTCTTTTCGAAAATCACTCGTAACAAAGTCGCCTCACCGGAGCACCTTTAAGTGGTTTTTTGTAGGTCTCATTAATCCAGATTACTTGATGGCCAGTCATCCCGTTTTGAGTCAATAGAGTCATAATCTGTGGAGTAAGATCCACTTCCAGCAGATTAACGCCATTTGTGAGAATAAACTAGAAGAAGCTTATTTCGTACTCCGTTTCGCCGAAAACCATGCCTCTCAAGAGAATAACTAGAACTGCTTCCAAAATTGCATATGCAATGGAAGGGCACACCACCACCCTAACGAACACCATCTGGCCTGTAGTTCCAAACAATCCTGCAGAGGTTCTTACCAGTGCTGACTTACCTGAGGCTCGACTACCAGTTGTTTACTAGAATCAACCAATTTTGCCCCTCGCAACAGCCTCTCCAAACAGGGTCATGCGACCCCAAATGGAAAGACTAGATTCCAAATTACAGGGTATGACAAACAATTGGAAGAGTTTAACCGTGCCCTTAGACCAGAAGCTCAATCTTCCTCCCACGGGTTGGGTCACATATGCCAACGGAGGCTCGAGCCCAGAGAGACTGAGAGCCGTCGGTGACTTCTCAACACAATCATGATGATCCGAGGAAACAAGTCAAAGAGCTCGTGGCAAACGAATTCAGACATGCTAACGCGAGAAGAGACGAACTCACTCAACATGTTATCGGTCTCTCATCATTTGATTCCAAGGTTTACATAGAACCGATGCCTCATGATGTGCTTCTTCCTCATATGGAGAGGTATGATGGCATTATCGACCCTTGGGACCGTGTGTCTCACTTCATGCTTGTAATGGTCTCAAGAGATATGTCTAACGTGGTTATGTACAAACACTTTCCCATGACCTTAAATAGCAATGCACTAATGTGGTTCAGTTCGTTTCCTTCGTTCAGTATCAAGAGTTTCTCTCAATTTTGGTAGCAATTTAAGACGCACTTCATGATTAGTAAAGGGGCTAAGAAGAAGTCCACGTCTCTCCTCTTACTACGATAGAGGGATGATGAGCTACTGAGAGACTTTATCGATAAATTCAAAACTGAAATAATAAAGGTCTCGGGTTTAGACCATTCTATTGCACTAGCAGTGTTACTTACCGGGTTGCGACTGTCGGGGATAAAAATGTCCATCATGAAGAATTCCCTATCTACTATCCAGGAGTTTTATACTCGTACACAAAAGTACATTACTGCAAAAGATGTTGAAGTGTTCGACAAATGACAAAACCGACCAACCTGAAACAAATGCAGTCGATCACCCTGACAATCCTCGCCTAAGAGGACCCGACAAGGGCCTCCTCAACAGCAAAGGTTCATAAGTTACACTTCTCTGAATGAGACACCAAGTCATGTTTTGCTTCAGATCTGGAACAAATCTTACGTCAAGTGGCCCTCTTACTCCACAGAATATGATTCAAAAAAAGACAATTGTCACTTCCACTGGGATTACAGCCATCTGACGAACGAATGCAGGAAGCTAAAAGATGAACTCGACTTCCTTGTTCGAAGCAATCGACTCTAAAGGTTCATAAATATAGAGAGAGAGAGAGAAGGTCTCCCTCCTCAAGGCTCCCACACTACAAGGCGAGAAAATGAGAAAGGTGAACAACCAGTTCCAGGAGATGCTCGAAACTGATCAGATGGAGTAATTCTTCAAGTACAAAACAAGTCGATCCCTTAGAACCTTACCTTCCGACTCATATCTTAATGGCACTACATCAACACAACCGAGGGTATACGTAATGAAATGAGACCGGACAAATGGTGGCCCCAACTTTTCATAAGACCAAACCATCCAGCTCCGCATCCAAAGAGATCCTTGCCACCCGTGCTGAGAAATAGCCCAAGAGGAAAAGACCAATGATCGGTTTTAACGATGACAATCTTGTGAGAGTTGATCCAGACTGATATGATTCTCTCATTATTACCACAAAAATTTGGACAATACGAAATAATGAGAATCTTTGTGGACCAAGGGGTTGGCTGCAACCTCCTCTATTGGAATGCTTTTCAATAGATGGGTTTTACCCAAGTGCACCTACAGCCTCATGTCAGACCAATAAAAGGACTCTCGGGCATATGGATATACCCTGAAGGCACCATTTTACTTCCTATCATCCTTGGGACTCCGCCTGATCATGTAACAGTTACAACATTATTCAATGTGGTCAAACTGCCCTCACTCTATAATGTCATCCTAGGTCAGTCTAGCTTGAATGCCTTGGAGACACTGCTGAGCATGAACCATTTGAAAGTAAAGTTCAGAACCTTCACTGGCATTGGAATGTTGTCCTACAATCCAGAATCCCCAACACACCCTCCAAAGTAATCTCGAACTATTTCTCTATTATATTTACTTTCGTAGAATTACTTGTTGAATAACTCATGGCACCTAGTCTTACTACTTTTTTACTAATTGCACTATGATTACTTCACTCGTAACGACTCGCTTTATTAATCTTTTGTAATAAACTGATCACACCGAGTGTATGTTACCAAACACTCTCTCTCAAACGAATGTGTCTTCAACTAGGGATGTATCTCCTCGATGAGTAGACACGGCCTACTTTCTCAAACGAACATGTCGTCAATTAGAGATGTATCTTCCCAACAAGTTGGGGTAACTCACTCCCTCGAATGAACATGCCATCAACTAGAGATATATCTCTTTGATCAAATAGGGATATATCTCCACGATCCACTCTCTCAAGCGAACGTCCCGTCAAGTAGGGATATATCTCTCTGATGGGTAGGCACAGCCCACTCTCTCAAATGAATGTGTTATCAGCTAGGGATGTATCTCTCCAACAGGTAGGCATAGTGCACTCTCTCGAACACACATGCCGTCAACTTGGGATGTACCTCTTCGACGGATAGGCATAGTCCACTCTCTCGATCGAACGTAACGAAACACACTACCAACACGAAGATCTTAACACTTGCCCATAAAACTATTAAAAATTTTCATAAATTCTTTTGAACTAAAGGAGTACAAGCAAAGAGAAAACAGAGAAACACTCATAAATTCATGGTCGACAAAAGGAAAACCGAGTCCAAGAAAAGCAAAGGTCATGATCAAGGAGGATTAGGAGACTGAGGAGCCCGGGGCTCCAAGTGGGCTTGGGACATATCGACGACAACATCTTCGTACGTTGCTTCAAGAGGAATCTCGCCCATAGGAACAAGTGCAAGTTCAGGATTGGGCACTTTAGAGCTAGTGTTCTCGTCATCCGGGGGCATAAATCCCATTAACCTAGCTCGACGGATGATTTCCATGGAACATTGCAGCTTCTCGAATGACCGACACTAGGCACACTTACACTGATCGATAATCTTTGCAATAGTTTCTCTCAGCTCCACTATCTTCCGATTGGTAACCTAAAGAGAACGCCCACGAGTCTCGGCCAGTCTTACTGTGTCCTGCAACCACGCCTCATGTACCTTGGCCTCTGTCTCTAGCTCCTCGCATTTCTTGGAGAACACTTCGCACCGAAGGAGTACCGCATCTTACTCAGCCTCCAAATGCCTTATCTCCTCATTCCGAGTACCCAAAGTGGTTGTCGATGCTTTTACCTCCTTGATCTACCTATCCTTCTACAAAAGAGCATCCTGCAACTGAGAAACCTTTGCACCCATCTGGTCGGCTCAATGCTTTAGATGATTAATCGTCTGCTCCTTCCTCAATCTCTGAAACTCTACTAAGAAAATGGTCTATACAAAATGAAAAAAGGTCATAGACAAGAATCGAAAACACAGATGAATTACTCTTTGGTATAGTCATATCGTAATTTCTGAGGATATGATGGCGTCGTCACCCTGCTTGAGAGAAAGTTTATTCAACTCCAACTTCGAATGGTAGAAGTTGACCCGATCAGCTATTCATCTGGCCTCACTACTATCGACGTAGCTGTAGCAACGATCACCCCTGCTGATCGCTATGGTATCCCTCTCTCTCTACCCTTTACAACCATCGTAAGATCGAATAGGGATGATTGGGGGAATGGCATTTCTCCTAATTGGCGTAAAAGACGGCCCACGCCCCACATCGGGCATCCTGATTGGCTTTTAAGGGGCACCTTTGAGTTCCCCTGCAGCTTGTCCCTCTGTCTTCTCCCCTTCTTCTCTGAGGTCCTCAGAGACTTGACCCTTGACCTCATCCTCTCCTTCTCCCTCTTCCTCCTCCCTTTCTCCCTCTCCTTCGTCTCCTTTTCCTTCCCTCTCTTTGACACCCTCATTGAATGCCTTAGCGCCTTCCAGGCACCCTGCTGGAACACCCACACTTTCTTGAGCCTCAGACTCATGATCTCTAGCCTTCCCAGCCCCTAACATGCCTAGGAAATCATGTCCCCTATTCTCTTCTATGTTCTCACTTGACAAACTCAGAAGTTAAATCTTTCTTTTCTTTCACTCCAAAGATGACATAGGAAGAGTGTTGGCACCTGTGTTAGATGTGCTTTTTGCCTCAGTCACTTCCCCCTTTGACCCAGGCCTCATCTCTTTATCGATGGTGATCTCATGAGATCCTCTACACCAGGAGAAGTGACAACATCCTTAAGCTTCTTATTTTTTTTCTCTACTAGAAGGGGTCTTTCGATCTTTCTCTTTTCCCCTAATAGTAAGTCCGCCAGCGCTAACATTTTGTTGTCCAAGAGAGCCTCAACCCAAATGCGTCTCTTCTTGGCATTACAAAACCCTCTGACAGAGTGGATGGATCATGAATGATGAGAAGGTTGAGGAGTCTTTAATCCAAGATGTGGTTCCTCATTTGCTCCTGACAATAGGGGCATTAAATCCCTATTCAAGAACTCTATAAAAAAGTACGTGTGCATCCAGCTCTTATTGATGCTCTCTTTATAGAAGAATCTCCAGTTCGACTCTGGCCTCATTTGTAAGTAAAACCACCCTTCTATGGAACTCTTATGGGTGCATCTCTTAAGAGAAAACACAGACACCAAAATTTGAAGTCAAAATGGAGGCGACAAAAACTCATCATCAACATCACAACTATCACCAAGTGCCAGACTCTAAGAATCAATATCGTCAGAAAAATGTTCCAACGGAGTAGAACTTGGGCAACAAGACCCGTATATGGAACCTTCAAGCTGTATTTGACACATTGCCTATACATCGGAATACGGCCTTCCGATGTCTTATTAGCCCTATCTTTGTCAGTAGTCGACTAGGGAACGTAATCGTCCCCTAACAGCATGTTATTCGGGATGCTACACAATTCGTCCTCCATCATGATGCTCCTTATGTCATTGATACCCAACTAAGTGTGTGATAATAAGCCCTTGGCTATTTTCAGTCTGGTTCTCTCTCTCCGAGTATTACTTACAAATATCAAAAGGATGGACTTGTGAATTGCCTCTCTGTGCGAAAATTAGCACTGTTGAAAAGAAGACACGATAATACATGAACCAAGCAAATGCCATGTCTTATAAAGCTATTGGAGACAATTCGTGGAAATCGAAGCAATACATGCCGCATTTAATACTCCGCACTAATATCTCTTCGAATTCTTATCTACTTAATGCTACTTCTGAAACTTTTCCTACGGAACAACACCAGGAGTCAAGAATAAGTAATAGAACATGGTCCAAAGGCCCATTATCATGAGACTTGAAGCCCTCCAAACCCATAGTCCAATAGACATAATGTACCAAAACGTGTCGTCAATATAAGATTTATCTCCCAGATGGGTAGACATGGCCCACTTTCTCGGTACTTGCCGATCGGATCCTTCTCGATAGTCAGTTGGTCGGTTCCACATCTTCTCGGTGCTCGGTTTTACTACTTGACTAAAGGAAATATTTACATTCTTTCAAATCGCAGAGACAAACTTCTGTAACGGGGAAGGAAACATTAGATTCCTGTCAATAAGGAAAGGGTTCTTTTTGTGATTTGAACTTTCCTAAATGATAGAATTTTAAATTTTTGAGAATCTTTCACTATGATTCCCATAATTTCAAGATACTTTCATGAGGAAATTGGGGTTTTAACGCCCTTAGTGCATACGAAACCCACTTGCGAAGGCTATATATACATCATGAGACCAACCAGCTTGGTATGCTCTCTTAACTCACACCTAGCATACAAAGACCTAATAAAAACTCTCTTTCAATCTATTTCTCTTTTCAAAAATTACTCTCTGATTTGAACGCCGAAATTTCTACCGTCGGAATACCCTCCAACAACTTTTGTAAATCTCATAGATCTAGATTACTCGACGGCCAGACATTCTGTTCGAGTCAGTAGAGTCATTATCTGTGAAGTAAAACCCTCTTTCAACAGTTGTCATTGCGAAAACTAAAAAAAAAAAAAAAAAAAAAAACTTTTAAAATTAAATTTTCTCAATTGCTTAGAACAATTATGTTATAATAAAAAAAGTATACGCAATTAATTGAATGTAACAATAATCACATATCTCTAACCTGAAATATCTCGTGGTGGTGATCCTATGTACTATTTTGTTAGACTATAAATATATATATATACATATATGAGGTTTGAATTATTTTTACTAATAAAAAAAAGTAAATATAATTTGCTACTTGTAAAATTTTTGTAAAAAAAAAAAAAAAGTTTCTAAAATAACTAAAAACGAACTAATTTGTTTCTATAATTTCATTGGGAAAAGCTTGATTTATTTTAATTTGTTTCCGTAGCGATAAGCGCTGCTATGGCAATAATTTTAAGGTTTTTTTAATTAGTTTTCTGTAATTCTTTGCCAAAGAATTTTGAAAAATAATACAAAGAGAATAAAAGAAATAAGAGGCAAGTTAAATCTTTCCCAATAACTTCAACATGAAAATCTATCAACTTGGTTGTGATAACCATATTTTGACAATTTTTATAAATTAACAAAGAGCTAAAACGTTGATTTTAAACATCAAAATTATATAAAAATTAACACCAGGCAATTTTAGAAAGAGAATCAATGGATATTCACTACAAAAAACATACTTTTAGCGACGAACTTTGTGACAAACAAAAGTTTGTAACCAATTAGCAACAAATTTTTCAACAAAAACTGTTCATCGTAAAATTTGTAACGAACATAGAGTTCGTCACAAAATTTGCAATGAACCCTTGAGTACGTCGCAAAATTTCCAACGAACTAGAGTTCGTTGCAAAATTTGCAACGAACCTTTGAGTTCGTCGTAAATTTTGCAACGAACCTAGTAGTTCGTCTAAAATTTGCAACGAACATAGAGTTCATCGCAAAATTTGTAACGAATACTTGAGTTCGTTGCAAAATTTGCAACGAACCGTTGAGTTCGTCACAAATTTTGCAACGAATCGTTGAGTTCGTCGTAAATTTTGTAACGAACGTTTGAGTTCGTCACAAAATTTACAACGAACCTAGAGTTCGTCGCAAATTTTGTCACGAACCTTCGAGTTTGTTGTAAAATTTGCAACGAACCTTCGAGTTCATCGCGAAATTTGCAATGAACCAAGTGTTCATTGCAAAATTTGTTGTAAATTTTCTATGCTTAGAAAATTTTGCATCCTCTCCATTTGTTTTGCTTCATTTCCTTTTGCTATACTTAGAAAATTTTTCTTATCTCTTCAAATAGGATTCCGTTGCTCGCTCCACTCCATTGCTGGTAGAGGTAAGCTCTCTCTCTTCTCTCTCTCTCTCTCTCTCTCTCTCTTCTCTCTCTCCTCTCTCTCTCCCCTCTCTCTCTCTCTTTCTTGCGTGCAGATCCGGTGGCTCTCCGCCGAATTTGTGGGTTGTAATACAGATCCGACAGCAGAGCCGCCGGATCTGGCACGCGTTTGAAGATTCGCGACCGTGAAGGCCGCGCCTCTCGTGGCCGCGGCCGTCGCGGGAGGGGGAGTGCCTCCCTTGTTTTTTTTAATTATATTTTTCTTTTTTTATTTGTTTTAATTAATATTTTTTTATTTTTATTTAGTGTGACATGTTCAAAGGTTTTGAGTCATTAAAACCTGAATTCTAGGTGGGAATAAATCTGCATAGAGGATTGTCGATGCTACAATTCGCCATTGCATATGTTATTACTATAAGGTACATTTGCCATTGCATGCAATTTGTACAAAAATATTGATTCTTTATATTATCTTACAGAGTGGAGTCAAAACTGGATCAACTTCCAACTTTGCTCCTCTAAAATGAAATGAAAAGTTGGGTATGATTCTGTGAGTTGTGGCATATGATTATAATGCCTTGAGACTAAAAAAGTTGGGTATGATTCTGTGACTTTGTCCTATTTGTGTCGAGCATTCAATTACTATAGCATGGTTAAATGACCCCTCCCAAAAAAAAAAAAAAAAAAAAAAACCTTCAATCAGGTTTCATCCTCACTTACTATAAACTAATAACGGAAAAATCATCTCTTTCTTTAATTTAAAAAATATATATATCAAAATTGGAGATTCAATTTTAAGGATTAATATTTTCTTTCAAAATGTGATTTAATATTTAAAATTCAATCATGCAAAAGTTTGCTTTCTTTATTTAATTGTTAGGAGATAATTAAGTTTTGAAGATTGAAAATTTTAGTCCAAGTCAAAAGTAAATAGAAATAGAAGTGTTGGGGTATCAATTTGAAATTTTCATAACCTTCTCTACCAAATTAACATTTAAAATAATAGTTATTAGGTTGTCAATTTGAAATTTTTATGGCCTTTCTTAGCAAATTAAAATTTTGTTTTGAAATCCCAAATTTGCCCTCTACTTATCCATGATATGAGGGCAAAAATGAAAATATACAATTTCCCTTCTTACATTAGTAATAATAGAGAGACTCATTACATTAGTAGCAATTAGAGGCAACTTATTTTTTTTGATGAATTTTTTTATTTTTTGGGTGGTAATGAATATAATTTTGATTTATTTTATAATTAGAAATGAATGTATTATCATTAGTAGCAATTTTGATTTATTTGTTGATTGTTTAATTTCATTTGTCAATTTGTTTCATATTTAGTGGCTCATCTATCAATTTTTATATTTTGTTCGTTAATACACTGTTTTTTTTTTTATAGATAATTTGAAACGAATTTTTTAGTTTTGGTGGCTTGAGATCAGCTATTATTACGTTAATTTAAATATGGTAAATATTTTTATATACTCCATTTATTTTTTCTTTTAAGTTGACAATTTTTATTTTATTTATTATCTTAAGATTTATATTTGACGGTATCGACGTGAGGGGCATAACCGAAGTAGTGATGGAAGACCAGACTCTTCAGGATCACAGTTTGCTTCAGCTGGACCTTCTCATTCGCCTTTACCTACTAATGCTGCACCTTCGTCGTCCCCTTCGGTTGCACCTTCGGTGCAATATTTGCATGTTGAGGGAGAAGACACGCGAGAGGTGATTACCCATTGTAAAGATTCGTAAGTATTAAATTTGGTTCTTTCATCAGTATTGATTCTTTTATTTATGTAACATATGAATTTTTTAACTATCTTATTTACTTACCATTCTTTATTCGTAATTTTATGACAGATTCACAAATCATGTACATGTTGTTCATGAGTTTAATCAAATAGTGAACAACCATTGGGGATGGGAGTGACTATCTTTCACAAGCACTCCAGATGAAACGAAAAAGTTATGGTGGAGAGAGTTCAAGGTAAATTACGTCTTTCAGTTCAAATTTAAAATTAAGTTTATAATTTTAATATAACTAATTATTTTTTTATTTATTGCAGCGACAGTTCACTTGGGACAAGGCAGAGGAGCTTGAAATAAGAAGAATTTTTAACAAAAAATGTGGTCATCATATTCGAGGCATATTAAGTCATGCAAGACTAGTAGAAGGAAGTCAAACTGCATAACCAATGAAAATTGGCGTGGGATTTTGAATTTTTGGGAATCTGATGAGAGCCGACAGAGGAGTGAGCAGAATAAGAAGAATCGCTCTTTTAATTCTGGGGAAATGTCTGCTATTTATGCAGGAGGCTCAATCAATATTGATGAGTATAAAAATAGATTGGTAACATCATTAAAACACTAATTTTTTAAATTTAATTTATTTATTTTATAATTGTTTCATTATATTTAACAATGTTTTTTTAGACCAAGGAAATGGGATCCCAGCTATAATTTATAAACACTTTCACGTGAACATTCCAAAAAAAAGACAAGAGCTAGAGTGAGGAGAGAACTAGAGTTGTTATGTATTTAGTTTGAAAACTTTTCTTGATTTTATAAACACTTTTAATATTGATTTGAGTTTATTTTATTGAATCTATCATAATATCGTTAGATAATAAATTTACTAGATTAATCTCTTTTAATTTTCTTTTCATGATTAATTTAAGAGATGAATAGTGCTCTTCTATTCTATTAATATTAATTAAATTTAGGGAGATTATTTTGTTACAATTTCTAAATCTTTATTCCTATTTCCTTTGCTTAGACTTATTTGATTGCCGCAAAGGGGGTGAATCTTGGGTTACCATATTGGTATTATATCAGAAATAATTAACAAAAAAATAAAATAAAAAAATAAACAATTTCAAAAGCAAGAGTTAATATGTGTATTGGTATTATTGCATTGCATTGCCTAGCCTAGACTTTGTTTTGGTGGTTGTAGTATAATCTATAATGTGTCCTTGTAGTTTCATTAAGTTTCAAAACATACATATTTTTACTTGTTTGTTGATATTGTCACGTGTTTTCCTTCATGTGTAAATTCTTTCATATGGGTGTGCGGTGCAGTTCAATATTAATATTTTATTAATATTAACAATGTTATTTTCTTATTCGTTGGAGCTGTCATAACTTCGAACTCATAATAGTTATTCAATTTTAATTCCAATGAGAGGATACCACATTAAATTTGTAATGTGTGATGCATATATTATTTTTTGTATCATATTGTTAACTGTCAATGACTTAATAATTAATGATATTTTGTATTTTGATTTTTTTTAATATATGATTACATTATTAAACTATAAATGAATACTTTCCTCTTTTTTTTTTTTGATATTATATATGTTATTCTAATGTCATTTAAAATTATGTAATGACAATGTAGGAGAGATATAATGAGTTATAGTGGAATTCGATCGGTAATGAAGATGTTGGCTCATCTGAACCATCTGTTGATAGTATAGTTTTATGGGTCGAGGCAAGTGGTGGTGCAAAAAATGGAGAAAGAATACTTGGGATGGGCTCTTTGAGCCGGAGTTGTAGAATTATCAGTCAATTTTCTTCCACTCCAGTAGTTATAAGGGGAGAAATAATGCAAATGAACAACCAGATGAGCTAGTTGAAAGAGCTACTAGCAGAAAAAGACAATCAAATTGAAAAATTACGCGCACAGAAAGGAAAAATGAGGACGTAATCAGCGAGTTATGCGCAAACCAGAATTTTATAATGCGACATCTTCAGTTAGCTCCCGGTTTAAGTCAGACAATTCTATTTCTGTTTTTTTCTGATAATCCTCCTAATGGTGATAATGGTGACGATAGTGATGATTTATTTGATGATAATGGTGGTAGTGGTATTTCTTGACATTTCTATATGTTATTTAATGGTTATATTTAAATGTGGTTTTTGCATACTATTATTTTTGAATATTGTGATTTTGTATTGTATTTGTTGTTAAGATTATTTATTGTTATTTCATAGTTAGTAAATAATGATATTGATAATATGGTTTGTTGATGATATTGTTGTTGGATGATTGGTTGATAATAGTATTGTTTGATGGTTGGTTGATACTGTTAGATGGCTGGTTGACTAATTGTTAATTAATTATGATATTAGATGAGAGATATGAATAGGGTACACAGGAAAAATGGTCAAATTATAGAATTTAATTTAATTTTTGTTAAAAAATTTTTAAATTTATTACAAAATTTGTTGCTGATTTTGAAGTATACTGGTAATTTAGTCACAGATCAGTGACGAACTTAGATACGAAAAAAGTTCGTCGCATATTAGCGACGAACCTCGGTTCGTCGCAAATCAGTGATGAACCCAGATTCGTCGCTCGTCACTGATTTGCGACTAACCAGATTCATCACAGAATTCGTCGCTAATTTGCGACGAATTTTAATTTTTGGTCGTTAAAATTTGTGACAAGCTAATAGCGACAAAAAATGTTTGTCGCTAAATTTGGCGCAAATAGTTTTTACAACGAATTTTTATTATTCGTCGCAAATTTCGTTACAAAAATATGTTTTTTTTTAGTGATTTGGTAATAAATATGTTAGTTCGCTTAACTATGTTTTGGATAAGAAATTTAAAAGTAGAAAATATTATATCGAAAGAATTTCTTTAACACTTAGTTTGGATGAAGAAATTTGGAGAGAAGTAATTAGGGAAGAAAATGACTTTATTTCTTTTATTTATGAGTTTTATATAGGGAGAAAAGAGAGAAAATAAGAGGATTTTAAATATAAAAAATTTTCTTTCTAAAAGTGAGAAGAAAATAAGAGAAAAAAAAGTTATCTCATGAATATATTAAAATTATTTTTTAAAAAGACGATAAAAAAATTTTTAATTCTGGATAAGTCACGTATCTTTTAATTTATTGTTAAAACTCTCAAATATAATAGAAAGAAAACTTTATCAATTTTTTTTTCTTTTTTAAACTCTCAAATTAGATATAAATTAGATATGAAAATATTTAAATTAAATTAATTAAAATATAATTTTAAAAATCGCTAATTATATCAAAAGAGAAAAGGTACGAGAGAGAGAGAGAGAGAGAGAGAGGAGACCTGTTATATCAAGAGAGGGAAGGTAACCGAGTAAGAGAGAAAAGTTTTAAAAAAATCGTCTCATAATCACAATTCTCTCAATAATATAAATAAAGATTCTAGAAATATATGTTATTCTATAAACTATAAATGAATACTTTCCTTTCTTTTTATATTATATATGTTATTCTAATTTCATTTAAAATTATGTAATGACAATGCAGGAGAGATATAATGAGTTACAGTGGAATTCGATCGGTAATGAAGATGTTGGCTCATCTGAACCATCTGTTGATAGTATAGTTTTATGGGTCGAGGCAAGTGGTGGTGCAAAAAAGGGAGAAAGAATACTTGAGATGGGCTCTTTGAGCCGGACTTGTAGAATTGTCAGTCAATTTTCTTCCACTCCAGCAATTATAAGGGAAGAAATGATGCAAATAAACGACCAGATGAGCTAGTTGAAAGAGCTACTAGCAGAAAAAGATAATCAAATTGAAAAATTATGCCCACAGAAAGGAAAATTGAGGACGTAATCAGCGAGTTATGCGCAAACCAGAATTTTATAATGCGACATCTTCAGTTAGCTCATGGTTTAAGTCAGACGATTCCATTTCTGTTTTTTTCTGATAATCCTCCTAATGGTGATAATTGTGACGATGGTGATAATTTATTTGATGATAATGGTGGTAGTGGTATTTCTTGACGTTTCTATATGTTATTTAATGGTTACATTTGAATGTGGTTTTTGCATACTATTATTTTTGAATATTGTGATTTTGTATTGTATTTGTTGTTAAGATTATTTATTGTTATTTCATAGTTAGTAAATGATGATATTGATAATATGGTTTGTTGATAATATTGTTGTTGGATGATTGATTGATGGTGGTATTGTTTGATGGTTGATTGATACTGTTAGATGGCCGGTTGATTGATTGTTAATTAATTATGATATTGGATGAGAGATATGAACAGGGTACACAAGGAAAATGGTCAAATTATAGAATTTAATTTGATTTTTGTTGAAAAATTTTTAAATTTATTATAAAATTTGTTGCTGATTTTGAAGTATGCTGGTAATTTAGTCGTAGATCAGTGACGAACTTAGAGACGAAAAAAGTTCGTCGCATATTAGCGATGAACCTCGGTTCGTCGCAAATCAGTAACAAACCCAGATTCGTCGCTCATCGCTGATTTGCGACAAACCAGATTCGTTGCAGAATTCGTCGCTAATTTGTGACGAATTTTAATTTTTGGTCGCTAACATTTGTGACGAGCTGATAGCGACAAAAAAATATTTGTCGCTCAATTTGGCACAAATAGTGTTTACAACGATTTTTTTTTAAAAATTCGTCGCAAATTTCGTTGCAAAAATATGTTTTCTTTGTAGTGATTCGGTAATAAGTATGTTAATTCGCTTAACTATGTTTTGGATAAGAAATTTAAAAATAGAAAATATTATATCGAAAGAATTTCTTTAACACTTAGTTTGGATGAAGAAATTTGGAAAGAAGTAATTAGGGAAGAAAATGACTCTATTTCTTTTATTTGGGAGTTTTATATAGAGAGAAAAGAGAGAAATTAAGAGGATTTTAAATATAAAAAATTTTCTTTCTAAAAGTGAGGAGAAAATGAGAGAAAAAAAAAGTTATCTCATGAATATATCAAATTTTTTTTTTTAAAAAGATGATAAAAAAATTTTTAATTCCGGATAAGTCACATATCTTTTAATTTATTGTTAAAACTCTCAAATATAATAGAAAGAAAACTTTATTATTATTTTTTTTAAAATTTTTAAATTAAATATAAATTAGATCTGATAATATTTAAATTGAATTAATTAAAATATAATTTTAAAAATCGTTAACTATATCAAAAGAGAAAAGGTACGAGAGAGAGAGAGAGAGAGAGAGAGAGAGAGAGAGGAGACCTGTTATACCAAGAGAGGGAAGGTAACCGAGTAAGAGAGAAGTTTTAAAAAAATCTTCATATAATCACATTTCTCTCAATAATATAAATAAAGATTTTAGAAAGAGAGAGAGACGCCCCTGGCTTTTGTTTCCCAAGATAGAATTCTTTGGCATGAGCAGATGCAGTAAAACGAGGTGACAGAGAGGCTGTCAGAAGATATTGAGGAGCAAGAGATAAAGTTATGAAAAGCCACATTTTTATTATTCTGAAAAATATTTGGTTGTTCTACTTTTATTTTAATTAAAATAATACGAAACGGTAATCAGAAGGTAAGTGAATACAGAAAAATCACAAACCGTTGTGAAATTTATTTTTAAATTTTCTTTTTATATTAATTTTTAAATATATATATATATATCCTTTGTCAGAGTTAGAATTGAATTCCATATATATTTTTTAAAATCCAAGCAATAAAAAAATTGAAATTGAAATTGATCATTTTTGTGAAGTTTATTTCAATATTACAAAATTTATTTATCTATTTATATATTTTTACATTTATTAGACAAACATACCTCTATGTCTGGTTTTCATGCTTTTGGACCAACCCCCGTTAGTCTTGTATTTAATTATTGTGTACGGAGAAAATAAATATTAATAGAATTTTATTTTTTAAAAGTTCAATTCAATGCAATTTGATTCGAATTTAGTTAAATTCAATTCAATTATCAAAATATCAATGATTTATTAAAAAAATAATCTAAAAATAGGACAAGCTAAGTTTGTTCAAGTGGGCCAGACCAAAACCGCTCCAGCCTAATCATTTCTCTCCTTTTTCACTATTATTTTATAAAATCATATTTCGATTAATTTAATTTAAATATCTGAAGGGTTTTATTTAAAAGATGACTCTTTCAACGTAATTTATTCTATTTTCAAGTTTTAAAATTGAGATTTAGTTAAAACATTTATTATCTCATCTTATCAGACCGATTATTCATTGACATGAATTCCTATTCGAAGATAACTGGTGCAAATTAGACTAAAAAATGTCAATATATAATATAGTATATTTTTATTAATTATTTATGAATGTAAAAAATAAGTAATTATGAAATATTTTGCATGGAAAAATATATTAAAATATTTTTGTATAATATTTGTTTTGTTAATGGCTTATGTGGTTCACAAAAAATAGCATAATTTACACAATGGAATTGTATTGTTCACATAAGATTCTTATATTTGGAAAATGCGCATATGCTTTTACGCGGTTTCAACGTGTAGGCCCCTTTTTCAAAGAGCATAATGACGACCCTCAGACAGAACAAGTGGGCATTGACTTTGGAATCTGTGAAGTGCCAACAAAATCCCCCCTTTCCTTTCCATGCTTTGGAAATTCCAACCTACATAATTGTACATTGATGTACCATTAATATCAAATTATGGCCATTGTTAGACCTAAATAAATGGAAACCCATTTCATACTGTATTTAATTTTTATCATTTTTACTATATCTTTTCAAATATAATATTTTATATATATTATACCCCAAAAGTTTTTCATTTTCCATTTAAAAATTTGGCACAATATAATATATATATATTTTTTTTTGTTGTTATCCTAATTGATATTCGAAATCATATTTTGATTAATTTGATTCAAACGCTTGTTAAATCTAATTAGAGAGAATTTTTTAAATATAATTTTTTTTTTATTTTTAAATTTTATGATAAAAAATTGATTAAAAAATATAATATTTTTATTCATTAAATCAATTGATTATATAATGTTTAAAATACTAAAATATATGTTTGTATTTGCAAATGTAAGGTCAGGGTAACGAGGCATAACAAGTTTTGAGCTTTGCATCATATGACACCTGCATGATACCAGACTTTTTGGTAAGAGAGAGTAGACTTTTCATTTATTTAGTTAGAGTGGACTTGGAATTGAATTGGTCGATGGTCGAATACTGGTGCTTGGCTGTCGGTTTAGACCGTAATAAATCAAAATAAAAAAAAAAAAGTAAAATAAAATAAAAAGAAAATAAAGAGAGAGAGAGAGAGAGAGAGAGAGAGAGAGAGGGAGGGAGGGAGTATCATTACATCACCTGCAACTGCACGCTTCGTATCTCCAATTTCTAACCGCGAGAGAGAGAGAGAGAGAGAGAGAGAGATGGGGGATGAAACGAAGAGCAATTGCAATGGTTCAAGCGCTGAAACACCAAAAGATCGGCCGGTTAGGGTATACGCAGATGGTATCTATGATCTCTTCCATTTTGGCCATGCTCGCTCTCTCGAGCAAGCTAAGAAGCTGTACTTCACTCTCTCTCTCTTTATTTTGTTCGTCTTCTGTCTCTGACAAGTTCTAATTGATGTAAAAACTTCATCTTTCAGATTCCCAAACACATATCTGCTAGTTGGGTGTTGCAGTGATGAGATCACTCACAAGTACAAAGGCAAAACTGTTATGACTGAGTCTGAGCGCTATGAATCTCTTCGTCACTGCAAGTCTGTTTCCATTTTCAATTTAATTCACTTCAATTTAGTTTCGTTTCACCCAAACTATGTTTGTTGAAAGGTTCAATTGAATTCCCATGCTTTATAGAATTCAATTCTAAGTCATTTGTGCCCTATGTGTTATTTGTGATTGCACAAGTTTGATTCTCTGCGGCTGTGAGTGCAGGTGGGTTGATGAAGTCATTCCAAATGCTCCATGGGTCATCACACAGGAATTCCTTGACAAGCACCAGATTGACTACGTCGCCCATGATGCTCTTCCGTAAGGTTAATCTGCCCTAATATATATGGTTTGCTTTTCCCACTCACCTTTTCAACTCATCCTTCTCGCTATATGAGTAATTTCTTGTAGCTTGGAACCTCCCCTTCTAGTGCCGACAATAATATTTTATATTTTTCTTGTAGAAATGAGCACAATCACAATGTGGGTACAAGAGAATGTACGCTAATTGTAGTTGTTGTATGTGTTACTGAGATGCCAACATGATTTCATGGCCAAGCACTAGATACTTGCCCAGAAATATTGGGGTTCCTTCATCATTTGCTTGACATAATGCACAATGAAGAAAAAGAACAAGATTATTAGGGCGATTTAATTGGCTGTTTTGCATGAATTTGAATCTTCGAAGACTTTGGAATATAAAACAGGATTTTGTTCTGTTCTCTTTCCGGGCTTATATTTTACAATTTTTTTTTGATTGTTTTCTCTTCCATTTATATTTCAGTTATGCTGATGCTAGTGGAGCTGGAAAGGACGTATATGAATTTGTAAGCTCCATTTTGTGATTTTTTTTTTCTTTACTTTCTTCTCCTAAATGACACATTGAGGCATGGTCCACTCATAACTATGGTGTCTAAATTTTGTTAACAAAAGGATTTTAACACTTAGTTTGGACGGGGAGACTTAGTTTGGATGGGGAGAAAAGAAGAGAAAATGAATGATTTTGATAGAAAATCATTCATTTTTCTTCCTTTGGGAGTTTTAGAATGAGAGAAATGGAGAGAAATGAAAAGAATTTTAATAACAAAAGTTTTCTTCCCAAAAGTGGGAAGAAAAGGAGAGAAAGGGAGAGAAAAAGGAAAGTTGTCCACCAATATACCAAATTTACCTTTAAAAAAATGATAGAAAAATTTTTAATTTCAAATAAATCCTACGTCATTTTCTTTCATTCCTAAAACTCCCAAATAGAGTGGACTCCCAAATAGAGTGAAAGGAAAATTTCATTATCTCTTTTCTTTTCTTTTCTTTTCTTTTATTTCCTAAACTCCCAAACTAAGCGTAAAGCATTTTCCATAGAGTTGCTTCTACTTGCTCTCACTTCCTTTCATCATCCTTCCCATCCCAATGTTTCTAAGGTTGATTCCATTTAGTCTCATTGCATGAGGCAACAACATGCTGGTGTATTTGAGACAAGGCATGCTACCCATGCCTCTGACGTGTGTTCTTCAGGCAGCTGATAATTGCTGATTTAAAACGATCGGTTGTTATATTGGGCATGGCTTGAAGACTTTGTTCGACATGGTTGGGACAGGATATGCCAATTTTTTTTTCCCTTTTTGTTTTCTTATAAGAGTAGATAAATGAACAATATGAAGGAGGATTCAAAGATTTGCACACTCATTAGCTTGTTGACCTTGTTTCTTTACCTTTGAGGTTAGTACATATGTGTGTGCGAATTCCCTTGCCAACAATATTCATTCTTTACTCAATAAGATTCGAAGGAAAATTGCTAAGAGTAGTCAAGATTATGAATTGATTGATGTTCACCATCGAAATTGTGAATTTCAAGTAGATGATAATGTTATAGTACACATTTGTTTCAACGCATTCCTAAACAACCTTACAAGAATTTTTTTTCTTTATATAAAAAAAGATAAAGAATACACGGGTACCAAGATATACCCTAGGAAACCCAAAAATCATCGACCCAAACAAAATGAGCTAAGTCCTAGTCTCATCTGATGGTGAGACTACGTTAACGAAAGCTGCAATGACTCGTGGTGCTAATTGATGTTCACCTATCTTTCTCTTGTTCCTTTATATCCAAATATAGTAAATACAAGCACTGAGAAGACATCTAAAAATCCTATTCCGCCGAAGCGGATGTCTTGCTAAGGACAGCAGGGTGTCTCAAATGCCTGACCAAGAGATAGAAAAACTCAAAGGAACAAGGTTTGCCATGACCAATTTCCATACCTTCCTCGAGAAGGGGCATCGAAAGAAGAGGTGGTCAATAGTCTCTTTCCGACTAGCACAAAGATGACATGTCGATAAAGTCATAAGCCCAAACGTGAATAGGAAATCACTCGTTTGAAGCTGCTCCATGAAAACTAACCAGACAATGAAGGCAAATTGAGGAATAGCTCCCGGAAACCAAGCTAGATCCACCTACGGGACTAGATGATAAGAACCTTTGAGGTGATTCCAAGCTGATACAATAGAAAACTCCCCACTAGAGCTGATCGCCCATACAAGCCTATCACAACCAGAAGTAGACGGGCGATAAGTATCTGGAATAGTATCCGGATATGGTCACAGAATGCTTGCAACAGACTTGAAGATTGCTGCTAAGTACGCTGGATATACTCTGTCCATAGAGTGCTAGAAAATACAATCTGAACAGAACACTCAGCAGTGAAACGTGACCTTTCCATGGTTTGTCTCCCAAAGACCTCTATCAAGGGGCCTACAGGCAACCAATCATCATACCAGAAAGATATATGGTTACAAGAAATTGCATGCTTGGTATTGGCCATTTTTGTGTTGTTCATTGACTTGGAGCTAATGCACACTTCTTTTGCCTTCTCATATGCGTCTTAATCATGATTGCAATATAGAGTATTTGTTGACTTTATGAGGCCATTTTAAGCCTCCAGTTAGGCCTATATGTGGATAAGCCCATCGCTGTGTGGGAGCCGTGTCCCTTGCTTTAGATTGAGGACATTATTGATGATAAATTGTTGCATAAAATAGAAGATTGCTGCATCACAATAATATTTAACCTTTCAAATAATAAGCTTAATTATAGATTTTTGTAGAGAATTTCACTAATAATTATGTTATTAACTTATTTTCACATGAATTTGGATATTACACTCATGATATTTTATTTTATTTTATACACACATACGCACACACATGTATATAACTCTGCCATTGGTGCACTTTATGGATTTTGATGTGCCGATATTGTGTTGTGTCCCATGTCCCTTGACCATGTTAGTGTTTGTGCCAATATGTCATTGGTGTTATCTTGCAATTTCTATCCTTCGCTGTCTTACTGTACAAACTCATTTTGTCAATGACTGGTGCTTCTTCTAGCTTCTAAAGCCCTTGTTCATTTCTACTTCGACCTTCACTTCCTAGTTGATCTTCCACATTTAATATTTCTTTCTCATCTTTTATATTTATACATGTGTGTTCTTTCAGGTTAAGGCTGCAGGAAAGTTTAAGGAAACCAAACGGACTGATGGAATCTCTACCTCAGATTTGATCATGAGAATTGTAAAAGACTATAACCAATATGTAATGCGTAACTTAGCCCGAGGATATAGCAGAAAGGAACTTGGGGTTAGCTATGTGAAGGTGAGTAGCTTTGTTAATTGTAACCCTTAATATCTTGTTTCCAAATTTGAAAATAAATTTCATTTTCTTATCTTGATGTTTTTATTCTTAAGTTGAGTTAGAATCAATTACTTATTTTACTAAGAAATTGATGTGCCATCCCTTGTTTCTCTATTTTGAAACCAGGAAAAGCGTTTGAGGGTGAATATGGAATTAAAAAAGTTGCATGAAAAAGTGAAGGAGCAGCAAGAAAAAGTAGGGGAAAAGGTATCAAATTTTTACAAATCAAGTATCTTAATGTGTGTGTGCGTGATGATCATTGTAAACACCGGTTCATGTTTATAGGGGCTATCTTTGTTGTGGTAGCTGGATATTTCTCCCATTTTGCTTTCTTTAGTTATAAAACTCTGTTTTTCCTAGGAGGGCTATGGGCTCTACATGTTATTTAGCTTTTTCCGTATATATCAATGGTATGCTTTGTAGTCCAGACAAGAGAAATAGTTTGATTAATTTCTAGATCTCCATAAATGAAGGTAAAGAGATTTTCTCCTATTTCTTTAGTTGATTTTGGGATGAATCGGATGGAGCAGCACTTCATAATCTTTTAAAGGAAAGGGACTTTGGAACACTGCTTTTGATAGCTGGCGAAGAATTTTTGAATTTTGGTTAATCTAATACTATTTTGTTGATGAGGTTGACATCCTAGAGCTTGCTGATTCCCTTTGTGGCCTTTTGTACTTTTGATCAGAAGTCATTAGTGCATTTTAGGAGTCATATTACTCATTACAAATTTACAACTAATTTTTATTGTTTATCATTTCAATGATTAATAGGTTTATGTATCTGTGTGCGTGCGCATATGCATGCCTGCGCCTGTGCTTGCATGTTTATTTTGGGCTTTGTTTCACACGTTTGATCTTTTGGAAAGGTTGGTTTTGCTATAAGAGTCGGAGAGCACAAGGTTCTAAGTTCAGCTCTTCTTCTTTTCACTCCATTTAAAAGATTTTATGTGATCGGGTGTTGTACCAATACATGAGTAGTGCTGAGATACAAGATAATAAAAACACCTCTCTTCACATGCTTGAGTTATGGAGTAGATGGTTGTTTCACAAAATTTATTAGTAACTACATGTCTTGGTTTGAATTTGGGGATCCTTTGTTAGAAGAGAAAGGAATCTCATTAGATGATGTCAGAGTTACAAGTGTTGAAGACTGGTTAAGCTCTATGTTTGTGTTGAAGTAGTTCTAGATTTCTCTCCTGTGTTACCTCCTTTCAACTCTTGGGATGTTATTAGTCAAAGATTAGGGTCCTTGAGATAATCGTGGAAAGATATGGTAGAGCTGGTATCAAAACTCGGGGGGGGGGGGGGAAGGAAATTCAACAAGGATCAGAATTTCAAACGCATTTGCATCCGAAAAGAATAAAAATGTGGATCCTTGGAATGCATAAAAAGAATCAAGAAAGAGAGTATAGGTTTGCTTTCTGTGCCAGTGTCTACTCCTAACATTTTCATGTGGGAGGCTTGTTTGCACTGCCCAGTTTTTTTCAGATGGGTGAAGATGGAAGTATTGCAATAGTTTCAAACATCTATAGAGGATCCAGAATTTTAAATCTTAATCTCTGAAGTGCTATTTTTCCCTTTTTATTTAATTCAGCGAAAATGAATGAACAGATAATCACTGTGGCAAGGTAAACATGATGTGTTAGTACTGAAATTGCTTAGTGGACATTCCCAAGGTGAGTATGATGGCCAAAAGTAATTCTCAAAAGGTTTGGTATATCAGAAAATTCAGAGAGTGCACAACTCTTGCTAAAACACATGGCGAGTGTTCTGTATGTGCTGAAAATGGAAAAAGCAGTTGCTAGGCTGAGTAGAGTTAAATTGCTTAGCAGTTTTCAAAACTAATTTAATCTGACTTCCATTGTGTTGCTCAGGCTTTCAACTATTATATGGGAAAACCTAGATAACTAAGAGACCAGTGACTAAACTATTAGGCTCTTTAAGTTTCATGGTAAGAGCTGTTGTTGCAATTGCTGTGTTATCCAAGAGCTGGTTATGAAGAAGGTTAGAAATCCATTATAACCTGCTCTACATGTTTCCTTTACATGCTTACTGAACCACAATTTTAATTTAACCTGTTGGTACTCGTGCATCTCCAGATTCCTAGAGCAAAATGCGTTCTAAATAATTAAATGTTCTTAAAAATCAAGCACTCCACTTGACAAGAATTGAGCATAAAATTTCATTAATTAAAGTAATTTTCATTTTTACAAAAAAGGCTGTGATTAGAGTTGGTGTTTTACTGGTTGTTACTAACTCCTCTCTGCACTTGGTCTTGTTTCATTATTATTTTGCAGATACAAACAGTTGCAAAAACTGCTCGCATACGTCGCAACTTATGGGTGGAAAATGCTGATCGCTTGGTTGCTGGTTTTCTTGAGATGTTTGAAGAACGCTGTCATAAAATGGTAAACAAATTTCTTTGATACTATTTCTTTCTTTTTCATGTGTGAAAATGTGTATGTGCCAGGTGAAAAACAGGGCGAGGGTGGAGTGGAGGAATTGGAGGTAACATTTTAGGCTAATCAATAAAGTGGACCAAAGCTCAAGTGGTAATCAGATGATTTGAAACTCTTACCCATAATAAAAGTCATGGTCAAGATTTTCCTCATATCATTGTGTAGCGAAACATAAAACAAAACTGCATCGGATTGGCTGGTCCGACCATGGCTGGTTTACTATCCAAACAGACTGGAAATGCAATTAGTCTGGTCAAATCTGGGCAAAAGCCTCCAAAACTGGCGCACTTTTGACTGAAGTGATCAGTTTATGATAACTTGGTCTTTTGTTCACATTAAGTAAATAAATATAGAAAATGATTATTTTGGGGGCTATTTACGATGGCAAGTGCATTATTTGAGTCATTCTACTTTTGATTCATTTAGTTTTAAATAATTACGAATCCAACTATATTAGTAAGCTCATTATTTATATTATTTTTCGACATTGACTATTTTAGTTATCCATTGTGATGGTAAAAGATAATGGTAAGTGTGTCACTTATATGTTTTTGGTTTTTGTTATGTATTGTGTCCAATTTTTATTTCTATTCATCATATATTGATTTAATTGATTTTGATTTTCTGTGATGGTAAAAGATAATCATAAGTGTGCCACTTTTATGTTTTTGGTTTATTATATGTATCAAGTGTGTCCAATTTTTATTTCTTCTCATCATGTTTTGATTAATTGATTTTGATTTGCTGTTGTGATGGTAAAAAGTAATGGTAATTGTGCCACTTTAATTTTTTTGGTTTTTGATATGTTTCAAGTGTGCCAATTTTTTTTTTCTTTTCATCATATTTTGATTTAACTGATTTTGATTTTCTGTTATAATACAATAACAACAACTTAGACCTTAATTCCAAAATTTGAGATCGGCCATGATATACTGATTTTGATTTAACTGATTTTGATTTTCTGTTATAATGGTAAGTAAATTTTTTTCTTGTATATATATATTTTTATTGTCTTTGGTGTTTTGACTATCATCAGTTTTCAGTTCTTTCCTTTGTGTAGTGCCCAATTAGTTTGTCTTTTCAACAATTATACATTTTATGAATGGCCTGCAGTCGGACTGGTGACCTGCTGGCCGATGCTGAGCCATGACCAGATTACTTGGCCGGGTTCTATTGCCATGACTTAATGACTTAAAAAGACAGTTCATGCATTGTAAATGTGTCCATCTGTCGTTTTTCTCGTGTCAAATTCTCTTGAAACGCATGGAGCAGATTAGATTGCTTTGGAACATGGAAATTCATCTTCTTGTTATTTTTGGCTAAATTAGGAGATTCAAAAGGCAGTTGAGTGTCAAGTTTTAAGTCCCCTTGACCATGAGTTCACAGTTAAAATTCCTTGCGAACAATTTTTTGGTTGGGCCTTTCGTGAAGAGTGACACACTGAAATATGTTTCTTATTCTAAATATATCCTCCAATAGAAAGGTAATATGCCTGCATTTGTTTGAGCATCCTTGGTCTCTCTTTTTCCAGGGAACAGCTATAAAGGACCGAATACAAGAGCGGCTAAGGGCACAGAATTTTAGAGCGCTCATTTACGATGAAGAGGAAGATGACTACTATGATGACAGTGACATTGAAGATGAACGCGACGAAGACAACATCAAAAAATGACATTTCTTCTTTTCTGTTGTTATTTTAGCCACAGGACTAAGTAAATCTGACTGTTTGCCACAGGGGAAATGGACTCCCGGATACTTGTTTGTGAGATATCAGCATATGTTTGATTGGAAAAGCCTCTTTCTTGGCCCCAAGTAGAGATCAATTTTGCACTTGTTATTTTTGGTAAGTGGCTTGTGGTGTGATTTTGTTTAATGTGTACCCTCTGCGTGACTCTGTCGCTTTGCTAATGAAAAATACTATTCTTATACCTTAACATCTTCCTATGATTTGTATGACTCTTTCCTATTTTTTTTAGTCTTTTCCTTCATTGTTCTATTATTATTATTATTATTTTGTATTGACCAATCGGTATCTGAGTTACTTGACTAATCCAGTTCATGTATTATGGGATTCAATTTAGGGATCGACTCTTCTAACGTTTATTTTTTCATTTTCATGAAACTCGAGCTTTTAATTAAGAAAATTTAGTGTCATATTATTAGACCCGCGGTATATTGGTCTCTTGCTCAATCATTGTTCAACCCAAAGTGTATTTCACACCCCAAATCAATAGACTTGCAAGAAAAGGATTTTGGTGAAGAATACGATTACATATTTCTGTAATATTTGGAATATCACGCTTTTAAAAGTATTTGACCTTTCATGTAACATAGTTTTCCCCTCTATATTAGTAGTCTTTTATATTTTATACATCCCCTAATATTATAATATATATATATATATATATATATATATATATATATATATATATATATATATATATATATACACACACATTAGTCTTATGTGGAGCATAAGGATTAATATTACCCTTGTATGGATTTTTTTTATTTTATTTTAAAAACCTCAACTTATTTAATTACTCTCCATTTTGTTTCATTCTTTTTGCAATATTTTTTCAGTTAAACCTAAAAGTTTTTGGTAAAAAATATAAAATTTTATAAATAAAAATTAAAAATTTTATTAAAAAAAGATTAAAATCATCATTATTGTAATTATTTTTTTTATTAGAAACTCGATTAAATTTAGTCCTTTCCTAAATAGCCTAATTCCAACTTAGAAGTTACAAATGGCAATTTTGTTTTTCAACTAAAATTTTCTAATGGCTACCTTACTTTTATATAAATAGCACTTCATCAATCCCTAGTTATTAAACTCGATCCGTATATTGATTCGTATATTTTAAAATATATGGTTTAACCGATTAAATCGTTAGATCACTGATTTAATCGCTTATTTTTTAAATATTTTAAAATATAAAAATATATAATTATATTTAAATATAATTATATTATAAATTGATATTTAAATATAATTATATTTTTTAAATATATTTTTTAATTAAAATGAAATACAAATGGCTGGCCTAGTTCTGGCTTTCGAATTTAAAGAATGACTCGTCTTACCCATCCCTCTCTATTCTCATTCTTTGTCTCATTTTTACCTCTCAAGGGCATCACACCCCCTCCGAGGCACCTTCTCTTCCTCCTTTCTATGTCACTTTCCCTTTCTCGTCCTCCTCTGCAACCCACAAAACTCACTCCGTGTCTCTAAAATCACCTCCTAAAACTCAATCCTTTTCAAAATTTAAACCCTTAAAATTCATCTCTGCACCTTTATAAACACATGCAAACCAACAATTTCAAGTTTTGTTGTGAAAAAATTCTTCACCCACGATCGTCTGCCATTAAAACCGGCATTAAGGTATTTTTCCCAAAGTTCCTAAATATTTTAATTACTTCAAAACAATTTTGAATATTGATTTTTCTCAATTTTTTATGACTTTGAGATAGTAACATGATTTTTTCCCCTTTTTTCTTTGAATTTTTTGAATATAACACACGGGTTGTAAAAACCCCTGCGTGATATGGGTTGAGGGTTGACCCGCTATTAAGCCGCGGGTTGTACCGGTCAATTGCATAAATGATTCCATTTATAAACAGACCTGTAAAATGCATGGTGGAGGGTCAACCCGGTTTGATTTTTTCTCCACCTCCAATCATATTATTACCTTTAGGATAGTATTATACGGATGAAATGAGATTTGAATTAAATAAATCAAATATTTACATGACAGTCAAAGTAGATATATTTTGACAAATTCATAAGTTAAATTAATTTGATTTAATTTAATTTTGTTTTTATAAATCATTCTAATTTATCCCTATTTAAACTTATCTCTATATAAACTGTGAGCTAGATATATAGTCTATTTATCATTATTCATCCTCTCACCCTATGCACTTGAGAGCACACTAAGCTTCAATTTCAATCAATCTTGCAACTTCAAGTGACTGTCCTTGTATCACAAAAGCTGAATATATGTTTGCACCACTTCATCAGTATCCCATGAAGACGGAATATTAGTGCTCTCTTTTTTACTCCATTAGGGAGAAAAGCGAAGCGATGTACAATTGATTTAATAAAAAAAATATTAAATCTCTTAATAAAATTTGAATTCAAATTTTGAAAATTAAAAAAATTATATTGAGAGAAAAATTCGATAATAAATTAAGTCATATTAACAAATTATAAGTCTAGATAGTGGTTGGTAAGTCACCAGAGAGAGAGAGATGCCTTTTTCTTCTCTATCTTTTAAGCGCATAAAAAAAGGTGTAGTCAGTGGATAATCAAGTAAGCATATCCCTTGCCACCATTTTTCATATCATTCCACCACAACCCTCCACATTGAGAGAGAGAGAGTGAGTTCACATTTCATATCTCTCTCTCACTCCAGCCTTCCCCATTTTCGGGAGCCTTCTACTATGTGTCCGCTCCCACCTATCCCATCTCATCTCTATCTCTTCAACACTAGCACAACTTTTCCTTTCCCAATTTCCCAATTCCACTCGCCCTCTCTCTCTCATGGATCCTCCTCCACCAATACCTCCCACCCCCAGTGCCCCTCCATGGCACCATGACTCTGATGAATCTGCTGCCCTCGACTTTAACGTAATGGTCATAGTAGCTGCCATGCTGTGCGCTTTAGTCTGCGCCCTTGGGCTCAACTCGATGCTACAATGCGTGCTGCGCTGCACACAACGAACTCTCACCGAGCCTGTGGAGTGGGTCAGCTCTCAGAGGCTGAATTCTGGGCTTAAGAAGAAGGAGATGGTTGCATTGCCAACTTCAACCTACGACAATTCGGATGTGAATTTGGCAACCTCTCCTTCATCTTCTTCGGCTACTTCTGCTGGTTGTGCGATTTGCTTGGCTGACTTTTTGCATGGCGAGAAGATCAGAGTTTTGCCAAAGTGCGAACATAGGTTTCATGTGGGTTGCATTGATAAGTGGTTGCTTGCTCACTCCTCTTGTCCAACTTGTCGCCATATGCTCAAGTCATCCAGTGTAAATTGTGTGCCTTCTCTACACATTGCAACAACGCTGTGAGACTACATAGTATTAACTGACTCAACTTTTGTCTCCCTTGTCTCTGATTTTCTGTATTTCCTCTAAGCTAGATAGCCTTCACTTCCATTCTTTAATTGTAGAGATAATGAAAGCTTCCAAGTCCTTGAGGACTTTCTTTGAGAATGTCGAATAGGCATGATAAAGAACTAATATGCAAACATACCCTAGCTAGTGACAAACAAATTTCAATTTTGAAATTTCTAGAAAAACACAATAATTTAAAAAAACACTTAATTGTACAATTAAAAGACATTTCTTATTTATAGAATAAAGAGACAATATGTTTTTATTAGAATTAGAAAATTTATTTTTGTAAATAATTTATAAAAGCAAAACAAATTTTAATATCAAAATACTTACTAAATATTAATACTTGATATATAATTAAGAACTTTCTAATTAATATGATTCCTTTCCAAAATTATATTTCATGTCATGGATGAGTCCCCTTTACTTAAAAAGAACTCGACCTCAAGTTATTATCTAAATATAAGGGTTCACCTGATAGATAAAGATAAAATGTGTATATGTCTGGCCACTTCAAAAGTTTTGGAAATTCTTATTATATTTGGCAAGTCGATACCAATGAATTGTCCTTCATCTTCTTTTTGACTCGGTATGACTCATATTTTTTAGTTTGTAAAATACTACAGGTGCGTAATGAAAATCGCTCTCTCTGCAAGAATACCACGACTTGATCTCCGACTTCAAAAGTCTACTTTCTGCATTGTCGACCCACTGCTTTGTCATTAACTTATGCCAATTTCTACTTTTTCTCGGCTTAAACATACTACTGTTGATTAGTCGAGTGCTTGACAATAGTTTTAGGAATTTTCGACAATTTGAGCAAGTTGACAGCATGTCGAGGTGACTTGGTACAGACTACACAAAAAGGAGATTTTCCTGTAGCACTACGACTAACACTATTTTAAGCAAACTAGTGTCTTAACCTAATGCAACAACCTATTGCTTCGGCCTGTCACCGCAATGTTTCATGTGAGGTTGTCAAGAGTTCGATTCACCACTTTTGTCAGACAATCGGTTTGTGGGTGGGCAATACTGCTATCGTTCAATGCCTAATCAAACAATTTCCATAAACTCCACAAAAAGAGACTAAAGAACTTGTTGTCTCGATCTGAAGTGATTATTTTCCGCAGTCCATGCAGTCGAACAAGCTCCTTGAAAACTAATTTTGCTATCGCTCTTGCATCTAAGGTCTTCTGAAAGGAATGAAATATGCCGTCTTAGAAAATTTGTAAACTACAACAAAAACAGAGTCAATGTCCCTTTGTGTTCTTGGGAATCAATGTCTCTGCTCTTGGCAAGCCAAGTGCAAAATCTATGGTCAGGTCTTCCCAGATCTTTCAAGAATCGACAATGGTCTGCACAAACTAGTGTTCTAAGATTAACTTTTCGCTGATGTAACATCTTTGCACAAATCTCGATACATCCGTTCTCATGTGTGACCGATAGTCTCTCTCTCTCTACCACGAGTTGTGGCTTTGATGGCTCGAATCGAATGATTAACAAGTTCACAACCATGCAAATCCTGATTCAACTTTTTGTTGAATCATTGATCCATCGTTGGGTTACATATAATCATATAAGTTAACCATATAAAAAATGATATGTTAAATTTAAAAATTTAGTAATTTAGATTTAATATATCTAATAGGATATATAAATAAATAAATATATAAATTTTAATGATCATTTATTATTTATAATGAGTTAAATAAAAAATGTTAAAAGATAATTTAAAGATAAATGAAAAATTACTTAATTTGATAAGGTAATTGACATAAATTAAACACATAGATTTGGAAAGTAAAACTTACCCTACAACCATAAAAAGGATTATAGTTTTCAGATTAATGTATCATTTTAATCTTCTGATACACCTATCATATAGAGAGATTTTGTGAAAATACATTTGATTTGGAAAGTTAAATCCAGAATTCTACCCAGACCAAAATTTCATTCCATTGAATTCTTCGACTATAGAATTAGGTACTCTGATCTAAATTTTAATTTCAACGATTAAGTTTTAACTTTAGGGAATTTATTACGATATTTGACATATTTGGCATTAAGTTATTTTTCTCAACAAATGGTATCAGAACTACTCGTGTTTGAATTATCGAAATTTTTTTGTATATTTTGTGAATTCTTGGAATCAGTATATTATGTTGATATTTTGAAAAATTAGGATTATGAGAATATTTCGATTTTTTAGAAAATATTCAGGATATTTTTGTGTGGATTTTAATCAAAGTTTTTCATCAAAATCGACCTCCAATTTTTCATCAAATTTGACATCCGATTTTTCAAAAAAAAATTGGGCAGAATAGAAGAAGACGGCAAGCACTTTTCTCGGTGTTTATGAATTGTTCACTTTCCTTCTCTTTTGAGCAAATATATTTTTTTTTAAAAAAAGAAAGTTGACTCTTTTTTGAAAAGGAAGTTAAACTTTTTTTTTTTTAAAAGATCTTTTGGAATTTGGTTCCTTTTTTTAAGAAACTATCAGTCTTTGGTGAATAAAAAAAAATTAGATTTCAATTTCCTTATTTAAAATATGACTTCCTAATTTTAGAAAAAGGAATTGCAATTCCGTTTCTTTGAAGAAACTTCCAGCTTTTAGTAGGGTTTGACTTCCCAATTTTAGAAAAAAAAAAATTCGGATTCTAACGAAACAATTTTGACAATTTTTTTTTTTAAAGGAAAGTGGGATTTAGAATGTAAAGTGGTATCTCATTTTGTGTTAACATTCCCACAAATTTTCACAATTTTTTTCTTTTTATTTTTTGAAAATGGACTTTAGCATGTGAAGTGGTACATCATTTTGTGTTGACTTTACCATAATTTTTACATATCCAACTAAAAAAAAGGCATTTTTAAGGGAATATAGGGTCCAATTTGTGGGCCCAAACAGTCCCAATTGCAGGTGTATAGGTTTTGGAACTTAGAGAATTCAAATGAACTCACTTTTTATTCTTATCATTTTTCACTATTCCTTTTGTGCTCAAAACTAGTCATTCCTTTAGTATGCGATTGCATAGTATGTTTAGGAAAGCTTTGTCAATAAAATAGAAATAAAGCTAAGATTGACTAGTTTTTAAACAGTTTTAAATGAATTCACCACTTACCTAGAAACTTTCCTAGGGCTCCCTATTGCAGAATGAGAATTGACCCAGTCTTGGATCAATTGTTGACAAAAGGTTGAGATTTCTAGTTTTATACCGATAACGAAAGTTTAGAGATGGAAAAGAATGATGAAGGAGATAAATTTAATAAGTTGGGGTTTTATAAATCCAATTTAAAGTAGATAAAATTGGGTTTTAAATAACTCAATTTTTAAGAAATTGAGTTCATCAGAATAAAATTAAAATTTTTTCAAATACAGATATTATTCAAATATGATTATGATTTTGTATATATCTCGAGATGAATTAATTAAAACAACATGTCACCAAAATAATCTCTATGTGGAAATTAATTTATTTTGGGATATAAAAAGTTGTGTATACAATTCATGTAAATATCAATCAGCTCAAAGGAAAGTACGTATTTGACAGAATTGTATATATATCTTGTGGTAATAAATGTGTGATAATTTTTCAATTTTATATATGACTAATTCATTGACCTAAAAGAAGATAATTGGTTAATATGCTCATATTGTCAGCATTTGATTACTAAATCATGATATTACTTGCAAATTAATTATTTTATCCAAAAATAAAATGTTAATAGAGTGTTCGATATCTTATGATGGGGATTACTCATATTTGAATATATTTGATTTTAAAGTTTCATGTGAGCATATATTGATTATTGTCCTCTGTTTGACAATTAATACTATTTACAACAATATTAATGTCCAACTCAAATTGATTTTTAAGTCGAATGATTCAAATTTCAACTTATGGCAGGAGAATTTGCTTATTGTTCTCAAAGTCATGGATTTAGACTTGTGTTAAGAACGGATTTTCTCCACTAGTTATAGATAAGAGTACCTTTGAAAAGAGAGAGAAATAAAAGTATGAGAGATTGAATCGTATGTGTCTAATGATGATAAAGTAAGACATCTAAGAATATTCAAAGGCACTATTTCTAAATAGGTTATGACGGCTTAATCTTTTCTTACGGATATTGAGAGACAGTTTGTTAAGAATGAAAAGAATGAGAATGGTACACTCTTGACAAATTTTTTTCTCAAAATAGTAAAAGGTCAAGAACACCTAACAATTAAGAATAAGAAATAAAAGATAAGGAAAGAGAATAAAAATGCTGTTATGTTCCTTAACTTGATTTGTTTTGAGAATAATTTGACTTCGATACCAAAACACACTTGGTGATCAAATTCCATTTCCATTACTCACATCAGTATGTCTATGCAGGATTGCTTAAATTGTTGACTGTCAAATGATGGTGAAAGATACATCTATGTAAGCAATACCAATAAAATTCCAGTAGAAATAATAAGAAAAGTTATATTGTTGTTAAAAATCAGATTCTATTTGGATTTATATAAAATATTTGTTTTACCGTCTTTAGATGGAACTTGATTTCTATTTCTATATTGAACAAATTCAGTTTTAGTTATGCTTTTGGAAATAGAAAACTTTGTTTGTTTCTTAAATCCAAATTTGTTGGTTCCAGTTTTTTATCATAATTCGATAATTTTTATCTGATACATCTACGTGGGTGATGATGATAAATTTCCAATAGAAGCAATAGGTAGATAGATATGATTCTATTTGGATTCACATGAAACATTTGTTGTATTGTATTTAGATAGAACTTGATTTCTATTTCTGTATTGGAAAATTTTAGTTTTATTTGTTCTTTCAGAAATAGAAACATTAGTTTGTTTTTTAAATCTAAATTAGTTGATTCTAGTTCTTTATCAGAGTCCAATTATCTTTATTTGATAGATATTGTTGATTCATTTAGTGAATCCCTATAAACTAGTACTGGAATTATAAATCGAAAATTAAGCAATGAGAATTTATTTTCATTGTGACACAAGATATTAGATTATATCTCCAAATGGAGAATAGAGAGACTTATGTCAAAAGAAATTCTTGATTCCTTTGATTTCTCAAATTTTGATATTTGTGTAAATTGTTTAAAGGAAAAATAAACCAATAAAAGAAAATATGAAGCCAATAGGATTTTGAACATTTTAGAACTTATACAAATGAATATTTGTGGACCATTCCCTTTGGTTTTTGTGATAGTCAAGGGATGTTTTATTTTGTTTATAGACAATTATTAATGATATGGTTTAATCAAAATTGCAACATACATCCTGAACAGGATTTCTCACTAAGGCAACTACCGAAACCACCTACGAACTTTGTAAAGGCACACATCCTAACTAAAGTATCTGCACGTTTGGGATTGTCTAACTAAGATTAGATCTATTAGGCCTAATGAATGAAAACGAGACGTTAAGATGGTTAGTTGTTATTTTGAAAGGTATTCTAAAAAGTTTAACTGGTATAAATTTTATAATCTCATAAGCAAGATCATTTTTGGAGTCGGAAAATGCTTAGTTTTTTTAGAATGTTGAGTTTGCAGACGAGAGATATGATTAAAAATATTGTCTTCTAAGAGAAATATGTTGATATTCCCACAGGCATTGCTGGACTTGATTAGATTTATATCGCTGATCTAGTTCAAAACACAATAGAATCAGACAATGTTGGAGAACCTCGATTCCAGAAGAACAAACTCTATTATCTCTAAAACCTATGCCATTAAGGAGATCTGCGAGAGTTAGACATTCTGACAATGGTATTTCACATTTCATCAGGTCATCATCTCGTTAGATTTTGAAATGAATTAAGTTGATAATTGTGTATACCACTAGTTCTGTGGGAGTAAATACTTTTTTTCCCTGATTTTACAAGTCAAAAGGATTTTTAAAAGATATGATATTTGGGATTATAAATCAGAAGATATTCATATAGCTAAGTAAAAAAAATTTAGTTTCAAACAGTACCCAAAAAGCAACCTTGAGAAATGGAAAATACAGACGATTCCCTATGCATCAAAGTGGGGAGTCTAATATATGCTCAGGTACGTATCCGTTCAGATATTATATACATTGTAAGAATGTTGGGCAGATATTTGAGCAACCTGGGAATAGAATATTGAAAAGTAGACAAACGAGTCTTGCAATATTTACAGAAAACAAAAAGATATTTGCTCAAACATCGAAAATCAAATCAATTTGAGATCATTCGGTATACCAACTTTGATTTTAAGGGATGCCAAAATACTATGAAGGCTATAATATGCTACATCTACACGTTAGCAAAGGAGTCATTTCTTAAAAAAAGTGTTAAATAGTTTCTTATAGACTCTTCCACCACGGTGGTGGAATTTATAGTTTGTTATGAGACATTCAACTATGGAATATGATTACGAAATTTTGTCACGTGACTATGAATAGTGGATGACATTGACAGGATATTTAGGTTATTTTATGACAATAAATCGGTAGACCTCTATTTCAATAACAACAAGAACTCAAAAATGTCAAAGTATATTGACGTCAAGTTCCTAGTTATTAAGGAAAGGACTCAGATTGGACAGTTGTTTATAGAATATGTTAACACAAACTTCATCATTGCATGTTTATTAAGAGATTGTCATATTCATAAGCATACTACTCGTATGGATATCATATCATTTTAGGATATTCAGTTTTAGTGGGAGTTTGTGATCTTAGATGATTATTTAACATAGACATTTTCGATTATTTCAGTTTAAGATATTTTAAAGTTATTTTTCATGAAAATAAAGATTTAGTATTTTTTATCACACTCTGATATTAAGTATGATATGATCTCACTAAAGAGAACCAATTAGAAATAGGAATATTAAATGTCACATTGTATGATATTTCCATACTACACATCTATATTATTATCCATATCGTTTGGTTATATCAATTTACGTGACCATTGATGAGTTGAGTTATGAAAAAAATGTAACAAAAGTCACATTGATTCTAAGTTGGTATAATTGATGGAGCGGATTGGTTATAAATGCATTTCAGTACTAACAAAAATTAAGTTCATTCGGTTATTTCGCAATTATATAATTATAAGATTTCATATATAAACCAAGTGGGAGATTGTTGGATTATTAATTCAACGTTAGGTTTATATATAAAATAGTTATGTATTGCATACTATCATATAAGTTAAATCCATATCAAAGTGAAATGTAAATTCAGAAATTTAGTAATTTCGATTTAATTTATTTAATAAAATATGAAAATAAATAAATATGTAGATATCAATAGAGATTTACTATTTATGATAGGTTAATTAGGGAATATCAAATAATGACTAAAGGACAATTGGAAAGTTATATAATTTGGTAGGGTAACTAGCATAAGCTAAATAAACATATTTGAAATGTACGAGTCACCCAAAAATGTTATGGTCTTTAGGCTAATGCATCACTCTAATTTTATGATATCCCCATTATAGAGAGAGATTTTGTAATAATACATTTGATTTGAAAAGCCGAACTTAGAATTCTGTTAAGACTAGGATTTCATTCAATTGAGTTCTTTGGCTATGACAATCAGATACCCTTCTGTCTAATCTAAATTTTAATTTTAGTGACTAAATTTTAATTCTGATGATTTAACACGATATTTGATATATTTTACATTAAGTTATATTTTCCAATACTTTTCTCATGAAGAAAAGACTAAGGAACACAAAGTTGATTATCTATGATGATATACTATTTGATTGTTATACCCTCTAACAAAAGAAATAAAATTCATATAGAAACAAAATTTAAATCATTACAAAATATGTTTCTAGATTGTCATTCACGAGTATGAAATCATAGAAGGAAAAAGATAAAAGAATTCAAAACTTTTGTTTTAACTAAAATAACAAAAAAAAAAATCAAATAGAATATTCTTTGTAAATTGACTAATTCCAACCACTCAAAATCATCACAAACAATTTAAAGCTTGTTAACACTTTTATACAATTAAAAGTTGGAATAAAATGGTTTTCTTGAACCGTCCAACAGAACCAAAAACATCACCTTGAACCAAACAGATTTTTGAAAACATAACTCTAGATTTTATCATGACACATAATTCATTATATCATACTTTTCCTTTAAAACATAACTCAAGCATAACAACATAGATTCATAATTGAAACATTAGATATACACCCAACCACTAGAATAAAATATAAACTTTCAAGCGAAAGATGTCTAGTGTCCTCGACCTCATGCTACTCTAATGGTACCTCGTGTCCCACACTCCTCCACATCCGCATACCTATAGAAAGGAGGGAGGAGTCAACTGACCACTATGCTAAACAAACATTTGAAAAATCCTATAATAAACAAGCATGTTATCACGGAATAACATGGTTAAATATCGATTTCATAAAAACACAAGCATAATCAAATGATACTAATATGCTTTCTTAAACTGGATATCATATTATGCATAAAACATGAATTCATGAATGACATCTGTAAGGTAATAGAAGTTGATAACACTCAAATAACAATCCATACTACGCTGATAATAAAAATAACATGAAATAAAAGAAAAGGGGGGAAAGTCTAACGAGTATGAACTTTCCATTTACTCCTACCCATAGTTGTATAAGAAGATTACTGAATTAGGAAACTCACCTCACCTGACTCCAGGGAAAGGTATCAATAATACTTGCTATTATTTATTTCATTCTAAGCAGTCTTTTATGTATTTTCTCTTTTCTTATCTTTCATCCTTTTAAGTTATATTACTTTTTTATCAATTTCTTATTTTGTTTGCAACCTTCACCTTTGAGGAGGGTGCTCTTGCCTTCACTCTTAAGAAAGTAAACTCGTTAACGGTGTTTTACTGCCTGAGAGTATAAGTTGGTTTCCTATAGTGGCAGCATGAGTAAGTCAAGATCAAGGGCCTTCTTATCCAATCTAATCACTAAACTCATTCTCAGGAGGTATTAATCATGTATTTCACCATGCAGTAGCTTGACCTTCTTTTTCTAGGACCCTTGGGAAAGGTGCACCTGCTTTCACCTTGGTAAGGTTAACATATGAGTAGTACCTTTTTGTCTAAAAAAATAAATGTAGAGAGAATTTTTTATATTTTTGTACTTAATAAATTATACAAATGAGATATTTATACAAATTAGAGTATGTACAATAAAGAAGAAATCTTAATATCAGGCTTCTCATGATAATCTATCAAGTGTAGACATATTGCTATATTGTGATATATATGTTAATATAAATTGATATATGTGGAACAATGATTGATATTGTAATAAATGGTGACATGGATAAAGTCATATGTGGATATATATGTTGACAGGCTTTATAATAAAGTTATGGATATCTCAATCTCAATATCAACCATAAGAAAAGGTTTCTAGAATATATGTATTTGGGAGACTCGTCACTTAGACCGGTTAGCAATAACTACATAGGGACAATGTTTAAGTCTAATTGACCTCCTTATGACAAAGATTTCTTTAACTTGCAATCTACCTGTAGGTTCTTTAATGGCTCTCACTACTAAGATATATATATCTTCTTAGCCCTTTTCTCTTATCCTATTTTTTTTTTAACATATTTCAAAATTTGATTATTATATATTCATATTACAAAGTTTTTTCAGGTTAAATAGTCCGCTTGTCATGTCAAGCTATCACATATTTTTGGGATTCTTGAAAAAAAAAATATTCATACCGTCTCCGAGGACCCCAAGTAATGTAGTGTTTAGAAATCAAAATCTCAACTTGTTTGATGAATTCGCTTATTTATAATATTTTTCAATTAAGGTGAAGATTTTTTAGTAGGAAATTTGAGATTTTGCAAATAAAAGATGAATTTCTCTATAAAAATATTTAAATTATCATATATTATTAATTATTTTAGTCAGAACGAAATAAAAAATTTATATTATGAGATTGAAATACAAAACTTGAAAGTTGAGAGTGAAATGTAAAGGTTTTAATTTTAAATAACAAATAGTATTTTAGTGACATTTCTAATATATTTAGTGAATAAATGTCCATAATAATTTATGTATTTTTTAATTAGTAAAAGAAGCCCTATGTGAATATTATTTTTTGGACACAATGTGGGTTCTAGGCAATATCAACATTATTTTGTGAAACCATAAAATATGACAATATATATATAATGTCCTTTTTTAATGTCACCTATGTACTCTAGTTTACGATGTTTAATGTTACAAAAAGACAATTATATGGACATAATGTTATTGAATTTTTTCAAAACTCAAAATATCTCAAGTTTTCTGTCAATAGATTGATTTAATCCATTGATTAATCATATCCTAATGGGCTCCCACAAAACCCTATCTTTGTTTTCTACTCTCAGATTTGGGCTTGCTTAGCTTTTTTCCCCTCTTTATAAATCATTGGCATTCGATAATCATTTTGAATCTGATTAAATTCAGTTTGAATTAAGTTAAATTCTTAAAAGGCAAAACTTTCTTGTATCTATTTTCTTCATTCACAAGATTCAAACAAGAGATCTTGCTTAGGAAATACCGGTGATTTTCACTAAATCAATTACACATTGAAGGGATATACCAATTAGGGACACTGAGTTTCTAATTAAAAGGTGAGTTTAGTTGGGACAATGAAATAGATAGTGAGTTTGTACTTAATTAAGAACCAGTGAGGACAATTAGTGATGATGAGTTAACAGTCAATAACCATCAGTTTCTAATCATCAACTCTCTCTCTCTCTCTCTCCCCTCCTCTCAAGTTTTAAGTTTCTAATAAGTAAACGCAATTTTTATGCAAAATAAGAAACAATTTTCAAATTTCTAAATATTTAATGGATAAAATTATGATTTTTGTAAATATAATTCATAAAACATTCTAAATATTATCTAATATATATAAACTTACATTTAAATTGTAAATGTGAAATATTTGTCATGAAACCATAGGCCAATGGGGGTAACAATTAAATAACTTTCATTTTAATGTTTTAAGTTTTAAATTAATAATTTTCAACAAGATTTTATGTGTTTTTAGAGAATTTCCATGACTTGTGTATATGTTAAACAAGTGACGCTAGTTCTAATAGTGGATGTATATTTTCCTTTTTTTACATTTTTTTTGAGATAATCCATTTTGGTTAATGCTAAACTATGTATTCATATATACAAATAGATTTTAAGTATATTAACTCTCTTTTTCAAGAATACTACACACAGATTCTAACATTATTTTATTATGTTACTACATCATTATCAGGAGCAATTGGTGCCTTACTATTGCTATCATTGTTGTATGTATTACTTAAAAAAAATAAAAACAAAAACAAAAACAAAAAACTTACCCACGATGTCCCGTTGTCATCACCATTGACAAGTGATGAATTTTCACCCTTCTACTTAATCTACCTTTACTTGAACCCATGAATACATTTTATAGCACAAATCAAGCTAATGACCCCTTTATCTCCATCCCCTAAAGCTCAGTCGCCTACCTATGGCCTTACCGTCAAAAGGTGAGACTCACACATGGGGCAATAGCTTGTGAGAGGTCAACCTCTTCCATTTGATGGTATCATGGCATCACAACCTCTTTTTTGCTATGGAAGCAGCCATGGCCGTTTCTCTCCATAGTAAGAAACAAGTTTAGTGCTTACGATTGAGGGCCTCTCTCTACCCACCGAAAGTGGAAAGAGACCACCTTGATGGTAGAGAATGGTCCACCACTTGTTACAAAGCCAAGGGCTATTGGACTGCCTTGGTGGCCATGGGTGTTGCGACATGAAATTAGAGTTTGAAGGAAGAAGGGTGGGAAGAGAGAAAGGAGATGAAGAGAGAGAATGAGAGTGACATGTTTGTTTTTCTTACTCTCAAATTTTTAATTGAAAAGATAAGTTCTATTATTTTTATTACTTTATGATTAAAAATAAATGGATTATGGAGGGAAATGTTAATTCTCATAATTTTATAGTTGAAAGAAGAATTTATATATTGTAAAAGATTAGGAAGCTATTTGTATTTATGTTTAAGTAGCATTATTTTTAAAATAAGACCAGACTAGACAGTTTGACCGGGAACCATTCCATAGTCCGATTTGGTTTTCACTATTAAATTAGATGAAATCAAATTCGGTCAAAATCATTTAAAATCAATCAAAACTGATAAAACTAATGAACTATTTAAACAAATCCAAAGAAAAAAAAAAGTATCTGTGATTCTTTCCATTCCACTCTTTTTTTTCCTTTACCATTTGATTTTTCGTTTCCTTTCCTGCTCTTTTCTTTTGCTCTGCCATCGTTTCCCCTTCCAAAGTCTCAAAATTTCACTTTTATTTTTTTCATAGAGATATATAAATTTTATTTTATTTTAAAATATATAATATATAAATTATATATATGACATGTGATGTCATTCGGTTCATAGAATGATTCGATCAGTCTAATTAATAAATCAATTAGTAGGTTGGTTGAGTTATTTATTCGTTCTGGTTTTAAAAACATAGTTGAGGTTTTTTTACCTAAATAATTTTTTTTAATTCAAAATTATTTAAATAGCATCACTTTTTTCTTTCCAAAACTAGTAATATCACAGTTGTAGACTACGACATTTACTATTCATAATGTATGTTTTTTTTTAAAATGATGTCATTGTCCGAGACTTATGTCATCTCCTATGACGAGAATATGGAGATGTCTATGTTATTTTCGTATCCAATTCCTACTACTTCAACATTTACACTTGTTAATGACAATGTTGACGACGTTGCACCAAGTGAGCCTCCACGACTTAATGTTCACTGGCGACATTATCGTCGACATTCAGAGGATACTGGGAAGGTTGCAGTTGAATTTCCCCAAGGTGATGGGGTAGGCCGATTCATATTCCCACTTGATGTCAGCTGTGACGAAATGTTAGACGACTTTCTTACAAGAATTAGTGTAGGTTAAGTATATTACATGTATTACATTTAAAATTTGTAAATTATAATTTCAATTTCAATTCATAAATATTTGTTAATTATAATTTTTGTAACTTCTTTCTTTATGTGATTTCAACTTTTATAAATTGTTTTGATGTATGCTATTTTGATATTGGCGGTTTTAGAGGGGATGACTGTTGTTTAGAATAGAGTTATTTAGATGTATTTTGGTTGTGTTGGTGTTTTAGAGTTTTGTTGGTTGTTGGTATTTTGGTGTATTTGTTGATCATGATTGTTGGTGTTTTGGTATTTTGGTAGTGGCCATGATCATGGTTGAGGTTGTTTGATTGTTGACGTGTTGGTGTTTTGTTGGTTGTTGGTGTTTTGGTATATTATTGGCCATGATTATTGGTGTTTTAGTGTTTTGATTAGTTATATTTGTTTTGAATTGAAATTATTTTATAGTACGGAGTAGGGTTATTTGATAGTGGTAATGGTTAAAATTATTTCGTAGTGTTTTGGTTGCCCAAGTGGGTGTGAATTGTATTTATTTTGTGGTGTGAAAAATTGATATTTTTGGAATTTAGTTGAAATTGTTTTGGAGAATTGGTGGTTTGAAGTAGAGTTAATTAAATTAGTTGAAGTTTGGTCGAAATTATTTTGCATTATAATTATTTTGTGGTTTTAATTGGTTAACCAAGACTTGAAGAAGACGTGCCCATGCCCAACAAGGTCCTAGCACACTGTCAATAGCCGATCGAGCTAAGGACATAAGCGCCCAGTGTAGCTTGCAGTGCAGATGTCGTGGTCCGTGAGAGTGATATAGATGTCACGGTCTTGGACTATGACATCAATTTTTTTTTTATTTTTTAAAAGTTGTTATGAATAGTGATGTCATGCTTTATAAAGATGACATCACTAGTTTTGGAAAAAAATAATGCTATTTAAATAATTTTGAATTAAAAATATTATTTAGGTGAGAAACCCAATCTTGTCAAGTAGGACATTTTTGCATTTAGAAAAGATTTGAGGTCAGTGACGTTAGAAATGCAGAGGGTGTGCCTCAAAGAAGGGAAAGACCATCCAGTTTTGTACAAAAATACTTTTTTTTTTATTCTTAAAAAAATCCAAGTGAAAAACTAATTTCTAAAATGATTCAGAATGGTCGAGTGTACAACACTTAACTAATACTATTGATCAAATGTTGAACACTTGATCAATTCTCTTGACTAGAGTGTACAACACTCGACCAATACCTCTTCCCCCAAACAAGCAAAACCCAACCACCACAACAAAATCAAAACCCTACCACCACAACAAAACTAAAACCTCAACACAACAACAAAACTAAACTTATACCCAAACTCAAACTCTAATTCTCATATTCACCTTCATACCAACACATAATATCCAATTTCTTATCAACACAATACAACAAAACCACAAACAAACTAAAACAATTTATAATATAATAATCAGTAAAATAGAATATAATTTTCATGAACATAACAAAATATACAAAGTATAGAATTCATTAGTTCTAACGTGTTCTTCTCCTCGTATAATGTCTAATACCTAAATCGGATTTAACATATACAGTATTATCATGAAATACAAGACCCAAGTCATTGATCTGTGAGATCTGAGATGGTCCAATATCATTATCCTAGGGGTCAGAAAAAACTGGTAGGGACACATGGAATAATAGTGGTATATCATCTCTCTCAACCTCTGTCAACCCCTCACCTATGTAGATATCCGGACGAGCTATCCTCTGTGGAGCCCCCGCAGTCAAAACATGAGGCAAATCATCAACCACAAGTATAAAGAAAGATGAAGATTTTACGTACCCACTCCAAGGCCCTATGATGTCGGGTGCATACTGAGATGTGGAGGGATGAGAGTATGGTGAATGTGATAGGGGTGATACATGACATGACAATGGTAGTGGTCTCCTAATACATACTCTCCCTCCTCATCGTTGACATCCTCGATCATCATGCTCTCCCTTGTCACCACCTCTAACTAGTCTAGACCTTAGGATGTGTGACATATCTAAGGATGACAATGGATCAGTTATGGTTCGGGTCATGCTAATACCATATCTGACCCTAAATCTTAACTATAATATTCATATCCGACCCTAATCCGATTCGGGTTAAAAAATCAAAAACCATATCCGACCCTATGAATTTTTCAAAAAATCGATCCGATCCGATCTAACCCGATCTACTACATATCTTTAAAAAACCAATTCGATTCGATCTTAAACCAACTTGTACCCGACCCATACCCGATCTAAACTATAATCTAATATATTTTTTAATTTAATAATATTTTTTCAATAATAAAAATAAAATTTATAAATTATAACAAATTATAAAAAAAAATTATTTTATTTAATAATATTATATTAAAATAAAATTTTATTTTATTATAAATTATTATCGGATCGGATTATTTATAACATAAATCCGAACCTAAATCGACCCGACTACTTTAATATTATAACCCGATCCTAACTCGATCATAACCCGATTTTTTAGGAAAAAAACCTGATCCATCGGATCGAATTTTTCGGGTATCCATCGGATCGGATCAGATATTGTCATTCCTAGACATATCATTTGTCAAGACTAAAATAGTGAATCCATCATTCCATACATATTTTTGAAGAGTTCTCAATCCGATATGAGTATTCCACTACAACAAAGTAAACATGTGTAAGTTAAACTAACAAATGTAAGTTATGAATATAAATAAAAAAATTAATAAGTTGTAAATTTACCACGTAACTCAAATAAGCTCCTCGATGATCTGTGAAGTAGCGGGTGATGGCGTAGAATTAGGAGTCATTGGCAGGATTGACTGTAGGTCCAAGTGATGTGTCAAGTAAATCTAGGTGGTCATGTCGATCTATCCAAATATCAATATATCATGCATGCTCGACTGATCAATTAATCTCTCGTGGACCATGCATGCTAGTGTGTTGGAGTCAATCATTAGTATCACAATGAATCGAAATATATTGTATACCTCCAAACCGACGGATTATTTTATTAGAAAAATGCCACTCCACGATATTAAAGCAGATAAGGGAGACCCAGGCATGCCAAATTTCACTACCCTCGTGACAGTAGTCGGAAAGGGAAGGCAATACATCTTTGGTGTAGGGCACCCCCATGACCTGATTGGCCAACTATTTATCAAACACGTCCCTATACATTGTAACCACATGAATAGGGAGGGTAGTCACGTCAAAATGCACCTTCCACCACAAATCTAGTGGTCCATTCTCCTCTATAATTGATCGTCTAATAGAAGCAATATAAAGGAGTCTCTCCCATACCTAAATCTGGAGAAGGATGAGTGCACCACAAATCTCATATGAATTAGCGTGTATAGCTATACAAAACTGTCTATATAAGTATGTCAGACATGTTGAAACCCAACTATGATGACCACTAACACCTAAGTCCTCTAAAAGTAACAAATACTGTAAATATACATAGTGTGTTGTCTTATCATAAAACAACATATCCCTTATCAACAACAAAATATATGCTCGTGTCCACTGTAAAAGATGGATGTCATCTACACCATTGGGCAGGACATCAAAAATCTCCAACAACTATGTCATACTCAAAGCCTCACTCTTAAATGTTGTACGTGGAGGCCTTACACCTAGCAATGGCTCACACTCATCAGCCCAGGAGACATCGGACAATCTACCTACCACAGGCATGCCATCTACAGGCAACCTTAGATGGACCTCTACATCCTAAAGTGTGATCGTTACCTCGCCATGAGGTATATAGAAGGTGTGTGTCTCCTGTCTTCATCTTTCCACCAAGGCACTGATCAAATGCCAATCAAACTTAATGAATCGGAGTCGTGTGACACCCAAAAACCCTGACTGCTCTAGGAGTGGGAGTACCTGCTCATCAATATGGTCCTGCTCTCAACATCGTAAAACTACCTCACATCAACAGTAAGTGAGCCAGATAATGTCTTTTCCATCCCAAACTCTGGATGAATGGTGACCTCACTGAAGGCATGGAATGCTCTGATCAGTAGGTTCATGATCCATCTGAAACATAATGAAAAAAGATAGTTAGTGGAAGAGATAGTGAAATATATAGAAGCTATAAGATATTGAAATGATAATGAGAGAGATGCTTTATGAAATGACAGAAAATACATTAACACTTATGGTATATTAAATGCTCAAAAAGTACATTAAATGTTTAAGAAATACAAGATGATTAAGCATTATTCGTTTGGATCGGACAATGTCTTCGATTGTGTCTCTGTCTCTCACAAAATCCACACCTTATTTGCCTCATGCATCTCTTTCTATTGTGACTCTTTGTACTACAACTCCCACATGATATTTGTGATGATGATTCTCGAAAATCCATCTTGTTGTGATATTGAGATGATTTAGGTCTTCCTATCTTACGTTGAAGTGATACATCATGAATAACAGTTGGGTGCAAACCTGCTGGCCAACTCAAAAGGTTTCTTATCGGTAAGAAATAATACTCATAAACTCTAAGTTAGTGTTCTCATGTATATTATTTTTTGACAATCATATGTACATCAATTATCATCCGAGTTAGTGTAGCAACTGTATGAATATGTTACTTTTTCGACTCAAATCTCATTCACTTCTTTAATTCATTACTGAAAATATAACTATCGTTTGTCAATCTACCATCTTTCTCAAAAATCACATAACCATCATCTCTGGGTACAGTGGTCATGAAGGGGATTGACTTGTTTATTCGGCCATAGGCATTAGGAGCCGAGGATGTCCCAATCATTAAATTGTTGGCATCAGTACCACCACCACCACCACTAACACCACCACCACCAACTTTTCCATCATCTTCATCTTCATCATCATTCTCTTCTTCCACCTCTTCTTCTGCCATTCTTCCTTATTTACATCATTCTCCACTTTTGTAAAGGCAAAATCCACTCGAGATTCAATATGTCGATAATCATCTATATAATCACAACTTTGTTGCGAGAACATTTCACCATCGTAAGATTTTATGTATAACTTATGAGTGGAACTCAGTTCCATATTCATCACAAACTCCATCAAATTAAAGATATCGTCATCATTACTAATCGGTATCAATTCATGCCGTACATTTTCACATTGGATGTTTAAGATGAGACACCAATGAAAAATCTCCATATATTGTGTTATAGAATTTATCCGAAAACTCTTACATATCACAAATACCAACTTATTAAAACAGACGTTCTTTTTCATTTTAATTAACTTAGAAAAACCACTGTTATAACTAAACTCATCCTCACCCGTGACAGTATTATCATTAATAAAGTATAACAATCTCACCATATCTACCATTTTTTTCTAAATATCAAAATTAAACATGTTATCATCTAATTAAACATGAAATAAATTATTGCAAATAACCCAATTTTTTCAATTTAAATATTACATTAAACAATTTTATAACAAATGAATTTATACAAATTTAAATTAATAATATATCAACATTTAATTAAACATCTAACTAATAATAAAATCATAAACTATTGACATTAAAAGTTTAATAATTTTTTTTATAAATTTAACTCTAAACATACTAAATTCTAAATTTTTAACGGTTAACTATTCAACAAAACTATATCAGTGAATATCATTAAAATATACATCATTCAACAAATATCATTCACCATAAAAATGAACATTTCAATTGAAGTAAATAAATTATCAAGACAATAATATACCTTCGGCCGAACTACAGTCGATCACTTACAGACACTGAAGAATGCTATGTTGTGGTGGTCGAAGATTGCAATGGTCATAATGGTCGTTGGGAACTGCCTCACATCATCGAATTACAATGGTAAGCTAGGGTTAGGGTTAGGCTTTGGTTTGCGACGGCAGAGAAGTGGAAGAATGAGAAAAGTTGAGGCACAAGTGTTTTTCTTCGAATTAGTTGAGTGTTAAAGCCTTGACTAACAATATTGGTCAAGTATCCAATTTTCTTTGAATCAATCGAGAGTGTTAAAAACTCAATTAACAACGCTAATTAAATATTAAATACTTAATTAATAGTATTGAATACTCCACCGTCACTATTTTGAAAATTAGGTTTCCACGAGTTTTTTTTTTTGAGACCTTATTTATTATTATTTTTTTTAACCGGGTTATTTCCGCACACAGCTCAAAGAACGTCCCCTCAACCGCTCGTCTGTTCACTCCTGCGCTAAATCTCCTCCCTCGAGTTGCTTCACTGCAAGTTCGTCATCTGGATTGAGTTGTGGAAGTTTGAAGTGAAGAAGAAGCATTGAATTTCGATGGAATTTGAGGTGAGAGTAGTGAGGGGAATTGAGAATTGCTTTGTATCTCTCCCGCTACCTCTCATTCAAACGCTCCAATCCACTTCCTCCTCCGCCTTCTTGCCTCCCACTCTCCCTCTCGAGCTCCGTTCCTCCTCCGGCAAACCATGGGTTGTCGCCTGGACTGGCTCTGCTTCTTCTTCATCTGCAATCGAGGTCAAACTTTCTCTCTTTTCTTTCATTGCCATTTGATAATTTTGAGTTAGGGTTTAATCAAGAAATTTTGAATGGATTTTTTTTTTTTTTTTTTTGGAACTTAGGTTTCTCAACAGTTTGCGGAATGCATAGACTTACCAGATCATGCAATTGTTCAAGTTAAAGCTCTTGCTAATTTGCGGGAAGCTACTCTTGTTACAATTGAACCCCTCACTGAGGATGATTGGGAAGTCATGGAGCTTCGCTCCCAACATGCTGAGACTGCTATTTTACAACAGGTTTGCAATTTATCTCTAATGTAGAATTAGAGAAATTTACATATTTTGGCTTCAACTTAGATGCCTACCCAAGAAAATTCTTTACCCTATAACTGGAACCAAATGAAAAAGGAGTTCACTGCATTTAAAATGAAGTGACCAATGAACGGATTTCATTTGCAGATGAAATCTGTGGTTGGAGTCAAAAAGTAAAATATTGAATTCAATTGATTTCTTCTGCCTGAAACAACAAAATGAACCAAGTAAAAATTTCTCTTTCTTTGGACATACAGCAATTCAAAGATTAAGTTTAGGTGGGCCTACAAACCCTTGAGGAGTTCATTTGCAAATTCGTCCTTTTTCCCCCTTCTGATTTGGGAATTTATACTTTTTGTGGAGTTAGAAATGAACTCAACATTTTGTGTGGAGTTCATTTGGTTTGGAGCACAGCCTTAATGAAGTGATGTACTTCCAATAACCTTGTGTATCCTTTTCAGCTTGTATAAAGATAAAATAACTACAAATTCAGTAAATCCAGTGACAATACCTTTTCAACAGAAAGTGGACTTTCTAGGATTGAAAAGTGCCCTTTTATTTTGTTCATGTCTGATGTATGGGAAATTTCTCCTTAACGTATGCTTTAGTGTAGGACGCTTAGTCTCTGAACCCACTTGACACATGTTTTGGACAGAGGTAGGATTGTTCCCTTCTTATAAAAATTCTTAAAGAGTGCTATAGATAATTACTATGACTTTATGCAACCTCTGCGCTGCATGCGAATTCTCAAAGCGTAAATGAATAGATGAATTACTCATAAATCTTTGGGCTTGTTGTGAATAAATAGTGTCTTATGTATCAAAATTTTGAAATTTATTTCAACATCCTAGCCCTCGATTTGTGAGCATCTCCATGTAAGTTCATAGTGATCTTTTGGAGTATGCAAGCTTAGTGCACTCTTGGTGTCAGTTTGTTGTTGCTTGAGGCTTAATATTGCAAAGTAAGAGAGGAGTTCGTGATTTTGCATGAATTGCTGGTTGCTTATGAAATTTGATCTATTGGGGGGGGGAGTAATAGTGCAAAGCTTGATCTTAGTAACCATGGGATATGGAGACTAAATGGCTCGTCATGATTGTGTTAGAAGTTGGGAATTGTTTTCTTTAATTACAAGGAAAGTGAGGAAGAGACTGAACTTATATGACCTAGGAAAGAGTTGCGAAAGTGAGAGAAACATGTAACATGATACTATGAGGGGAAAAAAGTGATTCTGATTATGAAACAACCAATTGCTCCTAATGGAGAAATTACAATTATTTTTATCTTAAGGGCTCCAAACGTGTTAAATTCTAGTCAAAAGGAAAAATGGCATTGTAGGATTTGAGCTTGGACTTCCTACCGCGATGCCATGTGAAACAAGCTCCAAAAACTAAAGCTAATGACAAAAGGTGTTTCATTGTTTTCGCACCTTAACAATAATAGAGATAACTCTTCTCCAGAAAATGGCATGTTAGGTCTAGTAAGCGAATTGTGGTTAGGGAAAATCTTTGGAAGCAAATGGAGTATGAGAAAATTCAAAATAGATAAGAATTTTCTAGAAAGCAATAAGTTAAAAAGATTAACCACCTTGCTCTTTGTAAGATGTATAGAATTTGTTGTGATTAGATAGCTTGCATGATGGGTTTTTCAATAATTTCTTTCCATTGCTTTCCCATCCATTTCCCTTTCAGATATTTATTTCTATTTCACCGAAACGCATCAAGAAGTCTGTGTTGTTGTCTGTTATTTAAAGCCTCTGAAGAATCATTTCCTACATACAGGTCCAGATTGTCCATGAAGCTATGAAATTTCCACTTTGGTTGCATGGACAAAATGTTGTTAGATTTCATGTTGTTTCAACACTTCCCAACAAATCGGTAGGTAAGGAATATTATTTGATATTCTATTTTGAATATATAGTTCCTTTTTTTTTTTTTGTTTTTAACTCCGGATAGCACCATAAGAATTTGCTAGGGTAAGTTCTATTTTTACTGGTCCTTATTTGCATGCAATAAAATTCTGTAGTTGCCAAGACGTAAGCATGTACCTTTTCATATCCTTTGTGTATATATTTAGTATCTAGTACAGTACTCTGGAAAATTGTATGATTCTTGATATTTTTCCTCAGTGCAACTTGTGGAAGGAACTAAGGTTGCAGTTGCACCAAAAAGGCGCAAGAAAATTGAACACCCATCTAGCTCAACTGGAGAGCATTTGGTATCAAAGGCACTCCTTCGTGTGCAAGATCCAGATAGGAGATTTGTTCACAGAACTAATGTCAAAGGTTTTCAGCTGGGGGTAGTTCTGACTTCTATTGTTTTTATTCATCCAGAAACAGCTAGAGCCCATTCTTTTGATTCTCTTCAACCAGTTGTTATGGTGCCTAAATTACCAGTGAAGGAGAGTGTAAAGCACAATGAAAATGATCTCTTGGGATTAAACAGCAATTCAGTTTTAAAGGAACGAAAAAATGGAATTTCAACTCTCAAAAAGGGTTGTCAAGCAGTCGTTTGTGTTTTACTATCAGAATCTGTGGCAAAAGGACATGTGATGCTTTCAGAATCACTTCGAAATCAGTTGAGGGTAGACATATACTCATGTAAGTGTGTTCCCTTGAACAAAGTTATGAGCATCTGTGCCTTGTCTTTTCTGAATAATAACCTTTTGGAAGATATCCCCCTGTTTTAACGTTTGGGCCCTTGGATTGTGAACAGAACAGTGTTATAATTTTAGGACAGGGATTTCCTTTTTTTTTGAAGTTCGAAGTCATTTTCCTGTCTCAACTATTGCTAGTGGCCTTATTGGTGGGCACAAAAGCTAGGAAAAAAGTTATCTTTCATGCGTTATTTGTTTGATAATAGTTTCCTAAAAATGTTTTTCAGGAAAACATCTTCCATGGCAAATATTTTTCTCATAGGGGCGATAATTCTAAAGTTGACTTGGTTATCATCTTATGTTTTTCTGCATATTTTCTGAGTCCAATAGGCCTTCCCCCCCCCCCCCCCCAAAAAAAAAATTATGGCTTATTATTGGCAATATCTCACTGTTCTGCATCTCATAATCATTGCTGAGTGATTTTCATTTTGAGAGTATGTGTATGTTTGACATGGAACATCTTATGGTGGTAATAACTCTTGGACAGGATTGGCTCAGTAAAAATTAGTTTCTGTCTCTATTCTCTTCCCTCCCTCCCTTCCCCCATCTTTAAAAATACCCATTTATTCAATGGAAGGTATCTGAACTTGATGCCTCTTCCAGTCTAGTCCTTTCCTTTTCAAGTTAAGAAATATCCTTGCTGGTCCTTAATTCTTAGTTGGTCAAATGTTATGCCATTATTTCTTGCTTGCTCAATTGTTATGCTCTTGATCTTTTTGCTTCAAGGCCCTAGGTTCATTGCTTTATATGCAAAATTTCACCGATGACTTGATAAATGTTTAAATTATTGGTTGGTTGATGGTAGATGTGGTGGGGGTGGTCATCCACCTGTGTAATTGCTGCTCTGCTTTTGAGGATTGTGATACCTTGTGGACGTCTCTCTCTCTCTTTCTGGGTGTTTAAGGGGTTTGGTGGGATGAAAAGGATGGGGGAATTGTACCAGCTGGGCATTCATAGTTATGATTGTCTTACGTTTTACAAATAAAGTGCATCTTTTGCTCCATACATCTATAGGGCTGTCAAGGACCCCATCAACCTCATTGGATGGAAATTGTCACAAAAATCTTTCAGAACCTCTTTGAAAGCCTTTGAACTTCTTCCATTAATACAACTTTGATTATTCCCTCCAAGCAAAAGATAACTGAAAGGAAATGTTCCAAGTATTCCTTGTTTAACACCTTTTGGTGCATTGTCACTGAAAATACTTGTTGAGAATTTTGAGGGGACTAATTGTAATGGAGGATAGAGATTTGGATGTAGTGTTTCTGTATTCTGTATCTTCTGCATTAGGTGGGGAAGGCTTATTGATTGTGGTTTTCAAAATTCTGTATTTCTGTTTGTTTTCTCGGTGTGTGTGTGCATGTGTGTGTGTGTGTGTGTATCTGTGTGCATGTGTGTATGTGTGTGCATGTTGGGGTACTGGGGTTCTTTCAAAGTATTTGGACTCTCTTTCTTGTACTTTGGTTGCAGTTGCATTTTTCTGGTGACTCATGTGAATCTCCTTTTGATTTAGCATAGCAGAAAGGATAGCGAAATTGGTGTGGTTTTGACAAAACATTAAGAATTGAAATGCAAGGAGTTAATTCAATATTGTTGATATGCTTAAGGGAGAGAGTATGTGATGCAGAATATATTCAAAGTTATTCATTAATTAAGTTTCAAAATACTTTCTGTTATTTAATTTGTTTTAATTTTGAGTGATCATTGTTCTTTTGATTTATTTCCATATTTATACTAGAGCTTTACCTATATATTTAGGGATTATTGATTGTAATGCTTTTGTCTAATGAATTGAATTATGTTTTGTCTAGTTATAAATGTGTTCCGACAGTTGCTGTGCTTCTCCTTTCTCTTCTTCCCTTCTCTCTCTTCCCTATTTCTCCTATAGTTCTTGTTGCATTCATTTTTGGCATTCAACCATCTTACACCACCTTCTTATATAAGTTACTGTTCAGGCACACGGTTCATGTGAATACTATTTGCACCGATTTCCCAAAGACTTCCTCTTCTCTTTGACCTGGTTTGTGCTGCTGGTTCTTCGAGTTTGGTCTTGTTTCTTCATTCCTGGTTGGATCATCTACTAGGTTTATCAGAATTTTGAGCATTTAACACTTCCAGTCCTGGTTGCTTGCAGTTTTATGCTGGTTTCCTTCCATTTTTACTTGTCTAAGGCAGTGATATTCAAAAACCAGTTTGCAGTTTATTTGGAGTTGCTGTAGATTTTTCAACTTCATTGCTTGTTTGCAAATAGAGTCTCCTAGTTCTCTTGAATTGCAACTTTTCTTGTGGTTCTTGCTTAATTTATGCAAACTTGGATCGCAAGAGTTGATTTCAGTAAGATTCTCGCTTGGAAAATTTGAGTTATGATTTTTTGGTTGCATAAATTTAAAAAATTGATACCATTTAGAGTCACATCATAGGTACATGTATTATGATCAAACATATATAGTTATAGTTTTCATTGTAGTTCTATCCTATTTGTCATGACTATTGATGTGGACTTTCCCCCTTCTGTTGGCGAGTCCTAAAATGCACTTTTGAGACCAATAATCATGATTCCTCTTAATGCTTATAGTGGCCAATGCTAAAATTCACATCGTAATGTTTTCCAAACTAAAGAAGGAAATTCAATCTCAACCATACACTTGAGGTTTTAAAACAAATGCCAAATGGAATGCATTTGTGGAGGAAGTCAAACAAGATGTTTTCGCCATAATTGATGAATGTGAAAGTGGGCTTAGAGATTGGTGAGGAATCAAATAAAATCTAATTTGAAGTGTTTGGTCCAAAACTTGAGTGAGTGCTGTAATCCAACACATTAGGAACTGTTGAAGATTGTTCCCATGTCAATAAGTCTCCTCATGTCAATTGAAACAGTCCTGAGCTAGTTGATGAGACACTTATTGTGGTTGATTGTGACATCCTTCCTTCTTTATACATTGAACAAGAGAAGTTTAAAACCGAGCTTGTTGAGAATTTGGAAAAAATATTGCAAAGGTTGAAAAGGATTTGAAAATGAAAATTTTGAAAGGGTTGTCTAGGATGTGAAACATATTGGTTTTGATGTGATTAATTACAAAGATGCTTTTCTTTTGAATTGTGAGCAATTGTAATGTGCTCCAAAGGTCCTCCATTTGTTCCTGCACACTCTTTGCATGGTAGGGATCGTCTATTTTAATTTGTTTGATTTATACTATATTTTTTATTCTTTTTGATGAGAATTTTCTTCGTATCAAGCTTTTTGGGATGTTGTGATTATTCCTGATTTGTTTCCCAATGGGGTTACTCTATAGAGTAATTTGGTTGCTTGGATTCACCCACCTCGACAATCTGTGTTTAGTTATGTGGAAGCAAATTCAGTTGGGGTGAATGGGTTGTTTTCAAGTGGAGTTACTCTAGTTAGATGATGAATAAAAAGATCTACAAGTAAAAACGCTAGAAGAATCAATGCTCCGAATTCTTGTGTTAGGAACATGATGAGATGGTTGATTTCCCTATAAGAAGAAAATTAAAGAGGTAAACTCGACAGCCTCTCTATCATTAAGATTCCTTAAGAAATGAAAATCTTATGAGATTGAGTGACCCTCCCAATTATAAAAATCTGTGATATGAGCAGAATAAAGTGCAGATGATTTATAAAGATGAGGAAAAGAAATGGACAAGGGCAGGTCCCTAATCTTTGATAGACCGTGGTGTATAATCTTTGATATACACTGGTGTTTATTGATTGTTATTCTTTTGATTAATGCATTGCATTGGACTTTGTGTAAGATGTCGGTGGATTCCAATAGTTACCACTGAATTACACCCTCTGACTGTGTTTCTCTTCTCTCCTTTTCCCTTTCTTTTATCTTATCTCTATTTCTCCAAGTTGCTGCTGCATTGGTCCTAAGCAGGCACTTGTTTTCAGGTACATTCTATGTTTTGCAAGGAAGCATAGCTCTCTCTTGGACTTTGCTATCTATATATGTGCCTGTGATATTTTCTGAAGGCAATATGTTCAAAAATATTAGCATTATCTTTCCTCTCTTTTGATGTTATGCTTTGAAAACTATTATTAACTCATTTACTTCTTACTGGCTGTGCAGTTCTGCATCTATGTTCATGTTTAGCAAAAGAATGCATTTGATTTAGTGTGTGCCTTAATGTTGCATGAAAGACGTTTTCTTTTTTCATTCTGTTAAGCCTCCAACACCCCCACCCCCTTATCGTTGGTAGAATCGGTTACAAAGTTGAATGAACTTCCTAATCAGTTGAGGGCCTCATTATAGTCTCCTTTTCAGTCTTGTTGAGCGATGTGACAGTTTGAAGCCATGAGGAAATGTCAGAGTAGTCTGAGTCATTTTTCCTTTTTTTTTTTTAATTTGTATTTATATTTGCCACTTGGTCTATGAAATGAGAATGCACAAATTGTCTGCAGGGGTTTATGTGAGGAAGTGCAGTATTAACAGAAAGGACATTCCTACACTCTCTCTTTCTCCTTGCCAGTTCAAGAGATCTGTGAAGAGTAGAGACCTTGAAAATGGTATATCTGATGGCCGTAAAAGTCATAGGATGAAGAGAATGCTTCTGAAGACTAATTCAGGGCCCAATGTACACATAGACTGCTCAGTTTTTAGTAAAGTTGTTGATATTCTCTTTAGGGAATCTCTTGATAATGAGGGTAAAGAGTCTAATGATGATACTTGGAAGGGCATTAAAAGTTTACTTCATATGTGGTTTCTTGTACAACTGGATGCCATTGCTTCATACTCAGGGTCCAAAATTAATGCACTAGTTTTGGGAAGTGAATCTTTGCTTCACCTTGTGGTTCAGGGTTTTAGATCTGAAACAATCGGGGACACACAGGAATCAACAATAAATCTGTTTGAGAGGAGAGAAGGAATTGAAGGATTGCCATTGGAAATTCTTTATACACTCTCTTTTGATGATGGTGAAAACTTTTGTGCTTTTGAGCTTGACTTTAGTCAGGAAAGGCTTGAACTACTATTTGAAAAGCTCAATATGGGTGACCCTGTGTCCTTCAATAGCAATGAAGAGAATTCCTCTTACAAAGGCTTAAATTCAGTTTCTTCTTTGGGCTGGATGGGTACTGCTGCTTCAGATGCTATTGCTAGTAGGTATTTTGTCTTGTTACTATTTCTGTTTTGCTTTCTGCAAGCATTCCTTACACTTCCAGTTGTTGATCTGGCTGAGTCATTTCCTTTGAAGCATTCTATCATGCGTTTGCCAATGTGCATTGTTATAGCTCTGAGAACACTGTAGGAGAATGTGTCTTGCATTTTTTTTTAATAGAGAAAGAATTGTATTAGATGTAATAGAGACTATACAAGAACTCTAAGGATGAGAAATCGTCATAAGTAAAAAAAGCAAAAACTTTAAGGATGAGAATATACAAGAACTTTAACTGCTCCCCAATCTGTCTTCAACTCCTACAACAACAACCTAGGCCTTCTATCTCAAAATATGAGGTCGGCCATTTGAGAGGCATATATCGAGGAAAAAAAAAAAAAAGATTGTTAATTTAATTTATACGGATTCTACTACGCCACTCATTCCTATCTAAAACCATCTCCTCAACTAAATCTATCACTATCATGTCTTTATGGATAACTTGCATCCAAATTTTCAACAGCCTACCTTTACCACTAAATTCATCTTCAACTCCTTTAAACTATAATTTGAAGACATGATGCATGAGATGGGAGACAAGCATAAAAGACAATCTTGTCCCAAAGGAAAGAGGGAACAATACTCTGATTTCTAAAAATGATTGCATCCGACTCCCAAATACATTGAGAAATAGTCACAAATGCATATCTTTCCAAAGTGATGAAGATCTTTCTGCTCTCCAATACTTTTAAATTTGTCGAGAACAAATTAGGGAGGCTTTTAGGCCAAATCCACTCATTATTGCACAAAGCAAATCTGCATATCCACACCTCCCATGCAATAGAACAGTTCAAGAACATATGGTTTCTAGTTTCAGAATTCTTATAATACATCACACAAATTTCTGGAGAGATAGCTTTAAAAGGTTTTTTTTTTTTTGTAACAAGTCATTTGTATTGAATTTTTAAACACCTTAAACAAAGTAAAAGACTGAATTTTAGAAGGAAACTTTACCTTCCAAATGAAATTGGTTCATGGAAAAGGAGGAAGGAGAATGGGATGATGGAAAAGAAATTTGTAAGAGAAAACAAGCAATCGAAATATGGGAACACTATGAGAAGGCCATCTCCTTGTAGCGAGGATATTAAGGGGGATAACTTCTCTATTATTAAGATTTATTTGGTTATGCTTAGTTACTTATCTTTTTAAAAGCTAACATTATAAATTCTATATTTGAGTGGTTGCTTTTTGCATCCTCTGTACCATCATTATTAATTGATATGTTACTTAGAATATTAAATTACCATAATAGGAAAATAAAGGGGCAAAAATACCCTTAGCTTCATTTGATGTTCTCTTCAAACTATACCCTGCCCGTTTAATTTTAGAAATTAGTTAGATGTTTCTTTATATTATGAAAGTCTTGAAACTAATGTCTGCTTCCCACAAGTTTTAGTGCCATTATTAGTAACAACTTCAAGACAAACCAAACATGAAAGTAACGAGCCACCCAACAGATTAGCTCTCAGTACCACCTTCGTTTACTCCATCCCCACCTCTATCATCAGGATAAGAATCGTCTAAATGGCAGTTCATCAAAGCAAACAAAACACAAATCCCAGTCATCATCTATGCAGACTGTCTGAAAGGTTGATGAAAGTGAGAGAATTTTGGGATTTTGCGAGCCCTAAATTGGCTGATTCATGTAAAAGTTTTTTCTTTTTTCATTTTTGTGTCTAAGATTGATGATATACATATAGAAGAAGGATTGAATTAATAATGGTTTATGATGTGCAGAGAAACTGAGGAGTGCCACTGTTTCTGGCTTTCTCACTTTCTCATTTCGCTTCATTTTCCACTTTCTTATGGGTGTCAAGAGCGTCTTCACCTGTGTTCTCGTTGCCCTCTCCAATTCCATCACTCCCTGTCTAAATTAATTCTACTTGGACCAAAACTTTAGAAGCTCTCTCTTTCTCTCTCTCTCTCATTATGATTTTAGTGCATCAGAACTTTTGAAGATCACCTCTCGCCATATCTCAAAGTGATGGCAAGAGTGCAGATTTGAATGAGATTTTTTTTTTCTTTTGTTTTTTTTCCCCTCCTTTTCCTAAAGCAAAATTACCATTTTGTAATCAATTAATCAGAGATCTTCTCTCCATTGTCACTACCATTTGTAAATAAGACGCTTGTCAACTGATGCTTAATAAACACCGTAAGAGGTGGAAGAAGACAAGGTTGATTTAGAGCTCTTTAGAAGGAAACAACTCTAGCCATAAATTTAGAATTGAATTTGTGAGGGAAAATAGGTATTTTCTGCAATCATTTATAGTTAATCTAAAACTGTTATTTTGATGTTGTTAAGTGTAATGTATAATTAGAGACATCAATGTGTAACCAAAAGTAAAATAGAAGATGACCTTTTGTTTTTCCTTTTCCTCCCTTTCCTTGATGTTTGATCTCCTGGTATTTCTCCAAAAATGAAGGAAAAAGGGACACTCTCCTTTCTGAGCTAAATCTGTTTTACTACCATTTTAAAATCATTGCTTCCTCTTTATGGAAAATCAAGAATAACGTGGGACATGGGACCAATAATAAATATAGATGGCATCTTTGTGGAGGCAATCTGCCCCACTCAAAATTTTGAGCTCCTTTAGAGGTCTTTTGTGAGTTTATATTTTCCCCACTTATCTTCTTGAAATTGAACAAAAATTGTTTTTTCTATTTAAACATCTGAATAAAAATTCAAAGGTTTTTATTAGTTACTTAAACCAAGCAATAGAAAGGATCTTGTAATTTTTTATGATATCATAATGTTCATCTAAAAAGGCCTAGATTGTTGTTGTTGTTGTATAATGTTCATCTAAGTTACAACATTTTTTTTATTTTTTTTTATTTTTTGGGCATGAACAAACAAACCAAAAACACATGAAGTATGTGTGAGAACTTGTATGTGCATGTTCTCCCCCACACCAAACGGTAAAAGATTTTTGGAGTTGCGGTTGCATCAGACCTTAGACTACATGAATTCACCAATTCATATAGCTTGAATACCTAAGTTAAAAAGTTAAATTTGTTGATCAATACTTGAATGGGTTTGCAGGGAAGAGGACTTTAAGTTCTCAAGCACACAAAGGGTGTAAAAATTGCAACCTTCTAGATAGGAAAAAGAATTGCATGTTAATAAAGAACAAGAAGAATAATGATCAATCTAGGAGAATATAATCTCCCTAACATATCAAAAAGCAAAATACAAGACATTGCAACAAGCCTAAAGATGAAAGAGCTCTCCAATCATGTTGATATGTTGCAAAGAATGTCCTCTAAACATCCTCCACACCTGCTGAGGAGAAAAGAGATTATAAGAAATCAACCTTAATTTCACAAAAGATGTAATAAATGTTGAAACCATATTAATCACCATATCCGGATTATTCATGGCTTTCCCCATATTCCTGCTACCATGCAAGGTATGGGTGATAACATACAAACCTGTTCTAATTACCAACTCTAATGGTTTTGGAAGCTCAAAGGACGCTTAAAATTTTCGGATGTCTAAAGCTTGTTTTGTAATGCTATAGTTGGATGGAGGGGAATTGATGATCCTTGTGGGAGAGGGTGGTGCCCTCAGCATTCATATGGATATTGGTAGCTAGTTTCTTTTGGGGAACTTTACGTAGACTATAGAGTTTGGTGTTCTCTTTGTTTGATCTCTAATCTCCTTTCTTCTTTTTATTGTTTTTTGTACCTTTTCTTTTCTTTTCAAGGATGCCTTGTCCTCCACTTCATATTGTTCTTTTATATCTTATCTGTTGAGATTTATTTGTTTATTTTTTTCCCCTAAAAAAATCCTGGCTCTATCCATATAGCAGGCACAAGGGGCAAGACACCGTTGTAATGCCGACTTTGTATGTCACATAATGATTCAAACTAGTCTTTCTTTACCGCTCATCTCATTCTTTGTTTTTCCTCAGTTTTTGTTTTTCTTGTTTGTACTCTCATTTCAAAGCTCTTTTGTTCTTCAATATAGATGTGATATACAAATATGCTATCCTGAAGACTCATTTTAAATAATCTGTGGTCCTGTAATATGGTTAGTAAGATATTGTCTTGATAACAAGGGGCTATCATTGTTCTCTAATTTTATTCTGAAGCTAGCATGCCTTATACCTTGTATCAACTATGATAATCATTGTTTGTAGATTCTGCTAAATTTCAGGTTTCTTGGCTGTAAGTTTAAAGTTTGAGTGTTCAAATCTCTTTAAGTGGTGTGTGATAATTGCAACGATATCAATTCATCCATTTTACTACTATACTTGACAAAGGCAGGATAAATTCAAATTGGGACTGATTTATCTTTGTGAGAATAATGAGTCGCCTAGACCTGATAATGTGATATGTATTACTTGTTGTTCGGCATTTGCTAATTTGTCATCATTAAACTGTGAAGTTTCATAGTCCTGTTATCGTACACCTTGAGGTCCCTTACATGTTATGCTTTTTCTTTTTCAGGGCTGACAGTGTTGTTGTCTCCTGCATCTGGAACGTGGTTTAGGAGTCATGACCTTCCTCTACCTGGGCATGTTTTGATTTATGGACCTCCAGTGAGTTAATATTTTTGAGCCTTTACATGCTGAAGAAAATTTTTAATTTAGTTTAGTGTAAAAGTGTGGCCTGCACAAAGGGAATACAGATGCTCTCTCCGTTTCATTTCTTATTTAGTGATTGAAATTACTCCCTTTGTTTGTTATTTTCCCACATATTGTATGTACACTTATATGTAAAGAAAAATAATTTGGAAAACAGTTTTTGGTTTTCATTATCCCTTGAAATTTCAAAAAACCTAGGGGTGTTTATGCCTGTGGAGTAATCCCCCCCCCATTGTCTATTATGCCTACAAATTCAAAAATATTTTTGGACTTGTAAATTGCTTCCACTTTATTCAATTACTTTTAACTTTGCAACGTTTTCTATTGGCAACCATTTTCTCTCTTCACAAAAATGACAAATCCAAACCGGGTTTGCATCATCTCCATTTTTTCTGTTGATATTTACCCCCCTTTACAAATCACTACACATACTCATACTCTTTATTTGACTGCTCCCATTTTTTATTTCTAAATTTTTGCACCACACGCTCTTTACAAACTCTTTCTCATATATATATATATAATATACACATACATACAAAAATGGTTTCATTTGATTTTATTCTTTAACTTTCCCTTACAAAAAATAATTTGCCATTGATTTAAGTAGGGGCCAAGCTTTCTTCCAACTATATCATCAGTGATCTTTATTTTATTTTACTTTTTCTCTTTATCATTTTATTACAATTTTTTATTTGTTTATATAAGATGCATAAATATTTAGTGCATATTTTCCCCATGATACAGAATTCTGGATCGACCACCATAAAAAGGTATACTATTCAAGATGATAATTCATCATCCTCCAAAAGTGAAAGAATAATACAATCAACTGAAAATGGCTCGCCCTTGTTTACCCTTTTGTTCTTTTGCTTAAATTATAAGAGGAACTTGCACTCTAATCTGTAGTTTGATGGGGCTAATAGGTCTGTTTTCTCAAAGTATTTATAAATCTTGGGCACCCCTATATTCCTGATGGAGTGGGATCTGTTATCTACATTATCATTTTGGGGATATCTTTTGATTTTGTCACATCTTTTTGATTTTGTTTTTTTAACTCAATCTTGTCATAATCTGGTAATCGTATTTATCATAGTCAGTGTATGGATTCTTGATGGTATTATTCTTCATCTATCAGGGTTCGGGGAAAACATCATTAGCCACAGCTGTTGCATATTCCTTGCAGGAGCATGGAGATCTCCTTGCTCACGTGTATGTATTGATAAATTCATATTTTCTCCCTTCCTCTACTTGTGCTTAATGTGTTATTTGAATGGCTCAGTTATGAGGCTGGACTAACAACTATCTTATATTTTCTTCACTTCCTACTAATGTATTTTAGATATGATTTAGACTCTGACTGAAAAATCAGGTTTCTAATTAACTGCATATCATCCATGCAGGGTGTTTGTGCATTGTTCTGAACTTGCTTTAGAAAAACCCCAAGCTATACGTCAAGCTCTTTCCAGCAATATATCTGAAGCTTTAGATCATGCACCATCCCTCGTGGTTTTTGATGATCTTGACAGTATTTTTCCATCCTCATCAGATTCAGAAGGACCTCAAATTTCAAACTCCAGCTTTGCGCTTGCTAAGTTTCTTGTGGACATAATTGATGAATATGCGGTAGTCTTCACAAATTAATATTCATCTTGCACATGATTATTATCATTTGGTATTTGTTGATATCAAAAATTTCAACTGTTATCTGATTCTAGTATTTATGCACTTGACTGATTATAAAAAATCCTTACCACCAAGGACTGGACTGGATTTAATGAGGGCCTGCTGTGAAGCAATTTAATGATATTGGTTTTTAACTAGTTGTTGCATAGTCTCCGTGAAAATTGTCAATCTAAACATGTCTTGGGCACCTGAACATGCAATCTGCCCTTTTGCTTGGCTGGGAGTCTTTAACTGCCTGGCTCCTTTGGCATTTGACAAGTTCAAAAGTGTTCTTCCCTTCTCATTCCAATCTAGCAACTGCATACATACTAAGCATGATTTATGCGACACAATGGCCAAGAGATGCTGTTTTGGTTAGTTTGCCATATGGGAGGCTTATTAGGGTAGAAATCTATCATAGAGGACAATTAAGGGAAGAATCTTTGTCTCATTCAATAGCTGTTGTTTTCTTCAAGCCGAGTCCAAGTTGGTTAATAATCTCCTTTTTAGTTGTTCTCTAGGTGGAGTAATGCTACATGAACCAATTGAGTCAAAAACTAAATGGACCGAATCTTATGTGACACTCCAGATGACAAGAAATTAGAACCCTTTGAACTTGAGTAATTTTCAATTGGTCAAAATATCTTCCAAATCAAAGAAAAATTATTAAAACATACCAATTTGGACTGCTTCATATGATTTGGTCCCTTTGATCTTGATTTATCTGGTATTATTCCTCTAGGTGGGTGTTGGCACTGCTTCTATGGTTGTGGGTTAAGAAGGTTGTCCAAAGATTTATTGGTTGGAGTCAACGCTCTCTTGTTATTTTAGTTGAGGTTGAGGGACAGGAATTGAGGGACCTTTTGTAGCCAAAATCTTTATACCTTTGTCTAGACATTTGGTCTCTCAGATTTTTTTTTTCCCTGTTATTTTTTTTCAGTGTCTTTTAACTGAGTTTTACCCATATTATTAAATTCTCTTGTTCATTTGCACCCAGCCCTTTTTAATTACCTCATCGCGCTTTATTGATAAGTTATATCACCATTTTTATCTTTTAACATTTAGGAAAAGCCTTATTGTTTAGGATATTAGCAATCAAATCTAAAAGTGGGGTATGATTGTGTTGAACTTAAATCTGTAAAAGCTATTGGAATTTGGCTAACATATTATTAGCAAGAGAAATTAGAAAACTGACTAAACCACCTGGCAATTGATCCACAAGGACTGAGGAGCTTTAAATAACAATCTCTTTTTCTTTCATTGGAGTGTATGTCTTGTTGCTCTCTTTGCACATGCTTTGCCTTTAGAGATGCAAGTACCGATGTTCATTCAAATGCTCCCCTGATTATCATTTTTGTCATAAATATATGTTTAATTTTTTATTTTTCTCCCGTTTATATTAAGTACTTGGTTGGAATCTTCCCTTTTCTTCTAAAACGTTTAGTTTATATTTACTTACGGATTCAGAACCTGTGGTGACTATACATGTTACTTGCAATGTCTGTCATGTCAGAAGAAAGCAGGGGTGAACCCCCTGGCAAACAAAAAAGAGAGAGAGAGAGAGAGAGAAGGGGGGGAAGAAGAAAAAAAAACATAAAAGCAAAATGCTTGTTTGCTCAGCCTTCGTTTTTGTTTAAGTTGTATTATGCAAAACCTGGGCATTTCATTGAGTCACATGTAGCTGCAATTTACAAAAAGGCAACTGAGTTTTGACTAAAAACAGCATGACAATTTACATGTCTAAATATCTTCTGCATTCGGTGATTTCGTGAAGAGCTGCAGCTAGGGTTTTATGCTAATGTTACTTAGGATGCTTAACCACTTTAGTGTAGTTGTATGGTAAGGCTATTATCTGTATTTTGATTATTTCCATATATGCTTGATAGGAAAAATGGAGCAGTTTGTGCGGAATTGCCCCAATTGCATTTGTTGCCTCAGTGCAATCCCTTGAAAAGATACCACAGTCTCTGACTGCCTCAGGTTTGTTACTTCATCCATGTAGAATGAGTGCCAAAACAGATCAAAAAAGATCCCCCCTGCCACCAACGACACAAACACATTCTCTCATTTTCTTCGGGTTCTGATGCAATGCTTTGGTTACTCTCTAGGGAGGTTTGATTATCATGTGCACTTGCCTGCTCCTGCTGCTGCTGAGAGGATGGCCATATTGAAGCATGAAGTTGAAAAGCGTTCCTTGAGATGTTCGGATGATATTCTGCTAGATGTGGCATCAAAGTGTGATGGATATGATGCATATGATCTGGTACTTTGATAGCTGAATGCTGCATAAAACGTTGGAGTTCTTGTACATTCTTTTTTTCATCTAATACAATTTCTTTTCCTATCTTTTGAAAAAAAAAAAAACTGCATAAAGCGTCAAGATTTTCTTTGGATCACTTTAATGTCTTTGCTAAATATTGCATAATTGGTTTATTCTGTCTGCTATGATCTTCTGTCTGTGACCATAATATTAGTTGGTTTCCCGGTTTCCACTAGTACGTATCTCCTTTTTTTTTGGGGTGGGGGCTTGAGGCAATAGTACTTTTTTTACTTGCACTATTGGATAAGCCACCTGTGCAAGTGTCCTACCTGTCACATGGTGTGTGGATTCTTTGACAGGAATGGTGAGTGGATATTCATTTAATTTTTTTGGCTTTGTGCCAATGTTGCATCAATGTGTTCTTGAGGCAAATGTTACATCTGGCCCCATGTTGAAAATAACAGGCAACAAGCCATTACATGGATTGGATTGCAGCCCTCAAAAGTCTGGCTCTCCCTGATGTTAAATCCTGAGAGACAAAATTACCCCTTAAAACTTCCCTCCATTTTAAGAATGTTTGGCAAATTTGCTACCCCCCCAAAAAAAAAATCCATTGAAGTTTATATGAAATTTTTGAAAATCAAGCATCCAAACTCTCGTTTTCTTTCTCAATTCAATTTTCATTATATGAATTGAAGTTGAATGTTCCATATAAGATTTCATTATTTCTCATTTTTACTACTCTTTTTAAATCACTTCTTTTGAATTGCAGAAGTTTAAACTGCTTCTCTCTCTCTCTCTCTATTACATTTTCAGCAATTGAACACCATCTCCGCATTTTGAAGGCAAAAGTCTTGGAAGTCTTGGAAGACCGGTTGTAGAACCTGATTCAAGAACTCTTTTTTTCCCCCTTTTTTTATATTCAAAAAGAAATTTAGGGAAATTATAATTTTCTAAAAGATGAATTTTATGATGTAATGGACTTAGAAAGGGGTTAATGATGGCATTAGTAGATATTTTAGAGTTGTAATGCTTTAGAATTGTAATATTTAATTTTTTGAGAGAAATTTAGGTCTAGTTTGTGTTCTGTTGGTGAATGAGAACTGATGGATTATTTATTTTCCTTGACAAAATGGGAAAATAAACTTGAACTTAAAGCTTATCCAATTCAGTCATGTGGCTGACCTTATTTAAATTTATTCATTTATTTTTTTGGTTCAAAATCTTCTTGTTGGTAGATGTTTCAAATGAAATTTTGAAAAATATTATAATAGAGATGGTTTTCTTCTGATCTTAGTTAGAATAGTTGTAAAGGGATTGGAGAGCTATTATTCAAGGATTTCTTATCCTTGGAGTTTTGTACATCTTTCTTCCTTGAAGTTTTGTACATCTTTCTTTCTAATACAATTTCTTTTATTATCAAAAGTATTATATTAAAAATAGAGATGATTTTAAGGATATGATTACTTTTCTTAGCATTTTTCACAAAGTTTGGGGCTTACAATCAATATGTCATGGGAGTCAGTGTTTTGGTATAAATGTGTGTAATGAGAGTCTTGTTGATTTTGATAACCACCACATCAGTTGTGAGAAGAGGGACTAGCCCATTTCTTACTTGGGTGTTCCTTTGTGGGCAATTGAAGGAGTGTTCACTTTTGGGATTTTGTTATTCCTATGTTTAGTAACAGGTTAAGACCCTGTGGGTTTTGACTGAACTGGTATGGACATGATGCATTTGGATAGGATAGTTCTGAAGAGTCATAAATATAACCAGTTCCAAAGACGACATACTTGATGATTCTGTAATTTTAGAATACATAGGCTACAAATTGACTATGGGGAAACTTATTCAAGTCAAAAACAGGAATAAATCAGCGAAGTAAATATTTCCTTGCATCCTAGTTGAAATCAAATAAATAAAGACATGAAAGTCTGCGCAAAATCTGCCTCAATGCTAATCAATAAAAATCTCATTGCTATTCTTTTACTGCATCTGATTGCTAATGGCCTTCATTCTGACCTTTTTTTTTCCTGGGAGCATTACTCTAGTCTCCTTATTTCCAAGCATTTTTTGCCTTTAATTTTTATGTTGTTACCGACATGTTCATTAGAAAGTACATAATTCCTTGTCAAATGTATTCAAATTTTATCTTTCAACTTTTTGGATAAGCTACAGAACTTTGAAGTTGATATGGGGTCTGTCCACCATCATGTTGTTTCAGGAAATATTGATTGACAGGACAATTCATGCTGCCACCAGTCGCCTTTTGCCTTCCAATTGTGTGTCTGGAGATGATGAACAGCCCATTTTAGTGAGAGATGACTTTTCACAGGCAATGCATGATTTTCTTCCAGTTGCAATGCGTGACATTACGAAGACTGCTCCTGATGGTGGTCGCTCTGGGTGGGAGGACGTAGGTGGTCTCACCGACATTCGTAATGCTATTAAAGAGGTATAAATCCTTCTGGTCTGGTATTATTTGCAGCAGATAACAATTTAAATTGGTTTCTCCTGTGACAAGGTTGGTTGAATATAGACCACAGGTGTGATCATGTGATTGTGCTATTGGCTTGAATTTATATCCTTATTGACCCTTAGGAACCACAAACTTTGAGATGTTTAGTTGCCATTGGTTTATGCATATAACTTGTCACTCAAAACATTAGATACCTATCTATTCGTGCAAATATAGAGTTTCTTCTTCATTAGTTATTATGACTTCTAAAAGGTCCATGTGGTTAAATATTCTCAACGGTGTTGTTTTCCTGGGTGCTTTATTATATTTTGTGAAGGAATCAATCAATGTAGTTAAAAAAGCCTAATTCTTGCATGTTTTCTCCTTACAAGTACAAATGCATGATACATGTAGTTTTTTTCCTTTTGTTTTTTTGATATAAAAGAATAAATATATCAAAAAAATGAAAGGATAAACAGGTATCACGATTTACCCTGAGATACTCGAGAAAAAAATCAACAGACCTCTATGTAAGGCCCATACAAAATTTATTAAGATCTAGTCTCAACTGCGTATAAGACTACACTAACAAATGTCGCGATGACTCACGGAGGAAGCTGTCGCTCACCAATCCTCTTCTTGTTTCTCTGCATCTAAATATAGTAAATGCAAGCACCGGATACGTGAAGTAGTTGCTTATCTGGGTTTATATCTGTGGGTGACAATTTCTACTTTGCATGGAGGTTGTGGCTGTAGGACCACACCTTTTTGTTGTTTAGCATGGGCTTTTCTGAAGCAGTTATTGGAAGTTTAAATATCAATATGATATGCTGTAATTGTCAATGCATAGGCTATGTGTATATACATGAGTGTGATTTGGTTAATGATCAATGTATCTCTTTCAAAAGAAAAGCTACTCTCCTATATTAACCAAAAGAAGGTTCATCTGTCCTGTTTTAAATCTTTCCCTCTTCAAGTTTTAGTTTTGGGATATATACTTGAGTAATATTAGTTTGTGTAGAGCTTCTTATTCTGTTTCTATTTTCCATCATGTCAGATGATTGAATTGCCTTCCAAGTTCCCAAACATTTTTGCCCAAGCTCCTTTAAGGCTGCGATCAAATGTGCTCTTGTATGGCCCGCCAGGCTGTGGCAAGACACATATTGTAGGTGCTGCTGCTGCTGCATGCTCTTTGCGGTTTATATCAGTAAAAGGGCCAGAATTGCTTAACAAATATATTGGTGCTTCTGAACAAGCTGTAAGCAAGCAATTTAAGACCTTAACTTCGTGTCTATACTGAAGTTCCTGGTTTAGTCTAAGCAGTATTTCATTTTTGAATTTATTTTCTATAAGATACTTTGATAATTTTAGTTGCATGTGCCTACAAGGAGGCAATTTCTGCACTTTAGATACCATCAAATGCAGAAAACGGGAAATGGGATCGGAGCAATTGAGATCACAATCTTTTATGCAATGAGAAATCATCTGTCAATTTGAGCCAACAAAGGAATCCCATATACAGCATAAAGATTTTATTTTTTTATTTTTATTTTTTTAACCTTGGAACTAATTTTATTCATTGGCTATTAAAGGCTGGAGAAATCCTAGGCTTTTTTTTTTTTTTGGTTGGAAATTCCTGATTTTCGAAAGGATAAGGGGTATTCTTCTTTGTTAGAAGAGGATAGTGCAAAACATTTGAAGACAATGGCAAATCCGAAACCCTACTCTGTTTGCAAGACTACGTTTTATTTTAAGGTTCAATTGCCTGCCAAAATGATTAAGAAGGCCTGGCCTGAGTTATTTAATAGTGTTCATTTTAGTGGTCACAAAAGGGAGACTGAATCTTGAACAAGTGATAGGTCAATGGATTAGATGTTTCCTCCCATTCTTGCTAGGATCTAAGGGGAAAAAAAAAGGATAACTAAGCTTTAAGCCAAATTAGTTGGGCTTGGCTATCTGAACCTGTGTTTCCTCTCTCATTTAATGTTGATTAGCCTTCATGATGTGTTTATTTGGATTCATTTCATTTGCTTGGCAAAGTTTTATGCTTGCTACAAACCTAAGGCAACCCTTCACCTTAACTGGGCATTGGACAGGCTTTTAAAAATAAATAAATAGGTATAACACATGTAGGATTAAAAAAATTGAACTATAAATGTGCTTTTACAGGAAAGAAGTACTAATATTAAATAGGCTCTGTGATTTTCTCTATGGTAAAGTTATGCATAATGTTTCAATACAAAAAGAGAAAGATATTATGCATAATGCACATCACTTGTATTTCCTTTCAGGTTCGGGATATATTTTCAAAAGCGACTGCTGCAGCCCCATGCCTATTGTTTTTTGATGAATTCGATTCAATAGCGCCAAAGAGAGGCCATGACAACACGGGAGTAACCGACCGTGTTGTTAATCAAGTTGGTTTTGCTTTCAGAGTGCCCAACTTCTATTATTTTCTGGGATCTCTTTCACATCAGTCTTATTTTTAATTTTATTTTCCTTTTTCTTTCGTAAACTTTTCTTGCAGTTTCTAACGGAGTTAGATGGTGTTGAAGTTTTGACTGGGGTGTTCGTTTTTGCTGCAACTAGGTGGTTTCCAATTAAAAGCTATTGCATTGTTATTTTGGGTTCCTTTATAGAATTTTCAAGGATTTTAATAGACTGAAATTAAGCAGGTGCCAGTACGCATATGGATTGATTAAGAGCCCTAAAAATGGTCCTTAAAACAGTCCTTCGATGCTTAAATTTCAAGTTGAAGGGCTTTTAAGATTTGTCAATAACTACTTGAGAGGGTGAACAAAATTCATACATTGTTCATTTGTTGCTTGATTATTGAATTTGGAATAAAGCTTAAACAAAACTGTCCTTGATTATAAAAGATAGCATTGAGCTTGTTTTAAATATTGTGGCCAGCTGTTTGTGGAATTGTAAGATTCTTTGTGTTCCATTTTTCTGGAGATTTAACTTTGAGTGAGAAGAAACACCTGGATTGTTTGTGTATCAGTATTTTTACGTATATATCAGCTGTGCTGTTTTGAGGCACAGACCAAATTTTACTTGCAGATTTCACTGCACAACGTTTATTTTTGCTGAAAATTGTTGGCTATTGAGTATTCTAGCATTCTAATTATGTGCAAATATTCATTAAGTAATTTTGGATGTCATTATTTACTATTTCCCTCTCACTCATTGAGCATCATGGCCCAATATTTATATTTCTTCGGTATTAATGGTTTTGTAGCTAGCTCATCTCCTGACTAATGGATTTTCGATTTTATCTTTTTGTTAAACAGCCGACCTGATTTACTCGATGCTGCACTGCTTCGGCCGGGTAGGCTAGATCGGCTATTATTCTGTGACTTTCCGTCTCCAAGGGAAAGGTTGGAAATCCTTACAGTTCTTTCTAGAAAGGTTAGTGATTCAACTTGTCAAGACATCAACTTGAATTCAGTTTCATTTTATGTGTTGTTTGATTGATTGTTGAGCCTGATGCTTTGTAGGAAGCAAAATTAAAATTGGGAGATACTATCATCTTACTTAAAACCTTTTGATTGGCATACTGATGTCATGACCAGAAAGATGATTGTTTACTATGTATTCCACTGTTCCTGTAAGAGCCTTGTGACTTAAAATAAAATTTTCATGTATCATCATATATTTGGAACTTGGGTAAATCTTTATATTCCAAAATAAAATATGTAGTCAGAACTTGCCCGTCCGTAGTCATCCCTGCTTAAATTCGATTTACTTGGAACCTTCTTTTAATACTCATCATGGGGCCAACACATGAAGGGGAATGCCAAAATATATATATATATATATTCTTCCATTGGTTTTAGCTTTCTGTAGTAGCCTTCTTGTTTTTGAGTTTTTCTTGTTTAAGATATTAATTGCAGCCATTGAACTAAAAGGCAAATTGTGGTAGTACTCTCATTTAGGTCCTTTAGATGAAAGTTCATTTTGGTTGCTTACTGACCTCTTAAAAATTTTTTTAATTGATAAAAATTAGGAATAAGTTCAAATATAGGATTTTTTTTTTTTTTTTTTTTTTTTTTTTTTTTTGTGGGTGCTAGGGATGCCTCTTTAAGTTTTATTTGATGGCCTCCTTATAATTTGCAATCTGATGTAGTCTTTCCGATAAATAAACTTTAGCAAGTAAAATATATCATGTTGAAGATGCTGTTCCTCAGTATTTATTTATTTATTTATTTATTTATTTTTTTGGGCATTGAAATATTGTTACATTATGCGTTGGCTTAATTTTGGGGAAACCGACGCATGATCTAATTTATAAGTAGTGCAGCTTCCATGTTGTTGTTATTATTCTTATTATTAAAGTTTTTATAAATAGTTTATTTTTACTTTTTTCTTTTTATTATTATTATTTTTAGTTTTAGCTTTTCTATTTTTGCTTTCAAACTTTAATTTTATTTTTTAAAAATTTGATTTTATTTTTTTATTATTTTAATTATTTTTCCTCTCCTATATTGGTCTCTCAGGCTGACCCCAAAATTTGGGATAAAAGCTTTGTTTGTTGGTGGTGCAGCTTCCATTGACTGGTGATGTTGATCTAGATGCAATAGCAAATATGACTGAAGGATTTAGCGGAGCTGATCTCCAAGCTCTTCTTTCAGATGCACAGCTTGCTGCAGTTCATGAGCTTCTTGACAGTGAACATAGCAATGAACCTGGGAAACGGCCTATCATCACTGACAATCTTTTAAAGTCAGTTGCTTCTAAAGCCAGGCCATCAGTATCTGATGCTGAAAAGCAGAGACTCTATGATATCTATAGCCAGTTTTTGGATTCAAAGAAGTCTGTCTCTGGCCAGGTCTCTCTCTCCCTCCTTCCCTCCCTATTTTATATGTCTTATGCTGTGTTTACAGTAGAAAATCGAAAGCCAGTATACATTATTTGACTTGCTGACTGCTTACAATATCGGTACATTGTCTGCAGTTGAGGGATGCAAAAGGAAAGAGAGCGACGCTGGCCTAGGTTACGCTCTCCTGACAAGTGAGGAAGCTATAGCTTATTGTTGGAAAAAGTGGGAACACGGTAGGAGTTCCATCCCTGGCATAAGCTATAACTTGGTAGTTCCATTTGGCAATGCAATTTCGTTATAATAGTGGTAAAATTACATGTTGAAATGCCAATTTGAAATTGTAATTTTTGTGGGCATCCCGAAATGTGCATATGAACTTAAAATAATAATTAAAAATAGAAATAGAAAATAAAAATAATATTCAATGACAGTAGTGTGTAAGGCGTTGAATGTACTCTATTAGAAAGAGATACTTACTCTTCTTTTGGTAGAGAGAATTATCACAAGCATCATCTGGTTTTTAATGAGGCTCTTATTTTGCTAGTAAAACACCTTTGAACCAACAAAATGAAAGGAAAATGAAAAAGGAGCAAAGCACCTTAACACGACGATAAAGGGAATGGTTCTACTCAACCCGGTTCACTTGCAAGCCTAATAACCATCTTCCAATTTAAAGTAGAATGTAACCCACGATCTTTATTCTGCTTGGACCACAAACTTTGAAACTTGCATTAAACCCATATTTGCTGCAATCTTGTGTGTCATTATCTCAAGCTGTCAATGATGAGAGCCGTGGTTCCAATATGTGGTGGTGGTAGAGGTCCGAGCAACTTTTGGTTTTGAATGCCACCTCTCAATCAGTCGAGTCCTTGGCTTCCTCTACCTCTTGGCAACGCTGCTCCTTTTGGAGGTCTAGATGTTCTAAGACACCATCGTTTGCCTGCGCTTTCCACAGGCTTCAGAAGCTCCACATGTATCACCCACCCTTCAAAATACTGGAAAAAGACAATAGGGATGTTATGATGTGGTTGCTGGGTGGAGGAATAAATGAAGGAAAAGAATTATAAGTCACAAGAATTACTCTGTGATCCATATTCCTTTAAGGGTAACACAGCATCATCTTGACTGCTGTATGTTATCCGAAACCATTTTGTAACTGGTAGGTGACGCGGAACATGAAGTCGTAAAATCCAAAATTCATATCATCAAGGTCAACAGACGAATTAAGTGTCACATCTATGGTGCAAACAGGGGTCAAAGGCCGTGCAAAAGGGGGGAGGGGGAAGGTATAGACCAAAGGCAAGTACTAGCGCAATATGCGACGTGACGCACCTAAAAGGGTGCCACGACACGACACATCCTTCCTTTATGAGTTCGTCATGGCGCTTAAAAAAATTGAGCTGCGCTAAAAAATCTTGCATGAGATTATTTTTAATTGTTATTTTTTTTTTTTGCATCTTTTAGTTTTTTGGGGTTTTATAACTTGGTTCTTTTTGGTATGGAGTTTTGAGACTATATAAACTTTTTTGGAATTTGTATTTTTCAGACATTTAATAAATAAAATACATTGCTTTTTTTTTTTTTTGGTTTGCTAAAATACATTTTTTTTTCTTCTAACCTTGTAAGGTTTTGAGGTGGATTCTTCTTTTAGGTATGTTTTCGTTGAATGTTGGTTAGTATCATATTCTTTCTGGAAGGAAGCTACCAACCTCGTAACATTGATCAAGGGTCGTAGGCTGTTTGGAAAATAAAAAACACTAATATCCAAGCTTTCTCGTGATCGAGTAAAAAAGGCTTGGGAGTTATACTTTTGACCTCTTCTTTTGTGGTGCCCAACATAGAGAAAATGTGAGCCTTTATATTCTACCCTTTGGTTAATTAACTAATAAGAGGTCTTTGGTTTCAAATTTAAATTTTAAAAATGAAAAAATTGTATTTGGGAGAGTTAATTTCTAGATTGGATCCCATAACTCTTTGAATCGGATTAGCTGAATTTTTAAATATCCATATTCAAGTAACAAAAAAAAAAACACAGCCAGACAATGTGAGATTACAATTACAGAAGTACACTTATGGTTTTTCTTAGTACAATGGGGCAGCGCCCAAAACAAAGAAGAAGATGCCCCCATGACACACCCAAGGGACAAATCCCAGGAGACAACCGATGGGTTTTGATAATGCTTCATTTATTCTAAGTAATTGCCCATTTTTTTTTAATTGTGAATCGTGAAAGAGTCCCATAGATTTCTTCCAACGAGGAAACATCCACCCCTCATAGCTCCAAAGAACAATTTAATCGGGTGAATGCGTTTTGCTTTCCTACGGAAGCTGCAAACGATGCCAAGCTCTTCTTTTATGGAAACGGCATCTCTAGCCCCGACACTAATTCCCGTTTGGTCCAGCACTTGGCGTCATTATCGCCCAAAAGATGATTGGACTTGCTGAAGTCCGAGAGTGAGACATCCTCATCCCCTCGGCATGAACACTGCCCAGAAATAATTTTTTTCCCCTCTCTCTTAAGGCAGGGAAAAGCCTCTTCTGGTGGAGAGATTGCTCAAACTACATATATATTAATTATGGGCAAGAGTTTATACTATTCAATTAAGTGACCCAAGGTCCTCCTAATGTGTTTCACTCCACCACATATCTCCAAAGTGGAGGATACAAATATTACCAAAGTGCAACTAGCGCTACTAAGCTGATTTTGTATTTGTAAAGTCATGAGTTTTATCAAATTTACAATAATATCTCAAGAACTATAGACACTTTATGAACGTGTCAAATTAGATTTATAGTGCTTTTCTAAAGCTATGGTTAAAGATGCCTCACTTGACATTGATTGTGGTACTAATTGAGCTATTCATGTAATGTAAAAATTCTTATAGGCAGGCTCGAGCTTGGCTTGGGCTTAGCCTTATGCAGATTTTAAAACAAACCAATAAACATATTTTTTGTTTCAAAAATTCTAGAATTCGAATTAAATTAAAATTATTTATCTTTTTTTTGATGATTAGGTATTCTAGATTTAGAAAATATCATGTAAATTAGATCAACTTCTATTATTCACAACTCAAAAATCACAATGGATAAATGATCAGGTTTCTCCAAACCATTTGCTTTCTCTCTTTTTCTCTCTCTTAAAGAAAAAATGGCTTCACCTTTTTGCTCTTCTTTTTCGTTCAAGAACCAAAAGCCAGAAAAAGGATTTTTTTTCCTTTTTTTTTTTTTTTTTTTTTTTTTTTAATTAAAGAGAGTTAGAGGGAGACAGGAATTCGAGGAGTGGTTATCCAAAAACTCACTCCCTCACTTTTTTAACTTCCTTTTTTAATTCAAATTTAATTTTGAATTGATTTGGGTTTTGGGTCTACTCACATGGGTGAACCTGTATCCATTTCTAATATTTCCTACTCATACATGAGGGTTAGAGTCACATATAGTGTGATCATTACAATCAAACACAAATTTGATACTAGCAAGTGGATCATATGACCCACGAGAATACTAAGAGCTCTAAATTTATACATTGGTTAAGAATATATAACAGCTTAATGTCAATATGGTGATGAAGTTCTTATATCTCACTATACTCCAGACTTCTTTTACTAGATACAGTTAACGTATCTCTTATCTCTCAAAAATAATATAAAAGCGTACTTGACTTAACTTCAATCATATATCCATAATTACGTCTCTAAACACTAAATCATAGACATAATTGACCGATCTGCAGTGGCGGAGCCACGTTGAAGAGTGTGGGGGCAATTGCCCCCACTAAAAAAAATAAAAATTATTAAATTTTATATATTAAATAAATATTTACCCCACAAAAAAAAAAATTTGCCCCCACACTTAAACAAAATTTGCCCCTATAAGAAAAAAAATATATTTATAGCTTAAAAATAAAATATTTTGACTTATAAAAATATTTTGCCCCCACTACTTTCGAGTCTTGGATCCGCCACTGCCGGTCTGTAAATACAAAACAATGTGTCAGTCAAAAATAATCTTCCTTTTATACTACTAAATTTTAACCTTATCTTAGTTATTTTCCTAGAGATGCACCGCTAAACCGAATTAGTCATAGTTTCTTGATAACATGATAAAATAGTATTACTAAAATAAAATTTTAAGAGAAACATAAATCCTTGGGGTATAAATTAAGGTTGAATATGAACCTTTGGGTCTCACACAATGAGGTGAAGAGGGATGCACTATCACATTATCCATATGGTCACATAAGCACATGTGATATGAAATACGTGCTACGATACTCTTTCTTCCTATCTGGAAGCGTATGTCTTCTTTTCTATAATTAATGCATCATATAAATTTTAGTTCAAGTGTACACAACATTTTACCTTAGTTTTCCTTCTTACAAGTTCTTCAAAATCTCACAACAATAAGGCAAACTCACACCTCACTTTTAGACAAGTTAAATGGATTGTAGGGGATCCATTTTGATTACTACATATGTATGTAATCTCATCTTAGTATTCAAATAAGAAGGCATGTTTGTTAATCCACCACAAATTAATATTGTCTCATCTCTACATATCACACAAATATTAGAGACGATTACCCGTATGAGAGAATTTATTTCAGAAACTTGTTCGAAATACTTTTAAATGCAGGCACAAGAATTTTGATTACAAAAACAAAATTTAAATGCCAATAAATATGAGTATTACATTATATATACTTTATAAATGATTACAATCACAATCACAATCATAAATACTGTCACAACCTATTCAACTCAAATAATCAAACATGTCTCGCAAATATGTGTTTAGGTACTTGTTTCGTAAAACGATGAGCCAACATTAAATGATAGGCATATATTTAGTGTCATTTCCCGTTTTTCAATCATGTTTATAACAAGATTGATATTTGTTTCCATATTTGATTTTTTTCCATGATATTTGGAGTCTTTAACGTTAAGCAATAGCTGATCGATTATCACAATAAATAGTTATAGCTCCCACTGAATTGTTTACAACTCCCAAATATTGTAAAAATCTACTCATCCAAATTCATTTTTGAACTGCAGAAACACAAACCATAAATTTTGCTTCCATTGTACAAAGTGGTACAAAGATTCATTCCTTACTTTTTTATGAGATAACGTTATCATTGAGTAAAAAAATATAACTAGAGTTAGATTTTTTTTATCTAAATCACATCTCTAATCAGTATTTGTGTATCCTTTCAATACTAGATCTTTTCTTTGATAATAAAGAAAATAATCTGCAATTACTTTCAAGTATCTCAATATCCTTTTCACAGTAATCCTATCACTCTTCATTGGATTGGATTGATACCTGCTGTCCAAATCCATAGCTTGACAAATGTTAGAACAAGTACACATCATAGTGTACTTCAAGCTCCCAATTGTGCTAGAATATGGTATTTTAAACATTTCATCTACTTATTAAGAGTTTTTAGAGCATATGCTATCGTTTGAATTATTGCCTATAACTACAGGAATATCAATGGGTTTGCAGTTTTCAACTTTGTATCGTTCCAAACTTTTTATAATATAAGAATCTTGAGATAATCCCAATAATCTCTTGAAATGATCTCTAAAGGTTTTAATTCTCAATCTGTCTCACTCCATCCTTCATGTTAAAAATTAAAAAATAACCATTTTAAAATCTGAAGGACATACTCATTTTCATTCACAAAAAATAACATGCCATTGACATATAAGGATAGAATTATAAACTTGTTATTGGACTTTTCATACAAATACAATAGTTTTTTGTCCATCATGACACACCTCTGTAAAATATCAAATATCATTATCTTGAAAATTGCTTAACGCCATAAAATGATCTATTTGTTTTACATATTCTATCTTCTTAGCCTTCAATGACAAAACGCTTTGGTTGTGTAACACCAGATAAGTTTGGATTGTGGTGTTGACTTTAAATGGATTATTTAAAAATTTTTATATTTTGTGAAAATATGAGAGAATAGTTAATTTAGATAAAAATATGAATTATTTCCCTTTGAATTGTCTATGAACTCCTTTAGACACTTGGTCGATAGATTCTTTGTCACGCCCCAATCCTCGGATCGAGTATGCAACAACCGCCGCGTAGTCTCGGTACACGGACAGAATCTCCCCATATATCGGGACTCTACAAGGCTACAAAACAATACTATAAATCCTCCAATACACAAATCCATCAAAATCAGAAAATCATGAAACAATACACATGCAAAGGACCCATCCGGTCTATCCCTGTACACACAAGTATGCGTCGGCACACACATTTGGGAAGGAGGTTTCTGTACATGCACGCCTGCATAATTGGCCATCAGAATTCTTAACACAAATAAAACATTCAAAATAAAAGAAGTCCCAAATCATAGCCGCAGGATTTTACTAATATTTGTCTGAAAAAAACAAGTCAGCATTAGTAAAGTCCAAACGGTATGAGATGTACAGAATTTCGTAAAATCGAAAGTAAATATTGAAATCAAACATTACAATCCAAATGTCTTAGTTAAATAATAAGTTTTACCAAAATGAAATTTAAAAGAAATGAACAAGTTTCAAACAAATTCCAACATAAATGATGTAACGATTCCACCAATACTTGCTCCTATATATGAAACAAGTATCGATTTAATCCTTACCAAAAGAATTATACAAGTCTTCCCTTCCATGGATTTCAGATCAAGCTAAAATAACCTTACATCACTATGATACCTAAACAAGTCAGCGGAAAAATTTTCACAAACTTCAATTGCTGTCACAGACCTAAACTTCCTCTGAAAGATATAAAAGAGAGGGGTGAGTATCGAAAAATACTCAGTGAGTATATGACATGTTATGATAATAAATGAGTGGTGATTGTGGACATGTCAAATGTTTTCTTCAAAATCATACGATCGCATCGATAAATCTTAATGTAAACAAAATCTTAACAAAATATGGTAAAAAATTCATATGCATCCAGTCATCACATCTTATTTTTCAAAATCACGGGGTAGCTAAAATCTTTTCACCAAAGGTTTGGCCCTGACCAATGGTGGAATCGGCAAAGGATTTTCATCAATGTCGATAAATCATACACAATACCCCCTTCCTTACTTTTGGTTCGAGTCTCCCCTGGGGTGCAACTAGGCTAGTCCGAAGGGAGGGATTTAGAGACACCTCTCGAGCGCAGCTACCTCTTTATCCAAATAACAGCCCAACCATGTCACCCCGTCGGGTCGCTCCGTGAAGGGAATGACTATAGCCATTAACCATGCACACAGCACCATTTCGCAATCATCAAATCATGTACCAAAATGTATCAACAGTTATTCAACAAATTCACAGTGCATGAACCCAATTAGTTACAATCAATACAAGTCAATAAACATGGCACATTATTTTTAAACAATATATGGATGCATTCGGTAATTCAAATCCCCTTTCGGGACATTCCATAATCACAAAAACTATTTTAGCAATATTTGTAAAATCATTAGAAAACATTTTATAAAATCAGAATAAAACATTTTCTCACTTAAAACCATAAACATGTATCCACTCATCTTTTGAAAGGGTATCCACTCCTAAATTCTGCAATTTAATCCAAGGTAACCCTTCTCAACCTTCAAATGGGTTATCCTATACCAATAATCACAATTTCATCAAATAAAATCTCATTACAGGGTTTTCAAATTTTTCCTAATTTAATATAGCCTCAAATTGCATATTCACAAATCCTAGACTCTCATTTCATCAACTTAAGATTATTTGCCTCTCAAATGAACTTTAATTCCCCATATTTCTAAATTTACCCAATTTTCTTCCGAATTTACATAATCATAATATTTTTCATGCATATTTTAAATCAAACTCTGAGGGAAACTATTCTAATCAACGCAACAAGATTCTATTATCCTCTAATATGCTTCTTTCATATCAGACAGTCTAATTCATGTAAAAGTCTAGACTTAACCTTAATAATCACATATAAAATTTCAGAAAATGCATTCTATTCGAATCCCACATACATTATAGACATATACAGAACTTTTCACCTTAGATTTAACCCTAGATTCACTTAATTTATCGAAAGGATCAGAAATCCCCCTCACCTGGGGTTTCTCGGTTCGTAAACCTTGCTTCCATGCACTATTCATTTCAGTCTAGAACCTGTAACGCTTCCAAATTGAAGCAAATGTCAGCAATTAAATCTAGCTACTAAAAACATTCAAAACCCTAAAGTATTTACTTTGAACTGTCATCCTTACCTTCGCAGGGGATGATTACAGAAAATCGTGACTTAGGATTTTTTGAACAGAGGCTGTCGCAGTAGGGTTGCAGGAAGATCTCTCGGGAGAGAGAGAGCAGAGTGTGTGCGAGCAAGGGAGAACGGGTGTTCTGTTCGTGTGTGAAAGGGAAGAGGAAGAGAGAGCTTCGTTCGTGTTTGGAAGAGAGAGAGTAAGCAGAGAGAGAAACAGAGAGCGAGAGGGAGAGACGATGGAGAGAGAGAGAAGACTAACTAGAGGGAGATGCAGCAAAGGAGAGAGGCGGAGGACGGCGGAGATTGGCAGTGAATGGTGGAGAGTGAGAGGGACAGAGAGAGTTCGAGAGGGAGATGAAGAGACAGGAGGGTGAGAGAGTTCGATTAGGGTTTAAAACCCTAATCAAATTGAAGTGATGGGGAGCGCAACGTTTCGACGAAAACGCTGTGTTTTTCCCCTTTTTTATATATAAATAAATAAGTAAATAAATAAATATTTATATATACATATATTTATACCTACTTTTTACTAAATTTTTAAATTTCATAAAAATAAGGTTTACTACGATTCGCGGATATGACATTTTAAAATATACCAAAAATTCTAATTTAATATCTCAAAATCAAAAAATCAATATAATTTTAAAATTTTTCTTTATATTATTACCAAGATATTTACAAAATATCTGTAATATCGAATTTTCGGTATTACATTCTTAATTTTTAAAGCTTCCGATCACTAGAATCCTTATTTACTAGAGTGCTCGGTACTTGGTAAACTTAGTTTCTCTGTGAGAAATCAACTTGCACGATAGAGCTTTAAATTGATGGATTGTTCTCCAACCTTGATTTCCTATTCGGTGGTGACTACCTCTCGGCGCATTTCACTCTACTTACTTTTCTTGTTGGTGGATATTTGAACTTTACCTATCAGTGATTGTCATATACCTCTCGGTATGCTGTAGCCACTCGGTATATGGTTGTATCTCGGTAAACATCTGTTGTTTTGAAAATGAGGATCTTGTTGGTGCACTCCCCTGACCTCCTCAATATATATATATTGTGAAGTTGTGGTTTGATGGTATATGGTGAAACTTATGGGCTATCAATACACTTGCATTCACCACTTGCTTGTAAAGCTTCTTGGTACATTTTCATATCCGTCATTTTGTTTCCATTTGGTAGTCTGTTGGTACCTTAACCTTCCAGTCAGTACCTTACTCCACCTATCAGTACCTTAACCTTCCTGTCGGTACCTCACTCCTCTTGTTGGTACTGTACTCTTTTTGTTCGTACACCTACCTGCTTGAGTTATAAATATTTCCAAATTCCTTGTCGTTGCTTGCACTTATGGAGATTTGAACCTTCACATTATAATACCTACAAAAAACTTTATACTTAATTTATATTATATCCATGATATTGAATATTCCAAATTTTAAATATTTCTAATTTATTTTTCATAAATTACATTCTCATTCCAACATCCTTTTGCTCAACACTGAACATATCTTTCTCAACAAAATTAAATTCCAAATAGTTAAATCCATAGGGTTGACTCTTCCAGTAATCCAAAAAGGACATAATTGGGTTTGTTGTGCAAATTATGAAGATAAGAGGGTTATCAAGCAAATATTGAAAATGAGTTTGAGGACAAAGGGAGCAATAAGATTCCAGAACCTACGAAACCCAAATTTCACCTCTTTCTCTCTTTAGACTATTCTTCTCTCTTCTCCTAAATCCAATCGAACCATCGTCACAACTCAAATCAAAGGTTCCAAACTACTCATCAAACTCCCCAAAATTAGAAAATAGCCTTGATTTAGAATGAACTTAAGGATTTAGAGTTGTCAAAAAAGAAAAAATCAAGGGTTTGGTGTGACCCAAACTGGATCGATCCTTTGGAGATGAAATTAAGGTATAATCTTTCTAATATAAGTTTTAATTTGTTTAACTATTTGTCCATTTAGATTTGAAGGATTTTTAGGTCACAGTAAGTGAAAAAAATTAGATTGTGAAAGTTAAGGTTTTCAATTGACATGGATTGATGGATATTGATGATGTTTGTTACTTGATGATGTCTTTTAGAGGTTGGAAAAAGCTGATTGAGATAAATCTCTTGTTGGTTGTGGATTGATCTGAAAGTGACTACCCTTTCTAAAACTGTGAGTGGATGGACTCTTGTGTTTTTGAATGAGAAAATGTTTTTCATGATTTTCTAAAATGATTTTCTTAATTTGATTTTATGAAATATTTTGTGAATATGAAGTGTCCATGAAAATGTTTTGGTATGAGCCATGAGATTTTATGCACTTGCTAATATATTATGCCATATTGAATTTTTCTATGAATATTGTTGTTGTACATATGAACTGAGAAACTTGCTAATTTTTTATGGCACATAATATGATAATTGTGAAATGATTTATGTATTGGCTTGAGTTATGAGCCTGAACCCCCAAATAATTATAGTCATTTCCTATACGGTGTGGCTCGACAAGGCAACATGGTGAGGATGTTGTTATTGTTAGATAGGGAGGTTATCGAATAGGGAGATGCCCCTTCTATCCCTTCGGGCTATTTAGTTGTACCACCGAGAAGGCCACGAACTAATGCTAAGGTTGGGGGTGATGTTTGTGACTAATAATAAACAAAAACCTCTTGACGGTTTCACCATTGTCCAGACCAGGCCTTTGGTGGAAAGATTTTGAGGCAAACCCCTTTGTTTTGGAAAAAGTGCATTTTGGATACTCAATTGTGTTTATTGAAAATCCTAAATCTTGTTAAAAAGTGTATTCTTGATTTCATGATATTTTAGTTGAAAAGAAATATGATTTGAGATATTGTTTGATACTTCCACACTTACAATTCATTTCTTGTATAACTATATCATTGCACTCCACTCACTGAGTATTTTAAACTTACTCTCTCATTTTATCCTTTTTAGAGGAAAAGTAGAGATAGTGATCGCATACTGCTAGCTAGATCCAGTCGAGGAGAGAGTTTCTCTAGACCAACTATTGGTATTGGTCCATTTTTTATGAGGATTTTGAGGCATGTAAACGAACACATTCGAGGATATTTTAGAAGTGAAACTTATGTTTTTGAAAATCATATTTTGAAACTTTCCTTTCAACATGTTTTATGTACATATTTTCCTAAAGTTAAATTTATATTTTAAAATGTTAAATATTTGATGTGTTAGATTTTTATAATCTTGGAAAATGTATTTTCATAACTTTGCGGGATCTTGGGGTATATGCTGGTGACTGCACGTACTTCTAAATCACGCGGCGGTTGTCACATGCTTGGACCCACAGGTCGGGGCATGACAAGTTGTGCTATATAGAATTCTTCCTCAAGTTCTGTATTGAGAAAGACAGTTTTCGTATTCATTTGACGTAATGCTAAATCAAAATTGGCTACTATTACTAACAACATGCAAATAGAAGTAAATTTTACTACTGGGAAAAGGTTTGCTCATAATCAACACTCTTTTATTGAGTATAACCTTTTGCTACCAGTTAAGTCATATACCTCTCAATAGTTCTATTCGCCCTATGCTTTGTTTTGAGAACTCACTTATTTTTAATAACCTTACGTCTCAATAGAAGTTTAACCAATTCTTAAAGTATGGTTGGATCTCATTGACTCCAATTCATCTTCCATTGCCTTTTCTATTTATCCTTGGCAGGACTAGATAGAGTCTCATTTACGTTCTTAGACTTTTCTTCATTTTATGGAGAAACAATAAATGTGTACTCATCATTCTCAAAATAATAGTTGGGCATCTCTTTTCTAGACTTGTTAGGTTTGGAAATTCAATTAGATCGCTAGAATTCAAAATTTTCCTACTGGGATTAATATTTAACTTATTTCCTTACGTTTGCTTTGATCTAACATGGATAAAGCAATCATTTGAATTAACTAATTCAAATAAAAGTTCTATGTCTTTCATTTCATCTCTGCTAGGAAATTCATTCTCCAGAAATGTGACATCCACGATCTAATCTCTGCTATATTATCACATTCTCATCCTCCAATGAATACTTAACCTTTAGACTGGTTGGAGTATCTTATAAAAATACTTTTACTTTCACGGGGACCTAATTTTCCAAACACATTGGAAAAATATTAAATACAGATGGTCGATCTCCAAGGTCTGGGTTATATAGACACGGTTTTCTACCAGTTCAAAGTTCATATAATGTCGTTAGTATTTTGAAGGCACTTTTTTCAAAATATAAACTGTAGTCAACAAGGCGTCTCCCCAAAAGGAAATTGACAAGTTAGTATGCGCCATCATAGATCTTGTCATATCCTATAATATCATATCCCTTCTTACAACAACACCATTTTGTTAAGGTGTATAAGCAATTGTCAAATGTCAGATTATACCTCTTTTATCACATAGATCTTTAGTTGATCTGATAAATATTCATGCCGTCTATCTGTTTTAAGGATCCTTTATTGTTTTATCCATTTGATTCTCTACCTCATTTATATAAGGTTTAAAACACTCAAATGCTTCAGATTTGTGAGAAAACAAACAAATATGGCCAAATCATGTGAAAATCATCCATGAACGTAATGAAATACAAAACTCTTTGTGTAGCCTTCACATTTATTGGATTACAAATACCCAAATGGACTAAAATCAATGGAAATTCAGCCCGTATGACTTTTTCAAATGGTTTTCTCATCATTTTACATGTATGACATTGTTCAACTTAATAGTTAAATATTTATCTATCATATTACAATACTATGAAACCATTTACAAGTTGTCTAGAACTAATATACATGTTATTCAAATACAAACTAATCTTGTCTCTTTGAAAGTTCAAAAACATTGCCGTATTTCAAAAGAACAACAATAGATATTAAATTCCGTCGAATTTCTTGCATGTAGAGAATATCATGCAAAATGAGAGTTTGGTTATTTTGTAACTCCAATTTACAAGTGTCGACTTCTTTAATCTCCACTTTTGCATTATTCCCCACATAGATCCTTCTCCTACCAGATGGTATTCGACAAAAATTCACAAATATCTCTTAGTCTGTTCTTATATCCAAAGTTTTTTTTTTTTTTTTTGGTAATCCATCTTTTGTCTCCTTTCTTTTCTTGCTTTCATTCTAGTCTCTCTCATGCTTTAAGTTTGAATCTTTCTTGGAACTAAACTCTATAATAAAAGCATTAGTTGTGAATCTTGAGTACAAAACTACTCATCCTCAAGTTCAACATGGTGAGCAACATCCAAGAAAGTTTTCAGACTATATTATGAGTTAAATTGATTTTTAAGTGCTCCCATTTGTTAAGAAGGGATCGGATTAAGATTTGAACTTCTTTTCATTGGAGAGGACATGACTAACCGACTTCACTTCTATTATTATGTTAGACATGACCCTTAAATTTGTTCGATATTATGACTAGTTCGCCTTTTATAGCTATCATGCTTAACGATCGACTGTCTAAAATGAGTCATATTGGTATCTTCATATTTTTCTTTGAGATACACCCAAATAACATGAACAATCAAATATTGTTTACACTCAGAGATCATGCCATCAAACACAGAACTAACCAGGGTCACTCGAGTTGTAAAATCTATCATTTTCCATGTATGGTAAGTATATTGTTCTCTCCTTTGTGGGGTAGCATTGCCCATACTATGGTCCTACATGTCATGTTTCATACCTTTCAAGACATATTGTTCTTTTAGCACATACCACATTTTATGGCGTTATATCTTATAATTGTCGTCATCCAATTTGTTATCTTTATTCAAGTCCATAATAATGGATTTTGAAACTATGGTTTGGAACTTTAAGAGGGTGGATAAAAGTGTTCATGCTCATATGTTACATATAATTTTGTATTTTAAATTAACAGTCATGACAGGTCAACATTAGTTATACAATCGAAAGTTTACTAAGTTCTCAATCATCATCTATGATCCTAATATATAAGCATCACAAATTTAATTCAAAATTACAAAATTCAATAAGTTTTAGGTAAGAATTATACAAATTCTATCAATCTAAAACCTTTAACTCAAATATGCAAAGTATTTGAATCATATGAAATAAGAACACTTCTTTTCACATATAATCATGATCATATAGGCATGCATTTCTATCAGAATATTCAAATCATATACATAAGTAAATATTCTCAATTCATATTTGAAAAAAAAAAAGAAACTTTACATGCCATGCTCACAAATTTCTATAAAACATGATCATGGTGTATAATTAGTTATCTTTCACAAGAAATAATAAACATAAAAATATCTATTTATAAAATATATACATGCGAGATAGCATATTAATTATTACCGTTGAAAGTTTATCGGTAGAAGTGAACCTTTTTATGACACATGAGTTTGAACTATTTATCCTAAAAGATAATTATATCATCATGATTTATACGTTCTTAGCCCTCTATAATTAATGCGGTCCTCAAATCAGTGAGTTTTTGATCACATTAATCTTAGCTTCAACATCTCTAAACCAAGGCCTATATAATAAACTCCAACTGTTTTTCTTTCATAGTCTTCAAAGATATGCCAAAGTATATATAGGATCTATCCTATTAACCATTGTTACATTTAACTTTGCCAAACATTCTAAAGTTCTCAAAACTCTAGCACTCTCCCAGGAATATTAAGTGTGTCCGACCCTACCATATTTTAAAAATGGGAATCAATATTAGATTGGACATGTAACCAACCAGAATATGATATAAAATTTTAAAATACCAGTTTCAAAGAATATTCTCAATTTTTAATTAATTTTATGTTTAAAAAAAAGCTATTTTTTTTTACACACAAATAAATGAGTATAAAATCAAATGGATATAAAACAATTTTCACTTGGATAGCCAATAATAAGGAAATAATTTTCCTATCTTATACAAAAATTTTTCAGAATTTTTTAAATTGTAAAATGATTTTTCTATAGTTTTTTAACAATTTATTAATTTAATAATCAATAAAAATATTTTTTAATCCTAAAAAATAAATTAAAATTCACAGAAAAATCCAAATAAACTACAAAATTATTTTAGTGAAAATTTCAACTGAAAAAGATGCTTCACACACCCCCCACGCACCACTGGGAAGGGCATCCAGATTGGACACATCATATTCTCCCTAGACTGCACTTGCATGCCACGTACCCACTCTTCCTGGCTTTTGGCTATTGGTTCTTGATTTTTTGATCAAACAACTCTAGCCTTGTGTTTATACGTCACGTGCCATGTTCAAGAGTGGGGAAGTATTAAATGCACTATTCATCTTCTTCCCTATTTTATAAATTTTCTGCAACTTGATCCAATTTTCAAATGGCCATATCTCTATCATTTTTTAACCATTTTTTTTGCATTCTTTCTATGGTTGAAAATAATTTTTCAAGAGAATTCTAACCATATAAATTTTAAATCATGAACATAGTATTTTAAAAGATGCGGGTACATAATAATTTGAATATGGTTTAAAATATCTCATATTATATTCATTGGATGCATGCAAAATTTCGTAGATTTAATCCTCATGTTATGAGCATGCTATCACATAAAATTGAAAGCAATTCATTAAGCATTTTTTGAGTTGCCGTTAATGAACCTTAAACATTATTCTAGACTTTTTTTTTTTTATTTTTTATTTTTTTTTATTTTTAGCACCCAACAAAAAGGTAGGAAATATCCATTTAGACTCTGATACCAATGAAAGTTTTAAAATAAATCAATAAACAAATTTTTCGTGCAAAAAATTTCAGAATCTAAGTTGAGTTAGAATCATTTATATCTTTTCGACGATTGGGTTTTTTAGATTTAAAAGATATTACGTAAATTGGATTACCTTCTATTGTTTACAATCTAAATGCCGTAGTGGATAGATGATCAAGTTTCTCCAAATCCTTTGCTTTTTCTCTTTCTCTCTCTCTCTCTCAATGAAAAAATGGCTTCGCTTTTTTGTTCTTCGTTTTTGTTCAAGAACCAAAAGCCCAAAAAAAGGTTTTTTTTTTCTTTTTTTTTTTTAACTCAAATTTAATTTTGAATTGATTTGCATTTTGGGTTTACCTACATGAATAAATCTGCTGTCACGCCCCGATCCTCGGATCGACCACGCGACAGCCGCCGCGTAGTCTCGGTACACGGGCAGAACCTCCCCATATACCGGGACTCTGCAAGGCTATCAAATTTATAATAAATCCTCAAAAAAAAAAGCATAAAACCCTTCAAGACACGAAATCATATAAACAATACACATGCAAGGAGCCCATCCGGCTCATCCCTGAACGTACAAACACACATCAGGGAGTGGGAACCTGTACATGCACGAGTACACATCAGCACACAACGGGGAGTGAGAACCTGTACATGCACGCATGCGATGTGGCCATCCTAGCCACCCAAAATTCTCAACAAAAACAATCAAAGGACGCACCGGTCCATTTAACTCAAATCAGCACACACACAAGGCCAACCCGGCCAACCCAAATCACATGCACGCATCCGGCCATCCCGGTCTTTCAAAAATCGAATAAAGTCCAAATGTCCCATTTATACAATAAGTTTTTACCAAAATGAAATTTCAAAGAAAATGAACAAGTCTCCCTTCCATGGATTTCAAATCAAACTAAAATAACCTTACATCGCTCTTATACCTAACAAGTCAGCGGATGAATCTTCACAAGCTCCAACTGCTGTCACAGACCTAAACTTCCTCTGAAAGGTTTGAAAGAGAGGGGTGAGTATTGGGAAATACTCAATGAGTGTATAGCATGTTATGATAATAAATGAGTGATGATTGTGGACATGTCAAATATCATTCTCAAAATCATACGGTCATATCAATAAATCTCAATGTAAACAAGATCTCAACAAATCATGATAATTAAATCATACGCATCCAGTTATCACATTTTTGTTTTCCAAAATCACGGGGTTGTCAAAATCTTTCCACCAAAGGCTTGGCCTAGACCAATAGTGAAATCGTCAAGGGATTCCTCATCAATGTCAATAAATCATACACAATACCCCCTTTCTTGGCTTTGGCTCGGGCCTCCCCTGGGGTGCAATCAGGCTAGTCCGAAGAGAGGGATTCAGAGGTACCTCTCGAGCACAACTACCTCGTCATCTAATATAATAGCCCAATCACGTCACCCCGTCGGGTCGCTTCGTTGAGGGAATGACTATAGCCATTATCTATGCACACAGCACCATTTCACAATCATCAAATCATATACAACAGTGTGCCAACAGCACTATTTTACAGTCATCAAATCACAAACCAAAATGTGCCAACAGTTATTCAGATTCTCAGTATACGAGTTCAAATCAATCACTTTCAACGCAAGTCAATAAACATGGCACATCATTTTTTTCAAATAACACATGGATGCATTCGGTAATTCAAATCTCCTTTTGGGACATTCCACAATCATAAAACAATTTTAAAACATTTGTAAACTCATTTGAAATATTTATGAAATCAGTATAAAGCATTTTCTCACTTAAAATCATAAGCATGTATCCACTCACCTCTTGGGAGGGTATTCACTCCCAATTTCGCAATTTAATCCAAGGTAACCCTTCCCAACATTCGAATGGGTTATCCTATACCAATAATTACAAATTTCATCAAATAAAATCCCATGACAGGGTTTTCAAATTTTTCCTAATTTAATATAGCTTAATTTGCATATCCACAGACTCTACTGTCTTATTTCATCATTTCAAGATCATTTGTATCACTAATGACTTAAATTTTTAATATTCCTCAATTTTCCTTCAAATTCAAGGGTTTACAAACTTTTCTAATTTTATTTAAACCACAATTCCAATCACTTTCTTATTCTTGTTCGCATTTTACCAATTTCTTATCATTTACACCTCATAATATTTTACATTCCAATTTCCCACAAATTTCCATCTTCAACAAAACAGGCAACATCAATCAATCATAAAACAGGTTCTCAAAGAATACAAACTATAAACCCTAATTTTTATCCTGACCCAACAAGCCTTGAAAATCCTATCTCTCATTTTCCATTTCGATTAAGATCAGATCTACACATATATTTCATGATGATGCAGTCAATAAGATCTCCCAATTCCAATACCAATTTGTAATTTATTCCACAACCCTAGAGCTATTATCAGAAATCAACCTATTACCTACGCATAGAAGTGTAGATTCACGAAGATCTAGGGTTTTCGCAGGTCGCAGTTCTATTGTCCGTGCATTCACAACGCTGTCCTAGACCTGCAATGCTCTTAGACTGAAGCAAAGTTTAACAATTAGTCCTAATTACTTAGAAAAATCGAAACCCTAGATCTAGGATTAGAAGTCAGTCCTTACTTGTGCAGGGGATGAGTCGCAGTCTCGACCTAGGGTAACCTAAACCTACTGCTCCTGTCGGCTTGGGGCTCTGCGACGGTCGCACGAGAGGGTTGCAGCTGCAAAGAACACCGCGCGCAAGTGAGCAAGGGAGAGAGGCAACCGACAACGTGCGCGGGAGAGAGAGAGAACTCTGTCGCGTGAGAGAAAGAAGATAGAGAGAGACAAAGTAGCAATCGTGGCCGTGTGAGGTGGTCGAGGAGCCACTGTGAGCGGCTGATAGAGAGCGACAGATGAGAGGGAGAGAGTGAGACAGCGAGTGTTTGAGAGCAGAGAAGGGAGAAACAGATTCGAAGGGGAAAGAGAGAGTGAGATAGAGACAACGGCGGTGGCGGAACCACCGTGAGATGCTGTTCGCGACGGAGAGGGGCGGAGGAGAAGGAGAGATCGCGACAGATTCGAAAGAGAGAGTGGGAGAGAGGGACAAAAGAGATCGATTAGGGCTTCAGCCCTAATCGATTTGGGGACAATCGGGGACGCGGCGTTTCGTGTTGAAACGCTTCGTCTCCCCCTCCTCTCTATTTTTTTTTTTACATAAATAAATATACAATTAAATAAATAAATAAATATTCCAAATATATATATTTTTAAATATATCAAAATCCCAATTTAAAACCCCAAAATCAAAAATCAATAAAATTTAAAAATTTTCTTTTATATTTATCTAAACTTTTTATAAAATATCTATAACACAAAATTTTCGGTATTACATCTGCACCCATTTCCAACACCTTACAATAGGAGCTCTTGCCAAGCCTAGAACCACCCGGAAGGGTTTTCAATTTGTCTAGGCTTGCCCATCGAAGCCCTTTCTTTTTATTTATATTTTTTGTTTGACAAAACACATATGTATATATACATGTATAGGTATACATAGACCTATACATGTGTATTTGTGTGTGTGTATTAATTATGAACTTCAAGTGTAGGTTTGGTCCTAATTTTAAACAGCCCTTTAACTTTTGTTCCATAATCCTATATATTTTTTTGGTAATAGAGAGGTATGAACTCGAGAGTTTTATAAAGGGGAGGGAAATGATATTAGTTGAATTGTAACTGCTCATGGTCCTATATATTGTTACCAGTGTTATGCAAATAGATTGAGGGGTGGAATTCCCAACAAAGAGAAGATGGTCTGCCCTATGGAAGGGCATCCTAATGCATATTACTCTTCTCAAAACAGATATGTTTATATAATTAAGCAAACTTAGTAAGCTAAACTAACAGTGTCCCCTACGGACCGCACAACCACTCAGAAAGGGCAGGCAAACCTTCCCCAGTGATTTTCTTTTTATGAAACATGTGCGTTGAATCAATTTCTCTTCTTTTCTTTATTTGATACGTTATTGAATTTAGATATATCTCTATCTTTCGTGCATACAATTATACATGTAGTGGCAAAACGAGAAATGGGGTAATAGTAAAAAGGACAAAACTTATAATTTTTAATAAATAAATAGTATTTGAAAATTTTTAATAGTATTTTGAAAACCTTTATTAATATTTGAAATCTCCAAATGGGTTTGGGGAGGGGTATTTGGCCCCAAAGAAAAGGGGGTTGGTGTAGTTTATACAAATATCTCCTCTTTTTGAGTTTCCTAGGTATTGTACCTAATTGCTGACCCATTCCCCATCCATCACACCAAATCCCAATAGACAAGTTTTCATACCCCAATTCATCCAGAATTCAATGTGGGAACAGCCATCCAATCCAATCACTAAAGCGACACAACAACTTCCTAATCAAATTTTGAACTACTTTTGTTACTTAAAATTTGTAACTAAGCCCATGGAGTTTTCTCTAAACGGTTGCTTTCGTTCACCTAGAAGTGATTATTTGAGGACGAGTATGGGGATTCACAAATAAGGGACAATGTAGCAAAAAGCTGGAATCACACTATGCCAAGAATTGGATTTCATCAATTTTAGGTTCTCAGTGATTTTAGTAACAACCAAAATTGACAAGTCCAAAATGCTTGTATCACACCTAATGCCGCAATGAGTAATTTTATATTGTGCATATGTGTATTGTATATGTAAAAAGAAAAAATGAAATAAATAGTTAAATCCTTGTAGAGTGGGATTTTTCTTTAGTTTTCCAATAAACCCCAAATTGTTTGTGCCCTCAATATTATTTTTTGTACTAACATGATAAATCTTTTATATGTCAACTGCATGAGTAACTTGAATGCACAAATAAGAAAATCTTCCCGTCATCATCTTAAATAGTTCCCTCAACCTAATATTTGAATTATGCAGTTGTTTTTCACTAGATGCTTTTTGGGGTCAGTAAGGGTGTACCTTTTGTTCTTCCAAAAGAAGTGTACCTAGGTAAGATGGTACTTATTACATCATATTAAATTCTTAAGGAAAGACAAGTCCAACCCTTCATTTGTCAGCAAGCTGGGGGAGAAGACCATAAATTATTTATCTAGAAGAAGAATCACATCATATAATTATATGTTTAGTCAGCTTACTCAAGAAGAAGAAAACTAGTCAGTAAGTAGATGTCTCTCCTGATCTGTCCACGTACATGAGTTGAATATAAATAGATGACAAGAACCCATTTGCTCTTTAAGTATTATTCGACTTCCGAAGCTAACATATATCCTTTTCAATTTCATCCCCCAAAAGATGGCAAATACACTTGCATTTTTGGTGTTGTTTGCAGTTGCAGGCATATCCGCCACCACTGCCTATGATCCGGATGCGCTTCAAGACATCTGTGTGGCTGATTTGAACTCAGGTAAACCTATTTTAACTCCTTTCCTTTCCACTTTTTTTTTGACTATTTTTACACCACTCTTTTGTACCATAGCATGACCTTAGAAACCAATTGTCAAGCGTAGCAGTGAGATTTTGCATGGAAATGCTATCCATGTAGCCCCCAAAAATTTGGGATGGGGGACAGATGTGATGCTGCTTTAGGCTAGTTCCGTAAAATGATGTGCCCATCACCTCGGTGTTGGAGGAAAAATAAAAACTATTTGTTATTTTCATGGGTTAATACTCGCAGAATTTATGTTAATTAGATCGTTATTCAGCTATCAACAGTTTCTTTTTTTTTTTTTAATGAAATTGACGTGTAGAATTAGCCGAAAATTTTAGATAGCCGTCCAACGACTACTTATCTTATGACTACTGCTACATATAGAGATGAGACGAAATTCCCAAAATTTTTTTATTTATTTATTTTCCTTTTCAAATTATTTGACTTCACGCAACTCAGCTAAGCCTCAAGTTTTTCTCTGCCAAACAGGTGTGAAAGTGAATGGATTTCCATGCAAGAGCAAAGTAAATGCCACAGACTTTTCATTTGCGGGTCTGGCCAGGCCAGGATACATCACCAGTAAATTCGGATCATTGGTGACAACAGCTGACGTGATGCAGATTCCAGGGCTAAACACTTTGGGCGTATCAATGGCGCGCGTAGACTACAAGCCCGGAGGGCTGAACCCGCCGCACACTCACCCGCGAGGCACAGAGATGATCTTTGTGCTAGATGGGGAGCTCGACGTAGGGTTCATCACCACTGCAGACGTTCTCATAGCCAAGACCATCAAGAAAGGCGAGATTTTTGTGTTCCCCAGAGGTCTGATTCACTTCCAAATAAACAATGGAGATAAACCAGCTTCTGTAATTGCTGTATTCAACAGCCAGCTGCCAGGAGCACAAGTTTCGGCTGTATCACTCTTTGCATCGACCCCGCCTGTGACCGATGATGTATTGGGTATGGCCTTCCAGATTGACACTCCGGAAGTTGAAAAGATCAAAGCTGGGCTTAAGGGTTAGTTTAATCTGGAGGCTTTTAAACTCAATTATTGAATAATAATAGCAATAATAATAATAATTGAGTTGTGGAAAAAAATACGTAAAAAGGTAAAAGGTGGAAGTGATTGCTTCGTCCGTGTGTTTATCTCGGCTCATTTAGGTCGGGATGGAAATAATTTATAATTGAGTTTACTTGTTCAATACTTTATTTTCATTTGTTCTTAACAATAAACTTGCTGTTAGTAGTCTCTGTCTTTAAATATCCACAATAACTTTAGTTTTCCAAAACAAGTAAATTTCTTCCATAATTTTCTCGCTAAGATAAATTCTTTACAGAAAAATGTAAAGAAAAAAAAAAGTAGATGTCCAGAGAGCAAAGCCTCTTATTAAATTACCAATCACAAAATCCTGTGGCTATGTTTTACTTATTTTGGAAAAAAATGATAATAATCAGGAAAGAAATTTGTTTACAAAGATTTCTAGACCTACTGTTGTAGACTAGACGATGGGGGATGCAGATTTAGACTGGTTTGGCACCAAAGTGTACGCATCGATCTTGCCAAAACCAAGTTTCTTTTGTTCTCAATATCAAGTTTCCTCATGTAACAACTCTTTGACTATGGACACTATCAAAGACATGCAGCAACCCCACTATCATATGAATTCACTACATTGAAAACAAAGAAAGAGTAATGCTGGAACACCAAACAAGTTCGGGTTGTAGAGTTGCATCTGAATGGACTATTAAAAAATTATTATATTTATGAAAATATGGGAAAATAATTATTTGGAATGAAAAAATATGAATTTCTATTGTTTAGACTGGCTAAGAATCCGTTAGATATTTGGTTGATAGACTTTTAAATTTTTAAGTGCCTAATCATATAGTCATCGGTTGTTTGAATGTTTGGTGTTCGATACCGAGTAAAGTTTAGCCGTTCGGTAGTTGATAGGATTTGATTTTTCTATGAGACTTTAGTGTTCGGTCAGTGTTTAGCAAATGGTAAATAATTCTTCAAATTTTGATTACCTAGTCGGTGTTGAAACTTGGCGATGGAGAGTTAAATTTACATAGCCTGTCGGTAATAGCGCTCTTTCATTACTATTTGTTATCTCTCAATACGTTATTACCTATCGGTACAAATTTTCTAATCATCTCTCGACATATTATGAAGTCTATTGGTTTATGAGAGAATGTGATCTCTTAATACATGTTTCTCTCTAGAGAACGTATCGGTAAACATTTCTTTACCTTGTCGGTATATCCATTTTGAAACTCGGTCAGTACTTCATCAACCCTTGGAAATTTGTCACCTCCCTATATATGTTTACCCCCGGTTACTTTGAGAAAATGAGGAGCCTATTGGTTACATTTGTCGGTACATTTTCATGTGCCTATTTGTGATGCTTGTAGGCTGTCCGGTGTGACCCAAACATTTATAAATTTCCTCTCCATACATTTGGCTATCTATTTGATTGGCACTTTATCTCCCCCTTTCGGTAGTTGTTGCGGGAGAATTCATGCTCTTGTCGGTTCTAGCTTGCCAACATTTCTACTTCTTGTCTTCAGTTATGGCTTGCTGTTTACCCTTTGATATCCCAGAGTGTTACATTTTCCTTTTCCTTGCAAATTGAAGCTGCTGTCGATTGCCCTTTGCCATCCCACAGTGTTGAGGCACTATCGATCAACACTTGCCATCAGTCACACCTTGAATATATTCATTTGCCTCTTCTTCACTTTGCCTCTTCGGCCTTCATTCATATATATGCTCTTGCCTTGCCAAATTTTGCCAAAACCTATCGTTGCTTGCCATGCTTGAGAATTGGACTCATGAGCTCCCATTTGCTCTTGCCTTGCCAAATTTCTCCAAAATCTGTCGCTTGCCATGTTTGAGAATCCAAAATCTATCACTAAGCCACTTAAACTTTTTAATTATAATGTATCCAAATTATATTATATTCTATATTTTTTAATGTTCCAAAATTTTACTTACTCTAATTTATTTTCTACAAATCCGTATCCTTCCTTTTAATAATTTCCTATCCGTCACCGAATACATTTGCTCCACAGAACAAAGGTCTAAGCGTTTAAACCAATTGACCTTCCTAATAACCCAAAAGGAGACATTGGGTATTTTGTGCAATTTATAAATATAAGGGACTACTAGGAAAATATCGAAAATGGGTTGAATATAAAAGAGGGGTGAGGTTCTAGAGCCTACTAAACCCAAAAGTCTCATTTCTCTCTCTTTAGACTATTTTCTCTCTTCTTTCAAAACTTAATCAATCCAGTCCCACTACACTAAATCAAAGTATCCAAACTACTCATCCAACTTTCCAAAATTAGATTTTATCCTTAATCTTGAAGAAAAAGTTTAAGATTTAATACTGTCAACAAAAGGAGAAAAATCAAAGGTTTTGGTCTGACCCAAGTTGGAAAGATCTTTAAAGATAAAATCATGATAATTTTATTTTTCTAATTCAAATTTTACTTTATTTAGCACCCTTTCCATCTGGAATTGGAGGATTTTAAGCCACTGGAAGTGAGAGAAAATGTTAAGCTGTAACGCCGACTCTGCGGTGCCATACTTTTGTACTCTCATTCTTGAATTTAATAAAATAATCCTCAATTTATATATATAGAGAAAAATATTTAATTTTATTGAATTTCGATTTTAGGGTTTTAATTCAAACCTTTGGTATATTCAATTATTAAAATAGAATAATAAAGTATATATAAATATATATAAATATATTTTTCTTTTCATTTATTAAATTATTTATTTCCTCATTTATTTATTTCCAAATCTATCCATATAAATATATAATAATAATAATAATAATAATAATAATAATAATAATAATAATAATAATAAAAAGAATCGAATTAGGGCTAAAAGCCCTAATTCTCTTTCCTTTCTCACTCTACCCTCACCCGCCTCTTCATCTTCTTCACCGAAACCCACCGCCGCCTCCATCCATTCCTCCGCCGCCTGTCTCCGCCTTGTTCCGTCATCACCGCCACCACCACCCCCTCTCTCTTTCAATCCCTCTGTTTCCCTCTCTTTTCGGTTCTCTCTCTCTCTCTCTCTCTCTCTCTCTATCCCTTGCGATTCTGCCCCCTCTCTCTCGATCTCTCTCGCAATTCTTCTCCTCCACCACGCACATCCACTTGCTCCGCCATACTCCGCCTCTCGTCACCACCGCACATAGCCGCTCGCCGTCTGTCTCTTACTTTCCCTCTCCATTTCGCTATCTCTCTCACTATCGGTTTTCTCTTTTCATCAATATCTCTCTGTCTCTCACTGTTCTCTCTCTCAGTCTATCTCTCTCTCCCCGCGCGCGCGACAGTCTCTCCCCTGCGTGCGCAACTGCGGCCTTTTCCTTCCTTCCCGCGCGAGCCATTGCAGCGCGCGACAGCCCCTACACGCCCGACTGCAGTGCGCGATAGCTTCAGCGCGCGCGACTGCAGCGCCTCTTCCCTACTCGCGCGCTTCGCTCTTCCTCTGCTGAGAGCGCTTCTGCAACTCTTGCAGAGCCCCAAATCGACAGCAGTGGCAGGCTTCGAAACCCTAGACCAACTTGCAATCCTTTCTCTGCAAAGGTAAGGATCTTAGGGTTTCAATATCATTTTAGTGATTTAGCTAGATTTCTAAATATGTACTTCAAATTTGAAATGTTACAGGTTTTAGACTGAACCGAATGTCTAATGGAGGCTAAATCTGTGAATCGAGAAACCCTTGGTAAGGAGATTTTTAGTCTTTTCATTAATTGAATGAAATTAGAGTGAAATTAGGGTGAAAAGTCTTATATAGGTTTAGAATGTATATTCGATTGGAATAGAATGCATTCTGAAATTCTATACTTGAATATTAAGGTTAAGTCTGGTGTCTGATATGAAAGGAACATGTTAGAGGATGAAGGATTTTTATTAAGTTGATTTAAAATAGTTTTTCTCAGAGTTAAATATTGAAATATGCATAAAAATAGTCAGAAAATTGGATCTAAGTTTAAGGATTGGTACAATCTTTTTTATTTTAAGTTGTCTTGCATATAAGAAATCAAAATACAATTTCCCTAATATGAAAATAGGTTTCAATACCTTTAAAATGACATATGGTTTGAAGAAATCGGATGAAAATTGAAAAGTGTATGATTTTTCAAAGATTTTTCTAACTTGTAGGAAATTTATGTATTTTAGACTTATTTTCGATTTTGAACAGTTTTAGCTTTGAATTTAGCTTGATTTTGATTGGGTTATTTACTTATAAATGGAATAAAATTGATGACATTGGAGTATATTTATAAATTGAGGAATTAAGATTTATACAAACTTAGGGAAGATGATAAACTCTAAGAATAATTGGAAATTTGATGACAATTATGATAATTTGATTAGGTTGATATTGTTGGAGACTTAAGGAGTCAATTCGGATTTATTTTTGACATAGGGAGTGATTACCCTCCCTAGAATATGAGTAGGACCCTAATCTCTTGCATGAAATAGTGAAACCTGATTTTATCGTGTTTTTAATAAAACATGCTTTTGATATGCATTGTCTTGACGCATGGAATTAAAATTCAAATCTGTTTTGTGATTATTGGAGTGTCGTACTTATGTTTTCTACGATTATGCATCCATGTTTGAAAAGAAATGAAATTGTGCTATGATTTGAGAAACAGAATGTTCTCTATTCTACCATTGCATTGGTTTGTTGAATTTAAATGATTTCGATGAAATTGTATTTGGCACACGGATTTGAATTGTTTTGAGGATATGATCAGATGATTTGGCTATGTGGGTTGGATGCCTACTAGCTTGAGATGATATGATGATATGACATTATTTGATTGATTCCGTAGCTACGAAGAGACTTTGTAGAGGCACGGGTTGCCCGGATACGCTTCTGCAGGAGGTATCCACAAACGTCCAGTTTATATTTATTCATAGGCGCGGTCGGTTGAACCCACATCGGGGGAGGACATGTGTGACGCCACCGTCTAGCACCGGGCGGGGTCCTATTTGACGAGTCTAGGTAAGCAAGGGCTAAGCCCACGGCCAATATCAGGGTAAAGAGCTACTTTTGAAACACTTTGCATAATAAAACCCCCGATGCGCCTGTTTTTTGTCATAGTTGACTTTTGCCAGGATCCTTTCGGTTTGCTCTATGATCTACTTGATTTTAAATGGATGCATATATGTATGATATCATGTGAATGATTAAATGAGTTCATTTTATTCGAAAATATCATGATTTACTGTGAAATTTTAATCATTGGTTACGAATGATATTATTTGACACTCCAATGTTCACCTACACTATTAGTACTTGAGATTAATCCCCTTACTCGCTGAGTATCCTCCCATAGATACTCACTGAGTATCCTCCCATAGATACTCACCCCTCTTCTTTCCCTCCCTCAGATAGGATTGTTGTGTTGGAGCGACACTTCAAATTATAGAGTTCGGGTGTAGTTGGTGTTCAAGAAGGTGAGATCTTAAGTTTAATTTGAAAGATGAATTACGTATTTTATTTTCGACCTTGCGAGGTCTTGTTGAGATCCGTAGTTGGACGTGTACTTAATTTGGAATGACTGTATAATTTATGTATATTTATTTGCGAAACTCTCACATTTTATTTGCACTGAGACAATTGTATGTGTTTGAATGATACTTGGGAAAATTATTGTAAATTGTATAAAAACTTAGGCCCGCTCGGTGTGGCGACTGCTCATGCTCTAGTTAGGCATGACAGTAGAGGTCTGTGGTTAGGATTGCTGATAGTTTATTTAGCCTGGCATTGTCCTGGATGTCTGCTGTGGTTGGTAGGTTGTTGTGAGATCGAGATGACCCCTTTTATTTTAATTACAGGATGATTTTGAATTTTACATGATTAAACAGGTTTATTTGTACATGGGAGACCTCTGATTTATGGGGAGATTCTACCCGATTTTTTGTAAAAATACAGCCGACATCCAGGGCAATGGGCGGCTGTTCACGATCCCAATTAGGGGCGTGACATAAGCCCTGACCCTCGGATCGAGCATGCAGTAACCACTGCGTTATCTCGATATACAGGTAACCCCTATCCTATACACCGGGATAACGCAAAACATTCATCGATATCCAATCATATTTTCAAAATAATCTCATCATCAAAAACAATTTAGCATGTATTCATTATACAATTAAGGATCAACCCGATCCCAAGCATGCATACAATTTGACCAACCCATCCATTCCAATCCAAATAATCCATAGATTTTTAAAATGAATCTCTAGTCAAGGGATCCTTATCAAATTTTCCATCAAGACAATTCCCAAAGAAAAATCAAGAAAATAAAAGAGGAGATCATCATTTTAAGTTTACAAAACCATATTTAATTCACAGAATAATTAAATATAGTATAAAATTTTTCTTCAAAAATAAGTACAAAAATTTTCTTCCATTTGGACCACTAAGTATCTTAAACCAAAAAATGACTCATTACTTGTTGATGTCCAATAATATAAGTTTCTTCAAGTCACTTTAAGCATCCACAAGACTCAACTAGGTTTTCTTTGTAAAATGGAAGAAAAGGGGTAAGTATAAAATATATCCAATCAGTGATATACAAGTTGTATAAAAATAAGAATTTGTATGATGGATATATCAAATGCATAGTTGCTTCAAACCATTAACGCGTTCTCAAATTCATTCAATGTAAATAATTTTAAATCATTGTTTTCAAACCATCATAATTTACAATCATCATAATTTGATTTCATATACATCCACTACTTTGCATTTTCAAACATGGGGTAACCTAAAATCAATACTCCCAACAAAGATTTATCACAACCTGAGGTAAGACCACCAAGGGCTTTTAGTGATTAACGTTTAAAAATGCTCCTACCCATGACTTTGGTTATGGTTTTCGTTGGTGGTGCAACCAACTGTTCCATACCCTTTAGGCAGCATATTATTCGATCATGGTTGTACCATCGCACTCGACTACATATCATGTTTATTAATATCAACCCCACCACATCATCCCGTCGAGTCACACCATGGCAAGAAATGACTAATCATTTTTTAGGGGTTCAGGCTCTCACCCCAAGTGAAATCACATGCATCATAAATCCATATCGTGTGCCATTAAGTTTTAGTAATTTCTTAATCATAAAAAACACACCAATGTATTTGTCATCAACAAGTTTACATGACACATTCATTCATTCAATCATATAGGATGCATAGAAATTTCAAATTCCATATTTTGGATATTCCACACACACTAAAGCATATAAATCCAAAAATTGAAAATCATTAAAAAAATAATAAAATATATTGTTGATAAAAGTAATTTTTCTTATTTAAGAATAAATAGGAATCACTCATCTCTTGGGAGGGTGAACACTCCCAATTCACAATTAATCCAAGAATAATCCTTTTTCGGGTTCCAATTATTTTACCCTAGACAATAAACGTGAATTCAATATTAAATCACATCCATTTCCAAGGTTTAGATATTTTCCCCCATTATAACGTAACCCTAATTTCTCAATTTCAAGAATCTATGTTCTTAGTCCATCATTCATATGACATGTGCACCTATATAAAATTTTTATTCACTATTTTCCCCAATTTCATCATATATAAACTCTAAATCTAAATTCCCAAATCAAATCTCGTGATTAAAATTTAATATTCCAAATTCATGCTAGGGGAAATATAAATCTAGGTTGAAAGAGAAAAATTATCTCTAAAGAATTCACAAATTTCACCCAAGATCAATTGTTGTCCAAACCTAACTTCCTCTCTCTACAAGATCCCCAAAATTTCAAGTATCAAAATTAAGTTCATAAGTAATGACACTAAACACTTGAATGTGACTAGAAAATTACCTTGATTTCTTGGTTGGATTGAGCTTTGGGCATCGGATTTCAAAACCCTAAAATTTTCCTCTTTTCGCATGAACCCTAGGTTTTTCTCTCCAAATTTATCTTGATCTACTGATTTAATTGAAGATCGAAGGAGAGAGGTCAAGAGAAAATAAAGAAGAAAGAACCGAAAATTGGGATTTAATCAATAGTGGAAATGGGAAATTACTATTTTGATTCTCATAAATGGTATGTTACATTTGTTTTTGGAGGGTATTTCAGTCATTTCTCAACCTTTCTTTGTGCACAAGTCGATTTGCATGTCTCCCAAATCGACTTGTGTGTTTAGGGGTTGAAGAGTCAAATCGGCTTGCAATATGGCTGAATCGACTCACAATTGCGGAAGCATGCCAAGTCGATTTACTCCTATCAAGCCTGAGAATTTCCTTCTGCACACTTGGCAAGTCGATTTGTCCATATACATGAATTGACTTGTTAAGCCCAAACCTCAAAACCGAATCGACTTGTCCGCTTGCTCGAATCAACTTGTCAAGCTCAAACCTCATAAATCTTGCTTGCACACTATCAAATTGACTTGTCCCCATACACAAATCGATTTTCTCCTTTCGTTTCCTCATGTAAATCGACTTGTCTCTTTCATTTCCTTTTTGCAAGTCGATTTGTCTCCCTAATTTTCTCATGCAAATCGATTCCCCTCATTCCATTTCTCATCCGAGTCGGTTTGTCTCAGCCTTTTTCTTAAGCTCAAATCAACTTACCACTCTCCCAAGTTAACTTGGCACTCACACTCTACACTCACACAAATCAACTTATAATCCCACAAATCAACTTACCTCTCATATATCTCATTTCAACTTACAATTCCATAAATCAACTCAGAATTTCCACAATTCAACTTGTCTCCAGTAAGTGCACCCAAATAGATTTGATCCCAAGACTTTAAGTTTCTCCGAAATGCTATACACCACCAAAACATTCAAATCTTCAATGCATTAATAGCAATTTAATTATAAAACTTTTTCCTAATCTCATGAGAAAAATACAAAAATTGAAAATTCCAATATTGAATTTTCAGTGGTTAATTTCAAGCCCAAAAATCACTTTACAATCCAATTTCTCCTAGTGTTTTACAATTGAATTAAAAATAAAAATTTTCTAACTCTGAATTTTTGGTATTACAATACTTAACTCTCTAAAAAGAAATTTCATCATTGAAATTTAAACATAAAATAAATAGGAGTATTGTTTTCCTTCTTAACTCCTTGATTGATATCACTATCTTTACCAATACCAGGGGCATCGCCAATAGGTTACAAAAATTTTAGAAAGACTAAAAGTCTCAATTTAATCACCTTGGTTACTTTGGCCTACTATATATACGAATGTTATACAAATATACCATAAAATTTTTATCATTTAAACACCACGTATAAATTCCTTTTTTGTAGATGGCCTAAGTTTTTGACTACTTATATTTTAATACTCTTTGAACTATTATATCAATCCAAAAATTTTTAATTTTTGCTTTCCTCTATCCACCTCCAATTACATTGTCACATTTAGTTCAACCTTCTCCAAAATCATCCATGCTCTATATCATGAACAAAAAAATAATTTTCCTTATGGGATTTCAACTATCTTGAAACATGAACTATCAGACTCAGAGTCAATCCAAATCATTTATAGATGTATCACTACAATCGCACAATCCTATCTACTGATTGACAAGTGTTAACAGTTGAGTCGATACAAACTTATTAGTCAAAGTCTAAAAGTTTGTCTTATATTGCTCATCTCTAAACCCCTGAATGCATTTGAGGAGAAGAATTCACCTAATATCATCGCCATAAGAAATTTGCATCATTTATAAATGAGAACTGGAAAATGGAATGGCTTCCCTTTTTCCTACTTTCCATGAAGGGAAAGTAGGAAAAAGGATAAATGAATATGATAAAGGATGAGGTGGTGGTGCCAAACACGAATGTCAAAATTCATTTTAATATGATAAATGAAGTTATTTATATAAAATTAAATTCATATCAAATTTACCATGACTCATATAATCCAATAAATAACCAAATTATATATATATATATATATATATATATATATATATATTATTCCAATAACTTTGGGTTTGCCAAAACCTTTTTTCTATCAATGGCTGTGGTAGAATCTGTTAAGGGATTTTTTACAATTTTATATAAAATCCCCTTCTCCTGGCATTGGCTCGTAGTTTTGTGGGGTACCACTACGTTATCACGGAAACAATTTGAGGAGACTCTCCATCTCACCTACCACTAAACCTAATTTTAAACCAATCTTAACTACACCGCCTTGATGCCTCCGGTCCGTGGCAAGACTTAGACTATATTCCTTTTTTCCAGCACTATGTTATCAAATTCAATTCATCATTCAAATCATGCTCACTCATAAGATAGACTAAAATTCACAAATTTACAATAAATGTTCAAATGTACCATGGTGCAAATATTTCAATAAAAAACTCAAAAGTCATGGATTTATCATAATTCAATTTTTGGACACAACATAATCACAAGGTATTATAAATTCATTTCAAATTTCATTTTTAAAATTCAATTCATAAATTATAATTTAAAACAATTTCTCACTCACATATAACATAACCATCCACTCACATCCTCTGATAGGAGAGTTGACCTAACTCTTAACAAGTTGCACCAATTATCTTTAAATTCAGGAACAAGTCAACCCGGAACTTCAATGAACCGATCCATGTGAGTTATATTTATATGTCCAGAAAAGGGAATCAAGTGACAATTTCAACTAATCTCAATCATGGTATATAGTCATCAAAATTATATCTCTTAACTTCACTATCATGCACACTTAATCACATAATATTTGTATCATCATATATATATATATATATATTAAATTATTAGATCCAATTTCAAGGGAACTTACCTGTGACTATATCTAGTTTTCCTTGAGTACCCTTATTCGCTATCGCACGAATCTTTGTTTGAGTCCTTGTTTATGGATGTTGCGTTGGAGTAGCCACCACGTTGCTCCCAATCTCAATCTATGGAGTGGCACTCACTGATGGTGTAGGCTTGTTTAATTGGCCACTCTGTGAACCACTCGAGTAGTCTCGGCTCAACTGACCTCTTTGTTGGCCTAAACCTAACTTAGGGCATGTATTGCGGAAATGTCTTTCTTTTCCGCATTGATAACATCTCTTGAGTGTTTGACAAAATCCAGAATGGTACTTTTTGCAGTGCTTGCAATGCACTTTCTTGTTTCCAGCTAATCTATTATCAGAAGCGGCATTAGATGGGAGAGTACTAAACTGAGGTGTTTGTTGGCCTTGTGGAGCACCAATAGATCTGGAAATGGAGGTATCACTATAGGGACCTATGCTTCTATTCTTCTTGAAACCTTGGCCAGAAATGAATTGGAGCTTCCTTTTCTTGCCATGTCTCTCTCTAACTTTCCTCCGTTCAACCAACATTTTCTTAGCTCTTAATGCCAATTCAAAAACATTTTTATAAGTACGGGTTGAGGTCATGGACATCTTCTTCCTTATATTTATATTCAGACCCGCTCTAAACTTAGCACACATAATTTCTTTAGAGTTGAGGAACTCTGGAACATATCTAGATAACTTCTTAAATTTTGTCTCATATTCGTTCATCGTTTTGTTTCCTTGCACTAACCCGAAAAATTCCTCCCGCTTTTGATTTCCATAGGAGCGGGTGTAATACTTCTCGTTGGATTTCCTAAGGGATTTATCCCAAGAAGACCTAGAAGAAGGATCCGGTAGGGGTTTTGAGATTTGATGTTGAACTTGTAATTAAGTTTCGTAAATATTCCACCACTCCATCATCTATTGAAGGGCGGCTAAGGGAGGAGCGGGGATCTCATCTAGAAGAGCTGCATGCATTGCTATCAAAGGAGGCACATACGAAGACAATGCGGCCTCAAGTTGAGAAGGAAGAGTTGGAGGAATCTCATTTGGGTTCCTCATTCTTTGTCTAGGGGAATATGGAATATAGTACTTACAATAGAAAATCTAGACTTAACGAGTGTATTTCCGAATTAGGCTCAGTGCTTAACCCCCTAAAATAATATTCCTAATCTCCCTAGGACCCATGGAAGGTTTCTAAAATCATTCGTAACACTTTGAATTTTAAACTCATTTGAAAATTGTTTGGAAATAATTCAGAACCTTTAAAATTTAAAATACATGGGAATGCTTTTTAAACATTTTAACACATTTCAAATCGAAAACCTGAGCTTTGATACTAATAGAGTTATCACACCCCGACTCTTGGATCGAGCACGCAACAACCGCCGTGTTATCTTAGCATACAGGTAAGCCCCACTCGTACACCGGGATAGGGAAAAGCATTCATCATTGTCCAATCATATTTTCAAAATATTCTCATCATCAAAAATAATTTAGCATGCATTCATCATACAATTAAGGATCAACCAGATTCGTCCCTATTCAAGCATGCATGCAATTTGGCCAACCGGGCTATTTGAATCCAAATAATCTACAGATTTTTAAAATGAGTCCATACTCAAGAGATTCTTATCAAATTTTCCATTAAGACAATTCCCAAAGAAAATTCAAAAAAAAAAGCGGAGGTTCTCATTTTAAGTTTACAAAATCATATTTAATTCACAAAATAATTAAATATAATATAAAATTTTTCATCAAAAATAAGTACAAAAATTTTCTCCCATCGGGGTCCACTAAGTACTTTAAACAAAAAGATGGCTTATTAGCCGATGATGTCTAACAATACAAGTTTCTTTAAGTCACTTTAAGCATCTACAAGACTTAACTAGCCTTTATCTATAAAATGGAAGAAGAGGGGAGAGTATAAAATATACTCAATGAGAGATATACAAGTTATTCGATTATGGTCATAACAAAGGACTACCATGATCTAGGGTGAGATTGCTAAGGGTTTTTAGTGATTAACATTTAAAAATGCCTCCATCCTTGACATTGGTTATGGTTTTTGTTAGTGGTGCAACCAACTATCCCATGCCCTTTAGGCGGCATGTTATTCGATTATGGTCATATCGTCATGCTTGACTACACACCATGTCTATTAATATTAACCCCACCACGTCATCCTATCGAGTCGCACCATGATGAAAAATGACTGGTATTTTTTAAGGGTTCAGACTCTTACCCCAAACCAAATCACATGTATCATAAATCCATATCGTGTGCTATTAAATTTAATAATTTCTCAATCATAATAACACACCAATATGTTTGTCATCAACAAGCTCACATGATGCATTCATTCAAATCATATAGGATGCATAGAAATTTTAAATTCCATATTTGAGATATTCCACACATACTAAAACATATAAATCCAACATTTGGAAATCATTAAAAAAAATTTAATAAAAAAACATTATTGATAAAAGCAATTTTTCTTATTTAAGTACAAAAAGAAAATCACTCACCTCTTGGGAGGATGAACACACCTAATTCACAATTAATCCAGGAATAATCCTTTTTTAGGTTTTAATTATTTTACCCTAAGGCAATAAATATGAATTCAATATTAAATTACCTCCATTTTTAGGGTTTTGATATTTTTCCCCATTATAACATAACTTTAGTTTCTCAATTTCATGAATCTATGTTCTTACTCCATCATTTATACGTCATGTGCAAAAATTTTTATTCACTATTTTCTCCAATTTCATCACATATAAACTCTAGAACTAAATTCCCAAATCAAATCTCATGATTAAGATTTAATATTCCAAATTCATGCTAGGGAAATATAAATCTAGGTTGAAAGGAAAAAATTATCTCTAAAGAATTCACAAATTTCACCCAAGATCAATTTTTGTCCAAACCTGAACTTCCTCTCTCTACAAAAATCCCCAAAATTTCAAGCATTAAAATTAAATTCATAAATAATGGCACTTAACACTTGAAGGTGACTAGAAAATTACCATGATTCCTTGGTTGGATTGAGCTTTAGGCATCGGATTTCAAAACCCTAAAATTTTCAACTTTTCACACGAACCCCCGATTTTTCTCTCCAAATTTATCTTGATTTATGGATTTAATTGAGGGTTTGGAAACTTTATGGAGTGAGTTTAATGGAATTGAAATTGATTTTAAGAGAGATTGAGAGAGAAATAAGCAAGGGCGACATAGAGAAGAGGGAGCGTCGAAGGAGAGAGGTCGTGTGAAAATGAAGAAGAAAGAACCAAAAATTGGGATTTAATCAATAGTGGAAATGGAAAATTATTATTTTGCCCCTCATAAGTGGTAGGTTAGGTTTATGTTTGCAGGGCATTTCATTCATTGCCCAATCTTTTCATGTGCACAAGTCGATTTGTATGTCTCCCAAATCGACTTGTGTGTTTAGGTGTTAAAGAGTCAAATTGGCTTGCAATATGGCTGAGTCGACTCGTAATTGTGGAAGCAAATTGACTTGAACATTTCCATTGCAATATCAAGTTGATTTACTCCTATCAAGTCTTAGAATTTCCTTCTGCACACTTGGCATGTTGATTCGTCTATATACATAAATTAACTTGTCAAACCCAAACCTCAGAACCAAATCGACTTGTCCCCTTGCCCAAATCGACTTGTCAAGCTTAAGTCTCAGAAACCTTGCCTGCACACTACCAAATCGACTTGTCCCCCTACTCAAATCGATTTTCTCCTTTCATTTCCTCATATAAATCAATTTGTGTCTTTCATTTCCTTTTTGCAAGTCAATTTGTCTCCCTAATTTCCTCATACAAATCGATCCACCTCTTTCCATTTCTCATCCAAGTTGATTTGTCTCTTTTTCTTAAGCTCAAATCAACTTACCACTCTCCTAAATCAACTTGGCACTCACACTCTACACTCGCACAAATAAACTTGTAATCCCATAAATCAACTTATCTCTCACATATCTCATTTCAACTTACAATTCCATAAATCAACTCACAATTTCCACAATTCAACTTGTCTCTTATAAGTGCACCGAAGTGGATTTGATCCGAAGACTTCAAGTTTCTCCAAAAAGCTATATAACACCAAACCATTCAAATCTTCGATGCATTAATAGCAATTTAATTATAAAATATTTTCCTAATCTCGTGAGAAAAATACAAAAATTGAAAATTCCAATATTAAATTTTTGGTGGTACATTTCAAGTCCAAAAATCACTTTACAATCCATTTTCTCCCAGTGTTTTATAATTGAATTAAAAATGAAAATTTTCTAACATCGGTGTTATAGAAAATTTAAGTTTTGAGTGTAGAGATTTATGGGTTTATTTAGATAGATGAATATTGATATTTATGGATGCTTGATGACGTCTATTAGGTGTTGGACCGATGGGACCTTTATTGTGGATAGATTTGGAAGTGACTACTCTCCCTAGCACTGTGAGTAGGTGGATTGTTATGCTTGTGAATGAGAAATGTTTTTCATGATTTTCCTAAATTGATTTTTAACTTGGATTTATATAAATATTTTGTGAATGTAGAGTATGCCGAAAAATGTTTTGATTTGAGCTATGAAAATGTATGCACATGCAAATATATCTTGTGCTGTGTTGTTTCTTGTTGGATATTATTTGTTGAATATATGGATTGTGTGTTGTGTTGATTTTCTATGACATATGATATGATTTTTATGGAATGAATGTATTTAGGGAAAAATTTAAAATAATTTAATTTTTTACAAGAGAAAAATTATTGTAAAAATTAAATTTCATTTTTATGGTAAAATCTTAAAACCAATACATTTGAAGACAAAAACTTTAATAATTTAATTTTTCTTGAGAGAAAAATGATGTATTTAGTTTTGAGAAAAAAATAAAGAAAATTGGTATTTTATGAAAAGAAAAATTTATAATTGATTTGCTTAGAAAAAAAATTAAAATAAAATTAAGCTTTCAGAGAGAGAGAGGGGGAAAAAAAGTCTTTATACAAGAAATAACATCGGGCATAATAAGGGTAAATTTGACGTTTACTTTATCTTGTTTCGTCTTGTACACCGCAATCAAATAAAGGAAGGGACAAAAATTTATCTCTTATTTTTTGAATCATGTCCATCATTTTTTTTATTAAATTTTTTAAATTATTAATATTTGATAATTATATTAAATATGATTAAATTTAATTTAAATCTGAATTATTAATAAATAAATTTCTCATAATATTTATTTAAGAAATACAATCAACTTCGTAACACCATCATTTCTTGTTCTTGTTGGGCTTCAAAAGAGCAGGGGGACAAAATGCAATGCTCAAAAAATCACAATCTCTATTTTTTTTTTTTTTTAACAATAATCAAATTTCAGATCATGAGATCTAAAAAGAAAAACTATACTCTGATTTATTTGGCCACAAACGTGATTGACTCGTTCTTAAATTATACTCTGATTTATTCGATTTGAATTATTATTTAATTCTTTATTATGAGAACTCTTTTAATATAGTACTTTTCATTCTCAATATTCGAATTATAAACCTGATAAAAAAATTTAATATTTTTTTTATTAAAAGAACTATCTATTAATATAAAATATATTTTATTACTAGGTGGATTAATAACTCACTTTCCCAATTAAAATTTCAAGGTAGCTTTTATGTAGGGTGTTAAAGAGCTAGTTGAAAGGTTAAACCAAACCCAATACTTTGGGAGTTTGATTAGGGTCAAAGCCTAGGGCTTTGAATTTAGCCTAATTTGGATGTAATGCCTTCTTCATTAGACCCATCTGGTTTAGCCGAGTCCAGCTGAACCCACCGAATGCTTAAGATTAAGAAATTTTCTACTACCTTCTCAAACGTCCAATTCCAACCATGAAAACTAGGCAATTCGAGATGGGCCGGATTGGTTAGTAAAATATTACTTAAAAAATTGTTCCTTCCATTCTTTTCTATCTATCAATTTTTAAAAATTATTTTGTTCTAAATTATCTATAATTTTTTTTAAAAAAATTAGAAATATTAATTTTTCTTTTTAATTTTACCCTTATCTTTTATCATATCTCCATTAAAATCAATATCTACAATTAGGACTAACATTTTGTAGATTTAACAGCACAATATTAATTTTTTTAATCAAAATCTTGTGTTTGGGAATAAAAAAATTGGCATTAGTTAGTTTATAAATTGGGTATCACAGAACTCGAACTGCACTAATCGGATAACTCAGATACCTGTTGGTCAAGATTAAAAAAAAATAACCACAATTAGGTCTATAAAATTTATATTTATCACCTATATTTATTCTTCTCCCTTATCTTTACTTTTATCTTAATAATAAAAAGAGATATTAACAGTAGTTTAACTAAAGAAAAGATTGATAGGGATAAGGAAAATATTAACTAAGCAAGAGAAATATTAATTTAATAAAACTAAAACATATTTTTATACAATTGAAATTATTTAATTATTTTCTTGAAAGGAATCGAGGAGTAAATAAAGAAAAAAAAAAGGAAAAAAAAAATGCTAATTGGACCAAAATCTTCAACTGAATGACCGGACCCACGTCTCGCTGGAGTCGACTAATCAATTTGTGTGCTGTGCCTTTTCACAATGTTGTGGGCATTCGAGTTGTAAAGTCAGTCAATCCAGGTGAAATACAGCTTCAACCTTTTCTGCTCAACCAAGAAGTCAAAGTGTTGGATTCTTAGAAAACTATGATGCTCTGATCCTTAACAAATCTAAAACTTCGTACACTACAAAAAAAAAAAAAAAAAAAATGGATATCAAGTGTAGATTTTTCTGCAACTGATATCTAAATTTCTATCGCTAAAAGTATCAGCGACGGATTTTTCCGTCATAAAAAATCATCTCGCTAATTTTAGTAAAGGATCAGCGACAGATTTTTTAGCGACAAAATTTTACCGTCGCTAATTTTATTTTAAGGTTATCAAATTATCGATGGAATAGCGACGAATTTTTAATGACGGAAAATTTTTATCGCTAATCCGTCATTGAAGTGAGTAAGATTCTGGCCCATCCGTCACCCGACCCACCCGCCCGACCTACCTGCGCCTCGTTCGGACCCTGCCCCATCCGCCTGCCCGTCCGCGCCTAAATGTGCTGAAAATATGCTCCCACCTGGGGTTCGAAACCGGGTATGAGAGAGAGAACTTGAGAGCCTTAACACCATACCACCATTACATTTATGTTACTAGTTTATTTCTTTTTCTACTTCTATACATTATTTGTAACTCTCAATTTTAAAAATACAATACTCTTATTTAATAAAAATATAAAATTATATTTCAAAAACAAAAAATTATATCTAATAAAAATATAAAATTATATTTAATAAAAAAATAAAATTATATTTAATAAAAATAAAATTATATTTAACAAAAAAAATAAAATTATATTTAATAAAAATAGAAAATTATATTTAAAAAAATAAAATTATATTTAATAAAATTAAAAATTATATTTAATAGAAACAAAAAATTATATTTAATAAAAATAAAAAATTATATTTAATAAAAACACAAAATTATATTTAATAAAAAAATTATATTTAATAAAACTACAAAATTATATTTAATAAAAACAAAAAATTATATTTAACAAAAAAATAAAATTATATTTAATAAAAATACAAAATTGTATTTAATAAAAATAAAAAATTATATTTAATAAAAAATAAATTATATTTAATAAAAATAAAAATTATATTTAATAAAAATACAAAATTATATTTAATACATATAAAAAATAATATTTAATAAAAATACAAAATTATATTTAATAAAAAAATAAAATTATATTTAATAAAAATAAAAGTTATATTTAATAAAAACAAAAAATTATATTTAACAAAAAAAATTAAAATTACATTTAATAAAAATACAAAATTATATTTAACAAAAATATAAATTATATTTAATAATAAATTAAAATTATATTTAATAAAAATACAAAATTATATTTAATTAAAATACAAATTTATATTTTAAAAAATAAAATTATATTTAATAAAAATAAAAATTATATTTAATAAAAACACAAAATTATATTTAATAAAAATACAAAATTATTTTCAATAAAAATACAAAATTATATTTAATGAAAACAAAAAATTATATTTAACAAAAGAATAAAATTATATTTAATAAAAATACAAAATTATATTTAATAAAAATATAAAATTATATTTAATAAAAAATAAAATTATATTTAAAAACGTAAAAATTATATTTAATAAAAATATAAAATTATATTTAATACAAATAAAAAATTGTATTTAATAAAAAAACAAAATTATATTTAATAAAAAGATAATATTATATTTAATAAAAACATAAAATTATATTTAATAAAAAAATTATATTTAATAAAAAGACACAATTATATTTAATAAAAATACAAATTATATTTAATAAAAACAAAAAAAATTATATTTTACAAAAACAAATTTTTTTTTTAAATTTTAGCGATGGATTAGCGACGGAAAAATTAGCGACGAAAATTTTTTCGTCCCTAAATCCGTCGCTAATTTGTCCGGAAAACTTTAACGATGGATTTAACGACAGAAAATTTTTGTCACTAATTTTAGCGACGGATTAGCGATGGAAAAATTAGCGACGGATTTTTTTCTGTCGCTAATTTTTGTCGCTGATTTTTCTGTCGCTAATCCATCTCTAATAGCGATGGATTTTTTTCCGTCGATAATTTTCGTCACTAAAAACCCTTTTTCTGATTGTGATAGTCAGACATTGATTCCACATTCCTACATGTTTCATAGTATATTTTTAAAACTTCAATATTTTTAGATTTTTAAATGAGAAGGGATGGTGTCACTTGGTCCTAGACATTTAAATCAGATAAGATTTAGAAAAAATACATAGTTGATGCCATTAGCACATTAATTACTAATTCTATCTTTATTTTTGATAGAATTATTATTGTTAATTTATGTCTAGTTGGTCCGGTGGTTGGATAATAGTACTTTTTAAACAAACTTTCAGATTTGAGTTTTGTATATAAAAAAAATAGATATCAGGAAAATTTTATGTTTTAAGTATCCTATCCGATTCGAATCAAATTTGATCGAATTCAGTATAGTTTCTGAATAACAACGATGATTAACCAAAAAAAAAAAATACAAGAATTATTATTTTCAAGCAAATATATCAGTAAATAGAAGTCACATCATAAAAAATGAGGTTTTTCTATTCATATGTACTCCGATTTAATGTGGTAACAAAATTTAGATTTGACATGAGTTACCATATTGCAAGAATTTGAAGTAAAAGACCATTAACATTTCAATGCTTAAAGAAATATAATTTGAAAATGTCATATCTAAACCATTTCAAGCTGTTCCTTCCAAAATATAGCTTATCCATCATCTTTCTAGTGTAATTTTGCAACGCAACATGAAAAGGGAAATCAAGCTGAGACCTAACGAAAGAGATATGCTTGAACCATTGCTTTTTATGATGTGGGCATGCCAAGATTTTTTTCCTCTTGTGGGTTATATACCCTGTCTAATGAGCCACTGCTTGTGAACCACATCCCCAACAAGCAAAGCACCCTTATTTCTTATAAACCAATATTTAATAGCCAAGGATATTATACTCATCAACTAAAGCCTGAATGAACCTTCTTCAATAGAACAACCTAAAGGTAGTTGACACAACTTCCACATATTTCTGTCAACCTTATAATTCCTATGAAGGTGAACTACTGACTCGGAAGTCTTACAAAACAAAGAATAAGGCTCTACCAACAATTCGCCTTGAAGCACATCTTTGTTCAAGATGACATTCAAAGTTGCTAACTATAGAAAATTAATCACCTTGGATAGGACTCAAATTGAAATCCAAATGCAGGAGGAGTGGAGGTAGAGACCGTATCTTCACCACAAGAATGCAAATTCACGACACCTCGATATCCACTCTTCACCACATGCCTCTTTTTTGGTTTTCACCACTGATATCTAGACGTGTGACTAATCCAATTTGAGCATTTGTGGAGACCCTATTTAAGTGTGATTCTTTTTACGTAATCTTTTTCATTCTCAATTTTTGAAATCAATTCTCAATTTTTGAAATCAAGAATTGGTTAAACGATCTAATATCTTATCTCACTAGAACAACTGTCCATTGGTTCTTCACCACATACCTCTCATGAGCTTCAATGTGTCACACTAGATTATCCACCTTCACCATATGGGTTGGTAGGATTGTAAATGAATTGAGTCATTCATGAGCATTAGGTCATGAATCGCCCAATTATTTAGCTAAATAAGTGCAGCGTGAACAAAATTTGCAATGGAGTCAAGCCTGAAAATAGAGCTTTGGCTCGTTTAAAATGCTTGGCTTGTTCAACTAATTTAACAATTATGACTTCTTTAGAAACTTTAATTTAAATGATTTAAGATATAATAGATCTAAATATTATGTGATTTTGTTCAACTCCGCATTTTTGCAGGTAAGTCAAAATTGATTATAACTAGTTTCTCCTAATATTCTACAAGGAAAATTTGATGAAAACTTTTTAATACCAAATTTTTAGTATTACATCCATGTCTACTGACCTATAAAAGGTTATATAAACAGAGTAAAGTCAACCCACTACAGGTTTCAGATACACCATTCTATATATCATAAAAGAAGAGGAGGAGGCATAAGGAGGCTAAATCAATTCTCTACAAGAGAGATATGGCTGCATAGCCAATTCTATGCCAGTAAATGTGTGACTTCGTATTTGATTCTATGCACAATCAGAGATATAACTTCATACACATACCCTCAGATTACATCACATTGTATTACATACACAACATACAATATATTCACAGTGTATAATATTCTATACACAGTACACACGAGGGCAACACAGAGCAAAAGCTGTAACACCGAAAATTCGGTGTTAAAGATATTTTGTAAATGTCTAGATATTACAAAAGAAAATTTTAAATTTTAAATTTTATTGATTTTTGATTTTGGGGTTTTAAATTGGAATTTTTGGTATATTTAAAAAAATAAAAAAAATATATATCTGTATTCCGATTTGAGATACATTCTATGTTGATGATAAATTTAGAGTTTTAAATAAAATGAGGGTATAAATATATATATATATATTGATAATTGTTTATTAATTAATTAATTAATTTAAAAAAAGGGGGGGGAGACGCAGTGTTTCAACTTGAAACGCTGCATCCCCATTTCCCCAATTCGATTAGGGATTTGAGCCCTAATCGATCTCCCATCCCTTCATCTCTCTCTCTACTCTCTCTCCCGCTGCTCTTCTCTCTCCCTCTTGATCTCCCTTCACCGCGAACGGCCGCGATCCGCCATCTCCGTCACTCGCCGCCTTCGGTCGCTTGCTCTTTCTCTCTCCATCACTATCTCTCTGTTCTCTCTCTCTCTGTCTCTCTATTGCACCTCTGTCCCTCTCGAATCTCACTCACTCTCTTCCTCTATCTCACTAGCGAAGCAATTTTCGCCCTCCTCCGACTGTCGCCACCGTGCGCAATCGCAGAATTCTCTCATCCCTCGTGCGCGACTGCTGAGCCTCTCTTCTCCCGTGCGCGACTGCTGGTTGCCTTCCCCTCGCTCGCGCGCGGTGCTGCTCGCTACCGAGGGCTCTTCTGCAACCGCGTTGAAGTCCCTAACTGTAGATCTTCGAAATCCCTAAGATCATGACCTGCGATTTCTTCTTTACACAAGTAAGAGCTGAATTCTAACCCTAGCTCTAGGTTTCGATTTATCTTGATAATTAGGACTGATTGTTAAACTTTGCTTCAGTCTAGGAGCATTGCAGGGCTCGGACAGCGTTGTGGATGCACGGACAATAGAACTGCGACCTGCGAAAGCCCTAGATCTTCGTGAATCAACACTTCTGTGCGTAGGTAATAGGTTGATTTCTGACAATAGCTCTAGGGTTGTGGAATAAATTACAAATTGGTATTTGAATTGAGAGATCTTATTGACTGCATCATCATGAAATGTATGTGTAGATCTGATCTTATTCGAAATGGAAAATGAGAGATAGGATTTTCAAGGCTTGTTGGGTCAGGATAAAAATTAGGGTTTATAGTTTGTATTGTTTGATAACTTGTTTTGTGATTGATTGATGTTGCCTGTTTTGTTGAAGATGGAAATTTGTGGGAAATTGGAATGTAAAATATTATGAGGTATAAATGATGAGAAATTGGTAAAATGTGAGCAATAATAAGAAAGTGATTGGAATTGGGATTTAAATAAAATTAGGAAAGTTTGTAAACCCTTGAATTTGAAGGAAAATTGAGGAATATTAAAAATTTAAGTCATTAGTGAAACAAATGATCTTGAAATGATGAAATAAGACAGTAGAGTCTGTGGATATGCAAATTAAACTATATTAAATTAGGAAAAAATTTGAAAACACTGTCATGGGATTTTATTTGATGAAATTTGTAATTATTGGTATAGGATAACTCATTCGAATGTTGGGAAGGGTTACCTTGGATTAAATTGCGGAATTGGGAGTGAATACCCTCCCAAGAGGTGAGTGGATACATACTTATGATTTTAAGTGAGAAAATGCTTTATACTGATTTTATAAATGTTTCAAATGAGTTTACGAATGTTTTAAAATTGTTTTATGATTGTGGAATGTCCCAAAAGGAGATTTGAATTACCGAATACATCCATGTGTTATTTGAAAAAAAATGATGTGCCATGTTTATTGACTTGCGTTGAAAGCGATTGATTTGAACTCGTGTACTGAGAATCTGAATAACTGTTGGTACATTTTTGTTTGTGATTTGATGACTGTGAAATGGTGCTGTTGGCAGACTGTTGTATATGATTTGATGATTGCGAAATGGTACTGTGTGCATGGATAATGACTATAGTCATTCCCTCTACGGAGTAACCCGACGGGATGACGTGGTTGGGCTGTTATATTGGATGACGAGGTAGCTGCGCTCGAGAGGTACCTCTGAATCCCTCTCTTCGGATTAGCCTGGTTGCACCCCAGGGGAGGCCTGAGCCAAAGCCAAGGAAGGGGGTATTGTGTATGATTTATTGACATTGATGAGGAATCCCTTGGCGATTTCACCATTGGTCTGGGCCAAGTTTTTGGTTGAAAGATTTTGGCAACCCCGTGATTTTGGAAAACAAAAATGTGATAACTAGATGTGTATGATTTAATTATCATGATTTGTTGAGATCTTGTTTATATTGAGATTTATTGATGTGACCGTATGATTTTGAGAATGATATTTGACATGTCCACAATCATCACTCATTTATTATCATAACATGCTATACACTCACTGAGTATTTCCCAATACTCACCCCTCTTTCAAACCTTTCAGAGGAAGTTCAGTTCTGTAACAACAGTTGGAGCTTGTGAAGAGTCATCCGCTTACTTGTTAGGTATAAGAGCGATGTAAGGTTATTTTAGTTTGATTTGAAATCCATGAAGGGGAGACTTGTTCATTTTTTTTGAAATTTCATTTTGGTAAAAACTTATTGTATAAATGGGACATTTGGACTTTATTCGATTTTTGAAAGGCTGGGATGGCCGGATGCGTGCATGTGATTTGGGTTGGCCGGGTTGGCCTTGTGTGTATGCTGATTTGAGTTAAATGGACCAGTGCGTCATTTGATTGTTTTTGTTGAGAATTTTGGGTGGCTAGGATGGCCACATCGCATGCGTGCATGTACAGGTTCTCACTCCTCGTTGTGTGCTGATGTGTAATCGTGCATGTACAGGTTCCCACTCCCTGATGTGTGTTTGTACGTTCAGGGATGAGCCGGATGGGCTCCTTGCATGGGTATTGTTTATATGATTTCATGTCTTGAAGGGTTTTATTCTTTTTTGATGATTTATTGTAAATTTGATAGCCTTGCGGAGTCCCGGTATATAAGGAGGTTCTGCCCTTGTACCGAAACTATGCGGCGACTATCGCGTGATCGATCCGAGGATCGGGGCGTGACAAAAGCTATTGGTTACACTTAGTCTTCTTTATTACTCTTCCAGACATGAGTATCAGAATTCCCCTGCCAAGCCACCCCAGTGGATTTTTGCAGGTTTCCCATCCAAGAAGATCCAATGAATACTTCAGCACCGATTTCACTTTTGATCAGAAGAGCAGTTATTTGTGGAATCAAAATCGTCTTCAACAGTTCTAAACGAATGTAAGTTGTGAACTGCAGACTAATAAGAGGCTCCTGGGGCACCTTCAAATACAATCTAAGCATCCAGGCAAACCTTCCGCCTACTTAAAGAAAACCCCAGCGGGCACACACCAAAGCTAGACCAAAGGCCAAATCAAGAAAGCTATAAAGAACACAAAAAGAACCAAGCGCCAAGAAGAAACAAGCAAAGTTAGGGCAAGGCAGGCAAGAAAATCAAACAACCCCATAGGGTACTCAACCCAAGTAGCTCTTGAGTCGAGGAATCCAAATGGCAGTAACAAGTATCAATTAATAGAAAAGAGACACATGCAAGTTGGTACAATTGGATGTATTACCATATTCAGGATTCAAAGAAATACCACTCTGGTGAGGCTTTTTTTTTGGGGGGGGGGTAAGTTTCTAATCTCTCGAATAGAGTGGCCATCTTTTAGTGCAAAATCCAAAAATTTAGATGTTCCTCACGAATAACTTGGCCTATTCTATCATAGATAACACTCTTGGTTAAAAAAGAGGGCCGGTATATGTCCCTGATTAAAGATAATATATTACACAAAATACTGCAAACTAGGACAAACCCACAAACATGAAGAGTCTACACCATACCGTAGCTTGGTTTATTCTTCTTATTTATTCTATATGTTCTTTTAGTGCTTCATATTTGAAACGACAGATCCCTAGAAGCTAGGGTCCTCCATGATAACAAAGTTATTTGAAAACTGAGGCTCCATATTACTGAAGCTCGGAAGGAAAATGCCACTAGTGTCAAAGCTATCCAATGACACCATGTTTGCTTCTTTCACAAAATCTTGATGACATTGTGGTGGCTGGTTCTGTTGCAAACACGGCGGTGGAAGATGCTGACCTTGCTGGCCATAGTAGTTGTTATAGCCAAGATCTCCAATGCTCGAAACTTTAGTCCAATGATAATGATCCTCATGAGATCCGAAATTTAAGTTGATAGGACCTTTCCTAAGTGACAATGACCTAGAGGTGTGGCCTGTGTATCGTTGAACTAGAGCACGAAAATTGTTGGTGTTGGCATTGATGGTGGTGGTAGGAGTTTTCCTAGATGCTCTAGACCGCTTCTGGCGCGGTTTTGGCTCGTTTGGATCAGTCATTGTGTTGCTAGCTGAGGCTATCGTGGCATTGCTGGATGATAATACACACGAAACCTTATTAGAGTTCATGTTGACACTCATGGTTTGCCTCTGTCTTGCGCAAAGGTATATTTAAAGTGAAGCAGAAATGCTGCTTCCTGGAAAGCAGCAAAACGAAATGAGCAAGAAGGAGAAAGAAACAAAGAAAAATCTGCATGAAGTCATCGCATGGAATACATTTTTATGCCAAGGTTTTCCCTGCCGTCACAATATAATATTTTATTGGAAGTTATGAGGAAGCAACGACTTTGGTAATAATCCCCAACAGTGGCGGAGCCACATTTAAGAGTGCTGGGGCAATTGCCCCCACTAAAAAAAAAAAAAAAAAAAAAATTAAATTTTATATATTAAATAAATATTTACCCCACATAAAAAAAAAAAAATTACCCTCACACTTAAAAAAAATTACCCCATAAGAAAAAAAAAATTATGTTTGTAATTTAAAAATAAAATATTTTGATCTATAAAAATATTTTACCCCACTACCTTCGGTCCGTCAAAGATCCCCAAACCTTTCACATTTTTGAGAGAGAGAGAGAAGCTTATAACTTGGCTTTGTATCATTAAGTTTATAGAAAAGTCAAACATGATTTCAAGTGTGAGGTGACAAAGTTTGATGAACATACGATGAACCTCTCTATTTTCATGCTAACTTACAATAAAAATATCATCTTTCCAAAGTTTCCCTTTTATCCAAAGTTGGTTTCTTCCTTTGAGAGCGTGAATTTAGTACAATGAGAAGGTTCTAGCCAGGATCCATGGTAATAAAATTCTATGAGGACCAAAACGAAAGACTCTCTCTCTCTAATAAAAAGGAAAGTACGATGTCATGCGCTAGGCCTCAAAATTTATCAATTTCTTACCTTTATTATGCATGAAAAGAGACTTCGAGTATACTTTTGTTAAGAAAAGTACAAGGGACAAGATTACTTTCATTATTCGGAGACACAAAATTAACAAATTTAAATAGTAAATTACAAGATTTTTAAACTATCTCAAATAACAAATAAAGTTTTGAATTTTTAAACACTAAAATTGAGATTCTAAATTTTTATCTTTGGGATGACAAATAGGAGTTAGAAACACTAAGAAATCATCACCCGAATATCACAAGAAGAATAGAACTTATGAAATTGGGAATCTTGCAAGACTATCAGTATAACTATTATTCTCTTTCGAAACAAAAAGCACCTGATGAACCAGGGCTGGCCGTTGAAATCCGGGATGACAGGGAACCACATCAAATGAGGGGAAATTCACGGTCAAGCCACGGACCCTTTCTATAACAAATGAGACTCATCGATTAACAGAAATTAACAGCCGTTAATCGCGTACTTTATCATTATGAATGGGTGGTAGAAAGAAAGTTATTATCCAAAAATGAGGAAGGATCTCGGATGTGTCAAAAAGTTAAAATTTTCAAGGAGACCACCCACCCAACTTGAACTTCTTTAAGATTTATATTTTTTTTAAGAAAAAAGAAAAAAAAAAAACTTGTATTTTTATTAGAAGGTAAATGCACACCAACCCAGCTTGAACTTATTTTCCAAATGTAGCACCAATTTTTCTCTTTGTATAAAGCTATCACTTTAAATCCTCACTTTTTTTTTTAGATTATTCGATATCTAAAATCACATTTCGACTACTGTCGTCGAATTCTCTTTAGAGGTGACTCTTTTAATGATATTTTTTCTATTCCTAAAATTTAAATATGATTCTTGATTAAAGAGTGTAACGGTTTTTTTATTAAACCAACTGGATAAATCATCTCATCTTCCTACGTCTTCCTATTTCTCTTTCATACCCCATCCATCATTCATGATTTTTCTTTCATTTTCGTTACCCAATTTCTCTGGGACATTCTGAGGTGCACATATGCACGAGCAAACCTCGGCCTGGGCACCACAACCATTCAGCATCTAGTAGGCCCAGAATCTGGTTGAGGTTTGGTCTCATGTTGGAAATACCAAGTTCATGGCCCAATTGAAGGCCCATAAAGCTTTTGCCCATTTGATCTCCTTGAAATCCCACTGACACAGCTAGCTGTTGGAAGCTGTCCAATGGCTAGAAAATCTAGTAAGTCCTCCCCTTCTCTCTTCCTTTGTGTCTAATAGTCATTTCTTCTTTCTGCCAGCTAGTTTTTGAAATCCTCTATAAATAGAATCTCTTTCCACACTTTGTAAGCAAGCAATTGAAGCAATCTCTTCTTTTGTTTTGGCTATCTCTTTCTTGTAAAATTTTGAAAAATCATCTCCTGAAATATTTTATTGAGCAATCAACAAAAACAATATTTTTCATTCAAATTCTTATATTTTGATATCACAATTTTAACATGGTATCAAAACAATTTACAATCACTGCCTCCTCACATGACTCCTTTGAAATCTATATCTTTTCTTCTATAACAACACCCACTTGGATCTTAATCCTAAATTTTAGAGTCAATCATTTGATAAATAAATATAATAGAAAGAAAAAAAATTTAAAATTTAAAACAAAATTAAAAAAATATATAATTGAAGTTTGAAAAAGAGAGAGAGAGAACTTGTTAAATTAAATAATAATAACGTAGACCATTCATTCCTATTTAAAATCATCTCTTTAACTAAACAATTACCACTTATATATTTATGGATAGATTACAGGCAGATTTTCAACTGCCTATTTCGACATTTTACTAAATCTGTTATATTAAAAGTCTCGCACCTCCTAATTAATGCATTTTTGGGTCTTAATTGCATATATTCAAATCATCTTAAACGATACTCTCATATTTTATCCACAATTGAATTCACTCCCGATTTAGTAAATATCTCTTTATTTCTAATTCTATCTTTTTTAATTTTATTACACATCCATCCAAATATCCTCATTTCAACTACTGTCATTTTATGCTTCTATTATTATTTAATGGCCCAACACTTAGTATCTTACAATAATGCAGGTCTCATTATGGTTCTCTAAAACTTCCCTTTCAACTGTAATGGTAACATGCAATCGTAAAAAACTCTAAATGTATTTCTCTATTTCATCTAATCTACTTGGATCTTATGATTCACATTCTCATCTATGTTACCATCATTTTGAATGATGGATCCAAGATATCTATAATGTTTACTTTTTGGTATGTACCATCCTTTTAACTTAATCACTTTTTTTATCATTCTGATGTCTGCCACTAAATATATATCTCATAACTCAGTTTTTAACTAATTAAATTTAAATCCTTCGATTTCTAATGTGTCTCTCCATAGTTCTAATTTAGTATTAACACTCTCTCTAGTTTCATCGACTAATACTATATCATCTATAAAAAAAAAAAAAAAGTATTTAATCTTTGATACACTTTGTAATATCATCCATCACTACTGTAAAAAGTATGAGAGTTAATGCCGAATCTTAGTAAAATCCAATATTTATTGGGAAGCTATCACTTAAACTCTCATAAGTTCTTATATTGGTAACAACTCCTTTATACATATTTTTAATAAGATCAATATATCTCAAGGAGATCACCTTTTTTATCAACAACCACTACAATATATCTCTAGAAACGCTATCATATACTTTTTTATGTCAATAAATACTATATACAAATCTCTCTTCTACATTTTAAATATTTTCGTCAAATATTTTAACAAGTTAATGTTTCGATAGTAGATCATTCTGACATGAATCTAAACTGATTTTGAGAAACATTTACATCCAATTTTAATCTAAACTTCTTCTCTTTCTTTCATAACTTTATAATATGACTCATAAGTTTAATTTTCTTATAATTGGAATAATTTTGCATGTCTCATTTATTCTTATATAGTTGTACAAGTGTGCAATTCTTCCATACTTGGAATATTTTCTTAGTTTGCAAGATTTTGTTAAGAAGATCTATTAACATTTATAACTCCATTTCACCTTCCACACCTCAATAAGGATGCTATCGAATCCTATGATTTCATTATTTTTGATTTTCTTTAAAACCTCCTTTACTTAATGAGAACAAATCTTGCATTTAAATCCCTATTAATTTGCTCTATAGGTATCGCGATATTACTAATATCTCTTATATCCTTAATGTTTAAAAGATTATCAAAATAATCCCTCTAACGTTTTCATATATTCTCATTCCTTACAAGTACACTATCGGTATCACTCTTAATTTACCTAAAACCATTTAGGTCTTTTCAATTCCTCTCTTTTAGTTTGGCAATTCTGTAGATCTCTTTTTCTCTATTTTTAATTTCTAGTTTTTATATAATTCTTTATACACCTTACTTTTTGGTTTGTGAATAATCTTATTCACCTCTTTTTTTATAATCTTGTACTTTTCAAATGTATTTCTACCTCTCTTACTTTTAAGATTCCTATAACACTCTCATTTGGTACATATCACAATTTTCATTTTCTCATTCCACCACCATGACTCCTTGCCTATTGGAACCTGACCCTTAGATACATGTTATAGACCTTAGACAAGTCATGAGGAACACTAGAGTAAAAGCAAGGCAAGCTAAGGTCGGACAATAGCCCTTAGGGGCCATTGAGCACATAGCATAAGTCGCAGCACACAAGCCACGCGCGGGCAGTGCATGCACAGCATGCAAAGACACGGAGCAGCCACAAGCCAACATCGAGCAAGACATAAGGAAAGGAGTCCTATTCCATCTTGGAGACTTGCAAACTTTAGAAAATAAGGAAGAGCATGTGGAGGTAGACCCAAGAAGAACCGTGGCTCAAGAGGCTGTGGAACAAGCAACATGGCTCAGGGGAATTCAACCTCAAGCCCAAGAGCTTAAAGGCTCATGCATAAAAGTCCAAAGTCAACTAGGATTCCTAAGAGATTTAGTAGGAGTAAAAGAGGTTTTCAAGATCCTAGAACCAGGTTTGACTATTGAAGAATCTGACCCGGAGCCGCAAGCCCCACCCATGCCAAACATAGCCCTAGTCGATCCCGATTTTTTAAGGACCCCCGAGCAAACTTCCATGATTGACGAAATTGATTTGCATAATCAACTTAACTCTAAAAATGGCTTAAGGAAAAAAAAAGGCAAAAAGAAGAGTAACTGCCTGATGAAGTTCAAAACCTTAAGTTATGCGAGCAAACCCAAGCCGACAAGTTGAAGGATGGGCGAAATGGAGTTCTAAGTCCCAAAGTAGACCATTATTTGGATAGGAGTGGCTAAATCAATTACGGATAAGATTCTTAAATTAAGTTGAACTCTTGGCCATTTAATCTTGATTAGGAATCTTGATTGAGTAGTTTATTTGATTAAGGGATTAGATAAGGATAAGATTTGGTTTAAATTCAGATTTAGATTTGGATTTAATCTTTAAAGTTTCACTTAAAGTGCCACTCCTCAAGGTATGACTAAGTTCTACAAATATGTAAGGAGGCCGATTGTTGAAAGCTAGACTTTTAAGTTGATTTCTTAAATAAACTTTCAAGTTAATCTCTTCTTTGAAAGGCTTTCCTTAGGAGCACAAAAGAGACTTGTTTTCTCCTAGTGTTACACAACCTTTCAAGTGATCCTTAGGTGTAGGAAGGTAAGACTTTTGATCAAGCCATGAGCGAAGGAGAAAGCCATAACTATCTAACACTAACCTTAGCCCTAATCCAACTATTCTACCAAGCCAACTTCATGTGTGACATGTGTGCTACAGGAAGCTTTCAGCACTCCATTAAAACCCTTCATTACCTTCACAGCTGAGGCCCCAATAGCTTTTTGGTACTTTCATTAAAAGATAATATCCAGACCATCTAAGAGGCACAAAACCCTACCAACCAAGAAACCGAGAATTAAAATTCTACCCTTGCCCAATCAAGCAAAACAACTCACACAACGTGAGCGAATAGATGCTTTAGATAGCTTGAGACCTTACTCACTACTATGAATGAATCTAACAAGTGTTTGGCTCGATTGGAATACAATATGCAAGCAAGTGTTGATTTACTACAAACAATATAGCCTAAGATGAGCACCAAACATAGGAGAAGACACCATGGCCAAGTTCAGCATCTTGTCCATCTTTCTAGTAGTGATGGTGAGCCAACTAATGAGCCAAAACATAAATCTAAATCCTCTAACAGTGAGGAGGAAGATCACATCATGCCTACTGCCCAAGAAGATGATAATTAGCTAAGAGAAATAAGGAGAGGTTACCATGAACTAAGGAGCGGCCAGCCATGCATAAACTCAACTTTCCCAAGCTTTATAGGGGAGACCCGAGTACACCGGTGTCTAGAGCCGAGATCTACTTCAACTACTATTCTATAGACAAATATGAGATGTTTGGAATCATTGGATTCTACCTTGAAGATGAATCATAGCAATGATTGTCATGGCTTAAAGTAGAGTACCATGAAAATCATAAAAACTTGTCGTGGAATCTCCTTGTCAAAGAGATGATGAAGCAATTTAGTGACACAAGTTATGTTGATCACAATAAGGCTATTTTGAAGTTAAGACAACTAGGTTCCTTGATGGATTACCCAAAGGAATTTGAGAAACTATCTTCCCAAGTCAAATAGCCAGAGAAAGCACTAATAGGAGCCTTTGTTGTTGGTCTTAAGCATGAGTTGGCAACTGAGTTAAAGTTTTAATGACTTAAGACATTAATGAATGCTTGGGTAATCACCATCTTAAGGATGATCAGTTGCATGACATTAGAAGAGTTGTTCGGATCCAAGGAGCAAAAATAATCGGCACCCTAGCACATATGTGCCTAGTGCACTAAGAGCCTCTAGCATATTAGCACCAAATTCCAACAGGCCAGCCAACCCCAAGGTGCTCCCACAAAATGTTGAAAAGCTTTCCTACACTGAGATGGAGGCAAGACATGTAAAAGGTGTTTTTTTCAACTGTGATAAGAAGTTTGAGTCTAGAACAAGTGCAAAATACCTAGAATCTATATGGTGGACCCCGTGAGCAATGAGTCGAAGCAGAATGAAGATGCAGCCAATCCCAAGTCCTTTTCCTATGAAAATATGGCTCAAGAGAAGGAAGATCATGATAAGGACTCACTAGTTACCATCCATACCATGGTTGGAATCAAAGAACCCAAGACGATGCACACGAGTGCACAAATTGAAAAAGGGGAAGTGACCGTGCTGATTAACAATGGATCTGCTCTTATTTTATCAACCCTAAGGTTGCTAAATCCTTAGGACTATCAACGAAGAAAGTAGAGGAGTTTGAAATTCGAGTGGCCAGTGGTAAAAAGCTAAAATATTATGAAGTCTATAGAAAAGTAAACCTACGGATCTAAGATTTAGAGTTGCAAGTTAATCTTTATTATTTGCAACTAGTCGGTTTGGATGGTGTCATTGGAGTGAAATGGCTTGAGAAACTAGGTGCATTGTTGCTAATTACAAGCACATGGAGATGGAGTTCTTACATGATGGCCAATGGATCAAGTTATAGATGGACAACCAAGCTTTAGTCAAGGGAATTGAGATGGTATCGATGCAGTCCATAATCCAGAAAAATAGCTAGATCTTTGCAATCCAAATCTCACCCAAACAAGCAACCCAAAATGTGTCCAAGGAGGATACTCAATCTCTTGTGGATGATCTTTCAACCCCCAAGAAATCTGAACATTTTTTGATAAGTTTACCCAAGTCACTTTGGAACCAAAAATCCTACCGCCCTAAAGAGACTTCGATCACTCTATTGTCCTCAAAAGTGAATCAACCCCCATCAATATACCCCCTACCAGTATGCTCACTACCAGAAGGAGGAAATAGAGAAGCAAATGAATGAGATGCTTGAAAATGGGTTGATTCGACCAAGTACTAGCCTATTTTCTAGTTCAGTGTTACTTGTCAAGTGACAGGATAGTTCATGGTACTTTTGTACCAACTATCGAGCATTGAACAAAACTACAATCAAGGATAGGTTCCCAATATCTACAATTGATGACATGTTTGACGAGCTAAGAGATGCAAAATTCTTTTCCAACCTTGATCTAAGGGCAGGCTATTATCAAATTTGAGTGAGGGACACGGATGTACACAAAACTGCATTTAGGACTCACAATGGATACTACGAGTACCTTGTGATGCCCTTTGACCTTTGCAACACACCAAGCATGTTTTAAGCCTATGTGAATGATATTTTCATACTGAAGTTAAGGGGATTTGTCCTTGTCTTCTTTGATGATTTTCTAGTTTATTCAAAATCATGGAAAGAACACCTCACACATTTAGAGTATGTGTTGAAAACCCTAGCCAAAAATAAGTTTTCTTAAGCTGTCCAAATGTGTTTTTTGCCAATAAGAAGTTAAATATTTAAGGCACATAATCTCTGTTAATGGTGTGAAAGTAGACCCCAAAAAGATTGAGGCTATGTTAGCATGGCTGAAGCCCAATCTTAGAGGATACCCTAGTCTAACTAGTTATTATCGCAAGTTGTCAAAGAATAAGTGTCCGTTTGTTATAGCTTTTTTTTTTTTTTGCTTCTCTTCTCCTTTTAAGGAGAATCCCTACCAAACACTATTTTGGAGAAATTCTTTAAAACAAAAAAAGTAGTTTTTTTTTAATGAAAGAAGTAGAATTTTAGCAAAAGTTCCTTAGAGGAGCTTTTTCTTCTTTTTTTTTTAAATCCAACTTTTTATTTTTTTTATTCCATTTATATCCCCACTTGAAGAATATGAAATTTCAAATATATCCATATCATAAATTCATTTACCCTTATATCCTCTCTTATTCTTTAATTTTTACTTTTCACTTTTAATTTTTTACCTTTTACTCTTTACTTTATTTAAAAATTATGAAATAAGTTTGTTTTTAAAAGTAAAATTACCAAACAGTATTAACATTATTTTAAAAACTCTTAATTTTTGTTTCTCCTTATAAGGAGAAGAAAAAACAAAAATAAACCCTACCAAACAGGTACTAAGGCAACATTGCAAGGCCATTGGCCAATATGCTAAAAAAAGACTATTTTTCATGGAGTGAGGCTAGTGAGGAAAAAAATAACCATGATCCGAACCTCAGTCCTGGCTATGCCCAATTTTGACCATGAGTTTGAAATTTATTTGGATAAAAGTTCAATAAGGATGGGTGATGTCCTAGTTCAAAAGGGGAGGCCTTTAGCCTATCTTAGCAAGGTTTTGGGTGAACAAAAGAAGGTATGGTCTGTTCATGCAACGGAAATGATAGCCATCATTGAAACTATCTACATATGGAGACCATACTTGCTTGGGTGGAAGTTCAAAATCATTACCAACCAGCAGCTATTAAAGGCCTTGTTGTAGCAATGAATTACTACTCCACAGTAGTAAAAATGGGTGGCGAAGTTTCAAAGATATGAGTTTGAAGTAATCTACAAGTCTAACTAAGAAAACAAGGTGGCCAATGCATTGTCTCGTTGAGAAGATGGTGAAATTCTACATACGATTTCAAGTCTTGTTTAGGAGAAGTGGGATGAGATCCGAGCTACTATTCCTATTGACGGCTTCAGTAAATCAATAGTGGAAAAACTTGAATAAGGAGACAATGATGTTGGAGATATGAGCAAAAGAATGGCCTACTACTCTTAATGGCCTTGTATATGTCCCCAAAATCAGCAACTTGAGGCAACAAATCATGGAGCACTTTCACAGCTCACGGGAAGGAGATTACAATGGAGTTTTTCGAACATTCATATAGATTTCTAAGCTATTTGCTTGGGAAGGAATGAAAGGAGATGTTAGGGCACATGTCAAAGCATGTAAGACATGTCATAGGACCAAGGGAGATGCTGCCAAATCGCATGGATTACTCCATCCTTTGTCACAAGTCAAGTTTGAGAAAATGTAACGATGGACATCATCAAAGGACTATCCACAAGCAACGGCTATAAGAACATCCTTCTTGTTGTTGATAGACTGTCAAAGGATGCTCATTTTATCTCTATTATTCAACCTTTCACAGCCAAGACAATTGCAAAGCTCTATGTGGACTTTGTGATGAAGTTACATGGCATTCTAAAAAGCATTGTCTTGGATAGGGATAGGGTTTTCGTAAGCAATTTTTGGAAAGAGTTTTTCAAGATGCAAGGCACGATTCAAGCAAGGAGTTCAACCTATCACCCTTAAACCAATAGGCAAATCGAGATGACAAACCGAATACTCAAGCAGTACCTAAGGTGCTTTGTGCATCACAACCCAAGGAGTTGGGAGGAGCACTTATCTATCTTGGGCTAAATATTAGTACAACACTAGCCATCATTCAGCCATTGGAATGACTCCTTTTCAAGCTTTATATGAGAGAATTCCACCATCCCTTCCATCCTATGCTGAGAAAGCACAACCAATGATTTAGTGGATGTGGATCTATGGACTAGAGACAAAATCCTTATTGATCTTAAGCCCAATCTATTAAAAATATAGACAAGAATGAACAAGATGCATGATAAAAATCGGCCCAATAAAGAGTTTGAAGTTGGTGATTGGGTGTATCTTAGGTATTCTCCCAAACACAAGCGAAGAAGGTTTAAAAAAAACACTTAAAAAGCTGCAAGCCAAGTTCTATGGACCTTTTCAAATCATGGCTAAGTATGGTAAGCTTGATTTATCAGCACATGTACATAGTCATCATGTTTTTCATGAGGGCTAGGTGAGAAGGAAAGTTGGAGATACTTCAAGGATTGTTATGGATCCGTCCAAGGTGGATAAAGATGGCAATGTCCTATAACTCCCAAAGATATTTTGAGCAGCAGAGAAGTAAGGCATGGAGACTAGATTAGGCAGAGGTCTTAGTGAAATGGAAAGACCTTAGAGTGGAGGATGCAATGTGGGAAGAGGTGCTTCACTTCAAACAAGCCATCACTCATTCGACCTTAAGGACAAGCCCATTCTCTAACAAGGCACTTTTTACAAACCTTAGATGAGCCATGAGAAATGATAGAGTAAGAGCAAGGTGAGCTGAGACTAGACAACAGCCCTTTGGGGCCATTAAGCACACTGCACAAGTCACAAAACACAAGCCACTCGCATGTAGTGCATGCATAGCATGCAAAGACGTAGGGCAACTGCATGCCAACATCGAGCAGGACACAAGGAAAGGAGTCCTAGTCCATCTTGGAGACCTGGAGACTATAGAGGATAAGGAAGAACATGTGGAGGCAGACCCAAGAGGAACTGTGGCTCAAAATAATATGGAACAAGCACCAATGCTCTAGGAAGTTCAACCTCAAGGCCAAGATCTTAAAGGATCATGCATAAGAGTCCTAAGTCAACTGGGATTCCTAAAAGATTCAATAAGAGTAAAAGGGCCTTTCAAGATCCTAAAATGAAGTCCGACCCATGAAGAATCCGACCCACATGTGCAAGCCTAACTTGAGCCAAACATAGCTCTAGCGAAACCCAATATCTTAAGGACCCCTTGGCAGACTTCCACGATTTACAAAAGTGACTCAAGCAATCAACTTAACTCTGAAAATGGTTTGAGGAAACAAAAATTTAGGCAAAAAGAATAGCAGTAGTCCGATGAAGTTCAAAACCTTAAGTTAGGCAAGCAAACCCTGGCCGAGGAGATGAATAACGGGTAGAATGGAGTTCTAAGTCTCGAAGGAGACCATTATTTGGACAATGGTGGTGTAATCCATTAAGGGATAAGATTCGTAGATTAAGTTGAACTCTTAGCAATTTAACCCAGATTAGGAATCTTGATTGAGTAATTTAATTGATTAAAGGATTAGATAAGGATAAGATTTGGTTTAAATTTAGATCTAGATTTGAATTTGATCTTTAGAGTTTCACTTAAAGTGTCATTTCTTAAGGTATGACTTAGTTCTATAAACACCTAAGGAGGCCGATTGTAAAAGCTAGGCTTTTGAGTTGATTTCTTCAATAAACTTTTAGGTTAAGTTCTTCTTTCAATAACTTTCTTTAGGAGTACGAACGAGACTTGTTTTCCCTAGTGTTAGACCACCTTTCGACTGATTCTTAGGTGCAGGAAGGTGAAGCTTTCAACCAAGCCATGAGTGAAAGAGAAAACCACAACTATCAAACCCTAAACCTACCCTAATCCAACTATTCTACCAGGCCAACTTCATCGGTGACATGTGTGCTACCTCTCTTACTTTTAAAATTTATATCATACTCTTGTTTGATTCGTATAACAATTTGGATTTCTTCATTCTACCACCGTGACTCCTTGTCGTTGGAGTCTCATCCCTAGATACACGAAGAACCTTTTTATATAAATTCTTAATATTATTAGACATTTCTATCTATATGATTTTTGAATCATCATTAGCAAATAAGATTAGTATTTGAATTAATTTGTCTCTAAAAAACCTTATCAAGAGTACATAAAAGGCCCATACAAAAGACTAAATTGGTTATGAAATAAAATGTTAGAGGTTAGTTCATTTTAAAATAAAGCTTATGAACTAAAATTATTTTAGTCATACTCAAAAAGGATCTTGCTCCAATTAGTTTTCTTCTTTTTTATGTAATAAATAATAAAAATAAAAAATACCCCAATGGGAAGCAAATTCTAACGCATAACTTGGGAGGCAAGCCTATGTGAGGAAATGTTTAACCAACCACATGTTTCTTTGAATTTGAACAAAGTCATTCTGACAAAGAGCAATGAATCATTTTTCAAAAAATTGATATTTATTTTAAAATTTATATATTAAATTTTAATAGGATAACATGTATGAGAATTGACAGCTCTCATGGTTGATATTTACAAATTTTATAATAGTTGGTAGAAATAGGCGTGGTTGTCAAATGGATTAGGACTCTAATTCCAATATTATATTATAAATTATATTTTTATTTAAAAAATTAATTATTAAACTAAAATTCTAAAATAGGATGATACATAAAGTTAGCCGATAAAAAAAGAGACAAATAGGTAAATAACCAACAGATGGATAGTTAGTTTAGTGAGATGTGATTTTAAATCTCTTAATCAAGGTCTCGACTTTGAGTTTTGAAAATAGAAAAGATTATATTGGGAGGATAGTTTTCAAAATGGGTTACTGCAAATTTCAAATCGAATTAATCAAAATATAACGCTAAATACCGATAATATACCCTAAAAAAATAATAACAACAACAATAACAATATTATATGGATAACATAGAGCTCACCCGCACATAATCAAACATTGGGAAAGTGCAATAAAAAAAAAGAAAAAATAAATAAATATTGACATCAATAGAAAAGAATGAGAAAGGACACAAGCCCCATTAATATATATATATATATATATATATATATATATGCATTAATAAATTCAACAAAGCAGATGCAAGATCTTATAAATGACGGTATAAGCTCGCGAGCAATTTACTTGAGATCAAAGAAAATCAATAGTCATCATAGAGAGTGATTTAGCAACAAGGAGGTGTAAACACTTTGGCTTGAGGATAGAAATTGGTTTCAAAGATTATATATTGTTCTTTGGTTTCAAATTAAGGTTCGACACTTGAAATTTAAACAAGATTCCAATATAGGTAGAGCTGCAAATGCAAGAAATGTTTGTGAAAAAATGTATGACAAGTTTTTATATATATGTTGATGGGAGCTTGTCCCAAAGCGTTTTGATGGGACTCCGTTCAAAAGGTTTAATACATCTAAACACAAATAGGTCTATGTCACCCCGCTTTACTGATGGGATTTACCTCTCTAAATGGGACATGTCGCCCTGACCTACCGAGAAGACCTATCATCTGTAGTATCCTATTCGTTGTTCAGCCAAATCCCGATGAGATCTATGCAATCGATCCATGAAAGTATTCGGTGCTTCCGAATATTTGTCCTTCTCTACGTTTGACAGATGACTAGCAACTTCTTAAGGGACCGATAAATATGGTTCTTGTTAACCAAAGACAATATTCAAACGAATCTCATAGCGACTTTTGTTTCCTATTTTAGTATGAAATGTATCTTGTGGATAAAGAAGAAGACCCTTAAGAATCTAATCGATAAGAGAAAAAATCTCCTCGTATATTCAAACTTCCTAAATGATAACAATTTCAAATTTCGAATGTTTGAACTCTGAAATCTTCGGATCTCCTCATATAGAAACTAGGGTTGTAACATCCCGAATGCACATGGCTCTTGCGGCACCTCATATAAAAGCCTTCGATACAATGAAGTCAGGTAAGTTCTCTTGACTTGACACTTAGCACATCAATCATAGAGAGATCCGTCCTCCCTTCTTCTCTAAGTCTGTTTTCATTCCTTTCGAAAACCGCACTTTTTAATTTAAGCATCGGAACCTTTCCCGTTGAAGCACCCTATAACAGTTTTTTACAAGTCTCAAACCTCTTCATCGAGTACCTGTTTGAGTCATAAGAAGTTGGATCTATGGAGTAAAAATCCACCTCCAATAGATTGTTGTCATCTGTGAGAACAAACTAGAGATACTTCATTGAATACTATAAAACACCGACTGATATGCCTCCAAAAAAGAGAACCAAAACCACATCAAAAGCTGCATCCACCATGGATGATCATATTGCTACCCCTACTGACGTAGCCCTTCCTATGGTGCCCGATCATTCTATTGACAACTCTCATGTTTATGCTTAACCTCCTCGCTCGGAGCAGATCCCACACCTACGACTCAAGAACACCCAGCTATGCCTCCTATGTTGGTATCCCAAGAACGAGTAAGTCAACCTCGAATAGACAAACTAGAGTCTAAGATCCAGGATATGAGCAAGCAGTTGGAAGGCCTTAGTCACGCCATAAGGCCTGAGGGCTAGTCTTCTTCAGGAGGATTTGGGCATGTATGCCCCTGACAGAAAATGTCACCGCTTAATTACGAGCCCTCTACGACTTCCTACCATAACCTTGAAGACCTAAAAAGACAAGTTGAGTGACTCATAGCTGATAAATTAAAACGGGCCAACGCTCGAGAAAACCGAGCCCCCCTTTACCCTACTAATGCTTCACCTTTCGACCTGAATGTCTCTTCAGAGAGATGCTCCGTGACACCCCATAGAAAGATATGACAGAATGACTGATTCTCGTGACTATGTGGTATACTTTGTAGTGGTGATGATCTCAAGAGATATGACTAATGCCACCATATGCAATCACTTCCCTACCACTCTTAAGGGGAACGTGTTAACATGGTTCAACTCACTCCCGCCACTGAGTATAAAACTTTCTCTCAACTTCGGCAGCAATTTGAGGCCCAATTTGTGATAAGTCAGGGAGTGAGGAGAAAATCTACCTTTTTATTGTCGTTACATCAAAGAGAGTATGAACCCTTAAGAGACTTCTTAGAGAAGTTTAAAATAGAGATGATGGAAGCCCCAGCCTTGGACCACTCTATCACGCTAACTGTGCTGCTAACTGGATTACGCCCTTTAGGCATGAAAATTTTGATCACGAAGAATCTTCCCTCTGCTATCCAAGAGTTTTACTCTCGTGTTAAGAAGTACATTATGACTGAAGACGTCGAGACCTTCGACCGAAGGAGAAATCGATCGTCTAGGAGAGAACGTAGTTGATCTTCCCGATGGCTCTCACCAAAGAGAAATTGACCAGGTCCTTCACCTCCTCAGAGGTTTAATGCTTATACCCCTTTGAATAAGACTCCCAGTCAAGTTCTATTCCAGATCAGGGACCAACCTTATATCTGATGGTCTCCCCAACCCACGAAGGATGATCTTAAGAAGGATAAGACCAAGTACTATCACTTCCATCGTGATTATAGTAGCACGACTGACGATTGCAGAAAGCTTAAAGACAAACTAGAATTCTTAATCCAAAGTGGGAGGTTACAAAAGTTTATCAGTAGAGAGGGGAGAGACATATCAAATCCCGACTGACAGGCACCACTACGACAGAACGGACTGGATGATCGACTAGCCGCTCAATCACCAGCTAATTATTAGGATGGAGTGATTCTACAAATCCGTGAGGAGCGAACCTCTTGAATGCCCCATCCCCCACTAGACGTTTTGTCGCAAGGAAGCGAGGCCGAATGCCTGGTCATGCCAATCTTCTACTTGTCTAATGTCCCTCTCCGTACTCTGCCAAAAGGACTAACGACCCACGTTGGCGAAAAGGCTAAAGCCAAATAACTGATCATCGATTTTACCGATGAAGAGTTAGTCTAGGTAGATCCAAATCACCACGATCCTCTTGTTTCCACTGCCAAAATCGGCCCATACGAGGTGCGAAGGGTCTTTGTCAATCAAGGAGTGGGGTGTAATCTCTTATACTGGGATACTTTCAAACGGATGGATTTTGGCCCCGCACATCTCTAACCCCACACAGATCCAATCAAAAGACTCTTCGATGAATAGATATACCCTAAAGGGATCATTTCACTCCTGATCACAATTGGCATGCCACCAAACCATGCGACAGCCACAATGATATTCAATGTGATCAACCTTCCCTCTCCCTATAATATTATCTTGGGAATGCCGGACTTGAACGCTCTAGAGGCCCTGCCTAACACAAAACACATGAAAGTAAAATTCAGAACTCTACTCCAGATTGGGACATTGTCTTGCGACCAAGAGCCTTTGGTATCCACCTCAAAGTGATCATTATGGTACGTTTCGATTGTCTTACACATTCCTTATGTCATTGTAGTAGTATTCTTCCGTTTGATAGTGAACACTCATGATAACCTTATCATCTGCATTCTATCGAACTGTTGCTACCGATCGCTCTTTATAGAAAAGAAACATGTTGTTACCGAAGGGATCCATCTTCCTGAACGGGCCTCTATCATCCCAACCTACCGACGGAATCTATCTCCTCAAACAGGCCTATGTCGCCTTAACCTACCGAAGGGATCTATCTCCCTGAATGAGCATCTGTCGCCCTAACCTAACGAATGGATCTATCTTCCCGAACAAGTCTCTATCACCCTGACCTAATGAATGGATCTATTTTCCCGAACGGGTCTCTGTCGTCCTGACCTACTGAAGGGATCTATCTCCCCAAACAAACCTTTATCGCCCTGACCTACTGAAGGGATCTATCTTCCCGAATGGATCTCTATCACCCTGACCTATCGAATGGATCTATCTAAATAGGACTGCATCTCTCTGACTTACCGAAGGACATTCTCATCCCTCTCTTTTGGATGACACTCAATAAGCGTTGTCTGTTAGAAAATCAAAGGCACTTGTCAAAATGCACACCTGAGGAATGCCTCTGGACCGGCTGACATTCTCTAAGAAAGTCTGAAATAACTATATGTGACCAATGAGTCCATTTGAACTATCTAAACGACGAAGGGAATATCCCCTGTTATTAACACATACTGAATGAAAGAACATGAAGGAATTCTTCACTAAGAATTATTATCATACAATGGCACAAGGGTTATACAGACTTCAGGGGAATAGGGCGAAGTGCCAAGATCTCTTGAGAAGAAGTCCTCGCAGCAACTGCGCTCAGTTCGGCTGGAATATCAATCGACCTGACAGGAATTATACTTCAATCCATCGTTTCCTGACTGGTAATCCCCCTGATCAGAGGCAGAACTCCATCCAATCTAAACTGGAGGATTATTTCTTCAACACATTTTAGTCTCTCTGTCAACTTGTGTTGGGAATCCCTAAAGGTTGCGGTACTTTTAAGCAAAGATTCTTCTGATTTATTCGCTCTCTGCTCCGTTACGTGGAGAGACTCCTTATACAACTGAGCTAACACCTCAACGGTTTGCAATCGCGCCTCAAGGGCCTTCTCGATATCCAACTTCTCACAACGACTCTGATATAAACCCAAATTCCACCACAGATTCTTCACTTCCTCCTCTTTCTTAGCCAGTGAGGCCTTGAGCCCCTCTCCTGCCCCCGCACCCTCCTTCATCTGATCAGGAGCATCTCGTAATTCCATGACTTAAGTGTTTAGCTGATTGACATGCTCCTCCAAATGTCCTACCGTCTGTTTCCTCTGTCATTTCTGGAACTCCGCCAGAGCCATTGTCTATAAAAAGGGGGAATTAGACCAATCAACGATGAAGAAAAAGCAAAATGGGATGAATTCAAAAGATGATACCATCAAACCAAGGGACTTAAGAGCCCCGTTAGCTTGTTCCAAAGACATCCTATGCAACTCCAAATCGCAACGGTGAAAGTTGAGCCGATCAGCCATTCTTTCTGCTTTAGCCAAGTCCACATAGCTATACTGTTTGTCTCCTGTGCTAATGGCTACTGTTCCTCTCTCCTTCGATCCCTTGTCACCATAAAAAGATGAATAGGAATAAAAGGAAGGATGGTAGTCCCATCGGGTACTTTATGTTTAAGACCACAACGGGATAGCACATGACGGACCATATAGCTCTTCAATCGATGCAACTTGAGTCTCTATCCTCTTCGGTGCCTCACTTCTACAGCAGATGATGGAGCTCCTTTGAGCCTCTCCACAGTGAATACAACCAGCATTGAAACCCCTTTGTCATTAGTGGATGGTGAATGACCAGCCCTATTAAGCTCTTCTGGCTCAACCTTGGATGGCCTCAATGCGACCAAGGGTATACACCCCTTGGATTCCTCTCTTGTCTCGTGCCCTCCTCCCACTGGAGATTCGAGCTGTACCATTTTTTTTCTCTTTATCGGATGAAGCGCTAGCGACAGAACCCTTCAATAAGACACCAAGCGTCACTTCTAAAGTTAGGTCACAGCAACAATAAGACACCAAGCGTCAGGGCTCAACAAAGTTGGAAATATATTCTAACGGTGCAACACCTCAGTGAACGGGCCAATGTATGGTACCCTTAAGCCAAACTTCACCATTTGCTTATACATCGGAACACAATCCTCCGGCGCTCTATTCGCTCTATCCTCATTTACGAATGACACCAGAGTATAATCATCGCCCACCAACATGGTGGTCTGAACTTTTTGGAGTTCCACCATTGACATAACACTCCTGATGTTGTTAATGCTTTGAAGAGTAGAGCCTCTTGCCATTTCTCTAGCGGAAGGTCTCCTGTGTACTGAGACAGTTCAATAGAAGGAAAAACAACCGCTCAAAAGAGGAAACACCAAATCCTCCCTATAAAAAATTTATAAGGGACACTAGAGACAGTTCGTGAAACACAAAACGACACGTGTTGTAAAAGACTCTCCATTTCCCAATGGCAACTACTCATGGTGCCTTTTTCACAAAACGACTTCATGAGTAGAGGGCAAATGATGGGACCATGTCCCAAAGGGTTTTAATAGGACCCCGTTCAAAAAGTTCAATACGTCTAAACATAAATGGACCTATGTCGCTCCACTCTATTGATGGGATCTAGCTCCCTGAATGGGCCATGTCACCCCGACCCACTGAGAGGATTTATCATCTACGATATCTTATTTGCTATTTAGCCAACTCCCGATGAGGTCTATGCGATCGATCCACGAAAGTATTCTATGCTCCCGAATACTTGTCCCTCTCTACGTTCAACCGATGACTAACAGTTCTTAAGGGATCAATAACTATAGTTCTCATCGACCAAAGATAATATTCGAATGAATCTCACAGCAGCTTTGTTTTCTATCTTAGTATGAAATGTATCTTGCGTATAAGGAAGGAAACTCATGAAAATCTAATCGATAAAGGAAGAATCTCCTCATACAATCAAACTTCCTAAATGATAATAATTTCAAATCTCAAATGTTTGAACTCCGAAATTTTCGAATCTCCACATATAGAAACTAGAGTTATAACACCCTAAATTCACACGACTCTTGCAATACCTCATATAAAAGCCTTCGATATATCAAACCAAGTAAGTTCTCTTGACTTGACACTCGGCACACCAATCACAGGGAGATCCGTCCCCCTTCTTCTTTTAGTCTGTTTTCATTTCTTTCGAAAATCGCTCTTTCTAACTTGGGCGTCGGAATCTCTCCGCTAGAATACCCTCTAGTGGTCTCTTGTAGGTCTCAAAGCTCTTCATCGAGCACTTGTTCAAGTCACAAGGAATTAGATCTGTGGAGTCAACACCTACCTCCAACATATGTATATATATATAAGAGACTCGAACTCAAAATTTTTGAGGAGAAGAGAATGATATCTATTAAATTATTAGTAATTGGCAAACATAGGAAAGACTTAAGTCGAACTCTGAATTCCAAAGCTCAAATGAGGGAAGGAGCATTATTTTGATTAGTTTTAAGAACACATGTAGCAAAATAAAATTTACTTCCAAGCAAATTCCTATCATAAGTTTGACAGAATAATTCTTCTTTTCAATTACATAGTTGGATTAGATGGAATTTTCACTATTGAAAAGTTTTCTATAGTAATTTTTACATTTTTCTCACTCTTTAACAAGTGAGAAAAAGATTTGAAAAGTAAGGAAAAAGGAAGTTGTCTAAATTTATTTGTATTTATATAGGAAAAATATATAAATGTTTTTCGAACTATAAACGAAATATAAAAAATTCATAAATTTCAAAAAAAAATATTAAAACCTCTCATTAACTACTGATATGGTGAAAATTGGTGTAATAATTTTAATTGATTTTGCTTAATTTTTGGGATAATTATTACACTAATCACTATATTTTATGATATTTGATATTTTAGAAATGATGGGAAAGAATTATGAAGAAAAATGAAAAAGAAAAAAAAGAAGTTAATTTAGAGCAATAATGCATAGGTGCTGAAAATGTAGATAGCTGTACTCTTACCTTAGTGTGTGGGCATATAGATTTTGAGAATCACTGAAAGATTTTTCTGGAAGCCAAGTCGGTAGCATTCCTTTCTCTGCACATGATCACATGGGAAATTTAAGTCAGTTTTAGAAATATTAAAGATTTTCAGCATGTTGACTTATTTCTAATATTTAGAGATAATCTTTTAAAAAATTTAGTTTTCAAAATATTTTATCTTTTAGAAAATTTCTTTTTTTCAAATCAATTAGCTTATTTTCTCTTAGTAAGATGCTTCTTTTTAGTAGTTTTCAAGATTTAGAAAGATTTTTCCTAAAAATAGGAGACTCACTTCTATAAAAGATGGATCAAGCTCCTTCAAAAGGGGGAGGTACGTTTGTAGTATTTTTGCAAAATTTATATATTTATTCTTGAATTCTTCTTCTTCCATATCTTGTTTCTAATTTTATTTTCTAATTGATAGGTCATTGAAATTTTTCTTCTTAACATTTGTAAGATCGGTGGTGATAGGGTGCAAGGATTCAAGCTCGTTCCATGGATCCTCACATTCTCCAAAGAATTTTGATAGTGGTTTGCTCTCATTCTTCATGCTGGAGATTTGCCCTTTTACTTCAAATATTCTGCCCAAGTTTGATTGTTGTCCATAAAGGCTAAACATTTGATCCCATAAGGCCTTAGTGTTTCAAGCACAAGTCACCATATTCTTGTGAACTTGGTCCATGGAGCTGACTATGAGGAGAAATACTAGGTCATTTCTCATCTTCCATACTTTATATTTGGGGCGAGCTTCATCCGGAGGTATTTCAAGGATGTGATCAAGAAGATTTCAAGAATTTAGTATTTTCTTTATGTTTGCTGCCCATTGGAAATAGTTGGAAGAGTTTAGAACAGCAAGAGATTGAGAGAGAAGTGATTCACTCAATTTTGGCTCGGAAGAAAACATTGAGATCTCTCTTTGTTCTGATACCATGTTAGAATTTTAGAAGAAATAGAAGAGTAATAATGCAAAAAAACTTATTTTATTGACTATAAAGAAGTTATTACAAACTAAGGATGAATGCTTTTTCAAGGAAACAAAGAAGAAAGAATGAGATAAAGCTAGAAAAAGAGAATGAGAGATTGTTCTTCTATACCCAAAACCTTTGAGAGAGCCCCTATTTATAATTCAAGACCCAAAACTAGCTGTTAAAAATAAGGAAAGAACTGTTAGATACAAAAAAACTAGCCGGTAGACACAAAAACTAGCCAATAGAGAGAAAGGAAAAACTATCCGTTATAAATTTTGCCCAAAATGCCCTTACTTGCTTGCACTACCACTTGGGCCTTCTTTAGCCCTTATTTTGAGCTTCATTGAATGGACTTTTAGGCTTCCAAACTAAACCTAAATACTGCTCCTTAGAATGCCTCTTTTGGGTTTGAATTATGCCCAATTTTGCTCTAGAAGTTAGAGGAGTTTTTTGGACAAATTCTATCCTCTCTTCTTGAGCTGACTCCTTGGAGTATTGTAGTACTTTAATTATGTGATTTAAAGAGGTTAAAAGGGTTGAGATGCAACGAGCAATGGAGGCATATTTGTGGTCTTCTCGAGATGAACACGCTTGATAATCTTTTTTCTTTTCAACATTACAAGTATCTAAAAGAGTTCCATATTATGTGTTCAATAATGAAGCCATAAGGGATAACTAAAGAACAACTTAAAAGTTTTTTTCTTTTTCTTTAACCAATAAAACAAGTGATTGGCTTTACTATTTGCCCTCTGATTCTATCATAATTTGGAATGACATGAAAAGGCTATTTTTAGGGAAAAAAAATTTCTAGCATCTCGTGCAGCTACAATTAGGAAGGAGATATGTGATATAAGGTAATATAGTAGAGAGATTTTGTATGAGTATTAGGAGAGATTCAAACAATTGTATGCGAGTTGTCCCTAACACCAAATTTCAAAACAATACTTATTCAATAGTTTTATGAAGGACTCTCACCTATGGATAGAAATATAATTGATGCTACTAGTAGAGGTACATTGGTAAATAAAATACCCAAAAAAGCAAGGAATTTAATATCAAATATGGCAGATAATGCACAGCAATTTGGGATAAGGCAAGATATTCCGAAGAAAGTTAATGAGGTAAGTATTTTCTCCATCGATCCAAGAATAGACGCACTAACATCTCTTTTAGAGAAACTGGTTATAGGGCAAATGTAATAGGAAAAATCTTGTGGAATTTGTTCAAATGTGGGTCATGCAACTGATATGTACCTCACTCTTCAAGATGATTCCAATTAACAAGTTAATACTGTAGGAAGATTTCTAGACTAGCCATAAAGGAAATATGGTCTCTTTTTATATAGTTGCAAGCAATGATAGAGAGATCACCCAAATTTTAACTACGAAAATCAACCACAAGGATACCAACAGCAACCTCAAGCTAGACCATCATTCCAACCCCTACAAGTCTCTTTGAATTTAGGTACATTTTTAGAAAATATAGTTAAAGGTTTGGCTAATAATACTCAATTGCTCCAGCAATAACTTAAAGATTCCAGAAAGAAACTCAGAGATTTCAAGAATAAACTCAAAGCTTCCAATAGGAAACTCAAAAATTTGAACAAGAGACAAGAGTCAGCATTCAAAATTTGAGAACTCAAATATCATAATTGGCAACAATTGTAAGTAAACTTGAAGCTAATCAAGGTAAGTTGGCTTCTCAAGTTGAAATCAATCTGAGGGTTAGTGAGATGATCCTTATAAGTGAAAGGAAGTGTAAGGTACTACACCAAAAGTGGAAGCAAAAAAGAAGACCAAAAATGGGGGGGAAAGTCAACAACCTTGGAGGCATCTAATAAAGAGGTAAGTAATGAATCTACTTTGAAATCTAAGATAGTAATTCTACTACCTTTTCATAACTAGTTGGTATGATGAAAGAAAAAAGAGGAGGAGAAAGAGATCTTGGAAGCAATAAGATGAATGCCAAGGTATGCCAAATTTTTTAAGGAAATGTGCACTAAGAAAGTGAAATTGAAGGATGATGATAAGATCTTAATTTGTGAAAATGTTTCAACAATCTAAAGTAAATTACCATAAAAGTGTAAAGACTTTGATATGTTTACCTTGTGTGATTAGCAATAAAAGGATAGAGAATGTTATGCTTGATCTAATAACATCTATAAATATTTTGCCTTTATCTGTTTATAAGAATTTGAGTTTAGAACCTTTGAAAGAGACAATAGTGATAATTCAATTAGCTGATAGGTCAAATTCATATCTTAAGGATGTGGTTAAAGTTGGTTTAGTGAAAGTTAATGAGTTTATTTTTTCCTATTGATTTCTATATTATTGATATAGATAATACATGTTCTCCTAACTCCGCTCTTATACTGTTGGGTAGACTATTCATGAAAGCTAGCAAAACAAAAATTGATATGAATTTTGATAATTTAACTCCTGAATTTGATTGTGAAATTGTTGTTTTTAATATTTTTGATGCTATGAATATCCAAATAATTCTGAATCTATTTTTCATGTTAGTACGATTGATTCCATTGTACATGATAATTTGAAGATGATTTTGTGCATGATGTATTAGACTTTGTGCTTAAAAAGAGTTTGATAGATAAGGATGCATAGTTGGAGAACTTTGATATCTCTGTAGTAGAGGAGATTCAGTTGGTCCATCCTGTCTATAAGCCAAGTTGAAGCGAGAAGATTATGTTTGGTCAAAAATAATAAAGAAAGACGTTTGTTAGAAGACAACTCAATATTTTTATAATTTTTATTAAATATTTTTTTGTTGATTTAATTTAAATTTAAGTTTTAAAGTTATTTTATAAATGAATTAGAGTTAGGAGACGATAATGGTCAGAACCACTCATTTTCTATCACATGTCCACGCGAATTTGGAAATATTCAAAAAGTCAATTTCAAAAGAGACCAAAAGCGATCTAAGACTAAGACATTCTCATGCCTTAACTCTTTCTTCAATTCATTAGATTCGACCCACCATTCCTCACTCCACTCTAGGGAAGTCTTATTCTAATTTTACCTTTTTATTTTTGTTTTTGTTTGAACTAGTTATCTTTATTTTTTTCTCTTTCAACTTAGTATGCATTGAGAACAATATATGATTTAGGTATGGAGGAATATTTGGTGTTTATTTTTTATTTTCTTTGTTAGAGTCAATTTAAGTTTTGTTTTATTTTAATAAATCCAACAAATTTTGGTAAAAAAATAAAAAACAAAAAATAAAATATATATAATTTCGAGCTTTCTAGTTGATGTATATTATTTAGTTGAACTAAAAATTTATGAGAGATGACTTGTATTAATGGTTATTTGGTATATGAATGGTTGTTCCTTTTTTATGATTGTTTTGAAAGATAAATATGCAAGATTTGATACCAACTTTACTCAAAAGTGAGGTTTTAAGTTTAAAATGAATAAATTCATTCTATATGATTGAAATTGTTCCTTTGTTGAGTAAATATCACATTTGAATTGCTCGTTCTAAAACTTACTCTATTATATATGTTGAGACCACATTTTTAGAATTTCGTGCATTAAGATGATAAATGCATCTAGATTTAACCCTTGTTGACTTTCGTTAAAATTCCCTCTCTGATTTTATAACCACTTAGTTAACCAAGTTGAATTTGCATCCCTTTTTTTGTTTATAACCATCTTAATATAACACCTAACATTTTATTTTGACTTTCTTTTCAAACTCTTATACTTATACCAAAGGAGTATATAATTAATGGTGTGAATTTGATTGTTTGTTTGCTCCAAGGGAGATATGATAATGAAAATCTTGATTCTAATGTTTTCATGGGTATGAAAATGAAGTTTTTGATTGTACAAGGAAGAATGAAGCTTTATTATCCTCTTTGTTATTTTATTTTGGTTGATTGTTTTGAAAAAAAAGAAAAGGGATATTGAGAGTGTTTCAAAAAAAGAAAAAAAAAAGAAAAAAAAAAAAGAGAAAGAAAAGTGTTGTATCTTGTTGAAGTTTCATGCATTCATTTTTTATTCAAGGAGATAAAAGAAAGAAAAAGGAGAAGGAAGTTTGAAAAAAACAACAATCGGATAACGAAAGAAGATAATTTTTATCTTGTGTGTTGTTTGCTAGGTGCAAAAGTGCTCGATGCTGAAAAGAATTATGCGATTAATTATATATTTCCTTTGGTAAATTTTTAACCCCAAATATCCCTTTTATCCTACCCTTAACCCAAATCCCATTAGAATCAAATAAAAGATCTTTTGATTGGTACATGTATTTTATACTTTTGAGTGGTGAAAATGTGATATATTTGCAAACTTATGATAATATCAATTCATTATATTGATTTGTGTAATATGCATCCTTTACCCAATTTTGAGTGATTTTGAGTGAATTCTTGAAAAGAATTATTGAATCTTACAGTTTTGACTTCAAAAAACTGTTAAAAGATGTAATAGTCATTCTGGTGCGAAATTTTGTGAAATACTTGTTGTTTTGATTATATTTTCGGTTTGATTTTTATGATACACATTGGTTTAGGGAGTTTGGAAAATGTCGGTTGGCTTTCAAAGTAGTTTCTGGTTTTTGTTTTTGTTAGGAATGCTTAGAGATAAGCATTGTTTAAGTATAGAGGAAATTTGATAGGGTGTAAATTAGTGTAATGATTTTAGTCGATTTTGTTTGATTTTTGGAATAATTATTACACTAATAGCTGCATTTTATGATATTTGATATTTTAAAATTGATGGAAAATGAGTTATGAATAAAAGTGATAAAAAAAAAGAAGTTAATTTGGAATATTGATGCAGAGATATTGAAAACTGTAGACAGCTGTGCTCTTACCTTTGTGCATGGATATATGGATTTCAAGATTTACTGAAAGATTTTTTTCTGAAAACTAAGTCAGCAACATTACTTCCTCTGCATATGATCACACGATAAATTTAAGTCTATCTTGAAAATATTGAAAATTCTCATCATATTGATTTATTCCTAATATTTAGGGATAATTTTTTTTAAAAAGTCCAATTTTTATAATATTTTATCTTTTAGAAAATTTGTCTTTTTTAAACCAATTAGATTATTTTCTTTTAGTGAGAATCTTCTTTCTAATAGTTATCCAAATTTATAAAGATTTTTCCTAAAAATAGAAGATTCACTCTTATAAAAAAATGGATTAAACTCCTCCAAAATGGGGAGATAAGTTTGTAGTATTTTATGCAAAATTTATTTCTTTTTCTTGAGTTTTTTTTTTTCTATGTTTTGTTTCCAATTTTCTTTTTTAATTGAAAAATTATTAAAATTTTGATTCTTAGCGATTGTAAGATCTAATTGAATATATTGCATTAACACTTCATAAATATTTTTTTTTTTAATTCCTATGCTTTAGTGTTTATGATTTTTAGAATTTATTGAATAGAGATCTATATTTGATAATTTTAGATTAATTTACAGCCAATTAAAATGATAAATTTGTAATCACTTATTTGTTTAAATATAGTAGTGTATAACATAATTTGATAGTCTTGCAAGCAATTTAATTTATGTCATAAAATTAAATAATATAATTTAAATGAATATGTTTATATATTTATTAATTAAAATTGGATTTCTCTAGATCTTAATACTATCGAAATACTAAATCCTACGGTTTATTTATGATTACCTTTCGACCGGAGAAATAATTAACAAATTTCTCTTAATTATTAATGAAATAAGGAGAGATTGATTGTTCGGTGATTGTTGAATGAATATAACCAATTTATTTATGATTTGTTGAGTTTATTACGTAGATTAATGATCAATCAACTTGAATCTAGATGGTGTAATTCCTTTAACTAGAAATTTATTTTTCATTGAATTTTATTTTTTTTAACTTTTGAGTTATTTCTATTTCTTTAGTCAACTATTATTTTCTTTAAATTATTAGTTTAATTAGCCATCACCCCCCATATTTTTATTTCCTTAAAATAAGTGAATCTATCATCCCTGAATAGATGACTCTACTCGCTCTATACTCATATTTTGTAAAGTAAATTTAATTTTTGTTGGATTGACACCCACCAACTCCAAAAATATATAGAATTAACCTTTTATCTATTTCTGTTCATTAAAGTAATAAAAAATATTTTTTTTTTTTTATATGTAAACTCTGTATAATCAAAATTTCTAATTGAGCGCACTTTTTTCATTTTCATAAATATACACTTCCGTATCAACAAAAATATGAATTTATGTTTCCAATAACTTATTTTTCAATAATTAGAATATTAAATACTTGATCAAATTTCCAATCGCAGCCTAAGAATCATGCAAATAACACGCTCCCCCCTCCCCCACAAAAAAAAAATGGAAGAAGAAGAAGAAAAAGACAGATATGAAGAATGGCAAGTAAAGAACACAAAAATAACAAGCAAAAAAACTTCAAAATAGAAAATAAACATAAAATTCCTAGTTACAAATTGCATGGCTCTAAAGTAGAAAGAGAAATAATGAGCTCACTATGATAAAGTCCTAAACATTCTAAATACAACTCCATTAAGATTGCCCACTCTTTATCAACTTGGCTTTAGATGATGTAACTAGAAGAAGGGTCACTAAGAAGTTCTTCTAATAAGATACTATGGTCCATGACAAAGCCAAGATGATCAGAAATATAGACAGCATTAGGTGGTATTTGCTCAACAGAAACATCATTTGCAATATTGGCCTTGGTGTATAAGCACTTATCTTCTACTTCCAGAGGATGATATATATTCTCCTGCACTTTCTGCTTCTTGTGTTGCACTTGCACAACTTGGTTCTGGTGTTGGAAATTATTAGGGCACCCAAAAGTTAACATCAAAGAATCATTTGCAATCTTGTTATTATGATCATAAAACTCTTGACCTTCAAAGCTTATTACCTCGAGTGGGCCCTTCAAATAGCCTGAGGAAGGTAAGGCCACGTTCGAACTGCCCGTAAATTGTTGCACCAATGATCTAAAGTTTGAAGGGTTGGCATTGACGACAGTGGTAGGAGTCTTCTTGGATGCCTTGTAACGCTTGCACTTTGGCTTGGTTATGCAGCTTTTGTTGGGGTTAGAATTGGCTTGGTCCTTGATTGTCATGGTAGGGTCTTTGCTTGCTTGGTTATCGGAAGTGAAGCTGTGTGAGAGTGTAGAAGGGTTTATGACTGACACTCCCCCGTAGGCCACCATTTATATTCTGAATGAGATAATATTATTTTGACCATTCAATAAGGGAAGAGGGAGGGAGAAAGAGAGACGAGGGAGAGAAATCTGCCAAGTTGAGGTATAAAAGGAAAGGTAGGAACAATGTAGTAGCATATATGAAAGGTGATGATGATCCACAATAATAGAGTTTGACCATACATTTTGTCAATTGTTGCTCTCTCTCTCTCTCTCTCTCTCTCTCTCTCTCTCTCTCTCGTCCCTTGTTGAGGATGAAGACTAGATACCGATGGCCTTCATTTATGGTGCTAAAAACTTCTACCTGGTCTTTACTTCCGAATGAGATAATATTATTTTGACCATTCAATAAGGGGAGAGAGAGAGAGAGAGAGAGAGAGAGAGATTTGCCAAGTTGAGGTATAAAAGAAAAGGTAGGAACATTGTAGTAGTATATATGAAAGGTCATAATGATCCAGTCTAAGTGAGAATAAAAGAGCGTTTGACCAAATGTATAAGATTTTTCTTTCTTTATTATTATTATTCTTTTTATGACAGATTTTCGGGGTGGCCGAAAGGGACACCCAAAAAAAATAAAAAAATAAAAAACCGGCAATATCTGGGTGCAATTTCGTTGAATTATGGCAGGGGGCTGCCGTTGACATCATCAAATACATTATACTTTGTATACCCAAAACTCTTGGATTTAGTATACAAATATGATATTTTGTTTGTATTGAATAATTTAAAATTTTATTTAGTATTGAATATTTGTGTTAAAATATCTAAATATAAATTTTTTATTAAAAAAAAGTGATTTCTTTTTATTTTTGGCCGCATCAAAAACTATAAAAATATTATGAAAATGTAACTTATTGAATATTATTTTGCTATTTAAATTATGAAATATAGTAGTTGGTTGAAAATCTGATGGAATACGATGTTGCAATTAATTGACAGGTGTGCTGTAATGGCTGTGGAATGGAAATATGGTACTTGGTTCACCAATCAAAGAGAAATGAATTTTGACCAAAGTGATGATATGTTTGAATGACTAAATTATTTTGCAGTCCAACACTCAAACACCTTCCTATCTAGTTTTCAATTAACTATAACCCAATTAACACCACCCTTTTCCTTTTTAAAAATCCTGTATTCAAGTCTCATATATATCAAAAAAAAAAAAATCCTTCTATACAAAGTTAGAGTACTCACACACTAATCCATTTCCTAATATTAATTCAAGTATTTAGGTAAAGTCTTTATATAATATTATTGATACCTCAGTAATTTATGGAGCACGGCCTAAAAGCCCACTATCATAATATTTGAAATCCTCCAAACCCATGACCTAATAGACAAAACGTGCTAGAATGTGTTGAAACGTATCATCTACATGAGATATATATCCCCGATGAATAGATACGGTCCACTCTCTCGACATCTATCGAACAGATTCTTCTTGACAGTCAGTTGATCGGTCCCAATATCTCCTTCGGGTTCAATGTTACCATTAAATTAACCTAGTGTGATATTCACCTTTTCTTAAATCATGAAGATAACATTTCGTAATTATGAAGGAGATCTTTAACTTTTATCAATAAAGGAAATAATCTCTTGACAACCCATACTTTCCTCGTTAGTAGGATTCTGAATCTCGTAGAAATCTTATGTTAAGACTTCGACAATTTCGGAACAATTCGGAAACGAAATTAGGATTTCAACACGCTGAATACAGGCAACCCATATAAATATATATATTTGCATCGTAAGGCCATCGGCCAAGTATGTTCTCTAAGAATTTACACTTAACACACAAAGCCTACACAGAGCTCTCTTTCTTAATCTTTCAGTCTGTTTTTACTATCAAAAACCGCTCTCTGATTTGAATGTCGGAGTTCCCCCGCCAAAGCACCCTCTAACAGTTTTTTAAAAGTCTTATCGATTAAGATCGTTCAATAGACAGTCACTCCGTTTAAGTCAGCAGAATCATTATCTGTGGAGTAAAACCTACCTCCAACAGATTAGCACCGTTCGTGACAAACAGACTAAAAAGAAACTCATCTTGCACTCTGTACTGTCAAGGACCATGCCTTCCAAGAGAAAAACCGAACAACTTCTAAAGCCGCAACTATAATGAAAGGACATACTGCTACCCCGACAAATGCTATCCTGTGGGATCGCCTTGTCAATCAGAGACTTAACCCCCGATCATACAACAAAATCAACTGATTCCACTCCCCACTTCAGCCTCTCCAGAAAGGGTCACTTAGCCCAAATGGAAAGGCTCAAATCCAAGTTACAAGGTATAAGTAAACAATTGGAGGAATTTAGCTACGTCCTTAGACCAGAAGCACAATTGTCCTCTCATGAGTTAGGTCATGTATGCCCACGAAGGCTCAAACCCAGAGTGCACCGAGAGCCATTGGTGACTTCCCGAAATGACCCTGATGATCTAAGGAAACGGGTCGAAGAACTTGTGGCAAACAAACTAAGATGTGCTAATATGAGAAGAGATGAACCTCAACATACTATCAATCTCTTACCTTTGACTACAAGGTTTCAACAAAATCGATGCTTTGTGACATGCTTCTCCCTCCTATGAAAGCTATGACGGCACTACTAATCCCTAGAACCATGTGGCTCGCTTCGTAACTATGATAATCTCAAGAGACATGTTAAATGTGACCATATACAAGCACTTTCCTACGACCTTAAAGAGCAACGCACTGACATGGTTCAACTCGCTCCCTCTGCTCAACATTAAAAGTTTCTTCTAATTTTGGTAGCAATTTGGGACACATATTGTGATCAGTCGAGGGGCCAAGAGGAAGTTCACATCCCTCCTCTCATTGTGATAAAGGGATGACGAGCCGCTAAGATACTTCCTTGATAAATTCAAAACTGAGATGATGAAGCATTGGCAACACTACTCATTGGGTTGCAACCTTCAAGGATAAAAATGTCCATAATAAAGAGCCCATCATCTACCATTCAAGAGTTATATACTCGTGTGGAGAAGTATAAACACTTTCCTACGACCTTAAAGAGCAACGCACTGACATGGTTCAACTCGCTCCCTCTGCTCAACATTAAAAGTTTCTTCTAATTTTGGTAGCAATTTGGGACACATATTGTGATCAGTCGAGGGGCCAAGAGGAAGTTCACATCCCTCCTCTCATTGTGATAAAGGGATGACGAGCCGCTAAGATACTTCCTTGATAAATTCAAAACTGAGATGATGAAGCATTGGCAACACTACTCATTGGGTTGCAACCTTCAAGGATAAAAATGTCCATAATAAAGAGCCCATCATCTACCATTCAAGAGTTATATACTCGTGTGGAGAAGTATAAACACTTTCCTACGACCTTAAAGAGCAACGCTGTCACGCCCCGATCCTCGGATCGACCACGCGACAGCCGCCGCGAAATCTCGGTATACGGGCAGAACCTCCCCATATACCGGGACTCCGCAAGGCTACAAAGACAACAAGACAACAATTCTTTCTACACCAATCATATAAAAACAGAAAACATCACATAACAAACACATGCAAGGACTCATCCGGTCCATCCCTGTACACACGAGCACACATCGGGGAGAGGGAACCTGTACATGCGCATTTACACATCAACACACAATCGGGGAGAGGGAACCTGTGCATGCACGGCACACAATATGGCCATCCAAGCCATTTCAAAGTTCACAGTATAAGGAAAGCACTTAACAAACAGGAAGTCCCAAAACATAGCCGTAAGATCTTACTAACACTCGCTTGAAGAATCAAGCAAACGTCCGTAAGATCCAAACGATATGAGTTGTCCAAGACTTCGTGAAATCGAAAGAAAATAACCATTCTCAATATTACAAACCAAATGTCCCACTCAAAAATGAGTTTTTACCAAAACTATGAGAGAAAGAAAGTAAACAACAACCACGTAAGGATTCCATCAATACTTGTTCCTATACAGGAAACAAGTATCGATTAAATCCGTACCAAAAAGAATTGTACAAGTCTTCCCTTCTTCGGATTTCAATTCAAACCAAAAATGACTATACATCTCGATGTATACCTACAAAACCAGCAAATGGTAGGCCCTCCCCAAGCTCCAATCTCTGTCACAAATCTAATCTTCCTCTGAAAAATGTTAAAGAGTGAGGTGAGTATTATAAATACCCAGTGAGTGGAGTGCAATGGCATGATTGTGTAATAAATAAGGGGTGAAAGTGGGGAATGTCAAAGCATATTTCAAACATCATTTTCATATCCAAACATTTCAGTAATTCAACATCATTTATAAAATATGCATCCATATCAAACATTTTCTCAGAAAATCACAAGGGTCCCATCGAAAACACTTCCGTCTCAGGGCGGCCAAACCCAGACGAAAGCCCGCCAAGGGTTTTTCTATCCAATGTCTCAAAACAAACCCCCTTCCTTGGCGTTGGCTCGAACCTCACCGGGGTGCAATCCGGATAGTCCGACGTGGCAGAGCAGAGGCCGCATACCTCTCTCGCATATAATACCCCAATCCACGTCACCCCGTCGGGTCGCTCCGTGGGGGGAATGACTATAGCCATTTCTCTCGTGCACTATCATTTCACAATCATCAATTCACAATACCATAATTTCTCAATCATTCAAATTTCCATCCATGTGCCACATTTTATCAATTCAATCTGAAATTCATGCTACAAGCATTTACCATTCAAGTAACCAAGACAAATGGCACAAATTCATGTAAAATCACATAGGATGCATTCATAATTCAAATTCTCGTTTCAGACATCCCACAATCACAAATCATTTCATATAAATCATGTGAAAATCATTCAAAATCATTTATCAAAGAATTTTAAGACATTTTGCTTATTTACTACACAACGATCCGTCCACTCACCTCTAGAGAGGGTATTCACTCTCTATTTCCGAAATCAACTCATAACAACTCTTCTCGAGTCTCCAAAGGTCAACCTAGACCAATCAAGACGAATAAAGATCAATTAAAGCTCTAATAAAGGGTTTTCACATTTTCCTCATTTAATTCACCCTTAATTTCACATCCACTATTTCTAATTGCTGATTTCATCACCCAAAACTCATTTATGTCTCAAATGAACTTTAATTGCCAATCTTTCCTAATTTTTCCAAATTTCTTCCAATTTCACATTAAATCTCAGAAAATCGCATCGTATACGAATCTCACACATTTCAGAACATATATATTATCATTTCTACCTAATTTCAACAAAAATCATGCGAATTACTGAAGGGATTGAAAATCCCTCACCTAGGGTTTTTGTAGTTCGCAAATCTTCGTTCCAATTGCCTGTTCAGTCCATTCTAAGATCTGCAAAGTGTTCAATTTCGAGATTAGGGTCAGAAATTTAATTTGATTACTGTGGAAATTTCGAAACCCTAGCTTTACCTTCGCAGAGGGTGGTTGCGAGTCTTGACCTAGGACTCGTCAAGGGATCTCAAGGTTCTTGGGTTGCTTGTTGACAGCAAGGGAGCTCACGGTGAGCTCGCAAACGAGCAACGAAGGGAGGCGAGGGATGTTCGCCATCGCGCGCACGGGAGGAAAGGAGAGAACTTCGTTCGCGTGCGGGAAGAGAAGAAAGAAGGGAATCGCCCGCTCGTGTGAGGAAGAGAGCGCGCGAGACTGAAACGAGACTGCGATAGAGAGAGAGATGTGAGTAATGGAGAGAGACCGAGAACAACCGCGGAATAGAGGAAGAAACCGAGAGATGTTACCTGCAGTGGTTCGCGGTGGGGGTCACGGTGGCGGTTGCAGCGGTGAAGGAAGGCGGTGGTGATCGATTCGCGGAGGAGAGACGAGGGAGGGAGAACCGAGCTCGCGGGAGAGAGAGGGAGAGAGAATGTCGAAAGAGAGAGAGGGATTAGGGTTTTCACCCTAATCTCTTTACATTTGGGGGAGATGCTGCGTTTCACCCCGAAACGCAGCACCTTCTCCTCTCTCCTTCTCTCTGTGTTTTTTTTTTTTTTTTTTTTTTTTAGTTTCTGGTATTACAACTCTTAACCCCCTAAAAACAAATTTCGTCCTCGAAATTTCAAAATACAACTTATACATCAAAAAGCTGCGGATGTTGCTTCCGCATTAGTTCTTCGGTCTCCCAAATTTTCTGAAATTTAGTCTGTGATAAGTTTCTAAGGAAATCACTCTCGTCTCAATTGTACAAGTGCTTGGTTGTCCTTTTGAATTTTCCTAGATATCTCATTTTAATTTGTTCAACCCCCAAGCAATATAGCTTTAAGCACCTAAACATATTCTTATTCTCCTTTACAGCTATGTAATTGCTTACTCACAAATCATGATATCTTAATACATTGATATACACGCTTATCACCTACACTCGCCACCATATGATAACAAAGTCTCCAATCCCCCAATTTCAAACTACAAATACATTATCATACTCTATAGTATCTCCCAAAGTATTGATAGAAAAACTTGTCTTATTCCAATATGAGTATTTGGTAGGTGGTATTCCTTGAGATTGAGATTCCTTTAATTTCCTTTTTCACATTGCAGCAATTAAAGCACAAAAATCAATAGTCTCTGAATCACCTTGTTTGTTCTAAAACCTTGAAACCTTGGATATAAAAGGAGCAACACTTTCTCGATTAACACATTCCTCAACAACAATTGGAATAGGTCTCCACCTTGTATCTGCTACAAAGCATCGTAGAAGATCAAAACTGAAGTCTTTAATACACATAACACAATTATCTGAAAATACTATCATTGAAATCGACCAATTCAATATACCTCAAAATTTCATTTACAGACTTTCTTACTCCTAAACGGTGCTCAAGTAACCATGCATACGCATTTTTGCCTAGATGCTTATAAGATTCACCATTTCAATATTGTAAAAGTTAGAAGGGTCCATATTACCTCATATTTCCATTTGAAGGATGAATCTATCTCAAATTAAAGTTTATCTTAATAACTCTAAACAACTATAGCAGACTGAAACACCAGAGAAATCTCACTACAATATATAAATCCCACAAAGGCTCATCATATTAGTTTCTCCAAAGTGACTGCATCAAGCAATTAGGAAACTTGTCACTGATTTTCCATATTCTCACACTAGACAACAAAACTTCTTATTATCAAGATCACTTAAGATTAAAATTCTTTTCTAAAAAAATATTTTCAAAAATACCTAGTCTCTCACTTCAATTCTATAATCATATAATCACAAAAGATACATCAAAAAAATTCGCTTTGCATTCACTTAATCTACTACTGATCTTATCTATCCTGGCCAAAATTCCTTTTGATCTAAACTATCTTAAATATTACTCATAAACCTCACCTTGCTTATGGATCTATCTTGTAATAGTTTCCTATATTCGATCCCTTCAACTTTACTCACTCGATCAACTACATCCACTTGTCACTCGACTTTAATCGTCTCAAAGACTCCATTCCGGTAGAAATTAGAGAAATAAAATCCTAATCACTTAGATCTCTCCCGTAACAACTTGATGGTCTCGATTTACTAAAATAAAAAAAATCATAATTAGTGATAAAATTCAGAATTTTCCCTTTTCAATTTCTTTCTAAAAATCCAACTGCTCATAATTATATAAAAGGAACTCCCAACATGAGTAGCAATAAGTCTTTCCTAGGGTTACAAACAAACCTTTCATTAAACAAAGCCACGTCACCAAAACGATTAAATCAACAAAACATATCCTAGCTACATATAAATCTTCCCATTGCATTATCGTACAAAATCTCTCTACTATCAATCATTCTCTTCAAAATCAATCATTCTCTTCAAAGTAATATTAATTCACCAAACAAAATAAAAGACCAACTGAAGCGAATCATTTTCAGCACAGGTACCTACCTTTGTAAGTCTCATTTAATAATACTATCGTGTTTCACTAGTTATGCATATCTGTGCTCTTTAGAATCTGACTTTAGCCGTTGCTAGAAATCAAAATTCATGTTTCGAATCTAAGATTCTTCTAAAGAATATTAGGAAGGACTGGGGTAGGCATGGAAATTTTTAGTGAATAGACGGCATGGCATATTGAGCATGAATGAAGGGTGAAAGTGGTTGTGCCAAACACATATATCAAAATTCATTTCCGTGTAATGTCAAAATCATTTGTAATAACATAAATTTATATCAAATTTTCCATGACTCATATTCTCCAATTCAATAAACAATTTTATATTTTCCTTTCAATAACTTTCGGGTCTGTCCAAAATCACTCTCCTACCCAGCCTTTGCCACGCTGCCTCCATGGCCTCGATCCGTGGCAAGACTTAGTCATTATTGGTTTTCCAACACCATGTTCCCAAGCTTAAGTTATCAATCAATTCACAATCTCAAATATAAGATATAGCTATTCTTCAAAATTCACATAAGTATCCAAATGTAACAAATGCAAATAGTTTAATATTCAAAGTCATGAGTCATGGATATTTTGCCATTTCATTTCGGGGCACACCACACTCACAAAATATTTTAATCCTCTTTTAAAATTTATTTCACAAATCAATTTCGAATCCATTTGCAAAGTCATTTCAAAAATCAATTTATAATTCATAATTGAAAACAATTAACCCATTCATATGCATCAAAGCCGTCCATTCACATCTCCTATAAGAGAGTTAACCAATTTATCAACGAGTTGATCCAAACATCTCTAAATTTGGAAACAACTCAACTCAAAATCTCGATGAGTTGACCACCAATGAATAATACTATATGTCTATGGGAAAAGAATCAAATGACACTTTCTATCAATTTCAATCAAGGTATATAATTATCACTAACACCATGAATATCTCAAAACATCAAAATCATCTCTCCTTAAATTCATTATCATGCAATCATGATCACTTAATATTTATATCCAAATCTCTAAATCATCAAGTTCAAGTTCTAAGGAATTTACCTGACTACATTTGGGTTGCCTTACCACACCAAAGTCCCCACTTAGTGATTGATTCACTAGCTCATACAAATCAGAAGATAATGTGAGGGCGATCTTACAGTTGATTTCTCTAAAATTTCTCATTTACCTTCTATTAGCCGAACTACTAAAAGTTCAAGTAAATACCATCATTGAACACATGATATACACCTCTATGAGTTTCCGAAGACTCCAAATTTTCCAAGAATCTACTTAGCATTAATCCAAACCACTTACCATCTTTAACATCAAATAGTCCTTTTATGCAATTGTACATTTCCCTATCTAACTTTATGACAAATTGCACTTACTAACAAAACACAACTAAGCATTCCCTTTTTATGCCAATAATTAAATATAAATATCCACTCAAATCATCAAAATTTTCCATATCGGTTACAGGCAATAGGAAGAAACTTTCTGGCAATTCCTGTCAATATCATTTCAGTTTATCCTAACCAACCTTTCCTTCATTCTATCTAATATACTAAATTTGCATCCATATGGTTCTAATAAAGTTCTCATGTCCGTGATAAAAAAAAATCGAACTCCCACTTTTTAGGAGAAAAGAAATAATTGATACCAGCTCTAGTATTTCAATCCCTAACCATGAATCACTTGGCCATTGCTTGTTTAAGAAGAAATATCCATTTTTCCAAGGTTAAATTGTCTAGAAGAAATATCCATAAATTCCTTTTAGAAATATCCATTTGTTTATTAGCGCCTTGAAGGCAAATTTGCCAGGTTTTCCTCATATTAGAATCCTTTGAACACAATTTCTAAATAAAATACTCCAAACTTTTCGGCATTTAAATCTTCTTGAATCTCACAAACTCAACCAATTTTGAACCATAAATTTCAATGTGCACACTTCCTTTACTATCCAATCTCTGACCTCATTACAACCTTTCATTCTTCCGATTGTAGGAAACCCTACCAAAGTCACGGCATCACATTTGTAACTTTTCATGTCATCATTTCAATCTAATCCTTCACCACCACCGTGCTATCAAGACTCCACAACTAGGAACACTCCTCAAAGTGCCTTCTAAATGAAACCCTAATGGACAAGTCCTTTTAAATCTCAAATATACTCTTTTATCATGCTTCTTAGCAAAATGAACCACCTAATAAGCCACTAAAACCAGATATTGAATCTATCTTCAATAAAAACACCCTAATTATTAAATTATAGACAATAGTATCACCGAGTACCGTACGCAATCTACTAGCAAGAATCTTAACCACAACTCAATAAAGAGGTGAAATCAAGATATATGATGACTATAATTAATATGTAGAGGTGTGTAGGAGGAATCTCATTCGGTTCCTCAATTTTCGTCTATGAGGGATAGTTCTACGAAGAAGAGTCAAATCTCAGCAAATAGAATAGGAATTGAACTAGGTATTTAACCCCCTAAAAATGAGCATTCCTATCCTCCTAAGAAATCCATGGAAGACTTGTACATTCTCAAAAACACCTTTTTCAAAAACCAAATACTTCAAAGTCTTTAGAAACTTTTCGGGACATTTGGAAACAATTTAAAACATTCAAAAACCAATAAACTTTTAAAATCGTGAGCCTAAGCTCTGATACCACTAAAGCTGTCACGCCCCGATCCTCGGATCGACCACTGCTGACATCGCCGCGAAATCTCGGTATACGGGTAGAACCTCCCCATATACCGGGACTCCGCAAGGCTACAAAGACAACAAGACAACAATTCTTTCTACACCAATCATATAAAAACAGAAAACATCACATAACAAACACATGCAAGGACTCATCCGGTCCATCCCTGTACACACGAGCACACATCAGGGAGAGGGAACAGTACATGAGCATTTACATATCAACACACAATCGGGGAGAGGGAACCTGTGCATGCACGGCACACAATATGGCCATCCAAGCCATTTCAAAGTTCACAGTATAAGGAAAGCACTTAACAAACAGGAAGTCCCAAAACATAGCCGTAAGATCTTACTAACACTCGCTTGAAGAATCAAGCAAACGTCCGTAAGATCCAAACGATATGAGTTGTCCAAGACTTCGTGAAATCGAAAGAAAATAACCATTCTCAATATTACAAACCAAATGTCCCACTCAAAAATGAGTTTTTACCAAAACTATGAGAGAAAGAAAGTAAACAACAACCACGTAAGGATTCCATCAATACTTGTTCCTATACAGGAAACAAGTATCGATTAAATCCGTACCAAAAAGAATTGTACAAGTCTTCCCTTCTTCGGATTTCAATTCAAACCAAAAATGACTATACATCTCGATGTATACCTACAAAAGCCAGCTGGTAGGCCCTCCCCAAGCTCCAATCTCTGTCACAAATCTAATCTTCCTCTGAAAAATGTTAAAGAGTGGGGTGAGTATTATAAATACCCAGTGAGTGGAGTGCAATGGCATGATTGTGTAATAAATAAGGGGTGAAAGTGGGGAATGTCAAAGCATATTTCAAACATCATTTTCATATCCAAACATTTCAGTAATTCAACATCATTTATAAAATATGCATCCATATCAAACATTTTCTCAGAAAATCACAAGGGTCCCATCGAAAACACTTCCGTCTCAGGGCGGCCAAACCCAGACGAAAGCCCGCCAAGGGTTTTTCTATCCAATGTCTCAAAACAAACCCCCTTCCTTGGCGTTGGCTCGAACCTCACCGGGGTGCAATCCGGATAGTCCGACGTGGCAGAGCAGAGGCCGCATACCTCTCTCGCATATAATACCCCAATCCACGTCACCCCGTCGGGTCGCTCCGTGGGGGGAATGACTATAGCCATTTCTCTCGTGCACCATCATTTCACAATCATCAATTCACAATACCATAATTTCTCAATCATTCAAATTTCCATCCATGTGCCACATTTTATCAATTCAATCTGAAATTCATGCTACAAGCATTTACCATTCAAGTAACCAAGACAAATGGCACAAATTCATGTAAAATCACATAGGATGCATTCATAATTCAAATTCTCGTTTCAGACATCCCACAATCACAAATCATTTCATATAAATCATGTGAAAATCATTCAAAATCATTTATCAAAGAATTTTAAGACATTTTGCTTATTTACTACACAACGATCCGTCCACTCACCTCTAGAGAGGGTATTCACTCTCTATTTCCGAAATCAACTCATAACAACTCTTCTCGAGTCTCCAAAGGTCAACCTAGACCAATCAAGACGAATAAAGATCAATTAAAGCTCTAATAAAGGGTTTTCACATTTTCCTCATTTAATTCACCCTTAATTTCACATCCACTATTTCTAATTGCTGATTTCATCACCCAAAACTCATTTATGTCTCAAATGAACTTTAATTGCCAATCTTTCCTAATTTTTCCAAATTTCTTCCAATTTCACATTAAATCTCAGAAAATCGCATCGTATACGAATCTCACACATTTCAGAACATATATATTATCATTTCTACCTAATTTCAACAAAAATCATGCGAATTACTGAAGGGATTGAAAATCCCTCACCTAGGGTTTTTGTAGTTCGCAAATCTTCGTTCCAATTGCACATTCGGTCCATTCTAAGATCTGCAAAGTGTTCAATTTCGAGATTAGGGTCAGAAATTTAATTTGATTACTGTGGAAATTTCGAAACCCTAGCTTTACCTTCGCAGAGGGTGGTTGCAGTCTTGACCTAGGACTGTCAAGGGATCTCAAGGTTACTGGGTTGCTTGTTGACAGCAAGGGAGCTCACAGTGAGCTCTGCAAACGAGCAACGAAGGGAGGCGGGGGATGTTCTGCCATCGCGCGCACGGGAGGAAAGGAGAGAACTTCGTTCGCGTGCGGGAAGAGAAGAAAGAAGGGAATCGCCCGCTCGTGTGAGGAAGAGAGCGACTGAGAGACTGAAACGAGACTGCGATAGAGAGAGAGATGTGAGTAATGGAGAGAGACCGAGAACAACCGCGGAATAGAGGAAGAAACCGAGAGATGTTACCTGCAGTGGTTCGCGGTGGGGGTCACGGTGGCGGTTGCAGCGGTGAAGGAAGGCGGTGGTGATCGATTCGCGGAGGAGAGACGAGGGAGGGAGAACCGAGCTCGCGGGAGAGAGAGGAGGGAGAGAGAATGTCGAAAAGAGAGAGAGGGATTAGGGTTTTCACCCTAATCTCTTTACATTTGGGGGAGATGCTGTGTTTCACCCCGAAACGCAGCACCTTCTCCTCTCTCCTTCTCTCTGTGTTTTTTTTTTTTTTTTTTTTTTTTTTTTTTAGTTTCTGGTATTACAAACGCACTGACATGGTTCAACTCGCTCCCTCTGCTCAACATTAAAAGTTTCTTCTAATTTTGGTAGCAATTTGGGACACATATTGTGATCAGTCGAGGGGCCAAGAGAAAGTTCACATCCCTCCTCTCATTGTGATAAAGGGATGACGAGCCGCTAAGATACTTCCTTGATAAATTCAAAACTGAGATGATAAAGCATTGGCAACACTACTCATTAGGTTGCAACCTTCAAGGATAAAAATGTCCATAATAAAGAGCCCATCATCTACCATTCAAGAGTTATATACTCGTGTGGAGAAGTATATTGCCACAGAGGATGCTAAAACATTCAACAAATAGTGAAACCAACCAGTTTAGAATAAACACAATCAATCACCTCGACAGTCCTCACCTAAGAGGGCTGCCAAGAACCCTCACAACAATGAAGGCTCATGAGCTACACCCCTCTGAATGAGGTGTCGAGTCAAGTTTTGTTTCAGATCTGAAAAAGCCCTACGTCAAGTGGCTACCTCACTCCACGGAGGACGATTCAAAAAAGAAAGAGGCGATACTACCACTTCCACCATGATTATGGCCATCTGATAGATAAATGCAGGAAGCTAAAGGATGAGCTCAAGTTTCTCGTACACAACAACCAGCTCCAAAAGTTTATAAACGTAGAAAGAGAGGGCATCCCTCCTCAAGTCCCAGACATTGCGAGACATGAAAATAAGCAAAACTAGCAACTTGTTCCAAGAGGCACCCACAACTGACCAAATGGGTAATTCTCCAAGTATATAGTGAATACGATCTTTTAAATCCTTACCTTCCAACTCACGTCTTAATAGTGCTGCACCAACACAATTGAAAATATACATGATAGAATGAAATGGACAAATGTTGGTCCCAATTTTTCAAAAGACTGAGCAATCCGGTTCCATGTCCAAAGAAGCTCTTACCACCTGTGTTGAGATGCTGCCTAAGAAAAAAAGACCCATGATTGACTTTAATAATGACGATTTAATAAGAGTTGATCTGAACCAACACGATTCTCTCATTATCACTTTATAGATTGAATAATACGAAGTGAGAAGAATCTTTGTGAATCAAGGGGTTGGCCATAATTTCCTCTATTAGAACACTTTTCATCAAATAGGTTTTGCTCAAGCGTAGCTATAACCTCATGCCGAACCAATCAAGGGACTCTGACATGAGTGGATATATCCTGAAGGCACTATTTCACTCCCGGTCACCCTTAGGATTCTGCCTGATCATGCAATGGTTACAACAACATTCAGTGTGGTCAAGTTGCCTTCACTTTATAATGTTATCCTAGGTCAGATTGGATTGAATACCTTGGAGGCACTACCGAGCACTAGACATATGAAAGTTAAATTCAGAACTTCCATTGGTATTGGGACACTATCCTATGATTCAGAAATCTAGACTCTTCCCCTAAAGTAATCTTAAACCGATCTCTATTTTGTTTACTTCCATAGGATCACTCATTAAATGTCTTATGGCACCTAGCCTTACTACTTTTTCCACTGATTACATTATGGTTAGCTCACTCGTAACGACTTGCTTTATTAATCTCTTACAATGAACTGATCACACCAAGCACATGTGGTCGAACGCCACTCTCTCGAACGAACATATCGTCAACTAGGAATGTATCTCCCCGATGGTAAGCACAACCCACACTCTCGAATGAACATGTCATCAAATAGGGATGTATCCCCCCGATGGATAGGTACGATCCACTCTCTCAAACGAACGTGTCATCAACTAGGAATATATCTCTCTGACGGTTAGACACAGCTTATTCTCTTAAACGAACGTGCCGTCAACTAGGGATGTAACTCACCGATGGATAGGAATGGCCCACTCTTTCAAACGAACAGACCCTCTACAAGGGATGTATCTCCCCGATGGCACTCTTTTGCTACACGCATTGAGATATACTACTGACATGAAGTTCTAAACACTTGCTCATGGTTAATGGCTTGCCAATGAAACTATTGAAAATTGTCATTAATTCTTTCAAGTCAGGAGCATACAAAGGAAAAACTAAGTCAAAAGAAAACAAAGATCACAATCAAGGAGCGGTAGGAAACGGGAGACACCACGACTCTAAGTTGGCTTGAGACGAATCGATCACAAACTTTCTCAACCGCTGCTTCCAGAGGAACCTCACCCATAGGAATGAGTACAAGTTCAACATTGGGCACTTCAGAGCTAGCATTCTCATCATCTAGGGGCATAACACTAGTCAACCTGGCCCGACAGATGATCTCCATAGCGTACTGTAACTTCTCAGACCACTTACATCGGGCATGTATATGTTGATCGATAGTCCTCGTGATACTCCCGTCCAACTTGATTATTCTTTACACAGTAGCCTTTAGGGACCGATCACGCACCTCGGCCAATTTCTTCATGGCCTGCAATCAAACCTTGTGTACCTTGGCCTCCGCCTCCAACTCTTCTCACCTCTTGGATGTCACCTTGCATTGTTGGAGCGTTGTATTTAGATCAGCCTTCCGATGCTCCACCTCCTCGCTTTGGGTATTCAAAGCAGCCACAGATGCTTTCTCCTTCTTGATCTCTCTCTCCCTCCATGAAAGAGCATCTCATAACCAAGAATCCTTGACTCTCATCCGGTCCACTCGGTGCTTCAGGTGATCAATCGTCTATTCCCTCTTCAGCCTTTGGAACTCCGCCAAAATAATGTTCTACACAAAATGAAAAAAGTTATATGTGAAAACCAAATATAAAGACAAATTACCTTTTGATGCAGTCATACCATAAGCCTCGAAAACATGATAGCCTCATCGCCTTACTCAAGAGAAAGTTTGTTTAACTCCAGCTCTGAATGATAGAAGCCAACCTGATGAACTATTCGTCTAGTCTCGCTACTATTGACATAGTTATAGCGATGATCACCTGCACTAATTGTTATATACCTCTCTCTCTCTCTCTCTGTCCCTTACGACCATCGTAGGATTGAATAGGAATGACCGAGGGAAGAGCAATAACCTTAACACTCTTTGCTTGTCCTTCTTCAACGTCAAAGGGATAGCAGAAGATGGCCCCCCATCAGGCTCCGTAGTCGACCCCAGAGGGATATCTTTAGAGTCCCCGATAACTTGTCCCTCTATCTCTTCTTCTTCTTCAAGGGCCCTGGGGACCCGACCCTCGACCTCTTCCTCTTCGCCTTCTTCTCTCTCTTCAACCCTGTACTAACTGCCTTAGTGCTTTCCGATCACTTCGACTGAACCTTCACATCTCTTCAAATCTCAGACTCGTGATTTTCTTCCTCTATAGCCCTCGATACACTCGGGGAGCCCTGTCCCTTATTCTCTCTCACAACCTTACCTGATGAGTCTAATAGCTAAACTCTTCCCTTCTTTTGTACCAGAGATGAGATGGGAACATTATCGGCACCCGCGTCAGACATGAATTCCGCTTTGGTCACCTTCTGCTTTGACCCAAGACTCATCTACTTATCAGTAGTTATCTCCTCAAGGTCTTCCACCTCTAGAGAAGCGAAAACATCTACAAGCTTCTTTTTCTTCTTCTCCACTAAGAGGGGTCTCTCAATCTTCCTCTTCTCCACTAACGAAAAGCCTACTAATGCCAACATTTTTTTGTCTAAAAGGGCCTAAACCCAAACGAGTTGATCTTTGGCCTTACAAAAACCACCAACCAAATGGATAAATCGTGAATGGTGAGAAGGCTGAGGGGTCCTCAATTCGAGAAGTGGTTCCTTGTCAGCCTTTGGTAATGTAGGCATCAAATCCTTATTAAGAATTCCACAAAAAAACCATTGTACATCCAACTCTTTTCGATGGTTTCCTTATACAAAAACTACCGGTTAGATTCTGGCCTAGTCTATAGGTAAAACCATCCTTCAATAGGGCCCCTGCGAGCTCACCTCTTGAGAGAAAATACAGAAGCCAAGATCTCAAAGTCAAAATGGAGACAACAAAAATTCATCAATGACATATTCAAGCTAGGAAGATGTTTCAATGGAGCAAAACTTGAGTGATAGAACCCGTATACGACACCTTCAAGCCGTATTTGACAAACTATTTACGGTGCCCTATTAGTCCTATGTTCATCAGTAGCCGACCAAAGAATGTAATCGTCCCCTAATAGCATGTTATTCTGGACGCTATGCAATTCGTCCCCCGTCATAGTGCTCCTAATGTCATTGATGCCCGATAAGCACACGACAATGAGCCCTTAGCCTTTTTCAACCTGATTCTTCTATGAGTATTGCTTGCAAATTTAAAAAACCTGAGTCGTGAGTTGCCTCTCTACATAAAAGTTAACAATTAAAAGAAAAAACGATAGCGTGAGAGCCAATGAAGCGCCACTCCTTATAAAGCATATTGGAAACAATTAGCAAGAAGCGAAACAGGATGTGCCACATTTAATGCCTCACACTAATGTCCTTTCGAATACTTATCCATTTAATGCCACTCCTGATACCCTTTCTATTGAAAGATATCAGGAGTCGAGGGCAAGTGATGGAGTACAGTCCAAAAGCCCACTATCATAATGTTTGAAATCCTCTGAACCTATGACCCAACAGACAAAATGCACTCCAACATGCTGAATTGTGTCATCTACATGGAATATATCTCCTCGATGGGTAGACACAGCTCACTTTCTCAATATCTATCGACCATATTCTTCTCAGCAATTGGTTGATCGGTCTCAATACCTCCTCTGCGCTTAGCGTTACCATTTAATTAACTCGGTGTGATATTCACCTTTCCTTAAATCATGAAAATAATATTTTGTAATTTGGAAGGAGATTTTTTAACTGTTATCAATAAAGGATATAATCCCTTAACAATCCAGACTTTCCCAGTTAGTAGGATTCTAAATCTCCTAAAAAACTTCTATTGAGACTCTGGTAATCTCGGGACACTTTAGAAAGAAAACTAAGGTTTCAACACCTTGAATGCACACAAGACTCATACAGGCAACCCATATATATATGCATCGTAAGGCCATCTGCTATGTACATTCTCTTAGACTTTACACTTAACACACAAAAGCTACACAGAGCTCTCTTGGTTGATCTTTCAGTCTGTTTCTACTATTGAAAACTGCTCTCTAAGTTGATCGTCAGAATCTTTCCCGTCGGAGAGCTTTAACAGTCTTTTGTAGGTCTCATCGATCAAAATCATTCAATAAATAGTCACCCCATTTGAGTCAGCAAAATATTATTTATGGAGTAAGATCCACCTCCAACATCAATGATACTCCTAAAATTTACCATTTCACATAATATCTATGTAAGAAGCACCGCACATTTTACAAAACGTTTATAATATAAATACTTCACATTAAAGTGTGTGTCAAGCGTATGACCAATGGTAAAGGGCAATGCCAAAAAGAACACGTTACAAAATTGATATCTCGAGCATTTACTTTTTTAATGTTAAATTAGACTTAAATTGTGAAATCTCAAAATAATAATTAATAAACGAGAAAAAATTTAGCTCTTTATTATTTCTTGTGTGTGATATTTTCATAACAAGCCCCTTAATTATTTTAGATATCATAAATCGTTAAAGGTGTATTTTAAATAATAATTACTTTTTTCAAAAAAAGAAAAATTTCTCAATAACAAGTGAAAATTTGAGTTCCCAATAAAATTCACAATCCTTTCATTTATGAAAAATTGACATTCTAGACGATGGTATCTACTTCAACTGGAAAATTTTAATTATTGTAGAATAGAAAATTTTATAGGTAAATAATATTTAAATTTTTATTAAAAATTTTTGAGAAAATTTAAAAAAAAAAAATTGAGTACTCATTAATTGAAGGCCCCATCGTGGTCTATGATAAGAGTTTTGTTATTATGTTTTAAAAGAGAAGCTTTTAGATGAAAAAGAAAATGGAAAAAAGAAAATACAAAATAATCCCCTCAAGTAGTTAACCTTAGCCTCCAAAACCTCTAATGACGAGAAACATTTTTCTTAAGGATGTGGACAACTGCTAAAGAGAGCAATTGGGTAAATCTTTGAAATGCAAAGGATCAAAGAACACCACAAGTCAATAATATGAAATATCTTAATCAAACATATATATATATATATATATATATATATTGATGAAGGACCATTCCACATGAAAGCCACGAGAAGGAAATAACTTGCTTTGCTTGACATTTTTTATTTTTGGTTACACAGTGTTTTGAATTTTAGATTTCAGAATTAAGAAATGGGGATTCTGAACAATAGGATATCCCCTTGGGGACCTTTGCTAGACATTTTGAACACCCGAGTTCTTTGCCAGACATTTTGAACACCCGAGTTGTTTAATTTTAATTTTTTTGGGGGGTGTATTTGTTTTCACCTAAGAGTTAATTAAGTGAATTGATACTTATGTTTAGTTGGTTTAATAATTACACTGATATTTTCTAAATAAGGTTTAGAGTTTGAGTTTCATGTATGATAAAAACAAGAATAAAAAAAAAATTATTTCTTAAAAATTTAATTTGACTCAAATCAGATTTAATTAAATCAATATAATTATCGTATATCAATGATTTATAAAACGAGGTGAATTGATCGGATGTTCCTTTCATAAAGAATATATGACTTTTTTGCTTGAAATTAGGGACACCAACGTTGGCATAATCAATATCTAAAACATCATTTGTGAACACATTTGCGAAACTAGATACCTAAATTAGGGATTAAGTTGATTGAAAACAAATTTGTTGACCAGGGACTTGTTTGAAATGTTGAATACGACCCAATGCTCACGGGTTGAAGAAAAGACTTGTTGCCTTGCCAGCGAGGTAGCTGAAAAATGATAAGCCCCAAACCACATCTTTTTGCAGTCAATAATGTGTCGTTTTCCTTTAAACATCTGTCAATTTCTTGCCCCATGTCAAGTAGACCAACGACTAAAATTTTCAAAGATACCAAGTTGAAGTTGGTGGGTCAATTTATAACTGCAAAATAGGTAGGATCCCCCGCAATCGCAGCTGTAGAATTTTTTTATTTGTAATTTGATTTTATTTGATTATATTTTTTTTATTAAATAAAATGTTAGAATTAGGATCTTGGCTAAAAATTATATACTACTGCTTTAGCTGTAGTGATCCAAAAAAACAAATTCAAACTCAATGACAAAATTATTTATCCAATCTCTAAATTTTGCAGGAATTTCATATTTAAGTCTTTGAATTTCAAAATTTAATAATTAAATACTCAAATTACGAAAAGTGTAATAATTGAGTCACTCCATCACTGACGGTGTCAATTGTCCATTAAATATTGTGTTGGAATTACGTGGTGTTCAAGTTGGAATGTCATTTGCTGATTTACCATTACAAAGTTAGTTAAATTTTGAAACATTGTTAGAGTCATTAGTTTAAAAGTGTTAGAGAGAGAGAGAGAGAGAGAGAGACAAAAGTGTTTCAAAGAGAAACTCTGTTCGAATACAAAGAGAAAGTTGGAGACTATTTGGAGTTTGGTTCGCAATTTATGACTTTCAGAAAAAAGGTTCAATTTCTTCCATTTTACGATTTGAAATTTAGTTCTGATGGCTTGGAAAGAGTGTGTAAGTGAAAAATAGGTTGTGTTGGAGGTAGGTTTTTATTCCATAGATCTGGTTCTTTATGATTCGAATGGATACTCAATGAGGAGACTTAAAATTTACAAAAAAATCGTTAGAAAGTACTCCGGCTAGGGAGACTCCGACGCTCAAGTCAAAAAGAGTAATTTTTTAAAGGATAAACAGATTGAGAAAAAGGAATGGTGAATCTCCCTATGATCTTTATGTGTCCTATGCTAAGTTAGAGGACTTACCTAGCTTAACACCTTAAAATCTTTTATATAGTGTTCCTTTGAGAATCATGCTATTACAGAGCGCTGCAACCCTAGTTTTCTTATAGAGTGATCCGAGAATTCCAGATCTGTGAATGTCAAAAATTTTATGTTGTTATCATTTAGAAAGTTGAATTATACGAGAAAATTCTTTCCTTTATCAATTGGATCCTTGAAATTCCCTTCCTTTCTTGGGAAATATATTTCTTACTAAAATAGGAAGCTCAATTGAGACGAGATCCCGTTGAGTGTTATTGACTGAGAGGAAAAGTGTTTGATTTCTTCGGTAGCCATCGGTCGAGAGAGAAAGAGAGAGAGAGAGAGAAGGAGAGCATTCGGTTCCACCAAATGCTTTTGTAGGTTAAACCATGTAAATATCATCGAGGTCCGGACGATTAATGAGTAGGCTTCCACGGAGCTCGACTCCTTCAAATAGTTGAGGTGACTGAGACCCATTCAAGGAAATAGATCTCATCGATAGAACGAGACGACATATACCTATTTACGTGTGAGTGGATTGAACACAATGGATTGAGGGTCTTATGCCGCTGTTAGGCGAGGCCCATTCTATACAGTAAGCTCTGCGAAACGGATCCCACCATTTGCCCCCGACTCGTGGTGTCATTTCGTGAGAAAAACGCCATGAGTAATGACTTTTCTGAAAAGGCGCCAAACCTTTGGTATAATAAGTGTCTTTTCGACTTCCGTGAGCCGCCTCTAGTGATCTCTATAAATGCTTTCATGAGAGGGGATCTAACATTTTCACTGCCTCGGGCTTATTTCTTTCTTCTTTCAAATTGTTTCTATACACTAGAAAGCTTCCATAAAAGACATGGCATGAGGTTCTGTTACCCAAAGTATTAATGACATTAGGAATACCATGTTGATGTTGGAGCTCCAAGAAGTTCAGACTGTCATGTTAGTGAGTGACGACTACACCCTAGTATCTACCACAGACAAAGATAGAGGGAATAGGGCCCCAGAGGGCTGTGTCCCGATGTATAAACAGATGGTGAAGTTTGGTTTGAAGGTACTATAAACTGGCCCGTTCGTTGAAGTGTTACAACGATAGAACATATTTCCGACTCTCTTGACTCCCGGATCTTGGCACCTAATTGTTGCTATAACTTCCTTGTTAGGGTTTTGTCTTCTTTGCTTTCATTTTGATGTCCTAGCGGCTCTTTTTTCTCTGGTGAGATGAACGAAGAAGGGTTTGGTCCTAGATTGGTATAGGCTGCAAACTCGTCCAGAATCCGATTGGGGGTTTCATTATAAGAAATCCATTAACAGTGACTAGGTGCGTAAGTACTTTTTGTGAAATTCCATAACAAGGATCTTATACCAGTGCTTCCGAGTGCTGAGAGAAGGCTTATGCTTGGAATGCAGCCTTTGTGCGCTCAGTTGATAGTTACTGTCGGTCTACGCGAAGGGTTATCCTGATCGATTCTTTGACAGATGATCAAATGCTCTCACTAGCGCGTCTACTGATAGAAAAGAAGAGGAGGATCGACAGACCCCTCTTAATTAATAGAGAGAGATCGGGTTGACTAGTACTTTAGGCTTCGTAGATGACTCTGTGCTAAGAGAGGTCATGATTGATAAAGATTCGTCTTTTGAGAATTCTTCAATAGAGACCAATGGACCTTTTGAGACCCAAACTTTAACAACGCACGCTTCCCCCAACGAAAAGGAGGAAATTAGTTCAGCTTAATTCTTTATCGAGGAATGGTCATTAAACGAACAAGGAAATTGAGGAGCACATGCCTTTAGTTTCGTCAAAGACGTTCAAGGTTGAACCAGAGGGGTTTGATAGTGCTGGTCATGCTCTATCAATCAGGAATGAGGGAGCTTCGCTATCGAAGGGACTTGGCAGAAATCCATCAATCGGCATAGAAGCTAGGGTGCAAAGGGAGACAGTGACACTTGCCGAAGAATTTCTAGTCTGTCGAGCGCAATTCCGCTATGGCATTCTCATAAGGGGAAATGCAAGATACTTGATGAAACAGCTATCCCTCCTTCTATCTACATCCGTTCCTTTTATGGCAACAAGGGGTTGAATGAGAGATGAACAGTAGCCATTAGCTCTAGGGATAAGCAGTATAGTTACATGGACTTAGCTGAGACAGAGAAAATAGCTGATCGGCTCAACTTTCATCGTTGCAATCTAGAGCTGCATAGAATGTCCATGGAACAAACTGATGGGACTCTTAAGTCTGTTGGCATAATGGTATCATCTTCTGAATTCTCTTCACTTTGTCTTTATCTTACCATAAAGTGATTTCTCTTTTCTCACAAATGATGGATCTAGTAGAATTCCAATAGGGGTGGAGGAAGCAAACTGTTGGTCACTTGGAGAGGAAGATCCAGCAGTTGAGTGCCCAAGTCAGGGCCTCACGGGGCGCCACCGATCTGAAGGAGAAGGGTACAGGGACAGAGGAGGCATTCGAGGCCTCACTGGCCGAATAGGAGATTAAGAACCTCCGAAGTTACTGTGAGCGTTTGGAAATTGAGAAAAAGGCCCTCAAGACGTGGTTGCATACTGTTGAGATGTTGACTCAATTGCGTGAGGAGTCTCTTTAGGTGGCGGAACAGAGAGTAATTAAATCTAAAAAAGCTTTACTCCAGTGTGCTGCTTCCTGTAAAGATACTCACCGTGAATTGACAGAGAGGCTACGATATGCCAAAGAGATAATCCGTCGGTTAGGATTGGAGGGAACCCTACTTCCAGTGAAGGAGACGGCCAGCCAGGATACAACGGATCGGGATAAAGCCTCTGTCAGATCGATTGGTGCCCTAAGTGTGGTGGATACAAGGACTTCTCTTCTAGAGGCCTCTATTCCTCCAAAGCTTATGTAGTTCTGATGTCATTGTATCGTAATGCTTTTTAGTGAGACTCTCTGCATGTTTCTTTTCAATTGATATGTGTTGATAACAGGGGAGACTCCCTTCATTGTCCAATGGACTTCTCGATTATGTCTTGTAATTCCAAGCTTTTCTAAGGAATGTCTACCCGTCATGGGGTGTTCCCTAGTTGTGCATGTTCATGAGTCTCAGGTTTTCCAAGAAATATCTACTAAGATAAAGAGGAATCTAAATGCCTTTCATCAAGTCGGGGCGATGGAGGCCTATTCGGGGAGATAAATCCTTTCGTTTGGTCAAGGCGACGGAGGCCCATTCAGGAAGATAGATCCCTTTGTTTGGTCAGGGCGACGAAAACCCATTTGAGGAGATAGATCGCTTCGTTTGATCAGGGCAACGGAGGCCCGTTAGGGAAGATAGATCCCTTCATTTGGTCAAGATGATGGAGATCCATTTGGAAAGATAGATCATTTCGTTTGGTCAGGGCGACAAATGTCCGTTCGGGGAAATGGATCCCTTCGTTTGGTCAGGGCGACGGAGGGCGGTTTGGAGAGATAGATCTCTTCATTTGGTCAGGGTGACTGACACTGTTTAGGAAGATAGATCCCTTCATTTGATTAGGGTGACGGAGGCCCATTCGGGGAGATAGATCCCTTCGTTTGTGTATTTCTTTCCCATAGGAAGTGGGCGTTTGATAGGATGCAATCAATAAGGCATACATGTGTTCATTATCAAACAGTGGAACATCATAGTAAGAATGTAAGAGACATGTGGAGCTCATCGAAACATACCATGCGAGTATTTTGGGACGGGAGCTGAAGTCTCCTTATCGCAGGACAAGGTCCCAACTCCAAGTGGAGTTCCGAACTTTATCTTCATGTGTTTAGTGTTGGGTAAAGCTTTCAGGGCGTTCAAGCCCGGTCTTCCTAAGATTGCATTGTAAGGCAAGGGGAGAATGACTACATTGAAGGTCGTTGTAGCTGTCATATGGTTTGGGGGCGTACCCAACGTGATCGGGAGAAGAATAATCTTTTCGGGGTATATCCATTCACCAAAAAGCCCTTTGACTGGACCTGTATGGGGTTGTAAATGTGTGGGGTTATAACACATTCGTTTGAAAGTATCCCAGTATAGGAAGTCGCACCCTGCCCCTTAATCGATAAAAATCCTTCGAACTTCATATGAACCTATTTTGGCAGTAATGATAAGTGGTCGTGGCACTTTGGATTTACACCGACTAGATCTTCGTCGGTGAAACCAATGATCGATCACTTACCTTTTGCTTCCTTTTCAACGTGAGTTGCTAGTACCTCTGGCGGGACAGGGACAGGGACAATAGGTGAATAGAAAATGGATGCGATCGGGCGTTCGGCCTTATTTCCTTGTGTACCATATGAGGGGTTCGGAATGTCCGACGAGGGCGGAGATGTTCGAGGGGTTCATTCCCCATGAATTTGGAGAATGACTCCGTCTTGACGGTTAGTTGGTGGTGGATCGACCGGTCGATTGTTCGGTTCTTCCGCCTTGGCAGTGCTTGTCTATCAGAGTGCAACATATCCCTTCATTCTCTACTGATGAACCTTTGTAACTTCTCACTTCTAATGAACAATTCAAGATCATCTTTAAGCTTCTACAGTCGTCAGTCGTGTGGCCGTAATCGCGATAGAAGTGATAGTATTTGCTTTTATCTTTCTTGGGATCATCCTCTACAGGTTGAGAAGGCCACCAGATATAAGAGTGGTCCCTGATCTAAAATAGAACTTGACTGGGAGTTTCATTTAAAAGAGTATAGGTGTTGAACCTTCGATGAGGTCGAGGACTTGGTCGATTACTCTTGGTGAGGGCTGTCAAGGCGATCAATTTCGTTCTCTCCTGGACGATCGATTCTTTCTTCGATCAAAGGTTTTAGTGTCTTCAGCCGCGATATACTTCTCAACATGAGAATAAAATTCCTGGATAGTGAAGGGAGGTTTTTTCATGATCGAGACTCTCATACTGAAGGGGGGCAACCCAGTAAACAGTGCAGCTAGTGCAATAGAGTGGTTCAAGGATGGAACTTTTATCATCTCTTTCTTGAACCTCTCCAAGAACTCCCTCAAGGGTCATCCTCCTTTTGATGCAATGACAATAGAGAGGTGGATTTTCTCTTTACTCCCTTGCTTATCACAAAGCGAGTCTCGAACTGCTATTAAAGTTGGGAGAAAGTTCTTATATTAAGCTGTGGAAGTGAGTTAAGCCATATTAACGCATTCCCATTAAGAGTAGTAGGGAAATGTTTGCACATGGCGGCGTCAGTCATATCTCTTGAGACCATTACCATCACGAAATGCGCCGTGTGGTCACGAGGATCGATTGTCCTCTCATATCTTTTCATGGGAGGCAAAAGCACGTCACGAGACATCGGTTCTGAGGAGACCTTCGGGTCGAAGGTTGAAGCGTTAGAGTAGAGGGGGTTTGGTTTTCTCAAGCATTGGCCCGTTTAAGCTCATCAGCAACAAGTTGCTCAACTTGCCTTCTCAGATCTTCAGGGTTATTGTGAGAAGTCACTGAGGGTTCATAATTAAGTGGTGGTATTCGTCATCGAGGACGGTCGTGTCCTGATCCCCCTGAGGAAGAGTGGCCCTCCAGCCTCACAAGTGCGACTAAGACCTTCCAATGGCTAACTCATATCTCGAATTCTAAACTCTAGTCTATCTATCTAGGGCTAACTAACCTGTTCTGGAGGTATCGGCGTGGGAAAAATGGTTGGGCGTTCCTGCAACTCAGGCTGTTAGATCTGTTTCGAGCGAGGAGGTTGGTCGTAAGCAGGAGGATTGTCGGCAGGTCGAGAGGTGCCGTAGGAGGGGCTGTGTCAGTAGGGGTGGCGGTATGACCATCTACCGCAGATGCGGCCCATGATGTTGTTCTGGTTCTTCGCTTCAGAGGCATGCTGGTCTGATCAGTCCTAAGTGTTCAATAAAAATTTTCAAATCTGCTTCCTACGAACTTCACAAATCCGACTCCTTGTGATTCGAACGAGTGCTCAATAAGGAGGCTTAAAACTTGCAAAAGATAGTCGAAGGGTGTTCTGATGGGGAAAACTCCGACCGTCAAGTCAGAAAGAGCGATTTTGTTTCGATGGGAAAAACTCCAACCCTCAAGTCAGAAAGTGCGATTTTCGAAAGGATAAACAGACCGAGAAGAAGGGAGTGCGGATCTTCCTGTGATCTTTGTGTGTCATATGCTAAGTTAGAGAATTTATCATGTTTGACGTCTCGAAAGTTTTTATATAGTGTTTCTCTAAAAATCGTATTATCACGGGACATTGCAACCCGAGTTTTTTTATTGAGTGATATGGGTATTTCAGATCTGTGAATGTCAAAAATTTTATATTATTATCATTTGAGAAATTGAATTATACGAGAAGATTCTTTCCCTTATTAATTGGATCCTCGAAGTTCTCTTCCTTTCTCGAAAAATACGTTTCTTGCTGAAATAGAAAACTCAATTGAGATGAGATCCTATTGAGTGTTACTAACTGAGAGGAAAAGTGTTCGATTCCTTTGATAGCCATCGGTCAAGAAAGAGAGAGAGAAAAGGAGAGCATTCGGTTCTACCGAATGCTCTTGTAAGTTAAACTATGTAAACATCATTGAGAGTCGGATGATTAATGAGTTAACTTCCACGGAACTCAACTCTTTCGGATAGTCGGGACAACTGAGACCCATTCGGAGAGGTAGATCCCATTGGTAGAACGGGTCGACATAAGCCCATTTACGTGTGAGTGGATTGAACACAACGGATTGAGGATTTTATACCGTTGTTGGGCAAAGCCCATTCTATACAGTAAGCTCTGTGAAACAGATCCCATCAGGTTGATTTTAAATACCAATTTAAGTTTTTTTTATTATATTAGAATTTGAATCTAAAATCACCGAATTGAAAAAAAATGATATCATTATTAGACTATCCCTCAAAGACAAATACCAATTTGAGTTCACACACCAGAATCGAATCAAGGCTCAATCTTCGAGAAAATGGAGGACTCGAAGTTTTTGAGTCTTTCATAAATGACAGGCAACTAGAATGAATGAGATGACAAAAACTCATTGATGCTTAAATTTACCCTAATGGTCTATGAAAAAACCTTCTAAAATAAATTACAAGTAAAAGAGTGATCTTTGACCATGAACTTTGAATTTCTTATTAACGATGAATAGCACAGAAAAGATTAGGAAGATGACGCATTTTAGAGTTTTTAAAGCCAAAAAAAAAAAAAAAAAAAAAAAAAAAAAAAAAAAAGAAAACAGCTTCCAAACATGAAATTTCAGACAAGCAGACAACAAATTTGACGAAGAAAATGATAGTGGTGTGAATTGCCGAAGGGGATAATAGACATGCTAACAAGGCATATTTGTATCTAAAGAACAGTTCAAGTGGTAAATTTTTTTTACTTTCATCTTTTCTTTTCTAATTTAGTTCTACTTGACTGCATCGCCTTATAAATATATAAAAAAAAAAAAAATGGACACATTTGTTAGGTGCATGTGCTAATGTGCCACATGCCTCCTCATACACCATGTCATTCCGACTCAACATTTAATTGCCACTTTAGCATCTTTAGTAGCGGAAAGATTAAATTTTCACTTTTTTAAAATTTGAGTACTCAATCATTGAGTTTTAAATTTCACTTACTTAATTATGAACTTTGTACAAAATTCAAATATTCAACAACTAATTTAATCCGATCCGAACTCGATTAATTAGTGATCAATCACCTTTAGTCAATTAATTAAACTACTTTTTTCATTACAACTTGTTAATCCATACGTGACACTTTGAATTCACACTACTAAATGGTAATGGGATTACAATATCAACAAGGCACGACCAAACCTGATTAAAAACCAAATGGCCCATCAGGAGCCAAGCACACCAGCTGCATACGACCCGCATGGGTCTGGAACAAATCCCATCTCCCAAAATTATAGCAGAAATAAATAGTGAGAGAGAGAGAGAGAAGGGAGGGGTTTACCTTCAACAGCCATACGCATTAGAACAAGAGATGAAAGCGATTTATATCCATCAATCCAATTCAGTAAATACAACGAATTAGGTTTCTCCTTGAGATTTTAGAAAGGTCAAAATGCCAACCTAATAAAACCTTATTACCGTATGGAAAGAAAAGCATTCATCAAAACAAAACAATAATTCTAAATTGATGACCATATAAACTCCCACAAAATTTGGAAAAACAAGATTGAAGTAAAAATAGGGTTTAACTCACATGGGCACAAAGCCCACGAAGCAACCAGAGACGCTAATAAAACAAAACATTTGGCAAAGCAAAAATAGTAGTTTTAAGCTATAACAATAAGACAATAAGGTAATGGTGAACAACTCTCCCCCGTTGCCTCCTTTTTCTCAATCTAATACGCACTTGCACTTACAGTCTGTCTTCGTATTCGGAAAGAGGTGTCATCTGTTCCTTCAAACCTTTCCTCTTGCGAATATCGGCAACCAAATTTGCCGCCTGAGTGCCATTCTCCAATGGATCTGAAGACATCATATCCCAGTGGTCAAACACACACTGTGGGAAAGCCTGCCCAGAGGTCGCAGCCCTCAGAGTGCTTGAAAACCCGAATGACTCTATGACAGGAAGATAAGCCTTGATATTGTACAAGGGTGTGCCTGGCCTCTGAAATTCCTCAAACACATGGCCACGCTTCTGATTCAGAACACCGTAGATGCCTCCAAGAGCCTGCTCTGGGGCCTGGATTTCAACCAGATAAACTGGCTCAAGAAGCCTTGGCTTGGCAGTCAGTTGTGAAGCGTAGATGACCCTCCTTGCAGTAGGAATAATCTGCCCACCACCTCTGTGAATGGCATCAGCATGGAGAACCACATCACACACTTCAAAACAGATGGCCCTCATGTTCTCTTCTGCAAGGGCACCTTCTTTGGAAGCCCACTGGAAACCAGCCACGACAGAGTCCTTGATTTCATTCAGGTACTGAACTCCCTTACACATATCCACAACCATGTTTGGTCCCATAGTCTCTGGACCAAAACACCAGATCTTTTTGGCAAGGTCCTTGTCCCAGCCAAACTCCTCCGACAAGATTTTGGCCCGATTCTTGGGATCATCCCTAGGACCAATTCGGCCCTCATCAATGGCTTCTGCAAGCCCATCCTCCATCGGCCTGGCTTCCATGTACAGACGGTTATGCTTGTTAGGAGATTTGCTCATCACAGTCCTGCAAGACTTCTCCAGGACAGTCTCACGGAAAGAAACAACAGGATCAGACTGAATGATTTCAGCACCACCCATGAAGTCCTCCTGCAAGTCCTTCAAACAGATTTCAAGGTGGAGTTCTCCTGCTCCAGCAATAATGTGCTCACCTGACTCTTCAATAGTACACACAACCATGGGATCTGATTTGGCAAGTCGTTTCAAACCTTCGACAAGTTTTGGGAGATCTGAAGCCACCTTACACTGCACAGCGACACGCACGACAGGAGAGACAGAAAACTTCATAGCTCTGATTGGATGAGCATCCACTTCCTTCTCGTTTGTGAGGGTTGCATTCTTAGTAATGAATTGATCCAACCCAACCATGGCAACAGTATTCCCACAAGGCACATCCTCAACAGATTCTTGCTTCTTTCCCATCCAAATAACAGTTCTCTGGACACTCTTGACATACAGATCCTTCTTCTGACCAGGAACGTAATTTGGTCCCATGATCCTGACCTTCATTCCAGTTGCAACCTTGCCAGAGAAAACACGACCAAAAGCAAAGAATCTACCCTTGTCAGAGGCAGGAATCATCTTTGACACATAAAGCATAAGGGGCCCCTCAGGATCACAGTTCCTAATAGCATTAGCATACATATCATCAAGGGGACCTTCATACAAGTTCTCAACACGATACTTCTGAGCCTTTGCAGGTGAGGGAAGATGAAAGACCATCATTTCCAAAAGTGCAGTGCTTGCAGGAAGCCATGTCTGCATAACACGTTTCATTAAAGCCTTGCCCATCAGATCCTTTTCCTCAGCCTTCATGACAACACCAAGCTTTTGCAACATAGGCCAAAGCTTGTCCTTCTGATCATTCATACATGTTGAAATGATCTGCTTGATGGGTTCATAGCAAAATTGAACAAATCCACGCTTGCATGTAGGGGAGCCAGTGCTCTTGTTGGTCCACTTTTTGGTAGCAGGGTCGAAAAAGTTTTCACCCCAGAGCCTCTCCATCATCTTAGCTTCATCAACTCCAAACTTGGAGGCATACATCTTTGCGAAGTTGGTCAGTGTAAATGCCCAACCGTGCAAACCAGCAGAGAAAGCAACAGTACCTTTTTCAGGGTAGACTTGGACATCACCCAGAAGACTATCTTCATATGTTGCCATAATCACATTGGCATTCTCGATGACTCTCTGGAAGGTCTGGTAAGCCTCCTCGCCATCAACTTGGAGCTCAAGGAAGCATCTGTCCATCTTATTGACAGTCAACACAGGCCGAATCCTCTCTCCAAGGGCTTGTCTAAGGACAGTCTCAGTTTGGACGCAAACACCCTCAATACAATCCACCACCACAAGCGCACCATCAGTGATACGCAAAGCAGCAGTGACCTCAGAGGAAAAGTCAACGTGCCCAGGAGAATCTATGAGATTGATGAGATATTCATTCCCTTGGCGCTCACCCTTGTAATTCTTCAGGGATTCATCAGACATCTCGTAGTACAGAGAAATACCAGTTGACTTAATTGTGATACCACGCTCTGCCTCATCCTGACGGGTGTCAGTCATTCGAACATCTCCTGCCACTTCTTGAGCAATAATACCAGCCGCAGCCACAAGAGAGTCCGTGAGAGTTGACTTTCCTGCAGAAAGAAGAAAACAATCACCATAAGCAGCCAAGTATTGAAATAATAGCAGAACAAGATACAAGCTAGTAGCCCAAAAAAAAAAACCACTAAACTATTTTTTTTTTTCACCGATCGGTATCCGGACTTTGCCCCACTAATCCGATCTAAACACTGTGGGGCCATTGAGGGGTTGGCTCTCCCAAATTGTATACCAATTCCCCTCCATAGTAATGATTAGGTTGATGCAAACGGAACTTACGAGAAAACATTTGAAACAATGACACAGTAAAGAACAGGAAACACTAAATGCTACTATTAGGATAAGCCTCTTACAATAAAGGGGTGAAACAGAGATGCTTAAAGTTTCAAATAAGAAATATGACAGATTAAAACCCTGATCCTAGTTAACATGCAGAAAAGTGATTTATTTTTTCTCTCCTCAGTATAAACATTAAAACCAGATTCAATCGGAACAAGGAAAAAGCTACCAGGCGCTCAAATAAATATCTTCAAATATAAACATGCGACACAAGATCATACCATGATCGACATGAGCAATGACAGACATATTTCGGATATTATGTTTGTAGTCCATAATTCTACGGAGCTCTTCTGCTGTGAACTTCACCTGCAAGTTTATAAAGGCATCTCAAAATCAGTCTCTGCAAAATCAAGAGAGGAAGCACCCCAACCCAAAAAAAATAAAAAAAAAAAAGACATTGGCAATTAAGGGGCTTACCATCTTGACTGAGCTTTATAGGATATTACCAATGGAAATTTAAATTAAAAGTTCCTGCAGCATCGTAAGAGCGAGCAGCAAATTAGTAGCTTTAACAGCAAAAACATCACATACTGCATCAACAATAAAAATCCAACCTAAAGCAATGATACGGAAGAAACCATTTTCCTAAAAATAAACCAAGCAAACAACCATTAAAAATAAATAAATAAACAAACAAACAAAACCAATACCAACACCCACATAAGTTTACATAACCTAATACCTCAGTTATTGATTTTTAATTCCTAAACAAGAAACGATGAGTCTTGAAATTTCAAATCGAAAATAAAAATAATCAAAATACGTCACATCAAGAAAACCTTCCTAAGCCCAGCATGAAAAACCAGTCAGATTTGATATGCATCAAAGGATAATAATCCTACCACAAAACCACAAAAAATAAGAAAAATCCAGCCAGACCCAGATGATATCTGATGAATCTAAACAACCCAACAAGCAGTATCATAACAAATAGAATACTCAGGGTGGGGTTCATGCAGAGATCCGGAAAACTATCTGCAGAAATCAAAAAATGAAAAGCATACAATACATACCCACAAAAAAAGTCGATGAATCAATCTAAGGAAGGGTTTCGATGATATAGAAGAAAAGATTAAAAAGCAAAAGAGATCTCTAGTCTCACCCGAAGAGGGTCTCTCGCGCTCCTCTTCTGCACTAGCGGCGGCAGAGCACAATATGTGCGAGAGAGTGTGCGTGTGATAAATATAGGTGGGTTTCCACCGTTGGATCAACCCTCGCAGCTCTTCTGACCCTCGATTCTTAATAGATATGCATTTGTTATTATTTTATAATTATATTCCTTTTCGCATTCGCATATGCTTTTCTTCGCCGCCGCACAATGCCTGTAACCCTAATCCTTTCTCCAAGCCTTCTGCTCTTCACCAAGGCGCCGTCTTTGCAAGCAATTTAAGTTTATTTATTATAATTTATAATTAAATAAATTTTTTTAATTAAATTTATGGCATTATACAAATAAAAAATAAAACTTTTGAAGCAAGAATCTAAATTATCATCGTAATAACCATTTTTTATTTTGAAAAATTCATTCAAATCTACTCTTTACATTCTCAAATACACGCCCCTCTTACAAAATAATTAATTATATTCTTGCTTTCTTATAATTTAACTAATGATACCAACAAACCTTATTTTGTCAAGAAAAAAGGGTGTTAAAAATGTTTAATTTATTTTAAAATTGACCCCTAAAATTGAAAAAAATAATAATAATGAATGATATATTATTTTTTTAATATATAGGAGAGAATCGAATTTGATATTTCTAAATAAAGATGAGGTGTTAATTGAATTATAATTTATGATGAATTATATATTATAATATTAAATAAAATATGTGATATTTTATTTGTTATTTTATATGGAAATTTTAATTCCAATAAATTCTGGTCAAAGGATAAAAACAAAAGGTGAGAAGAGGGAAAAAGGGGAGCGAAAAGAAGGGGATTGGAATGTCTAGTGAAATCCTCTCTGTTCCTTTTGTAGGATAAAAAGTTAGATGTCAGTTTCAATTTGTGGATTTATGATTGAAAACAACGTTTGTTGTTGTTGTTATTTGTAAGTTGTGGAAGCAATCTCGATTCTCAAATTCTTGTATTAACCAAATCCAAACCTCAGTACCACTAAATTTTTATTTTTATTTTTATTTTTCATAATTTTTTGAGACCAATTGTCTCTTATAATGTTCAATCACAATTTTTCTATTTTCTTTTTTCTTTTTTCTTCTCTTTTCGTCTTCCTTCCACTCACTTTATCTCTTCTCCCTGCAACTATCTTTCTCATGGTATTAAAATTTTCACATGGCAGCCATGTCACTTACATGATCCATTAAATATTTTACTATAACATCGGCATTCTGCTCAAATCTATATGGTTAATTTTTTAAATATATATATATATATATATATAATTTGTAAGACTCGGAACGTAATTATCCCAAAAAATTATTCAATCCCCTAAAAAAATTTATTTGCATGCCTTTATTCTTTTATCTACTAAAGAAAAACGCTCTAAACATAAAAATAGATATTGCTTGTGTGGTCCCTTCATTCCAATCCAATTGGATTTGCGCCTCTCTCACTATTTGACAGTGAGAGAACCATAGTTGGTTTTTGTTTCTTTTAATTTTTGTGACTTCCCCCCCGCCCCAAAAAAAAAAAAAACCTTTGCTAGAGACAGACTCGCAAGGCTTTTCCTTGTGTTCACTCCATCTTGAGACTCTTGTTTCAAGAAATAAAACTTGATGTTACATGATCCAACAGACCCATAATCAAAAAGTTAACAAATCACCAAGTGGTCTCTTGATAAATACTCTCTTAGTCGGAGACCCTTATATATCTCTCTAGGCCACTGCTTAATAAGACCCTCTTGGTCGCTAACTTACTTCCCTCCACACATTGCCTGGACATTTCCTCTCGGTACATTTTGTTGTTTGACCTTTCGACCGCCCAACCTCTCACTCTCCATGTCCCTTTGATCATTATAGAAATAATTTCCATTATGCAATAGGTTCAAGTAGTGATTATCCGATAAGAAAAGAAATTTTTAATAAATTCAAATCCTTCTTAATATGATACGACTCTACGATGATCTCACCCAATAAGAAAGTAGATCTCTTAGCAACCGAAGCTTTTCTATCTCAAAAAACTCCAAATCTACAGAAAGTCTATGACCATAATTCGAGTAATCTCGGGAGATCCCATACGATATCTTCACAAGGCAAGTAAGCTTTCTATGCCTCTCGACATACTCGAAAACTATACATACTATACAAGAGCAACCCACCAAATACACATAGGCATTCACATTACTCTATACTACACACAGCACATAGAGACTACATAAAGTTCAGAGTCTTTCAGTCTTTCAGTCTTTCATTCTCTTTTACTACTCTTTCTGACTTGAGTATCAGAATTTACTTTGCTAAAACCATCTCTGACGAGAAGATCTAGTGGACACGACATCATCGGTTCCCCATTCAGGTCAAGAAGTCAGTTTAACTGTGGAGTCAAAATAGGCCTCAACAAATTGGTGTTGTCTGTGAAAATGACAGACTGATTAACTCAAAGAAATTCACGTCCTGTTTTTCTTGATAGCATGTTGCTAAAATGAAGAAGCTCAACAATTGGTTTCGATGACGATGACTTAAAAGGGGCTGACCTAAGCCGATATGACCTCCTAGCCATCACTGCCAAATAAGGCAACACATTGTGAAGATAGTCTTAGTCGACCAAGAGGCACACTGCAATCTCCTTTATTAGGATGCCTTTTCTCAAATGGGCTTCCACCCACTTCAACTCCAACCTCCTTCTAGGCCTTTTAAAAGGACTTTCAAATGAATGGTTGTATCCTGAGAGCACTATTTCGCTCCCTATAACCCTAGGGACACTACCCAACCACGCTATCACCATGACCACTTTCAGTGTGGTCAAATTACCATCTCTATACAATGTTATCTTAGATCATCCCAATCTAAATAGTTTAGAAGTCTTGTCGAGTACTAAACATATGAAAATCAAGTTCAAAGTGCCTCTACGCATTGCAATGCTCATTTGAGATCCTGATTCCCAAAGCACCTCCATATCAGAGAAAGAAATGAAGAATCTTACCATAAACACTATGGAATTCAGAGATGATATTGAACAATTCGCCAAACCTCAGCCTGGAAAAGAAGTGTTGAGATCGAGATCACGAATGTTCCTGGACAAACTACTTAAATCGAAGCACATCTACTGACTCCTCTTCGAGACACCATAACTAAGTGCTAGTGATGACACTCTAAATTCTTCGCATGATTACCCAAAGACATGTCGGGAATACACTTCTCAATAATCGTACATAAATTGACAGTAGATCCTAGTCGCAAGCCTGTGAAATAGAAGAAGAGGGTGTTCGCCCTAGAGTGCCAATAAGCAATGCAAGAAGATATATAGAAGTTTCTATTAACAAACTTCATTAGGGAAGTGAAATACCCAAAGTGGCTGGCAATGTGATCATGGTGAAGAAAGCAAATGACTAGTAGAGAATGTATGTCGACTTTACCAACCTCAATAAGGCATGCCTAAAGGACAGTACCTGCTTCGGAGCATCGATGAACTCATACAGAACTTATTAGGACATCAAATCCTAAATTTTATGGATACATACTCAGACTACAATCAGGTTTGCATGGTCCCAGATGACGAAAAGATGACTAGCTTCATTAAAGAATTTGGCACTTGTTGCCACAAGATCATGTTGTTCAGCCTTAAGAATACAAGAGCAACCTTCCAACGATTGATCAACAAAGTCTTCAGTAAGCAGCTTGATAGGAATGTCGAGGCGTATGTGGACGACGTGCTTGTCAAGAGCACTAGCTCGGATGGCCACGTAGAAGATCTAGAGGAAATGTTCCAGATGCTAGAGCATTACAACATGAAATTAAATCCAGCCAAATACACCTTTGGAATCACTTCAGATAAGTTCTTAGGCTTTTTTATCACCAATCGAGGGATCGAAACCAATCCAAAAAAGATTCAGGTTATTTTGGACATGGCACTGCCTAAAACATTGAAGGAGATGCAATATCTCATAGGACGATTTGTGGCTTTAAGCCAGTTTATATCAAAGGCGGGAGAAAGGTGCGAACTCTTCTTTACCAATCCAGCTTGTGTTACCCTTCTTAGTAATGACCGATTTTGTGAATAATGTATAATATCGATGATCATAAATCATTGTTGTTAATAAGATGAAAAGGGGCATAAATTGCTCACCTAATTGCAACCTAATGAACATGTGCAATAGGTTTATAGGTGGGAATTGGACTTTCAGGAAGCTAGTTAATGTGCTGTTCGGCTAACTAATGCAAAGGTATAAACCCAATGAAAGGTTCTACTGGAAAACCCTGGGGCGAGACTTGGATCATCTTTTAGAGTGGGATAGGTTGAGTCTTGGAATGCCATGGTGTATTTTGTAATCTAGTTGCATTTTTCTTGTTGGGCTAATGCCCCCAGCTACATCCCAAAAAATATGTAAAAATTATTGTCGAAGGACTAAGAAGTTGAAATCAAAAGCCATTGCTGTAACTTTATGAAATCTCGACATAGATAAAAGAAAGATAAAGAACAATTTACAAAGCTAAATTCAAATTTCTTGCAAAAATCAGACACATCAAATATGGAACCTTGATTTTTTATTTTTTATTTTTTTGCGTACACCACCGATATCCCAAACTATATTCTGACTAATTCGTTTCAGAACTTACAGTGGTTCATTTTAGGGGTTACCTTCCTAGTGTAATCTTGTAAAAGAAAAGAATTTATTTGTTCTTGCAACTTATTTATTTGTTCTTCGATATAAAAGAAAAGAATTTCACATCCAATACAGCAAAGTAATTACTTCCAAATTTTATAATTTCTCTTTTACAATAACCAAAATGTCAAAAAATGAATGCTTGTTTATTTGATAATAATCGTTAACAACAAGATAGATTGCTAATTATTGGCCTAATAGCTATTTTTGTTCACCACTTTTTAAAAGATGAACCCTTTACATATAAAGGTCTAGCTAATTTAAACCAAGAGCCACACACTGAATGGCACCTTCATGGATTGCTTTTGGGCTTGGCACAGCTTTGGACACACATTCCCTCTCCATGCACCTTTTGCCCCATGCCACCAACTTGGGACACTCTGCTTCTATGCAAAACTTTCCAAAAGCCTCATATGAATAAAACCAACAGTAGAAAGGAAGAAGTGCAATGTCTAAGAGCCCAAGCTCTGCATCACCAAAGTAGGTTTTCTCTCCAAGCTCAGCTTCCAATACTTTAAGTGACTCTATGAATTGTCTCTTTCCCTCTTCTTGCTCATCTCCCTTTGTTGTCCATATCTTATAACCCGGAACGTGTAACTGCACCAAATATAAGAGCACATTAGAGAAACCCCCCCCCCCTAAAATGTGTACTTTGATTGGTTGAACTTCAACGCCATTAATTGCCGACTTTTACTTTATGAACTTTTTTTTTTTTTAATACCATTCAAATCTCTAGCAGATATTGTCAATTTATGATAATTTTTTTTTTTTTTTGTTACTTGTAAAAATTATAGAAATACACGTGCACACAAAGATTAAAAAACGAAACGTTGGAGAATATTCTTGAACAAAAACTTTTTATCACTCGATTGTCTTTACAAGGACGGCAATTTATGATAATAATATGTATCACACTTGAACGTTGAATAAAAGTTTACATTCATTAAATATTAAAAAAAAAAAGTCCTTAAAATTTTCTTATTATATTTATAAATATGTGGTAATTATAGAATTTGAAATTACGTTCATGGTGAAATCAAAAAATTATATTACGTGGGACGAAGCAAAGATTATAATTTTGATAGAATAAGGAGGATTTTAAAAAATTTTAATAGTATTTTTGAAACTCTTAACGGCATATATAAAAATGCTAATTACCGATTTATACCCCTATGCCCAAATAAATAAATGAATAAAAGATAAACAAAAGATACCTTTCTGTCAATGAAATCAACCCAAAATCTTGCATGTGCCCTCTGGTATGGATCATGAGGCAGAAAATTTGGGGTCTTATCCTTCCAGACCTCATCAATGTATTCGAGGATGAGAGATGATTCACAGATGGGTCCGCCATTGTGAATCAGAACTGGAATTTTCTTGTGCACTGGATTCACCTTCTCAAGCAAAGGACTTTTGTTGAAAATGTCCTCATGCCTGTACTCGTACTTAATGTCCTTCAAAGCTAGTGCAATTTTCACTCTCATCCCAAATGGGCTTGGTGAAAAATCCAATAGAACTACTTCTTCATTAGCCATTTCTTACAATTTTCTTTCTTTCTTCTTTTTTTTTTTCCAAAAGAAAATTTGAAAGTTTGTAGAGAGGAGATATTTGCAAGATTATTTATAGTACTTTTCCTCCAAGTTTAGAGGTTTGCTTTGTACGGTGTCTATTAATATAATTTTAGTAACATAATATTCATATAATCGTTACTATCTAATAATATAACATTTACTATATATTAAGAGAATATAAAAGTATATTCATTTTGTATGCTACAATATATTCGCTTTATATTCTATTATTCGAATTAGATATCGAATCTATATATATTCCCTTTATATAATATATTACATACTAAATAATACATAATACTTTGTTAATGAACTTTAGTTTAAGTGGCACATCTCCCGCCCCCATTGTAATAAATTCAGGTTCGAGTCTCGTTATATACAAAAAAAAAAAAATGTAATACTTTTAAATTCAACATTTTCTTCCCATACTCTACCTAAATTTTCCATAATCGCAATCTTTCCTTCTTTGTTTTCGTACGAAGGATACCATTACTCACATCAATGGTAACCCCAATTTTATGGTCATGTTGTTCAACATGACTACGATGCTTCACAAATAAACTGCTCTACCAACTTAAATGAAAAATGGTGTTCATGCATCTACTGAATCTTTGTGGATGGAAAGACTTGTAAAATACCCACTGTAGGTGGTTCGATGAAAAAAGTTTCGACATTCAAGTCAAAAAGAGAAGTAAAAGAGAGAAAAAAGAGAGTGAGTAAAGTCAAAAAGTTTCGACAATACCCACTGTATTATGTAAAGAACGTACCTGACAGATCGCCTTAATTCAATATATATATAGCTTGTGCATGCATACTAAGCCTCTTTTTTTAGGGTGTAAAAATCCTAGTTAACTTATAAAATGATCGTTAGAGATCTTCTGAAATTATTACACGGTAATAAAAAATTCTTAGGAGATTTAGGATTTTACGTGATTAGGAGAAGTTCATGTTCTCATGGAAATTTCCTTCTTATCAGATAAGATTACAAACGAGATTATAAAAAATTCAGATTTTGGATGATCATGATTTTGATTTTCTTGACAGAGACGCTACTTGCTGAGAAAACCATTCAATAGTAACCGAGAGATTTAAGTAAGAAAATTCAGCCGAGTTATGGCCGAGAGGGTTACCCGACAGAATTCGATCAAGAACCTACTCGATCGCCTTAGTTTCTTAGCGAGATGTCATTTCATAACTTATGGGTTTCAATGACTATGGTTTGATGGATTCGGAAGTCTCTGAGCTTTGTCATTATGGGCTATTGGGCCCATTTTACAATTATGGGTTGTTGGGCTTCGTACCATCAAGCATCAAGTAGTGGGGGAAAAAAGTCTAGTTTGGGCGATAGTATTGGGATCAAGATTAATATACATTTATTTATAATATGTATTAAAAAATATTATAATACGATATACTAATAAAATTTTCTTGAACAAATGTTTAAATATATATGTATATATTTAATTTATTCAATGACAATATCTTTTTTTTTTCTCTTGTACATAGGGGTGTATACGATTCAGTTAAAACCAAAAAAATAATTTTTACCAAACCTTTTTTTTTTTTTTTTTGAGTGGTTTATTAAGTATTTGGTCTGATTTTAGATAAAATCAAATTTTAATTTGATTTATTTGGATGGTTATCGGTTTTAATAATTTTTATTTCTATCAAATCGAATTAATTAAAAATATTATATATGTTTTTTTGGATAATTTTTATTCATATAAATATTATTATAATATTATAATTAAAAATTAAAAGAAAAAACATGCAGATTAAAACTAATATAGTGGAGAATGCACAATTAATTAAAATCTTTTAGTTTCCACCTTTCTAGTTCCAAATTTTCAATATCCATTTTATTTTATGACTCTTTCGTTACCAAATTTGAGACTTCAAATTTGAGACTCTCACTTACACATTTCTCTCTCCTTCTCCTGCTTCATTTAATTTCTACTTTAAAATTTTAATTTATTTGAAATTTGAAATTTGAAATTTGGTAAATTAAACTTAAAGGTGAATTTGAATTTTAAAATTAAAGTTTATAGTCATAGGTTGATATAAATGATGTATATTACATTTGAATGACATGAATAAAAAGTAACGTTATTTAAAAGTCTTTTATAATAATAGATTTCAATAATTCAGTTAATTTAGATAATTAAATCTAATTAATCATTTAATTCGATCAAATGAATTATCGGTTTTTAGTTTATTTGGTTAGATTATAGTAATAAAAATTGTATAAACAAATTACATCAATTATTCTAATTTTGATCATTTTGATTTATGGTTTAAACAAATATTCGTCCCTATTTTTACATCAATTAAAGAAGGTAATTAATATGATTATTCTTTTAGAATTTCTCCTAAAAAGTTTTATGTATCTTTGTTTAGTTTAAAAATGGGAGATAATTAATATCAAACTAGAGGGTTGTCAGCAGCATTTGAAACAAGTAAAGCCACCTCTTATAACTATTCAAATTCAATTTGTTATATTTTCGTATACGATTAATCAATAGAAGAAAAAAAAAATAAAAACAGCTTTTCAGAAACTGGTATCATCCAGAGAGTTATGTTCGGATCTAACATGAAAAATAAAAAAAAAAAAATTTAAATAACGTATTTGGAAAAGAAATTATAAATCTAATACCCACGTATCGAGTTTTAAAAACCCGATATATACTGTTTACGTGAACAGTATTATATTGGGTTTTTAAAATTTGATATAAAAAACACGTAAACAGTATCCATATCGAGATTTGAAGATTCGATATAAACTGTTCACGTAAATAGTACTATATATATTGGGTTTTGAAAATCCAACGTGATATTTTTCACATAAAAAGTGTATGTCAGGGTTTTAAAACTCGATATTTGGGTATTAGATTTAAAATTTTTTTTCTAAATTTATTATTTTAATTTTTTTTTAATTTTTCGTATCGAATCCGTACATTTCTCGTCGTCCACGTGAGCTGACAAGAACTACGGTTTCTCACTTTCCAGCAGGTGGAGCGTACCATTATTTTCGAACTTTGCTCTTGCAGGTCCAGCAAAACTCTATTTATCTTAATTTGTTTTTTTTTATTTATAATATTTTATATAAAATTTTATAAATAAATATTAAATTTTTAATTGAAAATTTTAAAATTATCATTATATCAATAATTTTTATATAAAATTTTATTTAATCCTTTTGTATAACATTGTCTGAATAATATATCTTTAGGGACATAACATTCTTTCAATATGTGACTCAAATTAACCTCAGCCAATCTTTTTGGCTTAAGGAGTAGGATCCATGTTGCAGCCAACAGCTCATCAAAAATCTTATCCTCCCCACCGTCATGAAACAAGTGCTTACTTCACTTGTTTTCATTCTTTAATGGTAAGCCTCCTTGGAGAATCTTTGTATTTTCCTTAGTCATATTTGTTTACAGGCAGCCATGGCTTCTCCTTGATGCAAGTGCATCGTGTATGAGGCTGTGCAGCTCTTACATAAGTTGCTATTTTAGGTAACAAATAATTGAGCACATGGTGTATGAAACTAATATTTAGAAAGTATCTCTCCCAATTTAATCCTTTTTATTTTAAAATTTTAAATCTAAAATTTAATTATGAGATTTAATATTTCATTCTATTAAACCGATTATTCGCTAATATTTGATTTCCTTTAAGGACCGAATAGACTGTCGGCTTCCTTTTAAGGACCGAATAAACTGCCTTATTAGTAAGGCATCATATCAAGTCAATGTGTCAAATGTTTCGGTATAGAGTTATTATGCAAATTGAGTCGAATTCAAGTCGTTCGTGAGTCACTTATCAAAGGCTCGACTTGATTTGATTTTGACCGAATTCAATACAAATCCGAGTAGTATTAAAGAACCAAGTCAAGTTCGAATAATAGAATTTTAAATTTAAAAATTTCTCGAATAGTTCGATAACATATATTAATATTATATACATATATCTAGATATTATTATAATATAAAAAATTAAATTAAGTGAGATATATTAATAAAGTTTTATTAATTAATAAAATCAAGTTTTTTAGTCGATTTTGAATTTATTAAACTATAAATGAGTTAAATTCAAACCATATTATTACTATTCATAGAGTTCGAGTTCAAGTACCATTAAAAAATTTGAGTTTGAGTTTGAAAGCAGTGATACTCGGAAGCGACTAAACTTCAATACACCCCTATTCATCCTATTACATTTCTCCAATATTGGTTTCTGGAGGATGGCACATTATCGTAGTGCGGTGAAAGGTCCTATGGTGGATTTTGCAGACAGTTCAGAAATCAACAAGGTCTTTGATATTGTGATTGGGCTGCTGTAAGGATTGCAGTTTTTATTCCCCAAAATCCAAAAGCATGCCTCGACCTCTCTTGTGTACAGCACAGATAGCCATAACTAAAAGTCCATTTATCCCTTTCATTTTTTGAACAGGCTCTTTGGCTTCTTCCTCACTGCCTGTGAAGGGAATTGAGAATTTGCTTTTCCTCTAGCCTGTGATTTCTTTGTCTCTGATTTTTTGCTTTTCAGGTCACAACTGGAAGGTGAGGCCTAGTTTTGGAGGTTGAGCTTCTTCATCTTTAGCGAGGATGAATTGTGGTGCTCGATTTTTCAGAAGGAAGAACAGAGACCCAAGACTCATTTGGTGAATAAGGGCAGGCATTTTACGGCCGTTCATTTGTGAAATCTGTACCAAGTTTAACTTGTCTCAATTGAACTTATTTTCTCCGAACAAGTCTAAACCTCCCATTGCTTCTTCCTCAGTTGCACCAGCTAAGGATCTTGAGCATCTAACTTCAGGATCTACAACTCCTGTTAAAATAGAATTATTTTGTTCCTTTCACATAGTTAAGCATGCTATCTAGAAGCTGCACATCAATCTCGTTCATAAAGTCCACTACCTAGGACCTTTTTTTCTTGCTACGTCAACTGAACCTTCAAAACTAGAATCTTTAATAGCAAAAACTAATCATCTTGCGTTACGAACCAGCAACAAATCAAAAAACTATGGCATGATATCTCAAAGATTATGACATGAATGCAAGGAGCTACATTACATGTTTTCTGTAATAAGAGATTAGAAATCTCAAAGATTATGACATGATATCTCAAAGAGCATAATCTAAACTATGGCATGAGACTTCTTATTGAGTCTTTCATTTATTATTGTTTTCCATTTAGTCTAACTAGAATTTTGAGATATGATCCTTTATTTGTAGCTAGTATGGAGGGAATTATTATGTCTCCCTTTTGTGTTAAAGAAATATCATCAATGAGTAAAAAGCAAGCAGAAAACTTCCTCAAGAATTGAGTCCTAACTCAAAGTTCATAAGGTTCTCTATATGAGACATGGAGATTGTGGGGTTCTCTCTAACAAGAGATTATTATATTAATCGATATAAGTCATAAGGGTGAAAATCCCTAAATCAAAAGAAGTCAACTAATCTCTATTTTGATTACCTAGTTTATCGCTCTATTCCTGGATCCGAATCCAGGATCATAACACTTTGTTTCATAAAATAGAGTTCTATTCAACCTCCTCTAATGAAGTAGCAAAGGCAACAACTGCCTTTGAACACTGAACTTCAAAGAGTACCTTCAACTGAGTTCATACCAGCTGCTGAGCTGTGCGCTCCATTGTAAACTGTCCCACCGGGGTTCCATGAAGTTTCCTTCCATTCACTCTAAGTTCAGGAAGAATCTCTGCACCAAAACCTGCGCCTTCAATTGAATTTTTGATGCCTTCTTCCTGAACAATAAACAACATCAAATGAATCTTAATAGCTGCAATTTTATCTTCAAAAAACTGGCAACTGAAAGCATCATTACATGGTAGTCTAAGTACAAAGAAAAGCATGAAATGTATTATTATAAAATTAGGGGAAAATCCCTTCCCAGGTTACCAAGATAAGGAGGAAAAATTAGCATAGTAGCAAAATAATTTTAAGCACTCATTATAGCATTTGTCTCATGTAACTAACTTCTGCAATCCTGTAATATTTCTCAGATTGCATGATAACCAAATCATTATTGATTTGAGAAAAAACAAAACCTGTTTCTTTTCAGAATTTCTCTATTATGGAAAATAAACTTATCAGTTTAAGCACAGTAGTAAACAGTAAAGTTACATGAATCCCAATACCGTGCAAACAAGGAAAAAAAGGAAAAAGAAATGCATTTCAAGGCATCAATATATGCAACATGATATTTCAAGGCGTCACAACTTAGGACTCATGAAAGTTTATTGGAACTACCTTATGAAGGTTAGGGGATGAAGATAGTTCATCTCCAGCATATGCAACATAACCCACTTTTGTTGACTGCCACTGCACAACAAATTACATTAGGAATAGCAAGTCTTTAGTAACAAAAGGAAATTATTTTATAAGATAATCATAAATCAAATGCTTATTGGGAATCTCTTGTATATAACATACCAGAGTCTCCTTAAAGTTGACATCATCAAGGATTAGCCTCAATCCAACTATATCCGCCCATCTTTTTCATCCCCATCAATTTCATCTCATCACGAATCTTATTTGCATCGTCCCAACTTTCAGAAATAGCATAGGTATTTGATAATAAAGCATATATCCCCCCAGCCACACTTCCTGTTTTAAGAAGGCTATCCTTAATCCTTTTGAACATTTTGTCATTGCCATGAATTTTACATGAGTTAAGCAACGCTCCCCAAATAGAACCATCGGCCTCCACAGGCATTTTTCTAATGAAAGCCACTGCCTCTTCCAAAAGCCCAGCTCGACCATACATATCAACCATGCAAGCATAATGTTTCATGTGGGGGACAATTTGGTAAACATCAGTCATGGCCTTGAAGAACGACAACCCCTGATCAACAAGTCCTCCATGGCTACATGCAGATAACAATCCAAGAAATGTTACATCATCCAGGGGAATCCCATGAACTAACATTAATGAAAATAGCTGTATGGCATGAACCCCGTGGCCATTCATTGCCAACCCACTAATAATAGTACTCCATGAGACTATGTCTTTGCATTTAATCATCTTGAAGACCGTGATGGCCATAACTATGTCCCCACACTTGGCATACATGTTAATCAAGGCATTCCCGATGGTACCATCCACTGTAAGATCTTCGCGTGCACTCAGGTAGGAATGCACCCACTGGCCTAAACTCAAGGCGCCAAGAGAAGAACAAGCAGACAAAGCATTAACTATAGTGGCTTCATTAGGCATAGCTTCTCCTAATTGCACCATATCCTGAAAAGTCTTGACAGCCTCTTGACAAAACCCTCTTTGAGCTAAACCCCCCACCAAAATTGTCCAAGAAACCACATCTCTCTTAGGCATAGTACCAAATAAGTACCTTGCACCATCCAAAGGCCCACATGAAACATAAAAATCCAACATGGCATTCTCCAGAATTATGTTATGCCAACTGACATAGTCACTTTTCAAAATAAACCCATGAACAGCTTTACCAAGCTTGGTGGCTTTCAATCCACAGCAAGCAGAAATAACACTAACAAGAGTGGCAGCATTAGACTCTAGGTCCAGGTCCTCGTGCTGGTGCATCATTGAAGAAAATGTTAAAAGCGCTTCTTCTAGGCGACAAAACTTGCAAAGCCCAGAAATAATTGAAGTCCAAGAAACAACATCAGGAAGGGGCATTTCATCAAACAGCTGACGGGCAGCAGGGATGTCATTCCTGATAGCTACATGAAAGTAGAGTATTGAATTTTGGATGAAGATATCTGCATAATGGCCGGATTTTATAACATGGGCATGGATTTCAAGACATTTATGGAAATCATTAAGTAAGGAACAAGCTTTAAGGGCGTGAGTGAAGGTGAAATGGTCATGTGAATTTGGGTTTTGGAGCATTTGGTTATAAAGAGGGAAAACAAATTGTGGGGTGGAAGAGCGGGTGAGGTGACCCAAAATGGAGTTGAAGAAGATTTTGTGATTTGGGACTTTAATGATGTGGGTTCGGATTTGGTCCACCTGGTTCCAAAGCCATACTATATTGACATTGAAAGGCATGATGAAGAATTTCAGAATTCAAGATTTCAGGAATATGCAACATACCGACCGTTAGTTCGCGCAGAAACAAGAGAGACGGGGTTAAAGACTTGCATTAAACTTTTCTAGCATAACTAGAACAAGGCAGGCGCAGATTGTTCGGGTAAAACCCGATTTGCACCATTTTTCCATTTTAGGGTTTTTGAGATCCCTTGTTATTTTGGTGGATTTTTAGTTTAAATTCTTTCAATTTTTTATTTATTTTTTATTATTATTATTATTTTAATTTTTGGGTTCCTTTCCCAGTGTTTTAGAACCAAGGTGAAGGTAATTTCCTTCGTAGAAGCCATAATTCTCTTAAAGGTTGTGCATGGACGGGTCGCATGAACTAACCAACCTAACTAACTACAAGTTATGATAGTTGTCATAACTGAAAATTAGTTAAAGTTGTTACAACAAACTCCCAAGAATGTATAAATAAAATTCTCTGGTATAAGAATGAAAGAAGACGATTGTCAGAATTTCTCTTAATTTCCTACACTCTCTCTCTCTCTCTCTCACTTCTCTCTATCTTCTCTCTATCTACTCTTCTCTCTTGATAGAATCCCTTATTTTCCTTCGTAAGAAGCTTATCACAGAGCTCTACAATATTAGTTTGAAGAAACTCTGGAAACTAGGTTCAAAACTTCTTCAATTGGAAGACTAACTCTGGTTATAGGCCTTAACAACTTGGTATCAGAGCAATAATGATGGAAGGAACAAGGTCTAAATCATTAGAAGACCAGATTAAGAAACAGGATGCAAAAATTCTAGATTTGGCTACAGAAATTAAGGAGAAACATCTTGAGTTGGAAAAATAGCTTGAAGAACAAAATAAAAAGATGGACAGTTTCAGAGCTGACATAGAAGAGCAACTGATTCTCATCATGCGATTGTTGAAAGGTAAAAATGAGGATCAAGAAGTAGATAACTCATATAAATCTCATATTTTGCCCACTCCTGTTGAAGGAAGACTGAAAGGAGATCTTGGTGGTCAATTCACCAGGAAGGCTCCCGTCTATAAAGGAAGTATTCCAAACACTCCTAGAATAGAATTGTCAATGTTCACGGGTGAAAGTCTATGAAAGTGGCGACGAAAATGTCAAAAATTCTTTGCAATATATTAGATTTCGAGTTCACTGTGGATGGAAACAGTTGAGATGTATATGGATGGAAAAACAAAAACATGGTTTCAAGGACTTAAGCTGGTTAAAAAAGAATTAAGATGGGAATAATTTACTACACTTCTGTGTCAACGATTTGAAGTTAAGGGAGCTCAAGATGAAGTTGAGGAGTTCAATAAACTCCAATAAACTGGATCATTAGTTGATTACCAGGAGATGTTCGAAGAACTATGGTCAATTATGTTGTGTAAGAATCCCAACCTCCCTGAATCTTACTTCATATCAAGCTTCATAAGTGGTGTGAAAGATGAAATCAAACCTATCCTGAGAATGCTAAAGCCAACGTCTCTGTTACAAGCATTTGAAATTGCTATGTTACAAGAACAATCACTAGAGCTTAGCAAATATAAGAGAGGGACCATAAGTGATCTCAGGCCACCACCAAAAGGAAATGATTATAGAGAAGAGTCGAGGGTTTCTGTAATAGCTACTGAGGATAAAATAGCAAGAGTTTCATCTCAAGAAATGTAGTATAGAAGAAACAACTTATGCTTTAGATGTGGAGAAAAGTATGTGCCCGGGCATCAATGCAAACTCAGGTCTCTCAACTTGATAATATCTGTAGAAGAGGGTAAAGAAGCAGAAGATAGAAACAACAACGGAGAAGCTGAAATATCAGGTGATATTTATGATGTCCCATTATGTGCATTCTCTAAATCCTTAAAGCGCAAGACTATAGCTATACAAGAAACTATTGGCAGCATGGTAATAACAATTCGGGTAGATACGGGGAGTTCTAATAGCTACCTTAATCAGAAATTGGTAGAAGAATTGAAATTGAGACCAGAAATGGCTGAGACCCTACATGCTGTTCTAGCTGATGGGAGTAGGATAACTAGTATAACTCAGGTGAAGGGAGTTAAATGGAATATGCAAGGGTATAATTTTCCATTCGACTTAAGGGTACTTCAGCTGGGAAATTGGGACTTAATATTGGGTGTTGATTGGATGTATAATTTTAGCCCTATAACTTTTGATTTCAAACTCCTGCAAGTCAAGATAGCTAAAGAAGAAGGGGAGATAGTACTAATGGGTATGGTAGAAAATCCTAGAATGAAGAGCGTCATGGGCACAGAAAATTCAAGGAACAACAACTTCAAGGTTGCACAGCATTTACACTGGCTACAGTGGATGGGCATGATCATTTACCCCAAATCATTTCTGATTTACTTAAACTATATGAGGATATCTTTTCCATACCTAAAACTCTATCCCCTAAGAGGTCCCACAATCACCCAATTTTACTCAAACAAGAAGCACAACCCTTTAAACTCCCACCCTATAGATTCCCTTATTCCCAAAAAGCTTAAATAGAGAAACATGTGCAGGAGATGTTGAACCATGGGATAATCAGACATACCACTAGTCCTTATGCCTCCCCTATGCTGCTGGTTAGAAAGAAGGATAACATATGGAGATTTTGTATAGATTACCGACAATTAAACAATCTTACCATAAAAGATAGATACCACATTCCCAACATTGATGAACTATTAGATGAATTACATGGTTCTAAGTTATTTTCCAAGATTGATCTCAGGTTTGGGTATCATCAAATCAGGGTGAAACCATCAGATACAGCAAAAACAGCCTTCCAAACGCATCATGGACACTATGAGTTCTTAGTAATACCCTTTGGTTTGACTAATACTCCAGCAACTTTTCAGGCTTTAATGAATCATGTATTTCAGCAACAACTCAGAAGGTTTGTGTTGGTTTTCTTTATTGATATCCTTATATACAGCTCAGACTTAATCTCTCACACTGAATACCTTAAGGAAGTACTAACAATCCTCAGACAGCACCAATTATTTGCAAAGCTCTCTAAGTGTACTTTTACTCAAACTCAAGTGGAGTATTTAGGATATGTAGTGACAGAGGATGGAGTAAAAATGGATCCTCAAAAGGTTGAGTGTATTCTACAATGGCCAGAACCTTCTACTGCTAAGGCTTTAAGGAGCTTTCTAGGGCTCACGGGGTATTATAGAAGGTTTATCAGATACTATGGATTGATTACCAGACCTCTTACTAAGTTACTAAAGAAAGAGAGTTTTAGTTAGACTGAAGAGACTTCTCAAGCCTTTCAAAATCTTAAGATAACCATATGCTCAGCACCTGTGATGAGACTACCAGATTTTTCTAAACCATTTATTTTAGAAACTGATGCATGTTCAAAAGGATGGGGAGCTATTTTGATGCAGGAAGGCATCTTTTCTTAGCAAAGCCTTGGGTCCTAAGAGTCTGGGCATGTCCATATATGAGAAGGAATTGATGGCTGTGGTAATGGCTGGTACAAAGTGGAGACACTATCTCATGGGGTATTATTTCATTATTAGAACTGATCATCAAAGTCTAAAGTACTTATTGGAGTAGAAACTTACCAGTACATTGCAACATAAGTGGCTCACCAAATTGCTGGGGCTGAACTATGAAATACAGTATAAAAAAGGACAGACAATAGGGTGGCAGATGCACTGTCTAGAAAGGAGTTCATATAGAAGGAGTGCTCTCCAGAAATGATCATGGCAATTACTGTAGTACAACCGCAGTGGATTATGGAAATTCTTTAAAGTTATGAAGGGGATAAGGAGTGCAAGAACCTGATAGCAAAGCTCACCCTAGAACCTGATAAGAACTCTGACTTCCAATTACACAATGGGATTTTGAAGTTCAGAAAGAAGATATATGTGGAAAATGGCAACAACCTCAGAAGTAAAATCATTCAGTAGATGCATAACTCCACAACAGGAGGTCACTCAGGGCAAAACAACACATTTCAAAGAGTAAAAACTGTCTTCTAGTGGCCTTCTATGAGAATAGCAATAGTTAAATATGTTCAGGAATGTGAGACATGCCAGCAAAACAAACATGAGAATGTTCCTTACCCGAGATTACTTCAGCTTCTTCCCATTCCTATATAGGCTTGGTCTCAGATTAGCATGGATTTTATAGAGGGACTTCCTGATTCTGAAGGGCGCAATACCATCACGGTGGTCATCGATAAGCTCACAAAATTTGGCCACTTCATAGCTCTTCAGCATCCATACACTGCATTAAAGGTTACTCAATTGTTTGTGGAGAACATATTCAAATTACATGGATGCCCGGACTCTATTGTATCTGATAGAGATAAGGTCTTTACAAGCCTCTTTTGGCATGAACTTTTCAAGCTTTTAGGGACTCAGCTGAAGATGAGTAGTGCCTATCACCCTCAAACTGATGGTCAGAGTGAAAGGTTGAACCAATGTGTGGAGTGTTACCTAAGGTGCATGACATCGAATAAGCCGGGACTCTGGTTTTAATGGTTGAGTTTGGCTGAATGGTGGTATAATACCACACATCATTCAAGCATACAGATGACACCTTTTAAAGCATTGTATGGGTATAAACCTAAGTCCATTCCTTGGGGACCCTATTTGGATTCGACTACACCAGCAGTTTTGAACTTTGCACAGAATAGACAGGCTATGCTTCAGATTCTGAGAGATCATTTGGCCAAAGCACAAAATAGAATGAAAGTAAGAGCCGATTAGAACCAGACTGAGAAGGAATTTGTAGTAGGTGATTGGGTCTATTTAAAACTGCAGCCTTATAGACAGCAGTCGATTGAACTGAAAAGATAGCTCAAACTATCCTCCAAATTTTATGGACCATTCCAGATTCTATCTAGAATTGGAGAGGTAGCTTATAAACTATTGTTACCACCAGAGTCAAAAATTCATCCGGTATTCCATGTGTCAATGCTCAAAAGAAAGTTGGGAACTAATCATCAGGCCATGCCAACACTTCCCCATGTCGGGACTGACAAACAAGCATTGGTTGAACCTGAAGCAGTATTGAAAAGGCGTGTTATTCTGAGAAACAATAAGCCAGTTACTCAGTGATTAATTAGATGGATTAACCTGAGTCCGGAGGAGGCAATATGGGAAGACATGGATTTCATTAATTCTCAATTTCCCCAATTCAGTCCTTGAGGACAAGGAATGCGTTAAGGGGCAGGGTGTGTAATAGCTGCAGGATAGAGTAAGCAAGTCTGCACTTCAAGGGAATGGTTCAAGCTCTAACCAACCTAACTAACTACAAGTTAGGGTAGTTATCATAACTGAAAATCAGTTAAAGTTGTTACAACAAACTCCCAAGAATGTATAAATAAAACTCTCTGGTATGAGAATGAAAGAAGACGATTGTCAGAATTTCTCTTAACTTCCTACTCTCTCTTCCTCTCTCTCTCTCTCTCTCTCTCTCTCTCTCACTTCTCTCTATCTTATCTCTATCTACTCTTCTCTCTTGCTAGAATCTCTAGAAACTAGGTCCAAAACTTCTTCAATTGGAAAACTAACTCTGGTTATAGGCCTTGACAGTTGTGCATGGACGGGTTGCATGAACGGGCACCACCATAAGATAACTTTAATCCCAAAATTTGGATCATGCTTGAGAGTCCAAATGAATAATAAAAATTAAAATTAAAAATTGAATTCAATGCAGCACATAGTTGAAAATAGAACGTTTTAATAAATTTTTTATATTTGTCTCTTATTTTAATTTTGATATAGGTTTTACATTGACTATCAACATAGTCCAACCCTCTTTCTTTACTTAAATTTGGAATTAACCATAGTGGAGTCCGAGGGGCGCAACTGTAAGAACAAAAATTAATATGCATAAGTTGAAAAACTTATTATCAATATTTCAATTAAAAAATTAACATACACAATGTGACAAAAGTCTCACTCAACGTTGTGTGTTTCTTTCCTGGTAAATGGAATTTTTTGCAGGCACCACAGATGTATAATGGTTGTAACGCGGCCAACTAAAGGCATAATGGTATCTAACGCCTTGCTCGGCCGCAAATAATAAGGTGAGTATTGTCCCTTAAGAACAGTTCAAGTGATAAACTCTTCTTATTTTTATTTTTTATTTTTCGATTCGATTTCGTTTGATTATATTTTTTTATATCAAAAAACTAATAATAATAAGGTCAGCATTAACCACTATTTAAATCTATGATCACAACTGATGGGATATAGTCTAAAGACCCCATTACCGTAGAATTTAAGTCCATGACCTAATAGATTGTGAGAATAGAGTGAACCTCCCCGTCAGGTGAATGTGGCCCACTCTCTCAGTCGACCAGATTCTGCTCGGTAAAAAATTGATTGACATCAAGATCTCCTCGGTGTTTGGTGTTTGGCCAACCCAGAGCTATATTCGACTTTTCTTAAATAATGGTAGCAACATATCGTAATTAACAAAGAGATTCTAAACTTTAATTGACAGGGAAAAGAACCCCTTGATGACTAGAACTTCTTTAACCATAAGAATTCTAAATATTTTGAAAATATTTCATTAAGGATCTTAAAATCTCAAAACACTTGGATATGGAAATTAGAGTTTCTACACCTCGGATGCACACGAGAGTCATAGAAGCAACCCATATATATACATCAGAAGGCCACCACCCAATTACACTCTCTGAACTAATACATGGCAAACAAAGGCATAACAAATCGCTCTTTCAATTTATTTTTCTTTTCGAAAACCGCTCTCTAATTTGAACGTTGGAATCTTCCCTATTGGACTACTCTCAGGTGGCTTTTTACAGGTGTCATTGATCAAGATAACCCGATGGCCAGTCATCCCATTTGAGTCAACAGAGCCATCATCCGTGGAATAAAACTCACCTCCAACAGATTGGTACCATTCACGGAAAATAATCTGATACCTTCAGCCAAACGTGCTTCTCATCGTCATTCCTCCCTGAGATGATACCTTTCGTCGAACATGCTTCTCATCCTCCTTCATCCCCTTGCAACCATAATGCCCACCAAAAGGAAAAGACCAACAATCGGTTTTGACGACGACAATTTAATAGGGGTTAACACCAACCGAAACGACCCATTAGTTGTCACAACCGGAATAAGATCGTGTCTCGTCAAAAGAGCTTTCATTGATCAAGGAGTAGATCGAGATCTTCTCTTTTGGGATGTCTTTTGGTGAATGGGCTTCACTCAATTCCACCTTCAACCTCCTAACTTGAAAAAATTTGCAGATGAGTGCATACTTCTAGAAGGTATTATCTCGTTTACTGTACATTTAGGAATGCTTCATCACCATACTATTACCAGAACCATCTTTCATGTGGTGAAACTCCCATCTCCTTATAATACTATCGTAAGCCACCTAGTTTGAACGGTCTTGAAGTGCTCCCGAGTGCAACACAGATGAAGATCAAATTCAGAACACTATTAGGAGTTACAACATTTCATGGTGACCCCGACCCATCGACTATCCCTATAGCCAAAGAGGAAAGAGAAGTCTTCTCGGTAGACACCTTAGAATTTGGAGATAATGCTAAGCAACAATACAAACCTCAACCTAGTGAGGAAGTGATAGAAGTGCCAATTACTTATGTACCCAGGCGAACACTCCAAGTTAGAGCCCATTTATCGACGGCCCTCCAGAACGCAATTGTGGATTGTCTTCGATGACATTCTAAAGTCTTTGTTTGGTCCTCTGAAGACATGTCAGGTATTCACCCATCGGTTCTAGTTCACAAACTAACTGTTGATGCAAACCGTAAACTTGTGAGGCAGAAAAAGAAGTTGTTCGCGTTGGAACATCAACGTGCAATATAAGAAGAAGTCAAAAAATTTCTAATAGCAAGGTTCATTTGAGAAGTAAAATACCCAGAGTGGTTAGCCAATGTAGTTATGGTAAAAAAGACTAACAACAAGTGAAGAATGTGTGTAGACTTTACCGACCTTAATAAGGCATATCCAAAAGACAGTTAGTTGCTCTTTAATATTGACGCATACTCTAGTTACAACCAAATATGCATGGCCCCTGAGGGCAAGAAAAAAATAAGTTTTATCATGAAGTTCAACACCAACTGCTATAAGGTCATGTCATTCGGCCTCAAGATTGCCGGATCAACTTTCTAGCGATTAATTAACAAGGTCCTTAGTAAACAGCTCGGCAAGAATGTTGAGGTTTATGTCGATGACATGTTTATCAAGAGTGTCAATGCCAAAGATCACATTGCAGATTTAGAAGAAAAATTCCAAACGTTAAAATGTTACAACATGAGGTTGAATTCAATGAAGTGCACTTTTGGGATTACCTCGGGAAAATTTCTAGGTTTACCAACCAGGGAATCGAGACAAATCTAGAGAAGATATAAGCCATACTAGACATGGTGCCGCTAAAGACTGTAAAAGAAATACAACACCTCATGGAGAGGATCACAACACTAAATCGGTTCATGTCAAGATTGGAGAGAACTATAACCCCTTTTATGATGCTATAAAGAAGTTTCAGAAGTTTGTGTAGACACCAGAGTGCTAAGCAGCGTTTGAATGGATCAAGGAATACCTCGCATCACCTCTGCTAATCTCTTGGCCTATTTCCGATAAGAAACTCTACCTTTACTTTTTCATTTCTGACCGATCACTCTACCCTATTCTTGTAAGGTAGAAATCCACCACATAGAGGCTAGTGTACTACGTCAACTGTATACTTCAAGAGTCAGAGGTTAATTACAGTCCCATCGAGAAGATGGCAATTGCCTTAGTCATTACCGTCAAATGCCTCTGGCCTTAATTTCAAGCCTATACAATTGTGGCATTGATCAATCAGTCTCTAAAATAGAATCTACAAAAGATGAACACCTCAAGTCGACTTATTAAGTGGAGCATCAAGTTAGACAAAATTGATATTGAATATCAACTAAGACCACCAATCAAACGCCAAGTCCTAATTGATTTCATCTTCAAATACACACCCGACAACCATCGAACAAGCCCCTGCTAATGACCGAGATGAATGCTTTTGCCCGAGTGGACCCTTCCTATGGATGGATTAGAGATGTAACTGGATCAGTTTTGGCCCAAAAACTGACCCAGCCAGCCTGAAAAAGCTGGACCCAAGGCCCGACTCGGGTGAACAGTAACCAAAAACCAGCCTAACCTGCTACAGTAACCGGGCCGGTCTGGTTGTTATTTTTCTTAAACCGGCCAGACACGGAACCGGCCCAATCTGATTCCAATAGCTTTTTTTTTTTTTTTAATTTCACTTGAAAACTATCGAATCAGATCAGACTGGCCCAGCCCAGCTCAGCGGGCTTAGTTCACCGGGCCGGGCCAGTTCCAAGCAAATTTTTTTTGGAACCGACCCAGCCTGGACCGGGATTGCCTTGGAACCACGGTCAAACCGGACTGGTGTCATCTTTGAGATGGGTCATCGAACTCCTCAAGAAGTGGAGATGAACTCATTCTCGTGGGACTGGATAATTTCAAAGCCTAATACGCCCTTCATTTTGACTTCTAAGCAACAAATAATCAAGCCAAATATAAAGTCCTTTTGACCTGATTGCGAATCACAGCATCACTGGGAGCCCAAAGCATACAAATCTTCACTGACAGTTAGCTAGTCGTCAAATAGATTAAAGAGGTCTATAAAACTAAGGAGTCAGTAATAGCAAAGTATTTGACCATGTTACGAGAGGCGGTGGACAAATTTGACAAGGTAGATATACAATAAATCTCTCGATCAGAGAATGCACGAGCTGACACTCTTGAGCCAGCTCTGACTCATTAGTGACCAACCGGATAGTCTATATAGAGAGCCTACCATACATGAGTATTAAAGAGTTCGAGTAGATCCTTTCAACAAATAGATCACCAAGTTGGAAGGACCCCAAAAAGGCTTTATCTAAAACACAAGCAACTACCAAGATCGTCTTCCAAGGCTACTAAGTTAAGGCATAAAGCTACCCATTATGTTATTATCAATGGGGACCTTTACAAGAAATCCTTTACACATCCATACCTAAAGTGCTTAACGCCTGAGGAAAGAAACTATGTACTTAGAGAAATCCATGGAGGTATATCTGGCAATCATTTAGGCACTCAAAATTTGGCGGACAAATCTTTCTGACAAGGATATTATTGGCTTAGCATGAAGATTGACACAGATGATTATGTCAGAAAATACGACAAGTGTTAGTGCTTCTCGTCAGTACCACGCCAGTCCTCTACTAAACTCTGCCTGATAGCAAACCCATGGCCATTCACACAATAGGGAATAGATATTCTTGAGCCGTTCCCACCAGCTATTAGACAACGAAAGTTCCTAGTCGTAGCTATCAACTACTTCATTAAGTAGGTAGAAGCCAAACCATTAGCCCAGATCACAATTGGAAAGATGTAAAATTTCATGTGGACGTCCATAATCACTTGATGCAGTATGCCCCATGTTTTGATTACCGATAATAACAAACAGTTCAACAACAAAAGTTTTCAAAACTCCTGCAGTAGATTGGAAATCCAATATCGCTTCACCTCTATCGCATAGCCACAAACCAACTGCCTTGTCGAGATAATGAACTAAACAATCGTACAATGACTAAAGGTTGTATTAGATAAAGTTAAAGGTCACTAGGTAGATGAACTCTACAGCAACCTTTGGACCTATCGAACAATGCCCTAAAAGGTAATGGGAGAAATGCCATTCAATCTAACTTACGTCTGTGAAGCAATGATACCAGTAGAAATTGGTATTCATTCACTTCGAGTGGATCAATAAGAGCATGGGCAAAATGAGCTTGCATTACGCTAATTGCTAGATCCACTCCTTGAATTGCGAGAAACTGTATCTGCTTGAATGGTCGCTTATCAGCAGTAAATGACACGATTCTACAATGCTCGGGTAAAATTTTGAGTGTTCAAACCAGCAAATTTGGTTCTTCGTAAAGTGGAAACTACTGGATAGCCCCAGTCGGGGGCAACCTAGTGCCTAACTAGGAAGACCCTTATCAAATATGCTCGGTGGTACGCCCAAGGACGAATCGACTCAACCAACTGATAGAGCGATCATGACAAAAACGTAAAACTCAGAGAACTTGCGTATTTATCAACAGTAATCTCTATCACTCTTGTTAGCCTTTATATTTGCACTCTCTCTCAGTCTACCGATAGGAATATTATCTCTTCTGCATGGTGCTCTAAATCGAACGAATGTACCATCAATAAGAGATGTATCTCTCTGATAGGTAAGCATGGCCCAACTCTCCAATCGAATAAACGTGTCATCAATAAAGGATGTATCAACCTGACAAGTAGGCCATGCCTAACTCTCCAAACGAACGAACGTGCCATCCATGATGAATCTCCCTGACAGTAGGCATGGCCCAACTCTCCAACCGAATGAACATGCTGTCAATAAGAGATATATCTCCCTGATAGGTAGGCACAGCTCAACCCTCCAAACGAATATAGGTGCTATCAATAAGGAAAATAGCCCTGCTTAGGTAGACATTGTCTTTACCTTGTTCCTTCCTGACAAATAATTCATGTGTGTATATAGACCAAAGAAGGAAACCATATCGACAAATCCCCCAAAAGACGCAAAGACATTCTACATTTAATGTCCACGTTATGACCCTAATGCCTCCCATTATGCCTTTTTCGTTTACCTATAATGCTTTGTGCCCTTTCAATTCCCCTAATTAACACTGCATTTATGTCCTTAATGTCCAATGATGATATCGGTTCAATTGCGTTTAATTAGCGTCTCTCCGAATTCGTATTCATTTGCAACTACTCTAGAAGTCCTTCCTCCAGAACGACACCAGGAGTGGGGGCAAGTGATGGGACATAGCCTAAAGTCCTATTACCATAAAATTTAGGCTCATGACCCAGTATATTGCAAGAATGGAGTGAACCTCCCCGTCAAGTGAACGGAGCCCACTCTCTCGACACTCATCGACCAAATTCTACAAGGTAGAAAGCTGATCGGCCTTAAGATTTTCTCGGTGTTTGGTGTCTGGTCAATTAAAACTATATTCAACCTTTTCTTAAATTATGGAAGCAACATCTCATAATTAGCAAGGAAAATTTGAGCCTTAATCGATAAGGAAAGGAACCGTTTAACGGCTAAAACTTCTTTAACCGGAAGGATTCTAAATCTTTTGAAAATATTTTGTTAAGGATCATGTAATCTCGGGACACTTGGATATGAAAACTAGGGTTTTAACACTCTAGATACATATGAGACTCATAGAAGTAACCCATATATATACATCAGAAGGCCACCGCTCAACTACGCTCTTTGAACTCACACATAGCACACAAAGACATAACAAAACTCTCTTTCATTCTATTTCTCTTTTAGAAAGTTCTCTGATTTGAGCGTTGGAATCTCCCATAATGGAACATCCTCTAGTAGCTTTTTGCAGGTCTCATTGATCAAGATCGCTCGACGGCCAGTCATCCCATTCAAGTCAACAGAGCCATCATCTATGGGACCTATAAAAAACCGCAAAAAGGTACTCCGTTGGGGAGGCACCAATGTTCAAGTCAAAGATTAGTTTTTGCAAAGAGAAACAACTGAAAGAGAGCTTTGTTATGACTTTGTGTGCTATGTGTTAGGTTGGGAGGACATACCTAGCTGGTAACCTTATAATGTATATATATAGATTGCTTCTATTAGTTTCTTATGCATCCGGGGTGTTGAAACCCTAGTTTTCTTATGGAAGTGTCCTGAGATTATAGGGTTCAATGTGAAAGATTCTTAGAAGATTCAAAATCCTACAAGTCAGGAAAGTCCAGATTGTCTGGGATTACCTTCCTTATCGATAAGATTTCCTTCTTAATTACGAAGTATTACATCCGTGACTTAAGGAAAGATGTATATTGCTATGGGTTGACTGAATATCGAGCACCGAGAAGATCATGGGCCAATCAGCCCGTTACCGAGAAGAGTCAAGTCAATGAGTACCGAGAGAGTAGGGCATGTCTACCTATCTGGGAGATCTATCCTATATAGATGACACGTTTTGGCACGTTCTAGCATATTTTGTCTATTGAACTATGGACTCAGAAGGTTTCGAACCTTATGTTAATGGGCTTTTGGGTTGTGCTCTATCACTTGCCCCCCGACTCATGATGTCATTTTGTAGGAAAGGTTTCGAGAGTAGTATTAAATGGATAATTATTCATAGCGACATTAGTATGGGGCATTAAATGCGGTACATACCGCTTCGGTTATCATGAATCGTCTCCAATGCGCTTTATAAGGAATGGTTGTTCATTGGCTCGCACTATCGTGTTTGCTTTTAACAATTAACTTTTGCACAGAGAGGTAATCCGTAAGTTAGGCTCTTTGAAACTTGCGAGCGATACTCAAAGAAGAAATAGATTAGAAATGTCTAAGGGTTCATCATCATATATTCATCGGGGTATCGGTGACATTAGGAGCACCATGATGGAGGACGAGTTGCGTGAAGTTCAGAATGACATGCTGTTGCAGGACAATTATGTCTTTTGGTCAATTACTGATGATGATAGGGCTAATAGGGTCTCGGAGGGCCGAGTTTCGATATACAAGCAGTACATCAAGTACGGCTTGAAGGTGCCATATATGGGCCCTATTGTCCAGATTTTACTCTGTTGGAACATTTTTCTAACGATATCGATTCCTAGCATTTAGCACTTGGTGGTGGCTATGATGTTGTTAATGGATTCTGTCATCTCCGCTTTGATTTTGAAATCTTAGGTTCTGTGTTTTCCTTTAAGAAGTGTGCTCAAGGGGGTCCCATTGAATGGTGGTTCTACCTGTAGACTAGGTCAGAATCTAATTGGAAGTTCTTGTACAAGGAGACCATTGACAAGAGTTGAATGTACAAGTATTTCTTTGTGGGATTTTTGAACAAGGATCTAATGCTTGCGTTACCGACTAATGGTCACCTTATCAGTCAAATTACTCACCAATAGTTTGATCCTCATGACCCATGTCAATAGACTATGAACAGATAAGATGATTCCCCCCTCAACCAGGACAAGACTGACAAGTAAGTGACAAAACTTTCTCTTTATTTTAGTGCGGTAAATAAATATCGGAGTACATAGTTGGGATACAATGCAAAAGAAAATTTACAAGTCACTATGTCAGACTAGATTACATCGAAAAGAAAACCTTAAAGAATGAAACAATGAGTATCTTCGTCTTCTCAAACAGATTATCCATTTGAGTTCAAAGACTTTCTCTTTCTTACCGAAATGACCAATGTCTTCCTCAACCAATCTCATAGCCTCCGTTTAGCACCTAATAAGATACTAAAACTAGAAAACCAACTAGACACAAAATAGGAGTTGAAGAGGGCTCCACAGCACATCAAATTACTCTCAAGCCCTAATAACAAAAGAGTGTAAGAGCAATGATAAACTACAGGAGCCCAGTCAAAATGCCTTGGAACATGGCCGTCATAACAGAAGCCTTTGACTTGGCTAATTGATATGATGGAACCTTGTACGTGTGGTCCTTTCATTGACGGAATCTTGTACCTGCGACTCTTATCACCATCACCTTTTCAAAAGCCAAACCCACAAAGATGAAAATTCTCCTTTTGTACCTTGAGCATCCTTCCAAACACTGTCTTTACTTTGTTCCTTCTTGGCAAACAATTCGTGTGTATATATAGACCAAAGAGGGAAACCATATTGATGAATCCCCTGAAAGATCGATAGACGTTCCACATTTAATGACTATATCACGACCCTAACACCTCCCATTATGCCTTTTCCATTTACCTATAACGCTTTGTTCCTTTTCAGTTCACCTAATTAACACCACATTTACTCGTGTCTGTAATGCCAAGAGATGATACCAATTCTATTACATTTAATTAGCGTCTTTCCGAATTCATATTCATTTGCAACTACTCCTGAAATCTTTCCTCCAAAATGACACCAGAAGTGAGGGGCAAGTGATGGGACATAGCCTAAAGGCCCATTACCATAGAATTTAGGCCCATGACCCAATGGATTGCAAGAATGGAGTGAACCTCCCTATCGGGTGAACGTGGCTCACTCTTTCAGCACTTATCGACCAGATTCTGCTAGGTAGAAAGCTAATCAGCCTCAAGACCTCCTCGATATTCGGTATTTGATCAACCCGAGGCTATATTTGACTTTTCTTAAATTATGGAAGCAATAGCTCATAATTAGCAAGAAGACTCTGATCCCAAATAGATAAGGAAAGAAACTCCTTGACGACTAGAACTTCCCTTAATCAGAAGGATTCTAAATCTTTTGGAAATTTTTCGTTAAGAATCCTGCAATCTCAGGACACTTGGATATGGACTCATAGAAGTAGCCCATATATACACATCAGAAGGCCACTGCCCAGGTATGTTATCTGAACTCACACATAGCACATAGAGACATAACAAAGTTCAGTATATTTTTCATTTTGAAAACCGCTCTCTGAGTTGATTGTTGAAGTATTCCTCACCAAAACACCCTCTGACAGCTTTTTACAAGTCTCATCGATCAAGATTGCCCGATAGTTGGTCATCCCGTTCAATTTAACAAAGCCATCATCTCCAAGAGTAGAACCCATCTTCAACGGCAACATGCCTAAGTTTGACAAGCTGAATCATTGACAATTCATTGAGAGGGTACAAAAATTTAATTTTGGTCATGGATAAATTTTAGGGCATCTAATGAAAAATAAGTAGGCAAGCAGCGAATACTTTGGGGTTGTTTTGCCACATAGTTCATTTGTGCCCAATTTGTTTTTTTATATGACCAATTGGCATCTCAAATTTTTTACTAATCCATTAGAGTATTATCAAATCTAATTTAAAGAGTTGCTCTTCTAACATAATTTTTTTTTATTTTTAAATTTCAAATATGAGATTTAATTAAACTAATTTAGAGAAATACTCTTTCATCATAATCCTTTTTATTCTTAAATTTTAAATATAAAATTTAATTAAATAATTTAACATTTTTACCTGGACAGTCTATTACCATTTGCGCCAAATTTGTAACAATCCCAGCGCAGGAGCTACATTTTCCCAGGTATTCATCATTTCTACAAGGCTAATAATCATGCGCATTCGAAGGTTTTTCCATATGGAATACACAAAATTTCCGGGCATTAAATAGACAACCCGTGAAGAAATACTAATTGAGGGAATCCGATACTTCACCCGAAGAAATACTATTTGCATAAACTAGTTAATCATTTATTAAATGTTCTGACAAGAGAGAGAACCATAGAAATGAAATGACAATGTTCATCAGCTTTGAAACCTGAAATTAGCTGCAGCATAATTCCTTGACCAAAAAAAAAAGGGAAAAAAAAAAGGGAAAGTTTGGTCAGAGTAACCAATGAAAATTCCCCAAAAAAAGGGGGGAAACCAAAAGGCGCACAAGTTTCGGATGCCCCCAGCAAGCTCAAGATGAAATTTCTAAATCTCAACCAGCCCCATCGCCATCTTGTGTCCAATGTCCAAGGCAGTAGACATTCAGGGGCAGACCAATTTGAGGGGGGGGGGGGGGAGAGAGAGATCTTGAATATGAATGAATAGTATACAGAACTATTTTTTTTTTTGCTAATGAAAATATAATGATGACCAAGAACAAAAAATACGTTGGATTTACATTGAATGGGGTAATGCATTAACCCCTTTGGTAAGGTTTTAAAAAAAAATTTAAAAAAAAAAAAAGAAAAGAAAAGAAAAGAAACTCTATGGACAAAACAATTGCATAATTTTTTTTTTGGGGGGGATCTCGCTACAAGTATGTCGCACTTCATCTTCCTCCTATGAGTCGGAAGGATTTTTTTCATTAGTTTTTCTTCTTCATTTTCCTACTCTATAGTGATTTCTAGTATAGTCGTAAGCCTGGGCTTTCTATATCTTTTAAGAAGCAGAGAAGAGCACACAACGCTTACAGATGAAAGAGCCATGCACGCACCAGCAGCCCACGGTGGTAATTTGATCCCTAACCACGGAAAGAACACCCCAGCTGCAATGGGGATTGCAACAACATTGTAGGCCATGGCAAACACATAATTCCATCGGATTCTGGAGAAAGTCTTCCTTGATAGATCAATGGCAATGATCACATCTTCCAGGTTATTCCTCATCAACACATAGTCCGCAGCTTCAATGGCAATATCCGTACCTGCACCAATTGCCATGCCCACATCTGCAGCAGCTAAGGCAGGAGAGTCATTTATACCATCACCCACCATTGCAACCACACTACCATTTTTCTGAAATGACTGAACAACATCTGCCTTGCCTGCTGGCATTACTTCTGCCCTCACATCTGTAATGCCAACCTACACAAACATTTACCAATAAGTTCTTTCCTTTTATGAATTGTAGTAAACTATCAGATTCATATTCAGATTCATATTCAGGCAGAATTGTATGTTGACCACAGGCTGCATGGCACAATGGTTTCCTATGGATTCAATTCCCCAATCCTAATGCAGGTGAACTCACAAACAGACAATCAAATTCTTACCCGCATTCCACAGGGCACGATAAATCAATTACAGACGGCACCCTCTGTCCAGTGTGCAGCAGCATTAATAACCTCGCTTTAAAGACCTAGGGTGCCTAGTACTAGCCTGTGGGAACAACACCGGGCAATCTTTTTTTTTTTTTGGGGGGGGGGGGGGGGAGGGGGCACAAGGGAGGGGTGGTCCAGGTTTGTGAACTCAGACAAGGGGAGGAGACTAGAACCCTCAATCTCTTCATAGGGGGGAGGAGCCACACACCAATCAGCTACAAGGGCCAGTGTGAAGCCCATCAGGCTTCAGTACTAAAGAAACAGAAAGATAACTAAAACTATCAAATAGCAATTGGATGGAGTGACCTCAATTTTAATTACCTCAGCCATAAATTTGACTATTGACATGAAAACAACCTCAAATATTGTAGTTTTAGAAAACTTCAAGATGATTAGGACAAAGGGCAGTTTGTAAATGAAATTAAAAGGTGAATAAGAATCGAGTTGCAAGAAAAATATGAGATGTCAAAAACTTTATTAGTTTGTTAATAAACAAACTAACAAACAAAAGATTCAGAACAGACCTCTTTAGCAACAGCTTCAGCAGTCCTCCGATTATCCCCTGTAACCATGATTGGTCTGACCCCCATTTTAAGGAGACCTTCCACAACCACAGTAGCTTCTCTCTTTAATGGATCAGCTATCCCCAAAACACCGACTAGATCATTGTCATAGGCAACAAGTACACCTGTTTTAGCACTGTTTTCTAACTCAACCACAAAATTCTCGACATGGGATGGTATGAGGACACCACATTCAGTTAGCAGCTTTCTGTTGCCGACCTGTTCATCATAGATTAGCACCAGTAAGCAATCCCTAGGGCGGAAAAGAAAAAAAGGCATTTTCTATTTCTACACGGTATGAGTGGCCAAGCAAAGTCAAAAGATGCAACACTCACCAAAACACGCTTTCCACCAATACAGCACTGTACACCTCTTCCAGGAATTGCAGAAAAATCCAACACATCATGAAGCCATCCATAAAATTTTGATTCAACACCTTGGTTTTGGTTGCCCTTTGTTGGTGGATGTCCATCAAAAAAATGGAAATGGCTAGCATATTCCACTATAGCTTTTGCCAATGGATGCTCACTACCAGCCTAAGCAATGGACAAGATCAGACCTTAGAATCCATGAAAAAGATCAAAAGCGGACCAAATAAATCAAACCCATTTCCCAACTTAATCCCCAGGATAATACTTATAAAAAAATAAAAAATAAAAACCAAGAAACAAAAAACAAGGAAAATCAAAATATGCACAACTAAAAATGATTCAAACACCAATCCAAGCTCCTTCAATCCGAATCTGCAGTTCTTGCATCAAGGGAGTGCATGCTGACATTTTCAATGTAGAATGACAAGGTTGTCTAGAGCGATGTCCGGGAACGAACTCCATTTGGCGATTTCAAAATATTTGTGCGTACAATAATGCATATTAATTGTTATTTTCGGTATAAATAATTTCCTTTGGATGGCTACAGGTGGATAAAGTTTAACTTCCACTTTTTCGTTTCAATGCTAAAAGGCTGATATGCACATGTTCAAAACAAGTTGACCACTGTTCATGTAGAGAATGCAATATTAAGGTAAAATGAAGGCATTACAACATAAAAGGGGGAAGAAAAGGGGAGACACAAAAGTCAAAGCAGAAAAGAAAAGGGAGAAGAGCGTTGGAATAAGAAACGTGACCCAAATATATAATTCTAACATGTAGACACAGATCCCTCTTTAAGTGTTGGAGAATGAAAAGATGGGGGGAAAGAAAAGAAAAGCACCCCTAGGAACTCTGACTCTTTCCATTTGAATAAATCTAGTTTCCTCACTTTATTATAAGCAATATCAAAATTCAAAAACATGGAGACACAAAACAGTCCAGGAAACGGTAGTCACCTCTGCAGAAGCCACTAGTGTAAGAAATTCTCCACGATCCATTCCAGTGAAAACCTTTGCAGTTGTAACGGTGGCTTTTCCCTGAGTTAGGGTACCTGTCTTATCAAATATCACATATTTAATTTTCTGAGCTCTTTCCAAAGCATCGCCACCTTTTATTAAAATACCATTATTAGCCCCAACACCAGTAGCAACCATGACCGCGGTTGGCGTGGCCAAACCAAGTGCACAGGGGCATGCAATTACCACCACTGATATTGAAAACATGAGAGAAAAAACAAAATAGTTGCCATTCATTGGAAGCCACGATTCAGGGTAGGCACCAAGAGCTCCGGAAATGTACCTATTACCAATAAATGCGATAAAATTTGAATGAAGGCACTTGCATGCAAGGGGCATGATTGTTGCCAAAATAACTCGGGAAACATACCAGACCATCAATGTCAACAATGCCATTGAAACAACAGTAGGCACGAAAATGCTTGCAACCTGTAAACAACAGAAATCCAAGATTACAATTTGTATCACATACAACCTCAACCTCAAATTGAAAACCATAAATCTGAAACTGTGGAAAGGGGACACCAGAAAACTGAGGGAAGAACAGGAAAAGTGGAGAAAAAAGTGAGCTTCATTTTTACAATCATATATCAATTTTACAGTGTTACGTCATTTTCATCACTTTTTGAATATCACAACACATTAAGGTCATCCAGATGTTAAAGGTTACAGTAAGCACAAGATATGAAATATCACCGAGCCACAGTTCTGGACTTGGGACACAGAACAGGACAGGATGTTAATGATGGGCATGATTATTAGAGATGGTAAAATTGATAAACCAATTAGAGTAAAACTACAGCAAGTTCAAGCTTATAGAACCATAAATATAATAGCATATGGACATGCATAAAACAAAACAAGTATATGAAACAGGGTAGGCATAAAATTTCAAAAGACACTATACAACCTCATAACGAGCTTATGAAGGAATAGATCTATTACATGGCAACTACTTGATTCACATTCAAAAGCAATGCTCAAAACAATTCTTGCTTCCAAAATCTGTAAACTGTTAATCAGGAAGTTCCTAATATAGGATCATAATGACAGCATTTTTTGGAAGTGTGGGTAAAAAACTTACAAAATCAGCAAACTTCTGAATAGGGGCTTTTGACATCTGGGCCGTCTCAACCAAACTAATTATCTGGCTCAAGACCGTGTTTGACCCTACTTTTGTCGCTTGTATATTTAGGGCACCATGCAAGTTAATGGTACCACCAACAACTGAAGAATTGACCTCCTTTAGAACAGAGGCTGATTCCCCAGTTACCATACTCTCATTGACATAACTCGAGCCGCAAACGACGACACCATCTACAGGAACCTTCGCACCAGGAAGAACTTTCAGGATGTCACCAGGCTGAATCAGAAGAGCATCTATTTCCCTCTCTCCAACAAATCTTCCACCTAGCAAAGCAACAATAGAAAGGTATTCATGCCATTGATAAATTAAATATCATTTCAACTAGTCAGTCCATGTTAACATTCCAATAAATTAAATCACCTACTCAGAAGTCCATTTCAGGTGGACTAAACACTGAAATTTCATTGGACTTTGTAATAGGTACATATTGCTATATAAAATTTAATCCCACCCTAAAGAAGAACTTACTTGAGTCCTTAACAAGCAGAAATGCTGTTGCAGGTGCAAGTTCCACCAACTTTTTTATAGCGTCTGAGGTCTTTCCTTTGGCAAGAGTTTCCAAATACTTTCCAAACAGCACAAATGTTATCAGCATTGAACTAGTTTCAAAGTAAGTTGGAGACCAAAACCCTGTGATTGCACCATATAGAAGTGCACCAACAGAGTAGAAATATGAGGCTGAAGTTCCCAGTGCAACAAGAACATCCATATTTGTGGACCCATTACGAAGAGCTCTTCCAGCTGCTACATAGAAACGCTTCCCAATAACAAATTGAATGACAGTCACCAAAGCCCACTTCAACCAGTCATTCATTTGAAAGGGTCCACATCGCCTGAGCAATAGGGCATAGACCAGAGGGATATGGGGACAAACTACCCCAATGAAAAAGAGAGGAATCTGGAGCCAAAGTAGCAAGTGTCAATCTACTTGTTAAGTTGAAAAACATACAGAATGCAGCAAACTACAACTTTAGTAAAAAAATGTTTCAAGTTGGATCAATCACCTAATATGTTGTCAAAAGCAAACCTCTCATTCTAGAGTAGAAGCTTCAATTTATCAAGTACCAAAAGGTAGGAGCAATGCAACCTATTACATATCTCATTTTGATAAATATGCTTTCCATAAATGCATAGCATTCAACAGAAAGCATTTGGCCGTGTGTAACATGGAAGATGCCAAACAATTTTAACAAGTGCACTAAGATCGTTTGTTTTGTCAATTAGAAAAATGAATGGCTCAACATAGGCAAAAGGCTACAATTTGTGGGGGAAAAAAATTAATGACCAGAAACTCCATGCAACAGAGAAGCATAAACTACTTACACTGAGAACAACACTAGAGAGAAAGAGCCGCAACATTCTTGACGATTCTTCTGTATCCTTGGATGTCATCCTAGTATATGGATTCCGGACACGCAATCTAAACTTCCCATTTCCTCTAGCCTCAATTTCATCAACTAAGGATCTTGAACCTATAACTTCTGGATCAAAGACGACTTCTAGATCTTCTGAGTTCCTGTCAAAGCGGAATTGTTTTATTCCTTTCAGATTGGTAAGTACGCTCTCCAAAAGCTGCACATCAATCTCACAATGTACTCCAGCTACCCAGAGAAGAATTTTATCTTGCTCACCGCTCTGTACAAGGGAACCTTCAAAACCAGCGTCCTCAATTGCAGTGATTATATCATCTTTGCTAATTACGGAAGGATCATACTCCACTTCCCCTAATGAAGTAGCCAAGGCAACAACTGCCCTTTTGACACCAGGGAGCTTTCTGAGAATGCCTTCAACAGAGTTCACACAGGCTGCACATGTCATCCCCCCAACTGTAAACTGTCCGACCAGGGCTCTCTGCGGCTTCCTTCCACTTACACTAGGTTCACGAAGAATCTCTGCATCAAACCCTGCATCTTCAATTGCATTCTTGATGTGCTCCTCCTTAAAAAATAAACAATGTCAAAAGTATTTCAAAAGCGCAACATTACCCTCAAACAAAGCATCATTACATGGGAGTCTAAATATAAATAAGAGTTCAAGAATCTCAGTAATCTAGTGACTTTTCTCATATTGCATTATAACCAACATATCATAGGTGAAATACCATTATTTATTTTATCTGTAACCTTTCCCATTAATGATAAGCATATCACTTCAACCACAGTAAACAAACACTAGAGCTACATGAATCCCTAAACACAATCCATGCAGATTCAACCACTAAAACAAAAATGGAAGATCAAGCGATCTTTGTACCCCGCAAAGTTTCATCAAAACTACCTTGACTTTCCTAGTGCATTTATATGGTTCATTAAAACTCCGACAACTATCAAATCTCAATAATTTCCTTTCACAAAAACCCACCTTTTACCATCCACCGAAGATTTTCTTGGATTTAATGCTAATTGAGAATCTCCTCTATATAAGTAAATTGCGGCTACTTTTAACTTAGCTAGATTGTGTGATCCATATATATATATATATAGAGAGAGAGAGAGAGAGAGAGAGAGAGAGAGACCTAACTAGAACTTGCATCCAAAAAGGAAAATGTAAAGAGCCCAAATCATTATCACAGAAAACAATCAATTGGGTGATTTGCAATCATAATTAGGACAAAAGTCAACAGAATGCCCAATTAGTTCCTAACATCAATTAAGATCATGCAACTAAAACACTTCCCAAATAGTTCAAGACAAAAAATTTTAAGAATTCCACAGCTAGAAACAGCTAAGAATCCAATAAGGCAACATAAATCAATCATCAAATGTTAACAAAGAAGAGCAATGATTGCGGAAAGTTGAAAAACCTTGAGCAAGTTGGGATCAAAAACAACTTCAGCCTTATTCTGAAGCAAAGCAACGGAGGCAGAGAAGACTCCATTTAGGGCTTTAAGAGCTGACTCGATCGAGTTTGAACACGCCGAACATGTCATCCCCGTTACACTCAATTGTACTCTCTTCATCCCTCCTTCCACATTTCTTTTTACATCAGACTCCTCATTCTCTTCGTAGGCATCCAGAAGCCGCACTTCTTCCAATTCTCCATCGGCCGCCGCCGTCAGCCGTCCTCCTGCTGCCGTCGTAAGTTGTAGGTCCCTCTTGCTCGGCGCCATTCTCGGGTACCAAAGAGAGAGACCAAAGTACAAATTAAAAAAAAAAAAAAAAAATCTAGAGAGAGAGAGAGAGAGGGGTGTTAGGGAAGGCGGGGAGAAGGTGGGAGAGACTTCCGAAGGAGGGGGATTTTGAACTCGGAAAGATGGCCGAGAGCGAAAGAGAGAGAACCAGGTTGACAGTTCTGTCCTTGTTCCTTGGATAAAATTACGAATGAGTCATTTTGTACTTGCAATGTGTTTGGTTTTGTACTGCAAAGCAAACAGACCACTAACCAACCAAACCTAACCAGCGAATTCCCAACAGCATTTTTGTTTATGGGTTTCTTTCGTTTTCGATTTCGCCTTTCCCTCTCCTCAACTGCATTTATCAGTTTCCTATTTAGTTATTTTTATTAAATAAAATTTCCATGAACGGAAATCACTACAAATTAATAATTTTCTTATTTTAATTATGTTTTGTTTAGCTATTTTTAAATTTTTGCCTTGCGTATTGGTGTATATATACCAAATATAATGAGCCTATTGGTGCTTCTCCCTAAAATGTGTGTTTTTAAAGAAGCATATTATATATCTGAATTTTTTAAAAAATCCATAAGATGGTTATGGGTTTTTATTGTTTTAATCCAAATTAGATTAAAATTGGATATAAATATCATAATTAAAGTTTAGAATCAGATATGAAATTAACATGATGATCTGATTCATAATTAATTCATTGTCATCCCTGTATTGAGTATGACACTCATTAATTATATAATAGAAGTAAATCCCCTCGCACAACTATTAAATAAATTATAATCACAATATTAATTGAGTACGTATTTTACTTAACCATGTTTTTGTGATTAATAATAATGTTTAATTGATTTAAAAAAAAAATGTCTGAATAAGGGAATGCAGAGAAGAATTACCATACACTAAAAGTCCATCATGGAGGTTATTTGATGAGCATTTATGGATATAGGATAGCATTAGATTATTTTGATTGGTGTCAAACCATGAATCTAACAATTACATATTTATATGATTTTGGAAAGTATTTAGGATATAAGGAAGAACCAAATGCATATGAGTTATGCCTAAAAAGGGGATTGATGGGTATTGCAAATGTAATCCCAAATGTTGGAGGGGATTATATAGACACTCATGGGGTGTAGATCACAGGATCATAGGTGATGTGACTAATGGTGTTGAAGATGAAAAGGTGATTAATGGGGAGATGCATAATTGCTGCTAAGAGGATGTTGAATTCTACCATAGTAGTACGTATGATTTAAGTAATGCTGATGGAGTGGATGTGAATGTATACATAGAAAATAGAAATATAATAAAAATATAAGTCTGGGTATATTATAGTTCAAGAAGAATTTTTAAACAAATCAGTCATGTTTGATAAAGTAATTAATTAGAGAAAAAAGTTTTAAAGAATTTCTATTAATTCTTTTAAATTTAATTTTTTAATTTTACTAAATTAGTGAGTTTTGAAAGTAAGAGATTCCCTTTTAAAATTATAAATATTAAATTTATTTTTATACTTCCTATTTTAAAATTTTAATAAAAAGTAGAAAAGATAAAATAATAAAATTGTGTACTTTTTAATTATATTTCTTTCCTTTCTCTCGTCTAACCAAACGTGATTTTTTTTTATTTTACTGTACTTTCCCTTAATTTCCTATCACATATTTTCTTGTCAAACGTAATTTTTAATTTTACCTCTCTCTCATTCTATTTCTCATCCTTTTCCTTTGAGATTTTTTATTTTTTGATACATAAAAAGAATCGAACTCAAAATCTTTTATAATGGAGGAGAGAAATGATACCAGTTGAGCTCTGGCTTATTGGCCTTTCCCTTCGAGTTTGACTTGTTAGGTGATGTAAATATTAAAAATGATACTAATGCAAAAAATAGTGATGATGATATTGTTTTGCTTTTCACCGATCAGTATGCGAATCTTACTCGACTAATCCGACCGAGCATTATGGAGCTCATTAAGGGATTAGTTTTCTCAAATCTTTTTTTTTTCATTTCCAATATTCGAACTCGAGATTTCTAATTAAGGAGATACAATGTCCGATAACTCGAGTTTGGTGAACAGTGACGATAATGGGTATATTTTGGAGGAGTTGCCATTAATGGATCACACGGATGGAGAGTATAAAGAATTGAAGTTTTTTGAATTTAATGCAGAGCTCAACATGGCTAGACCGTGGCTTGGTATATATATTAATTTCATAGCAAATAACTCCGTATTTGCCAATCATATCTACATAAGCTCTATAAATTATGTGAACGCTCTATTATTAATAAAAATGCGAAAACAACAACAAATTAAATTTTAATATCAAAATTTTGGATCAGCAATTTAACAAACTAATATAAAAAAGGAAAGAGAGAGGAGAGAAAAAATTTTAATTTTATATTATTCATTTTTCTTTCTTTCTCATGTCTCTTAGATAGCTGATCATAAAATTTAAAATTAAAATTCAATTTATTATTGTTATTATTTTTTATATAATTATAAGAAAATGTAGGTTAGAATATTGAATTTAAAAATTAATCTTTAGAATTGGCAAGAAAATAAAACTAATAAGATGAAGGGGTAGACGGTTTATGCCTGTCTATTAAAAATATATTCGAATGATGGACAAAGGTAAATATTAAATTTGAATTATGAATTAAATTTTTAGAAAATTTATGTCAAGTGAATATTTTTGCAATATAAACTTTTCCAATGCCATATACAAACTTTATTTTCTTATTTAGGATCTTTTGACATTTTAATGTTGAAATATGACATTCAAAATATTATTTCATTTCGAAAGCTTGGTATGTTGTCTAATCATGCTTGCCTTCATCAAGTAACTTTCAACTCTCATTTATTTCATTTAATTATTTAGGATCTTATTTAGATTATAATTTCTTTAGCTATAAGTTAATTTTCAGCTGATTTTTATTTTTCTAATTTTGAGCTATTCATTTATCTTGAGTCAATTATTTTTTTTTTCTTGAATTAATTTGTTAGACTTTAACTCCTACATATTTCCTTCCTTTAAAGAAGTAAATCTACCTTTTATTTATTTAAAAGACGACCTTATTCGCTTTATATTCGTATTGTGTAAAATTGATAATTTAATTTTTCTTGGTTGATATCTACAACATATCTAATGTCAAATAGACGATAGAGAGTTAGGAGATTATATATCATGACAAGTAAATAATTAGAATGTTAGATCTGATCGTTACATATACTTATCGGCCCGAAAACACTATAAATGCTTGCCTAGAAATAATTTATCCTTTATTTAGATTTTCTTTATTCTCAATTGTTCTCCATTACCTCATACACATTATTGTACCACAGATACTAATATATGCATATAGTGAGTTAGATAATTCGATATCACACTCAATTTATTTTATGGCTTAATAAGTAGTATAGATAATGTTGGAATATAAATTCGTTTCATGCATTTTCATACATAAATTCAATCATAATTTATAAATTTTTTTCAAGTTGAATCAATAACTTTTTCTTTGATATATTAGTATGAGAATGGTCCAAAAACTATTACAAATTGAGTAGATTCAATTTCCACAAAATTCTTACAAAATGATCAACTAATGGCCTCCTTTCTAGGTTTTCCAAATCGAATACATGAATGATCTTTTTCCTTTTTTTTTTTTTCCTTTTTTAAAGGTTACCGGTTTAAATCCAAATGAGGAGCAAGATTGATAGTTAGTTTTTCCCCCAAAAAACTATTCTCTCCCTTTCTCTTAATTTGAATTCAAACCATTTGGGTCCGAGAAAGCCTTCATGGGCGATCCGATACCCATTTTCAAATAGTTAATATATCACTTTAATCTTTTTTTTCCATGTTTAGTTGAACTACAAAAATTTTAGTTTGTGCTTACAATGGAATATTAGGAAAATGCAATTGCATCTTATTAAAACTATATTTGCCATTAGTTTATTTTTCTTCAATAATCACAAATAAGATTTTCTTTTTTTTTTTATACTGGATTAACTAGTTTTTGAAATCATATTTTAATTAATCTGATTCGAACGTTATCAGATCTATTGAATTCCTAATTAAATGATCTAACACGTTTATCCATAAAGTTGGCTGACCGTTGATTGATTCTCAAATTAATTCAATATGATCAAGTTATGAGGTGTAAAATTCTACGTTGATTAGTTAAACAAGGAACAAAAAATTCCTTTGTAGTTCACATAAAATAACAAAAGGAAAATCATTGAGGACTTCTCCATTCCATTATGTTTTCTTTCTTCTCTTCCATCTGCCTTATCTTTTGAAATATCATGTGCCTACAGAAGAAACAGTCAAAATGACAATTATAAGTAAGAAAATTCCATTTTTTTTAATAATAATAAAAAATCCCAAAACAATAATTCTGCAAAATACTTCTATATTTTATATTTTTGTTTTTTTCATAATATGTTATATTATGGTAATGAATAATTGTGATCTTAATATATTGAAAAAAAAAAAAGAAATTGTAAAATAATATCCTCATAAAAGCGTGGCACCCTAAAGATTGCCTTCTGCGGGACAATAATGTTTGGACTGACTATTTTAAGTACAATAATATTACATATATTTTGCAAAATCAACATATAAAATCTATTTCTTTTTCAATTTTGTGGCCTTATTTTGAAATATTTCTAAAGGAAAATCAAAAATATGGGCGGCTGTATACTCTTATGCATAACTTTTTCACTTTTGTCTTATAATATATTGTCGTGTTTAGAAAATTTCAAAAATTTTCAACATCAAAATTTATTAATATATAGCAATTATTTTATCCAATTTTATATATAAATAAAAAGTCATATATGGCAGCCTAGTTGTGGGCTTACTTTTCCCCTGCCACTCCGAAATTTCTAAATACTAAAGCTTTTTCATTTTTAAATGTTTTTGAAATGTTTTAACAAATTAAATTAATTAATATTTCTATAAAAGTTCTTATATTTTTATATTTTTTATATTTAATGAATTATTTTTTATTTAATTATAATTATAATTTTTATATTATTTATTTTATCATTAATAATTATATATTTAATTATTTTAAATTTTATTATAAAAATAGTTATTCTATTATTTTCATAAAATAATTATTTTTAACATAAAATTCTTGATATTTTTATCTTTACATGTTTACCCATATTTACGTTTTTTATATTTTTACAAAATATCATTTTTCGTATCATTTTATATTTGTTTTTGTTTTTCTGTTTTCATTTCCATGCAACCTAGTATTTAATAAATTAGTGTAAATACTTTTTGATACTTAAAAAAAATATATTTTCTTCTTTAATTTTATCTTTGCAATACTAGTTTTTACCGGAGTGAATCCCATGGGACATAGTATGAACAATCAATAGGGATTAAATTGTCAAAATTGCAAATCACAGGAGACTTTACCGGTTTTAAAAATTAAAGGAGCAAATTGTAATTTTGTAAATTAGAGGGAGGTAAACTACAATTTTCCTTTATCATATTTTGTCTTGCTTCAACGCCAATTGATAATTAGTTCGGTAGATAAATATATTAATTAGATTTATTAAATTTCAGATTCAAAATTTAAAAATAAAAAATATTATAATAAAAAAAATTTTTCTTAATTTGAATTGATATTTGAATTGAATTAATCTTTTGTGGATAATAATAATAATAATAATAATATACAGAATTGGGTCCTACGACTGGTAAGAGAATCTCCACGTTGTTCACAAGAATGTCGAATATCTATGATAATATATGTACTTTCTCCCTCATTCCAGTCTGTGGGCTATGCTGGATGCCAGAAAAAGCTTGACCCGTTTGTTGGAAGGGTGTTGGGGCACTTCCGTGATTTTGCTCCCAAGGGAAGGGTAGTCCAGAAAATAGATTCTAAGAGTCACCCGTTTCTTGCAAGCAAGTGCAACAACGTGGGCAGTCGTTGCAAGGCTTTGACCTTTCCTTATCTAAAAACAATAAAAGTTTTAATTCGATTCACGTCACTCTCTTTCTTTTTTATAATAGATTTAGATTCAATTTATTTTATATATCAAAAAATAAAAAAATAAAAACAATTAAGAAAAATATATTTTTTAATTATAACTTTAAAAAAATGTAACAGTTAGATTATTAGACTAAAATAACGTTTGATAAATCTTCTTTTTTTTGGCTTCTCCTCCTTTTTAAAAAAAGATTCACCAAACAGATTTTTTTAAAAACTTTTTAAAAAATGAATTTTTTTTATGAACAAAAATTTAAAAATTAACTTTTAAACAAAAGCTCATAGGAAGAGTTTTTATTTCTCCTTATTTTTAAAACCTAGCTTTTTAATTTTTTTATTTTATTTATATCCTCATTTAAAGAATATAAAATTTCAAATATGTCCATATTATAAATTTATTTATACTCATATTCTCTCTTTTTTTTTTAATTTTTACTTTTAATTTTTAATTTTTTACTTTTAACTTTATTTAAAAGTTTTAAAATAAATTTAATTTTAAAATAGATTTATCAAATAACTTTTAATTTAATTTTACAAATTATTAATTTTTATTTTTCCTTATAAAGAGAAGAGAAGTCTAAAAAAAACGAGTACCAAGCATTATCTCAATAATTAAACAGTTTAGTGATTATAACTCTTTCATCTAATATGATAATCTCAATTCAAATTTAGTATAAAAAAAAAAAAAAAAAGATCACCCGTGACTTTCCAATCTCTCTCTCTCTCTCTAGAGGAAGTACGTCTTTGGCAACTAAAAAACGAACAATAGTAGAAAGTGACACCAAAATTAACAAAAGCTAAAGCCTTCCTTTCATTTGTTGGAAATATGACTTCGTCTCCACTGAAATCGCACAGAACGGGGCACCAAATTACACAGCCTTCCAGCTTCCACTGAGGATTGGAGAAAGGGAGACCCAAAGTTATTGCTTTTCATTTTTATCTTTTCCCCCTAATCATATCAATATGCCTCTAATTAACGAACTTTTTATTTTATTTTATTATAATATTTTGAATTAAAATAAATATTTTTTATTAAAAGATATTTTTCATAAATAAATAATTAACATAATTATTATATTAAAAATTTTCTCTATAATCATAATGGAATCTAATATTAACCTTCCCAAACAAGCATACGACCCCTTTAATTTAGTAAAACCGTAAAATCGGCTAGTGAACTTTCACTTTTTGTCAAATTAGTCCCTAACCTTTTAATTTGGGCAATGTGCTTCGTGAGCATTTAGTTTTGGCAAATCCAATTATGATGTTTGGTCACAACTAATGGAAATGCATCTTGCTGAACGAGAAATACATTTCTATATTCAATGGTAAGAAAAAACCACCTGCAGAGTCAGACGATGGATACGAAAAAGGGCATGCCAAAAATCAGAAGGTGAAGAGTTGGTTGTTAATGTCAATGAGTCTAGAAATTATGAAGCTCAAGAAATCTGAAATGCTTTGTCAAAGGCCTTCTATGGTAGAAATAATGAATTGCAAGTTTTCACTTTAAATCAAAAGGTCTACACTACCAAACAAAATAATAAGTTTCTCTCCAAATATTGTGGAGACTTTACTGAACTTTTTTGCGAATTAGATCATTGTGATAAAGTGGTCACGAAGAACCAAATCATGCACCTCATGATTTATATGACATGTGTGCATGATTGTGACCCAATCATGCACACATGTCATATATATAACACAATAAGCATCAGTACAAAATGAGAAATGTCAATATACATACAAACCCAATGATTCAAATATCTCATATAGGAATCTAATACAATGGGTTTATTGAAGGGATCAGCCAACGCGCTGTATAGTAATGTACTTTATTTGTCACTTCACCCTTCTCGATGATGTCTCTCATAACGTAGTATTAGGTATCAATGTGTTTGAACTTATTGATACTTAGGATTTCAAGTGTCGTCAAAGGCCGCCTGATTTTCTCAATAAATCATCACTGGCCTCCCACTATCTGACACAACCCCTAAGTGATCCGAAAATTTTCGGAACCAAATATTCTCCTGAACTGCCACTAAGCATCTCATAAGCTCAGTTTCTATCGTAGATAGAGATATACAGGTTTACTTCTTGCTACTCCAAGACAGTAAAACCTAATATCGATTTGCATACGTTCAGATCACCAACCCAGTTGGTATCTGAATACCCAATAAGATGCAAATCACCTCCTCCGTAATACTAGAGGAGGTTCGCAGTTCTCTCGAGATATCTCGGAATCCTTTCACTGCTCTCCAGTGATCCCCTCTAGGATTCGATCGATACCTAATTACCATAGTGACTGCAAATCAAACATCTGAATGTGTACGCGACACTGCGTACATCAGATCACTCAGTGCACTAGAACAAGGGATTCTACTCATTTCCCTTGTCCTTTTCTGAGTCTTAGGGCATATGTCAAGAATTAGGTTTTAACCTTTTAGCGATAAGAGTATCTTTAAGGTCGTAGTCGATCTTCTCAAAGTACTCGAGAACTCTCTTGATGTTTGACTCCTATGAAAGGGTAAACACCTGTCTCGAGCAATCCCTCTGGATCTTAACTTCGAGGAAGAACTGAGTCTCACCCATGTTCTTCACATCAAGACTCGACAATATCCACGTTGTCGTGGTCATCAGATACTCTTTGTTGTTCCCAGTTAACAGAATGTCATTCATATGAGGACATGATCAAAAGAACGTAAAAAGTATACGCGATGATCCTCTTCGATCATCACGAAACCGTAAGATATCACATTCTCGTGAAATCTCAAACGTCACTGCCTGGATTGCTGATTAAGGTCATATGTAAACTTCCGAAGTCGACAGACCTTATCATCCAGATCTATAAAAATAAAGCCAGATGACCATTCCTTATAGATCCTCATCCGAACTCCCACTCAGGAGAACAGTCTCAGTTCATCTAATCTCACTCCAGATCCATACCATGTCCACAACAATCGCTAAAAGTAAACGGATCGAGGTAATCTTGCCCTCAGTCTAAGTAACCCTTGGTTATCAGATAGGCCTTATATCTCTATACCGATCCGTCGGCCTTTTTCTTGATGTTGAGAACTCACATATTCTCAACGGCCCTATTACCCTCAGGTAAATCAACTAGATCCTAGATCCCGTTGATTCTCATCAACTCCTCTCATCCATGGCCTATAATCAATGGTCCTTCACAGAACTCTCAAGAAACTCTAGGACAGTTAAAGGTTTCTTGTAATCCTCAAGAGTCATACTGAGAGCCTTTCCCTCAATCGGGAAGTGACGGTTAGGTACGCATCCTCGACTACTCTTAAGATGATGGGAAACCTTTTTATCTCTAGATGGATCGCTCCCACTAGAACCCAGATCCGTAATGGATTCTTGGATCCTGCCACTGGGATTAGCCAACCACTAGGCTCATCCATCTCATAAAAAGGTAAAATCTCAATTGATTTCACCTCTCATAGGGAAATCACTTTCAAAAATCTCGGCATCATGAGACTCAATCTCAGTGAGAGTGCCATCTGTATGCTCATTAGAAATACATCTCTTTTCTTGCAAGCCTAACTCGCTGTGTAAATGCGAGAAATAGTGAACATACGTTGCATAACTCCATAATCTCGAATGGCTAAGGTCAGGCTGCCTCCCTGTCCAAAGCTCATATGGAGTACTGATTGCGGACTTTAATAGAATACGATTGAGAACATAGGCTGCAACCAATAACGCATCTCCCCAATGGGAAACTAGTAAATTGGTTTGCGCCATCATCGACCTCACCGTCTCAAACAAAGTCCTATTCCTCTCTCGCGGCTACTCTACTCCATTGAGTAGCGAGGAATAGTCAGTTTCTCGTAATGCCCTTCTTGAAATAGAGCTCTTTAGACAAATACTCATGCTCTCAATCAGTTCTGAGTATCTCAACTCTCAGATATAACTGATTCTCAATCTCGCTAATAACCTCCTGAGGCACCTCAATGCCTTAGACTTGCGCAAGATCAAATAGATGTAACCGAAACACGTGTAATTGTCTATGAACGTAATAGAGTACCCAACACCATTTCAGGTTCTCACGTTCATAAGGCAACAGATGTTGGAGTGAATCGACTGCAATGGAGTCCCAGCCCTCATTGCATTGTCGAATTGTTTTCTTGTAAGTTTGCCGTCTAGGCAAGACTGGTTAGCAGGTCCTACAAAACCACTCACTGCTAACCGGTTCATCCTCTCTCACACTAAGAGGACAATAAGAAATACCATTGAAAAGAATTATTTCCAGTGCATATAGTCCCTCATGGACCAAAATAGAACCAATCATAGAATTGTCGTAATAAATGTAAATTATAAAATTTCCAAATTAACAGAGCATATTCTAAATTGAAATCAAGTTTCGTCGAACTTTTAGAGCGTAAAGGGCATACAGAGTCTAGCAACTTTGCAACTCCAACTTGCAAGTGCTGCTCCCTCTGATGTCAACAAAACACTCCGTTTTAGTACGTAAATCCTCCTACTTAAGGACTTACTGGACGGAACTTTATAAGCGCACTCCTATCTCAAGCTGTGTAGTATTATCGGTTTTCTCGGATGATTTTCTTCTTACCTGAGGTTCGAGTCACACAGGAGTCCTTGCTCGACTCCATCGCATAAGCATGACCCGAGTATGGCCTACTCGCCTCTAGATGCTCCTACTCGAGCTTACTGTGCCTATTCACATTAGTGAAAGTGTGAATACTTTCGTCGTATGTGAAATAGACTTTCATGATTTCTCATGAATCAGGTAAAGAACTGGATCGCATCCAGCACTAGAAAACATATCCAAAATGGGCTCAGTCACATTCCCTAACTCGGCGATCATACTCGACATTTTTATCAAATGTTGCATCATCTTATGATCAACCATTTTCTTATAAGTTGTTACACTTATAAGTCAGTATCCTCATCTCAGGATCTATAAGAGCACCACAATACTCTTTTTAGGGTGAGTCAAACTGATAAAACCGTAGGATATTGCTTATAGACTGGGATCACATCATCGTGCATGCTACTCAGGAGGATTGCCCTTACTCGGCTATCATTCCTCTTTCATGCACGTAATGTCTCCTAATCCCGTCTCTCTGAGGTGTGGAACCCTCCCTGGAGTCCACCATCCCATGCCTCAGAATTTTAATTAGATCTTGCTCCTCGAGAATAAATTGAATCTACCAGTGAAAAATCTCGTATTTATCACCATTCAATTTTATCCCCCTTGCAAAAATCTAATACGATAATTTTAGAAACAGTCAATGAGATAGTCGTGACTTGTGATGCTTATTCTCACATTTTGTGCACCCTACGAATCAACAAGACCCAAATAATTTGAATACATACCCTAGAACGAGCGTATGAATTAACAGACACCATACACCACAATCCGGGATAGCATCTCACCATTTGGACTAGGATTCGATGCACAAAAACCCACAAAAAGTCACTTTTATGGATGTGGGACAATCAAAAATTGAAAAATTTTCAATTCCAGATGACCTGACGCGCCGCCGGTGGTCCCACGCGCCGCCACGCACCGGCGGCGCGTCCCCACGCTCCTCTACGCGCCGGGAACAGCTTCTGGCGGGTGCCAGATGCGCTGCGCGTCTGGCACGCGCTCATATGCGCGCTCTACGCGTCGGCTCATGCGCCTGACGCGCAGGCACGCGGGTCACGCGCCTGCACGCGCGAGACCAGCGGGCGCGGGTCGGTTCCGGACCCGGATGCTGGTCGGAACTCGAATCCGATTCGGATCCGTGGGTCGAGGGTCGAGGACACGTGTCCGGGTCATAACCCGACCCGGACGACTGGTCGTTTCACGCGCCTGTATGCGCGTGAGAGCCACGCTCCCCTTCCCCTGCTGCTTCACGTGCCTGCCTCGCGCGTTTATTGCACGCGCCCGCGGGTTTGGTTCTCTTCGTCTTCACCCGATGGTTCCTGTAACCGGGTCTTTCGACCTGGTTGCCGGAAAAGTCTATTTCCGGCACCATTTTGAACGGATTTTTTATAGAATCTCTAATTCCATTTATTCCAAGCATCTTTGACTCGATTTTTGGAATAATTATGCCCTAAACTCGGCGTATTTTGGATCAAAAAATCCGATCCTCCGCGATCAATTTTGAAACCCCATTTTTTGGCCACAAATATATGCAATATATATATCAAATTGAAGAGCATGAAACAAGGATTACAGATCTATAAATTTCATACATTGATTTGCCCTAAAACTCAACAAATCTAAGGTTGAAGGGGTCGGTCACTATTCACGGCCGAAACTTTCAATCGGAATTTTATTCGCCTAAACTTGATCAGAAAATTACAAAAAAATTATTTTCGTGTTCTAGGGATCATGGGTAACACAGTGGTATTCTCGGATTCACGAAACTCATCCGTGATCCGAACCCCAAATTTTAAACCCAATATTTTTTATACCAAAAAATTAACCAAAAAATTATTTTTAATCCAACGTATCGCTCTGATACCAATGTTGGAATTAATTGAGTCACATGCAGCGGAAGCATTCATAAAAAATTTTCAAGAAAAATAAATATGGATTGGGTATAGGGTATAAATACCTCGAATATACAAAGCCTCCAAAAATCAATCGAACATCCCTCGAACGGATCTTGTGGTCGGGATGGTGATCACGATGTTAATCGAACCACCACCGCAATGCCACGACGCCGCAATTTAAAATATCCACAAAAATTTTACATACATATTTTTAAAAATTCATATAGTACTAAAATCATATAAAATTTTTAAATATACAAAAAAATCCCGATAATTCAAGCACGAGACACTCTAATATCAATTGTTATGAAAAATAATTTTATGCAAAACAATATCAAATATCGTATTAAATTATCGAAATTAAAAACTTAATAAAGTGAAATTAAAAATTTAGATTGGATCGAAAATATACCTGATTTTATAGTCAGAAATTGAATAGAGTGAAATCTTAATCCGGACAAAATCTTGAATTCGGCCTTCGTCGGAGCAGAATTCTAGGTAGGGCCTTCCAGATCAAATGCATCCTCACAGATTCTCTCTATATGATGGAGGTATTAGGGAGAAGAGTGATATATTAAATCGGAGATCATAACCCTATTTATAGTTATAGGATGACTTTTTCCTTCCAAATCGTCTATTCAGTTTATGATAGCTATTCTTAAATTACTCTTAGATATTTTCTATTTAACCGATCATAAAATAGTAAATATCTATTGATATCTATACATTAATTTATTTCTATATCTTTTGAGATATTTAAACCTAAATTATAAAATTTTTTAAATTTATTATATCACTTTCATACGGATTTAATTTATGGATTTGATAATATATAATAAATAATTATTTAAATATATAATCCTAATATTGAATTAATAATCCAACGTAAACATCCAATTAGTAACTATGTGTCTAACTATGGCTTATCTGAATCAAATAAGTCATTTGTAAATCAATTATCTTCTAAAGCTATTCCTAATAGTGTGCAGGAAGACTTATTTGATCCAAGGTGGAAAACAACCATGAATGAGGAGATAAATCATTGCACAAAGAGAGAGAGAGAGAGAGAGAGAGAGAGAGAGAGAGACATGGGAATTCATGGATTTACCATCGGGAAAGAAGCCAGTCAGATGTTGTTGGATTTATATGGTGAAGTACAAGAAAGATGGTAGAATTAAGTCTTTTAAAGCAAGACTACAAGCAAAACGGAGCACTCAAAGTTATAGAATTGATCATATTGTGTCGTGTTTAATAGTATCATATTATATTTGTATTTTTGTATCAAAAATTTAAACTCATACAATAGTATCATATTATATTTGTATTTTTGTATCAAAAATTTAAACTCATACATAATTCATTTTATTATCATATCGTATTGTGTTTGACCTATTTATAATCGTGTCGTATCGTATTTATCTGCATAACCCATTTAATTTGTAATCAAATTAAAATAATTTAATCAACCCGTTAATTTATTAATCTGTTTTAGCATGATTTTGAAATTCAACGAATTTCTAAATATAAAATATCTATAAATAAAAAATTGCATCACTAACCATATTATTATATCATTTGCAATAGAAAAATATCTAAAATATTATAATTTTTTACATAATTTTACCGAATCAAATAGGTCGACCTATTAATTTTGACACGACACGATCCGTTTAATTTTTACCGGGTCATCTGTTCGACCCAACAGATTGATACGACACAATCCATTTTTAAATGAGTTGTAACCGTGTCAACCTGGTTATGATCCGAAACCGAATCATATCGACTCAAACTTATCATTTTCGTGTCGTGATAACGTGTCGTGTCAGAAATTATCACCCCTAACTGCATGGAGATATTTGCACCTATAGCTAAGATCAACACGGTTTGAATATTATTGTCTTGAACTGCAAATCTAGATTGACCGTTACAACAATTTGATGTGAAGATGCCTTTTTGTAAAAATTATATCTTTCTAATTGAATTTTAGAAAATAAAAAATTGAGGGGGTGCAATTGCCCACCCTCCACCCTCACTTATACGTGGCTCCGTCACTGAATACAGAAATGAAAATATGAACAAATGTATAAATATAAAAAATATAAAGATTTTAATGTAAATATTAATTATTTATATAAAAATAATAGAATAGTCATATTTTATAATAAAAATCTAAAATAATCAAATATTTAATTATTAATTATAAAATAAATAATATAAAAATTATAATTATAATTAAATAAATAAATCACGAAATATAAAAAAAATATATAAATATTGAAAATATAAAAATTTTTATGTAAATATTAATTAATTTAATATGTTATATTTTGAAAACGTTTTAAAAATAAAAATTATTTTGAAAATAAAAAAAACACTGATTTTGAAGCATCATAAGCCGATCTTTAAAAATAAATAATTCGGAGGTTCTTGCACCACACCGAATGATATGGAAAAGGCAAAGTGACTTGGGTTAAGGTATTTAATTTCAACGACAACAAATAAATATTTTTACAAAAAGGTTGTACTAGAATTGGGTAATTGTACTACATCCTTGGGCAATACGTAAGGGCGTTTTAGTAATTTTGACGAGAATTTAGTTGCTGATGAAATTGTCAATGCATATTGGTGTGATGACTCAGTCCGGACTTTTAAATGCATTATCTAAATGACCAAATTTACCCCTCATCCTTCCCGTCATATCCAAAGGTCTTTTACCCTTTTGTAAAGGGATGTTTGTTTATATATAAATATATATATATATAAAAATGATTGGTTCTGTTGCTGGTGGGATGGTGTTTGGTATGGGCAGGTGAACCAAAGCTTGGGAGGTTGCAATGTCAAAAATCAATATTCGTTATCACCAAACAAAAGGCATTGTCCAAATAATCAAGATGTCCATTATTGTTCATGCTTGCTTTACATGGTCGTTGTTGTCACCGGTTAGGGGTGTTATTCGGGTCGGTTTTCATGTTCTTTGATCAATTCGATTCGATTCGATTAATTTGATTTAACATTTTTTTAACTTCAAACCAAATTCGAACCGAATTCGAATTTATTTGAATTCAACCTGAACCGAATTCAAAATTCGATTTTCGATTTGAATTTGAATCAAACCAAATAAACTGAATTTCGGATTTGGTTTGGATTGAATTTGAATTCTAATCGAATTCGGTTCGAATTCAAACCGAATTTGATGTTTGATATTTAAATTCTCATATGAACTCGATTTAACCGAATTCAGATTGATAAAATCGAATTCAAATTTGAAGAAATAAACCTTAATTCAAATTCGAATTCGGTTCGGTTTAACACCCGAAAACCGAATTTGAATTCGAATTCGGTTTTTGATTCGAATTCGTATTAAAAACCAAAATTCGAAACTCGAACCGAAAACCGAAAACCGAATTCGAAATTTGGTTATAATCGAAAACCGATTCGTAATTCAAAAATTGAATTCGAATTTATAAATTCGAGTTTGATTGAATTCGATTCAGTCAGATATTCGATTATAACCGAAAATTGTATACCCCTATCACTGATATGGTATTACAATCACAAAATGTAAAAATTTGATTAGGGTTTCCTATAATATCAAGAGATAAAGTTAATTAAAAATGTATAATGTTTCACAAATTGCGTATACTGAATCAATATATTTGATAAAAATTATGCATAAATATAAAAACTCATTATGGGAATCAGAATTCAGATGGCGCGTGTATTCGAAATTTCATGAATTCGTTATGAAGTAAACTTCATAGATACGTGCAATATTACTTTTAGGCTTTTGGCAGCCCATTGAGCAAGAGAAAGTGATGAACTTTATCTTGAAAAGAAATAAGTAATATCAAAGGGACTAGAGAAGGCATAATAAAGAAGATGGGACTAAGTGGGTATGGGTGGACTCCATTAACATCACAATATGGAGAGCATTATACCTCATATCATCCAAGTAGTGTTTGTGAAAAAAAGAGACCCATAGAGAAGATGGTTAGTAGAAATTTTAATATAAAAAATTATTTGTATAATCAAAAACATGAAAACCTTGTTTAATCTAAAGTTTAGGAAGATAGCAACATGAGCATCAAGTGAGATGCAAGAACTCGTGGGCTTTTGATAGGGCACATTAAATTTGTGAATGTTTCTCTTTTATTTTGGCCAAATATCATGTTAATTGGTATATTTTCTTTAAATTTTGTATTTGGTGCCGATTATAGGAACTAGAAGTAAAAAGAAATTAAAAGAGGTGATTTTCAGAAAATTTTTATCCAGTTAAGCATGGACATGCTAGAATCCTACCTACAAGTCCAAAGAATTTGAGATTTTCACACGCATTGGTTTCCTAATTCAAAGCAAATTCCTCGTTGAAGTTGGAAGACATTCCTTTCTAGATGCAAGGTTCCAATTTCTGTGAGGTAACCCATTAGTTTAATTGGTTTTTTTTTTTTTTTTTATAGAGTTTCTTTTGAGATAGGAATTTGAGTTATTATTTAAAAAGACATAAAAAGAGGAGAACAAAAAAACACAACACACGCCAGAACTAGGGTTTAGTTAGCTTTCTTCATTCATTATTGTATATTGACTTTTCCTCTCTCTCTCTCTCTCTCTTGGAGAGTGAAACTTTTGCAATTTTTCTTCTTTTGATTGGGTTTTTGAGTAACTAAATTGTCTTTTTAGTCAGAGGATAACAGAGGATTTAATTTAACAACTGTGAGAACGAATTTGTTTTAATTATTTCTTTCTTTCATTAGTATTTGTATTTTTCTTGATTTAATCATTCATGATTATTATGTTATTTGAATACCAAGGTTTCGATATTTGAATTAACCTATTAATCTAGTACCAATTAAACAGTTAAATCTATAATTTTTTAACTGCTTTAATATTAGTGGTGACTAGCATGATTGAGTTTGTATGAAGGAAACATATGATATAATTTAAATAAACCCTCGTAGTATATTTGTTGATTAGAATTGAGTTTTTCTAATTTTTAATACAATGGAGAGATTGAATCCTATAATCTTATTTAGGGTAATTTCTTGATTAGAGAAGTAGTTAACGGTTGTATCTTAAATAGCAACAAAGTGAGGAAAAGTTGATTGTTAAAGCTCGTTGACAGTTATAACTAGTTTATTAATGGAAGCTTAAAATTATCTTTACATCAATAATCAATTTTGATAACCATCTTTGAAGTTACTTCTTTGACTAGAACTTTACTCATTATTGATTAAATTTTAATTAATTTTCATTTAATTTCTTTCGTTAAAGTTGATTCTTTATTTTCATTCTCTAAAAAAAACCCCATTAACTCTTGCTAAAAAAGGATCATATTCTCTCAATTCTTGTGGAGACAATTTTACTCACTACTACATATAAAATTATATTTTGTTGAGTAGGTGTCTATTAATGAAAAATTCAACAGTTGTCAATTTTTGGTGCCACTGAGAGAGATTTGGTGCTTGATTTATTTGTTTCTTTTTGAGTTTTTATTTCCTAGTATTTTTGCTAATTTATGCCTCGTTCTTCTCATACAGATGAATTAATTTTTGATCCTTAGATTGAGAAAACCGCATGTAGACTAAGGAGAGAGAGTAGGAAACATAAGGAAGAGTAGTCATCCACTGCGTCTCTAAGGCTGAATTTGGTTATCGAATTGGCAGATTCTTCTATTGGTTGTTCAAGTGATTCCAAGAAAGAAGAAGACATAATGACCAATAATAGAACATTAAAGGAGCTTCCTACTCCTGATTTGAACCAACAGCCACTTTGCAACACTTTCCCTAATTTAGATAAAAATTTAGTGATACTTGAATTTTTGATTAGAAGACTACACATATTTTAGGCTTGCCAACGTCTACATTACGAAAAGTCTTTGCTAAAATAAAAAATATTTTCCTTTTGCTTATTAGGAAACCCTAATTTTTATCTTTTTCTTTTTAACTTTTCTTTTCTTCCTTTCTTTTTTCTTTCTTTTCTTTTCCCCAGTGTCGCCAACAGCATCTTGTTCCTTGTTGTTCAAATCAACATTACTACTTTAGTCACCGTTTTCCATCCAACTTTTCTTGCATTTCGCTGGTGTTTTTGATTATGTTCTCACTTATTGCTAATACCAGTTATTAGTAGGTTTATTGGGGTTTGAATTACTTGTCTTCAAAGCTTTTGTCGATACTTCCATTCGTGGTTAATTGCTGGCTTTAAAATTGTTTATTTTTGAATGGCGGCTGCTAATTATTGATGGTTTGAAATTGTTAGAAGGGATTGGTTATTGTTTTTAGTTAATGACACTTAATTGTTATTTGTTAGTTGTGAATTGTTGGCTATTTCAACAATTAGGCCATACTTAGTTTTGACAAAGTAGTGATAATCATCTTGCCAAAATTTCATGAATTGAGAAATTGTTGGTTGCTTTTGCTCATAGTTTGTGTCCTTGTTTGACTTGGGAAATTATTGTTCAATTGAAGAAGGAATCTATTGGTTACTTATTGCTTGTTGTTGGATGACATTTTGATTTGGTGATATCTTGTTGATGCCTTGATCGTGTTTGGGATTAGTGACCTTAATATTGTGAGAATCAATTAGTGGGGCAGTGCATTGTTCTTAAACGCGTTGCAAATAATTGGTGAATTTGCCATTTTTATTGTTCACCTAATTGATTGGTTTTCGAGATAAGGCCAAAAATCAAGTGCCAGTTAAGTTAACGGCGGCTAGTCATTCTCCACAGCCAATAATCCGAAAGGCTGGAGTGACTACTTCATCGGGGAAGCAGTCACGGCTTGGTAAGAACAAGGGCTTCTATATTTCATTACCATCTCACTTTGGAGGAATTTGAATTTTTCTAGATGGTTGATAAGGAGAGATATCAAACTTGTAGCGAGCGGAGGATTATTCCTTGTAAGTATTTCCATCCTCCAACACTTAAGTTCTTGATGATTACTGATGAGATTGAGAGGATGTTTGCTTCAATTAGGTGGCGAAATTATGTTGCTATTAATTGCCCTGCTTTTGTTGAGTTGACTAGAGAATTTTATACAACTTTTGAATTTAATGTGCCTAATGAATTTGCGGTGACAACTCCCAATGTGATTAGATATTGGCTTTTGGATTGGTAGTTTAACCAGTCTATTATTGAGTTCAATCTTGCATTTGGATTTATTGATGAGGCTTATTCGAAGTCTCGGGAGTATGTAGAAAGTGTTTGTGACTATGTTGAGTCACTTTTCTCTACACATGTTGGTATATGGCAGGACATATCTATTGATAGGCACTATTATGATCCCAACCAATCTAAGAGCTCTTTCCTTAAAGATCCTATCTCGAAATATGTTTAGCATGTTCTAGCATACAGTTTTTTAGGGAGGAAAGATACCTTGGGAACTTTCTCCAAGCTTGAGCTTTTCTTTATTTGGTGCATGCTCAACAATATTAAAGTTAATTTAGAATGTTAGTTGGCTTCACAATTTCGGATAGTACATTCAAAAAAGAATATACCATTAATTCTTGGCTTATATATCACTTATTTGGCAGTGAATCTAGGGGTTCTTGATCTTAGTAATCATGATTTGCATTTGGCTTGTAATATGGAACCTTTGGATTTGAAATGTTTTGAGAAAATGAGAGTTGTACAATAGGTCAATGGTGAATTTTAGTTTACTCCTCTGGGTCCTAGACGGATTCTGCCTAGACATTATTGCCTTCATGTTCATATTTCACGCGCATCTAATGTTGTTAGGGATAAATCGGGATCTTCAACATTCACATCACCTCCACCATCTCCTTCAAATACGTAGTTTTAGGGCTTGCATGAGTAGATTCAGTAGCTTGATAGTCGTCTTGTTAATGTAGAGCTCCATGTTTCTAAGATGACACAGAACCTGCTAGCATATTTTCATTCTGTTGGTTTTACCCCACTTTTTTCTCCTGATTCGTAGCATCACTGTTCCCTCCTCCTTGTTCAGGGAAGTTTTTTAGTCCCATTTACTATTATTTTGCTCTTTCTTTCTTACATTGGGGATAATATAAGATTTAGGTATGTGAGAATGAATATGTTGGATAATGTCTACTATTGCTAGAATTATTTTTTTTTAAATTTTTATTTGTTGCTAGTTCTCACTTTGTGGTTGTGATGATGAATGCAATCAAGACACAAGTATGAGCAATATAGTTATGCTGACTAAATATCTTATTTTCTTAACAATGGATTGAATGATGAATGTGCAAGATTTGACATATTTTTAACCACTTTGTGAGATTTTGAGCCTATTAATGAGCATTTGCTCTATGTTCTTTTTGTTGAGTGGTTATTACATATGATTTTGTTGTACTAGAATTTGCTTTGTTATGTATACTGAAACCATATTTGTTGAATTTGATGCATCAAAATGATAAGGGCACCCAGGATTAACCCTTTTTGGCTTTCTTACAAACCCACCTTTCCTTTGTTTTACCTTTAGTGTGTCATGTTGAGCCTTAACCCTTCCTTTGTTTAATAACCATAATTATTACCCAAGACCTTTTTGTTTAAACTTTCTTGTTGAACCTTGTATCAAAGGAATGTTTTTAATTCCATTACATGGAGACTTGACGTGTTATTTCAAGGCAATGAATTGAAGTAAGTAGGTGTTGAAAAGAGAAGTTTGTTTTAAGAGTGTTTATGTCTATTGAACCCAAAAATAAAAAAAAATCAATCAACAAAAAAAAGATTTCAGCAATAATAGACATTATCTAGCATATTCCCTCTCCCTACCCTAAACCTTACATTATCCTCAATGTAAGAAAGAAAGAGCAAAAGAATAGTTAAGAGGACTAAGAAACTCCCCTAAACAATAAGGAGGGAACAAAGATGCTATGGACCAGGACCAAAAGGTGGAGCGAAACCAATAGAATGGAAGTAGGCCACCGGTTCTGTGTCATCTTAGAAAGATAGAGCTCTACATTAGCAAGACGACTATTTAGCAGCCGAATCTGCTCATGCAAGCCCAAAAACTATGCATCCCAAGGGGATAGTGGACGCAGTGCAAATGTAGAAGCTCCTGGCAACATCGGAAGCGCGTTAAGTATGAACATAAGGGTGATCATGTCTAGGTGGAATCAGTATAGGACCCGAAGGAGTAAAATGAAATTCACCATTAACCTGTTCTATAACTCCCATTTTCTCGAAACATTCCAAATCCAAAAGTTTCATACTACAAGTTAAATGCAAATCATGATTACTAAGATCAAGAACCCCTAGATTCACTGCTAACTGAGTGATATATGAGCCAAGAATTAATAGTTTATTCTTCATTGAAAGTACCATATGAAATTATGAAGTCAACTAACATCCTCAACTAACATCCTAAATTAAATTTAACATTGTTAAGCAGGCACCAAATAAAGAAAACTCAAGCTTGGAGAAAGTTCCCAAGCTATCTTTCCTCTCCAAAAAACTGTATGCCAGAAAAGGCTAAACATATTTCAAGATGGGATCTTTAAGGAACGAGCTCTTAGGTTGGTTGGGATCATAATGTTGCCTATCAACAAATATGTCCTACCATATACCAGTATGTCTAGAGAAAAATGGCTCAACATAGTCACAAACACTTTCTACATTCTCCCGAGACTCTGAATAAGCCTTATCAATAATTCCAAATTTAAGATTGGACTCAGAAATAGACTAGTTAAACTCCCTACTCAAAAGCCGATATCTAATCACATTGGGAGTTATCACCGCAAATTCATTAGGCACATTAAATTCAAAAGTTGTATAAAATTCTCTAGTCAACTCAATGAAAGCAGGGCAATTAATAGTAACATAATTTCACCATCCAAGTGAAGCAAACATCCTCTCAATCTCATAAGTAATTTTCAAGGAGTTAAGTGTTGGAGGATTGACATACTTACAAGGAATAATCCTCCACTCGCAACAAGTTTGATATCTCTTTTTATCAATTGCTCTAGAAAAATTCAAATTTCCTCCAAAATGAGATGGTGATAAAATATGGACGCCCTTGTTTTGATCTATGCTCTTTTTGTTTAGTGGTTATCACATATGATTTTGTCATTCTAAAATTTGCTTTGTTATACATATCAAGACCTCATTTTGTTGAATTTGATGCATTCAAATGACAAGGGCACCTAAGATTAACCCTTTTTGACTTTCTTACAAACCCATCTAGCCATGTTGAGCCTTAACGCTTCCTTTGTTTAATAACCACAATTATTACCCGAAACCTTTTTGTTTAAACTTTCTTGTTGAACCTTGTATCAAAGAAATGTTTTAATTCCATTGCATGGAGACTTGACATGTTATTTCAAGGCAATGAATTGAAGCTAGCAAGTATTGAATAGGGAATTTTGTTTTAATGGTATTTATGTTTGTTGAACCAAAAAAAAAAAAAAAGGTAGACTTATGTTGTGAAGTGTTTTTGTGCATGTTTATCATTTTGTGGTAATTGGCAAGGAAATAAATGTGCTCGCTCTTGTTGGGTATGATGGAAGTTGTTGATAGGTATTGGGATAATGAATCTATGTGAAAATGACAATTAAATTCATGAAGTGAATTTTTGGCATTATCTTTGATATATTTATACCTGAATTTACCTCTTTATCGTACCCCTTACCCAAACCCCATTACAACCTTGTTAAAGTCCCTTCGATTTTTGCATTGAATTCATTGTTAGTGATGGAGATTTGATATATTAGCAAACCTATGGTAATGTCACTCCTTGGTGTTGATTTGAAATTTAGCTGATCTCCTATACACTTTGAGTGATAAGTGCATATGTGAGAATCCATGTGAGAATTGTTGAATCTTGTATGTTCTCACTTTGATGAAGTTGTTGGGAGAGTAAGATGCTTGTGCTTGTATCACTTGTTGTGAAGTGCTTGTTATCTTGATTGTATTTTTGAGCTATGATATGCTTGAGGATAAGTATAGTTGAGGTGTGAGGGGAATTGATAGCATGCATTATAACTAGTAAATTTGTGAATATTTTCCCTTTATTTTGGCCAAATATCATGTTAATTGATAGATTTTGCTTAAATTTTGTATTTGATGTCAATTGTAAGAATTAGGAGTAAAAAGAAGTTAAAAGAGGTGATTTCCAGAAGACTTCTATCTAGTTAAGCGTGGGCGCAACAGAATCCTGCCTACAAGTCTGAAGAGTTCTAGAATTCCATGCGTATTAGTTTCCCAATCCAAAGCAAATTTCTTATTGAAGTTGGACGACATTCCTTTCTAGATGCAAGACTCCAATTTCTATTAGGGAACTTATTAGTCTAGTTTTTTTTGGGAGAGTTTCTTTTTAGATAGCAATTTGAGTTGTTATTTAAAAAAGACATAAAAAGAGAGAGAGAGAAAACCAACACACACCAGAACTAAGGTTTGGCTAGCTTTCTTCTCTCATTATTGTACATTGACTCTCTCTCTCTCTCATTCTCTCTCTGAGAGCACAACTTTTGCAATTTTCCTCGTTTGCTTAGATTTTCTTCATAAGGAGTAATTAAGCTCACTTTCTAGTCAGAAGATAATAGAGAATTTGGTTTAAAAACTGTGAGAACAAATTTGTTTTAATTATTTCTTTTTTTCATTGATATTTGTATATTTCCTGATTTAATCGTTCATGATCATTGTGATTGTTTGAATATCAAGGATACAATATTTGAATTAACCTAATAATCTACTACCAATTAAATATTTAAATCCATAATTGTTTAACTGTTTTAATATTAGTGGTGACTGAGATGATTGAGTTTGTGTTAGAGAAACATATAATATAATTTAAATAAGCCCTCAGCATACTGGTTGATTAGAACTGAACTTTTCTAATTTTTAATTTAATTAAGAGATTGAATCTCACGGTCATACCTAGGGTAATTTCTTGATTAGAGAAGTTGTTAATGGTCATACCTTAACTACTGATAAAGTGAGGAAAAGTTGACTGTCAAAACTTGTTAAAAATTATAACCAATTTATCAATGAAAGTTTGAAATTATCTTTGCACCAATAATCAGTTTTATAAATTATCTTTTAAGTTATTCCTTTGACTAGAACTTTACTTGTTATTGGTTAAATTTTAAAAAATTTTCATATAATTTCTTTTGTTAAAGTTGATTTATTATTTTCATTCTCTAAAGAAACCCATTAATTCTTGCTCTAAAAGAAACAAATTCTCCTAATCTCTATGGAGATGATCGTGCTCACTACTATATGCAAAATTATATTTTGTTGAGTAAGTACTTATTATTGAACAGATTCGACACTTATCAATTTTAATATAGAAAATCAATTTTTTTGTGTATTTAATATGTTTCTTGGCATTTTAGTTAAATAGTTGCAAAGAGTTATAGTTTGTACCAATGTCTAATTAATTTAATGGTTAAATACTGATATCTCTATAAGATATCACGTTCGAATCTTAAATATGGAGAAAGCAGGCGTATGGAGAGATTTGTTCCTTAAAAGTCCTACCTGATTCAAATCGGATTTAATTGAATTCTTTTTTTAAAAAAAACTTTAAATAGGTAAGTCATAGCAAAAACTTGAATTCTAGAAATAGACAAATCCACTATTGGTTGTTTGCATCGAGAAGGAAGACGGAGAGATGAGGAGAAACTTATAAAGCAAAAGTCATATACTCAAGATGAGTTACTTGATAGAACAATTTTTCTTCTCTTATTCTTAAGATATACAATAGTTATGTAGTTAGGGCAATAGAGATTTTCTTAATATTCATTTTATTCTTTTACTAGGATGCAAAGAGATTGTTTGATGATTAGAAGAAATGTTTGCTAATGATAGGACAACTAGGGTTAATGTTGGTACTGCTGTTGATCGTGATAAGGAAATGAGTATCTATGTGCCTCATCAAGAATGTGAATAATAAGAGTCTCTCATCCTTCTGAAGTTTAAGGCAAAAAATTAAACTTTGAAAAAGAATGGTCAGAGACAAAGAAATTGAGAGCATAGAGCAAGCAAATTTTGGAGATGTAACGCATCAAATCAGACAAGAAGAAAGCTGAACAAGGAACTTCACAAAGTTCTTGGTATTCTTATCTTACAAAAACTACTTTCCAGAAAAATGATAGTTTGATGGAGGTTAATGATATTGATTTACACCAATGATCAGTCAACCTAAGGAGATTGAGTGTTAGGTCTTTTAATTAAATTTCAAGTTAAAAATTTGAAAATGAAAAAAATTATGCATGGAGAACGATCCTCTAAATAGGGTCCTCACAGACATGTGAATTAGATTAATCAAAATATAGTTCCGAATACCAATGATGAGAAAAAAATGATATTGATTTACTATAATTTATAGTAAAAATACCGGTGATTTTTTTTAAAACAATTAAACACAATTTAGATATCTTATATTCAAAAATTCGAATTAAATCTAAATTTGATTAAGAAATTGATCTAATAAATTCAAAAATAATATTTGAACATCAAGAATATAAATAAGAAAATTTGAACATATTTATGTAAAAATTTGATTTTTCTTGTCGTTCGATCCTAATTCACCAAGTGTGAAGCCTCTAATATGTTCACGCAAATAATATGAATAGTTCAAAATTGCCTTAATAGAGATTAAACCACAACCAAATCCCATAAAGAAGAACCAAAATTAGTGGAATTAGGATTCTTCCTCCTTTGATTGAATTCTAAAATTTCCAAGTAGAATATTAAGGGTGCATTTAATTGTGAAAAATTAAGGTGTTTTTCAGAAAATATTTTGTAAGAAAATTAAATTATGTTCAAATACTCTATTTTTTAATTTTAGAAAATAAAAATTAAAAAATACGATTTTTCAATTTATAAAGAGAAATAGAAAACAGTTTTAGAATTGTTTTCTATTATTTTCAATTATAAATAAAATCCGTATTTTTCAAATTCTCAAAATTTTTTACTATTTTCTTTAGAGATAGAAAATATGAGAAAATTAAAAATTAAAAAATTAAAAACATTTTTCAGAATTAAACATACCCTAAAATTTTATCTCTATGGTATTAAGAATCCCCACTTTAGGATTCTAGGATGAGTTTGAATAGACGAAGATCACTCTAATTATATCGAAGTGGGCAACCCAAGTTTTTGCCACTTTTCTATACTCTCCAAATTTCCCAATTTTTTGTGACCAAAGAGTTGTAATTTTTAATAATAAAATTGTTTAGAAAGGTTACAAAATAGTGTGTAAGAAAATTAGACAAAAAATGCCCTTGACCCATATGTGTGTGTGACCAAAGTATAGTAACTTTTATTTTATTTTATTTAAATACATTGCATTAGGCGCAGGGCACTTGAGACTTGACTATTCATGACTACCTTTAGACGGGAGGCTAATGAACTTAGACAGGAGGGGTCAATTTTGTCGAAGTATGCAGCTCGAACGAGGATATTGCAAAAATTAAAAATTTAATTAAGTCTTGAATTTTAAAAGCGAAAAGAATGGGAGAGTTTTTCTTTAAAAAGGGTGAATGAAGAATTGGGCCAGTTGGGTATAACGGAGAAGGTATTGTATTTTGTTTTTAAGAGTTTGGATTTGAGTTTTTTTGATAATGTAAAATAACTGTGGTAGGAGATCTATACCTTTCTCAGCCTTTTGGCTAAGATCAATTGGTTAGAGATCTTCTCCCATTCTGGACTGATAGAAGATTGATCCGATTTAGTCGGGGTACAGTTCTGGATATCAGTCAAGATAAAAAAAAAAGAAGAATTGGGCCAAAGCCCATATTTAGGACCGGAAAGCCCTTCCATGGCGAGGAAAGATTAAGGGATCGCAGCCCAGTCCAATCCACTTGGAGAATCCAAGAGAAGTTGGAATGGAGTAAGCGGCGGTGCACTTGAAACCCCATTTTCAAACCCAGACACAGAGTGAGAGAGAGAGAGAGAGAGAGAGAGAGCGAGATGAAGAGACAGTTTGTGAGTCTTGTTCGAGCTTCACTGCAACGTTCGCGTAGTAGACTATGTCCCATTTCACCGGCACTCTCTACTTCTTCTTACTCTACTGCACGTTCCTATCGAAATTCGCCTTTAATTCCTCCAAGAACCTTCTTGAAAGCTGTTCGGTTGTTATCGCCTCTTTTCCTTTCTCGAAGCCTTTGCTCTTCCTCAGGTAACACCGCCTTACTTCCAATCTCTTCTTAATTCACTTCTCATAGGGGTAATTTGATGATTCTGTTTAATTAGTTTACATTGATCGGAGGTTTTTCATGTGGATATTCAATGTACAATCTTATTAAGTCCAATTTCAAACATTTTGATCAGCTGGTGATCAGCCCCATATGTCTGCCTTATATGTCACCATTTGTTTGATGTAGGGTCTCACCGAAAAGGGTTAAACAAGAAGTTTCCATTGGGTTCAGTGGTCCTATTCAAGTACCCTAGTTCTTTCTCTGGGTCTCTTATGTGGACTTAAGCTCTTGTTCTGTAGTTGCACGTATGTGTTGCTTGAATGAAGGAGAAAGAACTTTAGATGATAATTAACTGTGGATGTGGCTCAATGGGAAGGGTTTGAGGGTGGTTGAAAAAGAGAAGTATCGGAGGAGGGTAGTATAAAGAGAGAATGGATTTCTTTTTCCCCGGGGGGTTGGGTGAAGAGCTGCTAAAACCTAGAGCTGAGGAACAGCAACAAGAACTTGAACTCAATTCATGTATTAGTTATTTAATAACCCGAAGGTCTATATTGATGATTTAAAATTCCTAAATAATTTAGATATGAACACAAATAAAGAAAATAAAAGCTCCCTAGCCCCAAATTTTTGTTGTTTAAAGTGAAAATGTGGTTATTAATTAATAAAAAACTTAAGATTAATGAACCTGGCAACATTTCTACAATACGTTGCATGCACATATGGTGCCTCTCATCCTTTGAAATGAATTTTGAACCCCTGCACATAATAGCAGATGATTTGTGTGCTTCTTGTTAGTGCTGCTTTGTAAGTTCAGTTCCAACACTTTCACGTATGTGGTAACTTGTACTACGTATTCATAATGAGGCTCCTTTTGAAGTGTGTGGGACCCATCCTGATGGCATGGCCAAGAAATTTTTAAAGTTTTAGTAATGTGGTCCAATAAGAAGTGTCCATCGCAGAATTTTGACATTTTAGTAAGTTTAGTATCCTAGAAATAAGTTGCTGGATTTTTTAATGTTTTATAAATTTTTATTTTCTGAACATTTTTTGTTTGAAATGGAAGTTTCTAAATGTTTCATATTCTAGTTGATAGTAAGTTTAGTTTCATATATATATACATATATTTAGAGTTCTAGAGTGTTAGAAAATTTTTATTTTAGTAAGTTTTGAGTCTTGGTGTGTTTTTATATTGATTGAGACATTTTTAGAAGGCTTAAGGGTGCCATTAGGTTGTTCTAGCACTTATATATATGCCTAATTGGTGTAAAATATGAATAGTGTGAATGAATTGATTATTAAGTTTATTGAATGAATTGATTATTAGAATGGGTTCGAGTCTCATTCTTGACAATACAATTTCATGCATCTAAGGGGAAAAAAATTGATTATTAAGTTTATTGTTTAGCTTTTATTTGTCTCTATTTTAATTTGACAAAAGATTTTACGCTAACTGTCAGCTTACCGCAACCCTACTCATTTATTCGGGTTGGGACTGGCACAATGAACAATCAAAAACCTAAACTTAAGAACAATGAAAATAAACATAATTAACTCAAGACATGAGTATAAAATCCCAGAAATGAACAAACTTAATAAACTACAATTGAATGCTAGAACAAACTACAGTGAAAGACTACAATGAAATGAGCATAAAATCACTAGGAATGAATGCAAGAATGACCAGGCTACAATGAATTGAACATAACAAAGATAACAAAGATTGCAGCAAATGACAAATCGAATAACAAAGATAGCAAGAGGAAATAACAAACAGAATAGCACCCAAACAGAACAAAGAATATGAGCAGATGCATAGCTTGAAATTCAGATATCAGAGAAAAAGTGTATAGAGACATTTAGGGCGCAGAAGAGAATCCTGCAATGACTACTCAAACCTGCATATGATATTCATTGATTTAGAAAAAGCGTATGATAGGGTTTCAAGAGACATATTGTGGTGGGTGTTGATAAAGAAGAGGATTTTCATCAGATATATCATGTATGATGGAACTGTTATCAATGTAAGAACCTGCGGGGGGATAAGTGATAACTTTCCAATAAACATTAGACTCCACCTGGGATCGGCATTAAATTCAATCCTGTTTGCAATAGTTATGGATGAAGTCACAAAGAACATTCAAGATGAAATATCATGGTATATGCTCTTTGCAGATGATATAGTGTTAATAGATGAAATTAAAGAGAGTATTAGTGTTAAATTAGAGTTATGAGAGGACACATTAGAGTTTAGATGATTCAAATTGAATCGATCTAAAATGGAGTATATGAAATACACATTTATTGATAATCATCAGAACGATGAAAAAACGATTAGATTAGAAAGGCATGATGTACCAAAAAGTGAATGTTTTAGATATCTTTGGTCCATTATCCAAAATGATGGAAACATAGATGGGAATGTAAATTATAGAATTTTGGTGGGTTGGATGAAATGGAGAAGAGTATTTGGAGTTTTTTACGATCGCATGATGCCAACGACAGTAAGACCTGCATTACTGTATGGTATCGAATGTAGGACCAATAAACAAAAGTAAGAGCAGAAAATGGTTGTAACTGATATGAAAATGTTAAAATGGATGTGTGGTAAAAGTAGGAAAGATATGATTAGAAATGAAGAAATACGCATTAAATTGGGAGTGAACTCAATTGTGGATAAGATGCGAGAGTATCGTTTGAAGTAGTTTGGGCATGTGCTACGAAAACCCAAAAATATATCAGTTAGGAGAATCGAGAGTTTAAATATAGGAGATCTAGTGAAACGACAAGATAGACTATTAAAAATCTGAATACAGTGTATTCGCAAAGATATGACAGTTAAGGGGTTAACTGAAGAGATGATTTCGGACAAAAATGAGTGGCGTAAGAGAATTAGAACAAATTAGATCATCACTTTTTGTATTGCAAATGTATTTGGATAGTGTGTGTGTGTATTTTAATTATTATTATAAATGTATTTGGATAGTGTGTATGTGTGCTTGTGTTTTTTTTTAATCATTTTATATTTGTCTCTCAAACGGCCGACCTCAAATTTTGGGATTAAAACTCAGATTGTTGTTGTTGTTGTAAGTTTATTATTTAGTTATTTGTGTTGAAGGTATCGTGCCTAGGTTTTCTTCCTTTTGCTATCATATTCTTCTTCTTCTGTGCACATTTGTTGTCAACATTCTTTTGAATCTCTTAACAACTAATTTTTCTCTATAGTTTTCGACCACAAATCCTATGTTTTTCTTAGCTTTCTGCCGATGCAACACTTTCTTATCTTTCATCCACCATTCTTCCAATTGTGGGCAATCTAACCCTAGTTGTCCTGCATCACATCCTTTCCATTGCAAAGGAGAAGGTTCTACTTTTGGGTGTGTGAAGGGAAAGGATGGGTCTCTGGTTCTCCACACTATAAGACTTGCTGAAAGAAGCTTTTGTTGATTCATGGAAAAAGTTGTAACCAATATGGTACTATTTGAACAAGGTATTCCAAGCATTGGCAATGTGAAGCATTAGATACAAGTTGAGGTTGTGAATGCAATATAAAGGATGAGAAGGCCCCTAATATAGATGCAGAATATCATGGAAATGTTTCTAGGTTCATTAATCACGACTTTTATTTATTAATTGGCCCTAATTATATGGTTGGAGAATATCTTATTCGACCAAAAAAAAATTTTTTTTCATTGTTCCAAAATATTTAGTTGTTTGAGTTATGCACATTAATCATGTAGTTCTCAAGACCTTCATAAGATTTTGGCGATTAGGAAAGCTAAAATTAATTATGTTGCACCAATATTTTCAGTTAAATACCTGGTATAAACTTTTGTGAAAACATTTTTATTTTTCTAAGTGGTGTAACGAACACTCATGTGATTGAATACTTTGTTACATGATGTGATAATTCACAAGTATAAGAGTCGTTCAACTAATAAAATAATGAATAACATATCGCTCTCACTAGAGTTGATGTCTAATTACTAGTCTAGCCAATTATTTGTAATATTTAGAACAAAAAAAAATTGATGAAAAATATTTCTACTATGTGGTAAATTCAAGAGGGATAAATATCATGAAAACATCCAATTGCATACATTATGTGGTTTGTTTTTCAAAAATTAAGTATTAATTTTTTCTTCTCTCAATTGACAATCAGAAACACTAAGTTATCTTAGTCACTTTCTCAAATCATACTTAGTTTATCATTTTATAATAATTCACCTATCTTTGTTGAGAATATAATTATAAAAGAACATATTAAGAATAAGTTTTTTAAATGATTGTACATGTCGCGCACCAAATCTCTTCTATGTATTCATTTTTTCTTCTCTCAATTGACAATCAGAAACACTAAGTTATCTTAGTCACTTTCTCAAATCATACTTTGTTTATCATTTTATAATAATTCACCTATCTTTGTTGAGAATTTAATTATAAAAGAACACATTAAGAATAAGTTTTTTAAATGATTGTACATGTCGCGTACCAAATCTCTTCTATGTATTCGATATTTATTGATTATCATTAGCTGTAATTCATAATAATTATTTTAGTTCATTATTATGAATGCTCAAAACTATCTAAAAGGTGATCAATCAATTAGAAGTATTAAAAATATTATAATCGAATAATTTCTTAAGAAGAATATCAACATTATCACATTAAGTACTAAAACCAACATAGTTTTTCAATGGAGTTTTAGTGACAAAGAAATTAAACCACTTATGAAATGACATATACAATTAAAATTAGAAAAAACATTAAATAGAAGAAAGGTAGAAAACCCCGTGGAGTGGGAGGACTCCTCTCCCTTTGCCTCCTCTCAAGAGTGGATAATGATCCCTCTCCAATTCTCTCTCTACATATTTATAGATCCGCTCTCAAAATTAGGAAAGCATGGTTATAAAAAAATCCACAAAATTACTAAATAATCACTTACTTAGAGTATTAAAGAATAAATTAGAAGGCAAGATCTCATTTTGCTCCTTGTGAAAGATTTAGAAATTGTCACTTCCATGTCAGTGCAGTTGCGCTCAAGTGGTGCAAATGTGCTTAATTATGAAAAGTTGGTGTCAGCATACTTGTGCTCATATGGTGCAGGTGCGCTCGCTGCAATTTCCTGTATAAACTGCATTTGCATTTTGCTGCAATTGGAGAATACAATCTTTGTGCACGTGCTTTTCTTCTCTGGAACCTCCAATCTATGCTTTGCTATCTCATAGTCCTTCATATAAACAAATAAATGAAAATAAATTACTCGAAAATATTACAAAATTGAGCTAAAATCTAAGTAAATAAAGGGTGTAAACATATAAATTACATGCATATCATTCCCCCCTCTAGTATTTGCATTTCCTTTGTGTCTGTTTCTTCAGTTGAGCATGTGTATGCACGATTATGCTTTAATGATTCAGATGCTTTCATGCTAATTGCCAACTTCAATGGGCTCTAGGAAAATGTGGTAATGGTCCTAACAAAAACAAAATGTTGGCGTAGTAGGATTCTCTAATTGAGATCCTTGGATTAATCTGCATGGGATGCTTCTCCCTTGCAGCCTATATGTTTTTGTTGGACTTCTTGATATTCCATTTTTCATTTGGTAGACATGAAGAGAGAAGAGGCTATGATTTAATGTATCTTATGAGAACAAATGATGGAAAAGATTCAGCAGCTGCAACATAAATTAACCTTTTAGAATAAAATTCTATTATTCAACGAGCTATGAGGACTTACAAATTTTTTCATGAGAAGAATCAAACTAATTGGACTAATAATCATTTGTCCTAATTAATCAGTGCAAATAAGATAGTAATCTTGCAATCAGTATTTTCTCTGTTTGAGGCAGTTCACAAGTCTCTTCCCTGGTACTCACATCCCTTTGCTTGCTTTTAGATGCATTCACTTTATCTATTTTTCTAACATGGCACTCCAATCCATTCACTCTATGGACAACATCCATGGATTCGAATATTAGCCAGTAAGTGGTATATGGGCATTTCTAAGACATTTGGCCATGACCATGATTGTTATGGTCTGATATGGGTAAAGAAAAAAAAAATAATATCTATTATGAGGTTTTTTTATATTTGTCTCTCATTTTTTTTTTTGTTTTGATGAGGGGTTTTATGTTGGCTGTCAACCTACCGTTACCTTACTCCTTTACTCGGGTTTGGGACCGGCCATGGCAGAGTTGTTCAAATAATAATAAAAAAAATTCAATATCAAATACATCAAATATGCAAACTTCCAAAATCTTCAAGAAAGTCAAGAAATAGACAAAACTCATGAGAAATTCATTATCAAATAATACCCATACAAGCAATCGTCAAAAGAAAATTAACAAAATCCAGAAGATGAATAAGATGCAGATGAAATATTTAAAATGTGTTCTCAAATATGCAAGTTTTCAAAAATTTCAAGAAAATTAAAACAAGGACAACCCAAACAAGAATTTGGCTTCAAAACCTTGTGATAAAATAGGGACAATGAATAAAAATTTTCAGAAATTGTTATAATTCAAAGATCTAATAAGATGCAGAAGAAAATCAAGAAAACATCAAGAAAATCAAGAAATAAACAAGATTCGTGAAAAATTCATTATCAAATAATACCTATAAAAGCGATCTTCCAAAGAAAGCTAACAAAATCCACAAAATGAATAGGATGCAGATAAAAAATTCAATATGTGTACCTAACTATGTAAATTTTTAAAAACTTCAAGAAAATCAAGAAATAAACAAGATCCAAATGAAAATTTGGCTTCACAACCTCATAAAAAATTAATATATGCAAGAGACAATGAGAGGGAGAATGAATTAACTGACCTTAGGAGAGATCGATACATAAAAAAGTGAAAGATTAATAGTCACCTCATTGCAGCAACAAAAGCTTTTATGAGAGCTTACCACGGGGTAGCAATTTGAGTGCAAGAGCTTTTATCGATATGAAGGTCAAAGATGCCCTCAGGTTGTTGTTGTTGTGTCTGTTATGAGGTTTTTGAGATTTAGTAATTACGGTGATTCAAACATGATGCTGCTACACTACTGTGATGCTGCTGCAACATGAAAAATCTTGCCTATTTGCACAGTGAAATTTCCATTATGGGATGCCTTTACACCTGATTCGATTATGTTCACAACCATGTTTTAAATCTAAGCTATAATCGTTAAAAGTGATCATAGTTTTTTTTTTCTTTTATTTTATTATTGCAATATTGTATTTCCTTTCGGGGTTTCATAAATTAATCACTGGTATATGGTTCATGATATGATGAGCCAAGAACTATGGGAGGTCTGGTTAGACTATCTTAATGTAGAGCTTGCCATTTGTTGATTCCATTGAATTCTCATACAAGCCTTATGTTATGCGAATAAGATCATTTAGTTTCAGATCCGTCGAACATCTTTTTGATTAAGAGTGAAGATCAGTTCAATAGCACAATTACCAAGGTGCAAGGTATGATTCTAGTTTGTCCTTTTTCCCCTGTTCACACTGTCTTTGATTAGAAAACTTGCTGGAGAACGCCCATTGCTTAATACTTCTATCCAAATGTAGGTGAATCCTTGCCAGCAATCTTCTACTTCACTGCAGTATGGTGTGGACCCTGTAAGTTCTTTAATTTCTTGATTTCATCATTTAGGGCTTGTAACAGTTTGCTGCATTTATATTCATAGATACAGCCATGATATGTTTCCTTTACATTTCATAAGCGAGATAAACATGTTTGATTTTAATATGGTTTTTCTATCTTTGTAGGCAAGTTTATATCTCCCTCCATCATTGAGTTAAGCAAGAAATATCCTCACGTGACCACATACAAGATTGACATTGACCAGGTGTGGTAGAGAATTGTGCCAACTGTGCCTGTTTGTTTATTCAGCTCTTCCATGCATTGGTTAATTTTTCTTCTAAAAATTTTGTCTATTGCATTCTGTTGTATAAGGCTAGGAAATTGATTTTGAACCTGATGAAAGCATTTCAAAATATGAAACTATGGAATATCTGTCCTCAGTCATGTTCTGTATTACATTATTTTGTTATCTATTTTGTTAATTGGTCTGCTTGAAACAAAAGACTGGGAAGTCAGGGCATGACCTGCTTGTCACGGTTTCCCATGCCATTTTGGCCACTAATTGTACTGTAAGTTCTCAGTGCATGATCACGGAGGATTGCAGTGATAATGATGTATTCCCTTTTTGATTCTGTCAATTCTACGGTTGGGATTGTTGTACAAGTTGTACCATCTTAATTTTGTGAAGAGATCAAATGGTTCATTAACAAAAATGCTAGGTTCTTGTGGTGTCAATTTTGACACAAGCACACTTTAAGTGTGGGATGTCTGTCCCATTTTTTAGAAGAGGATAAAACATTATGGAAAAAATGCAATAACATGAATTTGCCTAGTCATGAAGATCGCTACCTTCTAGAAAGGATAAAAGTTATGGTAACTCCAAGTCTTGCTGTACCGGAGACTTACTTTTGTAGTAATCAAAACTTTGGCCACTTGAATTTGGCAAATAATGTGAATCACTGAGAATGAAAGAACCCAAAAGATTTCAGTTTATGAGGTCGGCAACAAATCTAAAAAGGTTCATTTTCTAATATATATGGTAAACGTGTTCTTTTTATTCATAGTGCTAAGTCCATCTGTGTTGATACTCCAAATCTTGCACATCCTGCTTTATGTTTAGCATTTTGTGAAGAGAAGTTTTGCTTGCAAGAATACTTTTGAAGTCTCACAAACAATGTAGCTTAAATGTGAACTTTCATTTTATAAACGGCATTAAATTCATTTGTGTTCTCATGTATCTTTAATGTTTGTTGCCAGATTGAACATATCCTTTCTAAAGTGCTTTGTTTCTCTGTGTAATATCAGAAGCAAATCTGTTGTGCTTAGTATTTTGAATGGTGCTTTTTATTTATTTATTTATTTTGGTGGTGCAGGAAGGGCTTGAAGGTGTATTGGGAAAGTTGAGCATTTTCTCTGTGGTAACAAACTAGATCATTTCTTGCAGTGGTGGAACTAAAATGATTTCTGCCTTCATTTCTGTTTGTTTCTTAGTTGGCGTAGGACAGTTTAGAATTTTTAACCTTGGGACAACCTGTCCTACCAAAAATCAACTTTTTACGATAATATTGTCTTGGTTCAGTTTTACCCAATGTTATTGGAATCACTCTATTCCTTAGGGATCTGCAGTCTAGAATTAGGTACATTTTGTAAAAAGTATGATCCTAATTTGGCTTAGATTTCAACAATAGATGGGAAAGAGTGGTAAAAATGAAATTAGAAAAGAGAATCCTTAGAAATTTAAACTTGTTCTTGATTTACCTTTGAGGGTTTAGAATGAATTAATAAGCAATTTTGGTTGTTGAGGATAGTGCTGCAGATGAAAAGCTGTGGAAACCCCAATTTATTTTTTTTTTTTATTTTTTATTTTTATTTTTTTTTTAAGGGTTTAGATTGCTTTCTAATCTGTGGGGTGGTATGCTTTTTGTGTTTTCTTTTTGGGACTAATTAAATTCTAACTAGCTAATTGTGTTATAAGTTGTTGGGCACTGCTTAATTGCTAGGAAGCACGGATACTTCTAAATCCTTTACATTGCAATATCAGGCCACATATCCAATCTGATACTTATAGGATATGCCATGTGGCATTTCCAAATATTTTATTTGTTTTTAAGTTGTAGGATACATCTCAGATATGGCCAGGTTACATGGCTTAATATGGCTGGGGACTTAATTGAAAATTCCTTTAAAGAAAAGTGGGCGCTAAAATGTAAAATTTAAAACTAATGTGGTGAAAATTAAAAATAGACTCATACAGAAGGCTTTTCATATCTCTGTGTCAAAGCAAGGAGGCGAAAGGCGGAGATGAACATAGAAGCTTTCAGTTTCTAGAATCTTTGGTCTTTAAGCATTTGAGAGGAAGAGGAATGAAGAGAATTTGGATCTAGTACCCTGAGAGAACTTGGAGCTGCCTTTAGATTCTGGGCAGAGGAGAGTGGAAAATAGGAGAGAGAGAGAGAGAGAGAGAGAGAGAGAGAGAGAGAGGCATTCAATCATGGCTGAAGACAAAGAAGGAAAAGCTTTTGATTTTGGCTAGTTGTTCTTTTTATTTTAAACTTCTTTTTTTGCAACTTTTTCACTTCTTTTGTCATCTACTTATGTATTATTCTCTCCCACTCTATTCAGGGTTAAGAGAAACAAACACTCTCTTGTCTTACTTATTTTTCCACTCTTCTTCTTTTTGTTTGTGGCCTGAGCATTTGACCACACAATTTTATAGGGTTGTTTGGGGTGGGACCAAACCGAAAGTTTGAATCAGGAAAATAATTATAGATATTTACAATTTACATATTTATTTTTATTGTATCCTTGTGTACTAGTTTTATGAAATTTTGCATAATCTTGTACTCATGTCGTGTCAGATACAACATTGAATCTCGATCATGTTTCCTAGTTTAATTGTCTTAGAGATTTCTACTTTAGATAACATCCTAATTTTTGTTGTTAATTTCTAATTAAATTTGTGTTTGAGTTGAGGCCGAACTATTTCAAGCCAAAGGAACTAAGTGGCTCATGGGCAACACCCAGCATGTATCTTCTTCTTTTATTATTTTTGTTATTTCTTTTTCTTTGCCCTCAAACCCCTAATATTTGTGTACGTTGTAAGGTTTTTATCCATAGAGAAATTTCATGTGGCAACACCCAGCATCTATAATTAAATTTCTCATCATTTTGCTGCATTCTAATGATCACTGAGGTTATAAATTTCACAAAATTTCCCAAAATGCTTGGTTGCTGTAGAAAACTCTAAATATTTGTGTACATTGCAAGGTTTTGATCCATAAAGAAATTTCATGTGGCAGTGAAACAAGAATTTATTTGGCATTTATGGAATTTATTAAGTTATCAATTATAAAATTCAATAGGCAATGTAATGCCAAATTTTCTATGTTACCCAATTTTCTTTTATATTAGATGATGTATTCAGACACAAGTCAATGGTTCTTAAGGCTTCATTCAAGTTCATTGTTTGAAATCCAACAACATTAGGTTTATATGTATTGGCTTATTTTCAATAACTTTTCTCATTCTTTACGTGCCTCTGTGGGATGATTACAAGTTCCCTGTGGTTCATGATGATCGAAATGGTACTCCCAGTACTTGGAATGGGCAGAATTTCTGTCATTACCTTAAGTGAAATGTTCTAAATGTTGTTAACATGTTCTGAATTGTGTTTATCTTCTGCAGCCAACGCTACACTTCTATAAGAATGGAAGAAAGGCTGCTGAAGTAGTTGGTGCAGATGTTGATCGCTTGAAGTCTACCATGGAAAGCCTTTACAAGTAATATGATATTCATCTCTCTTTCTTATATTAGAAGTTAGCATACACTTTTGCTATATCAGTGTATGTGAGCCATTTCACCGGTTTTTGGTCGTGAAAACCATGATTTTGCCAACTGTTTGGCTGTAATGTTTCAAAGAAATCTACAGTATGACATCTCGTTTGAATTTAAGCTGGGTTTTGTGTCACGTCTAAATATTCATGGTAAAAAGGTTTGACTTGCCATGTCATTTATGAAACCATTGTCTAGAATATAAATGATTTAAGACTGATATCTTTGACATTGCTTGTGGCTCAATACTCAAAACATCTAAATTGTGTGTTTTTATGCATGCACGTGTATTGTAGTGATTGGTGCGATATAACCATATTCCTACTACCATTTTCTAAAACTATAATCCTGAACAGCATTTTATTAATAATGTATCCAATCAAACCTCTGACTGGCGTTATATTCAACCAAATGCCAAAAATCCAGATTTCAATCTGGGTTGCTAGGACAGCTCGGGCCCATTATTAGGCCCGTTTTAATTATGGGCGGAGTCTGAATACTGACGGACTTGGCCCGTTTAAAATTATTATTATTATTTTTATTTTGGGTTTTACGGGGTGCATTCATGGCTCATGTGACATGTCCTCCCTCTCTCTCTCTTCATTGGAGACCACACGCAAACTCTCAAACTACAGAGCTCCCTCTCTCTCCCCCTCTCCCATGGCATCTGTGATAGATCTAAGTTCTTTCCGATCAATCTGTTATTGGTTGATGATTCTTCGTTTGGTTCCTCATGTCGAAGATTCAGTTTTTAGATCGGACATGTAGGAGTTGGTTGCGATCAATCGATCATCTTGAAAATCAGATTCTCGCGTTGAAGTCGTTGGTTTCATGGAAACTCACCTAACTAAAGCCAGTTGTGCATCTTTCTTCATCTCCCGCAATTTCTCTTTCCTCGTCTCACCTCGATTCGATCTCCATTTCTTCATCAATCTTTCAAATCGATCTTCGTTTTGCCTTTTCCTCTCTATCCTCTATCGATTGATCTAAGTTTCATATATTTCCCCATTCTCTAAATCAATTTTCTAGGGTTAGGGTTTCCTGAAGTTTTTGATTTTCGATCTTCTGTTCTAGATCTGCATACGCTTTTGTCAGATCTACCATTTTTGTCTTTGAATCCATTGATATCGGTTATAATTTCGTCAATTTTTAGTCAAAATTTTGGAGATTTAGTATTCGTGCTTTTTTGTATAGAAGAGACATTTCGTCTCTCTCTCTCTCTGGGTTTTTTGGGCTTAAAACAAGCTCAGGCCTAACTCGAAAAGAGCTCGAGACCTTTTTAATTTTGGGGGCAAACTCAAGTCTTGATTCTTAGAACTTTCTTGAGACTCGCTCGGGCTCAGGCCCCTAAAATTTGAAACAGGCCGAGCCAGAGCTTTATAAAGCCCAGCCCAGAAAGCTCGAGCCAGTCCCATGGTTGCACCCAATTCTAGAATGTCTCTGGTTTTGAATGTAGATCTATTTAAATTCTGATCTTATGCTTCTGTGTTTTGACATTCAATAATATTTACTCTGAACTGCTTAATGACCAGAGGTTTTGAATAAGAGGGTGATTCAGAGAAAAACTGTTCTTTTTCCTATATTTCTTTGTTGCTATTGTGCAGGTTCTAGCTGGTCAGAATTTGTTTTTCCTTTTCTTTCCCAAATAGAAAATAAGGAAACTAAGCCAGGATTGGACTCATGTGAGACCTGTCTTCTGGACAAAAGATATGTCACTCCCACCACAAAGAAATACAATTAAAAATAAATATCTATATAGATAAAATAAGAAACTTTGCATATGCTTTGAAGATTTATGGATTCTATCATGCTCCCATGATGTATCTTATGCATAGTTATAAAACTCGATCCATGCATTGACACATGTATCTTAAAATTTGTGGTTTAACTAGTTGAATCGTTAGTCGATTATTTTTTATATTATTTTAAAATTTTAAAATATATATAATTATATATTTTAAATATAAAATACCAATCTATAGATATTTGGGGAAGGAGGCCACATGGAAGACAATCAATAGCACGTACACGAAAGACAAAACCTGATTCCTTTTTTGCTCATCGAATTTCTCTGTCCCTATATCTTTCTCTCTCCTGGTACTTTTGGACCGTGCTACTTTCTCCGACCAAAGCCGACGATGGGCTTCTCTCTCTTTGATGATGGTGGGCTTCTTTCTCCGACCAAACCTGACGATCTTTCTCGGCCAAAGCTGACTCTCTCTCTCTCTCTCTCTCTCATCTCTAAACCCGCGGGTCACATGGTTTTCCGGTTAACCCGTATTGACCTGTGGGTTTTTCCGGGTCAATTATATAAATGGTTATTTAATGAACCGACCCATACATTGTGCGGGTGGAGGGTTGATCCAGTCTGACTGATGGATGAGTCCAGATTTAATAACTATTATCTTATGCAGTTATAATCTGTTTGTTATGGCTCTGGTGGTAAACTCACATTTGCACAGCTTCATTGTGCATTTGCACCATTGTATTATAAAATGAATGTGTGCCCTATTATCTAAATCTCAAAATTTCAAGTCACCAAGGACCGAGGACTTTGGTCCAGGTGGTCATATAAAGAGGTTTAAATCCTTGACTTGTGGAGTTCTAGGCTAGAACTTCATACCCCTCATCGCTTATTAAGGAGAGAGAAGAATCATCAAAGGCCATATACTTTTCCATTCTGCAAGAGGAGAAGAGAGATACAACACATGTTGGTCAGTGGGTAAGTCACTAGACTCTATCCAAGAGGTCTCGAGTTCAAGTTTCGGATAGAGCAAATGTGCTGGGGAGAGCTCTATCCCTCGAGGGACTTCAGCGGCTTGACCTGGATTAGTCGAATCGAAGTTTCAGAAATCGGGTGATAGATCAAGTCTAGGGGACAAAAAAAAAAAAAAAAAGAGGAGAAGAAAGTAAAGTCAGCCTTCTGTGTGCCCATTCAAGCTGAATGGTGATTTTTAATATGTGATCCAACCTTGAATAAAATGAAATGTATATATGTTGTGTTGTATGGGCTTCCCTTTTGGCTAGATCATACATGGATTAATTTACAGATCATGTTGGATGCATTCTGAATTTGGTTCATTCATGCATCAGTCAGTTCATGCCCAAGAAATATACTGATGATTTCTTCAGTGTTTGTGTTTAAAATCCTGCCTCATCTTCCACCATCTCTGGTTTCTTGCACGTGTTCCACTTTAAAAATGTTAATACGGAGAACTCGTATTATTGAATGGTCATATCTCTCTCATTTCTTAATCATTTTTTTTGTGATTTTTATATGGTTGGAAAGTATTTTTCGAGAGTAATCTAATTATATAAATTGCATGCCATGAAACACGGTATCCTAAAAATTATAAGTACATTAAGTTTTGGCTATAGTTTGTAATATCTCTTATGTACTCAACCGTTGCATGCAAAATTTTGCAGATCAGATCTACACATCATAAGTATACTATGATATAAAATTAAGAACATTTCGAAAAGCCAATTTTAAGTTATCATTAATGAATCTTGAAAATTATTCTAGACATTTTTCATTTTCAATACCGAACAAAGAGGTAAGAAACACCTTAAATGGTTATGATACCAATGATGATATTTGTACAAATCAACAAACAAATTTTCATGCGGAAATTTTTTGGATCAAAATTTAGGTTAGAATCACTTTATCTCATTGACGGATGAATATTCTAGGCCGAGAAAGTGTTACGGATTTGGATCACTTCCTAATATTCACAATCCAAATAACTCTTGGTGTACCAATGATCAAAAGTCTTCGAACCCTCTTCATTTACTTTTCTTTTGTATTTCTCAAGTCCCTCTCTAATGTATCAAAAATTGGCTTCGTCCCTTTCTGTTTTATAATTCACGTCCTCTTTTTATTGAGAGGTTCCTCTTCATCCTTGGGTGTTAACTTCAGGGAGAGAGAGAGAGAGAGAGAGGAGAGAGAGGAGAGACATTGGGGAAGTTATTATGGGTGGTTTTTTATTCAAAACCACTCTACATTTTTTTTATTTAAATTTCAAAGGAAGGGGTGGGTCTACCCTCATAAGTGGACTCGCCTCATGTTCCAACATCTTTCACTCATACATGAAGGTTAAACTCGCATATAGTGTGATCATTATCATTGAACACCAATTTCATACAGGCATGAAGATCGTGTAACTTGCGAGAATACCTAAAGTTTTAAAGCTATACACCAATTAATGATATATAGCAACTCATTGTCAAAGTAGTGATGAGAATATCGTATCTCGCTATACCCCAGACATCTTTTTAATCGACACAGTCAACGTATCTCTTATCTTTCAAAACAATGTAAGAGCATAATTGACTCAAATGTGACCATGTATTCACAATTACGTCTCTAAATACTAAATCACAGACATAATTGATCGACTTGTGAATACAGAATAACGTGTCGTTCAAAGACAGTTTTCATTTCATACTACTAATTTTTAACTTTATCTTAACTTTTTTTCTAGACATACACCGCCAAACCGAATCATCCATGACTTCTTGGTAACATGTTAAAGTAGTAATACTAAAATAAAATTTCAAAACAATGTAAGAGTATACTTATGAGGATATCGTATCTCGCTATACCTCAGATATCTTTTTAATCGACACAGTCAACGTATCTCTTATCTTTCAAAATAATGTAAGAGCATAATTGACTCAAATGCAACCATGTATTCACAATTACGTCTCTAAACACTAAATCACAGACATAATTGATCGACTTATGAATACAGAATAACGTGTCGGTCAAAGACAGTTTTCCTTTCATACTACTAATTTTTAACTTTATCTTAACTGTTTTTCTAGACATACACTGCCAAACCGAATCATCCATGACTTCTCGGTAACATGTTAAAGTAGTAATACTAAAATAAAATTTCAAGAGACAGACGAAAATTCTAAGTATATAAAATTGATGTTGAGTATAAATCTCTGAGTTTCATACAATGAGATGGATATAATAAAATGAAGAGGGATATACCATCTCATTACTCATATGGTCATATTAGCACACGTGGTATGAAACACGTGCTACGATACTTTTCTTTCCATTTAGAAGCGTATATTTTCTTTTCTAAAATAACGCATCGTACAGGTCTTAGTCCAACTGTGCACAATACTTGACCTGAGTTTTCTTTTTTATAAGTCCTTCAAAATCTCACAATATAAAAAAAAAAAACTCGCACCTGGGTCTTCGACAAGTTAACAGATTGTGGAGAATCCATTTTGATTACCATATATGTAGTATATTTAATCGGTAATCTTATCTTAGTACTTAACTAAGGCAACTTATACATGTGTTAATTCTCCACAAATTAACATGCCTCATCTCTACATGTCACACAGACGTTAGAGACAATTATTCGTATGAGAGAGCCAATCTTAAAACTTGTCCGATATACGTTCAATTACAGACACAAGAATTTTAGACACGAAAACAAAATTCAAGCATGATAACAAATATACTTTCTTTATATAATTACAATCATTATTACAATAACAAATACTGTCATAATCTATACAATCCATATCATCTAACATGTCTCATAAACATGTCTTTAGGTATTGGCCTCCGAAAAAAAGGATAAACCACCACCAAATGCATAGATACTTATCTCAATGTCATTTTCCTCTTTTCAATAATGTCTCGAACAAGATTGATTTTTGTATCTATGTTTGGTTTTGCCATTATATTTAGAGTGTCTTGTGTAAGCAATAGCTGACCGATTGTCATAATGAATCGTCAACCTCCTATTAAGTTGTTTATTATTCCCAAATATTGCAACATCTACTTAACCAAATTTATTCTCTGTACTGCGGAAGCATTAACCACAAATTCTGATTTCATCATAAAAAGTGATACACAGATTTGTTTCTTACTTTTCTATGAAATAGCACATCATTAAGCAAGCAAACATAATCAGAGGTAGATTTTCTCTCATCTAAATCACCTCCCAAATCAACGTTCCTGTATCCTTTCAATACTAAATCCTTTCCTTAATAATGAAGAAAATAATTTACAGTTTCGCTCTAGTATCCCAACATTCTTTTACAATAATCCAATCACTCTTTCTAGATTAGACAGATATTTACCGACCAAACCGCATAAAATGACAAATTTCGGAATGAGTACACATCATAGTGTACTTCAAGTTCCCAATTGTACTAGAATATGATGTTTCAGACACTTCATCTATTCATTAGGAGTTCTAGAGCACATGTCATTTTTTAAACTATCACCTATAGTCATAAGAGTATCAGCAGATTTACAGTCTTTTAAATTGAATCGTTTCAGAGCCTTTATAACATAAGATTTTTGAGATAACTCCAGTAATCTCCTGGAATAATTTCTCTTAAATTAAATTCCAAATATGCCTCACCCATATCCTTCATTCTAAAAAAATGAAGAATAACCATTTCAAGTTTTGAAGTACATACTCCTTATCATTCACAGATAACAATATGTATTTGACATATAAGGATAAAATTACAAATTTATCATTAGATTTTTCAATTAGAAGCAATGGTTTTCGTCTATCATGATGAAATTATAAGATATCACATTTCTGTGAAATTTTAAATACCATTATCTTAAAAACTACTTAATACCATAAATTGATTTACTCAATTTACTAACTCTATCTACTTGGCCTTTAATGACAAAACTCTCTAGTTGTGTCATACAAATGCCTTCCTCAAACTCACCACTGAGGAAAGCAGTCTTCACATTCATCTGACATAATTCCAAATTGAATTGGCCACTACAACCAATTATACGCGAATAAGGTAAATTTCATTACCGGAAAAAGGTTTCTTCATATTTAACACTCTTTTACTGAGTTTAATCTTTTACTACCAATTGAGTCTTTTACCTCTCAATAGTTATATCTGCCTTATGCTTGATTTTGAGAATCCAGTTGTTCTTAATAATTTTGTGCGCTGATAGAAGTTTAACCAATTGCCAAATATGGTTGGATTTCATTGACTCCTATTTTTATTTCCATCGCCTTTTTTATTTACCCTTAGTGGGCAAGATAGAGTCTCATATATGTTCTGAAACTCTTCTTCATCTTCTGAAGAAATATCAAATATGTGCCCTCCGATCCCTAAGTGACGCTTAGGCATGGTTTTCTTAACACTTTTCTGAGTCCGTAAGTCAGTTGGATCACTAGAATTTAAATTTCTCCCACTGGGATTAGCACCATTCTAATAATCTGCAATAGACAAAGTTATCATTTGAATTAACTAATTCAAATAACAACTCTATGTCCTTCACGTCACCTTTGCTAGGAAAATCATTATCCAGAAATATATTATCCGTGATTTAATCTCTACTGTAGTACCATCTTCTTATTCACAAATGAATATTTAACTTTCAGATTGGTCGGAATATCTAATAAAGATACTCTTACTTCTACAGGAACCCAATTATCCAAATTTATTGAAAAAATCTCAAATATAGACTGTCAATCCCCAAAGTCTAAAGTCACTAAAACATGACCCTCTACCAGTTCAAAGTATATAACATGTTATTGGTATTTTCTGTGAAAACACTTTGTTAAAAAAAAGAAATATAAGTCGCAGTCAATCAGGCATCTCCCCAAAATGGAAGCCAACAAGTTAACCTGTGCCATCATGGATCTTTCATATTCAACAATTCTTTCTCACTACAACATCACTTTGCTGAAGTGTATAAGGAATGATCTAATGTCGGATTATGCCTCTTTTATTACTCAGATCTTTAAATTGATATTATAGATATTCACGCCATCTATCCGTTTGATTCTCTATCTCGCTCATATAATGTCTAAAGAACTCAAGTGCTTTGAACTTTTAAGAGATCAAATAGATATGGTCAAATGTGTGAAATCATCAATGAACATAATGAAATACGAAGTTCCATGTCTAGCCTTCACACTTATTGGATCACGAACATCTTAATAGATTAAATGTAATTGAAATTTAGCCCATATGGCTTTCCAAATAGTTTTCTCATCATTTTGCAAACAAGACAACATTCATACGTTGGTAATTCAACTTTTGTAAGTGAACCTAATGGTTCTTCTCTCACTAGTGGATTCACCCTGTCTTGCCCTAATATGATTAAATTTATCATGTCATGTCATATTGCCAGTATTTGCAAAATGATGAAACCATTTACAAGTTATCCAAAACCAAGACACATGTCATTCAAATATAAATCAACCCAATATCTTTGAAAGTTCAAATCATAGCCAAATTTTAAAAGAATAAGAATAGATAAAATTCCATCGAATTTCTGGTACGTAGAGAATCTCATGCAGAATGACAGTTCGACCATTTTATAACTGCAGTTTATAAGTGTTAACTCCTCTAACGTTCACTCTTACATCGTTCTCTATAACTATCTACTACCAAAAAGTAATCGATGAAAGAACTCATAAATACTCTCTATCTATTCTTATATCTATGATTTTTTTTTTGTGATCCGTCTATAATTTTTTTTCCTTTTTTTGCTTTTGTTCCATTTCCTCTTACATTTAGAGTCTGAAACTCTCTTGAAACTAAATTCTACAACAAGAGCATCAACTATGAATTTAGCAACACAAAGTTGCTTATCCCCAAACTTGACGTGGAGAGCAGCATTCGAGAAAATTCTCATACTGTTATTGTGAATCAAATTAACTTTCAAATGCTCCCACTTGACAAGAAGGATTTGGATCAAAATTTGAACTTTCTTTCATTGAAAAGAACATGACCAGTTAACTTTCACTCTCTAATCATGCAAGATATGACCATCAATAACCGTTTGATACTGTGATCACTTCGTCTTTTATATGTATCAAACATTATAGTCAACTGTCTAAAATGAGTCACTGGTATCTCCTTATATCTTTTTGAGGTACACCCAAATGTCATAAGCAGTCACATATTGTTTACACTCGGATATTATCTCTTCAATCACAGAACTAACTAGAATCACTCAAATAGTGGAATCTATCATTTTTCACACCTGATTAGCATTTAGTTCTCTCCCTTGTAGGGCAGCATTATCCACTTCAGAGTACTACATGACATGTTTGATGCCTTCCAAAGCATCTCATTCTTTTAGCACGTTTTACATTTTAGGCATCATATCTCATGATTATCGCCATTCAAATCGTCACTTCTATTTAAGTCCATAATAATAGATTTCAATGCTATGGTTTGGGTTTTCTAAGAGGGTAGATATATGTACTAATATTCATATTATACACGTAATTTTGTATTTTAAGATTAACATCAATGACAGGTCAACATCAGGTATAGAATCGAAAATTCACTAGGTTTTCAATCATCATCTATGATTCTAATGTATCATTATTATGAATTTAATTTAAACTTACAAAATTTTATAAGTTTTAGGTGAAAATTATTCAAATTCTTCTAATCTAAAACCTCTCACTTAAATACACAAAATATTTAAATAATTTCAATTTTGGATGAGAATTATTTAAATTATTCCAATCAAAAATTCCTTTCAATACACCCTAATTTTCTTTTGCATGCATGATCATATAAAAAAATATCAAATATTCCCAATCATATTTTCAATAGAAACTTTGTAAAAAAAAACTTAAAAGTTTCTAATATATGATCATGTTTCGAACAATCAACTATAGCGTGTAAAAGAAAACATACAAATGTATTGTTTCAATTCACAATATGTCCATTCGAGTAATCACATTTTTCATCCCATTGGATTATCTATCCCTGGAGAAAAATCTCCTTATAGCACGTGGGTAGTGCTATCTATACTATAAGATACATTTTTTTTATTTGGATTATTAGATTCTTAACTCTCTATATTTCTATTAATATGAGTTTCATATTGTCAAGAAATACATTCTCAATTGGCAATCATTTCATTTACCATGTTGTTCCAATTAAAAGTCAAATTATTTCTTAAAAAATATATTTGCGTCATCCTCCCAAAAAGAATGACTTATTCAAGAAGTTTCATATATTGTACTTTCATGATCTCCAAAAGATCTGATAAAGTATGAGTTGGGTCTATCAAAATTTAACCCAACCTCATTATATTCTCTGAACTTATTAATACTTTAATTCTTCTCCCTAAAACTTCAATATTCTGTTCAAATATCATCATTACTCTAGAAAATAGGTACAATATTAGATTGGACACTAAGCCAATTATAATATTATAATAAATTTCAAAATTATTTGTTTCAAATAATGTGCTCAGTTCTCAAATAATTTTATGTTAAAAAAACAAAATTTTCACACATAAAAGTAGCGCATAAAATAAAAGAAGTGTAAAAAATTTATACTCAGATAGCCAAAATTAAGAAAAATAATTTTCTAGTCTAATAAAAAATTTTCAGAATTTTCTGAACTGGAAAACGATTTTTCTATAATTTTCTAACAATTTATTGATTATAAATCTATAAATAATAATTTTTCAATTCCAAAAAATAAATTATATTTCACGGAAAAAACCAAAATGATTTTTCAGATTTATACAATTTTTTTTAATTTTTTCGACTGAAAAAGTATTTTTTATAATTTTCTAACTGTTTATTGATTTAATAATCAATAAAAAATATTTTTCATCTTTGAAAAATAATTTATAAATTACAGAAAAATCAAAACAAATTAAATTTTATTTTGGTGAAAATTAGGACTAGAAATAGCTCTTGACACGCCTCCTCGCGCCATCGAACCTAGCTGTAACAAAAAAGTCTGAAAATGAATTTCACTCTCTTATGGTGGCGTGTGAATTACACGCGCCGTCTTCCTGACGGATTTCGTTCACTAAATTTTGACTACCCCCGATTTTTTATATCTCTGAGTTTAATGATGGTCTCGAATTTTAGATCGGACATACCTATCTTGGGAGGTGGAGTTCACTTGCCACTGCGAGAGTAGGAAAGACCTTTTTACTATTTATCTTCTTCTTCAATTTTCTGGTTTTCGATCCAAATTTCGAATGACCATATTTCTCTCAATTCTTAATTATTTTTTATGATTTTTATATGATTGGAAAGTATTTTTTGAGAAAAATCTAACCATATAAATTACATGTCATGAAACATAGATCCTAAAAATTACAAATATATTAAATTTTGGTTATGATTTGTAATATCTCTTAATGTATTTAACCGTTGTATGTAAAATTTTACAGATCAGATCTACACATCATAAACATACTATGGTATAAAATTGAGAGCATTTCGACAAGTTAATTTCAAGTTGCCATTAATGAACCTCGAAAATTATTTAAGTATTTTTCATTTTCAATACCTAGTAAAGAGACAGAAAACATACTAATGGCTCTGATACTAATGATGATATTTATACAAATCAAAAAATAAATTTTCATGCGAAAATTTTTCAAATCAAAATTTGGGTTAAAATCACTTATTTCATTGACGGATGAGTATTTTAGGCTGTGAAAGTATCACGTAATTGGATCACTTTCTAATGTTTACAATTCAAATGCCTCTTGGTGTACGATTGATCAAAAGTCTTCAAACCCCCTTCATTTACCTTTTTTTTATTTGTATTTCTCAAGTCCCTCTCTATTGTATCAAAAATTAGCTTCGTCCCTTTCTGTTTTGTAATTCACGTCCTCTCTTTATTGAGAGGTTCCTCTTCATTCTTGGGTGTTAACTTCAGGGAGAGAGAAGAGAGACACTGGGGAAGATATTATGGGTGGTTTTTGATTCAAAACCACTCCCCCTTTTTTTTTTTATTTAAATTTCGAAGGAAGGGGCTCATGGGCCCAGGCAAGAAGCGTGAAGGTCACTAAGGAGGGTGCTTTTTAGGACATTGTCAACTGAGTGGTAAAATTTTTCTTCAGGATGAAGAAGGTAGAAATAGCTGGTTTGATTGTATTCTCTGTTTTGCCTGTAGCTTGTTATGGAAATAGATCTCTCTCTGAAAATACTACTTTGCGGTCTTTTTTGTCTTTATAGAACTAAACTTTCTTTTGACAGAGTTGAATCAAAAGAGATCTTATACTACATTTAACTTAAAGGTGATTTTATTCGCAGTTACTTCTAATGCAAACATTGAAAATGTAAATTCTACACATGAAATGGAACAATATGTTTCATGATTCTCATACTGATGAGTACTCGTAGGTTGTCTGTTTAGTTGATCCTCTTACACTCATTTAGCTCTGGAGTCTGTTTAACTAAATTTTCCCCCCGTGTGTGTTTTCAATGGCATTATGTAACCTGGACTCTTGTTTTGTTTATTAGTTTCTGTCAAGTAGACCGAAGAGTTTTTGTTATTACCATTGTTGGTTTTATTTGTTTATGATTTTGAGGATCATAAGCAGAGCCTACATAGGATGGATAAGCGGATAGTTCCAAGACTAAGGGAGATTTCTATTTTTTTTTGGGAGGGGGGGGGGGAGGGTGTGGTTAACGGGGGTTAAGTAGGAAATAGATTGTTGTAATTGGATGTAGGACAGAAGGCTTTTATGGATGTTTTACTATTTTCTTTGCAGCAATTACAGTGGCAAGCAATTTCACCTTACAAAACTTGCATAAAACTTGTAAGATTTTAGGGTTTATTGTGAAAATGTTTTGGTTCATAAAATGCAAGGTTGGCTCCACTGCTGCATAACGTGGAATGGCAATGAATGTTGTAATGGGGATTGCAATGATCAATGAATGATTACAGAAGACTTCTAAAGTAATGTTATGAATGTGGGCAGAAAGCTTATTGTTGAAAGTGATAATGTACTTGTTTCAAGCAAGTTTACATAGAAAATCTCATTCTATAGCAGGTAAAAGACCTAAAGGTTAAGCCCAGAGGATATAATAAATTGCCCTCCATCCTGTTGCCTAGCAGAAAGACGGTTAAATCTCCATAAATTAATTCGGAGAACTGGTTGGAGAAAACCCAATTCCATTGAGTCCTCGACATGTGAGAGAGAGAGAGAGAGAGAGAGATCATCTACTGATGGGTTCGTCTATTTGAAATCAGCACCATATTGCACTGGAGACAGACAAGTAGTGAAATCAGCACCAAAAAAATTATAATTTTATTATTTATAATGTGGGGATTTTTTGTATATTTAGTAGTGAATTATGCATAAATAACATTTGTGGAATTGCATGGTTTTTAGATTACTAACTAATTTATAGATTTATCTGTTTATATTTTTAAATTAGTGTTTAGCTGCTGCCATAATTAAATATTAAAAAAAAATTAATGATTTTTCTCTTTTAATCTTTCAAAAGTAGATATGGCGACTGCTGTGTAACTCAGGGGGTAGATAAATGTTAACTACATCAACGTTTTGCGGATCTCCTGGTAGGGTATTGAACTTCTTTGACCAAAATTTAGAATTTGAATATTGGGAGTAAAAAAATAGGTATTGAGAGAGTCAGTTCCCGAATAGCTCCATAATTATTGAATTAGTTCGATTTTTAAATATCTCCGATCAAATAAAATAAATAAATAATTTTTTTATTATTTTTTTTTTTATATAAAGAGATTTAAATTTAAGATCTCGTATATGGACAGAAGAGACAATGACGGCAGAGGTAAGACTCATCGGCAAAAATAAATAAATGTTAACCAGGGATGATGACATTACAGATCTGTCCCTTTGAACATTTGGGTGGGTGCAGAGCGCTCGCTCGCTCTCTCTCTCTCTCTCTCAAAAAATAAAAAACTTGATCATGTATTGTATTTTACATGTGTAGGTGTGTATGGTGTGTACTGAATTATATTTTTAAATTTATACAAATTATAATTAAATTGGATAAATTTTGAAATAATATTAACATATGATTACTTATGATTAATATTAAAAGTTTTGGTTGTACATTATGAGCACAAAGTTTACCTATATATTTTCTTGATACACGTGTTGATAAATTATTATTATTTTATGTCTGAAAAATAATTATTTCTATAAAAAGAAAAAAAAATAATTTTCGTACCAATCTTATTCTGATCTCATCTGTTATCCGGTCTCAATTACCATGTAAACTGTGTAACTCTGTTGCACATATTTGAGGTGGGAAAAGGAATCTTTATTATTTTTTAACTTATACGAGTACATTCTCTGCGTCTGCTAAGCATTTAATTCACCAGCCATGGTTTTTCTTTTTTTTTTTTTAAATAATCGATCGATATCTAATTCATATTTTAATTAATATGATTTAAATGTTATTGATTCTAATTTAAAAAAATATTTTTTAATATATATTTTTTATTTTTAAAATTTAAATTAAAATTTAATTAAATGATATAATACTTCGACCACCGATTAATAATCAGCTATATAAGATAAACTATGGTCCTTGTGACAAGCATGGTTTCATTTTGACTGGGAATTTTTTACTTACTTGTTTTTTTAATAAATATATATTTTTTTCATTTGGATTTATAATAATTATCCTATTTGCCACCACAAATCCTCCAATACAATCTATGATTCTATATCAAATCTGATAAGTAGTCACACCTCATCATCATGAATGAGTTTTATATTGAAATTTGAGACTTATTTTATTTACATGTAACTCTCTGTAGTGGTAGGTTTATTTCGTGAATAAAGTTAATTGTTCGACTACTTCCTAATTTTAAATTATTATTATTATTATTTTTTTTATAAAGAGTTGGGGAGAATTTGTAAAAATCTGTGGAAAAATATGGGGTGTATTATAATTTAATGTAACAACATCCAGAATCAAATTTTCAACTTCGGAAATGCCATGACTCCTCATACATTTCAATTTTTCATCCTATTTTCGACCCTTCGAATAGCTTGCCAAGAGTTCTCTCACCAAGAAGTCATACTCACTTTTCTAGTTAATAAAATTATTATTGTGTACAATGGAATTACCCTACTTCCCTCCACATTTCATCAAGTGGTCATGCTAAAAACATAAACAATCATGGATAATTATGAGATGAGATCATTCCGAATGGGATAAAAGAATTCATGCTATTCTTTATTATTTTAATTTTATTTGATTTTTTCTTTCGTCTTCTTAATTGAAGGAATAATTTGAAAATAAAACAGCAAGTATAAAAATGGGTAACAAATCCTGATAGAGACCGGTACAATTCAATTCAACATTTTGTTCATTCCGGGTTTGATTGTATTGTAGCTCTATGATTCAGATTAAGTTCATCGATTGGATGAACAGCATTTATATAATGAATATCATTATTTGTTTTGCTTACATGCAATTATCTCGATAGAATCTCCATACATACAAATGTGTTTCCACATTGTTGGTGGGCTAACCTTCTTGGATGGTGTTGTATAAGTGTGTGTCATACCCGCAATGTCGAAACATCTATGCCGACGTGATTTCATTTAATGCATGGTTGAGTTTTAGAATTTTTCATTTTTCTTCGATTAAAAGCCTTTTTCTGTCCTTTTCAAACAAGAAAGAGAAAGAAATTTATAAGAAAAGAAAGTGAATAAATGACAATGGTTTTAAAGATTTATAGCTGCGAATCTTATTGGAAACATAAAAGGTAGGTCATAATATATTTTAGATTTAAATTTTAAAAGGTGAGATGTTTAAAAAATAAAGCAAAAGAGAGAAAAATTGAAAAATATTATGTATTATTCAGTATGTTAATAAAGGGTACATATGGCTAACCCTAACAGTAATGCATATTTCATACTGTCTATAGTGAATATACTCTCAATATTCTCTCATTGTACAATTAATACTGTGTTACCATGATAGTGAATATTGTCTGGATATTATATGAATATTATGCTATTAAAATTATATTAACAAAAAAGATGAAAATAATGAGAGAAGAATTTATTTCTAACTATTTATAATAGAGGGAGAATGTGCAAAATTAATATTATCTTTTATTCATGAGCAATATTAAGAAATTAGGGGGGCTTGTGAATTTTTCAAAAAAAGTCAGGAGGCAATTGCTTCCCTCACCCCCTCCTTAACTTCGTCATTGCACACGTCTGGTATGAGGGAAAAGTTAGGCTCATGACGGTTGGTATTAACAGTATATTTGGAAGTTTGAGAGAGAAAAGAAAAGATTAGTTAGAAGAGAAAAGAAAAGAAGAAAAAATTATAATTTTTTCTCTATCTTATATGAGAGTTTTATGAAAGAAAAGAAAATTAATGGAATTCATTAGGATAAAAAATTTTGTTTTTAATTTTTAAAAGGTATTTTTAAAATATAAAAATATTTTAATTCTAATATTTTATTTTTTCTCTATTTCTCTCTATTTTTGGGAGAGAAAAAATTTTAAATTGAAATCCCTCATTTTCTTTCTTTTTCTCTCGTATTAAAACTCCCAAATAAAAAAAAATTATAACTTTTTCTCCAAATCTTTTCTTTTCGCTCCAAATCTTTTCATACAAACAACTTATAAATGTTAGACCGAAGATGGTGCTGAGATTCGGCAGGGTTGCTTTTGGTGTAACGATGGCGGGTTCTTCCAACTAGGAGTGGTTTGAGGAGTTCGAGGAGAACTGGGAACATCGTATGGAAATCAACTTCATCGGCCAAACAGGACGAGTCGACGACTTGGCTAAAAATTTTTGAGCTTTCGGTAGATACTTTCCATGAGGAAATTGGAGAGTTAGAGCACCAAAATGAACTTATTGGTGCAAGTAGTGAGCACGAGCAGCCCCAACACCATGGACATGGCATCCAAGGTGTAAGTTCATAAGTCAGTGACCCTATTGGGGTTGTACAAGATGCCATTTTATTAGGATGAGCAACACCAAGCTGTGGTGGCGTACCAAATATGTGGAAATGGAGCAAGGTCCACCGTACTTGAAAGGTTGGAAAAACTAATTGAAAACTCAATTTTTTTCAAGAAAATATGTGATGATCCCCGACTCAACAGTTCATAATCATTTATAGTTATCTGATAAGAAATGATATCCCTAATAAGTTCAAATTTTCCTTATTTTCATAAGATTCTAATTCTCTTGATAAGAAAGGAGACCCTTGCCCGATAAAGAAAAAAAATTCCACGACATTGAAGACTTTCTTTATTCTTGTCAGATTTTAATTCTCTTGTTTTCTCAATAAAGAAGAAAACCTTTCTAAAATATTAAATCTTGCTTAATCTCGAGTGATTATAAATCAAAGATCTATCATTTCGGAAAACAATTTCTTCACAAGATAAATAGGGTTTTCTACACCTCTTGGTATAGCAACCCACCAAAGGGGGACTTCAAATACACCATTTGATATACTATAAAAAAAAGGAGGCACAACGAGGAAATTCAATTCTCCACAAAAGAGGTACGACTCCATAACCAATTCTATACCATCAAAAGTATAATTTCGTACTCAATTTTATATATGATCAGAGCTATGATTACATACAAGCAAACATAGATTATATCACAGAACATTACATACACAACATATAATATATCCTCATACACAGTACTCATTGTACAATACTCTATACACAATACACAAGAGGCAACATAGGGTCAAGGCTACAGGCTATCATTGGTCTTTCTTTTATCACTTTTTCTAATTTGAGCGTCAAATTCTCCTGCTGGGCCACCCCTAGTGGCGTTTTTGCAAGTTTCTCATCCAAGAAGATCCGACGAATGCCTCGGCATCGGTTTTCTATTCGAGTCGGAAGAGCAATTATTTGTGGAGTCAAAATTAACTCCAACAAATTGGCATCATCCTTGGAAACGACTGACTAACTAATCATAGAAATTTTACGCCTTGCTTCACCTCCTCTCTCCTAGCACCATGCTGCCAAAGAAAAGAAATAGAGGTAATGCACCTAAAGCCAGGCATAAAATGAGGGGACGAACGTCTGACTTCTTATTCCACTTGACACTGACAGTCTGGATTTAGTAATTCCTATTCAGAACCTATTATTACTTTGTCAGTGTTTTAGTATTATTAACAAATAATTCTGATAAAAAAAAAGAAAAGACTCTAGGGCATCCCCCGAAAGCGATCGTCATATCGCTGCCCGATTGTGGTGTCAAATAGATAAGGGTTCCCACATTCATGTGGACAGGTGCAGGTAAAAAAGTTAGTCCATAAGGGTACAATTCGTTTAACAACTTGGAATATAGGATCCTTAATTGAAAAATTAGAAGAAATAGGAAAAATAATGAATAGAAAAAGAATTAAGATTATGTGTTTCCAATAAACTAAGCGGGTAGAGGAGAAAGCTAAACTAGTGGAGCTTTATGGGCATAAACTTTGGTACACAGGTAGGAATAGAACTAAGAATGTGGTAGAAATAACTGTCCATTAGGATTTACGAGATAATGTAATAGAGATTAAAAAAAGGAAAATAGAATTTTACTTATCAAGTTAGTTAGTGGAGAAAATATAATTAATATAGTTAGTACTTATACGTTCTAAGTAGGTACAGATGCAATTAGTAAAAAGCAATTTTGAAAAAATTTAGATGAATTTATTCAAATCATATCTAGATGGAGAAATTATTTATTGGGGAAGATCCAAATAGACATGTAAGAGAGAATAACGAGAGACTCGAACCGCATATAGAAACTTTGGTATTAGTAGTAGGAATGAGGTGGGAGATACCATTTTAGAGTTTGTCATAACATTTGATTTGATACTCATAAATACTTTTTCCAAGAAAAAAGAATCGCATATAATTATATATAGAAGCGGATCGAATGCCAGCCAAATAGATTTCCTTCTCACTAGGAGGAGTGACAGAATGATCTGTAAAGATTACAAGGTTATACTAGGGAAGAGTGTAGCAACTCAATATAGCCTTTCAGTTGTAGATGTGGGAATACTGCAAAGGCAAAAGGAATTTCGCCCATTGGTAAAACCAAAAATTAAGTGGTAGAAACTAAAATAAGAAAATGTAGCGACTTTTAGAGACAAATTAATTCAAATAGTAACCTGATCTCCTAATGATGATTCGGAAACTATATAGTTAAAAATATCTAAAAATATTAAAAATATAGATAGGAAGGTTCTCGGAGTTTCTAAGGGATGGGCTCTATTAGTTATGGTGGTAGAATGAGAAAATTCAAACTACTATGCGAACTAAACATGAGTGCTATAGGAATCTTAAGTGTAAGAGAAGTAACAAAAAAGAAGTGAAGAAGATTATTCACGAATTAAAAAATAAAGTATATAATGAATTATACAAGAGGTTAGAAACTAAGGATGGAGAAAAAGAGATTTATAGAATTTTCAAGTTAAGGGAGAGGAAGGAAAAGATCTAAATGAGGTTAAATATATTAAGAGTGGGATCAATAGTATAATTATAAGGAATGAAGATATAAGAAAGTATTTGAGAGATTATTTTGATAATCTCTTCAATGTGAAGAGTACAATAGACATTGGTAATATCAGGATACCTGTAGGAGAGATCAATAGGAACTTTAAATATAAGATTCGCCCTCATGAATTAAAAAAAGTCTTAAAGAGAATGAAGATTAATAAAATCATAGAGCCGATGGCATTCCTATTGAGCTGTAAAAATATTTAGACGAAGTTGGGATAACAATGTTAACAGATCTTTTTAACAAAATTAGGCAAACGAAGAAAATGCCCCAAATATAAAGGGAGAGTACACTTGTACCACTATATAAAAATAAAAGGGACATACAAAATTACTCCAATTATAAGGAAATAAAACTTATTAGTTATACTATAAAATTGTTGAAGAGAGTGATCATGTATAGATTGAAATTAAATATAAGCGTATTACAAAATCAATTTGACATTATGCCAGGTTAATCCATTATCGAAATAACTCACCTTGTAAGATACTTGATGGAGATATTTAAAACACGTAAGAGAGACTTATATATGATATTCATTGATCTAGAAAAAAGCATATGATAGGATTTCTAGAGACGTATTGTGGTGGGTGTTGATGAAGAAGGGAATTTCCATCAGATATATTAATCTCATCAAAAATATATATGAGAAAGCTATTATCAATATAAAAACGTACAAGGGTATAAGTGATAGCTTTCCAATTAATATTGGACTTAACAAGTATTTGACATTAAGTCCTATCCTTTTTGTAATAGTAATGGATGAAATCACAAAGAGCATTCAAGATGAAATACCATGGTGTATGCTCTTTGCAGATGATATAATGCTGATTGATAAAACTAGAGAGAGCATTAGTGTGAGATTGGAGTTATGGAGGGATATACTAGAATCTAGAGGATTTAAATTGAATTAGTTAAGACCCGAGTATATGAGATATACGCTTAGTGATAATTATCAGAATGATGAATAAACGATTAAGTTAGAAGGATATGATATACCAAAAAGTGAACGTTTAGATATCTAGGGTTCGTCATTCAAAATGATGCCAATATAGATAGAAATGTGAATCATACGATTCTAGCGGGTTGGACGAAGTAGAAAAGGGTATCTAGAGTTCTTTGTGATCGCGCAATGTCATTGTATTTGAAAAAAAAGTTTTATAGAATCGTAATAAGATCTGCACTATTGTCTGGTACTGAGTGTTGGGCTATTAAGCAACAACAAAAACATAAAATGGCCGTAACTGAAATGAGAATTTTTAAATGGATGTGTGACAAAACTAGAAAAAATAGAATTAAAAATGAAGAAATACATAATAAGTTGGGAGTGAATTTAATCGTGGACAAGATACGTGAATACCGTTTGAGGTGATTTGGACATGTGCAACAAAGATCTATAGATGCATCAATTAGAAAGAGTGAGAAATTACTATAGGGGATTTAATGAAATGTCAAGATAGATCATTGAAGACTTAGATGCAATGTATCCTTAAAGATATAATAGCTAAGAGAGTAATGAGAAGATGACTTTAGATAGGAACTAGTGGCGTAGAAGAATTAAAATATATTAAATAATCCCTATGTCATTTGAAAGTTTAACTAACCCTTATGTATGTATATATGTATGTATGTATGTATGTATGTATATCTTCTTCTTTTTTTTCCTTTCAAACATATTTGTCTCTCAAATGGCACACTCCAGTATTGGGATTAAGGTTCAGATTATTGTTATTGTAACATATTGTTCTGATATGAAATCTTGCTTTATGTTCATCGCGACAATAATATTCCTATTCTAATTTTTTTATCACTTCTTCATTATATCTTGACTAACAACAGTTCAGCACACCTTTTGGCACCAAAGTGCTTAATTGTGATCCGGATCCATTGAAGGCCCTGGTTTCTGTCCACCGTCTATTACTACTTTTTCAATTTTCTAGTATTTTTATATAATCATTTCAAATTTTCCTTTGCAATTGTTATGATAACAAAATCTCTATTTTGTATACTTACTACTTTTTAGTACTATTTTAATTAGTGTCAAGACTAAGTTCCTAGTAATTTTCCATGAGACTCAGGCCCTGACATCAGTGAAACTCTAGTTTATCACAATTTCTCCCTAGTAGGCTTACTCTGTCGCCTCTATGCCTCAAATGCATCTTCAATATGGGATGTCACTCCCGACCGAATAAATGCGGCTCACTCTGTTGGCTCTATACCTCAAACACATCGTCAATATTGGATGTAACTCTGAACCGGGTAGTTGCGACCGACTCTCTCAGTTCTATGCATGAAATGCGCAGTCAATACGGGATGTTACTTCCGATCAGGAAGACATGGCTCACTTTCTCGGCTCTATGTCTTAAACACGTCATTAATACGGAATGTAACTCCCGACTGGGTAAATGTAGCTCACTCTTTCGGCTCTACGCCCAAAATACATCCTCAATATAAGATGTAACTCCCGACCTGGTAGACGCAGTCTACACTCTTGACTCTACACCTCAAATGTGTTATCAATACAGGATGTAACTTCCAATCGGGTAGACGTGCCTTACTCTCTCAGCTCTATACCCGAAACGCGTTGTCAATATGGGATGTAACTCCTGACTGGGTAAACACGGCCTACTCTCTCGACTTTACAACTTACAAGGTTTCCGTACTCACTTTCTTGGCTCTATGTTACATATGGGTTCCGCACACACTTTATTGGTTTTCTATATGATATAGGTTCTAGCACCCAGATAGAATTCAACTCTCTTTCTCTTGATTTTCCATTTATATATGGGCCCTGACCCTTCTCTCGGTTTTCTGTTTATATATGGGTCTCGGTGATCGAATGGAATTTAACTCCCTTTCTCTCAATTTCTATTTATATATGGGCCTTGACTTTTCTCTGAGCCATGAGATTCAACTCCATTTTTCTTGGTTTTTTATTTATATATGGGTCCCGGCCCCTAATGGGACTCAACTCCCTTTCTCCCAATCTTCCAATCATTTGACCTCTCAATCTCTTGACTTTTTGGTCTCTCGACTTCTCAGTCTTCCATCTCTCGGTCAGTCAAACTCTCGGTTATTCGACCTCTTGATCTCCCAACTTCTTGATCTCTCGACCTTTCGATCTCTCGATTTCTTGGTCATTCAACCTCCCAATTACTCGACCTATCGATCTCTTGATCTTTCGGTCACCCCACAAACAGGGGTGGAGCCACCTATAGCCTTGGGGGGCCATGGCCCCCCCAAGATTTTTTTTTTCCATAAAATTTTAATTTTTAAATTTTGTGGGTCAAAAAAAAATTGTGAACCCTCCAAATATTTAAAATAATAAAATTTTTATATTTTAAAAGTTTAAAACAATATTATATTTGATAATTAAGTTTTGTGGGGTCTGTTAAAATTTAAAATGTATGTGTGTGTGTGTGTGTATATATATATGATACACAATTTTAAAAAATATATAATTATTTTTTTATCTTTCTGAAAATGATATTTTAATCTATATGTTTATCCATCAATTGTTCCCCAAAAAATGAAAGATTGGTTGCTATAGTGATGATATTTTGTCTATATGATTTAGATATGTCAAATATTCTATCAGTTATATTAGGTAAATCCGATATTTTCTATTTTTGGTAAACTCAATAGTCAGATAATACTATTCATTGTTAAAGTTAGGGTTTGAAATATATATAGTAGACTCTTTACGATAAAATTTTAACCCTAATTTAATTAAAAATATTTTTCATTCAAATTTTTTCTCGACTTTTTTTCTTTGGTAGCTCTTGATTTTCTTTATTTTCTCATTCAAAAATTCAAAAAGACAGACAAAAAATTAGTTATGAGAAAAAAAATAATAGAATTGTTTTTAAGAAAAAAGTTACTAACGATACAAATAATAATACAATTTCAAAAAATCATAATTTTTCTCCAATTCAAAAACAATTTTCTCAAAAGTGTCCAAGAATTATTGTAAAACAAATGTTTTATAATTCTTTCAAACGAGATTCAACTTTTCGTACACAAATATCAAAATTTTATATTAATTAACATGATAAATTAATTCATCTTATTTTGGCCCTATCAATTTTAACAGCAATTAGTGAATATATTTTCTCAGCAATGAAGATTTTGAACACAAGGTTGTGAAATAAGATAAAAGATGAGTATTTTACAGATAGTTTAGTTATTTATATTGAAAAAGAAATTATTAGTTGCTTTAATTTAGAATCAATTATAGATGAATTTGAATTAATTTTTTTTATTAATAATGAATTTGAATCAATGAAAAAAAACGTAAAATACAACTTTCATAAATTATTTATTTTATTTAATCCTTTTGTATTTTTAATTAGAATTATGCGAATTTTTAATATATTTTTATCTTATAATTTTTATTAATTATTTCTTTATGGCCCACCAAGAAAATTTTTCTAACTTTGCCCCTGTCCACAAATTTCATGAACGCTAAAATCAAAACTTTTTCTCAAACAGTTCTCATGTCTATCACAAAAAAAATGTATAGAATACGATTCATCCAATATAAAAATCCTTTTTAAAGAAACACAAAAGTCTAATTGACACTTTCTGCATTTAATACTCTACTTTCATGTCTCTTCCAATTCCACCACTTACTTCACTCCTAATACCTTTTTGCTAAAATGCAATTAGGAGTGGAGGGCAAATGATGATATCTAACTCAATAGTATATAATTATTCATAGTTATCTGATAAGAAAGGAAATTTCTAAAAAAATCAAACATTTCTTATTTTCATAAGATTCTAATTATCTTGATAAGGTAAGAAATCTCCACGACATTGGAAACTTTCTTTATTCCCATGAGATTTTAATTCTCTTGTACTCTCAATACGGAAGGAAACCTTTCTAAAATATTAAATCTTCATTAATTCCGAGTGACTTTAAATCAGATCCCTACCATTTTAGAAAACAATTTCTCCATAAGGTGAGTAGGATTTTTTATGCCTCTTGGCACACAAAAGTCTATATACATTGAGTAACGACAACCTACCAAAGAGGGTTTTAGATACACCATTCTATATACTATCAAAAAAGAGGAGGCGCAAAGAGAACTCAATTCTCCATAAGAGAGGTACAACTCCATAGCTAATTCTATACCATTAGAGGTATGATTTCGTACTCAATTCTATGTATGATCAGAGGTATGACCATATACACGTATATACAAATTACATCACATAGTATTACATACACAACATACAATATGTCCGCATACACAGTACTCCTTGTATAATACTCTACACACAATACAAGGTCAAAGTTACAAGCTACTTTCAATCTTTCTTTTATCACTTTTATAACTTAAGCATCAGAGTCCCCCGCTGAGCCACCTTTAGTATAATTTTTACAGGTTTCTGATTCGAAAAGATCTAACAATCACCTCAGCATCGATTCCCCATTTGAGTCGGAAGAATATTATTTGTGGAGCCAAAATTGACTCCAACAATAAGGATTATCATGTTCACTTGAAATTGTGAGGTTTGAAATAGATGGGAACAATTCATTAATATGTTAAGCAATATTTGACTATCATGTTGTAATATTCGATTATCATGTTTGAAACATAGGACATATCATAAAAAGATAAGTTATTTCATTTCTTAGAAGAGTTGAAGTTTTAGACTCGAAACAGAATTCCTAAGACAATGTGTCAAGGATTTCTTAGTAGCTTAGGCCAAAACAGAACATTTGATAGTCTACTACATGCCAAATCCCAAAAAAAAGAATAATCCTTCTTTATTAAACAATAACGGAGAGAAGTCTAACAAGGGGTGAACCCTGAAATAGGGGAGCATCTCATAAGCCATTAAATTCCAAGAATGACTTCCCTTATTAAAAGGATCTACCTCCTACAAAGGTAGATAAAAGCAACAAAGGTATCTTTTATGTAAGGGATTATATAGAGTTGTCGAATGCCCACATATGGGTGTCATATATGTGGAGCTTTGCTTAAACGAGAAGCCAACCCACATATTGATTGACACTAGGGCCTGCTATAATTCCATTTCAAACTATAAGGCAAAAAGTATAGGTTTAAAGTTGGAGGAGGGGTCAAGCTAAATCAAAACTCGGTGAATAGAGACGAAATGTGAATTTTTCATGGTGCTATTGGATGATTTCGGGTTCATTTTAGGGATTGGCTTCTTTTTTTGGTAACAAGGTGGTACCGATTCTTTTTTTTCTGAGTGTTTGTGGATTTAGGAGACAATCCATGCTTCGTCTCTATTATCAATGAATTTTCAACGAATAAGTTCTTGTTAGCTTTATGGTTGAAAAAGGGTTTGAAGAGAGGGGAGTCAACCTATGTTGTTGTTCTATTAGTAAAGTAAAACATGGTGATTTAAACATTCTGAGACCTATGTGGCATGTATTAGATGATTTCCAAGATATGATATCAGAAAAACTGTTAGATCTGTTACCCTTATGAAGAACCGTGGATCATGATATTAAGCTTGTTTTAGGTGTAAAACCACTGATACAAGGACCATATCAAATAACATCTCTAGAGTTAGCAGAATTGCAAAGACAATTGGATGACTATTGGTTGCAAGGTTTATTAGACAGTCCCAAGCACCGTTTAGAGCTATAGTGGTATGTTAGAAGAAGTATGATAAGTGTTTGTACTTGTGTGTAGATTACGGGGCATTAAAAAAGGTAATCGTGGGAAACACCTATTTTTTTCACTAATAATAGATCTGTTTGATCAGTTATATAAAGCAAGATGTTTCACCAAGCTTGTTCTATAGTCGTGCTACTAGTAAGTCTGGATTGCTTAAGGGGATGAGCTGAAAACTACAAGTGTAACTAGGTATGGTGTGTCATGCCCTAAATCCACCCTCTCGTTAGGGCTTCATCAGCGACGAACTGTCTGATTCTCGCTAGAGTCCAGTTACTTATATGAGTAGCAGAAATCATATTATAATAATAGATCTTTTATTTATTTCGATAACTACATATTACAAAAGTTTTTTATACATGATAAAGTAGGGGAACGTCTATACTAGAGAGGTTATCCACAATAAAGCCATCTTTGCCTACTTATCTAATTCTCCTCAACTCCCATTCCTACAGAATCTAAAAATAATTTTTGATATGACTTTAATAGCCCAGTAAGTTTCATGTGCATGTGTGAAAAACTTTTCATTGTAAAATTGTATGATAACGATTTCATTGTGAAATCTTTTGAAAAGTTTTTAATGCAACAACAACATGTACAAACAATAATAACAGTAATACATAACAATACAGTATAAGTGACTGTTTACTTTTATCTTATCTCTCCATTATGAAAACAGTCTCTTTATCCCTCCCAGGAGGTTCATTTCCAGAAAAGGCCTATCAGTCTCTCTCGTATTAAATGGACAAACTTCTTATCCACATAATGGGGAGCTACCAATATGTATTTCGATGTTCGACAAAATCCTTATTTACTCGAGCAATCTCCACACATATCAATTTATATAGCAATTACAAACACATACATTAATGTAGAAGTAGCAAAATATAGTAACGGTAGTAAATCATGGTAATAGTAGTAAATCATGGAAACAACAGTAAATCATGATAATCATAAAAATCATGATAGTTATGCATAAAAAAATATATGAATATAGAGAACACCCACCTCAAAGTGTAAACCAAAATCTTTGATTTTTCCCTAACACTTTTTTATTGTTTTCTCTCTTTCCTTTCCTTCCTCTTTTTTCCTCTCTTTCTCTCCCTCTCTCTTTCTTGCACTTTTTCTCTTCCTTAGCTGAATTTGGTTTGGGATGGGAGGGGATGGGGGTATTTATAGCCATGGTTGGGTGATGGATTATTGACATGTGTTAGGACACTTGTTCATCATATAAGACTCTTGTTCTTGATGCAAACCATGTGTTCTTCTATGTGTCAATTATGGAAGACAATTATCCTTTATGCAAGACATTTATCTTCCATGTGGTTCAATTTTGTTTCAAGACATGTGTTGTGGTCGGTGGGTAATTATCCATTAGAGAAGAAGGTTTATTCTGGGTTAATTTTTATTTATAGTTAACCTATTTATATTATTTTAGTTCATTTACTTAAGAATTACATATAAATAAATAAATACCTCCATTTGGTTTCAATAAAAATAGTTTCAGAATTTAATTCCTTAAAAATAAAAAATTAACTCTCCCTTCTAAGAACGAAAATCAAAACGGTTAACTTTGTTCAATTTTATTCAGAGGGCTAACGATTTAAAAAAATTCTAGAAAAATAGGTTTTCACCTAATTTAATCATAAAGAACAATTATCGGAACTTTTCCTTCTTATTTTTTAGACATTTTAGATACCTCATTTTTATGGTACTTAGTTTTCAGCGAGCTGGTCAGACTTATATTTTTAACATTCCAAGTCTTTGATTTTATACTCAATTCATTTATTTTGAATAGTCTCACTAATCCATAATTAATAATAAGTTATTTCTTATAATTAAATTGAGATATGTGACATGGTGTATATGAATTATTAGTTATACTGTCCACATTGACAAATACACCAACAACATTTTGCACCTTGAAGAACAAACTTTGTCATAATGTATCCCGATAATACCTATCTTATTCCACTGATAATAGATTTGTTTGATCAGTTATGCAGAGCAAGAGATTTCACCAAGCTTGATTTGTGGTCAGGCTACTATCAAGTTGGGATTGTTTAAGTAAATGAGTAAAAAACTACATGTGCAACTAAGTACGCATATAGGTTGATGTCGGAGGAGCACACCAAACATATTAGATTAGGTTTTCACAAACTAAGAGAGAATGACCTGTGTGAAATGCACTTTTGCTCAAGAGAGCATTTAGGTTTCGAGTCATATTATCGAACCCATGTTGATAAGGGAAAGTGATGGGATATGGTCTAAAGACCTAATGAGACATAGTCAATTGGCCCAATGCAAAAGATGTTCAATTTTGTGAAACCCATGATCCAAAGACGCATGTCAGCCTAGACGTATTGGCAATTAAGGATCAATCTCTCCGAAGGGCGGACACGGCCTAACACACCGAGTGATTGTCATTAGCAATAAGTTAACCGATCTGTGATCTTTAGATGTCTTCGGTGCACTAGATATGACACTGCCCTTGTTGTGTTAGCAAGGGGCCAATCGTTACTCCTATCATTAAAAGGCAGTACGCGGATTCCCTAAATAAGGAAGGAGACTTTTGTAATCTAATCGATAAGGGAAGAAATCTTCCCGTATTACTAGGACTTCCTAAGTTATGAAGATTACAAATTTTTTGAAAATATTTAACCATGGAATCCCAAGATTTTCAGACCTCCTCACAAGGAAACTAGAGTTATAACGTTCCAAATACATACGGCTCCAAAATCATAAGTATATATAAGCCTTCGAAATGTCGAAGTCCAGGAATGCTCTCGAAGACAAAAGTACTTGACTCACAAGCCACAGGATTCTCTCTCTCTCCCTCTTTCTCTCTCTAGTACTTAGTCTGTTTCATCCCTATCGTAAACCTCACTTTCTGATTTGAGCGTCGGAATTTCCTCCACCAGAGTATTCTCTGGTGGCCTGTTGTAGGTTTCAAATCGTCTCTCGAAGCAACCGTTAGAGTTAAAGGAGTCGGAATCTATAGAGTCAAAACCCACATCCAACAAATTGGTTTTGTCCATGGGAACAGACTAGATCAATCTCAACGAATACCCCAACTCGTCAAATGACCATACCTCTAAAAACAACCTCAAATGCTGCATCTGTTATGGATAATCATACTACTACAACTAACGCCGCCCTGCCAATGGCACCTCTTTGTCCTACTGATAACCCTGCTGTCCACTCTTAACCCCCTCGTTCAGAGCAAGTCTCACAACCTATGTCTCAAGAACATCCAATCACGCCCCCTATGCCAATATCCCCCGAACATGACCCTGAGTCAGGTCTTACTCCAAATCAAGAGCAAGCCATACATTAGGTGGCCTCGTCGCTCTATAGAGGATGATTCTAAGAAAGATAGGACTAAGTACTACCACTTTCATCGAGACTATGACCATATGATTGATGAGTGCAGAAAGCTCAAGGACGAGCTAGAATTCTTGATTCAAAGTGCAAAGTTACAAAGTTTCAACAATATGGAAGGAAGGAATATACCCTCCCCTAATTGGTACAATCCGCTATGAGAGAATGAACCAAATGACCAACCAATCGCTCGGCCACTGCATAACAGACCGGATAAAGTGATCCTCTAGATACATGATGAATAATCTCTACATGAACCTTATATTCCTGCTAGTATCTTTCCAGTTTACAACTTAGACCTCAAATGTTATTCGTGGAGGGATAAAGCTAAACGCATGATTAAACCCATTTTTTACCAAGCTGAGACTTCTCTCTCCACCCCTCAGGAATGACTCATGTTGACGAGCAGTGCAGGGGTAATAGGCCGATCATCGACTTCACTGATGAGAACCTGATAAGGGTTGATCCTGATCATCACGACTCTCTTGTCATCAACGCCAAAATCAGCCAACATGAACTTAGAAGGATCTTTATCGATTAAGGGGTAGGATGCAATCTCCTTTATTGGGACGCCCTTCGATGAATGGGCCACAATCAGACGTATCTCCAACCCCACAGGTCCAATTAAAGGACTCTCTGACGAATGAATATACCCTGAGAGTATCATCTCACTTCTGGTTACTTTTGGTTCACCGCCGAATCACGCGATGACTGCTATTGTATTTAATGTCATCAAGCTTCCTTTGCTCTATAACACCATTTTAGACAAGCTAGGCCTAAATGTCATGGAAGCCCTACCAGTACAAAGCACATGAAAATCAAGTTCAAAACTCCTCTCGATGTTGGGACCTCATCATGCGATTCAGAGCCTCGTGCGCTCCCGCTTAAGTAAACTCTAAACTTTTCTCCTTCTGTAACCATTTAAATAATGTCCCATGGCAGACAGTTCTTAATGCTAAATGTTAACATCTGCTCTGCTTGTAATTGATTTTCTTTCATAACAACGTGTGTCACGCCCCGAACCAGGAATCGTGAACAGCCGCCCGTTGACCTGGATACCGGCTGTATTTCTACAGAAAATCGGACAGAACCTCCCCATAAATCGGAGGTCTCTTATGTACAATCAAACCTGTATACCTGTATACATTCAAAAACAATTCAGCAAATAAAACAAATGGCCATCCCGGCCTCAAAACCATCCACCAATCTCACAACCAGCATCCAGACAACGCAAGGCTAACAAACCACCAACAGTCCTAATCACAGACCTCTACTGTCATGCCCAACTAGAGTATGAACAGCCGCTACACCGAGCGGGCCTAAATTTATACAAATATATTATAAATTCCCAAGTTGACACTTTAAACATTTACAAATGCCTCAATGCAAGTGAAATGAGAGTTTAGCAAACAGAAGTCCAAAAATTATACAGTTATCCCAAAATATGTATACGGTCAACTACGAACCTCAACAAGACCACGCAGGGTCGATAATAAAATATGAAATTCATATTTCAATTTAAAACTTAATCTCACCGTCGTAAACACCAAATCCGCCAACGAGCTATCAAGCTCTCGAGCCAAATACATCGCCCTAGCACCATAATCCTGTCTGGGGAGGGAAAGAGGAGGGGTGAGTACTCAGGGAAGAATACTCAGTGAGTGAGTGGGTCAATGTAATCGTGCAATATGGGGTGTGAAACTGGAGTGTCAAAGCATAAGTATACAAATCATATTTCAAATCATCGTGCTTTTCATTTCAACAATATATCATTTGCACGCATCAACAAATCAAATATGCATCCAAAATACTTTCATCAAAATCATAGAGCTGCCAGCTGTAAAACTCCCGGCAGAGGTCTACCACGACCTATTACAGGCGCACCGGGGGTGTTATATGCGATTTTATTTAAAGTGCTCTCTACCCCGGCGTTGGCGACGGACCTCGTCCAGGTGCTAGACTTGGAGAGTGTATCCAAATCCTCCCCCTTTCGGGTTCAACCTGCCTAGTACCGTGTCGTAAATATAATCTCGACAACTCGTGGGATACCCCAGGCCTTAGGCATATCCGGACGCCACCAAAGCGCCTCTCACGGTGTCCTTCGTAGCTACGGAACAATACATATCACAGCCCTCAAGGCCAATATCAATATCACAATCATATCACAGCCCTCAAGGCCAAAATCAATATCATATCACAACATGTGCCGTAAATCAGGTTTACAAACCAAATGCAACATATAGCATAAAATGGCACATTTCACGTTTCAACCACGTGGATGCATATTTCATAATTCAATCACATTTTCGGACACTCCATCGGTTCACAAAAATCATTTTCAAAGCCAGTCAAACCATTTTAAGCACGCGATAAATCATGCTCATTTATCAAACTGTTGTAAATCAGAGTTTACATATTAAACGAAAACATTGAAATAAAACCCACTCACAGTATACGGGAGGGTCAATCACTCCCTACAATGCACGACAAGTGTCGAACTGTGCTCCCCTCGATCAAGACATCCAACATTTACGCATGTATGAAATCAGCAAGTTTCAAACCTGCGCAGTTATAGAAAATAGGCTATAACTTCTAATACACCTTTACAAATCAAGGGGTTTCTTATTTCATTTTTAAAACTAAGGATGTCTAGTGTCTAAGGCAGAAAACCTCATATCATTTGGAGTTATGTTAAGGAAGTTATGATGAAAAGAGTACATGCTGTCCCAATGTCTCAAAAGCATGTATTTTCCTTCCTTTACAAGCATGAAATGACATCCCTTTGATACACACAATAGTGCAGAAATTTCTGCACATTTACACAAACTTCTCAAGTCTCTAAATGTACAAACAAACACTCAAACGCTATTACTAATTCAAGCCAAATTCTGTACATGTTTGCTTCCCATTTCCATGCCATAATGCATACATTTTCACACCACTTACGTACCAAAAGTCTGCACACTTTTGCATCTCATTCATATGTCAAAACACACCTAATTTCACACCATTTTCATACTAAAAATCTGCACATACATAGGTTCAATTAAGGACATATTTTTGTACTCAAACCAAAGCTAAAAACAAGTCCAAACTTCCTGCACATAAGACCATGCCTCCATCTCACTCAAAATGCCTCAATTTCACATACACATAGTCAATAACACACCACACTTCAATGCCAAAAACACAAGTACATCAAACCCACATTTTAACACTCAAAATCGCATTAAAACCCATCAAATTTCATACTCAAAGTTCTATATTTTCTGGTACGTGTTTCCTTAGGGTTTCTCCCCCTCAATATGTGCTCATTTAAGAGTTAAATCAAACATTTACACAATCACCTTTCTAGATTCTCATTCCATCACTTTCATTCCATTTATAAACAAGTAATCAAATCAAAATCAAGTCTGATTCAATCCTAAAACCAATCAAAATTGGAAATACGCTTAACATAAATAAGTTTCCTACGAACTGGAAAATCTTTGAAAAATCATACACTTTTCAATTCTCATCCGATTTCTTCAACCCATATGTCATTTTAAAGGTATTGAAACCTATTTTCATAATATAGAGTTTGTATTTAACTTACCTATATGCAACATCAACCATAATGTAAAACAACGTATCCATCCTTAGGCTAAAATCCCAAATTTCGACTATTTTCATATATATGTCAAATTAAACTATACAGGAAACTATTCAAATCAATTCAACTCGATCTCATTTCCTTTGATATGCTTCTTCCATACTAAGCAACATATTTCGCATAAATTTTTAAACTTAATCCTCACATTCAGGCATATTCAAATCAATTTTTCAACTAAAGCTATACAACCGAATCTAACAAACCTATATCATTATCTAACACATTCTATTATGCAACGCAGCCCTATTTATATCAAATTCTAAACTTAACATAAATAATTTCATATGAAATTGCAGGAAAGTACATTTCCTTTTTATCTAACTTATTTCAAAGCATACATAAAATTTCCAATTCTAATTTGAATCCTAAATTCGATAAAATAACTCAATTATCGAAAGGATTGCATTTCCCTCACCTAGGGTTCACTGCGGTCCAAAACCCTAACGTCCATGCGACATTCGATTCATTCCAAGACCTGCAATGCTTCCAATTCGAAGCAAAAGTCAGCAATTTTAGTATAAATCTCCAAGGAATCGAAACCCTAGAATTTGGGTTAGGGTTTGATCGTACCTTTGCAGTGGACAAGGCACAGTCGACCTAGGGCTTTCGGTTGGGGCTTCGCAGGTGGCAGAAAGCGCGGGGGAAGGGCGACGGCGCGCGAGCAGGAGGAGCCAGCTAGCCGCGCCAGGGTAGTCGTCGCGCGGGTCACGCGCAGACCGGCGTCTCCTGCGCGGGAGCAGCGCGCGGTCAGCAGCCGCGCGTCGTCAGATCCGCGCGAGCAATCGCGCATACGAGCAGGAGGGAGACAGGCGGCTGTGGGTGGCGGTGGTTGGCGGTGGAGGACCGCGGTGGCGGTGGAGGAAGAGAAAGCCGCGGGAGATTGGGAGAAGGAGAGGGAATCTGGGAGAGAGAAGCCGAGAGAGAAAGGAGAGAGATAGAGAGGGAAGGTGGACGGTGGCCGTCTGCTGTGGAGGCGGCGAAGGAAGGCAGCCGCGGGAGAGGGAGGTGGCTGCGGGAGATGGAGAGGCGGTGAGGGAGAGAAAGAGGGGAGAGAGAGAGAAGAGAGAGAAAAATGAGAGAATTAGGGCTTAGCCCTAATTTTGACTTTTTTTTTTATATATATATATATATTATTATTATTATATTTCTTTTTGTAAATAAATTTATAAATAATTAAGTGGGTGATTGTATAAATTAATAAATGATTAAATAATCATCTATATATATTTATACTCACTTTATTTTACAAATCGGAAATACGGATATTTTAAATATCCCAAAAATTTCAAATTAAATACCTCAAAATCCAAAATCAATATAATTTAAAATTCTCTCTCTCTATATATAAACGGAGAAATATTTTATTTAATTTCATGAACAGTATACTTGTACGGACACCGCAGTGTCGGTGTTACAACGTGCTCTTCTTCTAATGAGCTGATAAGCTGGACCATCAAGTGAGATCTATTATTGGGATCTATTTACTCAAACAGGTCTACGTTGTCCTGACCTATTGTTGAGACCAATCTCCCCGAATGGACCTGTGTCATCCTGATCTATCGTTGGGATCTATTTTCCCGAGCAGGCCACGTCGCCCCGACCTATCATTGGGGTCTATTTCCTCAAACGGGACTGCACAGCCCCGACCTATCATTGGGACCTATATCCTTGAATGGGCCCATCTTTGGGATCTATCTCCCCAAATGGGACTGCGTCACCCTGACCTATCATTGGGACTTATCTCCCCGAATAGGTCTGTATTGTCCCGATCTATCATTAGAACCTATCTCCCTGAACGACCCTATCGTTGGGACGTCACCCCGACCTATCATTGGGATCTATCTTCCTGAACGTGCCTACGTCGTCCTAACATATTATTAGGACCTATCTCCTTGAATGGACCTGTGTCGCCCTAACCTATTATTGGGATCTATTTCCCTGAATGGTCTGCGTCATCCCGACCTATCATTGGGATCTATCTTCCCGAATGAGTTTAAGTCATCCTGATTTATCATTGGGATCTATCTCCCCAAACGGGCTGCATCTCCTTAACCAATCTCCCCGAATGGGTCTATGTCGCCCTGATCTATCGTTAGAATCTATCTCTCCAAACGGGTTTGCATCGCCCTGACCTACCATTGGGAACTATCTCCCTAAATGGACCTGTGTCACCCCAACCTATCAATCAGACCTATTCCCATGAACGAGCCTATGTTGTCTTGACCTATCGTTGGGTTACATTTTTCCCAGAAGGACCGATGGCGCATTTGATCTATTATTGAAGAGCATTTTCTTTAACGAATGATATCCGGCCTATTGGCATGTAGAATCCATCAAGTAAGGTTGGCTGACGAGCCAAAAGAAGTCACGATATGGATTTGGCTCCCAGAAGGATAACTACATCCTGTTCTATCGGTAGTCGTCTTAACAAAAGCAGCACGCCCCCAGGCAAACTGATATTTTTCCTGTAGCTAAGTGATCTAGTGCCTGTTGGATATAATGAATTTCATTAAAAGCATGCAGATGAAACCTATTCTTACTACTCAAATGGTCAGGGAAGCATCCCTCGTAAGGCATATGTGTAACATAACAGTGCAAAAATTCTTTGACTAAAAAACTCCATAGTATAGAAATTATACAGAGTCAGGAGGAATAGGGGGAAGTGCCAAAACCTCTTGAGGAGAATATCCTACAATCGTCTGAGTCATGGTCGACCCACCGAGACAGCCAATCGGATCAGTAGGGACCAAGACTTGGCCTGTTGTCTCTTGGTTCACTGCCTCTTCAATAGGAGGCAGGGCTCCATTCAAACCAACTTGGCAAGTTATCTTTTCAGTGCATCTTAATCATTCGATCAGTTTACATTGGGAATGCCTCAAGGTCGCAGTATCTCTAGTAAGAGACCTTTCTAATTTAGCTATCTTCTACTTTGCTGTTTGGAGGGACTCTTTGCACAATCGAACCAATATTTTAGTGTCCTTCAGACTTACCGAACGAACTTTTGCTTTGGCCTCCAGTTCTTCACAGCGCTTTTGGGATAAGGCCAACTCTTACTGCAAATGCCTTATCTTTTCGTCTTTCTCGGAGAGCAAAGCACTTGAAGTTTTCCCCATTTCAACATCCTTTTCCCTCTACTCGAGAGCATCCTGCAGTGCTAGGATCTGGTTACCCAACTGATTGATATAGCTTTCCAACTGCTTCCTCTATTGGCTTTGAAGTTTCGTTTAGGCCACCGTCTATGTAGGGAAAATCAAGCCAAGCGAAGCTAAACTAAAAAATAGAACCAGACAAGTCCAAGCGGAAAGTAATACCTTAGGCCAAGAGATTGAAGAGCTTTATTGACCTATTTCGGGGATACACTATTTAACTCCAGCTCTCAATAGTGAAAATCAAATCAATCAGCTAACTGACGACCTTCAGTAGTGTCAATATAATTATACCGATGGCCCACTGTGTAAATGGTGACTATACCCTCCTCCTGCGAATCCTTTTGTCTGTCCAACAACCAAACAAGAATAGAGAAAGGGAGAGTAGTCTCATCTACCCCCTTATGCGGGACTACAAAGGTTCTGCAAGCGAAGGCTTGAACGCTTCTCCCATGCCAGTGACACAAGCATCTAGCTCCTCTAGTAACTCCACCGGCACGACCAGCGTAGGAACATTTTCAAGTTCCTCCACCTCAGGAATCTCCCTCAGCGAGGCACCTCCACCAACCTTACCAGCTGATGAGGATGCATGATTGCTAGACGAAGAGCTGTCAGCATTCTCTGATCTTATTATTGTCAGCTCGGAATGCCTCAATGCTGCGGGAGGTGTGCTCCCTGATCTCTTCAGATCTCTCCTTCTCTTTAGACAACTCGGGCAGTTGAACTTTCCTCCTCTTCGATGAAGGGGATGCAACTTTTGATGACCAAACTCTAGTGGACCCATCGATTTCCTCCGAAGGCCTCTTAGCATTTGGCCTCACTTGCTTGACGATTGAGACCTCTTTTAAGAGAGTTTCCTCAACAGAAGGCAAAACATCGACCAAATCTTTCTCTCCTCTATCCACCAGAACGGGTCCGTCGATCTTCCTCTTTTCTCCAATTAATAAACCCGCCAAAGACAACATTTGATCCTCTACAAGAGAGTCCTCCAAAATTCTCCTCTGAGTAGACTTGCAGTAATTGCCAACAGATCGCATGAAATGAGAATGACGAGAGGGGGTCGGAGGCTTTACCCTTAGTAATGATTCCTGATCAGTGTTAGGCAGTGCAGGCATGAGGTCTCTATTCAAAAATTTCACAAAGAAATACTTGTGTATCTAGTTTTTGTCTTTCGATTTGCTATAATAAAATTTTCAGTTGGACTCAGAGCGGGTCTGCAACCTATACCAACCTTAGGTAGAACACTCACTCCCACACCTCCTCAATGACAAAAGGACTGCAAAAATCTCTAAATCAAAACAAAGGCGACAAAAGCCCAACAAAGAAATCACCGCAACCACCAGATGCCAAACGCTAGGGAGGAGTGTGGGAAAAATATTTCAATGATGCATTACTTCCCCCATCGGACCTGTGTATGGGATTTTTAGACCGTACTTCACAAACTGCTTGTATATTGGGATGCAACCCTCTAATGTCTTTTTCGCCCTGTCCTCCTTCATGGCCAAAACTAGCCTATTATCATTCCCCAGCAACATATCAGTCTAAACTTCTTGAAGTTCTTCCCTGGTCATTATGCTTCTTATGTCGTGGATTCTCTGATAGGACAAGGAAGAAGAACCCTTCGGCATTTTCTCAAAGAAAAATTCCATACAAAAGAAGTGATCCACAAAGAGAAAGGAAAACACAAAATATCCAATGCCCTCAAATGTTATACTTTATAAAGTGTGTTAAAGACGATTCGCAAGACCCGAAGCAACATGTGCTGCCTTAAAAGCCTTGTGTCGTTTTGATGATCATCACTCATGGCGTATTTCTTACAAAATGACACCACAAGTCGAGGGCAAATGATGAGATATAGTCTAAAGACCTAATTGGACATGGTCAATTGGCCCAATGCAAAAGGTGTTCAGTTTTGTGAAGATCACGATCTAAAGAAGCATGTTACGCCTAGATTATTAGCAATTAAGGATCAATCCCTCCAAAAGGTAGACACAGCCCGACACACCGAGTGATTGCTATCAGTAATAAGCTAACCGATCTCTGATCTTCAAAGGTCTTTGGTGTACCAGATATGACACTACCCTTATTGTGTCGGCAAGGGGCCATTCGTTATTCCTATCGGTAAAAGGCAGTATATGGATTCCCTAGATGAGGAAGAGGACTTTCGTATTCTAATCGATAAGAAAAGAAACCTTCTCATATTGCTAGGACTTTCTAAGTGATAAAAATCATAAATTTTTAAAAATATTTAACTATGGAATCCCGAGATTTTCACACAGCCTCACAAAGAAACTAAAGTTATAACGCTCTAGATAAATACGGCTCCAAAAGCGTAAGTATATATAAGCCTTCGAAATGCCAAAGTTCAGGTATGCTCTCGGAGATAAAAACACTTGACACACAACCACAAGGTTCTCTCTCTCCCTCTTTCTCTCTCTAGTGCTCAGTCTGTTTCATCCCTATCGAGAACCGCCTTTTCTGACTTTAACGTCGGAGTCTCTCCCGTTGAGACATCTTTCGACAGTCTTTTACAAGTTTCAAATCAACTCTCGAAGCAATCATTCGAATCGAAAGAGTCGTAATCTGTAAAATCAAAATCCACCTCCAACAAAAGGTACCAACTATTTAAGAGTAGAAAACCCAAAGAACGTGAGAGAGTTACGTTCATTTCTTGACTTAGCTAATTATTTGTGACAATTTGTCAAGGCATACTCAAAGAAAGCGACACCACTAAATAACTTGTTATAAAAGAGTGACATGTGTAATTGGGCACAAAAAATGCCAATAATCCTTCTTAGGGCTGAAATAGGCCCTAACAAGTGATCTAGTGCTTACACTTCCAAATGTGATAGTCATTTGAAGTACATATTGATGCTTCAAATTTTGCTCTTAAGGTTGTTCTATTACAAGATAAGCATCTAGTGGCTTATGAGAGTCAAAAGGTAAGTGATATAGAGCGATAATATTACTGCTCAAGAGAAAATGTTACTTGCAATTATACATATGAGAGTCAAAAGGTTGTTCTATTACTTGCTTGAGAAATACTTGAGATATTTTGTTTGTGCCAATGAGCAAAATTCGATAATATTGCTAAATATTGCTCAAGTATAGTTCATCTCCTGGAAGAGCTCAACTACCAACAAGAGTGGCTAGCAATCTATGTTGCCCCACATTGTGGAGCAATCTTACATAAGCAAATGCCCAAGAGCCTACAGCTCCACGAATGAATGGAGACATAACACAAAGATTGCGCAAGCTTATTTGAAAAAAGCCTCAAGGATGAAAGGCTTGGAACCTCGAGCTATTACCTTGGAAAATGCAATGCAAGTAATTTTCAAAATATTGAAGTGCAGATCATAGAGTTCAACCGAATAGTCAAAGCTTACATCCTATAGCTCACATCCTATCTCTAAGGACGGTGATAAATTGGGTGGTTGAAAATGTCAATGATCTTTTTTTTTTTTTTAAACAAGAATTTGCATTACATCATGGGATTAAGAGAAGAAAATTATGATCACTATATTATTCTCTTCGAAACAAAATATCAATGGTCTATAGTTCTATACAAATTTTGACGAGTGGCCATACCTCATCACGCTTGTAAAATTCCAGAAAAATTGAATGGCATGTGTCATGACATATCGTAATGATGTACAAATTTGAGAGCGAAGAAAAATGTCTCACTCTGGAAAATCCTTGCGCAACTTTTAGGACATTTCAATTTTTTTTTTTCATACTAGACCTGTTAATCTCTCTACATCCAAACGCATTGCATTACATAATTGTTTCTACGTTGCTGGTTGTGTTATGCCTTTGAGTGGTGATATCCAAATACTTGCTGCATGATTCTAATTTGAGGAAAGAATTAGCCAAGGCACTTGTTACTAGAAGTTTTCACTTATAAAATGTTAACCAAGGCACTTGTGAAAAAGATTATGTTAAGAAGCTAATGTCAAAATAGGTAAATTCTGTATTAGATTAGTCGGAATATGATTCTGGATATTAATGATATATATCAAAAATATATATATACATATGTTGGATATTTTAGTGATTCACATGCACAGCGAAAGTATAAATAATTTTTTAAAAAATAAAATTAAGAACTTCGGGTATAGGATAACTATCTTATATGTAGAGCTCCAAAATTGATCGAACCGTCCGACATATCTCTCGATCGGATCTCGCGGCCGAAATAGTGATCACGATATTAATCAAACCACTATTACAGTGTCACGATGCCGCAACCCTCAATCCGGCGATTCGAATGACATGAAAAATTCCCTACTCGGAATTTTTCAAACTCTCATTTTTATTCTCTCTCTAGAGAATAATATTCTCTCAAGATTGCTTTCAAAAACCTTCAGCATCACGTTGGAGAATATGACTTTTATTCATAATAAAAGTCTAGTACTATTGGAGAGAAAATGGTAGTTATCACATAGGGTGGTTATTGGGTTAGTGGGAGTTATCCCACTAATCCCATAATTCAAATTTAAATTAAAATTGCCACGTGGGCACCCATAACCAACATCTCCTACTTGTACACGAGAACATTTTATATTCGTCACAAGATCACAACTCATACGACCTTTCACACATCACCCTGCTGGACTTTCATACAGGATTGAGTGTCGTGCGACCTGCGAGTACACTTGCAAACAAAGACCTCTCGATGCACCTGTTAGGATGATGAAAAAGCCATCGTTAGTATCGAAATAACTCGCTGCACTCCAGATCCAAGACTAATTACATTCATCGAGCTACTTTGCTCATCGAAAGTAATTCCTAATAAACGCTCGAATGTGTATCCACTATTATGCTTATATCCCAACATGGATAGGCATAATAGACATGTCAGTGAATACAACACAATGATGTAATGTCAATTAGTCTTCCTTTTCCCAAACTCGAATCTATTAGCCTCAATTCGGCTACTTTCCTATACCTGTCTCTCAGATATCAATTTAATTTCCGGGCCATCGGTAAACAGACTAAAATAGCAAACACTGAGTCGAGACCTCTAGAAATAGCCGAAAGTGATAAGGGTACAAGAGATCCCACTGAATGGATCTCGGGTCTCACACAGTGGGAATGAGGATCTAAATTATGTTAATATTTCAAATAATGCTCCCACTATCCCTGGTCGACATATCATACGCGGTATGAAACGCGTGCTATAGTGTTATTCCTCCATCTCTTAAAGGGCATATGTCAGATTTCTCTAACACTGTACAGATATGAGACTCAGTCTACATATAAGATTTTACCCAGAGATCTTAGAGAGAGTATCTCTGAGATAATATCACTAGTCGCAGGTGATATCTGAGATCTCAAATCTACCTACTTACAGACAATATAGATGTGGGTACATCTATACCGATCATATCGCATATGACCTCATCCTGAACACATATCAGGGCGACTTATGTTCTAGTAGGGCTACTCTCAAAATCTCTTACAACTAGAAATCTTTTCATCTCCGCTCACTCGGAGTTGGAGGTGGTCACTCGCGTGAGGGAGTCGACTACGCTTGCCTGACATATCATTTATCACAACATATCACAAAATATATGACAATTAAAGTAGTGCAATAAATAAACTCGTGACTCAATCATGCACACATGTCATATATATACAACACAATAAGTATCAGTACAAGGTGAGAAATGTCAAAATACATACAAACCCTATGATTTCTATATCTCATACTTGAATCTCTCACAATGGGTTTATTAAAGGGATCGGCTAACACGCTGTATTGTAGTGTACTTAATTTGTCACTTCACCCTTATCGGTGATATCTCTTGTGGTATTAGGTATCAATGTGTTTGGTTTTACTGCGATACTTAGGGTTTCAGGTGTGGTCAATAACGGCCTGATTTTCTTAATAAATCATCCACTGGCTTCCCACTGTCTGACACAACCCCTAAGTGATCCGAAAATTTTCGGAGCCAAACACTCTTCTGAACTGTCGCTGAGTGTACCACAAGCTTAGCTTCTATCGTAGATAGAGATATATAGGTTTGTTTCTTGCTACTCCAAGACAACAAAATCTAATATCGATTTGCATACATTTAGATTACCAACCCAGTTGGTATCTGAATATCCAACAAGATGCAAATCACCACTTCCGTAATACAAGGAGAGGTCCGCAGTTCTCTCGAGATATCTCAGAATCTTTTCACTGCTCTCCAGTGATCTCCTCTAGAATTCGATCGATACCTAATTACCACATTGCCTGCAAAGCAAACGTCTGATCGTGTATGCGACACTGCGTACATTAGAGTACTCAATACAATGGTACAAGAGACTCTACTCATTTCTTTTGTCTTTTCCTGAGTTTTAAGGCATATGTCAAGAATTAGGGTTTAACCTTTCAGCAATAAGAGTATCTCTAGGGTTGCAATCATTCTTCTCGAAGCGCTTGAGAACTCCATTGATGTTGGACTCCTGTGAAAGAGTCAACATCTATATCGAGCGATCCCTTTGGATCTTAACTTCGAGAAAGAATTAAGCCTCACCCATGTCCTTCATATCAAGACTCAACAATGTCCACATCATTGTAATCATCAGATACTCTCTGTTGCTCCCAGTCAACAGAATATCATTTTCGCACAAGGACATGATCACAAAAGAATCATAACAACGTATAAGGTATACGCGATGATCATCCTCGATCATCACGAAACCGTGAGATATCACATCCTCGTAAAATCTCAAATACCATTGTCTGGATTAATGATTAAGGACTTATATCGACTTCCAAAGTCGACAGATTTTATCATCCTGATCTACAGGAATAAAGTCAAATGGTTGTTCCTTGTTGATCTCCTCATCCAAAACTCCTATTTAGGAGGACAGTCTTAACGTCCATCTGGTCTCACTCCAAATCCATGTCATGTCCACGACAATCCCTAAAAGTAAATGGATCGAGATAATCTCACCCTTAGTCTGAGTAACCCCAGGTTATCAGATAGGCCTTGTACCTCTCCGTCGATCTGTCGGCCTTTCTCTTGATCTTAAGAATCTACTTGTTCTCAACGGCCTTACTACCCTCAAGTAAATCAACTAGATCCCAGATCTCGTTGATTCTCATCAACTCCTTCTCTCATCCATGGCCTTTAACCAATGGTCTCTCACAGAACCCTCAAGAGCCTCTAGGACTATATAAGGTTTCTCGTAATCCTCAAGAGTCATACTAAAAGCCTCTCCCTCAATTGGGAAGCGACGGTTAGGTATGCGTCCTCGACTACTCTTACGAGGATGAGAAACATTTTCACCTCTACATGGATCGCTCCCACTTGAACCCAGATCCGTAATGGATTATTTGGTTCTGTCGCTAGGACCAGCCAACCACTAAGCTCATCCATCTTATGGAAGGTAAAGTTTCAATTGATTTCACCTCTCATAGGGAAATTATTTTCAAGTAACTCGGCATCATGAGACTCAATCTCAATAAGAGTGTCGTCCGTATGCTCACCTAGAACATATTCCCCTCGGAGTATTCTGAGTATCTCATAGAGATACATCTCTTTTCTTGTAGGCCTAACTCGCCGTGTAGATACGAGAAACATTGAACATATGCGGCACATCCCCATAACCTCAAATGGCTAAGGTCAGGCTGCCTCCCTGTCCAAAGCTCATTTGGAGTACTGACTGTGGACTTTAATAGAACACGATTGAAGACGTAGGCTACAGTCGATAACGCATCTCCCCAATGGGAAACTAGCAAATTGGTTTGCGCCATCATCGACCTCACCGTCTCAAACGAAGTCCTATTCCTCCTCACGGCTACTCTACTCCACTGAGTAGCAAGGAATAGTCAGTTGTCTCGTAATACCCTTCTTGAAATAGAGCTCATCAAACAAATACTCGCACCCTCGTTCGATTCTGAGAGTCTCCACTCTCAAGTCTAACTGATTCTCAACCTCGCTAATAACCTTCTGAGGCACCTCATTGCCTCAGATTTACGCGAGATCAGATAGACGTAACCGAAATGCAGGTAATTATCTATGAACGCAATAGAGTACCCAACTGCATTTCGGGATCTCACATTCATAAAAGCCACAGATGTCGGAGTGAACCGACTACAATGGAGTCTCAGCTCTCATTGTAATGTCGAATGGTTTTCTTGTAACTTTGCCATCTAGGCAAGACTGATTAATGGATTCTACAAACCACTCACTGCTAACCGGTTCATCCTCTTTCACACTAGGAGGATATCAAGAAATACCATTAAAAGGAATCACTTCCAGTGTATATAGTCCCTCACGGACCAAAGCAGAACCAATCAATGAATTGTCGTAATAAATGAAAACTATAAAATTTGTAAATTAACAGAGCATATCCTAGGCTGAGATTGAGTTTCGTCAAATTTTCGGAGCGTAAATGACGTACAGAGTTTATCAACTTTGTAACCCCAACTTGCAAGTGCAGCGCTCTCTGATGTCAATAAAACGCTCCATTCCCTATGTAAATCCTCCTACTTGAGGATTCACTCGGCGGAACTTGATATGCGCGCTTTTGTCTCGAGCTACGTGGTCGGTAGCTCCTGAGTTTAAATCCACGAAGGTGAGAAATCAGCGAGCATGTTAAACCATATAAAGAAGAAAGAGTTAATTTTCGCTTATCACACTTATGAGCGAAATGATCAAATCTACTACGAATGTAGTATTATACCTTGGTCCCATCTGACTCCTTCTTTCTGCGCTTTAATATTTTGTTGCCAGTTTTCTCAGATAGTTTCTTTTTACATGAACCTCGAGTCTATTATACATGCTTATGCCTTTGTATTTGGTGCCATGAAAGTCCTTGCTCGACTTCATTGTATAAGCATGACCTGAGTATGGCCTACTCGTCTCTAGATGTTCCTACTCGAGCTCACTGTGCCTATTTACATTAGTAAAAGTACGAATACTTTCGTCATGTGTGAAATATATTTTCATGGTCTTCCGTGAATCAGGTAAAGAGCTGAATCGCACCCAGCATTGGAAAAGATATCCGAAATAGGCTCGTTCACGTTCCCCAACTCGGCGATCATACTCGACATTTTCATTAAATGTTGTATTATCATATGATTAACCATTTATTTATAAGTTATTAAACTTATAAGTCAGTATCCGTCTCAAGATCTGTAAGAGCAGCACAATGCTCTTTGTAGGGTGAGCCAAACCGATGAAGTCATAGGATATTGCTCATAGACTGGGATCACATCATCGTGCATGCTACTTAAGAGGATTGCCTTAACTCGGCTATCATTCCTCTTCCATGCTCGTAATGTCTCCTAATTCCGTCTTTCTGAGGTGTGGTACCCTCCCCGGAATCCACCATCTCATGCCTCAGAATTTTAATTAGATCTTGCTTCTCGAAGATAAACTGAATCTATCGGTAAAAAATATCGTAATTATTACTATTCAATTTTATCTCCCTTACAATGATCTAATACGACAAATTTTCAAGCAGTCTTTGAGACTTTAGTGACTGTGGATGCTTATTCTCACATTTTGTGCACCCTACGAATCTACAAGACACAAATGATTCGAATTCAGACTCAAAGATGAGCGTATGAATCAACAAACACCATACACCACAATCTGGAATTGCATCTCGCCATTTGGATTAGGATTCAGTACACAAAAACCCACAAAAAGTCATTTTTATGGATGTGAGACTCTCAAAAATTGAAAAAATTCCAATTCCGGATGACCTGATGTGTCGTCGACGATCCCAAGTGCCTGCACGCGCCAGGGACAGCTTCTGGCGCATGCCAGACGTGCAGCGCATCTGGCACGTACTAGACACGCAGGCACGCGGGTCACACGCCTACACGTGCGCAACCCGCGGGCGTGGGTCGGTTCCGGACCCGGGCGCGGTTTGGATCCCAGATCCGGTTCGGGTACCGGGTCGGGCGCTAGTCGGGGACACATGTCCGGGTCGAAACCAACCCGGACAACCTAGACCGGTTCACGCGCCTAATACTTTTCGTTCACGCTCCACCCGTGCATGTGCAGTGCACGCGCCTGCAGGTTGGAGCCTTTCTTCTCTGGCCAACTCCTTTTACAACCGGGTCTTTTGACCCGATATCCGGAAAACTCATTTCCAGCTTTATTTTTCGGTGGATTTTGACTGAAAAATTTAATTCAAACCTCCTTCAATCATCCTAACTCAATTTTATGAAGGATCAATGCTTGAATGGTGGAATCAAGAACCCAAAGTCGTGACCCTTCTCAGCCATTGTTAAAAACTCAACATTCCGGCAACAACAATGCACAAAACATATATCAAAACGTAGATCGGCACACGTAAAATACAAACCAACCATTTATTTAGATCAAAATGTTCTTAAACTCGACAAATCTAAGATCTAAAGGTTCGGTTAATATTTGGGCCGAAAACTTTAACCTCGGCTTTCATTGCCCTATTGTGCTCAAAAAATTCTGAAAAAATTATATTCATGATCTACGTGTTATGTGTAATCTCATGGTGCAATCAGATTCACAAAATTCATCCGTGACCCGAACCGTAAATTAATAACCTATATTTTTTATACCCGAAAATAAATTCCGAAAATTGTTTTTAATAATCCAACAATTGCTCTGATACCAATGTTGGATATTTTAGTGATTCACATGCATAGCGGAAGGAGGTTTTATCATCGGGATGGTAATCACGATATTAATCGAACTACCATCACAGTATCACAACATCGCAACCATCAGTCCGACGATCCGAATGACATAAAAAATTTTCTACTCAAAATTTTTCAAGCCCTCATTTTTATTTTCTCTAGAGAATAATATTCTCTCAAGATTGTTTTTAAAAACTTTTTATTTTCTCTAGAGAATAATATTCTCTCAAGATTGTTTTTAAAAACCTTCAGCATCACATCAGGGAATATGACTTTTATTCACAATAAAAGTCTAGTACTATTGGAGAGGAAATGATGGTTATCACATAAGGTGGTTATTGAGTTAGTAAGAGTTATTTTATTAATCCCATAATTTAAATTTAAATTAAAATTATCACGTGGACACCCATAACCAACAAGATATATTGGAAGATACTTGAAGTCTACATACTTAACAAATGAGCTGTTCACACACACAAATATATTAACAAGATGAGAATTTAAATGAGGACCCACATGAAAGGTTGATTCTTTCACCATCAACATGGACGAATGAACTTTGTTTTTTTCTTTTGAATTTTGGCATGTTCATGGGAAGGGGTTAATAGAGGTTTGAACACTATATTAGAAGGTCAGGGTTTTAAAAGCCCTTTTTACAAGAAAAATGAACTTGATAGTTTTGGCTCTTATCATGTGTTACTACAACCTTTTTTGTAAATTATTTAATTTAGAAATGAAAAAAAAAAGAACTTCATATTTAATTATTTTTTTTGTTGTTTTAAACATATAAATTTAATTTTGAATTCCACATTTAAATTCTTGAATCTAAGTACAAGAATTCCTTTATAAATTAACTTTACCATATAGTTTGTATTTCAAACAAACTAAATTAAGGGGGCATTCGATTCGCATTCAATAATTGAAATTAGAATTTCTCACAAAATCTATATTTTTTACTTGGGTTTCATAAACCCCTTATTTTGGATGGTTTCATTCTCAAACTTTCATTTTTATTCTATTAGTCCAAAGAATTCATATGAATTTCAATTTGATTCCTTATTTTCATTTCCTTTAATTATGTATCACTTAATTATTTGATTTCAATCGATAATTTTAATTTATTTTATAACTCGATTAAAAAAAAAAATTACTCGCTTTTATAATTCCAACTATGTGCGTCTCCAGTCAAATATAAAATTAGTGACAACACAAAAATATAAATAATAGAGAATGGCATGGATGATTTTATCCAAGTGAAAAAGGGTATGATCAACACCAACCAGCACAAGTACAGCTCATTGGCATAAAGAAGAGCTCATCTTCATCTCCAATGGGGACACAGCTCCCAAAATTAAAAAGACAACAATACTACAATTTTGGTTTTTGAGTCATTCAACACAGCCCCAATGCCATTTTTTTAGAAATTCGATGAGCTTCAAAATATTAAATAAATAATCTAAGGACAAAAAAAGGAATAAATTATAATCAAGGTCATTTTCGTCATTTTACGTGTCTACAAACCGAGGTACGGCTACTGCGCACCTAAAAGACAAACCAACCCCAATGCAATCTTTAAGAGAAAATTGCAATTTGCCCTCAGTAGTTTCATGTTTTACATATAGACCCCTCAGTTTTTAAAACGGGTAGAAGCCTCCTTATAGTTCGCCCTGTTAACAAAAAGACCCCTACCGTTAAAAGCCGTTAAAAAAATACAAAACAAAATATAAAAAACAGGTTGAACTTTTAAAGGATGACAAGATTGGGAGCTTAAAATGAGAATCGGCCGAAAAAGTCTCTTTTTAAATAACCCTTATTCTTTTAATTTTTTTTTTATTACTAACAATATATAAAATTATATTTTGATTAATTTATTTTGAGTATTTACAAACGCTACTTAGAGATGACTCTTTTTTATGTTCAAGTTTCAAATCATCCGATCCCACTAAGATTTAATTTCATGTAATCATTTAATTCCCTATAATTTGTACTAAGATTTTAAATTTTGTCTTTAAGTTTCATTTAATTCCCTATAATCACATACAACAACAATATTCAAATCTTTTTATTCTATTGAGTGAAATTGGCTATATAAATCATTTTACATCATTGTACTCTAATTTATGTTACATGCTCAACAATCTAGCATTAACATAATATTGTAAAGAATTTCTACATAATTTTTTATCTTAATTTTACGCTGGTTTGTTACTTAACACAACACTCCTTCTTTACTCGAATTTCAAACTAATGATGATGGAGTTAATTCTCTATAATTGTATATCTTATTTAATTACTATACACTCTGAAATTTTAAATTAATAAAGAAATATATAATTAATTATTTGTTAACAATGATTTATGACGTATCTAGAGATTTACCTCATTCAAGTGTTTTTGTTTTTGCTCTTTTTTTTGGGTGTAGAGAACTTTGTTAAAAGGAAAGAGTTAGATGATAATGGTGGATGGAAATTCATTTCTTTGCATAAGAGTAAGAGTTCTAATGGGAAACTTTGGGACATTAAAGAGAAGGGGATGAATGATATGATAGTAGTGCAAGGAAAGAGCACAATTTTGTCACGCAATTTTTGACTTGGTGAACTTTCTCCTTGTACAAGGAGATCATCTAGGACACAAAATTATATATATATTTTTTTAATTTTTTTTCCTTTTGTTTGCCCTTTTTCCATGGGGCTTTTTGAGAAAAGAGTTATTCGAAGGAGGCCATTTGTTAGTTTCGTAAATATGGGGGCCTACTTCCCAAATTAACCAACTTCAGGGAGTAAATTGCAATTAATCATAATATCTACCGAACATAAAATTTGTGGCGAAAAAAAAGAAGTTGAAAAATAACCTTATATGTACATATCAAGAAAAAAGAAATATATATATATATATATATATATATATATATATATAATGTTGAAGATAATATAGAATTATTTTACTTATTAAACACTCGTTTTCTATGTTCCAAATTTTATAATATATAATGTTTTTCGATCTAATTTATATTTATATTGTGACTTAAATAAGGTTGGAATTCTTGGTTTATGTATTTTTTTTATATAATAAAATATAATTAAATGAGATTAAATAAAAAAAATTAACAAAAATAAAAAATTTTTATCACTTGGAACTGTCCATGATGTGGATAATTATGTACAAGAAAAAGCTACTATTTTGACACTGCTGGGTAAGCAAATAATAAGTGAAAAGTGATGGGGTTAATAAAGTTATGTAGGTTAGAATTTTGGGAGGTGCTCAATACCAGTGTCTCCTAAAGGGCTTTGTATTTTGCAGAAAAAAGTACACATAGGTGGGGTGGGCTGTCTTCCCGCCATTTGCCCACACAGACACAGCAGACTCTCTCTCTCTCTCTCTCTATCTCTCTCTCTCTCTCTCTCTCTCTCGAAATGTTTGAAAATATAAAACAAAACATAAAAAGGAAAAGGGGAACCATATAATTCCATGTTTATACATTTTCTAGAAGTTCTTGGTTATAAATAGGAGAAAGGCCGGGTCTGGGCAGTGAGAGCACTTTGTTTACTCTGAGGGAAAGAGAGTGAGAGAGAGAGAGAAAGAAGAAACACATAGACCATGGTGAGAGAAAGGGAATTGGAATTGGGTGGTGATGAGGATGAAAATATGATGGTGGTGAAGCCTGCATGGCTAGAAGGGCTTATTGGGGAGACATTCTTTGCTGGGTGTGGGACCCATGAGAGTAGGAAGAAGAATGAGAAGAACATCTTTTGCCTACACTGTTGTCTGAGCATTTGCCCTCACTGTCTTTCTTCTCACTCTTCTCATCCTCTTCTTCAGGTATTATTCCACAATTCTCCACAAATTTCATTTCATATAGTATTTATATCCTACACGTAATTTCCCTTTTTTCTTTTTAATTCCTGTCAGTTTTTCATGTCTGCTCAGCACTCTTTAATTATCAGCATCCAACTTAGCTATTGTGGAATTGTTTGTTTTTTTTTTAATTTAATTTATTATTATAATTGAGAACAATAAAAATCTTCTTTAGATTCCCTTGACTACTAGTAGAATTTCTTTGGAATTTCCCTGATTTTGAATTTTACTTTGGCTTCAAACTTGAACTTTTGGTTCTTAATTAAGTTCAAAATAACACATATAGCCTCCTCTGAATTTCCTAGGAAATTTCTTAGTTCTTCTTTTGGTTCATACCCATGTTGTGAATTGATCAAAATTGGAACTTTTTATTGAATTTTAGGCAGGTACAGATAACCCTAGTTTTTCATTTTTGTGTAACTTGAGCTCATAGATCTTGTCATGAATTTTCAGTTTCAGACAATTTTGAGATAATTCAGTGCAAATAAATAATACCCGTTTGTCTATTTTGGATGATTCTCTGTGCTGATCTACAAATTCTACAATTCCTATTGACCCTTTTTCGAATTTATAATTATAATTCTGTAAAATCATAAATTTTCCCTGATTTTGGATTCTTCACTCTGAATTTGTGTCCTGGGAGTCTTTGCATGTTTTCTCTCCCAGCAAAATCTGACTATTTTGGTTTCTAGGATATTGTATCCATTTATTTATTTACTTTGTGAAGAAAATAAGTAATTGAATTAAATGCCTTCTTATTGGTCTCCAACTTTATGCATTTGGCTTCTTCCTCATTTATAGAAGATTTCTTTTTATCCAATTTTTCCTGCAAAGTTTCCTCTGCTGCATCTTTCAAAGAAAGTGAAAGTTTGACTCAATTTTTGAACTCGCTTGAATTATTGATTTTTATTTAGGAAATTTCTTTTATTCAATATTCCAATTTACTTCATTTATCTTTCCCTACTATGACTAATGCCAATAAGTTTTCGAATTCGAGTTTTGTACATGGAAAAAAAATAAATATCAAGAGAGTTTTGTCGTTGTTTAACCCGATTCGAAACAAATTTAATCGATCCAATATGATTATCAAGTATGATTGTTAAAAAAAAAAAAAATCTTTCCCTCGTATGGACATCACAAATCACTTCCATTATGACATTTACCAATTATTTTTTAAACTCTCTGCCCAAACATATTTCAGCTAAAAAATATAAGAAAATTAAGCTGAATAAGACATGAGACATCTTAATTTAGTATAATTCCTGTTGTATGGCGAATTGGTTATTATTTGTATATATGATGATTTCATGGTCAAGTCTAAAGCCCTGCACTTTTCAATTGAATTCAGACAGTCCCAGACCCAGTTGGAAGTCCGGTCCCCCCACTTCAAAATTTTAACCAAACAAAAGTAGAACTGCAAAATTTGGAAACTATAATAATAATAATAATAATAATAATGCAATATTGTGACAGGTGAGGCGATATGTTTATCATGATGTTGTCCGATTGGAAGATTTGGAGAAGCTCATTAATTGTGCCTATATTCAGGTTTGTTTGTTTTTTTTTTTGGATTAATAAATATGAAAAATAAATCATATTTAAATTAAATTAAATTAATTACTAATAAATAAACGATATACGTGTGTATGGGGTGCAGCCGTATACGATCAACAGTGCCAAAGTGATATTCTTGAATCAGAGGGCACAGTCAAGGCCTTGTAAAGGCTCTGCCAACATATGCCTCACTTGTGATAGGATTCTTCAAGACCCTTTCCACTTCTGTTCTCTCTCATGCAAGGTCTATTCTTCTCTCTACTCCCACCTCCTTTCAGTCTTTTTATTTTATTTTATTTTATTTTATTCTTTTTCATTTATTGCTTCCTCCAAACCCCATTAAATTTTGATGCTGACTTGCACTTTAATTTCTAGTCAATGTTGTTGCAGTGTTGTCCTGTTTAGTTCCCACCATATGTTATATATATATATATATATATATGAATTAAAAAACATTTTTGAGGTTTACAAATCTGAAAACCTTGTATTAAAATGAAATCCATGCAATTATCCCATTTGATTGGCCCCATCTAGCATTTGAGGAGTGTGTTTTGTTCACCAAGCATCTCTTGTATTGTGGTACTCCTCAATAAATCATAATAGTACATATATGGGGAGCCCTATATTCTAATTTATAATTTAGAAAGTATGAGAATAGTACCATGCCTTTAAAGATGATACACAAGTTCTCTCTCTCTCTCTCTCATTTGGTCTCCAAACCATTTGAAATTAAATTGGGGGGCCGAACAAAAATGCAGGTTGATCATATGGTACATCGAGGTGAAGACTTATCAAGCATTCTCTACGGATTTGATGAGACTGATTTTGCATTCTCCCAGTTTGAAGGGTTAAGAATGGACGGTTCGGAGCTGGACGACGATGATCAAATTACTCCAAATTCCATTCTAGAGGACCCCTTACGCTCATCATGCTCTAGTGCTACCATGGGCAGTTCTGGAATTTCACGCGATCCCGAGGTCTTGGGGAAAAAGAAGAAGAAGGGGAGTGGTTTCCTCCCTGGCATTGTTCTCTCCCTTAGCAACAGGAGAAAGGGTGCTCCTCATAGATCTCCACTTTCTTAGACAAAAAGCAAAAATTGAAGGGGTTTAACTTATGCTATAAATATGTAGGTGTTATTATGTTAGTTCGTGGTCCATTTTTATGCCATGCAATGGTATGGTTGCATGGTCGGTCATTCTATGAGTTTTATTTTCGGATTTTATTTTTCTTTTTTTTTTTTAATCGGGCATTTCCATTACTGTTTAGGTAGTGTAGAGAGAAGGGTTTTCTAGAAAAACCCAGTTTCTCTATGCTCCCAATTTTGTATGTTATGTAATGGATTATGCATATTTATTTAATATATAAATATATTATTATGATATTCAAGTTTGGATTGGATTTTTGGAATGTGATATTAATGGGTTATGGAATTATGTGAGTATCTACAAATATTAGATATTTGGGATTAAAGATCAAGTTGTTATTGTTGTATCCATGAATATTAGATGATGGTAGTATTCAAATTAAACCATGGCCTGCATGTGACTCAAAAGTTCTTGGGAGGGGGGAGTTTCACGTGCAACTTTTGGTGCTCTCCTCTACAGGACTTAGGTCAGAGCACCTTGCATTTGCATTTTTCTTTGTCCGTTTTGATATGTTGTGAATGATTATCAAAAAACAAGCTTTAAAATTTTAGAAAAGGAAAAACAATAGTCTGTCTAGTGGGATGACATGTTAAGTTATTTAATTAAATTTTGAGTTTAAAATTTGGGAATAAAAAAAATTACAGTAGATGAGTTGCTCCTTAAATAGGGTTTTTTTAGACATTCGAATCGAATTAGTAAGAATATGATTTTGAATATCGGTATTCTAATTTAAAAAAAAAAATAGAGAGAGAGGTTTATCAAATAAATTCACCTATATGCATAATAATCCACAAGCAGTGTCTATGAGGCAGAATGAAAGCGATGGTGTTGAGTTTGTTAAACTCAAATCCTAGAACTTTGTATGAAAATTCATCCCAATAGATAAAACTTAGTGCAAGGTTAACTGGAAAATCTCAAAAGTATATTAATAATTAAAGTATCAGTCTCCGTTACAAGTAATGATCCAGCAAATAAAACCATAATACAAATTTTTAAAAAAGTAAACAAATAACTTGAATTTTAAAACAATTCAAACTAAAATTAGAAAATAAAAAAAAATATATATATTACAACTTGTACTTTAGTTCTAGTAGGCCAAAGGAAAGAAAATAACAACTAATAAAGAAAATAGCAAATTAAAGTAGAAGGTCCTCGGTGCGTCGGTGTTGAGGCGCTGCGGCGCAAAACTTAGGGCATCGCCTCGACTTCGTCGTACCTGTGCCCTGCTTTCCCTTTCTTTTGCCCCTCTTTCGCCCTTTTTTTTTTTTACTACATTTTTATCATAAATCTATTCTCCGATTCTTCTTGAGTTGGATGATGTTAATTTGAATCTGAGATTTTTCATTATATATTGATATGCAGACTTTTAATCCAATTTTTTAAAAAATGAATCTCAAATTTTAATTAAAGAAATGTAGATTTTATCTAGATTATACAAAACGGAAATAAATATAAAACGATAAGTGAAAGTAAAAATATAATAAATAAAAACGTAAACGTATAAATATAAAAAATATAAAATTTTTTATGTAAATATTAATTATTTTATAAAAATAATATAATAAATATATTTTATGAAAAAAATCTAAAATGATTAAATATGTCATTATTAATAATAAGATAAATAATATAAAAACAAAAATTATAATGAAATAAATAAATGATCTATTAAATATGAAAAATTGTATAAATATAAAAAAATATAAGAATTTTTATATAAATATTAATTGATATGGTATGTCAAAAAGTTTTAAAAATTAAAAATGTTAGTAATGAAAAGTTTCTGTACATTATAAATTTTTATTGACTACAATGAGATCAAAGGATCAAATAATATGATACGGTGGATGGATATGCAATTTACGAAAGTCCTTATATTTTTGTTTCTTTATATTAAAAAAAAAATTGAATTTTATTCATAGAACTCTATGTTTTCTTTAAAAAAAATATCTTTAGTTGAAAATTATTGAGTAAATAAAATAAAATAGAGTTGATTACAAAAACTGAAACAACATTTTATTATTGATAAACAGGTGGTAGATTGCACCAATGCAATCACCGTGCCCTACTTCTATACAACATCAACCCTTGTATGAAAATAATAACAATAAATTAAATTTTAATTTTAAATTTTGAAATCAATTATTTAAAAAATTAATACATAAAAGAGATTTTTAATATTTGTCTTTTCATTTTAATTTTAATATAAATCTTATGTTAATTATCAATTTAACGTACTTTTTCTCTTTTACTTAAATTTGGAAATTATCATGGTGGAGTTATATATCAATCCCGATCCCTGATTAAATTCCTCTTCCATCTTTATTTTTTTAATTATACAGTGATTTAAATCTTAAAATAATTTTAAAATTAGAAAAAAAGATTATAATCAAATCTGTTTCTTGGTGACTCCTCTTCCATCTTCTGTCTCCATGATCATTATTTTATGCTCTTGCATTCATACACAGAATGTATTCTATGACACTGTTGCACATTTTATATTTATTTCATCACACGTGGAAAATTCTAATTGACCACGGGTCACAATGTGCACACGTAAGAGAGCTCTGAGGTGCCACGTGGCAAAGATCATAAATTATAATTATATATTAAAAGATGTGACTGATGGGATGACCTCCAAAACCAACTTGGGAGGAGTCAGATAGGATCACATGGGGGTGTCACAATCTACTCGCCTTCAACCCATTCATCGTATTCAAAGTGCCTTCTGGGGCTTGCGAACCTAGTCTGCTCACCATTGTTGTGTTGTGGGGTTTCGCCACGTGTCTACTACCATCTAGGCTTCACAGAGTATTCATCTTCAACTCTCTCTCTCTCTCTCTCTCTCTCCCCCCCCCTTTCTTGTTTCGGTGGTGACTGCCGAGTCACTCTTCCTCCCGGTTCCCATCATATTCATATAGCATTCATGTTTTTGGAGAGCAATAATCATGCATAAAAATACAACTCAAGGCAAATCACTTGTTTTTAATTTTTTTTAAATGAAAATTAAAAACATAGTCTTTGTTTTAAAAATTAACTATTTCATTGAATTTTGATTTTAAAATTTGATGATATATAATTCAACAGACTCATAATTATAAAACTCATAAATCATTAAACTATCTCTCATAAAACATTCTAACGCTTTGGATTTCTGTTCGGTTGAACTCTTTTTATATCTAATGCTCTCGGTGAAACGCTCTCTCAGTCAGAAACCCTCATACGCTCCTCTAGACCACTGCTCAATAAAGTTCTCTTGGTACGATTGCATGGTCACTCTCTCTCTCAGTTCTATCTGCTTACTCGATTCTTTGACCTCTCGACCTTCCAGCCTCTCAATCCCTCCAATCACTATAAAAATAATTCTCATTATATGAGAAGTCTAAATCGTAATTATTTGAAAAGAAAAGAAATTTTTCACAAATTTAAACCTTACTTAATCGAACAAGAATCTATTATGATCTCTTCTAATAAAAAAGTAAATCTCTCAACAATTCAAACTTTCCCTGATCTTTACGATGACAACTGAAACTTTTCCACCTCAAAGGACTCTGAATATATAGAAAGTCTATAACTATAATTTTCGCAATCTTGAAAGATCTTCAACTATCTTCTCCACAAGATAAGTAGGGTTTCTATGCCTCTCAGTACACAGAAGGCTATATATACTATGAAGGCAATCCGCCTGGTACACATACTTTATATACTACACACAAAGACTATACATGGTTCAAACTCTTTTGGTTTATTTTTCCCTTTCACCGCTTTTCTAATTTAAGATTCGAAATTTTCTCCACTAGAGCTACTTTGGTGAGCTTTTACAGGTCTCTTTATCGAAGAGGAACTAGTAGACATCACTTAACTGTGGAGTCAAATTTGAATTCAACAAAATTACTTCAACATTATATTATAAAAATTCAGTTTCCACTTCAAAATAAAAATCGAGTCGATATGAATCTTTCATTCCGAAATTGACTCCAGTGATCCTAAAAGTTTGCTCTCATCGCATCATTTTTCTTTTTCCTCAAAATGTTGTGCTGCAAAGGTGAATACATGCCATTAATTAGTGGAATTAAGATTAAAAACTAGGCAGATAAATAGCACATCAACCTTGTTCAAAAAGAAGAGAAGATTAGTGTTGCACCAATGAAAAGGGTTAGCCATCAATATTACTTTATACTTATATATGTAATTGTATTAGTTTTATAATAATTATATATGTTTATAATTTTATTAATAATTTTTTATGTCATATATAGCAATTCGAATATAAGATGTCAAAGAAAATGTTTGAACAAAATTTGTTTATCGTTCAAATGTCTTCATAGTTGTACTGACGCAACAAAAGTAATTAAAAAATTAATAAAAGAGCAAAAGAGGGCCCATGGGCTCAAAAACCTTCATGAAAGTGCAATGCGGGAAGGGCAGAGGGCATCTTATGGGCTGAGAGAGAGAGAGAGAGAGAGAGAGAGAGAGACCTCGCTTTTCAAGGTGGTATAGAGTTCGAGGACACGTAAAAAGTGACTCATTATTATGTGTATTTAGCTCTTTAGCTCATGATTTCGTCATCACCCAATCAAGTTGGTACTCATTCGTCCTCTTTCAGAGTGCAAATAGACAGTCTCCCTCTCCTCTCTCTCTCTCTCTCTCTCTCTCACTTTGAAACTCTACACAACGCTGATAACTCTTGGTCATTGGCAGTATATATCAATCACACCCAGAAAAGCAGAGAGAGAAAGAGTGAGAAGAAGGATTGTTGGGATCTAGGGTGCGGCGTGTGTGATGCATTGGCTACACTGGCAATTCCCTGAGAAAGAACCAACCAAAAGACTCACGCTTTTTCATTTCTGCTCTTCTCGGAGAGGCTGGTCATGTCTGTCCAGGTCAACATCAAAATGAGTAACCACTTTGAATTTCCTTCACGAGAATCTGTTTCGCATCTCCCCTTTCTTTATGAATAGCTTTCAACATGAAAAGAACAAATAATTTGATATAGAAATTATTAATACAATCATAATTTTTATTTCTTTTTAAAATAAAACTTAATTTTTATTTATAAAATTTTTCTAGACACTCTTGAGTTACAAATGTTTTTTTTTTTTTTTTTTTTCTTTTGGAATCCTAATTAAAAGTTCCTATGGTGAAAATAAAATAAAATATCACACAAAAGAAGAGAAAGAAGCTTTTTGAAGTGCTAAAATGGACATAAAATATCTCATTAATATGGAAAGAGATGAAAATTTTTATACAAAAAGGGAAAGATATGACACTAAGATTCAACTTTGGAAACACCTCTTCCTCTTTTAGAAGAACTTGAATTTTAAAATGGTCTTAATATCGTATTCAAAAAAACTTAATTTTTATCTTAAAATCTATTTTCTCGTATTTAGATATCATATCTAAAAAAAATGAGTTAGTAAATATCTGTATTAACACCCATTTAAAATGAATTTCGAACTTCAGATTTACATATAATTTTGTATACATTCATTCTTTACATTTTCGAACTTTTCGATTTATTTGTAGACCATAATAATGGAAAACGTGACTAATATCTTTCGAATTATGTAACATTTTAGAAAGAAAGCTTGTGATTGATCATTGTATATCCTTAAAATCATTGAGACAACAAAGGGGTGGAAGAGAGATTGGATTATGTTACTTTTGTGTATCCTTAGATTATTAAGACTTGATGGAGGAAAAATATATATGTTGGAAAGGAAAAGCATAATGCATAATCTTGGGGTTTAAAACGATTAATTTCTATTTTGAGTATTGATATCAAACTATTACGGATCAGGAAGTTTGAACTTTTCTGTGTATAAAAAAAAAGATTTATTTATTCTGATAATTAAATACAAATATTTTCTCCTATGACGATTACACCTTTTATTTATTCTGGGGAATACAGTGTATAAACCCAAATGAAAGATTTCCTCCATGGCCATCAAGCATACATTTATTTATTTATTTATTTTTTCACAAATAGTCATTAATGATCGGTGCATCGATAACATTTTTAAGAGAGTTCTGATTTATTTAATAATTATTTGGAACAAAATTATTTCATACTGTGTAAACCTAGATCCAATAGCCCATGATTGTATTGAGAAAATTTTAAACCTCTGTGTTTTTCCATTTACTTGGTGCAACTGATGTATATACTAATTATGTATACTAATAGGTTTTTAGAGGACAGACTCAAAAAGATGTAACCATGATTTTTTTTCTTTTTTTTTTGTTATTATAAAAACAAAAGGAGCAGTGTGAATCGGTTCAAATTTGAGAGCATTTTTCAGTAATCTTATATGCCACCCAAGAGAAGAAACTTAAGGCCGCCTTTGGAAACATAAGTTAAGGGCTAAGAAACTCTATAGATTTCTAAATATATGATATTTATTTTACACTATTTGTAGTACTTATTAATTAGAACAATTATTTTTTTTAAAAAAAGTATAATTTATATCAGACTACAATTTGCCTATAAAATGGTTTAAAGTTATCATTATTCCGATAATTTTTTTTTATTTAAAATAACCCTCCACATAATTTTTTTTTTCTTTTTTTATATACTAATGTTCAAAACCTTGATAAAATATAACCTAGTTAGTCCGGACACTAATTCCATTTAAAAGAATTTTTAGATTCAAGCTGACGTAAGAGTGTTTTGCTCCTTAAATATCTAATTCAAATCGAATCATATTTAATCAGGAACAAAATAATTATTTGATATCAATAATATATATATATATATATATCTGTATATATAAAACTTGATAAAATAAGTGGATCAGGAACTTGACGAATTCTTCCGAAGACAATTAGCCACCACCATACTCTGCCAATGTCGATCAACACCAATAAGACCCTTCCTAAGACCCAAGGAATTACCCCCTTGATGGGACAAAAACTTTACCATTGATGCCCAATTATGTCAAATTTTGGGAAGGGTGGACCCTAACCAAACCAGAGAGTCTCGACTAGTATTGATTAAGCCAGAATATCTCAGATCTCCACCACCCATCCTTCAAACTCTAAAATCTTCTCATTCTGTATCAAAACTTTGATCCATTGTCAACATAACTACCTATCTGACATCGACCACTGTTATCGGATTGCCTCGTCGTTCAATCATTGTGACGGTTTGACGAGAGCGAGCGAGAGAGAGAGGAGCGGGGCATTTAATCCAATAAGAGAAGACATATTTGTGTTATCAAATGTGCACTGATCACAGAATTTAATATTCAAATTTTCAAAAACTAAAATATTTTTATAATTTTCATAACTCTTCACATAAATTAAAAAAAATAGAAATTTTTATTTTATTAAGTGATATTTAGGAGGTGTTTGATTCGTACTCAGAAATCAAAATCGAAATTAAAATAAAACAACTTAGAAATCAGAATCGAAATTAAAATCTGATACTTTTGTTTGATTTGATTTCTAAAATAAATATAATTACCATTATTGATATTTGATTTATATATTTTTTAAAATGAAAATTATATACTAGTTTATTTTATCCCAAATAAAAAATGAAAATATCAAATATTTGTCCCCCAAAACCCACTCCAATAAATCAAAATCTACTTAGAAAAACCTAACCAAAGTCCAAAGCTTGTAGAATGAGCCAGCAATTTTAGGTCAACCTCTCCAAATTTCTTTCCACACAAAATAAAAAATCCACAGATTGCACTGACAAAAAACAACCAAACAACTTGAAAAAAACCCCATGAAAGATTCCAAAATTCAAACTTATTTGATCCACCCCAAAAGAAAAAACAACAAAATGAATGAAAAAAAGTATGGTGTGGGTGCTTATAATTGCTTATAATAATGTCTCTACTCTCTCTCTCTCTCTCTTGACCCACATGTCATAACACACAGGCCTTGTGCTTGTAATATTCAACCATGTTTGCTGAATAATCCTCGCCGTAAACGAACCCGACCTCAAAAACCCCAATTTCAATGGAAAAATATTTTTGACAATCGACTTGGAATGTAGAAATTCAATGGAGGGTCACACATCATGGATTGCTCAAGTCTGAAATTTGGCTGCTAATTCAGGAGTCGAAGACGTTCATGAGGTTGTGGGTGGAGGAGAGGGCAAAAAGTGAGAAGTTATCGAGACATTTGGCAGAGAAGTTGTGGGTTGTATAGAGATGGCAGGTTTCGTCGGATGGTCTTATTGGTAGAACAACGGTGCTTTGCCAGAGAGGATGCTCGTGGTGGTTGGATTTTATGGTGGGGAGAGAGAGAGAGAGACAGAGAATGGAAGGAGGCGTGGGGTGCCACCATGGGTAAAAAATGAAAGTCCTTTTTGTTGGGTTACTGGGAAACCACCATTTCATTTGGATTTCACAAAACTCTCATTCCATAGGTTTCATTCTTATATTTTTATTCCTATTCTATTAACCTAAATAATTTATATAGGTTTCAACTTTCATTCCTGATTCTCATTTTCTTTAACCAAATACCACCTTAGTCATTTCTTGACTTAATAGATTTTATGTTTGATTATCTCTTTTATTTTATAAGAAATGACAAAAAAAGAGTGTAAAAAAAAAAAAAAAAAACCCAACTCCAAGCTCTAAGATTTCAATCTCTCATACGTTACATGGACTGCAGAAGTAAATGGTTGTAAAGAACTGAATCTAACGTGACAAATTCTCTGTTTAAAAATTCATAAAAAATAACATTTTTAGGACGTTTTAATAAAATCAAGACACATTAATTTTTTATTCCAGTTATTTATTTTTTAAAAAAAATTATTATTTTTTGATTAAGATGAACCCCTTTTTATAATTTTTTTTTTAAAAAAAAACATAACTACAAAATAATGAAAATATGTCAAAGCAAATGAAGATTCTCGTAAAGGCCGGCATGGAGAGAATGACTCAGATTAATAGCTCTTTACGGGAAAACCTTAATTAATTATAAAGTTAAAAATATAAATAAACTTATATTATAATTAATTTTAAATTATTTTCGATCAAAAGAGTTTCACCAGCACCATATGATATCAAATCTAAGTTACCTCATTCTCTTTTCAAATTTTTTAAATTAAGATGTTTTCATTTTTAATTTTTTAATTAAAAATAGTTTGAAGAAAATTTCAAAATAAAAATTATTTGTATTCTTAAGAGTATAATTAGTATATTACCCACTTTTTACTTTTTATATAGCAAAACAAAAATAAAAAATACAAAACTAAAGATAAACATAAACCCAGGAGGGGGTTTTGGGGTTTTTTTTTTTTTTTTTTTTTTGGGGTTATATAAGGGTTGAAAAAAATATAGAAACGCTAAAATTTGAAAAAGGTATTTGATTAAAAGTTTTTTATCATTCGTATGTTTCTACAACAACGAGATTGGGGTGGGTTTTGGTTTTGTCTGAAGATGAAGGAGTTTTGATCTGTATTTTAAAATCCAAATTGGACCGACCGAAAATCAAACCAGAAGTTGATTCATATTTCTTAAAATAATCGGATTTTGAAAAACCAATCAAAACCCGAATTGAATCGGGAATGGATTGAACCAGTCAATTTTTTTTTCTTATTCTTTTTATCCCCATCTTGCCTTTTTTTCGGTTGCACACACATAGTTGCTCTTGTGGATATTTTTTGCTTGCTTGAGCTGCGTGCTTTCCCCTTGTAACATACTATTTCTTGACTGCAAGGAAATGAGCTTATATCCTTTGTTCATAGACTAAGGAAGGTTATGATAAGTGTAAAGAATTGAGTTGCAGGAATGGTGCTTGTGAGTAGAATGTTAAATGGTGTAGGAAATATGTAGGAAGAGCAGAATGTAGGGAATTCAGAGGAAAGAAGAGAGAAGAGAAGAGAAGAGTTACAGAGTAGTCGAGAGGGAGAGAAGAAGAAAGGAAGAGAGAAAGAGTAGGGAGAGAAATTAGGATTGACAATCAACAACATGTCTGTTTTCCTCTTGCTTTACGGGTCTTAAAGATCACTTCTCGCCTACCATTGATCCTACTGTTGGTTGAATTAGTTACATGACACTTCAACTAACTTAACTAACCTAACATCTTTTTCTTGCTAGCTATTACATTTGAATTCATAGTATGTTTGACACAATTATTCCCCACTTTCAAAACATCCTTGTCCTCAAGGATGGAAATCTGGAAATTGACCTCTAATGAAGTCCAAGTCCTCCCAGGTTGATTCCTCAAGGCACAAATTCATCCACTTGATCAGTACTTGAGATACAGACCGATTGTTTCTCCGAATAGCTGGCCTTTTCAACACTGCTTTAGGTTCAACTAGAATCTGCTTGTCTGATCCCAATAATGGTAAATTGGGCATTGTAGAATGATTAGGGCCTATTCTTTTCTTCAGTAATGAGACATAAAACATTGGATGTATTTTTGATTTAGGGGGTAGCTGAAGCTTATATGCCACTTTTCCTATCCTTGCAATTACTTGAAAAGGTCCATAAAATTTTAGATGACAGCTTGAGTTGCTTGCACAGTTCTACTGATTGCTGCCTATAGGGTTGTAATTTTAAGTAGACCATATCTCTTACTTGAAATTCCCTTTCTGATCTCTTCTGGTCAGTATATACTTTCATTCTATTTTGAGTTTTGTGTAAATGATCCCTTAATATTTGGAGCATTGCCTGTTTGTTCTTAATAAACTTTGAAGCTGCAGGTGTAATTGAGTCTGCATAAGGTCCCATTTGTAGTTGTCGAGGTTGGTAACCATAAAGAGCTTCAAAGGGTATCATTTGGATGCTGCTGTGGCAGTTGGTATTGTATCACCATTCAGCCAAGCTTAACCATCTAAACCATAGAGTAGGTCTGTCAGATGTCATGTATCTGAGATAGCACTCCACATACTGATTTAGCCTTTCACTTTACCCATCTGTTTGGGGGTGGTATGCACTACTTAGCTTGAGTTAAATTCTCATAAGTCTGAACATCTCTTGCCAAAAGAGGCTGATGAAAACGTTGTCTCTGTCAGAAATGATGGAGTTAGGCAAGCCATGCAACTTGAATATGTTGTCCAGAAATAATTGAGCCACCTTACTAGTACAGTATGGATGCTGTAAAGCCATAAAATGGCCAAATTTGGTAAGTTTGTCAAAAACCACTAGGATAGTGTTGAAACCTTGGGATTCAGGCAACCATTCTATGAAATCCATGCTTACTTGGGACCAAGTTTTAGTGGGAATAGGGAGTGGTTCGAGTAATCCCAGGTATTGTATGTTCTCATGCTTATTTCTCTGACATATGTCACATTTTTTGACCCATTTTTTAACTCTCCTTCATTGTTGGCCACTAAAATACAGACTTAATTCTCTGCCAAGTTCCCAGCTGTCCTGAATGCCCTCCTGTTGTTGAATTGTGCATTTGTTGCACTATTTTTTCTCAGAGCTGATTCCCTCCCCCAATCATGATCTTGTTCTTGTATTTTAGAAGGCCATCTTGATATTGGTACTCAAGTTTACAATCAAGTTGTAGAGTCAGCTGAGCAATAAGGTTCTGATACTCCTCATCTTGACTATAACTCTGCTGAACTTCTGAAATCCACATAGGTTGGATTGTTGATATAGCATTAATGGTAGGATCTGCTTCTTCTTCCTTCTGAAATTCTCTTCTGGATAGGGCATCTGCTACCTTATTTTCAGTTCCTTTCTTATACTGGATTTCGTAGTCCATTCCCAATAGCTTAACCAACCATTTGTGCTATAGAGAGTTGGTAAGCTTCTACTCCATCAGATACTTAAGACTCTGATAATCATTTTTAATTATAAAGTGGTGCCCAATTAGGTAGTGCTTCCAGTTAGACACTGCCATTACCATCGCTATGAGTTCATTTCCATATATTGATAGCCCTTTGCTTTTAGGACCCAATGTCTTGCTTAAATATGCTATAGGTTGTCCTTCCTGCGTGAGTACTGCTCCCCAGCCTTGTGAGCAAGTATCAGTTTCTGCAATTAATGGCTTAGAAAAATCAGGTAATCGCATGATAGGTGCAGTACTCATAGCCATCTTCAACTGATTAAAAGTTGCATCAGCCTTTTCTGACCACTTGAAGCTATCTTTCTTTGGAAGATCATTCAAGGGTCTAGTTATCAACCCATAGCTTTTCAAGAATCTCCTGTAGTATCCACCAAGTCCCAAGAATCCTCTTAAGGATTTGATAGAAGTAGGAGTAGGCCATGAGGAAATACAGTCAGTTTTTTGAGAATCCATCTTCACCCCTTCTGCAGTGATCACATGTCCAAGATATTCTATCCGGGATTGTGCAAAGACATATTTGGAAAGTTTGGCAAAGAGTTTATGTTGTCTGAGTACTTAAAGTACAGATTGGAGGTCCTTTGCATGGGTAAGTATATCGGGACTATAGACTAATATATCATCAAAGAAGACCAGGACTGATTTCTTCAAGTATGGCTGAAAAATGAAATTCATCAAGGACTGGAATATTGCAGGTGCATTGGTAAACCCAAAAGGCATGACTAAGAACTCAAAATGGCCATGGTGTGTTTGGAAGGCTATCTTGTCTACATCACAAGGCTTAACTCTTATTTGATGATAACCTGATCTTAGGTCTATTTTGGAGAAAACTCTAGAACCATACAGTTCGTCCAATAGTCCTTCTATGTTGGGAATAAGATACTTATCCTTGATGGTTAGTAGATTAAGTTGCCTAAAATCTACACAAGAGCGCCAAACTCCATCTTTCTTTTTGACCAACAGCACAGGTGATGCAAAGGGTCTGGTGTTGCTCCTAATAATACCATTGTCTAACATTTCTTATACTTGTCTTTCTATTTCTGTCTTTTGAGAGTAAGGGTACCTATAGGGTTTGAGTTTAAAGGGCTGGGAATCTGGTTTCAGAAAAATAGAGTGATCTTGTCGTCTTTCAGGTGGGAGAGTGTTAGGAGTTGCAAATACCTCCTCAAATTCAGAGAGTACTGCTAATATCACTTCTGGAGTCTTTGAGTTTTCTTGCTCATGTGTTAGGTCCAAGGTTGTGCAGCTTTGTAATTGCTGTTATCTGAACCTTTTAGTAGCCTTTCCCCTTATTAGTTTGATTAAGGTGTGTTATACCATTCTTCTAAAATAACCTCATCACCTTCACAGAAAAACCTGAATTGCAATTTTTTGAAATCAAATGTGATGGGACTATCATTGTATATCCAATCTACCCCTAGTATAACATCCCACCTTCCAAGTGTTATTTCTCTAAGATCAAAAGAGAATGTGTACCTCTAAATTGTCCATTTCACATGGCTCACTTTAATGGAACTAGTAATTCTGCTTCCATCTGCAATTTCAGTATGGAGTTCTTCAGCTGGTTCTACTGGAAGCTTCAATTCTGTGGCCATCCTTCGGTGTATGAAGTTGTTAGAGCTCCCAGTGTCTACTAGAATTGTTATGATCATCCCTTGTAAGGATCCTTATAGTGCTATCATTTTCCTTTGCATTGAATTTGATAATGACAGAGGGATACTTGAACCCCACCTTCACTCTTAGTCAGTTTCTTGCACTCTTCTTCATCTTCATCAGTAAACTCACCTACTTCCTCTTCTTTAGCAGTTAAGATAAAATTCAGATGTTTGAACCTATTATGGCCTCGACTGAATCTTTCACCACATCTGAATCAAAGATTATTGTTTCTTCTGTGTTGTATCTCTTGAGTTGATATCTTGGGCCAAGGATTCTCAGAGCTGTTACCTCCTTGTAATCCTCTGTTGGCTCCTACTATGGAAGTGTTTGAATGATTTAGGTTTGCAGAGTTCCATTACTCCTATCACCAGTACTCCATTGTTTAGTTGTTGTAATTCGACTTTTTCTTGACAACTCTAATGATTGTTCCTGTAATTCTACTACTTCAAATGCTTGAAGGAGAGAAGTAGATTTCATCATTCTAAGAATAGGTTTGATTTCATCTTTTATTTCACTAATTAAGCTTAAGATGAAGTATGACTCAGTTAACAAGGGATTTTTTTGTAGCATTAAGGCCCAAAGCTCCTCGAATCTCTCCTGATACCCAATTAATGATCCAACCTGTTGAAGTTTATTAAACTCTTCCACCACATCTTGAGTACCTTTTGGCTCCAATCTCTGGAATAAAAGGTTGGAAAATTCTTCCCATTCCAAGTTTTTTTTTTTTTTTGTTTGCTTAAGACCTTGATACCGGATGTCAACCTTACCTTCTAAATACATATCTACAGTATCGATCCACATATAGTAAGGTACTTGGTGAACATTAAAAAATTTATTACACTTCCTTAACCAGATGCGTGGATTTTCTCTAGAGAATAAAGGAAGTTCTATTCTTGGTGGGTGAGGCATCACCTGTTGCGATGTTGGCTCCTTCTTATGGATATGTAATTCTGCCTCTCCTCTTGATCGACCATCAACTGGGGTGGGTAGTAATGGTGAATTTAGTTGTCTGTCAGAGCTTGTCCCTTCAGGTTTCTCTGGCTTAGCTTTCTTCAAGATGGAGTTGAGTCTTGCATCAAGATTCACTATGAAAGCATCCATCTTATGACTGTATTCCTCCAGTCTCTTGTCGACATATTGCTGCAAGCTATCCAATGGATTTTCTATATAGAAACAAGAGTAATATCATATATAACATGAAGAGAAGTACAATAAGGAGTACACCGAGCTATCGATGTTACACTTTAGCCCAAAGAAAGGCTCCTCCTTAACGTTAGGCAATGCCAACATTGGCTCCATTTTCAAAAACTCGATGAAGAAGAACTTCCACATCCAATTTTTGTCAATTGTCTCATTATAAAAAAATTTCCATCTCGACTTTGGCTTGATTTGTAGGCAAAACCAGCCATCTACACACGTTCTTGTAAGACTCCATTTTAGAATAAAAATAGATGACAAAATCTCGAAATCAAACTTTAGCTGGAAAAAGCTTAATAGACTTGCTACCCACAATCAAACACCAAGCAATCGGAATCAACATAGTTAGAAAAATATTCCAACATGTTAGAACCCAAGCGAAAGGACTCACATATTGTGGGCAGAGGCCGTACTTTACATATTGGTTGTATATTGGCACACTTCTTGCAGGTGGCCTATTTGCTCTCTCCTCCTACATTGAGACGTGAAAACATAGTCATCACCCAAACCTATGACATTAACTATCTCACCCAAATCACTTTGGGATATCATACTCTGGATGTCATCAATGCTAGGATGAATACGAGGCTTAGGAACCTTTTGCCATTATAGTTTCATCACAAATCTCTTAACAATTTTACAATCCTAATCTCTCAATCGGTGATAACAAAGCGATGAGAGTGGGACAACCACGATGGCTACAGCCAATCCTTGCCCACCATAAAAAAGGCGTATCCTAGAAGATTCACAAATATCGAGACGACATGTATCACATTTAATGCTCTACTTTCATGCCCGTTTCACTTGCCAAAACGACTTTCTCTCTACTTCTTTTCAAGTTATCTAACTTTTATCATCTCAACTCTACTCCTAATGAGATCTCTTCAAACTAGTCTTAGTAGTTGGGAGAAATGATGGTATATGATCTAATGACCCATCATCATGAGACCGAAATCACCTAAACCCATTAGATCGTAGAGCCCATAAACAGTTGCATACACTCCTGGTCTCTCAGTAGACTACTCCCTCGGTCGAGCACTCTATCTTGTACCTTTTGACCCTCTCGGTCTTACTTTCAGGGAGCCAATTATTGCTTGACCTCTTAGTCATTCTAGCTTTCCACCCCCGGGCCTCTTAGTTACCCCACTCCTCAGTGGATTCGTTTAATTAAATATAGAAATAACTTTGTTATGCGATAAGTGTAACTTAAGATCACCAGAAGGAAATCTCAAACAAATTTAAACATTCCATATTCAGATAGAAACTTCCCCAGTCTCGAGGAGTCTTTATCAATAAGGAAACAAATGTTGGTAATTACTCCCAATAAGGCAAGAAATCTTTATGGCAACTTGAACTTGCCTTCATCAATTTGATTTTAAATCTTTTAGAGATTTTTGATTATACTCCCAATAATCTTAAATGATTCTCAGAAATCTCTTCATGAGGAAAATAAGGTCCATACACCCCTAAATGTATATGAGACTTGCCATACAATATGCTATATATATTTAACACAGCCAACCAGGTAGGTACGTTAATGAAATCTACACTTCTCATATAAATACAACATATAACTATCTTACGATTCTTCTCAGTCTATTTTTAATTCTCTTATAATCATTTTTTCTAATTTAAGTGTCGGAGTCTTCCCTATTGGAACACTCTCCGACAGTTTTTGCAAATCTCATCACTCATGGAGACCCCGAAAACTCCTCATCGCACCAATTCCACACTTGAGTCAGCGGAGTAAGTATCTGTGGAGCAAACTCACCTTCATCAATTTCTTACTATTGCTTTTTAGGGTTTTAATTTCATTTTTGAGATTTGATTCATGTATGGGATTGGTGTTATAATTTTTTTTTTTTTGGGTTTCGTATGTTTAGATTTTTAGGGTTTCTTTCATTACATGAGTTTATTTTGATATTTGGAATGGTATGCGGAGGGGGAGGGGGGAGAGAGAGAGAGAGAGAGAGAATGCCTGGAGGGAGAGTAGAGGGATTTGATTATATGGATGATTTTATGGATCGGGAAATGACAATAAATATGATTTGGATTTTGATAATGAATTATCTTATATATTGTATTGGACTTTTTTTATTATTTAAATTAGATTTTACTGTACTTAAAGATATTATTTGAATTAACTTTTGATATATTTGAATGATATTTCATATTAAATGATGTGTTATATTTAATTAAATGAATTATATTTTATTAATATTATATATTTTGAATATGATTCGATAAATATTTATAATTAAATATATAAAATTTTTAAATTATTAATATATTATAATTTAAATATATTTTATAATGTTATGTTGAGGTTATTCGTTTTTTTTTTTGTTTTTGTTTTTATTTATTATTTATTTTTTTTGGGATCCAATTGATTTGATGAGCGAGTGATCTCTTGACGTGACCGAATTGTACCCGAGGGCTTTAAAAACACTGGTTTTGATAAATGTAGGGAAGGGGCACAGTTTGTTCAGGTTGCCAATAATTGATTTGTTGGCAAAAGCAATTTAAAAAGAAAAAAAAAGAAAAAGTAACGGCTACAAATGCCTGCAGAATGTCCAAGTTGGTTGCCCACAAGAAAGAAATGTCTTGTGCTTTGCAAGCTGTTTCTGACAAACGTCCAATTCGAAAGCGATCGATGCTAAGCATGAAATTTGCATGTCATAATCTCTCTCTCTCTCTCTTTCCATTGACTATTGGATGTTTGAAAGAAGGGCTGCAAAAGATGTACACGCAGATTATGTAGACTTGTGAACATGTATTTAATGCACAGGTCATTGTGCAATTGGGACATTGATTGTATCTCCTGGGGCACTGCAGTACTAATCTGTTAATTTCTCCCCCACAATTACAACACCTAGCTAGCCATCATAATTTGATGCAATAAAGTTGTGGCAGTAGAGAAAAAGAAGAAAACTTTAGTGACCCCTTCTTTGATGGAGAATTGGGAGACACACCCAACCTCAATCCCCAATTTCAGATTTTTTGTTTTGGTGTCCCCATAAGAGTACAGTTCTTTGACTGTTGGTTTTTTTGCTTTCATCCCTTATCCCCTTGCTTTGGCCCTATTCGCTAGACCTCTCCTCTATATGACTACCCTATACTCTGCCCTCTCTCTCTCTCTCTCTAAGTTATGATGGATGATTTGGGACTGTCACTGGGACACCTCGTTTTCAACTTAAGTGATTCTCTTCTAGTGGTTGGTTGGGGAGTCAAGATCCATTGTTCCATTACCATCCAATCCAATCTTGACCAATCTTTCTTGGAATCAGGCCTCTTCATCGAAGCCCATCTTGAATTGGATGTTAGCCCAAGAGTGAAAGAAAGCCCCTCCTCCATTTAGGACTCTGGACTCCGGCTGCTTCAACAAATGTGAAACAATAGAAGGATTGTGGTCTATTGAGAATCTTGAATTGGGAGGCGAAATTACAAGTTGAGGTTTGCAGATTCCCGCCTCAACTCAAAACAGCTTAATTAAATTTGTCTCTAAATTTAGTTGAATTAGTTTTAAGAATTCATATTTTTATTTAACTTTATTAAAAAAAAATTATTTTACAAGTAAAATTCACAATTATCATATCATATTCTATCACGTCCTAGAGTTTTCTTGACATTTAGTATACGTTCAACTTCCATATAATCACCTTTTTGAACATGACTGCTAAGTGGTCTTCTTTGAACATACCCAAGCTATTTCAATTTACTTCCTTCTATGTTATTTCCGAATAAGAGTACTCTTGGCTTTTGATCTAACATGCCCATTTCTAATTTTATCTTTTCTTATTACTCTGGTCATTCATCTTTACATTCTCATATCTACTACTCTTATCCTTTATGTATATCGAATTTTAATAGCCTAACCCTCAGTCCACGCCTCTTTTAGTCATGCCACACATCAGCCCTTATTCAAAGCATTAATGCACCTTCCTTGCCCTTTAGGAAACCTTCTTGCAAGGTCTTTTTGTGTTACGAGGACCTATATGTTGAGTTTTAATGTGTTCGTTGTGAAAAAGTTGAAGTTTGAGATAATTATACGAAGTATCTCATGTAAGACATTTTTGTAATCATCAAGAGTTAACGGTAAAAGTCTTTTTCCCTTCATGTTGTATGATGAACACTAACCCCCTTTATCTAAATCATCTCTCCCTCTATATCTTCCCCTTCGTTCTCTCTCCCTTTATCTCTCCAAGTTACTAATCTTGCTTATTTTGTGTTCGAAGTTCTTCAATCTAAGCTTTGCCTTAGTAAGTCTTCCCCCATAGCCTATTATGGTTTGTTCCTTTGTTTGATCTTCTTGTTTTTTGATGTTGAGTTGATATTTTGCTTAGTTCTTAAGTTGCCTTTCAAGATCCGATCGACTTGCCCAAGATCTGGCCCAAGTAAACTCCTATCTTATCTCTTGACTTGGATCTTCTATTTGTTATGTTTTACTTGCTCCATTCTAGATGTAAAGTTAGTGTTTAGATCTACTGGGCTCTCTTATGGACCTTGCTCTCTTATCTAAATCTATTTATGAACTCAGGCATGTCTTTAGTACATTGGCATACTCTTCCATGCTTTTTAGGTATTAGAGTTGCCCTAGGTTGGAAAATTTTGGAGTTTGGAGTTGTTGGAGACTAGTTGTCCCGATACTTTTCTGTGTTGTCTCATAAATTAACTACTATAATCTTATTGTAGTTATGATAAAGGTCATGGCATGCTCTCCTCACATTGTAATTATGATGTCCTGTCATAATCCAAGAGAACAACCTAGTAGTCACAACTTTCTTTTCCGAAGATTCCAATTTCAAATCTCTGTATATAAAAAAAAATGATGTCCTGTCATAAGTATAATAAACCCCTTGTATGCTTCTACCTCTCATCATAACAATTACGACCTGGGCACATAAATCCAATTTGGCCTGGCTCATTTCGTTTTTCATCTAATTTGATCCGATTTATTTTTTTTGATATAAATTTGATCTGATTTAATTAAAGTTGTCAATATGAGTCAGTTGTATATGTCCACTAGTCATCTGTTTTATATATCTAGTGTGAGAGATTTTCCCCATTAGTTTTATCAGAGTGGGGATGACTATGGTTTATTTAGGATGTTGAGATATTTTGTAGAATTTATATTGTTTCATCCTATCATTGCATTACATTAAATCTGCTTTCAATCTATTATTGTTAACATGTTGTGTTACACTATACTTTATATTCCATTGCTTTGGATCTCACAAGTTAACCCTTTCTTTTCATCATGGATCTAGCAAGAATTTCGATATTTGTCTCTTATATGGTCGATCCCAAATTTTAAAATAAAAGGCGTAAATAGTTGTTGTTGTTGTAGTTGTATGGATCTGGCGAGACATAAGAGTAAATAGTCGATGGGTAGCAATTATATTCTTAGAATTCAGTAGACCTTTAAGGGGATATATAGGGAGACATTGCGATACCTATGGATTTTAATGAACCTTGTTGGCTTGTTATTCTGTTTTAGTTGGTTAGATTTACATTTGCATGCATGGTCGTACGTAGATCATTGCCCATAGACGCAAAGCGATTCAAATCTAAGAAAGAGAAGAAAATTTAGAGCACCTCATGAATTATACATTCTAAATCATCCACGGTCATAAGTTACCCATGCATAGCTGCAATTAACCAGATTCAATCTACCCCTATCATGACTCTAAAAGGAATTGAATAAAACAACCATCAAACTCAATCTAATAAAGAAATTTGGTCTAATTTCTCCATTAGCAGACTTAGGTTTGCGATAAGGTTTGTGCAGTGATCTCGACTACAAGTTTTTGTTTCTACAAAAAGTGACTAATGCAACAAACAACATAACTTTGCCAAGAATTAGGATCAAGTATGCAATGTTTGTCCATCGTTTATCTCAATAAAACATCAATTATGCATTCGTTAATAATATCCAAACGTAGATATGATGGAGTATGAAGCTATTAGCATGAACCATATGTTACATAATCATGATCTTACATGATCTTACATAATCATTTATGAACCATATGTTACATGGTATAAACTATTCAAAAGAGGGTGACTCTTGACGTAACGGTAGAGTTATTTATTTGATGATTTCAAGATCATGAGTTCGAGACGTGAAAACAGTTTCTTTATAAAAATACAAGGATAAGACTTTATACATATATGTCCACGCTCTTCCTACCTCTCGACTAAACCAAAAAACATTTTGTGTACCGGGTAAATCTTTGTTTTTTTTTTAATAAACCATTCAAAATATCAATAAAACCAAATATTAAAAACTATTGTGAAAATATTTGTTGTAGTAAACAAATTAACCAACATTCATCTATCCTATCATGATTTCTAGATGACAATCACATTAGGCATGCTTAATTCACAAACCAAAACTCAAATCAACCAATCAATTTCTTTAAATCTCACTATCGTACATACTTATTTCAAGCAGGCAAACACAATGGTCCTATCAAAACCACAGTAAAAAATCTAGCTATTCATGATTTGAAGAGAAAACAACAATAAAAGAGTTTGAATTTTCCAATTGCATGTTTTAGGATGATTTTTTTTTTACTTAGCTTAGGGATCTTAGCTACAAGCTTTGGTTCTTACTTAGCTTAGGGATCTTAGCTACAAGCTTTGGTACTCTCAAAAAATTATCTAAGTGTGACTAATACAAAAAATAACATAACCTAGTTAAAAAGCACCTGAAGCTCCGAACAAGGAAAATACAAGAGTAAATTTAAAAAAAAAAAAAAAACAGAGAGAGAATGAACTAGAAAAGTATTTGATTGATTTCCAAAATAATTTTTCAAAATACCTATTTGTAAAATGATGCCGGGTAAGGGAAAATAAGTGATAAAATTGTGAAAAGAAAAAGGGCCACCACTCTAAGGATACAAAAACACCACCTTAGAGATACAAGTCCGGGTCAATTCACCACTCAATGGAAACCATCAAAGAGATACAAAGGATAATTTCAGAGGCACAGTGATCTGGGAATTGCTTAACTCCTGAATTATCTTTTTTTTTTCCTTTCTTTTTTTTTTTTTAAAGAACTGAAATACATATAAACAACTTGGAACAGCCCTCCAAGTATAGAAATTTGTAAAGACATTAATAATAAAGTTGGAAATAACTAAAATGCTGAAAAAAATGATCTAGAGCTTTAAAAATCACATAGAGAATGCTAATAGACACATTTGAGCTTAGTCTTCTCAATCTGAGTTGAAATTTGGACCCAAAATAAAGTCTTTCATAGATTGGGCTCTAAGAAATAAATCACTCTAAATTTTCAGATTGGCCCTTGGACACCCCCGTGTCATGCTCCCCCAGTTGAAAAAGACTCGTCCCTAAGTCAACTAGGTTTTCTTCAGCTTCATAAAAAGATAAATCAAAAACATTAAAAATATAAGAAACCTCATACTCAGCTGGGACTTCAATCTTATATGTATTATCTCCAATCTTTCTTGGTACTTCGGCTCTAGGTTTCAACTTTGCATACTTGCCTCTAGGAAACCTCTCTTCTTTGAGATGCACCGAAACAAGATCACCTTCCTTGAATTCAGCAAATTTTCTATGCTTATTTGCTTAAATCCTGTACTTCTCATTCTACTTCATAATCTTAGCTCAAATTTGTTCATGCAACTTCTTAATCTACTTTGCTTTATCTTCTGCATCACTACTAAAATTTCCAATTATTGGAATGGGGAATAAATCCATAGGACTAAGTGGACTTTTCCATAAACAATTTTAAAAAGGCTATACTCAGTTGTTTGGCATGTGGATTGATTTTAAACAAATTCTACTTGTGGTAATAACAAATCCCATTGCGTTATGTTCTTCTCAATAAAGCTTCTCAAAAGATTTCCAAACATCCTATTCAGAACTTCTATTTGGCCATCAGTTTGTGGATGGCTGGTTGAATTGAATTGCAATTCAGTACCAAGTTTCCTCCACAAAGTGCAACAAAAATGACTCAAAAACTTTGAATCCTAATCAAAAGTGATTCTTTTGGGGATTCGATGAAGTTTTGCAACTTCACGAAAGTATAAATCAGTTACATAAGAAGCATCTAGAGTTTTGTTGCGGCAAAAAAATGTGCATCTTTGAGAATCTATCAACAACTACCATGATAGAATCCTTGTGTCTTAGAGTCATTCGTAAACCCAAAACAAAATCCATACTAACATGCTCTCAAGGACTATCTACCACAGGAAGAGGGGTGTACAAACCTGTGTTTTGTCCCTGTGTCTTAGCAACATGACAGGTTCTGCAATTATGACATCACATTCCATCTTGGGCTAAAAGAAATTTTGTTTCAGAAGCGCCAAAGTCTTATCCTTGCCAAAATGCCTTTCAAGTCCACCATTGTGAGCTTTAAACAGAATAATATCCCTCAAAGAACATTTTGGGACACATAATTGATTTCTTTTGAACAGAAAACCATTTTGTAAAAAGAATTGGTAAAAAGGACCAATAGAACATTTAATAAAGATTTTGCAAAAATATGGGTCCTTCTTGTAAAGCTCCTTCAAGACCTCAAATCCTACCACTTGGACATGCATTGAGGATAGCAAATGAGGTCTCCTGCTTAAAGCATTAACAACAACACTCTAAACATCAGATTTATGCTTTACAACAAAATTGTAAGATTACAAAAATTCTACCCAAGAAGCATGTCTGCTGTTGAGTTTTTATTGGTTATAAAGAAATTTCAAAGCCTCTGAATATGACGAAGAGTTTCTGGTGTAGCCAACTGGGAATTGCTTTCACTTTCTTTGGATCCATCTTCACTCCATCATTGGAAACAACATAGCCCAAGAAAATAAGGATATCACTAAGAAATTCACACTTCTTTAGATTGTCATAGAGCTTCTATTCTCTCAAAGTCTGAAACACTTGTTACAAGTGCTCCAAATATCGCTCTTTCTCCTTGTTATATATCAGAATATTATCAAAGTAAACAACAACAAACTTGCCAATAAAAGGTTTGAAGCCATGATTCATCAATAGCATAAATGTGCTCAGAGCATTGGATAGGCCAAAAGGCATGACTATCCACTTATAAAGATCATCACTTGTCTTTAAAGTTCTATTCCACTCATCTCCTTCCCTCATTCTAATTTGATGGTAGCCGCTTCTAAGATCAAATTTGGAAAACACAGAAGTACCATGGAGTTGATCTAGAAGATCATCAAGTCGAGGAATAGGAAATTGACAACTTATAGTAATTTTATCGACAACTTTGCTATCTATGCACACTCTCCATGAGCCACCCTTTTGGCATTAAAAGAGCTGGTATAACACAAGGACTTTTGCTTTCACATACTAAATCCTTGGATAAGAGTTCATCTACCTGCCTTTGCAACTCCACATGCTCTATTGGGCTCATTCTATAAGCAGATTTGTTAGGAATGGTAGCTGCAGGGACAAAATCAATATAGTGTTGAATATTCTTCATTGGATTAAGACCTACCGGAATATCTTCCGGAAAGATATCCCTATAATCATCAAGCAAAGGTTGAACAGATGGAGGAATAACAATTTCTCTATCAAATTCATCAAATACATTAGAACCATGAGCTACATTTAGACAAGTAATAAACTCTTGGATAGCCAAATGAAGTCCTCCTTTAAAAGATTTGGGAATAGCTTCAGACTTAGATGGCTCCAAAAACAATATTCACAACGTCTTCAGAAAGGAAAAAGTTTTTTTAGCTTGTGACATGCATGCATAGGAATAACATCACAATTTCTCATAGTGTTATAATAAAACCAATCATCATATTGCCATGGACGACCAAGTAACATGTGACATGCATGCATAGGAATAACATCACACTAGCATTTATCATAGTGTTCATTGCCAATAGAAAATGAGACAATGCGCCTTTTCTTTACCTTCAACTCAAAATTATTGTGCAGCTATTTTAGCTTGTAAGGTTGTAGATGTGGCTTTGTTTTGAGTTGTAACTTCTCCAATATAACAGTTGACACAACATTCTCACAAGCAACACTATCAATGATCAAAACCTTGCCATGAGGGCTACATTTGGTATGGAAAATATTATAATAAAACCAATCATCATCTTTATGTTTTTGTATAGCACTCAAACCCCTACGAATAATAAGCAATTCTCCCTTATCTGTATAGATAACCTCATCTTCGCTTTCTAAATACTCTAGTTCATCTTCAAAAGTATCTTCATTTTTCACAGTAGTGAAAGCCTTCCTATTTGGACATTCTAAAGCAATATTCCCATACCCCTAACATTTAAGGCATTTTCTAGAACTACAATTTGAATTAGTAGATTGCTTACCACTAATAGAATTAGATGAAGACTTGGAGATGGGTTTTGGAGATGAAATTGATTTAAAGGATCAAGAACTCCCTTTATAAGAATTCTTACATTATATTGACTTGAATCCAGACTTTGAGGATGCCTTTTGTTGTTTTTCTACAATCATAGCAAGATTGCTAACATCATTGAATGAATAATATGACTGCAACTGAAGTACATTTTCAATCTCCTCATTTAGACCACCCAAGTAATAGGCTATAGTTTGCTCCTCTGGTTCAACAACATCACATTTCAGTAGTAACAACTTAAACTCGATGGTATACTCTTCCACAAACAAGTCGATTTGTCTCAAATGGTGAGTTTGAGAAAATTATCTTGTTTGTAATTTTTTGGAAGGAATTTCTTTATTTTCTTTTTCATTTTCAACAACGTCTTGATCTTCCTCTTCCCTTTATGATCTCTTTGCTTCTTTAAATTTTCTCACCATAAAGAAGCATATATATATATTTTTTTTGAGTTTTATGCTCACCAACTTCACCTTGCGATCTTCTGGATAGTCTTTGAAATCAAAGACCTATGCAACCAATTAAGAAATTTGTCTGGTTACAATTTTCTTTCGAATTCTGGAATGTCTACTTTGACCTACAACCTTTTTTTATATATTCTAATTCTTTCTGCCTATTACGCTAGAAGAATCACTACCATAGTCACCCAAACTATAAGCCAAAGCAAAAGGATTGAGATCCTCATTATCAACTAAGGAAGCACCTTCCGCTTGGGTTTGATATTGTTCAAGGCATGCCTTAAGCTGTTGGATTTGTCTTCTTAATTCTTCAATCTCAATGTCATGAAGGTTTCTTTCATAGGCTGGAGCTTCATCAACTTTGGGATCATGAGCATGGCCACAACATCCTGCCATGGCTCTAATACCAAACGTGATGTGGGGTAAGGGAAAATAAGTGATAAAATGGTAAAAAAAAAAAAAAAGGCCACCACTTTAAGGATACAAAGCACTACCTTATAGATACAGGCTTGGGTCAACTCACCACTCAATGGAAACTACCAAAGAGATACAGAGCATAATTTTAGAGGCACATTGATCTTGGGATTGCTTAACTCCTGAATTATCTTATTTTTTAAGAACTGAAATACATATAAACAACTTGGAATAGCCCTCCAAGTATAGAAACTTGTAAAAATATTAATAACAAAGTTAGAAATAACTAAAATGTTGAAAATGATCTAGAGCTTTAAAAATCATATAGGGATTGCAAATAGACATACTGGAGCTTAGTTTTCTCAATCTGAGTTGGAATTTGGACCCAAAATAAAGTCTTTCATAGATTGGGCTTTGAGCAATAAATCATTTTCTAAATTTTCATATTGGCCCTTGGACATTCCTGTGTCCTGCTCCCTCGGTTGAAAAAGACTCGTCCCCAAGTCAACTAGGCTTTCTTCAACTTCATAAAGAGATAAATTAGAAACATTAAAAGTATAAGAAACCTCATACTCAGCTAGGACTTTAATCTTATATGCATTATCTCCAATATTTCTTAGTACTTTGAATGGTCCATCAGCTCTAGGTTTCGACTTTGTAAACTTGCCTCTAGGAAACCTCTCTTCTCTGAAAAGTACCCAAATAAAAACACTTTCCTTGAATTCAGCAAATTTTCTATGCTTATTTGCTTGAATCTTGTACTTCTCATTTGATTCATAATCTTAGCTTGAATCTGCTCATGCAACTTCTTAATCTGCTTTGCTTCATCTGCTACATCACTCCTAAAATTTCTAATTGTTGGAATGGGCAATAAAACCATAGGACTGAGTGGACTTTTTTCGTAAACAATTTCAAAAGGGCTATACCTAGTAGTTTAACCTATGGATTAATTATAAGCAAATTCTACTTGTGGCAATAACAAATCCTACTACATTAAATTAGATGATATATTTTCTTGACACAAATCATGCCAGTCACCACTAATATTAAAGCCGTTAAACAATTTTGGATTTAACTGTTTAATTAGAAGTAAATTATTAGGTTAATTTAAATATCGGGCCCTTGATATACAAACAATATAATATTCATAAACGATAAATCAGGAAATATATAAATACCATAGTAAATTAAAAACAAAAAATTCGATCTCACAGATGTTAAACCAAATCCTCTGTTATCCTCTGACTAGAAAGAGAGCTTAGTTGCTTCTCATAAAAAAAAAAAAAAAGAAAAAACCCAAGCTAAAGAAGAAAAATTACAAAAGTTGTACTTTTCCAAGAGAGAGAAAAAGTCTATAATGATGAGAGAAGAAAGCCTAAAACTCTAGTTCACATCTCTATATCTAAATATCTCTGTGTCCGTTGATCGTCTCTATATCGAAGTGTCTATATGTCCTTTGATCTCCTTCCTTCTTTTATAAACATCTTGTCAGCTAACTTTCCCTTATTAGCCTAGCATGCCATCTTTAATATATTTTCTTTTTAAAATGGCTGCAATTAATATTTCCTCACATTTTTGAAATACACTTTCCTTTCCTAGCCGATTGCATGTATATCAATTCTTTCTTCATTTGCATCTATCATTTGACTTGTGTAGAAAGGAATCCCATCTAACTTCAATTAGAAATCTGCCTTGAATTAGGAAACTAAGGAGTTTCATGTGAATTAGGAAACTAATGCCCATGAAAATCTCACATTCTTCAGACTTGCATGTAAGATTTTGGCGTGCCAACACTTAACTAGATAGAAGTCTGTTGAAAATTTTCTCTTTTAGCTTCTTTGTATTCCTAGTTCCTATAATTTGCACCAAAGACAAGAATTAATCAGAATCTACTTGTTAACACAATATTTGGCAAAAATAAAAAAGAAATATTCACAAATTTACTAACTATAATGCACCCTATCAATTCCCCCACACCTTAACAATGATTGCCCTCAAGCGTTCCAAACTCAATTAAAACTAAAACAAAAACAACTCTATAAGCCAACCCACTTTTTTCCAAAACAATAAATATTTCACAACATTTCACACTAGAACACCTATTACATCCCTCAATAGCTCTTTTGAAATCAAAATTGCAAGATTCAACAATTCTCTCCATGGATTTAATCAAAGACACTCAAAATTAATTAAAGAATATGTATATCACTCAAATCAATACATTAGAATGACATTATCATAAACTTACAAATATATCAAATCCCATCACTCAAAAGTTTGAATTCTATATATTAATCAAGAAATCTTTAAGGGTAGGATAAAAATGAGATTTTTAAGGTTGACTACGTATCAAAGGGGATATATAATTAACCATATACATTTTTCGTACCGGGCACTTTTACCCTAAACAATCAGCATATAAAATAGAATTTGTCTTCCTTCCTTCTTCTCCCCCTTTTTTATTTTTATTTTATTTTTTTTTGCATTTTTTTCGCCATCATTTTTTTCAATAATCACCCAAAATATAACAACGAAGAGAATGATCAAAACTTCTTTCTTCTTTGCATCAACATAAACTTCATTTTCATCTCCATGAAAGTATTAGAACCAATATTTCAATCATCATATCTCCTTTGGGGCAAACCAATAACCAATCATGCTATTAACTATATATCCCTTTTGTATAAGGGTTTGAAGAGAAAGCCAAAACAAGAGGGTAGGTATTGCAATAGGTGGTTATAACAAAGAAAAGATCATAGGTTCAACTTGATTCACTAAGCAGTTTATAAAATCAAGGTGGAGGTTTTAACAAAAGTTAAATGAGGTTAAATTTAGGCACCTTTGTCATTTCAATGTATGAAATTCTAAAACATGGTCTTGACATGCATAATAGTGCAGGTTCTAGAATGTCCAATCCAAATGTAATATTCACTCAACAAATAAACAATTTCGAGCATATAGAAAATATTTACTCGTTTTAGATTCAAAACCTCACTTTTAAGTATGTGTTTAGTGTCAAATCTTGTATGTTTTATCCTCCAAAGAAAACTATTAAAGAAATGAACGGTTATTAAAAGCAAAAAAACCATCAATACAAGTTATCTCTTATAAATTTCCAATTTAACCAAATAACAGATATCAACTAGAAAGCTTGAAATATTTATTATTTATTATTTATTATTTATTTTTTTTAAAATTTTATTATATTAATTAAAATAAAGCAAAACTTAAGCTCAACCTATTGAAGAAAAAAAAAACAGACATACTATCAAAAAGAAAAGCACAAAGGATCCCCTGCACCTAAATCATATATTGTCCCCAATGTATGTAAGGTAGCAAGAGAAAAATAACCGACCTACCAAAAGACAAAAAAAATTAAAAGGTAAAGTCAGAATAACATTTCCCTACGGTGGAGTGGGGAATGGAAGGTCAAATCCATCGAACTGGAGGAAAGAGTCAACGCATAGGCACGTTTAAGTCTTTAGATCATGTTTGGTTCCTCAAACTTCAGCATGACCCAGAGGCGTGGGCACATGGTGATCTTTAGATCACGTCTAGTTCCCCGTGAAATTGACTCATTGCATGCTTCAAATCTCGCATGGGCATGCCTACAATATATGTAGTCTTCTAATCAAAATTCAAGTATTTCAAACTTCAGCATGACCCAGTAGCGTGGGCACATGATGTCGACCACTAGTTTGCTAGAAAATTTGTCCCCACTATGAAAACTCAACCACAACTAAGCATGGGCACGTGCTATTTACCATTAGTCCTCTGCCCAAAATGCAACAAAATTAGCTTAACACCGAAACATAAAAAAAAAAAAAACCTAAGATAAAGATAAAATAAAAATAAAAATGTACGAAAACCTAAAAATCAATTGGGTTGCCTCCTAATATGCGCTATTCTTTAACGTCTGTGGCTAGACATGGCCAAATCTCTTTAAGTTGTATAGATGGGATCCTCAAGATGTATCAACTTCACTTCCTCCACTTGAAACCCTTCATAATAAGGTTTGAGATGATATCCATTGACAACAAACTTCTTATCTGCATTTAAGTTTCGAATTTCCATTGTACCATAATGAAATACATTAGTAACAATAAAAGAGCCAATCCAAAGAAAACGTAATTTACTTGGAAAAAGCTTAAGTTTTGAGTGATAGAGAAGAACTTTTTGGCCAACTACGAATGTTTTTCTTGAAATTTGTTAGTCATGTAAAGCTTTACTCCTCTTCTTGCAAATCGCAACATTTTCGAAAGTTTCATCCTTTATCTTCTCTACTTCTTGCAATTGCCGTATGCATTCCTGCATCATCAAGGTTCATATTACACTTCTTTATTACTCAGAATGCTTTGTGCTCAAACTCGATTGGGTGAGTTTCTTTGTCACATAGACAAACATACTTTAAATGGTCTGCTAGAGGCTTTAATTCTACATGAGGCGCCTGCACAGCAGAAGGTAATAACCTTTGATGAGATTTGGGAATAAAAACAGATACAAGCTTATACCTCATTGAAGTAGTGTCGATGTCTGCAATGCCCTAACCATATACTTTAATTCATCACTTAACAACACATCATGAGTTGTTTCCAACTCAAAATGTTTGGTTAGAGCCACATCTAACTCATCCCTACCATTGAGCTCAAAAACTTCTTGTACCATTGGATTAAAGATGGGTATTTCATAACATCAAAATATTGAAATGAACAACCTCTCCGTCAAATTCCATGGTAAGGGTACCCTTGCTAACATTAATTTTAGTTTGGACTGTGCTAAAAAATGGTCTACCTAATAGAATAGATAATAGATATGGAGAGTTTTCATCATCCATATCTAGAACATAGAAATCAGCATGAAATTCTAATCCATTAACTTTAACTAGGCATCTTTAATTAATCCATCAGGATTTGTAATCTGCTAATTGAATAATAATCCCACTTTCTTTCAGAGGTCTTAGATTTAAGAAAGCAAATACTGTCTTAGGCATCACATTAATAAAAGCCCCTAAATCTATCATTGCATTTCTGATTCTAGTATTTCCAATTTTACAGGGGATAGTAAGTATACTTGGATCCCAAGTTTTGGGTGGAAGCTTTCTTTGTAACATTGCCGAAACATTTTCTCCCATCAAATTCTTTCATCTCCTCTCAATTTCCTTTTGTTGATGCACAAGTCTTCTAAAATTTTGCGTACTTTGGTACTTGCTTGATAGCATCCAATAAGGAAATGTTTATCTCTACCTTACGAAATACTTCCAGGATCTCCTTTTCCTTGTCTTGCTTTTTTGACTTCTCTGATTTGTTAAGAAAAGGTAGTGGATTAGTTTTTACTTGAATCATAGAGTTAGGAATTACCTTTAGTTTTGCATCACTCATTCCCTTTTCAAATTCTCTTTCCATTTGGTCTTCATTTGTATCTTTTGGGATAACCAATTTAGGTCCCTCCACCTCTTGCCACTCCTATCATTGTATTGACATTCTTTGGGCTCACCTCAGTTGAGATGACAGTCTTTCTTTAGCTTGAGACTCTAGCGGCTAATTGCTGTTGCCATCTTGCTCACTTGATTTTCCAAATTTTGTATACTTGACCTCATTTTCTGTTGAAATTGTATAGTATTCGAGGTCAAAGTCCTGACAATATCTTCTAAAGACGTACCTAAATTGGAAAAGGAAGGTTGAGGTTTAGGCTGGAATTGTGGCTAAAACCCCTGATGCCTATTTTGTAAAAAATTTTGCTATCTATTCCCTCCATAGCTAAGGTTTGGATGATCCCTTCAACCCGAATTATACATGTTATAGTAAAATTCATACTGCCTACGTGGTATGGGTACGTTACCAGCCATATTTACTTGTGCAGCATTATCATCTTGTAACATTGGATATATATCTATGGGGTGACCTATGTTTGTGCAAATTCTATAAGCTTTGACTTGTTACATTTACCTACAGCTAGCTGTCGAATAAGAGAAGTTAAATCAGATAGTTGTTGCTAAAGCGAAGAAACATTTACCTCATTTACTCGACAAATTGGCTCATCATAGCGAGTGCCAAACTGTTGTGAATTTTTTGTCATATTTTCAATTAGTTCTCTTACATCTCTAGGAGTCCTGTTAACCAAGGCACCTCCACATGCAGCATCAATAATATCCCTGTCTGTCGAGAGAAGACCTTCATAGAAATATTGAATGGGGAGTTATTCACTTATCTGATGCTGCAGGTAACTCGTACATAGCTTTTTAAATCTCTCCCAATATTCATAGAGAGATTCTCCCTAGTGTTAATACCATATTTTACTTTCCTTAAACTCGCAGCTCTAGATGCAAGAAAATATTTTTCTAAAAATTTTTGCTTCATACCATTTCACGTTGTAATGCTTCCTCGAGGTAGGTATTAAAGCCAATTCTTTGCAGCATCTTTCAAAGAAAAAGGGAATGCCTCATCCTGATTTACTCCTCGATAACACCATGAGGCTTCATACTCAAATAGACCACATGAAATTCCTGCACGTGAATGTGTGGCTTCTCACCTGGAAGACCATGAAAAGAGGGCAACAAATGTATCAGACTAGATTTTAGTTCAAATGTAGCATTTTCATCTAAATTAGGGAATGTGATGCAAAGTGGCTATTGGTTCAAATCAGGAGTAGCAAGCTCCTTTAATGTCCTATTATTAGCCATTGTGTCTTCTTCTTTCTCAGAATCACTTGAATAACTAATAAAAGAATACACTAATTCGATAGCCAAATTCAGCCCTGGAGATACAGTGGATGACTACACTTCTTTACGTTTCCTAGTCTCTCTCCTTAGTCTACGAGCAGTCTTCTCAATCTTACGATCAAAGATTAATTCACCTATACGAGAAGAACGAGACACAAACTAGCAAAAATACTAGGAAATAAAATCTCAAAAAGAAACGAATAAATCAATCACCAAATCCCCAGCAAATGCCTAAAATTGATAGGTGTTGAATCTGCTCAATAATAAATATCTACTCAACAAAATATAATTTTGTATATAGTAGTAAGCATGATCATCTTCACAGAGATTTGGGAAATTTATTTCTTTTAAAGCAAAAGTTAATGGGGGTTTTTAAAGAATAAAAATAAAGAATTTGTAACATTGAAAATTCGGTGTTTGAAAAATTTTTATTTAATTTCTTGAAAAATATAGAAAAAATTGAATTATAATTGATTTTAGATTTGGAGTGAAACATTTGAAAATTCAGAGTATAAATTTTCAATTTGCAAAATTTTTTTCTTTCTTGGAACTAGGAAAAAGATTTATAATTTATGTAGTGCTAATATATTGAAGGTGTGGATTGGTGTAGTGATATAAATCTTTTTGGACAAACTTGAGAGCATGAGATCAATTCCCCTTGAATGCACTGCGTAGAACAAGTTGAATTTGTTAAGTTGAATGGTGTGAAATAGTGAATTGATTTGTGGTTTGGTAAATTGAATGGTGTTTGTGAGAGATAAATTGATTTGAGCGGATGGCAAATCAACTCATATGAGTGTAAGTTGAAGGGGCAAAATGAATTGAGGAATAGGTAAATCGATTCATGCACTTGTAAGTTGAATGGAAGTTATGACACATGAATTGATTTGCAAATGTGATGAATCAATTCATGTGAGAGGGATTGAAGGTGTGATAAATCAACTTGGTTCATTTGTGAAATGAATAGGAGATGTGAGGGCAAGTTAAATGGTAAAGGTATTAAATCAACTCATGTGACAGGAAACGGGAGAGGGAGGAATCGATTTGTGTGAGAGGAAAAGGGAGAATGAATCGATTTGGCTAAGTAAAAAGGGAGAGGAAATCGACTTGGTATAAGGAAAGAAGAGGAGTAAATCGATTTGTGTGAGGAAAATGGAGGAGCCAAATCGATTTGTGAGAGGGACAAATCGATTTGGTTAGACTGCTGACAGGGTTTTTGAGGCTTTGGCTTGACGAATCGATTCATGCTCTTAGACAAGTCGATTCGGTTAGTATTTCAAAAGGCATATCTGAGGCTTGGTGTTCATGAATCGATTTGTCCCTTGAGCAAATCAAATCATTTTATATTTGTGAGTCGATTCACCCCTATTGTAAATCGATTTGATCCATTCATACCCTAGACTCATGAATCAATTTGAGTAGCCACAAATTGACTTGTACGCATGGAAATGAGGGAAATTACCAAAATGCCCTCCAAACACAATAAAAACTCAAGGGTAAATTAGTAATTTCGCCTCCCACTATTTATGAAAGCCCAAATTTGTTTCTCTTTGTTTCATTTGACTCACTCTTCGTCTCTCTCTTGCTCAAACATCTCTCTCACTCTCCTTTCTCACTCATAAAATCTCTCCATTGAGATCAATTACTTCCCTACCAAATCACTCCAATAGTTTTCAAAAAACCACAAGTAAACTTGTAATGAAAGTGATTTTGGGAGAAATCTAAGGTTTTCTACATGAAGAGGAAATTTAGGGACTTTAAAATCCAACCCCCATAGTTGAAACCAACTTTGCAATTAAGGTAATTTTTATTCTCTAAACTTGAATTTAGCTTCTTTATTAGTATATTAAAGTTTATCATGGAGATCCGAGGAGTTTTGTTGGAAATCAAACCCTAGGGTTTGTAAATGATGAAATTAGGGGAAAATGGTAAATAGAAATTATATATTGATGCAAACCACATGTAGATGATGGAATTAGAACATAGAATCATAAACATAACAAATGTGAAATTTGGAGATTTAAATCTAGGGTTTGTATATAATAAAATTTTTGAGAAATTTTGAATAATAATGGAAGATAGTCCCCTAATGAATGGTGAATAATGAAATTTCAACATAAATTTATGAAATGAGGAAATTAGGGTTTGTGCTAAATTGAGAAAAAATTCATAAACCCTAGCAATTGAGGTGATTTAATAGAGAAATTGTTATTATTGTTTTAGGATAAGCATTGGGAACCCAAGGAGGGATTGCATTGGAATTGATTATGAAATTTCAGAGTGAATACTCTCCCAAAAGGTGAGTAGATGCATGTTTATGATTTTAATTGAGAAAATAATTTGTATTGATTTTATAAATGCTTTCAAAACTGGTTTTTAAATTGTTTTATGATGGTAGAATGTCCCAAAATGGATTTGAATTGAAATATGCATCTATGTGTTTGGATTGAAAATGATATGCATATTTATCGATTTATATTGAACATTATTGGATTGAACTCATGAATTGAGAAATTATTTGGATGATTATTAGCACATTGAATACATGATATGATGATTACGAAATAATGCTATGTGCATGATAAATGGATATAGTCATTCTCTCCATAGAGCGACCCAATGGGGTGATGTAGTTGGGGCATTTATTTGGCTGAGGAGATAGCTATGCTCGAGAGTTGTCTCTGAGGCTCTCCCTTTGGACTAACCTGGTTGCACCTCAGGGGAGGCCCGAGCCAAAGTTAAGGTTAGGGTAAATGTTTGTGACTGATGATAATGAAAAACCCTTGGCGGTTCCATCACCGGTCGTGCCAAGTCATTGGTGGAACGATTTTGGCAAACCCATGATTTTTAAAAAATAAGTTGTGATAATTAGATGCATATGATTTGTACAAAATGATTTGTTAAAAAATCTTGTTTTAATTTGTCATGTCATGATAAATCCTGCATTATATGTTACTATTGTATGATTTTGAGATAATTGTTTAACATATCCACGATCATCTCTCATTTATTTTCATAACATGTTATACACTCACTGGATATAAATTATACTCACCCTTCTAATTTTATTTTTACAGAGAAAGTTTAGATGATATTCGTGATTGCTTAAAGCTGAATTTGGGAAAACCACTATCAGAGATTTATTTTTGTGTATAGATTTTGTATTATCTTTTGAAATATCGTTAGTTAGACCCGAGAAGGACATTTTTATATTAAAACTTATTTAGGAACTATTTAAACTTGTATTTTGACTGAGTTTGGACTTGTCTTTATTTCAACTGCATTGAGGACCCTTATTCTTCCCCTTTATGAATTTCACTTGGGAATTGTTGAAAATAACTTTGATTTCTATCTCGTGAGGGGATATTTTACTTTGTTTTATGGATTGGATGGAATTGGAATGGGCGGGTTGTCCGATGCTTGCATATTTTGAATAGGAATGGATCGTGCTAGTCCCTTGGTTGTAAAATTGATGCATGCATGTTTTATTTGAATTGTTGAATTATTTTTAAAAGATGATGGATATCGACAAATATAATGCGCTATCTCGGTATATGGGTAGGGATTACACATATATCGGGATAACGCAATGGTTGTCGCGTGCTCGACTTGAGGGTCGGGGCATGATAGAATTAATTTTAACGAAAGAAATTAAACGAAAATTAATTAAAATCTAATCAATAACGAGTAAAGCTTTAGTCAAAGGAGTAACTTCAGAGATGGTTTACAAAGCTAATCATTGATGCAAAGATAATTTCAAATTTCCATCGATAAACTGGTTATAGTTGTCAACAAGCTCTGACAGCCAACTTTTCCTTATTTTGTTGGTAGCCAAGGTATAACTGTTAACTACTTCTCAAATCAAGTAATAACCCTAGGTACAACCATATGATTCAATCTCTCAATTGCATTAAAAATTAGAAAATCCCAGTTCTAATCAACAAACATGCTATGGGGTTTATTTAAATTAGATCATATATTTCTCTAACACAAACCAAATCATACCAATCACCACTAATATTAAAGCAATTAAACAATTACGAATTTAATTGTTTAATTGAAAGTTGATTATTAGATTAATTTAAATATTAGGCTCTTGACATTCAAACAACACAATAATCATAAACTATAAATCATAAAATCTATAGATACCAAGGAAAGAAAGAAATAAATTAAAAAAGAAATGATCTTACAGACGTTGTTAAACCAAATCTTCTATTATCCTCTTACTAGAAAAAAAAAGTTTAGTTGCTCCCCATGAAGAAAACCCAAGCAAAAGAAGAAAAATTACAAAAGCTGTATTTTTTCGAGAGAGAGAAAAAGTATACAATGATGAGAGAAAAAAGCCTAAAACTCTAGTTCACGTCTCTGTATCTATGTGTCTTTTGATCTCCTCCCTTCTTTCACAAACCTCTTATCAGCTGATTTTCCCTTATTGCAGCCTAGCATGCTTTCTTTGATATATTTTCTTTTTTAAAATGGTTGCAATGAATATTTCCTCACATCTTTGAAATATACTTTCCTTTCCTAACCGATTGCATGCATATCAATTCTTTATTCATTTGCATCTATCATTTGACTTATATAGAAAGGAATATCGTCTAACTTCAACAAGGAATCTGCCTTGAATTAGGAAACTGAGGAGTTGATTTTGGCACACCTATGCTTAATTGGATAGAAGTCTACTAAAAATTTCCTCTTTTAGCTTCTTTTTATTTCCAGTTCCTATCATTTGCACCAAATACAGAAATTAAGTATAATCTACTAACTAACACAATATATGGCCAAAATAAAGAGAAAATATTCACAAGTTTACTAGTTATAATGTACCCTATCAATTCTTTTAGATCAATTTTTTGTTTACCTATTATTTGTTTTAAACATTTTAAGTCCCATATTGAAGTACTCATGTTGGAGCAAAAATCTAACAAAATTTTAGCCCAAATATGAGTGAGCTTCATATTTAACTTGGCCTCAAAAGTGACTATTAATCATATTTTAAACATCAAATCAATATAGTACAATTACTACACCACCTATAAGGGTTTTGAAAATTATTAAGAGTTTTTAACTTATCCTCCCATTTAATGCAGTCTAGCTCTCCTCAAGGTATAAAATGGGGACAAAAAAAAAATATAGTGCTCACATAAATAAGAAAAAACTTTTTTTTGGTACTATATCAACCGATATTCGGAATTATACTCCGACTAGTTTGGTCCGGGACTTGCAGTGAGCCAGTTAGGGGGCTACCCTTCCAATGTAGTTTGTTCTATACTCAAGTCAAGAGTTAAATTCGGGATCTTAGTTAAGTGATCTAACGCAACATTTCACTAGACCAACTGACTGTTGATAAAAATAATTTTTAATTACCAATATGAAACTTGTTTATAGAATCTCCAATCATAAAGGTAAAGTTACCATCATTTTTTATTTGAAATTGGCTCAACTCATATTCCCCTCATTATTTCAATTATTTATTTTCTTCTTAAAAAGTTTAGTCCAAGGATTGACCAAATTCACTTTAAACTTTATATAATCAATGGATATAATTCCATCTTTTAGTGCATGGATATAGAAGGTGTTGGGGTTGGTTTTGGTACCTAATGGAATATTTAATAAGAAGTTTTTTAGCCACTTAGCCTCATTACTGGCCTACTTTATAGCAACAAAATTTGACTCCATTGTGGATTAGCCTCATTACTAGCATATGGCTCCTAGTGGAATTTGTCTCATTTGAATTTGAAATCCAATTAGGTTCATTGTATCCTTGTAATACAACTAAAACCTGCTATATGGAATATTATAGTTCATGGTACCTCTCAAATATTTCATTAGTTTGACTAACATAATGTAACCCAATGATCACGACTGAAATTGTTTGTATATCTACTCAATCTATAATTTAGATTATACCTAGAACAATCATTGTATTGTATAAATTAATATTATCAATAGTAATACATGTATTCTCTTTAAATATAAATATCTTTTGCAGTTACTTAAATTGAATACATCGTTGGAAGATTGATGAAATGTTTAATTCTCAATAGTTAAATATAAGAGATGGATCATTATTGCACAAACTCTTAAAAGTTAATGATTCAAGAACTCTTGACTTGGCAAACATTAGTTTGAAAGATCATCTTCTTACTACAGTCCATGATTAGTATGTGATAATAGTGGTAATTGAATAATAAGTCTTAAGTTACAAGTAAAAGGGTAGCTATTGGATGAGTAGTTTGAACTTGACTATTAGATGATGACTGTATGGTTATTTACCTAAAATGAATATGAGAACTGATCTTAAAACATTTAACCAATAGTATATTGATTTGACCATCCTTTTGCTCCAACATCTATTTCTCATATTTCAACAAACACAGTTGTGAGTATTAAATTTTCTCAACCACCAAAGATAGCTTTCTGCCATAACTCAGCACAATATCTGCAAAAGATGATTCACGCCTGATCAAAGTAGATGAAGGCATTAAATGAAGCATTCAAAATTTGAATATACCAATGGTTGAGAAAGGTTTGCCTATAAATTCTTAACCTCTAAACAAGAGGAAAAGGTTTTGCCACTGCTTCTGCTATTAAATACTACTTAAGCAAAATTCTTGTAAAAATTTTATTTGTGTTTATATTTGTTATATTTGAAATCTCTAGTTTCAAAATTGTATCAACTTTACTTCTTTGTATCAATGTGAAAAGGTTAGAGAAGGTTTTTAATCTAAGTTTTAAAGAGAGAAAGAGGTTTTGTAGGTTTGAGGAAAACTCTATAATGGTTCACTTGCACCTATAAGTAAGATTTGTATCAGTGTTATCTGATAGTGAAAAATTCAGTGGGTTGCATAGAAGTAGACATACACAAAGTTTGGTGGAACAATTATGAAAATTTTACTGTCTTGTTTCTTACCATTCTTACCCTGTTTTTCTTGTCATCTTTCAAATCCTTTTCAAAATTCAATTTTAATTCCAAAATTCATTGAAAAATACCTTAAATATTCAAAACAATCTATTCACCCCCTCTAGATTGTATTTCATTGTTGATGAATGAAAATGATATTTGTACTTTCTGTTAGATTTGTAAATGAATATATATATTATTGCTAATGGATGAAAATGGATATTGGTACTTAACGACAAGTTTGAAAATGAGTATTTGGATTACTATTGATGGATGAAAATGAGCAAATTTCCTGGAACAATGTATGTATAAAATGAAAGAAAATATATGAGCAGCTTTTTACTGATGTTTGTAGATAAAAAAATATTGCAATTATCTCATTATTTCCTGACGTTTAAATATTAAAAAATTACCATAAGAGTATGAATTTCCCCAAGTTTAACAATACAAAACATCACAATCTCTATTTTTTCCATTGCAATCTATGTTTTTGCTGACATTTTCTGCACAAAAGTCGAGAAAAGTTACAACCCATGCCAATATTTCTTAAATAAATGTTGCAAAGCACTTTTCCCAACGATTTTCTTAAGCAATTTCCTGACGTTTCTTGAAATGTTGGAAAGGGAAATCTTTTCCCAATGCTTCATAACAAACATTGACAAAAGTGGAAAGGATTTCCTGACTTTTCTTGATAAAACATCAAAAAATCTATACACTTTTCATGAATTTTTGGAAATTTATACAAAAGTGAAATACTATGCTGACATTAACGATGAAAATGTTTCTATTTTCCTAGTTATCATGTCTCGATGTTTCTTTCTTTTGATTGGCCCAAAATTTACCAATGTTAATAAATGTCAACAAAGGTCAAAAAAATATCGGCAAAGATCTATTTTTTGTAATGATCTCAAGTTTTAGGTTTTTATATAGTTAGATCACCTTAAAGAAAACTGGAGTTAGGATCTAATTTCCTACAACAAGATAATCAAGATAGTAAAACCTCAAAATTATATTTATGCAAATTACACCAAAGTAGATAATAAGTTCTTAAAGGCCTTATAAATTATAAAAGAGCAACGAGGGGGGAGGGAGGGAGAGAGAGAGAGAGAGAGAGGTCAAACAAAATTTTAACAACTCTTTCATTAGTTTTTCCATCTTTTCCATTCTGAGGCTTCCTAAGTACTTGCTGATACCCCCATTGGACAATTTAGTTCTTGTATAGGATAATACGTAGTCATTGGAATTGCCATTATTCACAGTCATGGTATGACTGTCAATAAAACATTGTCAATGATAGTGTTTTCCATTGTGTGAGAGAGTGTACTAAGAGAGAGATAAAGATAAAAGATGAGAGATGAGCGGAGGGATTCCCTTTTGTGTAAAGTGCATGCATAGATTAGCTTATTTAAAAGGAAAAGTGCAGGAGATAAAGAAAAAGAAATATACATTTGCAATGTTTTAGATCTAATTGGTATTATTTGGTTAGATTTTATAGTATTTTGGCATAATGAATCATGGATGAGAAAAATTAGAGTTAATTTGAGGTGTGAAGATTTATTTCATTGTAAATTTTATTAAGAATCAAAACTTGTTTAAAAATATATAAATCAAAAGAAAAGCAGGGACATAAGGCAAGAATTATTATATACTAGCTATTCTTTGAGGTATAATGCATAGTTTTTCTAAATTACAGTAGCACACAAACAAAATTTTTGCCCTAAGTTGTCTAATTCATCTCCTATAGCCACCTAAAATAATTTTGAGACATGAATTTTTTTATTTACCTTTTTTATTTTATCATATCATAATTTTGGAGATTTTGTAATCCTTTCATTGACTATTTTGGAGAGATACCTTTCACCATTAAAAATATGTCAACAATATTAATATTGATAGTTTTTAGATCAAATGATTTAAAACATATTAATAATGTTAACATGATTAATATGGTGCAAGGTAATCAGTTTTTTAAATATCAACAAATTTGAACTAAATCTAATATTATCAATCATGATTGAAATCATGAATTATAGTCATACATATTTTCTAAGGTTGGTTTGTCACATATACATTCAAAGTTTGTTTCCATCATTAGCAAGTATTTATTGATCAAATGATTAAAAAAATCAAAGCAATTTATTTATGATATTAAGTTGACATTCTTAAAAAATATTTAATAAATTATGAATTCAAAACATCCTATTCAGTGGAAAAACATTTTATTTTCAAACAATCATTTACTCACGGTTTTTAGAGCGGCTTGTTCCCTAAAATTTTATTACTATATCAACAACCAAAATTTCAAATACCACAAACAGTAAATGGCCATAAAATAAACTAAGCAAACAATACAAAACTAGATAAGCCATGGAACACTCTCTAACGATACCAGAGTTGTGGTCAAATTTCCTACAATAAAAAAATCAAAAGTGTAATGACTCAAAATTATGTTTATACAAATTATACCAAATTAGCTATTAAGTTTTCAAAGGTATTATAAATTATGAAAGAGCAATGAGAGAAAAAAGTAGGTAAAACAAAATCTTATCAACTCTTCCCTTAAATTTTCCATATTTTCTCTCATGGGGCTTCATGAGTACCAACCATTACCCTCGTTGGAGCTGATTTTGGTCGGTAGAAAGGATGGCCTTTTCGATGCCCATTTAGTTCTTGTACAGGACAATACACAATTGACGAAAGTTTTATAATTGGCAGTTGTGGTAGGACTATTGATGAAATGTTGATGGTGGTCATATTTTCCATTATGGGTGACAGAGACAATGGCAAAAGAGAGACAAAAGATAAAAGATCAGAGATGAGAAGCTAGATTCTCTTTCGTATGATGTGCATACATAGAGCTTATTTAAAGGAAAAAGTGCAAGTGTTGAAGAGAAATAAAAAGAAATGTATATTTATAATGTTTTAAACCTAAATTGTATTTTTTGGTTAGAATTATAGGATTTTGTGTAATAAATCACGATTGAGAAAAATTAGGGTCATTTTGATGTGTGAAAATTTATTTGGTTGTAAATTTTATTAAGAATCAAAATGCGTTAAAAATATATAAATCAAAAGAAAAATAGGGATGTAAGACAAGAACTATAACAACGCTGGCAACTCTTTGAGGTACGATACATGGTATTAAGGTAGTACGTTGAAACATAAATTTTCTTTTTCCTTTTGTATTTTATCATATTATAATTTTTGAAAGTTGTATTTCTTTTATTTTTTTCTGGAAAATGTCAATTTGTCATTGGTTATCCGGATAAAAGCCTTTGCTCTTCATTATTTGGGAAAGATGGCTATCACCATTAAAAATTTGTCATGTATCTTAATAATACTAACTTTTAGTTCAAATGATTAAAAATATATTAATATCATTATTAAAAATAATTAAAAACTTGAATTATAATCATTCATATTTTGATATTTGTTTTCATAATTAGCAAGTGATTATTGATCAAATGATTGAAAAATCACATCAATTTATTTATGATACTAAGTTGACATTCTAAAAAAGTATTTAATGAATTAAGAATTTAAAACATCCTATTAAGAAGAAAAACATCTCATTTTTAAATAATCATTTACTTATCAGTTTTGGAGCAATTTGTTGCCCAAAATCAAATTATTATCCCCTATAGCTTTTGATTTGATAAAAAGAACAAAACACCCAAATTTTCAAATACCACAAATAGTCAATAGCCATAAAATCAACGAAACAAATAATACAAACTTGGATAAGTTATGGGACACTCTCTCACAATAGCCATGGTTGCGGTCAAATTTCCTATGTCAAGAAAATCAAAACTATAAAGGCTCAAAATTATATTTATGCAAATTACACCAAAATAGATATTAAGTTTTCAAAGGATTTATAAATTATGAAAGAGCAGGGAGAGAGAGAAGTAGGTGAAACAAAACCTTATCATCTATTCTATTAGGTTTTCAATCCTCTGCCTTGTGGCGCTTCATCCTGCCATTACCCTCGTTAGAGCTGATTTTGGTCAATGGGAGGATTGACTTTTCAATGCGCATTTAGTTCTTGTGTAGGATAGTATATAATCGATGGAATTTCCATTATTGGCGGTTGTGTTAGGACTATTGATAAAATGTTGTTGGTGGTTGTGCGCTAGAACTATTGATAAAATGTTGTTGGTGGTTGTGTTTTCCATTATGGGTGATAGACACCATGGTTAAAGAGAGATAAAAGATATAAGATGAGAGATAAGAAGATAGATTCTCTTTTGTGTGAAGTGTATGCATAGATAAGCTTATTTAAAGGAAAAAGTGTAAGTGCGGGAGAACAAGAAAAAGAAATGTACATTTACAATATTTTAAACCTAATTGGTATTATATAGTTATAATTTATAAGATTTTGGTGTAATAAATCATGGATGAAAAAAATTAGGGTTAGATTGAGGTGTGAAGATTTAGTTGGTTGCAAATTTTATTAAGAATCAAAACATGTTAAAAATATATAAATCAAAAGAAAAATCAAGATGTGAGGCAAGAATTATAACAACACCGACTACTCATTGAGGTATGATAGATGGTTTTTATTAATTAAGATGGCACATTGAAACATGAATTTTCTGTATTCTTTTCATTTTTTTCCTCAAAAAACATCAATTTGTCATTATTTAACCCGTTAAAAACCTCTGCGCTTCACTATTTTGGAAAGATAGTTATTATCATTAAAAATTTGTCATATGTATTAATAATGCTATCTTTTACTTCAAATGATTGAAAACATAATAATAATGTTAACATTATTAATAATGATTGAAAATATAAATTATAGTCATGCATATTTTTTAAAGTTATTGATCAAATGATTGAAAAAAACTAGCATAATTTATCTATGATACTAAGTTATTGTTAAAAAGTTTTTAATGAATTATAAATTCAAACCATCTTATTTAAGAGAAAAGCATCTTATTTCTAGACAGTCATTTACTTACTAACTTTAGAGTGACTTGTGCCCCAAAGTCAAATTACTATCTCCATAGCTTTTGATTTGATACAAAGAACAAAATACCCAAAATTTCAAATACCACAAATATTCAATGACCATATAATCAACTAAACAAACAATACAAATCTAGATAAGTTATGGAACACTATTTAACGTTAGCCAGGTTGCGATCAAATTTCCTAAATCAAGAAAATAAAAACCATAAAGGCGCAAAATTATATTTATGCAAATTACAGCAGAATACCTATTAAACTTTTAAAGGCTTTATAAATTATGAAAGATCAAGGAGAGGGAGAAGTAGATGAAGAAAAACCTTATCAACTCTTCCATTAGGTTTTCTATACTTTCCCTTTCAATGCTTCATAAGTATCTGCCATTACCCTCATTGGAGGTGATTTTGGTCAGCGGGAAGATGGCCTTTTTTATGCCTATTTAGTTCTTGCATCGGACAACACACAATTGATGGAGTTTCCATTATTAGTAGTTATGGTAGGACTATTGATGAAATATTTGGTGGTTGTGTTTTCTATTGTGGGTGAGAGAAACAACGGTGCAAGAGCTATGACATGATGAGGTAGATTCTCTTTTGTGTAAAATGCATCCAAAAATCAACTTATTTAATAGAAAAAGTGCAGGAGAGAAAAAGAAAGAAATGTACATTTGTAATGTTTTTGACCTAATTGGTATTATTGGGTTAGATTTTATAGGATTTTGCTCTAATGAATCATGAATGAGAGAAATTAGGGTCAATTTGAGTTGTGAAGATTCATTTGGTTGTAAATTTTATTAAGAATCAAAACATGTTAAAAAAATATAAATCAAAAGAAAGATCAAGATATAAGGCAAGAATTGTAACACCACCAGCAACTCTTTGAGATATGATACATGGTTTTTCTTAATTAAGTTAGCATATTAAAATATGAATTTTTTTTCCTTTTTTATTTTATCATATTACAATTTTTTTAGATTTTCTTTCTTTTTTCTTCGCTAAAAAATGTTAATTTATACTAGTTACCTTGGCAAAAACCTTTACCCTTCACTATTTTGGAAAGATAGCTATTATCATTAAAAATTTGTCATGTATATTAAGAATGCTAGCCTTTAGTTCAAATGATTGAAAACATATTAATAATGCTAGCATTATAAATAATGATTGAAAACATGAATTATAATCACACGTATTTTCTAAAGTTATTATACCACATATTTACATAATTTGTTTCCATCATTGGCACGTGCTTATTAATCAAATGATTGAAAATTTTGGAGTAATTTATTTGTGATACTAAGTAGACATTCTTAAAAAGTACTTAATGAACTATGAATTCAAAACATCCTATTTAATAGAAAAATATCTCATTTTCAAACAACCATTTACTTACCAAGTTTTTTAACCAAAACAAATTACTATCTTTACTGCTTTGGATTTGATACAAAGAACAAAACACCAAAAATTTTAAATACCATAAATAGTCAATGGCCATATGATCAGCTAAGCAAACAATACAAACCTAAATAATTTATAAAACACTCTCTAAACATAAATATTACTTGAAACCATACATAAAATAATCTGAATATGAAAAAAAAAAAAAAAACAAACTCTTCTACCAATAATTCTATTGTCATCATTACTAACAAAAAAAAAAATCATATCCAAGAGGCTCCAAATATTCCATCATTCTCTTTGATATACTTATTCTTGCATATGAAAATTAGTTAGATCTGGGCACTTAACTGGGTTTCATGGAAAATACCTCATTCTACCCTAATACATATACACATGCATGTGCTCAACAACTTGCAGTGAGTGGTGAAACTTGTAACTTTCATATCTATCTAAACTTGTTCACTTGTTACAACAAAAAATTATTTCAAAAAAGAAAATGAAGAAAATCCCATAATCACTAACATCTAATATTATTTTTTTCGATAAAATATCATTTGACCATATCAAGTTTTAGTTTTCTGTATAGTTTGATCACCTTAAAGAAAATTGGGGTTGGAATTTAATTTCCTACAACAAGACAATCAAAACCATAAAATCTCTAAATTATATTTATGCAAATTACACCAAAGTAGACATAAAGTTTTCAAAGGCTTTATAAATTATGCAAAAGCAAGCTTAGAGAGAGAAGTAGGTGAAACAAAATCTTATCAACTCTTCTATGAGGTTTCCTGAGTACATGCCAATACCCTCGTTGGAGCTGATTTTGGTTGGCGGGAGGATGACCTTTTTTATGCCTATTTAGTTCTTGTGTAGGACAATATACAATCGATAGAATTTCCATTATTGGAAGTTGTGGTAGGACTATTGATGAAATGTTGTTGATGATCGTGTTTTCATTGTGTGTGTCAAAATGAGCGTTAAAAGAGAGTTTAAAGATAAAAGATAGAGATGAGATGAGAGATTCACTTTTGTGCAAAGCACATGCATAGATGGGCTTATTTTAAAGGGAGAAATGTTGGAGGGAAAGAAAAGAAATGTACATTTGCAATATTTTAGACCTAATTGGCATTATTTAGTCAGATTTTATAGGGTTTTGGTGTAACAAATCATGAATGAGAAAAATGAGGGGTCAATTTGGGTTATGAAGTTTTATTCCCTTATAAATTTTATAAACAATATGAATTTTCTTCTTTTCTTTTTTTATTCTATCACATTAAATTTTGGAGATTTTGTATTCCTTTCATTCTTTTTTTCTTCGGAAAACCTCAATTTGTCACAAGTTACCAGGACAAAAACCTCATCCTTCAGTATTTTGTAATGATAACTATTACCATTAAAAATTTGTCATGCATATTAATAATGCTAACTTTTATTTCAAATGATTAAAAACATATTAATAATGTAACCATTATTAATATTGTGCAACCAAATCAGTTTTCTGAGGTTGACAAATTTGAACTAAAAGCTAACATTATTAATAATGATTGAAAATATGAACTATAGTCACGTATATTTTCTAAGGTAAGTGTGTACATAGTTTGTTTTTGTCATCACCATGTTCTTGTTGATCAAATGATTGAAAACACAGGACAAATTTGTTTATGATATTAAGTTGACATTTTTAAAAAGTATTTAATGAATTATAAATTCAAAACATGTAAATCAGTCGTAAAATATCTCATTTTCAGATAATCATTTACTTGCCAGTTTTAAAGTATCGTGTTCGACAAAATTAAATTACTATATTTATAGTTTTCTATTTAGTGAAAATAACTAAACACCTAAAATTTCAAATACCATGAACACTCAATGGCTACATAATCAACTAAGCAAACAACACAAAACTAGAGAAGTTATGGAACACTCTCTAAACATAAATATTACTTGTGGCCATACATAAAGCAATTTGAATATCAAAATAAAACCTCTACTACCATGAATTCTATTGTCACCTTTCTTAACTAAAAAAAAAAAAAAGCAATAAAGCTATCACAAAAATTACTACCCTAAAAGAAAAATACACACACACACACACATATATCCAAGAGGCTCCAAATATTCCACTCTTCTCTTTGATATTCTTATTCTTGTATACAAAAAATAGTTGGATTTAGGCTCCGAAGTGAGTTTGATGAACTTTCACAAAAAACTCCTTATTTTACGCTAATACAGGTTCACAACTTCTACTCAAACAAAGCCTTGTCAACTCTTCCGTTTGGTTTTCAATCTTTTCCCTTGTGGGGCTTCTTGTGTACCTACCATTACCCTCATCCGAACTGATTCTGGTCGGCCAGAGGATTCCCTTTTTGATGTGGATTTAGTTCTTGTGTATACACAGGGAATGGAATTGCCATGGAATTGCCACGTTGTTGGTGGTCATGTTTTGTAAGAGAAAGCACCAAAAGAGAGATAAAGATGAAAGAGGATATATGAGATATGAGAAGAGAGATTCTCTTTTGTGTGAACATCATGCATATATGGGCTTCTTTAAAGGGAAAAGTACAAGAAATGTACATTTACAATGTTCTAGACCTAATTGGTATTATATAGTCAGATTATATAGGATTTTGGTGTAATGAATAAGGAATAAGAAAAAATTATGATCATTCCATTGTAAATTTTATTAAGAATCAAAACTTTAAGACAAAAATTATAATAACACTGACTACTCTTTGGGGTATGATACATGTTTATTAAGGTAGGACATATACAAAGTTTCAACCCTAGGTTGTCTAATCCACCTTCCATAGCTCCTGAAATATTTTTGAGACTTGAATTTTCTTCTGTTCTTTGGTATTTTATTATATTACAATTTTGAAGATTTTGGAATCCTTTCATTTTTTTTTGGGGGGAAAGAGTTAATTTCTCATAAGTTACCATGATAAAAACCCTTGTCCTTCACTAGTTTGGAAAGATACAGATTACCATTAAAACCTATTTTGGAAAGATACATATTACCATTAAAAATGCATCACGCATATTAATAATACTAGGTTTTAGTTCAAATGCTTGAAAACATATTAATAATGCTAGAATTATTACTATAGTGGAAGCAAATCAATTTTCTAAGATTGACAAATTGGAACTAAAAGCTAACCTTATTAATAATGATTGAAAACATAAATTATCGTCATACATATTTTCTAAAGATGGTATGCCGCATATACGCATATAGCTTGTTCCTGTTATGAACAATTTACTTATGAAACTAAGATGACATTCTTAAAAAGTATTTAATCAATTATGAATTCCAAACATCATATTCAGTATTAAAATATCTCATTTTTAAACAATCACTACCGGTTTTAGAGTGGGTTGGTCCCCAAAATCAAATTACTACATCTAGAGGTTTCAATTTGATTCAAAGAATAAAACACACAGAATTTCAAATATCCAAGAGGCTCAAGATATTCCATTGTTCTCTTTGATATGCTTATCCTTTTATATGAAAATTAGTTAGATTTAGGCTGTGAAGTGGATTTGGTGAACTTTCATAGAAAACTCCTCATTTTACCATAATACATATAGACATACATGTGCTTGTTCAAAAAAGAAAACGAAGAAAATCCCGTAATTACAAACATCTAATTTTATTTTTTATGAAAAAAATCATTTGATGATCTCCAGTTTTAGTTTTTTGTATAGCTAGATCATCTTAAAGAAGGCTTGGGTTGGGGGTTTAATTTCCTACAATGAAACAATCAAAACAATAATGTCTCAGAATAATATTTATGCAAATTACATCTTGGTAGATTTCAAGTTTTCAAGAGAAGTAGGAGAAACAAAACCTTATCAACTCTTCATTTAGGTTTTCGATTTTTTCCTTTGCGGACCTTCTTGAGTACTTGCCAATACCCTTCTTGGAGTTGAAAGATGGCCTTTACGATGCTGATTTAGTTTTTGTATAGGACAATATATGGTGGTTGTGGAAGGGTTGTTAATGAAATGTTGTTGTGATCATTTTATCCATTCTGTCAGAGATTGCTAAGAAAGAGTTAATGATAAAAGATGAGGGATGAAATGATAGATTCTCTTTTACCTTAAGTGAATGCATAGATTGGCTTATTTAAAGGGAGAAGTGTAGGACAGAGAAAAAGAAATGTACGTTTGCAATGGTTTAGACTTAAAAGATTTACTCCTTTGTAAAATTTATTAAGAATCAAAATTTGTTAAAAAATATATAAATTAAAGAAAAACGGAAATGCAAGGTAAGAATTAGAACAACACTAGCTACCAGAAATAATTAAGAGGGTGTTTGAGATTACTAAACGTTGATCAAACTAACTTATAACTCAAAATTAAAATTATAACCATTTGATAACTAAAATTTGTAAAAGTACTTATAAGCCCAAAAAATGTTTATAAGCTAAAACAATAAACTTCTTCTATCAGTTTTTTCATTTTATTATTTAAGCATAACTAAAATAAACTTTTTTTACCAGCAAAAGTATATTTTCATTATTTTGTATTTAACAAAAATTATAACTATACTACATCTTATACCCATTATGGTCTTTCTTATATTTTACATAGTTTATAAGAATCATTTTACCAAACAGTTAACTATTTTTAAGTAATATTTATCTAAATAGATAACAACTTATTTAAAAAAAAAACTAAAATGAGTTTATAAACTAAAAAGTTACGGTATTTTTTAAACAATCCCAAACGGTTTCTAAGTTAGCACACTGTTAAGTTTTAGCCCTAAATTGTCTAATTCACCTCCTATGACTACTTCAAATAATTTTGAAACATGAATTTTCTTTATTTTATCATACTAAAATTTTGAAAATTTTATAATCCTTTCATTTTTTTCTCGGGAAAAATGTCAATTTGTCACAAGTACCCGCAAAACCCTTGTACTTCACTATTTTGGAAAGATACCTATTACTATTAAAAATTTGTCACACATATTAATAATATTAACTTTTAGTTTAGATGATTGAAAACATATTAACAATGCTAGTATTATTAATATGATACAAGCAAATCAGTTTTCTAAGATTCACAAATTTGATTTAAATGTTAGAATTTTTAATAATTATCCATAAAATGAATTATAGTCATGCATATTTTCTAGAGTTGGTATGTCACATATATGTACATAGTTTGTTTTCATCATTAGCAAGTACTTGTTGATCAAATGACTGAAAAACCCAGAGCAATTTATTTATGATACTAGTTGACATTCTTAAAAAGTCTCATTTTCAAACAATAACTTATTCACCAGTTTTAGAGCAACTTATTCCCCAAAATCAAATTTGAAAACAACGTAGAGGGGATAAATAGGTTGTATGACACTTTTTTAGATAGTTTGAAGGTTTTTCATTTTATTGAAAATGACTGTGAAATGAAGAAGTTGAAGGATAAAGAAAAACAGAGCACAGAAAATTTTATAGTGACTCCACCAAACTTGATATACATCCACACCCAGGCACCTCCTATATTTCTACTATTTCAACCAAATAGTATAAATCACCTTCTTTTAGATGCAAGTAAAACATTTACAAATATTTCCTCTCGAAACACTTACAACCTCATAGGTTGTTTCAATCTCTCTAAATCCTAGATCAAGAAACCCTCTCTGATCTTTTGAATTTTTATTACCAAAGAAGAAAAAGTTTTATAATAAGCAAATTTACAACTTCAGATGTAACAAATATGAATATCACAAAAAGAATTTTACAGAAATAAGAAAAATAGAATGTATAGTTGGAAGCTCAAAGAATTGTAAATGTTTAGAATGTTCAGCATTTCGTTCTTTGTTTCACTATTTTCTCTTCTGGTGTATTTATTGAGAGATGTTGAGAGAGTTGTTGCAATAATCATCTTCATTAATGTTTCGACCACCGTATTCAATCTCCTTGTTAAATGCACTCAACCATTGCTTTGTTCATCCAGTAATTTTTTTTTTTTTTTTTTTTTTTTTTTTTTTTTTTTTTGCTTTTCTATACATTAATCTGGATAGCCAATAAGAAAGCTTACTTTTGCTACATAAGATGACCACTAGAGGTCAAACATTTTTTAAAAGATTTTTTTCACTAATGACTTGATTTTCAGACATTTAAGCAAGCTATTTCTTATTAACTCTTGGTGTACCAAAGTTCGAGCGTTAACTAGTTAAATTATGAGTTAACCCGGTTTAAAGAGTCATAAATAAGTGGGGACTGGATTTACTAATTAATCAACCGTTCATTCCTAGTCCTTAAATCTTTTAATTCAAAAATGTGCCAACTGTCAAAGAATTACTCAACCATTTCAATGTTCTTGAGTAACTTAAATTATCAAGCATTGTAAGATATATGTGTGTGTGTGGTGTTCAACTAATTGAAAACCATATGAGTTATGCATTGACAAATAATATGACATTGGCATTAAAATCAAGCTATAAAACTCATTGTAGTGATAATTATGTTTAGTCTTAAGTGTTTGGTCAATTTAATCAAGGGACAGTCAACTGATAGTTGTGTTAGATTGACTATTCATATTCCAAGTATTGAGCAATCGAATAGGATTGTGAAACGGTCGATCGTTGGACTTCCTAGAAGCTAAAGAGGTTAAATGGGGAAGTAGATTGGCCGATTGAGAGGATGCTAAAGAGGTTAAATAGGGAAGTAGATTGGTCGATTGAGAGGATGATCGATTAACTAAGGAAATGGGATGGTCGCCGTGCTTGGACGGTAGACATATTCCCTCGGTTGGTGAAGCCTTGGCTAGTTGGCCGTGTAATAGTCGGTCAACCAAGTTCTTGCTTAGTTGACAGAGTAACTTGCTCGGTCGGCTAATTGCATTCTTTCTAATACATTCTTCACTTAATTTTCATGCTATGCTAAGGAATTTGCCATACTAAGGTGGTTAACTCATTATCAAAACTTAAACATACCAATAATCTCTCATTTTTTATGATGACAAATAATTAAAAATTTTATAGATTCTCCCCCTCAAATTATGTCATCTCTCCCTTAGTTTATACCTAGATAATTAGTAGGAAAATGTGGTTCATTTCATCATATAGAAGCATGTCAACATTCAATGCACAGAAGCATGTCAACACTCAACATATAATTGTTTCAACATATAAAACATTATAAAATGAGTAGAAAATTGTTTCAACATATAATACTTTTCTACAGAAGATTGTTTCAACATACAATACTTTTCTCTCCTCCTTTTTGTCATCATAGAAAAGGGGTTAAAAGTAACAACGTGACACAAAAGAAAGCAAGAAAGATACAAGCAACTAACGGAATCCAAAGCATGACAATTAATTGGATGCTTCTTCAACAATCACCTCATCATCAGGAGCAGGTGTTGTAGTAAGGAGATCAAGGGCAGGAGGATCCCAAGGAATAGGAAAGATTGCTGCACCAGCTAAGGAAGATGGACCAGGAGGCATTTGAAATGTGAGAGGATTGAAGAGAATAAGAGCTACAAGCATCTAAAATCTAGGAGAAAGCACGTCCTCACTATCAAAGCTATGTTCTCTCATAGCCCTCTTTGAACCAATAGTATCCTTTCACGTCCTAAGAACAGAGAGCTCTTGTAAAATCTTCTTTTTATTTTCCAGCATCCTTACCTTATTTTTTTAATCTAATGGGTGTGATTCTCTAGATGTTTAAGCATTTTATGTAAGGCTAAATTAAATGTTGTCATCCTTGTAAGGCTCCTCCTATCATTTGTAGAGAAAATTCACCTCCTTCTTAAAGTTCAAGAATATGTTATATAGATGTAAGAAGTCTGGTTACTTCATCAATGATAGTATAAGTTCTCTGCAAACTAGTTTCTCCTTGACTTTCTTTCTTAACCTCATTTCTCCAAATTCCATCCTTATGTTCTCATCCTCCTTTACATATAGTTATTTTCGTCGATACTAAATTGCATAGATAACTCAATTCTCGGCTTGTTCTCCATATTGATTTTCATGGTAGTGAACAAATTGGTCACCAAGGAACAATAAGGAAGAGTAATCTTATCAGAACTGGTTGCTTCTATTATGAAGTGAGGTATTAATAATATAAATCATGGTTCTTTGTGTTCATAATACAAGCCATTATCCAAACAATCTTCCTTGGTGATCATAAAATAGTTTCCTCCTCTAGGTCTAATTACATGGGTGACTATTAGATGCAGTATTCTCTCATGTAATCCGAAATAACTGTTTTTTGGTTTATGTCCATCATTAACGGATTTTTAAAAATGGTTCAATAATTTTCTAGAAGACTATCACTCATATACCCCTTACATTCATCATATGGATCCATTCCATTCTTTTTAATCTGCGAAAAATATTAGGAGTGATTTTCAACTCCTTACCCTTCACGTATGCTTTAAAAGAGCAAATCTTGGATTTAAAGTTTACTCTTAACTCTTTCCTCACTGTCGCAATCAATTTTGTCCAAATTGTTATAAAATAATCGAACTATTTCTCATAAATCACTTTGTTGGGTAACACCAACCAGGACATTCATCAGTTAAACTAGCATCATACTCAAAATCTATTCCCTTCAGAAAATCTTAATCAATGAGACAACCTAAACTTAAGATGTGAGTAAAGAAGGATTTATCAAAAAGCTTATTTTTTGCAGTAGAATGAAAAGATGATAGATCGTACTTATATGGAAGCTAGACTCTGGTGCCATCAAAGAAGGACCTTTATTAACAGAGATGTGTAAGAGATAGAGTTTTAGGTTATAGATTGTTTGATCATAATTTGTAGGAGTGTTTTGAAAGTCTTACATAAATGTGTCGAAGATTAGAGCTTTAATGTTTGGAAGTGAGTCAGAGTTGATTGGTTATGTTTATAAAGATTTCATTTGATTCATTTATGAGTAATACATGTGTTAGATGAAAGTTGATTGAAGCAAACTTTATTGATTTGAGAAGATAGCAGCTTGTGAAAAAGAGAATGGAGAGTAGGTTATAAGTTGCTTGTGAAGTTTGTGAGCCTTGATTAATGGCCTAGTGTGATAAAATGAATGGACATGAGGTCAGTCGATCGATTGGCCTTCTTGTGCGGTCGAGAAAAAGCCATATGTTTAGGGATGAGTGGGCAGTCGGTCGGCTGCCTTGAGTGATCGTTCGACTAGATGAGAATTAAAGACTTGAGTGGTTGGCTACCCTTCTTGGGTAGTCAATTGCCTTAGGCGATTGGTTGCCTTTCTTAGGCAGCTAACTGCCTAGCCTCAGGTGGTTGCCACCCTTCATGGACGGTCGATTGTCTTGGCTCGTTTGCTAGACGGTTGACTTGTTTTCTTGTATAGTTGATTGGGGGAGTCTGAAAACATTAAATCAATTGAACTGGATTGGACATCGATCGACTGAGGCTTCACCGCGGTTGACTGCTCAATCTTAGATAAGAAATGGTCAACTAATTTCTCCACTCGGTCGACTAAGAAGTGAGTAGCGGTTGATTGATTTCTGCTAATGACCGATTGATTTTCTCTCTTTACAAATTTTGTCAACCCTTTCTTTTAAATGGTTGACTGAAGTCATTCATCGATCTATAACCTTGATTGATTCCACACACAAACCACTTAAATTTGATTAGAATTTAGTTTAATTCTTTTTAATTCATCAATGTTGCATTTCTTTATTGCTAACTAAGGTCGATCATTCCTAGCTCTCTTCTTAATTCATAGAATCTATTTTTATCTAGTAGTTTTATGAATATGTTTGCTATCTATTTCTATGTATCAACATACTCAAGACTAATATTTTTTTCAGAACATGATCTATGATAAAATGATGCCTAACCTCTATGTGTTTTGTTCTTGAATAGCACTGGATTTTTAGTTAGGTTTATTGCACTTAATTGGAATGCAATTAATCTCAATTCCATAATCTTGTATCTAATGTTTAATCTATAAAAACTAGTATAACATTGTCCAGCTACTACATACTCGGTCTTTAGTGGTTGAGATTGCTACACCATTTTACTTCTCAAAAGACCATGACACCAGCATGCTTCCAAACAATTGGTAAGTTTTGCTAGTACTTTTTTAATCTAATCTACAGCTTGCAAAGTCTACATCCGAGAAGCTATGCACCTGAAATTAGAATATCTATCTTACCCCAAGCTTAAGCTCTTAGTTTCTTTAAGATATTTGATTTTTTTTTATTACTTCAACTAGGTGTGATTCTTTGAGATCTAATTGAAATAGAGCACACAGACATACACTAAATTGTATATCTAGTCGAAAGATTGTGAGATAAAGAAGTGAACTTATCATACTTCTATACAATTTTAGACATACTGACTTTCCTTTCTCATCCTTATTAAGCTTTACACTGGTACTTCTATACAATTTTGGACATACCAAATTTCTTGATCAAATTTTTAGTGTATTTGGATTGATTAATAAAAATTTCTTTTTTTGATTGCCTAATTTGCAACTCAGGAAAATAATTTAGCTCATCCATCATATTCATTTCAAATTTACCTTGCATGTTCTTAGCAAATTCTTGACAGAACTTTTTACTTGTTGCTCCAAAAACTTTGTCATCTAATATTTGAACTATTAAAATGTTTCCCTCAAACATCTTTATAAACAAAACTGTGTCAACCTTGCCAATCTCAAATTCATTTTAAATAAAAAAATTGCTAAGTCTCTTATATAAAACTCTAGGAGCTTGTTTGAGACCATATAGAACCTTTGATAATTTGAATACATGATCTGGGTGTCTAGGGTCGTCATGTTCTACATATATTATTTCATTGATTAACCCATTGAGAAATACACTTTTAACATTTATTTGATAAAACTTGAAGTTTATAAAGCAAGAAAAGACTAAGAGTATCCTAATTGCTTCTAATCTCACTATTGGAGTATAAGTCTTATTATAATCTATACCTTTCTCTTGACTATATCCTTTAGCTATTAAACTTGCTTCATTTCTAGTTATCGAACCATGCTCGTTTAATTTGATCCTAAATATCCGCTTACTTCCTATCACTAATTGATCTTTAGGGTTAGGAACTAAATCTCAAATCTAATTTCTTTTAATCTGATTTGGTTTTTCTTGCATTACAAAAATTCAATTCTCATCTTTTAAAGCATCTTTTATAGATTTTGGTTCAATCTGTGATTTGAATGCTACATACTCACATTGATTTTGTAATGCGGATTTAGTTCTCACTCTAGACTTTGAATTTTCAATAATGTTATCCACATTTACACTTTTTCTTAATGTGGGGAACTTTCATTCATGAACTTGTGAGTTGCTAGGGTCTATTGAAGCTTGATTCTCTAGGTTCTCTTCCTCTTACATTTTAGAAGAATCAATTGATTCTATTGTAATTACAAGTTCTGTAATTTCATTATTGTTATCTTCAGAATTTTCACGTTTGTGCCTTCTGATTCATTAAGCTCCACATGGATTTATTCTTCTATGAACACTATTCTTTTGTTGTATACCCTACAGGCCTTACTGTTAGTGGAATAGTATAGAAAAGTTGTTTCATCACTTTTTGTATCAATCTTTCTTTTGTTTTCTTCGCTATTATTAAGCATAAAATATTTACACTTAAAAATATGAATGTAGTCGATGTTTGTTTTTCTTCCTTTGTATAATTCATACGACATCTTTTTCAAAATTGGCTTAATTAGAGCTCTATTTAGGGTGTAACACACTGTATTTATAGTTTCTATTCAGAAAAACTTAGCTAATTTTATTTTATTTTATTTTTTTACATAGCATGGCTCTAGTAATCTCTTCAAGGGTTTTATTTTTCCTCTACGTTCTATGTGTAGAGAGGTTATGGGATATTCTCTCAATATTACAAAACTCTTGCATTTGTCTATTTTTAAATTCTCTTTCATGATTATTCTTAATGCTACTTATTTTATAGCCTTTTTTATTTTGAATTTTCTTGCAAAACTATTAACATTTAACTGGATTCTTTTTTCTTGATTAAAAATAGTACCCATGTGTATCTAGAATAATCATGTAAGATTCGTAGACCGGCTTGATTGATACGTTTTAAATTAAAAATAGTTCTATATGTATATAAGCCTTTCCTATTTCTTTTATGTCGTAAGGTAAAAACCAAAAATGATTTCTTGTTTTCCTGATGTTTTCTCACGTTTTCGATAAAACCCCAATAATATTTTCCTCCTAAACTTTGTGTTTTGGTGAGGCCAAATAAATCTAAGTGAAGAAATTCTAATGGCCTTGATGTTATTACTATGTTCTTAGATCTGAAAGAATTTTTAATTTGTTTTTATTTCTTGCAAGAATCACATAATCTATCTCTTTCATATCTCATTTTTTTAAGAGACTTTTAACTAAATCTTTTCTAACTAATTTTGAAACTAAATCCATACTTGTATGACCTAATCTTTTGTGCCATAATCTTAAATTATTGGTGCTTACAGCCATTAGACAAATTTCATCTTTTTTGTGATATGTTGTCTAAGTCTATTACATATATGTTTTCTTTCCTTGTTCCTCTAAATTTTATGATTTTACTATCTCTATCTAGTATCAGACATTTATGGAAATCAAACAAAATAAGATATTTTTTATCCTATAATTGACTGAAACTTAACTGATTATGCTTTAACCTTTTAACATTACAACATTTTCAATTTGGGTAAAGGACTTATTTATTTTACCAATTCCAATTATACTATCTTTGGAGTTATCCTCGAACACAACTTTTCCTCATTTCTTTATTGGAAGGGTCACTAGTCATATGGTGAGAACACCTGTTGTTCAAGAACCAAGTTTCCTTACTTCCTTTTGCTTAAAAACATATCTACAAAGTATTTCAATCAAATTTTAGCTTTTGGTATCCAAATTCTTTTGGGTTTGCCACTATTCGTCAAATTATTAGTTCCAACTATCTTATTGGGTATCCATTGCAATGTTGTGTTCTTAGATGCTTTACTCTTAAACCAGCATGCATTTGTCTTATGACCTATTTTGTGATAGTGTGTGCATCCCTGGAATGTTGCTGATCTTTTAATCTCATTTGTATTAATTTGTCTCTTAAGCCTACATTGTTTGGCCTTTTGTCCTAGTTTCATGCATGTGTGACACTTGATCTTAGTCTTTAGGTTGCTAAAGGTGGGCACAAAGAATTTGTAGAACTTCTTCTAGGTGGTCTGAGGTTATATCTTAGTCCTATCTTAGCATATACTGCCATTTGGGCTCTTAAAGTCTAATTTATCTTGGGCAATTATGAGTTTTAAGAGTCTTGCATTAAGTTCTTAGATTGCTTTCTTTTCTTATTCAAGTTTCTGTTTTTCTTATGAAAATTTTTCGTTGCTAAGTATATTTGCACTTAACTGAATTTTCTCCTGCAGCTCAGTGTTTTAAATTTTTAGAGCATTATTTTGTTTCTTAAGTGTCTCAGCTTTCTATTTCACTAAGTTTTTCATTTTGTTTTTGTTCAATTTCTTCTTTTTGTTTTAATTCATTACTCAATTTTTCTTTTTCTTCTTCTAATCTATTTACTATTTTTATCAGCTTCTTATTTTTCTTATTCATTCTTTTTAACTCTTTGAATGATTCTAAGAGTGTTTCTTATAAATTAGAAATAGAGAAATTTTCAAAATCAGAATAAGAATCATAAGAAATAGAGTTTTGAGAATTTACCTCATTGTTGTCATGATCCTCCAAAGCTATGAAACAGAGATTGGCTTGTTCTTTGACTGCCTCCTCTTCATCAGAGTTACTATCCTCCAAACTGCTAATACCTTCTTCTTTCCTCTTCTCTACTTTCTTTTCAGTTTTTCTTGAGTTGGGGTCATTTTGTTTTGATATGCCCTGGTATTTTGCACTGGCAGCACCTTATCTCATACTTCTTCTCCTTTTTCTCTCCTTTTCTAACTTCTCTTCTTCCTTTATTCTTTCTTCTCATTATGAACTATTTGAATTTCCTAATCAGCAAAGCCATATCTTCATCATCATCCTCATTAGACTCATCATCATCTTCATTTTCGGCTTTCAGTGTAATTGTTTTACATTTCTCATCCTTAGCTAAACCCTTAATATTCATTTTCATCTCTTAGGTAGTGAGGGAACCAACTAATTGATCTATAGTGAAAGTCTCTAATTTTTTGGATTCTTTAATTGCTGTGATTTTAGCCTCCCATGACTTAGGCATGCACCTCAGAACCTTTTCCACCATGTCTTCTTGGCTAATTCCTTTTTCTAGCAATCTTAATTCGTTCATGATGGTGTTGAACCTAATAATAATTTCTCTTACCGTCTCACTATCCTTTAATCTAAATGCTTTGTATTCCTACTTAAGCATTCTAATTTTATTCTTTCTCACCTGATTAGTACTCTCATATGTTGCCTCTAATCTCTCCCAAATCTCCTTAGCAGTAATACAAGAAGATATCCTATTATGCTCATTTGGATTCAATGCCAAGTGTAATAAATTTACAGTCTTACAATTTACCCTATATAACTTTTTCTCTTCTACCAATATATTTTTCATTTTTACTGGCACCATGACTCTACCTACTTCTTCGGTTGCAAATTCTATCCCTTCTTCTATTATCTCCTAAGTTGTTTCATCTTGGACAACAATGAAAATTTCCATCCTTTGTTTCCAAAAACTATAATTATTTCTATTAAAGAAAGAGGCTCTACTGACGGAAGAGGTTTCAAAGAGTACATTATCGCCATTAAGTGCTATTTTTGGAAAGAAAAGAGGAACTTTAGCCTACAATGGTTAAAACTAACATCAGACACCCGCTTTGATACCAAGTGAAATACAAGCAAGAGGGGGTGAATAGGTTGTATGATACTTTTTTGATAGTTTAAAGGTTTTTTAGTTTATTGAAAATGACTGTGAAATAAAGAAGTTGAAGATTGAAGAAAAACAGAGTACATATAATTTTATAATGGTTTCAACAAACTCAATGTACATTCACTTCCAGACACCTTTGGATTTCCACTATTTCTACCAAATAGATTCACTTGCTTTCAGGTGCAAATAAAACCTTTACAAGTATTTCCTTTCAAAACACTTACAACCTCATAGGTTATTTCTCTCTCTAAACCCCTAATCGAAAAACCCTTTCTGATCTTTTGAACTTTTAGTATTGGAGAAGAAGAAGTATTACAATAAGTGAAATTATAACTTCAGATGTAATAAATATGAAGTTCAGAGAAAAATTTTACAAAAATAAGAAAAACAAATTGAATAGTTGGAAGCTTAGAGTATTGTGAATATTTAGAATATTCAGCACTTCGTTCTCTATTTCACTCTTTTCTCTTCCGGTGTATTTATTGAGAGATATCAAGAGAGCCACTACCGTTGGTTCAATTTTAAATCATCTTCATCAATGCTTCAACCACTGCATTCAATCTCCTTATTGAATGCTCTCAACCGTTGCTCTGCTCATCCAGTAAAAATGTTTTCTTTTTGCTTTTTTATACATTGTTTTGGATAGCCAATAAGAAAGTTCGCTTTTGCTGCATAAGATGACCTTAGAACTAAAATATGTTTTAAAAGATTTTTCCACTAATGAACTAATTTTCAGACATCTAAGCGAGCTATTTCTTCTTAACTCTTGGTGTATCAAAGTTCAAGTGTCCACTGATTAATTATTAATTAATTGGGTTTAGAGAGTCATAAATATGTATGGACTGAATATATGTGTAAGATATATATGTGTGAGAAAGTGTGTGTGTGTGCGTATGCGCACGCAATCATTAACTAACTGAAAACCATATGGTTATACATTGGCATCAAAATCAAGCTAGAAATCTCAAATGCAGTGATTATTATATTTACTCTTACAGTACAAAAAAATCCGAAATTTGCGATGAATTTTGCAATAAAAATTTTCTCGTTGCAAATAAGTCGTCGCAAAAATTTGTGATGAAAAAATAGAAATTCGTAGAAAAATTTACAACAAATTTATTTTTGTCATAAAATTCATTGCAAAATTAGTGACTAATTTTGCAATGAAAACATATTTCGTCGCAAAATTTGCCATGAAAGGGATTTCGTCACAAATTTTGCCACAAAAAAGAATTCGTGGCAAAATTTTGCGACGAAAATATAATTCGTCGTAAAATTTGCGATGAAAATATCGTTCGTCGCAAATTTTGCGACGAAAATATCGTTCGTCGCAAATTTGTGACAAAAACATTTTTCGTGGCAAATATTGCAACAAAAAATATTTGTCACAAAATTTGCAACGAACATAATTTTGTTGCAAAATTTATCACAAACTTGATATTTTTTTACAACGAAATTTGTGATAAGTACAACTATCTGCGACGAATCTGTATTTTTTGAGTAAATATACGTTTCATTGGCATATTTGGACCATTTTTCCCTATATAAACTATTTTGATTCCTATAAATCCAATCGTCATTAACAACTAACCATCCAATCATCATCAGCATTAAATTTATGCTATCTGTATTAATCAATAAAACCAACTGGTCAATAAAATCAATAAACTAAGATTTCAACAACAAATCATTATTGTCGTATCAAACATAAGGAAAGCATCATCAAGTTTTAATGTTCATATATCAAAAACCAACACAACCAAGAAAATCAATGTAATAAGTATCAGATGTAACAATGAAATAATATTCGTACATAACAATCTCAAGCAGAACCATCACCACCATCATCATCATCATCGAAGAAATTATCACCTTCAACACCATCACGAGCATCACCAAGAGGAGATAGAAGAAGGGGGAATCTGATTTAGAGCGGAGGCTAAAGAATGGGGAATCTGACTTGGAACGGAGACTAACTGAAGATGTTGCATGATTAACATCTGTTGTTGGCAGAACTCGTTCATTTCTAGCATGTGTTTTCCGAGAAGTTCATTGAATTCCTAATCCTTTTGTCTCTATAGTGCACGAATCTCTTGAAGTTCATTGTCCCTTTGTACTAGTAACACTTTCAAATGGCTAACCTCTTGATTCAATTGATTTATTTCTGCCCTTACTGCTGGTGGGGTGGAAGAAGATGTACCAGCGATTTTACAACTTCTGCTCAAAGATCCTAACCCAAATATTCTTCCCCCTTTTGGTCCACCTGTCGCCTTGATCCATAAACTCATATTATCAACAGATGGCTCAGATCTACCAGTATTATCACTAGCATTCGAACTTCTCTGTACTAACTCATCATATCTCTCCTATATTGTCATGAGAAAAATAAAATAAATTTATAATGCATATAATCTTGATTAGTTATATATATGTGAAGGAAAATAAAAGAAATTAGTAATATGAATCATGAGACTATATAGGATCTAAATTATGAACATTCAAATTAACATTGAATAAGTTGAAATTTATGAAAAAAAATAAAAAAAACTTTATCACGTGATTCATTAGAAATCAAAGAATCAAGTAAGTAATGAAAATAAATTTCGGAAAGACTAACCTAATAAATTCATCTATCTATATTCAACATAATATATTAAAATCAACATTGAGAATATCCATTAAATAATTGGAAATTTAGAAATTACAAACCTTATTGCTTTAGCTTTTTCCCCGCTTCATGTCCTGTCTTTTTTTTTTAAAATGTGTGAGTAAAAGTATCTACGAATAATGGCTCGTTCCCCATTTCCTTGGCCTAAAAAAACACTGTTAGAAATAATTAAATAGATTGAAATAGATTCAAAAATTAGTGTTTGAAAAAAATTACCAATATTTGTCTATGTTCATCGATATTAATCGAGCCTGTCGCATATGTCACAAACGATTCTCCAGAATTATAAACTCGATTTTTTTTCTATTCACTCCTTCGTTTGCTCTCCTCAGATTCTCAAAAATTCACAATCATGGCCCAATTCTCCTCGGTGATGCAGTTAGGTTTTTTTCCGCTTGTCTTCGCATGACTTAGCACGTTTCGGATGTGATCGTCACATTTTTTCTTAAAAATTCTTCTTATTTCCAACTCTTTGATCTCATCCCAAGTGAATGCTCGCTGTAATGGAAAAAAAATTGATTATATTAACTTTAATTTCATATATAAACTGATCGAGATAACTTATCTTGAATTCGTTCCACCATAACTCTCTTGTTTCTTCCGGAGTACTTGTAAAAGTCATCGAAGCCCCTCTCCAATAGTTATTCGCTATTCTATTAAGCTCATGAATAATGTATAGAATTTGTAATCTATCATAAAGTTATAAACAAACAATGTTAAATAAATAAGATAGTTAAAAGAATAATATTTTTTATAAATAAAAAAATAATACATGTGAAATTTTAATCTTTAGTACTTACGAATCTCCGCAAAGGGCTATGAACTCTCGATTGTCTTCACTCTCAACATATGAATGTTGCACCGAAAGGACTGACGAAGGTATATTACTAGTCATTTGTTGAGAATGGGAAGGTACTACAACTGAAGGAGGGGGCGAAGGTACATTCTCAGGAAAGGGATGAGATTGCGAAGGTGCTGAAGCAAACTGCGATATTGTAGAGCGTGATCTTCCATCAGTATTTCGTCTATGGCCTCCACGTCGAAACTATCAATCATAATTGTTAGAATGATAAAGAAAATTAAAATTGTATGATCATCGGATGCATAATGAAGAACATGAAAAAACTTACTATATTTAAATTGAAACACTAAATGCATGAAACAAGACACCAATATGTCAAAAAATCCTCTCTAATGACCTGTTCAAAAAAATTCAGTACATTAACAGATAAAATATATAAATTTAAGAATAAGATAGTAAATAGACAACTAATTAAGTTACGAGATTTGTAAATTTACAAATTAAAGCTAAACTTACTTACCACGTAAAAAAAAATTACTTTATATATGAAGATAAATATCAGATTTTGTTATATTAAGAGAACAAAACTTATCCATGATCAAAAATCAAAGTCTTCATTGTCATTCTCATCCTCATCATCTAGCTCTTCAACGTCATTATCATCATCATCCTTATCCTCATCCTCATCCTCATTATCTATCTCAAAATTAGATTCCTCATCATCAACTTCATGAATTTCACTTGTATCCACGTCTATCACTACTCCGCTGGGATCTCGTAATATTGGAATATTATATTCCTCAGTTTGAAATGTGTTCGCAACTTTCTCTTGTTGATATGCTATGTCTTCCCAACATTCCTCAAATTTTTTCCGTGCTTTCGTTTTACAAACAGTCCACCAATCAATTTTGTCATGTTTCAAACTAGGATATGAAACATAAAATACTTGAATCGCTTGTTGTGCCAACAAAATTGTTCATATCTCTTGTACAATTTCTTATGATTTATGTCAACCAAATTAAACTGTGGATGTACCTTCATCCCTTTGATAGGGTCAAACCAGCGACACATAAATAAAATAACTCGTAATTCTATTCCAGGGTACTCTACCTCTATGATTTCATCCAGCAAACCATAAAAATTATTTCTTACACCTCCATCATTGGATGACTGAATACAAACCCCACTGTTCATTGTAGCTTTCCCCATTCCATACTCTTGAGTATGAAAATTATATCCGTTTACGAAATATGCTGGTCAAGTTCGTACCATTGATTTTGGACCCCATGATAGATGGATTAGCAATTCTTGCTCAACTTGAGCTTGATTATCATGAACCTAAAGTCAAGTAAATATGTTTATATATTTTAAAATCAAGATTTAAATAATTTATATTTTGCTTACATATTTTTTAAACCATGATGCAAATTCTTCATCGCAAAAGCGATCAAACTCATGTGTTGAAAGTTCAGAATATAAGTTTTGAAAAATCCTACCATCAAAGAAAAGAAATTATAATACAAATAATTTATGATATAAGAAATACATAAAATAGTAAATATATACTAACTCGAAATATGACGTTACTTCTGGACAGTTCAGTAAAATATATGTGTGGGCTGCCCGCCATTCTTGACCAGTTAAGTATCTATACTTACATGGTCCACTTGGTCAACCAAGATAGTTAAAAATTGAGAATGACATTAAATTGGGATTAACAGAACCCTCATCATTTCTTCTCACTCTCTGCCTTTTGCACTGAACGTGAGGCTCAAAATAATATTATGCAAACGTTGTTACTTCTTCCACAATGTATGCATTAACAATTGATGCTTTAACATGTGCCTTATTTTTCATTTTTTCCTTTAAATGATATAGGAATCTAATTGTAATAAAGCAAAATATATTAGAAAATAATATATAATAAAATTAGTCATTTTATATGCATTGATAACAAAATATAAAAAATAAAAATTTTACCTTTCAAATGGATACATCCATTGAAATTAAACAGGATCTCCAACTTTGGCCTCATATGGCAAATGAACCAAAAGATGTTCCATTGATTCAAAAATGATGGTGGAAATATCCTTTCTAAATTACACAAAATAATTAGGATATCTCTCTCTAATATCTCCATGTGTGAATGTCTCAACACTGTCGAGCAAATATCATGAAGAAAAATACTTAACTCTGTAATGGCACCCTATACAAAATTTGGTAAGAGTTCCTTAAAAGCAATAAAATTTAGCATTTCCATGAATATATGACAGTCATGACTTTTCAAACCAATCAACTTGCATTACTTCAAATCGACACATCTCCCAAGGTTAGAGCCATAACCATCAGGAAATCTCAATGATTTCAACTATTCACAAACAATCCGTCTCTAATCTTTATTCAATGTATAAACTGCCTTTGACTTTGGTCCCTACTACTTTCACTGACATCAAGAGTGGGTCGTTTACAAAGGAGTCGCATATCTTTTCTTACATTCAAGTTGTTTTTTATTTTTTCAGTGACATCCATCACTGTATTTATCAGATTATCAAAAACATTCTTCTCAGTATGCATTACATTAAGATTATGATGAATCAAATGACTCTTCCAATATGGTAAATCCCAAAATATACTCCGTTTAGTCCATTAATGCATACTTCCATAGCCATATGTTATACCATGTGGCTCTTCAATAACAGATGGAAAGCTAAGCACCCTATACCAAATTTGTTTATCGGTTAATCTCAATGGCAGATGTGTTCTTTCAATTCTATTCTTAGTGAATTCTTCTTTATTCCTTCTGAATTTATGATTTGGCGGTAAAAATTGTCTATGATAATCAAAATAACTCACATTCTTCCCATGTTTCAATCTGAATGACTTTAAACTCTCCATACATATTGGATATCCTAAGATCCCAACGGTACTACATCCCGATAACATACCATAAGTTGGAAAGTTATTTATGGTCCAAAGAAGAACAGCCTTCATTACAAACATCTGATTAGTATGAACATCATATGTAGGAACACCTTCATCCCATAGTTATTTCAGCTCCACAATCAGTGGTTGCATGTAAACATCTATTAACTTCTTCGGATTTTGCAGACCAGGCACGACCAATATTAAAAACATATACGGTGTTTTCATACACATACCAGGTGGAAGATTATAAGGAGTTAAGATAACTGGCCAACAAGAGTAAGTTCTTCCTGATTTGTCAAACGAAGCAAATCCATCAGCACAGAGACCTAACCTAATGTTTCGAGTCTCCTTCGCAAACTCAGGTTATGTTCTATCAAAATATTTCCACGCCTCTGCATCTGATGGATAACATGTTAAGCCCTCTTCCGTTTCATGATTTGCATGCCAAGTCATGTGTTCAGCAGTAGCTTTAGATACATAAAGCCTTTGTAACCAAGGAATTAAAAGCAAATAAAACATTTGTCTGTATGGTTTACGTCGCTGATTACGACCCGACCTCCTGGTACTCTTTTACCTACACTGATTACAGAATTTACAAAAATTTGTACTTTCATCATCTCCCCAATATAGCATACAACCATCTCTGCAAATATCAATTCTTTCCACCGGAAAACCTAATTCTTTTACAAGTTTTTTCATACTATAGAAATCATTGGGTATTATGTGATCACGCGGCAATACTTGTCATGCCCCGATCCTCGATCCAGGGCCGTGAATAGCAACCCGTTACCCAATATGTTGCCCATCATAGGACACGCATACCGAGGCAATGAAGGCTAAGACAATTACCTACTCAAAACTATTTAAAACCTATTTTTCCTCAAAAACATCATTTCCCAAGTAAATAATATAAAATACAAGACAATGCCTCAACGCATAATTATACAACACTAGTGAGAGTTTCAATTTACATTAAATAACATAATTATAATCATCTCAATAGAAGTATACAATGGTCATTCTATAGACCTCAAATGTACATATATATTATCCAACATCACCAAATACATCATTTCGGAAGAATGGTCGATATCATACCCAAAGTCCAGGTCTCCAATACAAATCAAGTATGTCGAACTCTCTCGACACATCTTCCTGTCAATTTATCTCTGAAATCAAGGAAAGTGAGGGGTGAGTATTATGGAAAAATATTCAGTGAGTGAGGGGATCGATAATATGTTCTTGATAATAAGTGTGAATATGGAGTGTCAAAGTACATTTCAAAACCATACTGATGTCAAAACCAAGCATGTCATTTCTAAAAATCAAGTGATCACATATCACACATCATAGTATCAAAGTATGTATTCATTTATATTTCGAAATCATATAGAGCTTGCCAATAAAATAACCCTGGCAGTGGTCTACCTCGACCAATAATGGGCGTATTGGGGGTTTTCATATGCAAGTGTATAAAATTAGCTCTCTTCCCTAATGTTGGCCACAGGCTTCACCAAGTGCTAGACAGTGGCGTAACACATGTCCTCCCCACATTTGGTTCAACGGGTTAGCCCGTGTCTATACGTATAACTAATACATCGTGTATAGTACCTCACTCGGAGTTAGATTGTGGTGTAACACATGTCTTTCCCAATTTGGTTTATCCGAGTGCAACTATACATATGACGTTTGAGGATATCTCCTGTAGAAGCATATCCGGGCAACATGGAGTACCTCTACAAATGCCCTTCGTAGTTACGGAATCCATCAAGAATATCATCACATCATCACATCCATCAATTCCATGGACTCTTAGTCCAAGTATCAAATCAGTATCCATCAAATATGCCAATATATTTCATAAAATCATTTCAAATCAATGTGCCAATGCAATAGTAACATATAAATCATGCCAATGTTTCAAAGAGTGGCACGATATCATTCCATTACAAACCGTGGATACATAATATTCGAATTAATCATTTGGAACACTCCAATGGATCACAAAAGTCATCATTTATAAAACATAGTTAAAATCATATGCTTTTACATATGCTTTAAAATATATCATTTGAAAAGTTATAAAACATGAATTTATTCAATCGAAAACATAACATCAAAGTCCCACTCACAGTATACGGGAGGGTATGTTACTCCCTGAAAACACCACAATATGTCAAAAATGTGTTTCCCTCGATCGATCAACAGTGTATCACAACAATAGCAATACATAATATATACATAAGTGTCATTACCATTGTAAAGTTCAATGTTACATTTTATTTTAACTAATCTTTTATCTAAACTAATCTTTTATCTAGAATCAAAGCCTAGGATATCATAAGTAGGGTTTGCAAAGTATACATGCTGTCTCTTTTTCATCACCAAACCAACTACTTCAATGCTCATTTCTATACATTCCTCATAACATCACCAACACACTACCTTAACACACATATACAATCCATACATGAACACACACATATCCTTCACAATTTAGGCCTTAAATACATATACACACATTCACCTTTGTACCCCAAAATTCTGTACACTTTCTTCCATCGTTTCAACCAACAAACATACATATACACTCATCACATTTACTCTAAGTTCTGTATACAAATTCACCACATGAGGGACAACTTTCAGCTACCTACTCATGCATATAGTCACCATTTTTACCCACTTTTCTGCACACAAAATGTACTAAAGGTAAGACACAATTTCAGCTTACATTTGGTCCTTTCACCACTCCAATTTCTTGGCCAAACACATCTCAGTTTCTGTATAACTTTCTTCCTCATTTTAACCAACAAATACACACATATATTCATAACTTTTGAACTCAAAATTTTGCACTCATTTAGGATTCGGTCTCTTTGTTTTCACCCATAATCTAAATTAAAATCAGCACATTAAACCATTCACACAAGGTCTTTAAGTTTAAAACAAAGCGCAAAAGTTCATTTACTCAAATATTGAAACTTCAAGCCTAAATCAAGATTTCTCTTCAAAGGATCTTTCTTTCCTCCACACTCCTAACTTTCAACTATAGGAAATTCATCATGTTAGGCTCCTTCTTTTGACTCCAAAATTAGATATGTTATACTATGAGTGAAGAGAAAATTGTCTTACCTAGAGATGTTATGAAACTTGAAGAAAACCTAATTTGATTAAGTCCAATTCCAATTCACCCTAGTTTGTTTAAGCCAATTCAGATTTTTCAAGTTCTACTCTTGTGCAGCCTTAGGAAAAACAACATAACCTTCTCTATATAACTTAGAATTGAGCGATTCAAATGCAATTAAAGCTAAGACATATATCTACATTTTTCATGCTTAACTCATCTCCAAATTCCCATTGCACAAATTTATAAAAATCTATTTTCAACACAATTTTTACTTGTATAACTAAATTTGCGTAGTTTTGGTAGAAAATTCATATCTCAGTATATACAACTCTGATTTACATGATTCTAAGTTCTATTGAAAGATAAGAGATAGTCCTACAACTTTCATATTTAGTATTTCCTTTAATTATAAGTTTTGAATTTTATAAAATTTCATTTCTATCTCAATTCTAGTTCTAAATTATACTCTACACAGATTCAGTAAAAATACTATAACATCTAGCATACTATTCCGATTCAAGTGAATCTTACCTCATTTTAAAGATAAGACAGAGATCTAAAAGTTTCATGTTTTGAGTTTTCCCTAATTCTATCTAGAAATTATCTTAATATCTAAATCAATTTACTGGTCGTGCACAGGACAGAGAATATAACATCTATTTTTACCTTTTCTTCTAAAAATCACCATAATTTTATTTCTTAACGAAAAATTTTGCACCATAGCTCATTTTAAAGCTTAGGGAGTCTACTTTTACCAGAACCAAATCAATCTAAATTTCAATTATCACAAAATAAGATATCATGAAATTACTATAGTTTGCTCAAATTAAAATATTCATATCTAGCATGTTAGTACATGTATTTAATTTCACTACTTGTAAAGACTTCAAGTTTGAGTATTTTACCTTCCTTTGTATGATCTTTTGCTAACTAATACCCATCACTTGATCTTTATTTTTTTGAAACCTTGATCACCTTAGCATCATAGTAACATAATTCATCAAACATCAATCTCTACACAATTTTTATACTATCTCAAACAACTAGAGATATGGAGTCAAGAATGTTCTTATCTCTTTTACTTGTGTTCATTCTCTAATGCTCCAAGAATTCTACTTGAACATAAGCAATCCCTCTTTCCTTAGTAAAAATTTCATCCAAATAAGTGAATAGAAGAGAAAATGGTTGGTTTTGATCTTTTTATAAACTAAATCAAGCTATCTTGACCCTTGATTTATTTTTGCATGCAAGACCACCACTCTACACTTGTCCTAAGTCTTTCTCCCATACAAATTGCTTATAAGCTACCTCCATGCACCCACCTTCTTGTCAAATTCGTTCATCATGAATTCCAAGCACAAAGAAAGGGTTTTTGACCAACCAATGAGAATTCATGCAAGAAATTTTCAACCAATGAGGTTTCTCTTTGGTGTAATGAGTTTAGGTGGCCACTATGTGTGCTCTTGGCCAATGGTTGATCTTCAATTGTCATTCAATAGTTGGTTTTGTAACTTAGTTCCTCAGGTTCTCATATTCGCACTTTTAGTCCCTAAACTTTTCAAAATTACAAATTTTTGCGATTTTTAATCAGAATTTTTTTTCAATTTTTCAAATTCACTTCTTTATACTTATACTTAAATATTTTCGCTTTTGTTAGCCATTTTTAGTGATTTTAGGGTTTATCGGCACTTTTCAGGAAGATTTTCGATTGACCGATGAAATTTTCGGTTTAAGCGATTTTAAGGGCAAAGTTTTATAAATTTCAAATTAGACCCAAAATCTCGTATTAGGTCTAATTTAATTTATCCCACATCAAAACGTGGTTGTTTAGCCTTTCCAAACGGCCATCGACCCAAATTAGGGTTTCCGGGTGACTTTTATCAAGAATTTGTGATTTAGCTCTACGAAGTAAGTTCTATCCAAATTTGAGATTTTTATGCACTCTATAGTCATTCTTATTATTATTAGACCATTGTTAGTCATTTTGAAAATTTTTAAATTATCGGTGATTATGCCGAAATTTTTGGGAACGGTTTTAACGGAAAATTTTTTTAATGGATTTTCTATATAGAAACAAGAGTAATATCATATATAACATGAAGAGAAGTACAATAAGGAATACACCGAAATATCGGTGTTACAATATTTCTCCAATAACTTGAACAAAATCATTAAAACAATCCTCAGACACATTATGTTCTGCCTTGATATTCAACAGTCTTGTAGTTAGAGATAATTTTGTGTGACTGTCACAACCAGCCCACACAGGTTCATCTGCAGCTCTCAACACTTCCTGAAATTGGAGATATGGTTCATTATTCGTATTTTCATCAACACCTGATACTTCTACCTCCTCTAATGGTGATGCATAACTAGTATATATTTGTTCAAATGTTGGAGCAAAACTAGAACTTCCAGCACTCGGTTTAGGAACAAAATTTTGACCCGTTACATCAATTACCATCCTCTAATATAGATTTAATTGATCATAATAACTCTGATCCCCACTAACTGAGACTTGTATGTTTCGTTCATACTCCTCATCAGATATGAACGGTTCACCATAACATGTCCAATTATAGTAATTCAGGGTGAAACCAAATCTACAAAGATGTTCTCGAACCTTATCATACTGAAAAAATTTACCATTATGACACTTTCTACATGGACACCTTAACTTATTGTCATCCATAACTCAATATTATTACAAGCAAATTCCAAAAATTGTTCTAACCCAATAATAAACTCATCAGTTAAATCTCGACGATCAGGTAAATTCTTTTTGTACATCCAATTTCTTTTTTTTTGCATTTTTCCTGATTCCAAATTTAAAATTATTAAAATATTAATATAAACTACTACAAATAAAAGCTATCACATCAACAACGATAACATCATTAACTGTTGCTAAATTGATATAATAATAAGTAATATTATAATAACGTTAATTTCACAAAATTTTAATTTAATAATAAATAATATTATAAAATTAATTAATATTAAACTAATTTTATCAAATATTACTATAACATTAAATATTACCATATAATCAAATAAAATTTTAAATATTTAACATTTAACAACTTAGATTGATTAACGAATCGAAATGAGATTTACTATAAATTGCTCGTAATCTATTATCAACACATGGGATCCCAAATTTATATAAAAAAATAAAATTAACAAATATAGTAACATCACGAAATCAACCACTAAATACAATTATAACAAACACAAACGAGAGAACTAATCGCATTTTTCAACACAAAAAATTCTTCATTACTTATTATCAAAGTATAAATTAAAACATTTCTCATCACGAAATAATATTTCACCCTCACCAACAACAACTTTCAATCCAAATCTTCAATTTCCAATCCAAATCTTCGACAATGGCAAACCTAGAGGCAACAAAAACAATTATAAAAAACACTAATAATAAAGAAATAATGCAAAAATAATCCAACTATTTATTAAATCATAACTGTTCAAAATGATTATGTTATCTCTATAAATATTAAACACAAAATTAAAAACTTATTTAAGAAATATAACATAAAATATCGGAGGTAGTATATATTTTGTATTTTTATTTATTAATTTATATTTTTAAAATAAATAATAATTATATAAAATATAAGATAGTATCATAATATGAAATTTTTATTCGAAGTCAAAAATAGAAAAATGGTTAATATACTTCAAGTTCATAATATTATTATTTCAAGTTACATTTACTATCACATATAACAAACTTATTTAATATGCACCATCATACTATTATTATTTCAAGTTAAAACATCCATAAAATAAGGCCGAAATTAAACTATATGTTTATTTTCTAAAATTTGATATTAAAAGATAAAGTATTAACTATGATACTATCTTATATTTTATATAATTATTATTTATTTTTAATTAAATAATAATATGCAGCATCATACTATTATAGTCAAAATAGATTTATTTATTTTTAATTCAATACTTTAAATTAAATAATAAATTTAATTATGCACCACTGAATTTAAAAAAAAAAAAAATCAGAAAGGAGCACCCCGACTACAAGGGCCCTATCGCGCAGCCGCGTAGCGCAGGGGCCAGCGACCCCTTCACGCGGTGGGCCACGCAGGGACCAGCGGCCCCTTCGAGCGGCTGGGCAGCGCAGGGGCTAGTAGCCCCTTCACGCGGTCGGGCAACGCAGGGGCCAACAGCCCCTTAGCGTGCCTGGGCCGTACAGGGTAGATTCGGCGGCTAGGCCGCCAGATCTGCCTTGTTGGACACAGATCCGACGGTCCAGCTACTGAATCCACATCCCTAGGCCGAGAGAGAGAGAGAGAGAGAGAGAGAGAGAGAGAGAGAAGAAATTACCTTTCATTGCAGATCCGCATCCATGCCAGCACCCGCACCCATCACCTTCACAGATATTAAAAATGAGAGAGGATGTTGAGAGAAATTTGTGAAATAGTCTAAGTATGAGTGAAGGGAGTGAAATCGTGTAAGTGAGAGTGAAAAGGTTATGCGACGAAATGTTTTCGTCACAGAATGCGTGGCAAATTTGCCACGAATTTTAAAATTCGTTACAAAATTTGCCATGAATTCTTAATTTTGTGGCAAATTTTGCCACGAATTCAAAACTCGTGGCAAAATTTGTCGCAAACGGCAAAATTTGATTTTTTGAAATTATCACGAATTTTGAAATTAAATTTTGAAAATGTTTTGGATATGTGTTTTGAAAAATGTTTTGGATAAATTCTGCCATATTCTCTCTCCCACTCTCTCTCTCATTGGTTTCGGTATGTTGGTGTGCCGAGAGGTAAAGGGTTTTGCCCTGTGTTTTTTGTTCTATTTTTAGTAAGTTGTTAGATCCGATGTAAAAGTCTTCTTGGAGAGGTGTAAAGTTTAGAAAAATTGAAAGGAAAAATGAATAGTAATGTTCAAAATTGGAAGCTAGGGAAAATCATAAATTCAATTAATTTGCGATGAATTTTGCCACAGAAACAGAATTTTTGCCACAAATTTTGTCACGAGAAACGAATTTGTGGCAAAAATTTGCCACGAATTCTAAAATTCGTTGCAAAATTTGCCATAAATTCAGAATTCGTGGCAAATTTTGCCACAAATTCAGAATTCGTGGCAAATTTTGCCACAAATTCAGAATTCGTGGCAAAATTCATGACAAACAGCAAAATTTGATTTTATGCAATTTTGAAATTATCAGGAATTTTGAAATTAAATTTTGAAAATGTTTTGGATATGTGTTTTGAAAAATATTTTGGATAAGTGTAACGTTGCTCTCTCTTTCTCATTTCATCTATAAAACTTATTTTTTCAATTGTCAAAACTCAATTTTAATCCCAATGTTATTATCAAGGGCTGAATCTAATGTCATATTCTCTCTCTCTCTCTCTCTCTCTCTCTCCCTCCCTCCCTCCCTCTCATTCATTGGTTTCGGTATGTTGGTGTGTCGAGAGGTAAAGGGTTTTGCCTTATGTTTTTTGTTCTATTTTCAGTAAGTTATTAGATCCAACGTAAGAGTCTTCTTGGAGCTGGAGCTAACTAGTTGTTATCTCGGTGTGAAGTTTAGAAAAATCGAAAGGAAAAATGAATAGTAATAACAAATGTTACCTCTGAATATTCAAAATTGGGAGCTAAGGAAAATCATAAATTCAATAAATTTGTGATGAATTTTACCACGAAAACAGAATTTTTGCAACGAATTTGACCACGAAAAAGGAATTCGTGGCAAATTTTTGCCACAAATAATGTTTTTGATGCAAAATTTTTGCCACGAATTCAGAATTCGTGGCAAAATTTGTGACAAATGGCAAAATTTGATTTTATGCAATTTTGAAATTATCAGGAATTTTGAAATTAAATTTTGAAAATGTTTTGGATATGTGTTTTGGAAAATGTTTTGGATAAGTGTAAGGTTGCTCTCTCTCTCTCTCTCTCATTTCATTTGTAAAACTGATTTTTTTAATTGTCAAAACTCAATTTTAATTCAACTGTTGTTATGAAGGGCTAAATCAAATACCATATTCCCTCTCTCTCTCTCTCTCTCTCTCTCTCCCTCTCATTCTTTGGTTTCGGTTTTAAAGATGTTGGTGTGCTAAGAGATAAAGGGTTTTACGTTGTGCTTTTCGTTTGGTTTTCAGTAAGTTCTTACAAGTCTTCATGGAGTTGGAGTTGAGTAATTGTCAGCTCAATAAAAAATCTAGAAAAATCGAAAGGAAAAATTAATAATAATAGCAACTCTTATCATTGAAGATTCAAAATTTGGTGCTAGGGTGTAAAGTTAATAAATTTGCCACATATTTTGCCACAATATGGAATTTGTGACAAAATTTGCGATGAATATTCACTTCGTGGCAAATTTTGCCACGAATTCCAGATTTGTGGCAAATTTTGCGACGAATTCCCTATTCGTGGCAAAATTTGCCACGAATTCATAATTCATAGCAAAAATTTGTGACGAATTCAGAATTCGTTGTAAAATTGTCACGAATTTGTAAATTCGTCGCAAATTTTGCGACGCATGCTTAATTCATGACAAATTTTGTGACGAATTCATAGTTCGTTGCAAATTTTGCGACGAATTCATAATTCGTGAAAAATTTGTCCACGAATCCAAAATTCGTTGCAAAATTTTGCTACGAATCCATAATTTGTAACAAATTTTGTGACGAATTTGAAGTTCGTTGTAAATTTAACGACGAATTTTTCTATTCATCACTAATTTGCAACGAATTTTGCGGTAATAATTTTTTGTCAAAAAATAGCCACGGATTATGCGACGAAAAGTTGTTTTGTTGCTAATTTTGCGACGAAATTTTTTTTGTTGCTAATTTCGTTATTAATTTGCAACGATTTCTTTTTTTGTCACTAATTTATTTATAGATTTGCAATGAATTTTTTTTGTCACTTAATTTTGTCATTAAATTCATGGTTTTTTGTAGTGTCAAGTATTTGGTCAATTTAATTATGGGACGGTCAATAGATATTTGTGTTAGGTCGATTGTTCGTATTCCAAGTGTTAAGTCAGTCGAATGGGATGATGAAATGGTCAACCGTTGGATTTCCTAGAAGCTAAACTGGTCGAATTGGGAAGCACATAGTTCGTTCGAGAGGATGGTTGGTCAACCAAGGAAGTGGGATAGTCGGCCGTGCATGGACGATTGACTTATTCCCTTGGTCGGTTGACTGTGCAAGCTAGCATATGACCTGGTCAGTTGACTAGAAGTCTTGGCCAGTCAACTGTTGAATGGTCAGTCAACCAGGTTGCTTGGTCGGTGGAACAAGTTCTTGCTTGGTCGACCGAGCAACTTGATCAGTCAAATGATTGCATTCTTCACTTAATTTTCATGTCATGCTAAGATTGTTGACAGATATTTATTAACTTTCAATGTGTTCTTTGAATTATTTTACTCATTGTCAAAACCTAAATATACCAATAAAATTACTATATTTGCAGCTTTTTATTTGATACAAAGAATAAATGACCGGAGGATCTTGGATCGACAAAATGAAGACGTTCGCTACCCACTTTTCCTGCTATAGATGTACGACTTGGCAAAATAAAGATAGGCACCCAATTCTATTGCGCTGAGTCCGGCAAGAAGCCAATAAAAGTAATCAAGATGAGACCGATTAAGATTATTGGCAAACCAACCGTCCCGCCCATCTCCACCAGTTGCTTTCTCAATTGCAGAAATTAGAAAGCTGCTCAACAAGCTACCCACCCCAAATATGCTAAGGTACAGTGCAAGCCCCACACTCCTCAGTTCATTTGGTACTTGATCATAGAAGAACTCCTGCAAGCCAACCATGGTGAACACATCAGCAACTCCAAATAAGACATACTGAGGAACCAACCACCACACACTCATTGGCACCATCACCATTGGCATATCAACCAGCCCATGTTCTATAGCAACTTCAAGCCGTTTATTCTCTACTATGGCTGCAATTACCAAGGATATAACTGACAAAAGCAATCCTGTTCCAATTCTTTGGAGCATTGTTATACCAGAAGGCTTCCCTGTTATAGTTCTTGCAATGGGGACAAAGATGCGGTCGTAAATCGGGATAAAAAGAACAATGGATAAGCCAATGAAGGATAGAAGTGAGGCGGGTGATACGTTAAAACCTAATCCAGTTGATCTGTCCATTGTAACTCCTTGCTTTGTAAACAAAGTGGAGGGCTGTGCAAATACTATGGCATAAACCAAGCATGTTGCCCATATTGGGACCAGTCTCAGCACTGATTTTGCCTCTTCAACATCAGTAAAGCAACACACTTCCCCATATTTCTTTGAGCCATCAGGTGCAATCAAGGCTTTGTTAAGAAACCTATAAGAGACCCAAAAATGGTCATTATGTTAGAATCTGATTAAATAAAAATGTATGCATCACAAAAATACTGCAGACTAAGCAACACTTCAGAGCTGCTAGACCGGGTCGGAGCTGCAGCTGGTAGTGAAGGTTCTTGTGCGTGCCAGCAGTGGATGTTCTCAAAAATGTGGTTAATTGTTTTGTCTTTGTTATGCCAAACTGGTAATCTATTTTGTTGTCAAATATGGACATTTTTCCTGGACACTGCCACGGAGTAGCCATGCACGCATCAAACACTTAATTAAACACAACAATCAAAAACCATGTACTCAAAACAGTGCTTGGTTGTTACAGAATGCACGATACATGGATTGAGTTACAGGTAAATGGCATTCTCTCACAGCTTGTTTGGCTGTCCTACCAAATCAAATGATTTTATTTGCATTTTGGGTAAAATTACCGATGAGAATAAAATCATTTCTCTTAAAAGCAGACTGTTAGACCAACAATGAGGGGTATTTCAAATATTGTGAGAAATGAATTACATTTGAAATCCTATAGCATGCACCTTGTTAAGGAAACCATTCATAACATTAGATTTACTGTCCAAATTTGGCATCAGTGGAACTAAAACCATTTAAGATTTCCAAGAGGCCCATAAGGAATAAGACTAATTATTACTAAGAGGCGGACTTGACGCAATGGTAGAGTCTCTTCATTGTATCCTAGAGGTCCGGAATTCGAATCAGCCTCCTTGCAAAAAGCAAGGGGAAGGCTGCTTAGATATTCCCTTCTCCCAGAGTCCAAGGAGTTTTGATACCGAATACGCTCTTTTATTACTGAGCCATTTGATGTTTGAAACCCAATGAGGCTTCTTTGAAGAAACTTGCGCTCAATCTTCACCCGAAACATGCACAGCTTTTTCTTGCAGCCCCATTAACCTTGAGACGTGGTTTTTTCTTTACCTTTTATATATTTATTTACTTTTAGAAAAAAGGATAAAAAGACTTGTAACTACAACAAAATGCTTTCAACTCTGTTCAACTGTACTGTTATCTCTCTATAACTTCCCAGGAGTATTTAATTGCACACATTTAGACATATGTGATGTGATGGCTAAGTAAAAGGAATTGTAAACCAGGGTCAAGAGATACAATTTACAACACAAAAAGGTTTTTGAAGTCCTTATCTACAAGGATAGACCGGAGATATGCTCATATTTTTCATTTATGAACTACAAGATAGCTTGTCATTTCCAACAAGTGCAGCTGGAATTCTGAAGTACAACTAATCAAATTTAATTTAATTAATTTAATGGATTGTTCAAGTACCCACCAAGGCAATATAAATAATATGCAATAGTATATACGTGATATTCTGTTCAATGCAGTGGGCAGTAACCCTTACTTGAATTGCTCAGAACCTTTATGAGACAGAGTCCCTCGAGCTTCCTCTTCAGTTGCTATCATCGGATATTCAGTTTGCCAATTTCTAGCTGCTGCAAGAAATACCCGACCGATCCTCACGAAAGGGCTTTCCACGTCTCCTCTGATTCCAAACCGGTAAGTCGACGTCCCAAGCAAGAAAACAACCAACGCTACTGCCAAGGCGATACATGGGATTCCAAAACCAAGAGCCCAGCTAAGGTTGTCTTGAATGTAACTCAGGATAATGAGTGAGCATAAAGCACCGGCATTTAAACTAAAAAACCACCAGTTGAAGAATGAACCTTTAGCTCTGGACTCATTTGGATCTTGTTCATCAAATTGGTCAGCACCAAAAGCCTGGACACAAGGTTTGTGGCCACCTTGTGCAACAGCAACTAGATATAGAGAGAAAAAGAAACAGAGTACCTGCAACTCATTAGACCTACATGGCATGCTTTCTTCACTACTGCCACAGTTGGAAGAGATAGAAACAGGAAGCAATGCTGATAGAGTCAACAAGACTAGTCCCTGTCATTTATTTCAACACAGATTATAAATAATCAGCAATCGTGGAAAGTAGATGCCAAACCCACAAAAGATTTTTTTTTCTTTTTTATATAAACCCACAAAAAGATTTCGAAAGTTCTCTCTCTCTCTCTCTCTCTTTCTCTCTCTCTCTCTCAATCGTATGTTAAAAGCAAAAGTAAAAGAAAATTTAAAAAAAAAAAAAAAATTACGCATTTGGGTTCCACGTACTATATTTTGCACACAAAGTTATAATTGTGCTTCAATTAAAGTACAATCCACTTGACAGAGAGAGACAAACCAGGACATAAAGAAGAGAAGCAATAATAATTGTGCGATAGCGGCCTAGAAATGAATCGGCAACAAATGCGCCAAAAAGCGGGAGGAGGTAAGCTGTGCCGGACCAGGCGTTGACATTGGCAGCCGCAGTGGCGGTTGACTGTGCAAGTGGGCCCGTCAAGTAACTAATGAGGTTGGATTGAATTCCATGGTAGGCAAACCTCTCCGCTACTTCCACACCGATGATGAAAGATGCGGCTCTCCATCTGCCGGTCAAGGATCTTTTCGCCGGACTGCCCCTGCAGTCGAGGACTCCATCGACCGTGTCTTGTAGCAGTGGTACAGTTACTGTTGCTGATTCTGATGACTCCGCCATATCACTCTCCAACCGATCCGCTCTCCACCTTTTGCGCGTTGATGATTCGGACCGAAACACAAATATATTAACGTTGTCGGCATTGCTCGGCTTCGTTGTATGTATATTCATAAATGTCCACCTTAATCAGAAGATATGAACAATCAGGAATTTAAATATTCAAATATCAGAAGAATCATGAATTTAAATATCTGTATTTATCAGTTTTTTTTTTTGTATTATATAAATTTACTTTCTTATTATAAAAATTTATTTCTTCTATTTGTATAGATTATGTAATTGAATACAAATTTTAAATAAAGTGTGTCATTTGTTCTATATCTTTTCTCTCTCAATTTTGTTATATTTTTATTTAAATATTATAACATGTTATTAGTACGATATTAGTTGTGGAGTCGTAAATCATCATATTCAAGGCATGAGGATCTTGTTAGAATAGGTATATATACACATATATGTACATTATGAATTTATTACAAAATTGATTGAAACATTTGGAAGAGGCAATATATTGTTAACCGAAGGAACAAAACTTTATATTAACAATGCATTGTATTCGACAAAATCTAAAAGAATTTATTAAATTTTAAAGATATCCAAAATATAGATACTATATTAAGACACTAAATGAAGATAATATTGAATATTTGTATATTATAAATATTATTTCTAGTAAGAACATAATATTAGAATGATTATATGCTTATTTCTCCCGGTTCGTATTACAAGTATATAAATACAATTGAAATACATGCTAGTATAAATCAAAATTTTACCGCTCATAAAAATTTTATTATTTGGCATTATCGATTGAGTCATTCTGGTTCAATGATAATATCCAAAATTATTTTAAGTTCATTTGAACATTTATTAAAAGGGTAGAAAATTTTTCAGCCTAATAAATTATTTTGTGCTGATTGTTCCCGAGATAAGTTAATTATTAAACTATCACTTGCTAAAATTGAGATTGAATCCATTGCATTTCTAGAATGTATACAACATGATATACGTGGACCGACACATCTACCATATGGATTATTTAGATATTTTATAATTTTGATTGATGTATCAATAAAATGGTCATACGTATGTTTAATTTCAACTTGTAACATGCCGTTTGAAAGATTATTTGTTCAATTAATTAAGTTACAAAAAGATTTTCTAGATTATCCAATAAAGACAAATCATTTTGAATTTACCTTTCAAAATTTTAATGATTTTTATAAGTTAATCAAGATAACTATCGAATATCATGTAACACATGTTCATATACAAATAACTATCGAATATCATGTAACACATGTTCACGTACAAAATCGTATAATAAATTCTTTTATAAAACGTGTACTATTGATTGTAATACCATTATTTATAAAATCAAACCTATCAATTTCTACTTGAAAAGATGTTATTTTATATGTTACAGTACCAATTCACATCAGACCAGCTAGTTATCATGAATTCTCCTATTTATAGTTGGTTTTTGGTCAAGAAATAAATATTTCTCATCTTAGAATCTCTGGATATGTGGTATAGTCCCAATTGCTCCACCACAACACATAAAGATGGGTTCTCAAAGGAGGTTAGGAATATGTATTAATTATGAATCACCATCTATGATTAAAATTCTAGAGCCATCAACCAATAATGTGTTTATTGTCCATTGTCATTTTGATTAGTCATTATGCCCAACATTAAAGGAAAAAAATAAGCAACAAAAAAGGGAGATTAGCTGATCTAAATCATACAAATGCTCTGGTTAAAATTGATATTTCTATAGGACAAAATATTGCTAATAAATTTAAACCACACATGAAACGTGACTAATGAGTTGATTACAAAGATAAAAATCCTTGGAAAAAAATATAGAAAAGGAAGATGGTAAAACTCGAAAGAAGACAACTCTAGAAGAGCTCACTACAAGAGATTCTCTGGATATAACAAATATTAAAATTTCAGAGAAAATTTAGATACTTGAAACTTTTGATAATCAAGGGACCTCCACCATGGACGACTGTATATCATGTAGCAATTAACATTATGAATCATAATGAGATTTTTGAACCAAAATCTGTAAAGGATTGCAAACGTAAAAACGACCGGCCAAAATAGAAAGACGTAAAGTATTATTGAATTCACTTAAAAAGCATACATCTTAAGTGTAAAACCAGTAAGATACAATTGCATATTTGTGTGAAAACAAAATGAATAAGATGAATTGTTTTGATATATACTAAGGCTTGTTGTACAAGATTTTTCGCAAAAATTAGACATAGATTATGAATAGACATATTCTCATACGGTGGATACTACTTTTCATCATTTGATTAGTCTGGTAATACTTGAAATGCGAATGATAGATATAATTACATTCAATTTGTAAGACACTTGATAATGATACTCACATGAAAATCCCAAAAAGATTAAAATTATCAGAAGTGCATAATTTAAGTTAGACATCTTTCCATCAAATAACATAATTTTTTAGGGATTGAAACAATATGGATGCATGTGATAAAATCATTGTAGTGAATATTTGATTAAGAAAGACTATAAGAATGATCCTATTAGTGTATTTATTTTTAATAAAAGGTCTTGTTGGTAAAATACATTTTGATGATGATCAAAACTAATTTAAATGATGAGGAAAGTAGGTTAGAAAGATAAAAGTTTAATTTAGAAGAAATTGGAACAAATCTGAGAATGTATATGGTTATTTATCTAATTACAGATTTGAACAAGTTGACTCATTTAATGATCAAGTTGACCTCCTAAGTATAGATTGGTCTTCTAAACAAGACAATACAATCTAGATAAGGCATGGAACACTCTATAAACATAAATATTATTTGTAATCGTACCAAAAGCAATCTAAATATGAAAACAAAACATACTCTCCTGCCAATAATTCTATTATCATTATTATTAATGGAACAAATCTATGAAAAAATCATTCCTCCTAAAAAAAAAAAAAAAAAATCATATCCGAGATGCTCGAGGCATTCCATTATTTTCTTTGATATGCTTATTCTTGTATATAAAAATTATTTAGATTTTGGCTCTAAGTGGGTTTGGTGAACTTTCATAGAAAACTCTTCATTTTAACATAATACATAGACACATATATGCGCTTGACAACTTCCAGTGAGTAGTGAAACTTCTTACTCATATCAATCTAAACTTGTTAACTAGCTTCGACAAAGGCTATTTCAAAAAAGAAAATGAAGAAAATTCCATAATCACTAACATCTAATATTGTTTATTACAAAAAAAAAAAAAAAATCAATTGACCATCTCAAGTTTTAGTTTTCTATATAGCAAGCTCACCCTAAAGAAAATTGGGATTGGAGTCTAATTTCTTACAACAACACACTCAAAATTGTAAAGGCTCAAAATTATAATTATGCAAATTATACCAAAGTAGATATTAAGTTTTCAAAAGCTTTATAAATTATAAAAGAGCAAGGAGAGAGGTAGAAGTAGCTGAAACAAAACTTTATCGACCCTTCTATTAGGTTTTCTATCTTTACCCTTGTGGGGCTTCCTGAATACTTGCCAATACCCGTGTTGTAGGTGGGAGGATGGCCTTTTTGATGCCCATTTAATTCTTGTGTAGGACAATATAGAGTCAATGGAATTGCCATTACAGGTAGTTCTGGTAGGGCTATTATGTTGTTGGTGGTTGTGTTTCCCATTGTATTAGAAAATGTATCAAAAGGGAGTTAATTATAAAAGATGAAAAATGAGAAGAGCTCTTTTGTGTGAAGTGCATCAAATATGAACTTATTTAAATGGAGAAGTGCAATAGGGAAAGAAAAAGAAATGCACATTTGCAATGTTTTAAACCTAATTGGTATTATTTGGTCTGATTTTATAGGATTTTTGTATAATGAATCACAGATGAGAAAAAGTTAGGGTCAACTTGGGTTGTGAAGATTTGTGATGATTTATTCGGTTGCAAATTTTATTAAGAATCAAAACTTGTTAAAAGTATATAAATAAAAAAGGTCGAATGCATCATAGAGTTATGTTGTGAAGAAATGTTAAACAGACATTGACTACAACCTCCACAATGGAAGTTGAGTTCATGGCATGTTTTGAAACTATGTCACAAGCGGTGTGATTAAGGAGTTTCATATCTAAGTTTAAGATTTTGGCATCTATACCTAAACCATTATGTGTATATTATGACAATTCAGTTGCTGTATATTTGGTTAAAAATAATAAAAGTGGTAGTCGAAATAAATATATCGATATAAAATACTTATACAATAGGAAACGTGTATTGGAAAATAAAGTTGAAATCCAATACATTAGCACTGATTATATGTTAGCCGATCAATTGACTAAAAGCATGTCTTCAAGTAAATTCAACGATCATATTGTAAATATGGGATTAAAATCCTATATGAATGAAACTCTAATTTGAATTTTTCTCAATAAAATTATGTGCATATTTGGTTTTGAAATAAATTCATAAAAATGGATTCTGAATGAATATAGGATTTATTTATAAAGTAAATGTTACTATAGGATTAGAAAATAGAATACATTGATATATGGAAGGTAATACTCGATTCTAAGGGACTTATCGCCGTGATTTATGTACTCTATTTTCATAAATTTATAATTTGAAAATATTTTCAAGTTATTTGTTGAGTCAAATGAGAGAACGTTAGAATCTTGAATTCCAAATTAAAGAATAAATTGAAATCAATGCCAAAAATAACAAGGGAATCCAAATAAATGGAAAAAATATAATTGAAGGAGAGTAAATGTTAATCAAAATGGAAGGTTTTTAAATTGGGAATGTATGTAGTGAGAATTTTGTGGCCCATGAAAATCTTGACCACATTCCCATATTTTTCAATTTTGGATTGTTTTAAATTCTTCTCTAATATGTTTAACATTAATTTTTTATGACAATTAAATAGTTTAACTGTTGTGTGACAGTTCAAAGTAATAAAAACCTCTTCTCGGAATCCTTAAATCCAAAATTTATGATTATACAATGTCTATTGAATGAATTTGAGATTTTAGAATATTTTTTACGGTCTCAAGAATTATTTTGGAACTAGAGGTGAAAAAAAAATATGATCAGAATTAATTCAAAATCTTTTTTTTTTTTTTTTTTGGCTTTTGCATTAATTTTGACTTATTTGTGCATTAGAAGTATGTATCAAGACTGTCATGCTACATTGATGACCTGTCGATGCACCACATAAATCAATAAAGAATGGTGTCAACATAATGCCCTCTACGGCCTTCCACTTTTGTAGCTGAATTCCAAAAGTTGAAAGGGTCACACCCAACATCGTGGTGTAAATTTCAAGGTGATTGATATCCATCACATATGTACGTATGAATGTGCACCATTACTCTTGGGAACCAGTTCATTGGATAGTTTTTCAAACAATAGTTTTCTCATGGTGTTAGATTTGTTCGACGCACAGACACAACGGTAGTATGATTAATTTTTGAAAAGATAAACAATTCAAATTTCGGGTAAATATCTTGATGTGAATAGATCTCTAAAATAATCAACCAATTTGTGTAAACTCTCGAACAATCGCAGGCAGAGATGGTGATCACGTAATTGAATTACCACCGTAATATCACAATATCTCAACCCTAAATCCGTTAACACAATAAAATGAGAAAATTTCCTAGTCAAAATTTTCTCTGTCCCTCATCTTCTCTCTAGCAATGTGCAGATATGTTCTCTCTCAAAGCAAACCTATCAAAAAATGGTTTCTCACATAAGCAGTTACAGAGAGATCTAAGGGGGGATTAAGTGAAAAATGGGATCATGGATTAACTACCATTTTCCCATTATTACTTAATTATAATTTAAATAAACTTAAATTATTTACATGTGGTAAAATACCCTTACGTGGGCATATTTATCAACATCTCTCATTTATACACGAGAACATTTTATATCTATCACAAGATCATAACTCATGCGATCTACCACATTACTCTACTGGACTTTCATACAAGATTGGATATCGTGCGATCAGTGAGTACATATGTAAACAAAGACTCCTTGATACACCTGTTAGGATGACGGAGAAGTCATTGTTAGTACAAAAAGGACTCGTTATACCCCAAACTCAATGCAATTACGAGTAACTTTCCTCATCGAAAGTGATCCACAATCATTGTTTGACTGTATATTCACTATTATGTTTGAATCCCAATATGGATAAATATAACAGGCCGACCAGTGAATACTACACAATAATATAATATCGATTGTCTCTGTTTTTTTTTTTTAACTCGAATCTATCAATTTCAATTCAGCTGCTTTCCTAGACGTACTCCTTAGATCTTAATTTATCTTCTGGGCCATAGGTAAACAAATTAAAGTAGCAAACACTGAACCAAAACTTCTAAAAACAGCCGAAAGTAATAAGGGTACAAGAGATCTCATCCAATGGATCTCAGGTCTCACACAGTGGGACACGGGGATTAAGATCATATCATTGTCTCATGTAATATAGCTCCCACTTTCTTTGGTTATCTTATCACACGCAGTATGAAACACATGTCACAGTATTATTCCCTCATCCCTCAAGAAGGCATAAATCAAATTTCTCTAATACTGTGCAGATATGGGAATCGGTCTACACATAAAACTTTACCCAAAGATCTCAGAGACAATATAACTAGACACAGGTGATGTCTGAAATTTCAAAACTAGCTACTTACAGACAACATGGATGTGAGTATGTTCATGTTGGTCATATCGTATATGACATCATTCTAAACACGTATCATGATGATTAATGTTCTAACATGACCACTCTCAAAACATTTTACAATTAGAAACCGTCTCATCCATGTTCACTTAGAGTTAGAGGTGGTCACTCGTGTGAGAGAGTCGATCACACCTGTCTGACATATCTTTTGTTACAACGCATCATAGAATATATGACAATCAATAAATATAACAAATAAGTGATTAAATAATAAACAATGTCATATATATAAAACAATAAGTATCATAATCAGTACATAGTGAGAAATGTAATAATACACATAAACTCAATGATTCTCATGACTCACAAAGGAATCTCTCATAATGGATTTGGTGAAGGAGTCAGCTACCATACTATGTGTAGAAATATACTTAATTGTCATTTCACCCTTCTCGATGATGTCTCTCACAAAGTGGTATTGGATATCAATGTGTTTGGTCTTATTATGATATTTAGGGTCTCAGATGTGGGCAATGGTTGATTGATCATCACAATAAATCATCATTGGCTTCCCACTATCTACCACAATCCTTAAGTCATCTGGAAATCTCTGGAACCAAACACTCTCTTGAAATGCCGCTAAGTATGCCACAAGGTTAGCCTCCATCGTACATAAAAATATATAGATTTATTTCGTATTACTCCACGAGACAGCAAAAACCTGATGTTAATTTGCGCCCATCGAGATTGCCACCCCAGTTGGCGTCTGAATATTCAACGAAATGTAAATCACCTCCTCCATAATACAAGGAGAGTCCACAGTCGCCTTGAGATATCTCAGAATCCTTTTCATTGCTCCCAAGTGATCCCTTCCAGAATTTGATTAATATCTACTCACTAGAATGCCTACAAAACAAATCTCTAGTCGTGTACACAACATTGTGTATATCAGAATGTCCACTGCACTAGGATAAGAGATTTTCCTCATCTCTCTTATCTTTCCCTGAGTTTGAAGGCACATGTCAAGACCTGACCTTCACCTTTAGTGATAAGAGTATCTATGGGGTTGCAATCGCTCATTTCGAAGCGTTCGAGAACCTTCCTAATGTAGGACTCTTGTGAAAGAGTCAACATCCATTTCGGACGATCCCTCTAGATCTTAACTCCGAGCAATAACTGATTCTCTCTCATATCCTTCATATCAAAACTCAACGATAACCACGTTATGATGGTCATCAAATACTCTCTGTTGTTTCCAGTCAACAGAATGTCATCCACACATAAGTACATGATCACAAAGGAGTCAGAAAAACTTATGAGGTGCACACAATGATTCTCCTTGATCATCACGAAACTGTAAGATATCACCTCCTCGTGAAATCCCAGGTGCCACTACTTAGATGATTGCTTAAAGTAGTATATTGACTTCCGAAGTTGACAAACTTTATCCTCCTGACCTACAAGAACAATGCCAAATAGTTTTTCCATGTAAATTTCCTTATCCAAGCTTTTGCTCAGGAAGACAGTCTTAATATTCATCTAGTATAACTCCAGATCCATATTTGTGATATTTACTAAAAGTAAATGGATCAAAGTAACCATGCCCGTAGTTTGAATATAGCCCTCGATAGCAGACAGACCTTATACCTCTCCACCGATTCATCGATCTTTCTCTCTGATCTTGAAAATCCACTTGTTCTCAATAATCTTTCTACCCTCAGGCAAATCAGCTATGTTCCAGACCCTGTCGATTCTCATTGAATCCATCTCCTCATCCATGGCCTTTAACCAACGGTCCGTTGCAAAACCCTCGAGAGCCTCCAAGACCATTTTTGGTTCCTCGTTATCCTTAGGAGTCGTAATGAGGGACTCACTCTCAATCGAGAAATAACATTTAGGTACATGTCCTTGACTACTCCTACGAGGGGGAACCCCTTTACCTCTAGATGGATCACTCCCACTAAGACCAAGATCGATAACGAGTTCTTGAGTCCCTCAATTGGGCTAAGTTGAGCCATTAAGCTCATCCATGTCATAGAAGGAAAAATCCCAATTAACTTTACCTCTCTTAGGGAAATCATTTTCAAAGAACATGGTATCATAAAACTCAATCTCAATGACAATACCGTCCGTATGCTCACCTAAGAACATATTCCCCTTGGAGTATTCTAAATATCTCATAAAGATATATCTCTTTTCTCGCAGGCCTAACTTGTCGTGTAAGTGTGAGAAATCGTGAACATACACGATATAACCTCACCTAATTACAATACCGTCCGTATGCTCACCTAAAAACACATTCCCCTTGGAGTGTTCTGAGTATCTCATAAAGATACACCACTTTTCTTACAGGTCTAACTTGCAGTGTAAGCGCAAGAAATCATGAACATACGTGATATAACCCTATGGTCTCAAGTGGCTAAAATCAGACTGTCTCCCTGTTCAAAACTCATATGGCGTACTGACTACACACTTTGATGAAACACGATTGAGAACATAAACTGTAGCCAATAATGCATCTCCCCAATTGGAGATGGGAAAATTAGTTTACGCCATTATCGACCTCACTATCTCTTACAAAGTCATATTTCTTCTCTTGGCTACTCCACTCTACTGAGGAGTAGCAGGAATAGTCAGCTGTCTTATAATGCCTTTCTCGAAACAAATCTCTTAAGGTTGTTCAGACAAATACTTATACCCCCAATCGGTTTTAAGAGTCTTCAATCTCATGTCTAACTGATTTCAACCTCGCTAATAAACCTCATGAAACATTCAAATGCTTTAAATTTGTGCGAGATCAGATAAATTCAACTGAAACGCATGTAATCGTCTATGAACATAATAAAATACACAGCTCATTTAGAGCTCTCATGTACACAGGCCCACAGATGTCAGAGTGGATCAATTGTAATGGACTCCCAACTCTTATTGTTTTATCAAACGGTTTTCTTGTAGTTTTGCCGATTAGGCAAAACTCACATACAGGCAACTCAACCCTGATTAACAAGCCTGACAGACCACTCACTGTTAATCGGTTCATCCTCTCTCGCCCTATGTGTACAAGTCTACTATGTTATATGTAATACCGAAAACTTAATATCGGATATTTTGTAAACATCTTTATAATAAAATAGAAAATTTTTATTATTGTTGATTTTCGATTTTGGGGTATTAACTTTAAATTTTTGATATATTTTAAGATGTCGTGTTCGCGAATCATAATAAACCTTATTTTTATGAAATTTACATTCTAGTGAAATGTGGGTGTGAAAACATATATATACATATATATATGATTTATTTTTTTAATTATTATATATAAAAAAAAAAGAGAAAGGAAGGCACTGCTTTTTGGCCCAAAACGCAGCACCTTCCTACCCCATTTCAATTAGGGTTAGAAACCCTAATTATTCTCTCTCTTCCTCTCCTTCGATCGACTCTCTGCTCTCTCTCCCTCTCGCGATTCTCTTTCGCCTCCCTCTCCCTCCGCCACTATCTTCCACCGTTGCCATTGCACAAGGCCGCCACCATCACTCTGTCTCTCTCTCATCTCTGTTTCTCTATCTCTTTCTACCTCACTCTCTGTTTTCCTTTCTCTGTTCTCTTTCTCTCTTTCCCCTTCGATCTCTCTTTCTCTCTCTATCTCGCTCTGTCTTCCTCCCTGTCTCTCCCTCTATTACTCTCTTTGTTTCTCTCTACTCTCTCTTTCCCGCATGAATAGAGAGCTTTCGCTCTCTTCCTCTCCCCTTTCGCGCGCGACAGTTTCTGCTTCTCCCCCTTACTCGCTTGTTCGAGCACTGCTCTCTGCCCTCTGCCGAGAGCCTTGCTGCAACCCACCATCAAGCCTCTGCAAACCCTAGGCCGCGGGACTATGAATCCTTCTCTGCATAGGTAAGAATAGATTTTCGATTTTTAGTTTTAGGGTTCTGATTTTTCTAGGTGATTGAACTAAATTATTGAACTTTGCTTCGAATTGGAAGCATTGTAGGTCTCGGAATGAGCTGAATGGTGCATGGAAGATAACTCTGCAAACTATGAGAACTCTAGGTGAGGGATTTCTGGTCCATTCGATTGATTGACTGAATTTAGGGTAAATTTAGGGTAAGATGTATCGCATATGTTAGAATGTATGTTAGATTCGATTAGAATGTATTTTCTGATATTTTATATGTAATTATTAAGGTTAAGTATATGATTTTATATGAATTAGGCTGTTTGATACGAAAGGAGCATAGTAAAGGATGAAATGAGAATTTAGAAATTGTGGTGTGCAATTAAGGATATATTAAATTAGGAAAATATATAAACCCTTATTATGGAATTTATTTGATAATAATTGCGATGTTTGATTAGGTTAATCTTTTGGGGGAGTTGAAAGTACTCAAATCGAATTAGATTGATAAATAGAGAGTGAATACCCTCTCTAGAGGTGAGTGGATAGTTCATTGTATTCATGAATGAGTAACATGTTTTAAAATTACTTTATAAATGAATTTGAAATATTTTTATATGTTTTATATAAATTGTTTTGTAACTGTGGGTTATCTGAACTGGATTGTGAAGTACGAATGCATCTATTGTGTTTTAGAATGCTTCTGTGCTATATGTTATCTGATACTGCTCTATGAATTGCTTGGCATGAGATTATTGATTATTTATTAGAAATTATGGCACATTGTTTGTGAAATGGATTAATTGAGAAATGAAGGGTGCTGGATTGTTAATGGCTATAGTCATTTCCACCACGAAGTGACCCAACGGGGTGGCGTGGTTTGGGGTTGGATGTGCGGGAGAGTTAGACATCCCTCCATCTGCCGAAGTCATGCTATATCTGGATTACACCCCGGTGAGATATGAGCCAACGCCAAGGAATGGAGTATATTTTGAAACATTGGATGGAAAAACCCCTTTGCGGGCTTTCGTCTAGGTTTTGGCCAACTTAAAACGGAAGTGTTTTCAATGGAACCCCAGGATTATCTGAAAAGATGATCGATGTGGATGCATGTTTGTAAATTGTGATTTATCGAAATGTTTTTATGTATATGAACTGATGTTTATGAGATATGCTTTGACTGCCCCACATTCACCCCTTGTTTACGAACACAATCACACCATTGTACTCCACTCACTGAGTATTTCCCAATACTCACCCCTCTTTTCACCTTTTTCAGAGGATATTTAGTTCGGAGATTGGACGCTGGAGTTTGCGAAGGATTTTTGCTGTTTTGTATAGGTACTTAGAAATGCAGGATTTTGGGAATTGTATTTTTGTAAACCATGAAAATGGAAGTTTTGTACTCCTCATTTCATATGGATTTTACTGATACTGATTGAGTTTTTTGATAAGTATTGGTAAAATCTGACGCTTCTGATTTGGACTGCATTCTTTTGATTGATCTACTTTTGAAAAATGTTTTATCTGTACTGGGACATTTGGATTGAAATGCTAAATTTCGATACTTTCTTTTGGATTTGTGAAGTTCTGTATACCTCATATCGTTTGGACTTTACCGATACTAGCTTGTTTCCTCATGTGAGTATTAGTAAAATCCGGCGACTATATTTTGGAACTTCTTGTATTTTAAATGTTTTATTCGTATTGAGAATTCTGGTTGGCTAGGATGGCCACACCACATGCGTGCATGTACAGGAATCCTTTCCCTGATTATGTGCCGATGCATGCTTATGTGTATAGGGAATAGATCAGACAGGTCCTTTGCATGTGTATTGTTACATGTTTTCCTTATCTTTGATGGATTTGTGCATTGGAAAATCTGTTGTACTATTGCGTAGCCTTGTGGAGTCCTGGTATATAAGGAGGTTCTACCCGTGTATCGAGACAACACGGTGGTTGTCGCGTGGTCGATCCGAGGATCGAGGCGTGATACTATATATACATTATCATCTACGCAATCAGATATAAAGCTAATAGAAAAAGAACGAGAAAGATCATTACGCAAAAAAATATGCAGTGCATATGGTCTAGCATAGACAAAACCAGAACAAATCAAGAACTATCATAATGAATAAAAACTGATGAGTTTCTAAAAGATAAAACATATCCTGGATGGTCTAAACAAAGTACAAAAAATAAGTTCTATTGTATATCCGGAGTGTAAATCCTCCTATCCTGAAAATTCACTCGATAGAACTCTACGTACGTGCTCCTATCTTGAATTATATAGTCGGTGGTTTCTGAGTCTATAATCCACAAAGGAGATAATTCAGTAAGCATCACAGTAGATGAGACAAAACTCAAACCACATAAAGAAGAAGGATATACATTTTGCTCGTCACACTCACGAGCGAAACAACCAAATCTACTATAGATGTAGCACTTCACCTTGGCCTTACCCAGATCTTTCTTCTCGTGCTTTAGTACTCTGTTATTAGATTTCTCAAATGGCTTCTTCTTGTCTAGATCTTGGCTCTTCTTTTATTTTACATTTGGTGTCTCAGGAACTCTTGGTCAACTTTGTTGCACAAGCATGACCCGAATATGGCCTACTCACTTCCAGACGCTCCTCCTCGAGCTAACAGTGCCTACTCAATTAGTGAAACTACGAATACTCTCATCGTGTGTGAAATAGGTTTTCATGATCTCTTATGAATCAAGTAAAGACTGAATCACACCTAGTCCTTGAAACTCATCCGATCTCCATTATTCTTTAAAGAAGCGATCATACTCAACATGTTCATGAGATACCATTTCATGCTATAATCTTGCCTTTTCTTATAGGTAATAAACCTATAGGTCATCATCCTCAGCTTAGGAACTGATCGGGAGCCAAATCGCTCTTCAAGAGCATACCAGACTAATATCGCAATAGGATACTGCTCATAAATCGAGATCATATCATCGTACATACTGTTTAGAAGGATTGCCCTAACCTAGCAATCCTACCTCTTCAATACATGATGCACCTCCTGATCCCATCTCGCATGAGGTGTGGTACCCTCCCCAGGGTCCACCATCATGCCTCAGAATTTCAAACAGATCTTACTCATTGAGGACAAACTAATCTCCTGGTGCCAAACGTCGTAATCGCCACCATTCAGTTTATTCCCCTTGCAATGATATAATACGATAGTTTTCTAAGTAGTCATATAGACTTTAGTGATTCATTAATACTTATTCTTATATTCTATGCACCTTACGAATCAACAAATCCTAAATGACTCGAGTATAGACCCCAAAACAAGCATATAAGTCAATGAACATCATACACCACAACCTCGAGATCGCATCTTACCATCCGAATTCGGATTCGGTACACAAAAATCTACAAAAAGTCACATTTAATAATGTGGGACCCCCAAAAAGTAGGAAAAACCCAATCCAGAGCAACTTCACGCGTTAACCGGAGTCCCATGCACCGCCAGGCGCTAGAGGCGGTGCTCCATGAGCCGGCTGCACACTTGCACACATGCCAGATGAGTAGCGTGTCACCTTTGTGCCTTCAGGTGCACCCAGGTAGGGTCGGGGATGTGGATCTAGGTTGAAACCAACTCGGATCATCCGACACAATTCACGTGCCTCTCCCATGCATGAACCTCACATGCCTATTATGCTAAGCCTCATGTTCTACTCATGCACGTGCACTTCATGTGTCGGTGGGTTGGGTCACGTCTTCTTTATCCGATTGTCCTGTAAGCTGGTCTATGCAACGCGGTTGCCAGAAAACTCCATTTTCGATTAGATTTTCAAGCAGTTTTTGACCGAAAATTGTAATTAAACCTCCTAAAAACATCCTTAACTCGATTTTTAGGAGATTCACACCCTAATCTCGACAAATCAAGTCTAAAGTTTTGGTCCTTTACAGCCATTCTTGAAACTCGATTTCCAGCAACCAAAATCTACAATTAATCACTCTAACATGTAGATCAGAATACGAGTAATACATTTAAACCAATTTCATAGATCAATTCATCCTCTAACACGGTAGATCTAAGGTTTAAAGTCTTGGGGTCACTGTTCATGACCGAAACTTCAACTGATAGTTTCATGCCCTAAACATTCTCAAAAAATTACAAAAAAAAAAAATTATATTCATGATCTATGAGTGTGGGCAATATCGTGGTATAATCGGATTCACAAAATTCAACTGTGATTTAAATCCTAAATTTTTTACCTCAACAAATTTTATACTAAAAAATTTCGAAAGTTATTTTAAATAAATCTAACTATCGGTTTGATACCAATGTTAGATTTATTTGATGCACAAACACAGGAAAGCATGATTAATTTTTGCAAAATAAAACAATTCAAATTTTGGGTAAATATCTCAATGTGTGTAGATTTTCAAAATACTCAACCGAACTGCAAAAACCCTTAAACAATCGTACGGCCGAGATAGTGATCACGTAATTGAACCACCACTGTAATACCACAATATCTCAATCTTAAATCCGGTGACACAATGAAAGGAGAAAATTTCCTCGTCAAAATTCTCTCAGTCCCTCATCTTCTCTCTAGCAATGTGCATATCTGTTCTCTCTCAAAAAGAACCTCTCAAAAATGGTTTCTCACATAAATAGTTACAGAGAGATCTAAGAGGGGGATTAAGTGAAAAATGGGATCATGGGTTAACTGCCATTTTCGCATTATTACTTAATTATAATTTAAATAAACTTAAATTATTTACATGTGGTATAATGCCCCTACATGGACATATTTACCAACACATGGTTATCTCTTATAATCTATGACCTTCTGATTTTTCTAATTTTCAATAATCATTATCATTTTTTTATATGGGATTGTGAAAATTATGTAAATACTTACGTCCACAAAAATATAAGGGTCGTGAATATAGGAGTTATAAAAATTATAAAAATATACGTATTCACAAAAATTCGAATACTAGAATTCGGTAAAAATATTTAAATAAGAGATATTTACAATTCGAATGCTAGAATTCGGTAAAAATATTTAAATAAGAGATATTTACTATTCGGATGTCACTAAAAAAACATAATTATTTATTTATAATTAACTTATATGTTGTTTGTTTACGGTTAAACCTTTTTCGTTGTTTGTATCAATATGTTGCTTATTTTTATTCACTGATGTTGTTCTAGTTGATATACATTCGATCACAAAGCATAAACATAGTAATTGCAGAACCAAATAAAAAAAAACCCCTTAAATATTATAAAAGATATTATAAATAATTTATTTTTTTAAAATAACTAATTTGTCATGACTATATTTATTACTTTGAAAAAATGGGGTTTGGGTTGGGTTGGCCCAAATTCTATATTTTTTGGTGGAATGAAGTCCAAAATCATTGGTCATGCAAGCCCAAGTACAAAACGACTTAAGTAGCCCAAGCTTGACTCTCCGCAAGCTCGCTCTAAACCTACCGTGCAATCACATATATGCACAAATAAATAGAAATTAAATATTATCTATTAAAAAACTTAAATTGACTTATAATCAATGAAACGTTAGTTTACGCAGCTGTGATGAATACATAGCAAATTGTGCTTTCACCTTTCATTAAAAATATTTAAACATAGGGTGGCCACTGCACCCTATCACAACACGAACATGACAAAAAATTAATGGATTAAAATCGATACGAATCTATTTTAAGTCATTAACAAGTTGACGCTATTATAATTTATTTAAAAATGGGTCGTGTCATATCATTTATTGGGTTAAACAGATGATCCGATAAAAATTAAACGGATCGTGTCGTATCAAAATTAATAAATCGACTTGTTTGACTCGATAAAATTATGTAAAAAATATGAACATCTTTTAGATATTTTGCTATTATAAATAATATGATAATATGATTAGCGATGTAATATTTTAATTTAAAGATATTTTATATTTAAAAATTCGTTAAATTGAAAAATCATATTAAAATAGATTAGGAGGTTAACGGATTAAGGGGATTATTTTAACTTGGTTATAAATTAAATGGGTTAAACAGGTAAATACGACATGATACGATTATAAATAGGTTAAATACGACACGATATGATAGTTAAATGAGTTATATATAAATTTGAATTTTTGACATAAAATACGAATATGACATAATACGATTAGACACACACCACATTATTAAACATGATACAATTCGATTGACATCACCCTATGAAAGCAATATTTTGTTAACCAAGGTTGAAAGAGAGGGATATGACGTCCGTGAGACACTTAATTATTGTTATTTCAAATAATATTTGTGTACTTAATAGCACAACATCTGAATTTTGAACAAGGATTTATTGATATAATGCTGTAAATTAGAGTTTTAGAAATTAAGAGGTAGGTATACTTTTGGAAATTAGATTTTGCCATTTGCAAGTAACGCTGTAAATTAGAGACTAAATGTGAATTATTTGAAATGATAAAAACTATTGATATAGTCATAGTTTTAGCTCATTTTGGGGAAAAAAGTTGACTTTTATTTGTGAAATATATCTTTTACGAAAAATTTTGAAATAAGTTAACTTTTATAATTTTGAAAAATCATTAGCTTTTATAAGTTACCATATCTTTTTTTTTTAAAAAAAAAAACCATATATTCCTTATAGCATATAGTAACATTCTAATGTAACATAAGTTTCCTATTTTTTATATAGACAATTTTCAAATTTGAAATTTTTAAGAAAAAGGGGAAATTGTTTTTAATATTAAATTATATAAATATTTCAAACTTGTTAATATTTCGACAACACAATTTATTTTTAATGAAAATTTATTTTATAAAAGAAATTCATAACAAAATTTTACTTTTTAATATTAATGTAATTTGAAATAAACTTCTCATTTTATAGAGATCATCAATGAAATCTTACATAAAATTATCAAAACTATAGACCATTTACAATAATAAATCTAAAGTTTTCAATTTTAATAATACAATTTCTATGGTAGAAAATAATATTATTCTAATGAAAGAATTGGGTAAAATAGCGAATTCGTCCTTTTGGAAGAAGTCCCCTCATCCCTTATAGCCGGTGAATTAGAGAGAGAGGGACAGAGTGAGAGAGAGAGAGAGAGAGAGAGAGGAGAGTAAGATGGAGAGGCCTAAAGGTAAAGTGGTAGTAGAGAAGGTTGGAGGAAGATCGAGTGTGACAGGATGCTTCTCAAAATATCCTCTCAAATTTATTATTCCCAGAAAGGTATTTGAAATTTTGATTTAGCAAAAGAAGATATCAATTTGACTTTACATCTGATGTATTTGTTGTAATCGTAAAATGGGTAGGTGGGTCCTTCCAAAACTGATGCTGTTTGGATTTACACAATCACCTATGGTGGTGGCTTAGTCTCTGTATGTCTCTTCTCCTCTCTCTCTCTCTCTCTCTGTCCCCCCCCCCGGTTGTAGTTGTTGATTTGAAATGGAAATTTTGGGTGGGGGTGGGGGCTTCAGGGGGATTCTGTTTCAGTAGAATTAGACATTGGACATGATTGTACTGCTGTCATCACTACCCAGGCTTCCACTAAGGTCAATTCTCTCTCTCTCTCTCTCTCGCCATATATCTTATAATTATGTGTCCAATTTAATTTAGGTATTCACTTTTCTTACTTGTAATTGAAGATATGTTGTGTGTATAGGTGTACAAATCTGTGGAAGGGAAGTGCTCTGTGCAAGTTTTGGAGGTATGCTCATTGTTACTAATATCCTGATTCTTGTTAAAATTTGTATTAAATTTTGTTTATGCCACTGATTCCTGTTCCGGCTTTGCTAAAGTTTTTCTGGGAGTTTTAAGTTTTGGTGAAATTGTTGTTTCCCTCGCCTGATTCTTTGATGTGATCCTTCTTACATGCTAAAGTTGTATTTATCTAAAGAAAACACAAAAAAATTGGCATTTGATTGCCAACTTATATGCTTCACCTATTCAATTCAACTACACCCGCTGTGCAGGTTGACATCTATTACATTTATGAATTTCAGTTATCAGAATGATGCGTAAAGAATACAGGTTTTATGTTTTCAATCCAAAAGCCAAGTGTGATTCTGTACAACAATTTACAGTGTTATGATCAGTGGCAGAGGCGACGTGGTGGGGGCAGGGGCTGAGGGCATTGTCCCTTGGCTCCAAATGTTTGTCTATTTTATCTTTAATTTGGCAAACTTTCAGCATGTAATAATTGAAATTGCCCCCCCCCAATTATATCATAATTTAAAAGAAATGATTAAATAAAATGTGAAGAATATTATGAAGCAATTTTATAAATAGAAACTATCAGTCGGCACAAATTTTGGATCCAGCTTGATTTGATAAAAGTTTATAACTTGTATTTTATTTACTTTTTTTTTTTTTTTAAGTTTTGAAAATCCCTGGCCAATATGTTTACTTCTGCTATTTTGCCCCTAGATTTGTGATCTATACCTGGAAGCGGTTTAGCGGAAGGAAGGGGGAAAAAAAATCCATTCCTGTTACATTTAATCAAAATGGAAAGTGAAAAAATAATATTTTCTTTTGTTTGCCCTCTTTTAAATACTTCAAAATTTAAATATTTATCCATAAAGAGACAACTAACATATTTTGGGTTTTTATGCTCTAGGAAAATAAGTAATGTTACCTAATAAGTTTTTATCTTTGCATATTCTTCATTATCTTCAAATATTGCATTTCATTTTTTATTATTATCTTTTCTGTATTCATACTTTTTCCTCACACTTGCCCCCGCCTCCCAAACTGAATTTCTGGCTTCACTGCCGGTTATGATGAATAAGTAGTAAGTAAATGTGGGTAATGTTTTTGATGCAGTAGGCAAGAATTGGAAGCAATGCACTTCTGGTCATAATTCCTGACCCAGTGACATGTTTTTCGACTGCAAGATACTCCCAAAAGCAAGTATTTAGGGTGGCTTCTACTTCAAGCTTACTTTTAGTTGATTGGATTACTAGTGGACGTCATCAAAGTGGAGAAAAATGGGATTTCCAGCTGTACAAGAGCTCCAACCAGATCTATCTACAAGGGGAAGGAGACCAACCTTTGTTTATTGATTCGGTAATCTTCCTGTTTCATTGTTATTTATTGGTTTTTTGGCATCTTTGCAACTTTTTTTCCCTTTTTTCTATAACTTTTAGTGGTTACTTTCCTATATAGGAATCTTTCACATTTCTTTGAAAAACTTTTTGACCGTGGAATGAACGCAATGTCTCTGATTATAGGATAACATGAAACATCTTGTGGTTTAATTTCATCAAATTTTGTCAAAGTATGGATTCTGAGCAAGATCTCCTTCAAATTTTACATGACCTATTGTATTTAACTACCTTCCCAGAATAATTTCAAAATGGAAGACAGTTGGATTTCCTGTAATCGTCTCTCCCTAATTCGTCTAATAACAATCTAGAGGCATCAAGGAAGTTCAAGGCCCCAGTGTAGCAACTCTAGAAATTTTTACCATTTCCTCTAAAGTCCTCTATAAAGATTTTTTCTGGCACATATCTTTTATAATTGTAATTATTGAAGACGAAGAGGGATTGCGGGATATTTTTAGAGCATAATTCCAGCAAGTTATATTTCCCCCTCTCCAGATCTTTCTAACGAGCTGAAAGAGAAACATCTAGGCAGCTTCAACAGAAGTATGATATGAAAATAAGGAAGATACTTGAGAAGAGCTGCAGCATCATAATACTCTTGTCTAACTGAGCTTCAGATCAGCAATGGTAAAGGAAACATTAACCTCATCCTCGAAGGCACCTTTTCTTCTCTTGGTCAAAATTAGGCACTAAATGTAGAAGAACTAACATCTCTTACTCATCACATTATATATCCCTTGCTTAAAGCATGATGATGTCCTAAAAAGCACCAAACCAAGGGAATGAGTAATGATATAATCAAACTGTCCAATGGCAATATCTTCATCCCTGTGATGAAAGCAAAGAAAGCAACAATCAGAATTATGCACAGAATTTTTATCGACTTAAAAGGATGACTGGAGGTTTCTCAATTCCTTAAATTATCCCGCTTATCTTTTTCTATACTGAATAAAAACTGACTAGACTAATTAAAGGTTTCTTCCTCATTGTACAACTTCTCATATCCCTCCCATAAATTGTGATACACTATTTTCAAGGATGAATTGCATACGAAAAGAAGAGATTTTATCTTTAGCTAAAGTAGTGGCTGAACCATGCCTCAAGTTGTTTCCCAAGCAAGAATAAACTTGAGAGTAATGCTACATGGACGTGATGAGTTTCAAAATAAATGGACCAAATCATATCTCACAATCCACATCAGCATGTTTTGAACTATTCAAACAAATATTTAATTAAGAATCAGCAAAAATATGCTTATGTGGACTGTCTCGTATGATTTGATCCATTTGGTCCACATAATATTATTCAAACTTTGATAGTGCTAAAGATTTTGTGATCTCCTACCAAGATTTTGTGATCTCCTTGTGCAAGTCAATTTGAAAGTCATTGCAATTTAAATTGGAACCAATGAAACTAAGTTTATGCTAGGACTTGAAAATAAGACATAGGTCATGCTCAAGTCTCTTGTATTACAAATTCTTCACAAAGAATAAGAATTCTTTATGTAATATTTGTGACAAATGTTTGGATGAGAGGGTTTACAATATGGTATTATCAAATTTATTATAACTTGCATGGTAGAGGTAGAGTTTACAAAGTGAAGGTTTTGTTACTTTTTTCTCATTTTGAAATTTATTAGTTTTTAGAATTCATCTCTTATCCTTTCAAAACTGGTAGTTTGCTTGGAAAGATGCTACCTCCATGTGATGCTTGTAGTCTCCATGCATTCAAATATCATAACAGTTTATGTAATATGTAGAAATGACTTGGTTTGACCAGCTTTCCATTTTTGACAAATTAATTTTGTATCTAAATGTAGTTGACCTTACAGAGTTCTAACTCAAGTAACCATGAAAATCTTAGACTTTTTTTTAATGATTTTATTGGAGTTTGTTTTATTATAAATTCATTGGATTTGTACCCAAAAAAAAAGGAAGATAAATCCAATGTTAGAAAGAAGTGACAGAAAATAACTTTATCCACTATCATACATTTTCCGGTAAGAAAATTCACTTTTGCCACACTCTTTTGTGATATAGCGCATAGTTGTCAAATCGAGATTCAAAATGTGAATTGGAAAGCTGGCGAGTCAAATTGAATTGTGAATCTTAAAAGTCAAGTCTTATATATATAGGTACCTTTTAGAACATACATACATAATATAAATATTCATAAATAATCAAGCATGATTCAAATAAGTAACTACTAACTAGTAATAACTTAATCTAAGTTGTAAGATCTGAAATGCTCCAAAACACTCCTGAAATTTAAAAGATTCAAGATATTGTTTGTGATATTTAATGCCTTAAAAATCATATTATATGCTCAAAGTATAATATTTAATCAATCAAAATACTATACTAAATCTTAAAACTTTATTAAAATAATTAATCCTCCGAAAGATCAACATCATTGTCACCATTTTCGGTCACTTTTTCTTATCATCGGCATTCAGTTTCTTGGACCTATTGAGAAAAGTAAGATTTTATGAGAATAAGATTCTAACCTTGATTATATAATTGTAAAACTAGATTATTTAAGTCATAACTCTCATTTTTTGATAGGATTTCTTCATTATCATTGAAGCATTCATGGGTTTCTATCCATGATTCATTATTTGGAAGACAAGGATCTTCACATTTGCTGATCCACTTATTATCTGGATTCCATGTTTGATAAGCAAATAGGATCATAAGCTCATGAATATATTTTTGTCTGAATAGCATTGAATCATACAATTCGGATAATGAATAGCAAGATTCCTACATATTTCATATTAATCTGTCCGAATTGAATCTATCTCTGTCTTAATTGAATCATATCATAGGATTCAAACCGCAAATGGTAAGATTTTGATAACCATGGTATAAAGTGAGAATTTGTAAGTTTTCTGCAATGCAGTCTTAAAATGTAATATGTTTGGTATGAAATTCTTGTTACCTTTACTCTGAGCACTTTTATTAAGTTTTTCTTCTATAGTAATGGTGATTTAAAGATATTGATACCTTATGTTGGTTGAAGTGATGTGATATATTAATTGTTTTGCCATTCATTTGATTTTATATGGGGTATTTCCATGTTGCAATTTAATAAAGAATATAAGTTCATTTTTGAGAACAAATGTCACATTCTGGAATTATCTTCTGACAAACTAACAAATAACTATTTTAACAGAATTCATTACTAGTTTCTATTCTCGTGGGTCATGGGACACTTTCTTTTTCTGCCACTCCGTAGGAGAAGGCCAAATTAAATTATTGAGCCAATTTTCTCTTCATCAAGGAATTTAGAGGCACTAATGTGTGAGGTGTGTAATTAATTTTCCTTTTCTATGTTCGAACAGTTTGACCCATCAGATGGAAAATCTGATGTAAATGATAGATTTCAAAGTCTTTATATTGAAGTACCTTTCCATATCTGCTCTATGCTACTTCTCCTGGTTGTATGGATCCACATTTTTTGTCCTCATGATTTAGCTATCTTGTTTGGTCAGTAATTCACGGTGAGTAGATTCAAGATTTTAAGGGGCCCTTTTTGGGCTTAAAGGAGACCTATGCCCATACATAGTGGAAGGGAGGACTTGAATTTTCAACCTCTTGACTTTGAGAGACTTCGCATATACTATTTTGAAACCTGCTGTCTATTTAATTTTGTGTGTTACTCCATAAACTGTGGAACGAGGGTTTCTACAGTTAGACATTCCTCACTGCCTTACCTCTTTTGCGACACAGGTAGTCTTAGAGGAGGGGACTACAGCAGCCATCTCTGAAAGAATGCAAGGTTACCAAGTAATTGCAATGGTCGTCCTTTTGGGGTTGGTATTGATCATGGTTGCTTTTGTTGTATGGCCTCCACCATATTAGTTTGATTGCGTCAAAGTGATTCTTTTAGTCTCTTGGAATGCTGTGTTGAAGATAAAAATGCATTGCCTGCTTGAATGCAGGCCTAAATTGAAACAAATTCAGGATCAAGTCCAAGAAAATGTCAGAAAGATGATGGCTGAGCAATTACACCATTCAGGTGTCAGGGGACACAACAAGGCAAATTCTGGTCATTCTATTGGCAAACCACTATTTCTTGCTTCCTGCAGCACCTTTGGTCCTAAGGTACTTTATGCAATTAACTCATATGGATGTGTTCCATCTAACTTTTTCACCAAAATCATATCATAAATGAATGCTAAGTCCTCTCTAAGTAAGCTGTGGGCTAGAAGTGGCTTGAGAACCTGAACAATAAAGAGGAAAGTCTATAAAATGGTCTATCCAGCGAATTGGGAACAATAATAATAGGATTTCTCGATGGTTGAGAAACCCTTGACAATTTTGGTGGTTAGTTTCTTGAAGTGCATTTACTTTTGGTTTTAGTCTCAAGCTTATAGATAATTTGTGAATATTGCTGATCTTGTCGGGTTTTCTTTATGTATAACACTTGTGAAAGTGCATGCCCCAACCCCCCGCCCCCAAAAACGAACAAAGGAATGGTGTTCAATGTGTTTTTTCCACCTTAAATCATATTTAGTTCTGATGCTTCTTTCAAGATAAAACTCTTACTGATTTGGATGGAAGAACTTGGTGCTATTTTGAAATGGTCATTAAGACCTTTTCCTCTTTTGCTTTTTCTATTGTGAAAGTTTGAAAAGAAAACTAGTCAGGGTTACTTGAAGGTGCAATGTGACCCTGTAGCACAAAAGGCAAGACATAAGGTGGTGACCATACAAAATTGAAGATATTAATAAAAAGCTTGCATAAAACTGAGAAATCAAAAAAAAAAAAAAAAATAGAATCATGTGCAAAAATGACCAAAAAAATGAACATTGTTTGCTAAGAACTTCATTTGCAAATGAGGGCTGGCTATGTCGATATGCAGGGGGTAGGTGTTGTAGTCAGAATAGCTGCAACCACAACAGAGTCAGTTTACAAGTTTTTGGAGCATCAGTTGGGTGGCATGGAGTCCTTGCTGGGGGTAGCGCCTTATCGTGGTTAAATTGCCTTTTAGGCTGTAGCTGCTTCTTCTCAACTCTCCCATGTAAGGTTCAATGCAAGCACTTCATTTGTAACACATCAGTTGTTTTGCTATTTTCAGCAGAGACTGGATTATTAACTGTTTGCAATTCATCATTCACAATTGATTCTGGTGTTGGATATAAACAATTTTCTATATCTGAATCTGATCTGTAACTCTTCTTGGATCTCCATCTTTACTTTGTTTTTTTTTTTAATAAAATAATAATAATAATAATAAATAACAAATAACAAATTGTGAGGGTTTTGGAATCTATAAATTAAATTTTTAGATTCAGATTCTCGTCGTTGTGCATTTCTAGGCATGTCCTACAACTGTACTACCCTAAAGAATGACTGTCAAACTAAAGTAATGGTTAGTTCATGTTCATTTTGAATGGAAATAACCAAATAAATAGAATTATAATTATTTCCATAAAAGCCCACAGAACATGGCTGTCATTTTTTTTTTTTTCTTTTGATTTTAACTAACTGATATTTGATATTTGAATTATTTGACTAATTCAATCGAGCATTGTGAACCCAAAGGCCTAATTGAGTCCAAACTATTTTTTTTTTAGTAGATTTTTTTTACCATCAACCAGTATTTGAATTTCATCCTATTAGTCTAGTCCAAATATTATAGATCTCATTAAAGAACGAATTCTTCTAAATCTCATTTTTTCATTCCTATAACTCAAATCGGAGACTAAATGATTAAAAGAATACACTATACCCATGAGAGTTTGGTGATCCAAACTATCTAGAGAATTAACTCGAATCGGAGACTAAATGATTAAAAGAATACACTATACCCATGAGAGTTTGGTGATCCAAACTATCTAGAGAATTAGGCTTAGAATCTTTTCTTTCATCTGACCGACTCATTATTTTTGCATCAAATTTGCTCACGGAGCAGCACTAATAAGACTTGGGCAAAATATGTGGACCTTCCCTTTAACCGAGCTTCGGCACAATAGGCCCGAGCTAGGGATAGTCCGAACCCAATGTCGCCCGTCCAGCGCTCTAGCCTACACCCATCACTCGGAAGAATATGGCATGGCCTTTTTTTTTTTTTTTCTTTGGGGTGAAACATGGCATGGCTTTGTGCTACTGAAGAGAGGAGAGAAAATTAAGCCACAGGACCAAATTATAACCATATTATTCTGTTCACACTATTGCAAAACTTTAAATCACTTGCCAAAACTACAACAATTAAACTTACATTCGATACAGAAAGCCTCAACAACAGAATGCCCTCATAATCAAAAGGATATTGTAGAACACCACTCAACTAGAAACTGATTTCGCAAGGTGCATGAAATGTCCTTCCTCGGCAAATGGCTTCTAGGTTTTCCCCAGCATATGAGCAAAGTGGTGAAACTTCCACACCTGCTCTCAAAGATCATAAATTAACCATGCATACATGTGCATGTCTGATATTCAAGGACACTTTCTTGCGAAAAACAAAAAAGCTATGCTGTAGAAGTATTTAATGTGCAGCTGGTCTAGAACACCTACAATTACATCCTGAAAGAGGGCGAATCCATGGCTGTGGATGTTCATTAGTGTAGTTGTTAAGAGGTGGTACGAATTTTGGGATCAAATTCTGCCTACACTGGCGTTGGGGGGGTTAGGGCCGGAGGAAAACGACCCCTCGTGGCTCAACCCAAGAAAGGAAGGTGAAATCCAGATTTGTTGGTTTGTTCACATTCTACTTTTGAGTTCTGGTATTTGATTGAAAAATAGTTTGATCAAAAGAGTTTGACCAAGTCATGAAGGTGTAATCTTCAAAACAGCTATCACGAATACTGGTTTTTAATTCAAAAGATTGCATGGCACTTAAAAAGTGTTTATTCAAGTAAAACCATTAATTAATGAAAAACCGTTTCAATACCAACTAAATTTATGCCCAACCCAAGAACCTAATATTGCCTCCAAGGAGGGCATCATGGTGGAGGTGAGCTGCTTAGGTGGACTGGATGGACAGACACGGTCTCCAGAAGAGGCCATTTGCCAAAGATCCTAGCCCCATTCCTTTCTCCCATCCCGCTTTTAACTAATTTCAATTCATTAAACTGATGCCCAGAAATGCTGTAACAAGGGACTTACCAGTTGCATACAAAGGCACTGAATGAGTCAAAAAACCACCAGCTGCAACAACCCAACGTGTATGGAGCCGGAGAACAAGTAGGCGAGCACTATCTGGAGTATCATAGTTTGATCCATTAGCATTTTTAACTGGTGCAAACTCTTCCTCCCGCAAAACCTGAATGTTAGACAGATTATGATCCAACAATTCAGATTCATTTTATTGTTTATGAGCAAGTATTTGTGTATATGCAGCAAAAATTAAGACAAAAAGTTCGGGGAAAAAGAATGATCACCTCGAACAATGCAGTGGAAGGAGCATATGTAAATGCATCGAATATGAATTGCTCTAGTTTGAACCCCATGGTATATCCATGAATTGAAGGAATTTTCTTCTCAGCAACATGGTAACTGCACATAGACGTTGAACATGCATCAAAACCTTATTTACACATGGAACAACTAAATCAAGAGAAAGATAGTCCTACAACAAGGGAGCAAGAACCAATGGATAAATTTAGTAGTATGCTGTCACTGACAGACTGACATCCTTCGATCAGGCTTCACAGTATGTGATACAGTATTTCCCAGGACAGAGCCTGGCTTGTGGTGCTATATACATTTACATTAAATGCATGAAAATTAGGCTGCCCCAAAAACATTTTGCCTAAGGTGCACAGGTACTGTCAGCTCTTTTATCTATTGCAAGACTTTGCAAATATAATCAATGCAGAAAGCTCATTAAGTTTCTAGAATGATGGGGATTTACAAACTAGAGACAAACAAATATATATATATATATATATATATATATATATATATATATATATATAAAAGAAACCACAAAACATGGAAGTGGGTATCACTCACGTGCTATCTTTCTCAAGCCCATTTGCCACTTGGTTCAAGAAATCCAATGTAAACATATGTAAGCACACCTGGAAACCACAAGATGCAGGGCTAATTAAGTGATGCAAAGTATTGACGGAAACAAATTTATTTTCAGGCATGTCTATGTCTCCCTCCAACCATGAATGACCATATTGAATGGAGAAACAATGTAATCCAGATACCCTCAAATAAAGTACTCCAGGAGGCATAACTTATGCCAGCAAAGATCATAGACATAAAAGAGAACTAATCTTCCTTTCCTTTTTTTTCTCATAATTTGTTATAGTATTCAACCAAAAATTCAACTACATACAGGTGTTAACATAAACTTGTCTTGTTCCCACCTGATGAAAAGTGCTCTAGACAGACGTTACTTGTTCCTGGGTACATGGTAACATTTTGGATTCCAGTTGATTAGGGTGACAGGGGAGTGTCTTTCAGACTTGGTTCTGCTACCACAAGATTATCATCTTCTTTGAAGTCCTCAATATTAATACAAACGAAAATGCATTCAGAACCCTCCATCAGGGTTTAATGCCGCATCATACAAAACTAAGTGGGTATCCAGTGGTTGGTTAAGGGCAGTTCTATTCTTTTGTCAATATATGTTACATTCTAGTAGAATTTACGAATTTTCAATCTGATTCTATGATCAGATTTTTAGAACGTCCCAGTGCCAACGAGTCGAGGTAAACTCCCAATTCTATCAACCTTAGTGATGACAAAGTTTTCAAATCTCATTTTCTTGAAGCCACAATAAGAGTGAAAAAGCATTTAGAAATGACAACATAGGGGTACCAAATGTTTAATGTCTTCAACCACCTCTTTGTCCTCCAAAATTGGAAACCTGGATTTATCTCATTGTTATCCACCTACTATGTTTGACAACTTGCAAGTTTGGCTTTCATTCAATATTTTCTTTTGAGCTTGCTACTTTTGCATTGAAGCCTCCTCAAATTTCAATATGTAGGAGGACTGATGCTGTTTGTCAAAACATTTAGCCCACAGGGACATTTCAGCAGCCAGTTTATTGTCTATAGGCATATTTGACTTCAAAGGTGTTGATCATTTCTCTTCATTAGCCTTGCTAACATTGCTTCGTAAACTAGTTATCATTAATAAGTTGACTACTTCCCATTCTTTTTTTATTTCTTTTCTAAACTTTAGGTTAATCGTAACCAGCCGTTGCTGCAACTAGTGTGACTTTCAAATTATTCCTCTCTTTCTTCTTGAACCTTGATACTTTTGCTCTGTAACCTGACTATATAAAACCAAAAATCTGCACATCCCTGTTCCTATCTATTTGTTTTTTGGTTCTTCCCTTTTCTCCTCATAATAGAATTTGATTCATTTGTTACCTACACCTATCTACCAATGGGAACTAAAGTTAACTTCTGAATATCTATCAAAGAAGACTGCCATTGTCTGCAATATCTGTTAATCTGTACTAGGAAAGTATGAAAAAATTAGTCATTTGTGCCCTTGTATCAACATCAAAGTTAATTGTTTATTAGAGTAAATTTCAATTTTATATTTAAAACTGTTATGATACATCATGCATGAGCCACCATCTCTTTCAGACCATATTATTTATCAATGTTAGGAAAGTAAAAGTGAAATCATCACCAGAAGGCGTCAAGGCTTTTTTATTTAATCTGCGAGAACTTAAAAAATTATTATGCATTGGCCTTCAGCTCGGCCCGAGAATCAGAGCAGGTATGCTAGTGATACCAGACTAATTCACGAAATCAACAATGAGCAACTCGATTTTTACCATATTGTTATATCTTGTAGAAGAATGCAGGAAAGAAAAGCAAATTAAGACCACATTGTTCCTCACGAAATTTAGAGGTTTTGGAGGGAAGAAAAATGCTTGATTGTTGTGGAAATGGTTGCTTTTGGCCATCCCATGGTGTATTTGAAGTTAGCAGATTGTCAGAAACTTCCACAATCAGACTATTGAAGTTTCTATTCTGTGTCACAAGATTTTTTTTTCTTTTTTTCTTTGCTTCAGTTTGGGGCTTCAATTTTGGGGATTTATAAAGATTAGAGCTAAAGAAGGACCAGAAAGCAATTGTGTATTAGTGTTTTTGTTTAGTTATTTATGGTTTCTTATGATTTTTCATCCGTAGGATTGTTTGTATATACTTTCTTAATATCTAGTATATTCTTTGTTTCCTTATCTCCCAAAGAATGGCAAATTAAAACCATTATAGATAGAAAAAACTTCATACATTACTCCAACAAAAGCGTAGACGTCCTGTCTCTTGGTTGATTGCAGAGGCCAGCGATGGATCTAACTCACTGTATTCGACCACTGAAAGAGGTCCACCTTTACCTCGCCTGACAAACACACCAACCTTCTCCTGTGGGTATGCCTGCAGTAGAAGTGAGAATGAGAAACATGTATAAATTCTACAACTGCATACACGAAGAGGCTACAGGAACAGGCTGGTGTTTAGTTATTCAACAATTGAAAGATATCCACCTTTACCTTGTAGACATTTAGTTCAGTGAATTTGATTTCAACTGCATGCATGAAGCAACATGATCAACTACTTATTTTTAAGTGAACTAGAAAGATCGCCAATATGTTTACTTCACATCTCCTCTTTCATACTTTTGGATGTGTATAAAACTGGGCATATTTTTGAGTTCATGTTATTCTGCACCCATGGATCTGAAAAGGGACCCTAAACCAGATTAAATGGACAGACGACTGCTAAGTCACATGCACATCAAAAGCCGACTTGAGTTTCTTTTGTCTCTCTTTACTAGCTACCAGTTAGTTATCTTTTTGACTAATGGTTTCAAAATTGGCATTTGATTCTCAGGTCAAATCCCCACCCCCCACCCCCCGGGGTAGGGCTGCAGCACTTTGTGAGTGTGTTAAAAAAAATAAAAAAATAAAAAAAAAAATCATTTTTTTGGATTCTATAAGTAGCCAAGTCAAATAACTTCAATGGATTGACATAACATGTTAGTTTAGTAGAAACTTCTTTATGTTTTATATATTGAGTGGATATTAGATATTTTTTAATAAAATACCTTTATAAAATATTCATTTTTGGTTTTTAACTGCCTCGAGCAGTAACAAACTATAACAAATTTTTTCTACTATCTGTCTTTTTAGAATTTTTAATTTGGGGCAATTTGATATATTTACTTATTGAATTCTCTTTACAGTTTTTGATAGCAGAAGATATTTATTTCAACAAATTTTATCCAGTAGTTCTAAGTAGATAACCAAACACTCTGAACTGCTTCTATGATAAGTTATTTACATAATTTTTCCCATAAGAGCTTCTTTTTACATATAAAGATTGCAAGACAGGACCTTGACCTTCGTTTCACACTTGGCCCACTAATATGATTCAAGACATTGTATCATAAAGTAGAATTAACTGCAACCTCCAAGTCATCCAACTCTGAGAAGAAAGCAGTACAAGCAACTTGGCTTCGAACTATTAATCTACTATGAAAAGTACAAAACTATAAACATATCTATATAATTTTGATCCACAAAATTCATATATCTTTTTCTCCCTATCCTATTAAGAGTTTCACTAAAATCACTAGCCTAGAGTCCAAAGTTCATTTACATCCTTTTGTTTTTAGCGCATCCAGAGTCTATACAAAGAAAGCAACAAAACTAAGAGAGCTATCAACACACATATAGATAACATTATATTTAGGAAGGCACCAAAGGAATTCACCCTACTGCAAAAATTCTATTGAGAAAGTCATGTTAACATGTGACAATTGACTGCCTTTCCATCTTCCTATTTAATTTTCCTAAATATGCATAATATTGGTCTTGAAGGGCGGACTTGGCGCAATGGTGGAGTCTCTCCATTGTCCTGGAAGTCCGGGGTTTGAATCAGCCTCCTTGCAAAAAGCAAGGGGAAGGCTGCCTAGGTATTCCCTTCCCCAGAGCCCACAATATGGGAGTTTCGACACTGGGTACGCCCTTCTTTATGCATAATATTGGTCTTAGTAAAATGATCTCCTATATATAAAAGTTACCTTACGGACAACTTTTGCAGCAGCAGCTACACCTTTATCAATGAAATATCCCAAGAAACATGGATCAGCAACCCGAACCTGCTTTCAGAACATGTCACTGTCTTTCTGAATAGAATGGAAAACTTACATTCCATCCCCTACACAAAAGAAGGATTGAAAAGAGGAGATCTCACCAACGCGTTATCAACTCCATAGCAGTCTATATATCTAATCCCTCTCGTGGCCATATCTTCCAGCAACTTTGAATATTTGAGAGCTGATTAATCCACTTAAGACCCATTAGTGCTGATTGATCATGTCCCCGTTGCAACAGAGGAATAAGTAACATATAGCAATAAAAGTACAAGGTGTTGCTCAGGGTTATATACCTGCATAAACTCCTCCATTGCCATCTGGAGACTTAGATACCTGGCTTTACAAAAAATTAGATTCGTGCAGTCATCATATTTGAAGAACAAAAAGGGAAAAAAACACATGCCAACAAAGAAGGAAATTTGTATATGAAAGATACAGAGAAAGAAAAGAAACATGAAGATTCTTTTAGCACAAAAAAATTATAACTATTGGATAAACTTAGGTGTATTATTAGTGTTTACTCCTGATTTAGGAACCAATAGCAACAGGTATAGAAAATCTTGTATATTTTTAAGGTGTATTTTTACTGCTTACTCCTGATTCAGGAATCGATAGCAACAGGCATAGAAAATGTCAATGAGAAAGCACCAACTCTGCTTCAGAACAATAGGAGTGGTTGGCCCAGCTCTTCATATCCTACAACCTTTTATTTATATTTTTGTTGTCCTGGAAGCAACTCTCTGTGACAGTCGTTTCTCTTAGCCCAAGGGACCAAAATAAGGTGTTAGACTGCAAAAAAGGACAATCAAAGTAACTCCAGACAAGTGTTTTTCCATTACGCTAATTGTAGCACACTGTAGAGTCTTGAGTTGAGATCCAATCCAGTCTTTTTACATGTCTTTCTAATTATCCAACAACTAAGTTGCACCCATGTGAAATCACCAAAATCTGAATCTCAATGGAAAAAATTAGAAATTTCTAGAGATTTTACTAAGGCACCCTATCAGCACCATTGGGAAGGAGGGCGAAGGTTGGTAATGCAATTAAATCAACTTCAGCAGAGAAGGACTACAGTAAGAGCAAGGCAAAACTATCTTCTGGTAGTCAACTTTGTTAGACGAAACAACTTTGTTAGACCTTTTGGTCTTCCAACTTGTCCATACCTACAAATTGCATATTAGTAAACCATTTGAGCAGAAAGATAGAGCAGATGCATTAGAAAAAAGCAGAGTACTAAACCATTTGCCAGAATAATGCAACAAAGTCTTAGAACAATTCACAGATCCCTTTCTGATAACCTGGCAGATCTTTCAGAACTGTATACTGTGTTGCACCAAAATAAAAGGAGGATTACAACTAAAAAATGGGAAACCTACTCTGTATGGAGTCTCCATGATAAATCTACCATCCTTGGAAACACAAGGAATGGTACCTTGCTGGAAGAAAGTGACCTACATCATAGATCCCATGTCATCCAAGGAAGAACAATGAAGAATTGACTGCTGACCATATCAAAATAAGTTTCAAGTTACCTGATCAGCTTCAAGACCAAAATATTTGTGGCTCTCAAAATACTTGCGTGTAGCTTCGTCAGTAAATGGGCTAGTCATTATGTACCAATGAATTTGAACAAAACCAGCTGAACCTGTCAATTAGGAAATTATTCATGACAGAACATCAATTGAAAGAGAAGAAAAGAACCCTGAACTATCCCATGCTGACCTTCATTAACTGCTTGTGCTGCTAGTCTTTGGATGCATAAAATACGCTCAGCTTGAAGTTGAAAGAGTGACTTTCCAGATGGGAGTCCTATATCTGTTAAACAGTATAGCTACACATATAACTGAATGGAACACTCAGAAGTATGCTAAGAAATAAAATATAACATTGAAGCAAAATAATACTCAGAAAAACTTAAAAAATATAAGATGCCACTAAAATCAATAAGCAAGCATTAGAGATGAAGAGTTTCAAATAAATGACAATCTTAAATGAAGCAATGGAAATTTTTTGGTAATCTGGTGCACTGGATTACTACAGGTTTTTGGTAAAATAATGCAGCAGTGAGAAGGTAGAGGCAGGAGAAATGATAGCATGTGATGGTGCTGGCAGTAGTAGCAGCATCACTACCATGGAGTTTGGTATGGTGGCAACAAGCAGCATCAGGAGTGGCATTTATTGGAATTGAAGATTTTCATGGTTAACATTATTTTCATACATTTCATACTATTGGAAATGGACACTCATTGAATTTTCATACTTTGCATGAGAGAGGGAGAGAAAGAGACAAAGTTACCCTATTTTAAATAAGATTTTATTTTATTTTATCCTCATTATTGGAAAAGAAAAAACAAAGGAAGGATTTTCGAAAGACATAGGCCATACCTAGATAAAACCAACATTGTAAACCAACCTTATCATTTAAGAATACCACGTATTTCAAGCACATTACAAATTCCATAAGGAAACGAGGCACAAAACAAAATTCCAATCATGATATGCATCCACTGAAAGCTTGCCTTCTTAAGCTTTTAACCATCAAGATGTTTCAGACCAGGCATTTATTGCAGTAAGCTTCAAAAGAGACCAAACCATAGCTCTAACATATGCCTGTATCTTGATCTATAATTTGTTTTAAAAATTCACCTAGGTTAATTTCCAAAGGAAGATCTCTTGCCTAGAACAGAAACTTTTCCTGAAAGTTTTAAATTGATCAAGTCCAAATTCCTCCTTAGGCATTTTGAAACACAACAAATCAAACCTCTCATCATGGGTGATATAACTTAGTAAACAAAAAAATTGTGCGTTTAGTGTACAATACTTACTAAAACATCCCTTTGGATCTGAACTTCCAAGGCGCGTACCCTGAATTTGAATTTCACACAAGGAAAAAAAAGGAAAGGATTGAAGGTCAGAAATTCAAAACTTGCACGACAACTGCAAATAAACCAGCGAAAAACTTACAGCAGAGGAGAAGCATGAATAAGGAAAGCATGCTTATTTAGTTCTTAATAAATTATGGTCTTGGTTTGTTGCCATGAAATTCTAAGACTTCCTTCCTAAGTTGCAAAAGTCTTGCAAACATATTAGTGGGCACAAAATTAAGCAAAAAGTATTTGAAACCCGCCAGGGGGGTTTGGGTTGGGAGGGGAAGAGAAGCTATGCCATGGAAATTCGAGAGAAAAATATAGTGACACTCCATAAACAAGTTAAGATAAAAGGAGATTTCATTCTAAACTAAACCATTGGACAAAATGTTTACAACCCTATTATGTTTTCTAACAAATTAAGGTCTGTAAGGGCAGGAAAAGAAGATTGAAGTGTTGCTAAATATCTGATATAATTGCTGCAAAGCTTATTTTATAATGTGCAAGGTATTGTCTATCTAAGTTGCACGGAAATGGAAATGGAAACGGGGAAACGAAAATGTATATGATACAGCGAAATGGCACTTTGTAAGAACACAGGAAACGGAAGTGTGAGCAAATAGTAAATAAAAAAATTATAAGGATTTTATATAAATATTAATTATTTTATAAAAATAATAGAATAGTCATATTTTATAATAAAAATCTAAAATGATCAAATTTGTAATTATTAATCATAAGACAATTAATATAAAAAATAAAAATTATAATTAAATAAATAAATAATTCATTAAATATGAAAAATGTGTAATTATAAAAAAAAATATAAGGATTTTTATGTAAATACAAATTAATTTAGCATATTGAAATATTTCGAAAACGTTTCGGAAAGGGGAAACATTTCCAAAACGGGAAAATGTTAGTTTTAAGAAGTTTCCGTGCATCATAGTCTTAGCAATAAATTGATGAGGTGAAAGCAAAGAAATTTGATCAAATAATGATGCACAAATGCAACACGAGAGATGATGAAAATAACATATATATGGTCAAGTTGCTTAATAATGTTTGAAAACTAATGATGACCACAAACCAATAGAAAATTTGAACCCAAATTTCCAATCCAGGGAGAATTGAGTTGATTTTTAACTTGAGACTTTCAATAATGAATAACAGAAGATTGGGGCCATTTATGTCACCACAGTCATTCTTTATGTTGATTGTATATGTACCTATGAAGCATGAACATGGGACTTGACATAACAAGGAGGATGACAAGACAAAATTATAAACATTTTACATTATTTAAAGCTGCAAACTGCCATTATGTGTTGTGTCCATAGGACATATCCGACACACTCATTTACAGAAGTGTCTCTACAACATAAGATAGTACAATGCATTTCCACAGCATGCCCAAGTCTGTCAAGTTCACCATAATGTTAGCATCTGGTTTTGGTGACTGGTGGTTTATAGCAACCACATTCAACTTCAATCAGCATGTTTAGACCTTAGTTAGCATAAAATTAAGACAACCAAGAATATTGTCCATATGCCATGTTCTAGTATGTGGTAGATCTTTCCTTATTGAAATACACATAAAAGTTTATCAATAATGTGCAAAACAAAAAGAAAAATTGTGATATTGATAGGCAAAAATAATAAAAGAACCACCACATGGTGCTTGTGGGTACACAAATTCATACAAGAAACACCTTTGCACACCCCAAGAGAGAGCTTTCCAAAACAGCCAGTGAATGGAAAGCACTCTCTATGAATGCTCCTCCTCCAAACTGAACAAAAACACAAGGGATTAGATATGTATGCTTCCTCTAGTTCTTATAATAGTGTCTCTTGACATCCATATCTCCTTCAGAGAATAATCCATCACTCAAGAGATATACCACACACTGCATAAACCAAATCCAAAAATGTTGTTGTCCACTTCCAAGGAAATTGAAGCTGGTCAACTGATTCAAGTGTCAGGCTTATATTGATAGCATCTATTTGCTAAGACCCTATGCCTCCTGCAAATTTCCAATGGTTGGATTCCACCCATGTATCCCCCTTATAAAAACTAACTAAAGTTACAGCTTATTTCACACATGGAAGATCAGGAGAGGGGGTTTGTTCAACAAAGTTTCACTTTTCTTCCATCAGAGACTCGCACAATATTTTATCCCTAAGCAACCACTCTAATACCTTTCCAAATTACCCTGTCCTCATCTATGAGACAGAAGCAGCACACATTTTGTTGGCATTTCTCAAGAATAAACACACTAAGTTAGCCTCATGAAAATAATACACCATGTCAATCATGCAGCTACATCCAAAAAACTATGCCTTGAGGTAGACTAACCATACCAAATATTCAACAATATGCAAAAATTAGCACCATTCTTAATTTTTACGCTTATTGAGAACTTCTCATCCCTTGCGGATTCATTAGCCAGACAATGAGTTTATTTTACCTAGTTGGAACAGCAAAAAAAGGAGCTCCTTTTTGAAATGCACAACAACATATCAAAAGGGTGATCCTTTTCCACCATAAAACACCAGGGTGACTCCTGTCTGTTGAACTGTTTAAAACAGAATACAAGCATTGCGCATTTAATATATTCCATTACAATAGATAATGATTTAAGTCTTCATCTCAGTTTGACATTTGAATTTTCTCCGAATGGCACTTAACCAGTTAGAATGAATGAAGGAAAAGGATATGGGTACGATGTGAGAGACAAAACTGACTAAATTATTAAATCCTAAGGATAAAAATTCTTCCCCTTCACTAAATATTCCCTCTTCCAAGACATCTTTTCCCCTCAAATCTCTAAATAACTGATACACCCTTAAATACTTGAGTTCCATGATACAGGCATCCTTATGAAGGTAACAGGCAAAATTCACAATCTTGCTTCTAATGATAACTCTTAACCAAGTTTGTTTGGAAGGTAAATATTCCTGCCAAAGTTAAGGTTTTTGTGCTTAATAAAATCAATACAAATGATTTTTAGCAAAAATGGAGAACTTTTACTGCTATCTCACAAAATAGTTGGGTGATTTACTGCAAAGAGTCTGAATCTAGAGTTCATTTGTTCCTTCATTGCGCCACAAGACCGGAGATGTCGAATCGCCTCTTTGCCAATTTTGATAATCAGTGGGTTTGTCCTAAAAGCCTTCCTGATTTATAATTAACAAAGTTTAGATGTTTTGGCAGATCCAAGAATTCCTCTTTGCTTTGGAGATGGACTATAATGGCTATTTCTGCATTCGGAAGGAGTGGAATGCTAGGATGGTCCCTCTTTCTTTACAGACAACATTGTTTCTTATAGACCTCTTTGGGCTCATGCTCTAGGTATTTTAAACAATTATAGTTTGGAGGGCTTGAGGAGATATTGGAGATTAATTCTCTATTAGCATTTTACTTCTACGTACTTTTTAGTTTCTAATTTTTTTTTTTTTTTAATCTTTCAAACTTGTTTTCATTCTCCTCTCTTAATATATTTCTTTTTCTATCAAGGGGGCAAAAAAGGATAACTCCTAAAATTTCACTGCCCACACATTCTCAGAATGACAGAGAATTGCAAGAGTTACATTTTTTTAAAATGGATTATCATAGTCTAAAATGATTTTTTGTGAGTGCTTTATTGTACATGGGAAGTGGAGAAGTAAAGAATAGAGTTTTGAAATTTTTATTGCATGCCTTCTAGGACTGAAATTAAACACTAAAAGAATATATTTTTACATTAGAATTCAACAGCATGCCTCTTCTATGTTTGTGTGTGAAATTCCAGAGAGAGAGAGAGAGAGCTCATATGAATAAATTAGGGCATTAGAACAACTAATCTAGCCAATACAAACAATTAATGAACCAATTAAACCCCAAATAAAACCGGTAAGAAAATTCTACTACTTGAACACAAAATACCTGTCCACCTGATAAAAGCAATACAGCCAATCTCCCTTCTGAGATAGCCTTCAGACCAATTTTCCATAATCTTTCCCTCTCTTCCAGTGTTCGATCCTCAAATTTTGATACACTGCTCTCTGGAACAGGCTCGATTGTTGCTGCAGAAAGGCCTTTAAATCAAAAAGGAAAAACGATGATTCAGTCAATTGGCAAATATTTCATGAATGCCTCTTTCTTAAATTTTAAAGTACAATCAGTAAAAGAATGACATGGTTTCTGCTACTCTACTTCATAACTATAATTACATATATTGGCTTGGACCACTTGCTTTGCTATCATGCAGGGTAAGAAAGTGTAATCAATCTTGATTTAGTGCTTCAGAACTATCAAACCAAAAATTCATGTGAGAAAATCAAGACTCATAATTAGCCCATTAAACCAATTAAGAACCCCAACTTAACTGCAAGTGCCAAAATTTTGCATATGCAGCATCCCTTTTTAGTTAATAAACTAGTTTTCCTCATCCTAATTTTGGAAAATTACTTAAAGCACATCCAAAATTGGACAAGCTAGTGTCAACGAGGGAATGGGTTTCTATGGTGCATTGATGTGGACTTACAAATGAAAAATAAGAAAAAGAAAATGAATTTTCATTATGAAGCCAAGATCATCGAAGTGAGATATTGAGAGCTCAGAAACCATGGTATTACTAAACTCAAGTACATGCAATTTCATATTTTTCACTTAGCAGCCAACTATGGTACTATAATATCACCCCCTTGCTTAGTTGGCTTCAATCTATTCAACTCAACTAGTACTTTCAAGCAAATTTATTGACATTAACATTATGTTTTTGGTGCCATTAGGCTATTTCCAAATTCCAACACTAGAAACTGTATTCATTAGTCACGAGCACTTCATTAGCCCAATAGTAAACAGGATTGCTTCTCTCCCTAATCAAGGTACAGGCTTTGAAACCCTTTTTTTATAAACCTTCTTTTCTTTTTTTGTTTTTTAATTCAATAGGAGATCTGTATGCTTAGGACTAAACCATGGGGTACCCCTCCCTGTACAACCACTAAATAAGTCAAAATCACTATTAGGACTCGAATTTACTCCAATAAAGGAAGATATAAGTGTACTAACCCTCAAACAATGTGTGTTGGTGCAGGGTATGAGATTTGAACTTTGTAATCTGTTTTAGGTATTTTCACCCAACAAATAGGATTCATCCAATGCGTTTGTTAAATGCGCATGGTCAATGGCCTATTATGTGTCCCCAGAGGATTTAAAGTGTCTATAGATTTAAGCCACTATAGATTTAAGCCACAGTTGATACGACTCATTAGAGTTGTGCACATGACACTTAGGCCGCTAATATGCAACCATTACAGCCTGCCATAGGCGGGGCTTTCGGACCACTAATAGGTCCATAATGCTACTGCAATACTGCCATGATACCCCACCAAAGTGGAAAAGCCCGCCTATCCAAAATGGGCTATTTTTTACATCACACCTATGATGCCCAAAACTTTTATAGCTGCAATCAACAATATAAATCTATGATGGGCATACACAGGCTAGTGGCTGAGGTTCTCATAATTAAGAGAAAGAAAAATATTAGAAAATGGGTCAGATTCAATTTAAAAAAAAATAAAAATCAGATAATTGGGTAAATCAATACAAATTGTCTTGCTCATTTGCATGCATTGAAATGAATCTACTCCAAATAAGATGATTGCTTTGAAGTGCGGAATGTAAAGCAGTTCCAAACAGAAATCACATATTTATTGGTAACATATACGAAGTTAAAAGTCAAGTGAGAGAAAAGTAACAAAAACATTGGAAGAGAAAGGGGGGGGAGAGAGAGAGAGAGAGAGACGTAAATGCATACCTTGAGATCCCAATGAACGTCTAATGATCCGATCTACTCTTGGAAGATCCAAACTCTGTAACACAACGTCAAATCCCATAACGCGGTTGCAGCTTAAAAATTTACGAATAATTACAACTAAAGTCGATAATTTAAACTAGATAATAACACAGTTTGTTCAAATTTAGGCAAATCAAAAGCAGAAATTGAGAAAGGAATTCCAAACACCGAATTTAATTGTGCATGAGAACGCGGAAGAGGGGGGCAGAGAGAGAGAGAGAGACCTCGATGTCGTGGACGAGAAGCTCACGCTCTTCGGGAGAGAGCTCATCCCAGAGAGCAAAAGCGTCTTCCTGACCATAATCCTTGAGTCTCTCCAACAGCGCCTGCGGTGGTGCTGTTGCTGCTGCCATCGCATTTCCTTCGACCACTGCTGTCGGTTCCCTCATTTTCTCTCTCTAGATCTCTTTCTCTCTCTACCAGTCTTTGATTCAAATGAGAACAGAGTGAAGTGATGTGTTTATGTTTGGAGGTTGGTTGAGATGTGAGAGAAGAGAGGTGTTATAGGCAAAGCAAAGAAACTGTAGCCAGCAAAGACAGAATAACTGAACAATGTCCATTGCCTCTCCGAATTTTTCCCCGATTCCCCCATTTGCCCTCCTTTTTCCCCTTCATTTCCTGATTCCTCCGTTCTTCCCTTCCCATTTTATTCCAAATAAAATAAAATAAAATAATTATTTTTTCATCGCACAATACCCAAAAAAAATTATAAAAAAATATATATTCACAAAAATTTAATATTTATATGTTGATATTTTATATAAATGATAGATCATTGTTGTCGGCCAGGGATGGATCCAGGGGAGTGATGGGATATGAATGGGTGCTGTCAACAGGTTGGATGGTGGTCAGATCACAACGCCAAACTCTGACCTCATCAACACATAATATTTAATTAACATTTTTCATTATATTCAATTTCCGAGACCCTTTGGTAAACTCCACCTCGCCTCTCAACATTAATTAATTTATATTTCTTTTTTTAATTATACAAAGATTATAAAAATTACGGAAATATATATATTTATAAAAATTTAAATACTAAATCTCTATAAAAAAATATTTAGAATAAGAGTTATTTATCCCTACAAGAACACTAATAGAGAGATTTGAAAACTTATGAATTGAATTATAATTTATTAATATTGTTATACCTTTTTTATTCTCCACCCCTAATTTCCTTACTAACTTCATCATTTCTCTCATTTAAGGTTTTTTCTTTTAATTTTCATTCAATAAAAAAAACATGAATTTAAAATAACATAATAAAAGATAACTCTCTTATATATAATCATTAAATAAAATAAAATTATTATTAAAATTTAAATCCGCATTCTTAAAAAGATATCAAATACGGCGACCGCAACATTGGGTCTTCTTATGCATTAGCATTATTATAGGATAATCCTCTTTAACATAACAACTAAATAAATCAGAATCATCAAATATATTTTTTTAAAATGAATTACCGAATACGCCGATCATTAGATTATGTTAATTTATAATTTTTTTCTCAAAACTTTAAAAATCTCTTGAAATTTGCATGGTCTGATTTTGATTTGAATTAACATCTATGAAAAGAAATATTAACGGACAGTTAGTATAGTATTAAACTATTTAATCAAAATTTAGATTTAAAACTTGAGAATAAAAAAATTATATTGAAAGAATTTTTCTAAATTAAATTCGATAATATTTTAATTGAATTAATATATGATTCTGAATTTTCACGGTTTTTTTTTAAAAAGAAAAAAGAAAAGGAGGAGAAAGAGATGATAATACTAAGGATATGGTGGGCGAAGGATATAAATGCACATATCGACTTTATTACGTTGCAGAATTTTCCAAGCTTGTGAAAAGGATGGATGCTTCATCTTGATCTATACATTTCAAGACGGTTGAGTCGAAGTAGTCACCCAATTGGTTAAGATGTCTTTCTCATGTTGGTCTGATTTTGTGTTCAATAATTTTCCTTTCCCTTTCCATGATGGGGTTCTCCCCTCCCACCCTGTCCCTACTCAAATTTACATCACTAGAATGAGAACAATGACCAACGAAAGTGATATCCCTCCTTAAAGTGTAACCTAATTTGTAAATCCACTCATTTTGCTTCTCCAAGTACTTTCTTTTCTATTTTTAATTGTAAATTGTAGTTATCATATTTATTAATAATTTTAAAAATTCGAATTATTATCACCTGAACCAAAAGATTAGTGTGTGTGTGTGTGTGTGTTTTAATTAAAGTGGGGTTAGGCTAACTCAAGTGCACAAAGGTAATCATGATTTTAGGTCTTAACTTTGAATCTTAGGTTTTATGGTGCCTATGGCTTTATGATAAGTGCAAAGTGAGGAGAATAATTGCCCAATTGTGAGACAAAATGGAGGTTGGAGGGCAAAATCGGGAGGACAAAAAGTTGATATTTACAAAGTCAGCTTTATTTTTTGGGTATTATACTGATCGGTATTTAGAATTATATTCTGATTGATTGAATTTGAGACTTACAGTGATTTATTTAGAGGGTTACCCTTCTGATATAGTCTGTTTCATATTCAAATTATGAATCGAGCTCTAAATCTTAATTAATAGATTTAGTATCATATTTTACTAAATAATAGACCGTTTTACAAAATTGGCTTTGTTAGAATAGAAATTTGGATTTGGCGGAGAGTTCGGATTTAGGTCAGAACTAGAATATGGATATTCCTAGGTAGGGTGCCTTCATATTGTCGCAATCTCCCTCTTGATGTCTTATCTCAATGAGTGCCATTCAAGCTAGGAATATATAGAAAATCGCATCTACCCACATATTTCTTTTACCATCAAGGCTTTACCATTATATATAGAAAAAAAAATATATGGAGAGAGAGAGAGAGAGAAGAGAGAGAGAGAGAGAGAGAGAGAGATTGTGTGTACTATAAGACAAAGTGGAGCCATATAGCTTCGTGGCCTTTCCAAGTGCCCGGTGGTTAGGATGAGCATATGCTATATTATTCGTTGTTTCTTTCTATATAATTTTGGGACCTCTTCGATATAAGTTCAACCCAAAACTAAATCATTTGTGTGAGAAAAAGCAATTTAAGCAATCCAATTTCAATTACTTAATATTTAACCAAAAAAGAAAATTAATTACTCAGCGTTTTGAGTTTCGGGTTTGCCAATTTCTTGATCTATACATACATAAAAGAACTCTATCATCAATTTTAATTTAATTTTCTCATTTATTAAAATACAAAATATTAATGTCGCCTCATTCACTCGTCTAAATTTTTAAAATAAATTATTGTTATACTAAATAAATATAAAATGGTATTAGAGTAATAATTGAAAAATTATAAATTAGAACGATATGAGGTTCCTTCCTTCAAGGGATAATTATTATCAAATAATAATAATAATAATAATAATAAAACATGTCAATAGTTTTTAAATGTAGTTATCTTGATTTTGATTTGATCTAATTAATTTCACATGAAGCTGGAAAAAAAATAAAAATGAAAACCTAGTCAACGGAATTGAAATTCTATATTTTATTCATTATTTTATAGATTTTCTTAACAAATTTCTTTGATACTCTTGTCGAGCAACTAAAAATACAGAAAATTTGGTTAAAATTTTTTAGTTTTATTTTTTTAACATTATTATTTAGTGTATTTTTCTGAATTTATTTGGTTTGTAATTCAATTTTTTTTTTTTTGTGATTCGAGAAAGAATTTGTAGGAAAACCATCGTATGTTTTGTTTTCTAGAAATAATAAAAGCCTCCATTGATTTAAAGTGAAAAATTATATTTCGAACCTAATCGTTCATTTGATCTGCCAATGACAGTTTGGATCAAACCCCTATAAGTATCACCTTCTCATCCATGTCCCGAGAGAGAGATGATGATGATGACGAAGAGGATTAACAGGAGTAGAAGAAGAAATTAATGTTTTGGAGGAGAGAGCTCGCAGTCACAGTCGCGCTTGCAGTCACTGTCGCAGAGAGAGAGAGGATCGAGTGGGAGACTACCGAGTGAGCCCAGATCCTTTCTTGGTAGTTTGTAGATGCTTCAGCATCTTGACTTGTCTTGCTGCCACTGCTTGCGTTATTGTCAATGTTCTTTCTGCCATTCACTCTTTCAAGGATGGATCCGATTTCTCTCTCTCTCTCGTTTCATTCCCAATTCACTGTCAATGTTTTGTTAGAAGAAGAAGCGGGTTATGGTGAGGAGGAGGTGCTTTGAAGTTTGGAGTGGGAAGTGGATGATGTTGAAGGAATATTAATTGGAATATGGGATGGGTTCGCTCGTCAAGGTAAATCGGCCGCCTTCCTTGAAAAATATTAATTTTTTCGTGTGAAAAATATTTTATTGATTTGTATGAAAATCATCATTGGTATAAGAGTATACATGAGTTATTTTCGGTCTCATTTGAGTATTTTAAAAAAATAAAAATGTCATGCATGATATTAGAGATTCATTAATGGCAACTTAAAATTGACGAAATGAAATGCTTTCGATTTAATACAGTAACATGCTTATGATATGTAGATTTAATCTATAAAATTTTGCATACAACGGATGAGTACATTCTTATTCATTCAAATATAAAGATCACAAAAAATTGGTTAAGAATTGAGAGAGAAATGGCCTGTCAAAATTCATTCGAATTCAAAAAAATTTGAACATGATGAACTGCGTCACATGATCATTCCCACTCTCGACGGCCGGTGCATGAAGCCCAAACGCAAGGCTAGAGAAGCTCGATTTGAAAACTAACACTACCATTAAACTCAGAGACAATGAAAATGGAGGGTAGCCAAATTTTGGTGACCAGTATCTACCGTGAAGGCGACACATGCACTTCACGTGCCGCAGGCGCACGAAACAATTTTCAGACTTTGTTTTATAACAGATAGGCTCAGCAGCGCATGGGGGCATGTAGGGCTGTTTTCGGACCTAATTTTCACCAAAATAAGTTATTTATTTATATTGATTTTTCTGTAATTTATAATTTATTTTTCGAAAATGAAAAATATTTTTTATTGATTATTAAATCAGTAAACTGTTAGAAAATTACAATAAATATTTTTCATTCAAAAAAATTCTAGAAAATTTTATTTGTGTCTAAAAAATTATTTTGGATTTTTTTGAGAGTTTAAATTTATTCTCCAAAGTTGAAAATTATTATTTATTGATTTATAATCAATAAATTGTTATAAAACTACATAAAAATCATTTTTTGGTTTGGAAAATTCTGAAAAAATTTTCCATATGTTAAGAAAATTATTTTTTTCTTAATTTTGGCTACATGAGTGTAAATTATTCACTCTTTTGATTTTATACTCATTTTTTATGTTTGAAAATTTTATTTTTTCAATAAAAAAATTAATTAAAATTTGAGCATCTTATTTGAAACAAATGCCTTTGGAATTTATTATAATATTATGGTCGGTTATGTGCCTAACTTAATATTGTTTCATTTTCTGGGAAATGGTGATAATTGGATGTCTTTTTGAGACTTTTCCGGGCCTCTGGGGAAAGAAAATAGATTTGAGAAATTTAGAGCGTTTGATAAGGTTATGTCAAATGTTGACATAATGGACCCATCTCATTTTTTTGCTGGATCATTTGGAGATCATGGAATAGAAATACTTGGAACTCATTCAACTTGATCATTCATTTTAGGGGGGATGTCGTTTATATATTGAGAAATTTCCTACTTGCTTATTGGGCTAAATGGTTGATGAGTTATTTGCTGAGAACAGGAATATGATACTTGATGATGTGAAGTTATTACTAATAGTAAATGGGAATTCAAGAAAATAGAGATCCAAATGAAGAAAATGTTTTCCCAAATTATAAATAGTTCTTCATATGCTGTCACGCCCCAAACCGGGGTCTTAAGCAGCTGCCCATTGTCCTGAATGCCGGCTACATTTATAAAAAATCGAGCAGAACCTCCCCATATTTGCGGAGGTCTCCCATGTATAAATCAATCTGTATATTGAACAATCATCATGCTATCTAAATAAATGGGTCATCCCGACCTCACAACAATCAACCACATTCGAATAATACCAACCAATCCACAGTGGACAACCAGGACAACGCAAGGCTATCATAAATACTAGCAGTCCTAGCCACAGACGTCTACTGTCATGCCCAAGTAGAGCATGAGTAGCCGCCACACTGGACGGACCTAAATTTTATACACGTGTGTAATAAATTCCCAAGTTAAAAATTTTAAATGCTTATAAGTGCCTCAATGCAAGTGTAATAAACCAATATGTGAGTTTCATAAATAAATGTCCTAATTTATACAGTCATCCCATAAAATGTACATGACCAACTACGGATCTCAATATCAAGACCTCGCCAGGGTCGACATAAAATACGGATTTCATATTTCAATTTAAATTTAGATCTTACAGAAGTTGATAAGTAAATCCACGAAGTCGCAACCAAAGACTTCTAGAACCCGAAATGTCACTTTATCACAAAAATCCCTGTCTGAGAGGGGAAAAGAGGGGGGTGAGTATCAAGGGAGATACTCAGTGAGTGAGGGGATTAATATTAAGCATAAATAGTGTGGGTGAACCATTGGAGTGTCAAACAAGATTATTCGTAAACAATAATTCACGTTTTGCAGTAAAATATGGTATGTTCAGTAAATTGAAATCATTTAACCAATCACACGATATCATACATATATGCATCTATTCAAAATCAATTATTATATTTTTAGAGCAAACCGAAAATGATCCTGACAAAGGTCGACCAAGACCAAAGACAGGCACATCGTGGGTTTTATTATGCAAAAAAGTTCAAAAGTCACTCTCTACCCCGACGTTAGCCATGAGTTTTGCTGGGGCTAGTTCATATACAGATCAGAATCTTGTATAGGACCCCGCCCAGTGCTAGACAGTGACGTCACACACACGTCCTCCCCCTATGTGGATTCAACCGGTGGTGCCTATAGCCATATGACATTTGTGGATACCTCCTGCAGAAGCATATCCGGGCAACCCTGTGCCTCTACAAACTCCATTTGTAGCTACGGAATCCATCAAGAAACATCATCTCATCACAAGTAGGCATCCAGCCCACACAGTTCATCAAAACATTTCAAATCCGTGTGCCAATACATTTTATCAAATCATTTCAAATCAATATACCAACGCAACGGTAGAATAGAAAACATATCTAGTTCTCAAGTAATGGCACAATATTATTTCATTTCAAACCATGGATGCATAGTCATAGAAAAAGTAAATTCACGACACTCCAATAGTCACAAAACAAATTTGAAATTTAGTGTCACACGTCGAATCAATGCATATCAAAAGCATGTTTTGTTGAAAACACTGTAAAAATCAAGTTTTACTTTTCATGTATGAGATTAGAGTCCCACTCACTTCTAGGGAGGGTATTCACCCCCTATTTCCATAATGCAGTCCAAATGAAGTTTTAGTCCGATCTCCAATTGATCTTTCCTAATACACAATCACAATCTTGTCATCAATTTCCAATTATTTTTAGGGTTTATGCATTTTCCCTAATTTTATACAAATCTAAATTCTTAAATTCATGTATACACTCTAATGTTATCAATTTCATTTCATTTATAAATAATTAACACAACCGACGTCAAGTCAAATTCAACCCTAAAGACCTCTCAAAGTCGGAAATGAGCATGAAAAAATTAGTTTTCTACAAGATAGAAATTCTTTGAAAAATCATAGACTTTTCAATTCTCATCCAAACATTTCGAACCATATGTCATTTTCGAGGTGTAAAGGTCTAGTTTCATAATACGGAGATCTTATTTAGATTGCCTATATGAAGGACAACTTATAATTAAAAGATTACAATAGTCCTTAAACTATAATCACAATTTTTAAACTATCATTCATATACGTATCATTATGCAAATTAACAATTCAAAACAACCTAATAAAGACATGAAATGCGACAATATTCTTCATTTTACGGCACATTTCATTCCAACCCTAAACCCAAATACTTTCATACATATTTTAAATTAAACTCTAAGGGAAACTATTCAAATCAACTCAACTCAATTCTATTATCCTTTAACATGTTTCTTTCATATGAGACAGCCTAATCATGTAAAATTCTAAACTTAGCATTAACGATCGCATATAGATTTCAGAAAATGCATTCTATTCAGATCCTATATACATTCTAGACATATACAGAACTTCTCTCCCTAAATTAACCTTAGGTTTATTCAATTTATCGAAAGGATCAGACATCTCCTCACTTAGGGTTTCTCAGATCGCAGACCTAGCTTCCATTCGCCATTCGATTCAATCTGAAACCTGTAACGTTTCCAATTTGAAGTAAATGTTAGCAATTAACTCTAATTACTAAACCCTAGAACTATAACCAAACTCAGCCCTTACTTGTACAGTGGATGAAATTGCAGTCCTGCGGCCTAGGGTTTCGAAGATCAGTTGACAACTGTAGATTGGGGCTTCAGCTGAGGTTGTAGCAAGGAGTATGCGCGCAAGTGAGCGAGAGAGGGAGAGGGAGAAGGCTCTGCGGTCACGCGCAGGAAGAAAAAGGCAGAGAGAGTAGAGAGGGGGAGTGAAACAGAGAGATAAATTGAAGGAGAAAGAAAGGGACAGAGAGAGAGAGCAGATTCGAGAGTGAGAGCAAGAGATACGAAGACAGAGAAAGAGAGCGACAGTGAGATCGAAAGAGAAAGAGAGAGAAAACAGAGGGCGATGGTGATGCTGGCGTGCAGTGGCGATGGTAGTTGGTGGCGGAGAGAATGGCGGAGAGAGTGAGAGAGTGACGGATAATCGCGAAAGGGAGAGATCGAGAGCGTTTGGTCGAAGGAGAGGAAGAGAGAGAGAGAGAGAATTAATTAGGATTTCTAACCCTAATTAAAATGGGGGGATGCTGCGTTTCACTCCAAAACGCAGCATCTCCTCTGTTTTTTTTTTATAAATAAATTATATATATATAATTTCACACCCACATTTCACTAGAATACGAATTTCATAAAAATGAGGTTTATTATAATTCACGAACACGACAACTTAAAATATATCAAAATTTTAAATTTAATACCCTAAAATAAAAAATCAATATAAATAAATAAAATTTTAATATATATATATATATAAACTGAGGAATATTATATATATATTTCAAAAATATGAGTATACTAGTACGGACACCGCAGTGTCAGCGTTACATTTTCTAACCCCCTAAAAACAAGTTTCGTCCTCGAAACTGCAAGAAAGCTATACAGTAAACAAGTGGGGGGTACTATCTCCTTATAGCCTCCTCGGGCTCCCAGGTCTCCTCCTCGACTTGGTCACTCCTCTATAAGACCTTGCTGATCTAGAATAGCCATGGGCTGAACTGGAAGACTAAGGTCCTCTCGCAACTCAACAGGTGGAGGCTCAAGTACATGAGAATGATCAACTAGGCACTTCCTGAGTACTGAGACATGAAAGACATCATGAATATGGGATAGTTCATCTGGTAACTTCAATCTGTATGCCACACTCCTGACCCTCTCAAGGATACGGAAGGGTCCAATATATCTGGGGCTCAGCTTGCCCCGCTGCCTGAACCGTATAACTCCCTTCAAAGGAGATATCTTTAAGAAAACCATATCTCCCTTGGCAAACTCAAGGGGTCGCCGTCTACGATCGACATATACCTTTTGCTTGTCCTAGACGGCTCTCATCCGCTCATGGATGACCCTAACCTTATCTTTCGTTTCCTCAATCAACTCAATAATGCTGAGACGTCGCTCTCTGACCTCATCCCAATATATCGAGGTGCGGCACTTCCTACCATACAGTGCCTCATATGGTGGCATCCCAATACTGGCATGATAACTATTATTATATGCAAATTCGACCAGTGGAAGGTGCCGATCTCAACTACTTCAGAAATCCATCACACATGCTCTCAGCATGTCTTTAAGGGTCTGAATAGTCCTCTATAACTGACAATCTATCTATAGATGATAGGCTATACTAAAACTTAGCCTCGTGCCCATTGCCTTCTACAACTTGGACCAAAACCTGGAAGTGAACCTCGGGTCCCTATCTGATACTATCGACACAAGAACACCATGCAGTCTGACTATTGTATCGATGTAAAGACGTGCCAAGGTCTCCAAAGGATAATCACTGCGAATAGAAAGAAAATGTGCAGACTTGGTGAGTCGATCTACAATCACCCAAATGGCATCATGCCGTGATGAAGTCCGCGGTAGCCCTGTCACAAAATCCATAGTAATGTGAACCCACTTCCACTCAGGAATGGGTAAGGACTGCAAAGTACCAGCCGGCCGCTGATGTTCAGCCTTCACCTGCTGGCAAACTAAACACCTAGCCACAAAGTCCGCAATATCCCGTTTCATGTCGGGCTACCAATAGCTCTCCCGAATGGTCCGATACATCTTGGTACCCCCCGGATGCAATGCATAAGCGGAGGAGTGTGCCTCCTCAAGTATGGCCTTGTGGAGATCTGTATCAGTGGGAATACAAACCCGCTCCTTGAACACTAACAATCCATCCTTTCGGACCCTAAAGTCTCTACCATCAGCTTTACGGACTTTATCCACAATACCTTGAAGCTTCTCATCTATACTCTAGAGCTCTCTGATACGGTCGAACAAAGTCGGCCTGACCTCAAATCTGGCTAGTAAGTCTCCCTGATCATTACTAGCTAAACTGACTCATATGGCTCGGAGTCCTACTAAACAAGAAAGGTATGCTTCCTCTGTTGACTGTGAGGATGATGCTGACTTCCGACTCAAGGCATCTGCCACAACATTCGCCTTGCCCGGATGATAGTTAATAATGAGATCATAATCCTTGAAGAGCTCTAACCATCTCATTTGTCTCAAATTCAACTCCTTTTGGGTAAATAGATACTTCAAACTTTTGTGATCTGTAAATACTTTGCAGGTCACTCCATAAAGATAATGTCGTCATATCTTCAACGCGAAGACTATGGCTGCCAATTTCAATTCATGTGTCAAGTAGTTAACCTCGTGTTTCTTCAACTGTCACGAGGCATATGCAACAACCCGACTATCCTACATCAGAACACAACCTAATCCCTGTCGGCTAGCATCATTATACACTGTGTATTCCTGACTGCTAGTGAGAAGGGCTAAAATAGGAGCAGAGGTTAACCATTGTTTGAGCTCCTGAAAGCTCGCCTCACAACGGTCATCCCAAACAAATTTGACCCCCTTCGGGGTCAATCTAGACAATGGAGTAGCTATCCGAAAAAATCCCTCTACAAATATACAATAATACCCAGCTAAACCGAGAAAACTATGGATCTCGGTAACTGTTTGTGACTGGTCCCACTTCACTATAGCCTCAACCTTTCGCAGATCAACATAAATACCCTCCGCGAAGACAATGTGCCCCAAAAATCCTATCTGTCTTAGCCAAAACTCATATTTCAAAAATTTGGCATATAGCTGCTTCTCACGGAGTATCTGCAATACCACCCGAAGGTGCTGAATATGATCTTCATCACTTCGTGAATACACCAAGATGTTATCGATAAATATGATGATAAACCGATCCAAGAAGTCGTGGAAGACTCGGTTCATCAGATCCATAAAAGCAGTTGGGGCATTAGTCAGCCCAAACGATATGATTAAAAACTCATAATGGCCGTATCGGGTGTGAAAAGCTGTCTGGGGCACATCTTCGGCCCAAATCCTCAACTGATGATAACCCGAATGGAGATCAATCTTAGAGAAAACCCTGGCTCCCTGCAGCTGATCAAACAAATCATCGATTCGTGGCAGGGGATATCTATTTTTGATGGTGACTTTGTTCAACTATCTGTAATCCACACAAAGCCAAAGTGCACCATCTTTCTTCTTTACAAACAGCACCGGAGCGCCCCAGGGTGAAGTGCTTGGGCGAATAAACCCCATGTCCAGAAGTTCCTGCAACTGAACCTTAACCTCTCTCAGTTCAGCAGATGCTATTCTGTATGGCGGAATAGAAATATGAGTGGTCCCTGGTACTAGATCAATCTCGAAATTGAACTCTCGAACTGATGGTAATCCGGGAAGCTCTTCAGGGAACACATCTGGAAACTCCTGCACCATAGGGACATCCTCAAGTCTTGGTCCTTCAGCGATGGTGTCAACGACATAAGCCAGATAACAGATACACCCACGGCGTACCATGCGTCTGGTTTTCATAACAGATATAACACAGCGGGGCAATACCCGTCTCTCACCCCGGAACACCAACGGTGGCTGCCTAGATCTCCGAAACTCAACCTCCTTCGTAAAACAATCCACGGAAGCCCGGTGTAAACTCAGTCAATCCATCCCTAGGATGGTATCAAAATCCGTGATAGGAAGCGGAATCAGATCTACCTCTAATACCGCCTCCTCAATACTGACCTCGCAGCCTCTATAGAATGTATCTCGAATGATATGCTTGCCAAGAGGAGTGACTACCATAATCTTTTCATCAAGTGGCGAGAGAAGCCTATTAGAATGGCGAGCGAACGTGTCGCTCACATATGAAAAATTCAACCCGGTATTTATGAGAATGCGGGCGTTGATACCAAATATTTGCATGGTACCCATAATGACATCAGGGTTTGCCTGTGCGTCCTCATGCGTCATCGCAAACACACGAGCCTGGGCCCAAGGCTGCTGTCGTGATGGTCTTGGCACGGTATTACTCCCGGCTACAGTCCGAGGAGCTGTAAGAGCTGAGTGCACAGGTGCCCCCTGTTGGCCTGTGCCAAAAGTACCAGTACGACTCCGTAAAGTCTGTCCTCCTCGACCTAAATCTGGGTAGGTACTCTTAATGTGACCTTGCTTCCCACACTGGAAGCAAGTAACCGGTACTCTACATGCCCCAAATGCATGGTGGCTACCGCATCTGTGACAAAAAGACTGTCTCTGTACAGTAGACTGTGTAGCAGCACTAAGGACTGGTGCCCCAAAACTCTGTGGTCGAAGTCCTTCTCCTGGTCCTGCTGGTCTGAAGCTAGAAGACTCTCCGTGATATCCAGAACCTCTACCCCTCTTCGAAGACGGTCCACCCTGTGACCCAGTCTTCCTCATTTTTTGGTGACTCTCTTTCTGCCTAGCCTCAGCTCAGACGATCTCCTCTGCCCGATATGCTGAATCAATCACTTCTGAAAGTGTAAAAGTAGGAGTCACTGTCATATACTTCTTGATGCTTAATTGGAGGCCATCTTCAAACTTAAACCTCAACTGAGCTGGTGTAGCCATGTCGAGGACAAATGCTTCTAATCTTCTGAGCTGAGTCTCGTACTCTGAGACTGACCTAGTCCCCTGATGTAAGTACAGAAACTCTATCCTTATATGATCCTGCTGAAACGGGGTAAAGTACATGCGGTCGAACTCTAGTAGAAAGTCCTCCCACTGTAGAGTCTGTATAGCACTGTCACGGATAGCCTTCCACCACGAGAGGGCATCCCCGTCGAGTAGTCTCTCAATAACTCTTAACCTGAGCTCCTCTGTCAACCCCATATTAGTAAGGATCCTGTGAGTCCTGTTAATCCAGTGTTTCGCCACTATGGCATCACTAGATCCTGAAAAATCTGTGCATCCAAGCTGTCGTGACTCTTTCACCAACTGTGTAAGCTCATGGATGTGCCTCAAAGTAACCGATGCATTATCGGTCGGACTAGAAATGGATGGACCAGCCACCGGAGGAGGAATCGGTGCCGTAGGTGCATGTACGGCCACAGGTGCGGTCGCTGGTGTAACATCGACACTACGGTGTTCAAATATTATTTCCGTTTTTGAATTTAATAAAATGATCCTCAATTTATATATATATATAGAAAATAATTAATTTATTGATTTTTGATTTTGGGGATTTTTAAATTTAATTTTTGGTATATTTTAAATACCGTTTTCGGGAATTGTAAAATAAAGTTCGTACACATATATATATGTAAATAATTATTTATTTATTAATTAATTTATTTATTTACTCAATTAGTTGTTTATAAAAAAAAAACTCTCTTTATTATAATATATATATAAACAATAATAATAATAATAATAATAATAATAATAATAATAATAATAATAATAATAATAATATAAAAAAAAAAAGAAAAAGGAAAGGAATTAGGGTTGAAACCCTAATTCCCATTTTCCCCTCTCCTCTCCCACGCGACCTTTCCTCTTCCCCCACCCGCGCCGCACCGCCACGACCATTCGCCTCCTCCGCCGCTGCGTCCGCCGCTGCCATTTGCAGATGGCCATCGCCACCATCGCCTATTCCCTCTCTCTCCCTTCGGTTTTCTCTCCTTTTCTCTCTCTCGGTTTCTTTATCCCTCTCTTCCACTCGCGGTTCTCCGCCACCGCGGCCCTCCACCGTGCTCCGCCACCACCCACGACCATCCAATCGACCGACCTCTCTCTCTCTCTATTTTTCCCCCTCGGTCTCACTCTCTATCGCTCTCTCTCTCTCTATCCCTCGCGGTCTCGCGATTCAATCTCTCCCTCACCCGATTCATTCGCCGTCGCCGCCTTCTTCCTCCGCCGTCGCGACCGTCGCGGGTCGCCATCCCTCAGTCTCCCTCAGTCTCTCTCGCTCCTCCCTCCTCCTCCCGCGTGATCGCAAGCCACGTGCGCGCGACTGCGCCCAACAGCGCGCGATTGCTCGCGCGACTGCGCCTGCCTTAGCGCGCGTCTGCTCACGCTGACTGCCCTGTGCGCGCCATAGCCCTTGCTCGCCTGCGTGCTATACTCTCTCTGTCAAGAGCCTTGTTGCCATCTCAGCTAAAGCCCAACCCGCAGTCATTAACCGACCCTCGAAAACCCTAGGTCACGACTTCTCCATTGTGCAGATAAGGGTAAGAGTTCTAATCTATGGTTCTAGGGCTTGATTTCAATAGAAAATAAGTATAATCATTGAACTGTACTTTGAATTGGAAATAATGCAGGTCCGGACAAAGTTGTAGGTGCACGGACGTTAGGGTTTTGGATTTGCAGACCACTCTAGGTGAGGTAAGTTACTAACTCATTTGATTTATTTAGATGAATGTAAGGTAAATTACAGTAGGAATGTATTATATATGTTAGGATGTATGTGAGATTAGATTTAAATGCATCATCTGAAGTTATATGTGATTATTTAGGTTAAGTATGGAATTTTAAATGAATTGGGTTGTTCTGGATGATAGAATCGTATTGATTTGTTTAGAATAATTTCTCTTGGAGTTTATTCATAAATTGGAGAGTTAAGGTTTGTACAAACGTAGGGAAAATGATAAACCCTAAGATTAATTAGAAATTTGATGATTTATGTGACACTTTAATTAGGTTGATTTTGTTGGAGACTCGAGGACTCGAGTTTGGTCTGATTGTGGAAATAGGGAGTGACCACCCTCCCAGGTGAGTGGGACCCTAATCTCTTGCATGAAATGGTGAAAATCTGATTTTACCGTGTTTTAAACAAAACATGCTTTGATATGCATGATCTCGACGTATTAACTTGAAATTCAAATTTGTTTTGTGACTATTGGAGTGTCGTACTTATGTTTCTACGATTATGCATCCATGTTTGAAATGAAATGAAATTGTGCCATGATTTGAGAAATGAAATGTTTTCTATTCTATCATTGCATCGGTTGTTGATTTGATATGATTTTGATGAAATGTATCTGGCACACTGATTTGAAATGTTTTGAGATCTGTGATATGGTTCTTATCTGCGGGACGTTGTGCCCTTGTGATACTGTGATGATGATATTGATGATTCCGTAGCTACGAAGGGACTTTGTAGAGGCACGAGTTGCCCGGATACGCTTCTGCAGGAGGTATCCGCAAACGTCCAGTTTATATGGTCATAGGCACGAACGGTTGAACCCTCATCGGGGAAGGACGTGTGTGACGCCACCGTCTAGCACCGGGCGGTGACCTATTGACCAGCCGGTTTATATATATTCATAGGCACGAACGGTTGAACCCACATCGGGGGAGGACGTGTGTGACGCCACCGTCTAGCACCGGGCTGTGACCTATTTGACGAGACTGGGTAAGCAAGGAGCTAAGCCCACGGCCAACGTTGGGGTAGAGAGCTACTTTTGAAACACTTGCATAATAACACCCCCGATGCGCCTGTCCTTGGTCATGGTAGACCTTTGTCAGGATCCTTTCGGCCAGCTCTATGATCTACTTGATTTTTTAAAATGGATGCATATATGTGTGATATCGTGTGAATGATTAAAAGAGTTCATTTTATTAAACATATAATGATTTATTGCGAAACTTGAGTTATTGTTTACAAATGATGCTATTTGACACTCCAATATTCACCCACACTATTAGTACTTGAGATTATCCCCTAACTCACTGAGTATTCTTCCCCGAATACTCACCCCTCCTCTTTCCCTCCCCAGACAGGATTTTTGGTGCTGGAGCGACGCTTCAGATTTTGGAGATTTTGGTGGATTTGGGTGATTCAGAAAGGTGAGATCTTAAGTTTAACTTGAAAGATGGATTAAGTATTATATTTTGACCCTGCGAGGCCTTGTTGAGGTCCGTAGTTGGCCGTGTACTTATTTTGGGATGACTGTATAATTTATGTATGTTTATTTGCGAAACTCTCGTAATTCATTTGCATTGAGGCGATTGTACGTATTTGAATGTTACTTGGGAAATTTGTAATATATTTGTATAAATTTAGGTCCGCTCGGTGTAGCGGCTGCTCATGCTCTAGTTGGGCATGACAGTAGAGGTCTGTGGTTAGGACTGTTGTTGATTTATAGCCTGCGTTGTTCTGGATGTTGGTGTTGGGAGTCGTTGATTTTGGAGAGGCCGGGATGGCCATTTGGTTTATTTTCAGATTGATTTTGAATTATACAGGTTTATACAGGTTATTTGTACATTGGGAGACATTCGATTTATGGGGAGGTTTTATCCGATTTTTTGTAGAAATACAGCCGGCATCCAGAGCAACGGGCGGCTGTTCATGATTCCCGGTTCGGGGCGTGACAACTGGTGTCTGTGGTGGAGGTGGTGGCATTTGCACCCCATATCTACTGTACCATTTGTGCCACTGCCTCAAGGCGTTGAGTGGTGGTGGAGGAATCTCAGCTGTAACAGCCGGTGGTGGTGCTGGGGATGGCACTGGTGAAGGTGCGTGAGTAGAGAAAGCATCCTCTGGTACTCGTGGAGCCTCGAGTGCCCTAGATGCATCAGGCACTGAGGGACTCTCTGGTGGTGCACCACGCCTACTATGTCTAGGTGGTATAGTTCTGCAAAAAGAGCACATTTTCATTAGGTAGAAATCAAGGATTAGGGTTAGTTACTGAGTAACTAACTCCCTAAAAAAAATTTGAATTATGAATCAAGGCATTTGAATGCGAAATGATGGGATAGACGCATCATGTATCCAACCCCCTAAAATATTTGAACTTATATGCCTATGGCCATGTATGGGGCTTTAAATGACTGTATGAAACTCTCTAACGCATTGAGGACTTTTAAATGTATTTGAGAAGATTTTTATTACTATCTTTTCTCCAACCTAGACGCTCTGATACCTATAGAACTGTCACGCCCCAAACCGGGATCGTGAGCAACCGCTTGTTGTCCTGGATGCCGACTACATTTATAGAAAATCAGACGCATCGAGGGTTTTATTATGCAAAAATGTTCAAAAGTCGCTCTCTATCCAGATGTTAGTCATGAGCTTCACTGGGGCTAGCTCATACACAGATCGGAATCTTGTATAGGACCCTGCCTAGTGCTAGACAGTGACGTCACACACGTCCTCCCCATATGTGGGTTCAACTGGCCATGCCTATAGCCATATGACGTTTGCGGATACTTCTTGCAAAAGCGTATCCAAGCATCCTTGTGCCTTTACAAACGCCCTTCGTAGCTACGGAATTCATCAAGAAACATCATCTCATCACAAGTAGGCATCCAGCCCACACAGTTCATCAAAACATTTCAAATCCGTATGCCAATACATTTCATCAAATCATTTCAAATCAATATACCAACGCAACAGTAGAATAGAAAACATATCTAGTTCTCAAGTAATGACACAATATTATTTCATTTCAAACCATAGATGCATAGTCATAGAAAACGTAAATTCACGACACTCCAATAGTCACAAAACAAATTTGAAATTTAGTGTCACACGTCGAGTCAATGCATATTAAAAGCATGTTTTGTTGAAAACACTGTAAAAATCAAGTTTCACTTTTCATGAATGAGATTAGAGTCCCACTCACTTTTAGGGAGGGTATTCACCCCCTATTTTCACAATATAGTCTAAATGAAGTCTTACTCCGATCCTCAATTGATCTTTCCTAATACACAATCACAATCTTGTCATCAATTTCCAATTATATTTTGGGTTTATCCATTTTTCCTAATTTTATACAAATCCAAATTCTTAAATTCATGTATACACTCTAATGTCATCAATTTTATTTCATTTATAAATAATTAACACAATCAAAGTCAAGTCAAATTCAACTCTAAAGACCTCTCAAAGTCAGAAATGAGCATGAAAAAAATAGTTTTCTACAAAATAGAAATTCTTTGAAAAATCATAGACTTTTCAATTCTCATCCAAACGTTTCGAACCATATGTCATTTTCGAGGTGTAAAGGTCTAGTTTCATAATACAGAGATCGTATTTAGATTGTCTATATGTAGGACAACTTATAATTAAAAGATTACAACAGTCCTTAAACTATAACCATAATTTTTAAACTATCCTTCATATACATATCATTATGCAAATTAACAATTCAAAACAACCTAATAAAGACAAGAAATGCGACAATATCCTTCATTTTATGACACATTTCATTCCAACTCTAAACCCAAATACTTTCATGCATATTTTAAATTAAACTCTAATGGAAACTATTCAAATCAACTCAACTCGATTCTATTATCCTTTAACATACTTTTTTTATATTAGACAGCCTAATCATGTAAAATTCTAAACTTAGCATTAACGATCACATATAGATTTCAAAAAATGCATTCTATTCAGATCCTACATACATTCTAGACATATAGAGAACTTCTCTCCCTAAATTAACCTTAGCTTCATTCAATTTATCGAAAGGATCAGACATCTCCTCACCTAGGGTTTCTTGGATCACAGACCTAACTTCCATTCGCCATTCGATTCAATCTGAAACCTGTAACGCTTCCAATTTGAATCAAATGTTCACAATTAACCCTAATTACTAAACCCTAGAACTATAACCAAACTTAGCCCTTACCTGTACAGTGGATGAAATTGCAGTTCTGCAGCCTAGGGTTTCGAAGATCAGTTGACGATTGCAGATTGGGGCTTCAGCTTAGGTTGCAACAAGGAGTCCGCGTGCAAGTAAGCGAGTGAGGGGAGAGGGAGAAGGCTCTGTGGTCACGCGCAGGAAGAAGAAGGCAGAGAGAGTAGAGAGGAAAAGTGAAACAAAGAGAGAAATCGAAGGAGAAAGAGAGGGACAGAGAGAGAGTAGATTCGAGAGTGATAGCGAGAGAGACGAAGACAGAGAGAGAGCGACAGTGAGATCGAAAGAGAAAGAGAGAGAAAATAGAGGGCGATGGTGATGGTGGTGTGCAGTGGCGACGGTGGTTGGTGGCGGAGAGAGTTTGAGAGCGACAGAGAATTGCGAGAGGGAGAGATCGAGAGTGTTCGGTCGAAGGAGTAGAAGAGAGAGAGAGAGAATTAATTAGGGTTTCTAACCCTAATTAAAATGGGGGGTGCTGCGTTTCACTCCAAAACGCAGCATGTCTTTTGTTTTTTTTATAAATAAATTATATATATAATTTCACATCCACATATCACTAAAATGCGAATTTCATAAAAATGGAGTTTATTATGATTTGCGAACATGACAACTTAAAATATACCAAAATTTTAAATTTAATACCCCAAAATCGAAGATCAATATAAATAAATATTTTTTATATATATAAACTGAGAAATATTATATATATATATTTCAAAAATAGGAGCACTAGTACGGACACCGCAGTGTCGGCGTTACATATGCTATAAGGAGAGATAAACTATCTAAGGGAAATATAAGTATGGTATCACAAATGGATATATTTTGATTGGGATCATGATCATATAATAGATGAACTTTTAAAATTTTTAGTTTCTCTCAGGTATGTGACAGTTACGTTTATTATTTGATGATCATGTACGCAAAAAGATTTTAGAGTCTTTCTTGAATAAAATTTTGGATTGGTAACATTTAAATGATTACCATCCAAAATTAATTTTTTTTAAAATACTTAGTGTATTTAATTGGGAGGTTTTAGGTTGACAAAATTTAAGTAATTTTTACATAAAATTTGTAGAATTTTGTAACTTTAAAATAAATTCATAATAGTGATGCGTTAGGACTATAGATGATGTTGGGAACTTAGTGAACTTTCGATTCTATACTTGATATTGATCTGTCATGGATATTAATCTTGAAATACAAAATTATATGTATAATATGAACATTAGTACATGTGTCTACTATTTTAGAAAATCCAAACCATAGTATCAAAGTCCATGATTAGGGAGTTGAATAGAAATGACAAATTGAATGGCGATAATCATGAAATATGACGTCATAAAATTAGATATATGCTGAAATAATAAGATGTTTTGGAAGGCATCATGCATGTCATGTAGGACCCTAAAGTGGGCAAAGCTGCCTAGTAAAGGAGAGAACAAGATGCTTACCAGGCATGGAAAAGGATACACTACAAAAAAACCAAGGTTTTACGATGAAAATTGCGACAAATTTTTAAGAAAAATTCATCGCATAGCAACAAAAATATTTTCGTCACAAATATTAGTGATGAAAAATTTAGTATTCGTGGCAAAATTTGTAACAAAATATTTTTTATTACAAAATTCGTCGCAAATATTAGCCACAAATAGATATTTCGTTGCAAAATTAGCGACTAATTTTGCGACGAAAAATAATTTTGTTGCAAATTTTGCGATGAATCTAATTTCGTCACAAAATTTGTGACAACAAGTATTTTCGTCGCAAATTTTGTCACAAAATTATTTTTCATCGTAGAATTGTTGTCGCAAAATTTTTGACGAAAAAATTCGTTGCAAATTTTGCAACAAGAATAAATTTATCACAAAATTTGTCGAAAATATTTAGCCACAAATATTGTTTTCGTCGCAAAATCAGCAACGAGAAATTTTCATCGCAAAATCAGTGACGAACATGTTTTCATTACAAAATTAGTCGCTAACTTGAATTTATTGGCCAATTGAGCATCGAATCTGGTATTTTTTTGCGATGAAATTTGCGATGAGTATAATTATCGGCGACAAATTTTGTGATGAAGCTGTATTTTTTGTGACAAATATACGTTTTATTAGCATATTTAGACCATTTTTCCTTGTATGACCTATTTTTACACTTACACATCCTATATTATCAACAACTAACCATCTAACCGTCATCAACATCAAATTTCTACTGTCTGTACTTATCAATGCAACTAACTATCCAATAAGATCAATAAACTAAGATTTCAACAACTAATCATCATAGCAGTATCAAACACAAGTAAAGCAACATCAAGTCCCAAAGTTCAAATATCAACAACCATAGACAACCAAGAAAATCAAACTAACGAGTATCAAATGTAACAGTCAAATAACAATACACAATTTCAAGCATGACCACCACCACTATCATCATCATCATTGAATATATCATCGCCATCATCACCATCACGAGTATTATCAGGAGGAGATAGGGAAGGGGAAATCTGACTTAGAGTGGAGGCTAATTGAAGATGTTGCATGATTAATATCTGCCGTGTGCGGAACTCGTTAAATTCTTGTATGTGTTGTGCGTGAAATTCGTTCAATTCCTGATCTCTTTGCCTCTGTAGTGCGTGTACCACTTGAAGTTCATTGTCCATTTGCACTAGTAGGTCTTTCAAGTGGTTCATCTCTTGATTCAATTGCTTTATTTCTGTCCTTACTACTGGTGGGATGGAAAAAGATATACCAGCAATTTTGCAAGTGTTGCTTAAAGAACCCATCCCAAGTACTCTACCACCCCCTTTTGGTCTACTAGTTGCCTCGATCTATAGAGTCATACTATAAACAGATGACTCAGATGAGCCAGCATCATTACTAGCACTTGAACTTCTCAGTACAAACTCATCACATCTCTCCTGCATTGTCATGAGGAAAATTAAAATAAATTTACAATAACAATATAATAGAAACACATATAATCTTAATTATATATATATATATATATATATATATATATATAAATGAAGGAAAATAAAAAAAAATAGTAATATGAATCATAAGACTATATAACTTGTTTAAAGAAAGAATAATACTTCTACAAATGTTACTTTATAGGAACTAAATTATAAACATTCATATTAACATTGAAAAAGTTGAAAGTTGTGAAAAAAAATAAGAAAATCTCTATCAAGTGATTCATTATTCAAAAATTATATATAAATGACAAGTGGATATTTCAAGAGATATAAATGAAAACGTGCAAAATGGACATGTTGAATGTTCAATTTTTTTAGCTTAAGCTATGAATTATTGAATGAAATGATCTCTTTTAAAGTGTAGCTAAGTACAACAAAATAGGGATTGAGCGCAAAGACATTATCCATATCCAAAATTGGATTAATAATGATGAAATGGAAGACTATACATTAGGAATCAAAGAATCAAGTAAGCAATGAAAAGAAACTTAGGATAGACTAACCTAAAAAATTAATGTTTTTATATTGTTATGGTATGTTCAATATAATATGTTCAAATCAACATTGAAAATATCCATTAAATAATTGAAAGTTTTGAAATTACATACCTTAATTGCTCTATCTCTCTCTCCGCTCCACGTCTAGTCTTTTTTTGAAATGTCCACATGAAAGTGTCTGTGAATAATAGTTCGATTCCCATTTCCTTGACATAAAAAAACACTGTTAGAAATAATAAAATAGTTTAAATTAGATTAAAAAATTAGTGTTTGAATAAAATTATCAATTTATTTCTATATTTATCGATATTGATTGAGCCTCCCTATACGTCGCAAACAATTTCCTAGAATTATAAGCTCAATTTTTCCTATTCTATTCACTCCTTCATCTGCACTCCTCGAATTTCCAAAAAACCACAATCCTACCCCAAATTCTACTCGGTAATGCAGTTTGGCTTCTTTTCGCTGGTCTTTGCATGATTTAGTATGTTTCAGATGTGATCGCCATATATATGTATTTTTTTTAAATCCTTCTTATTTCCAACTCTCCAGTCTCATTCCAAGTGAATGTTCACTGCAATGGAAAAAAACCAATTGATTATATTAAATTTATAAACTTAGTTTCATATATAAACTGATTGAGATAATTTATCTTGAACTCGCTCCACCATAGCTCTTTTGTTACTTCTGGGGTGCTTGTGAAAGTCAACGAAACCCCTCCCCAATGATTATTCACTATTATATTGAGTTCGTGAATAACATATACAGAATTTATAAATTTATCATAAAATTACAAATAAATAATGTTAAATAAATAAGATAGTTAAAAGAATCATATGTTTTATAAATAAAAGAAACAATTCATATGAAATTTTAAAATTTAGTACTTACGAATCTTTGCAAGGCGTTATCATCTCTCGGTTGTCTTCCCTCTTAACATATGAATGTTGTACCAAAGGGGCCGACGAAGTTACATTACTAGCCATCTGTTAAGAATGGGAAGGTGCTGCAACCAAAGGGGAGAGCGAAGGTGCATTGGCAGCATGGGAATGAGATTGCGAAGGTGTTGAAGTAGACTGCGATGGTGAAGAGTATGATCTTCCATCAGTATTTCGTCTATGGCCGCCATGTCAAAATTGTCAACCATAGATGTTAGAACGATAAAGAAAATAAAAATTACATATTCATCAGATACATAATGAAGTATATGAAAAAACTTACCATATTTAAATTGACAAACTAAATGCGAGAAACAAGACACCAATATATCAAAAAATTCTCTCTAATGACCTATAAAAAATAGTACATTAACAAATGAAATATATAAATTTAAACATGAGACAGTAAATAGACAATAAATTGAGTAACGAGATTTACAAATTAATACTAAACTAATTTACCCGCTATAAAAAATAGATTACCATATATGAAGATAAATATCAGATTTTTATTATATTAAGAGAACAAAATTTACCCGCTATCAAAAATCAAAGTCCTCATTGTCATTCTCATCCTCATCATCTGTCTCAAAATTAGATTTTTTATCATTATCTTCATGAATTTCACTTGGATCTACATCTATTACTACTCCGCTGGGATCTCGTAACATTGGAATATTATATTCCTTGGTATGAAATGTGTTAGCAACATCCTCTTATTGATATGCTATGTCTTCCCAACATTCCTCGATTTTTTTCCATGCTTTCGTTTTACAAATAGTCCACCAATCAATTTTGTCACGTTTTAAATTAGGATATGATGCATAAAATATTTAAATCGCTTGTTGTGCTAACACAAATGGTTCATATCTTTTATACAATTTCTTATGATTTATTTTAATTAAATTAAACTGTGGATGCACATTCATCCATTTGACGGGGTCAAACCATCAACACATAAATAAAACAACTCTCAATTCTAGTCCAGGGTACTCTTCCCTTAGGATTTCATCCAACAAACAATAAAAATCATTTTTTGCACCTCCATCATTGGATGACTGAACACAAACTCCACTATTTATTGTAATTTTTCTGATTCCATATTTTTGAGTATGAAAATTATATCCGTTTATGAAATATGTTGACCAAGTTCATACCCTTGATTTTGGACCCCATGACAGATGGATTAGCAATTTTTGTTCAACTTGAGCTTGATTATCATGAACCTAAAGTCAAGTAAATATGTTAATATGTTTTAAAGTAAAAATATAGATAATTTATAGTCTACTTACGTATTTTTTAAACTATGATGCAAATTCTTTATCGCAGAAATGATCAAACTCATATGTCGAAAGTTCATAATATAAGTTTTGAAAAATCCTACCATCAAAGAAAACAAATTTTATCACAAACAATTTACGATATAAGAAATACATAAATTACTGAATATATACTAACTCGAAATATGGCGTCACTTCTGGACAGCTCAGTAAAATATATGTATGGGTTGCCCGCCATTCTTCACCAGTTAAGAATCTACGCTTATATGGTCCACTTGATTGACTAAGATAGTTAAAAATTAAAAATGAGTTCAAATTGGGATCAACAAGACTCTCATCATTTCTTTCCACTCTCCACCTCTTGTACTGTACATGAGGTCCCAAATAATATGATGTATACATTGTCACTTCCTCTACAATGTATGCATTAATAATAAAGGTTTTAACACGTGCCCTATTTTTCACTTTTCTTTTTCTAAATGATATATGAATCTAATTGTAATAAAATAAAGTGTATTAAAAAATAATATATTATGAAGTTAGTTATTTTATATGTATTGACAACGAAGTATAGAAGATAAAAAATTTACCTTTCAAACGGATATATTCATCGAAATTGGACGGGACCTCCAACTTTGCCCTCATATGGCAAGTGAACCAAACGATGTTCCATAGAATTAAAAAATGATGGTGGAAATATCCTTTCTAAGTTACATAAAATGATTGAAATATCTTTTTCTAATGTCTCCATGTGTGAATGTCTCAACATTGTTGAGCAAATGTCATAAAGGAAAATGCTTAGCTCCGTAATTGTATCCCATACAAAATTTGGTAAGAGTTCCTTCAAAGCAATAGGAATTAGCCTTTCCAATAATATATAGCAATTATGACTTTTCTAACCAATCAATATGTATTCTTTCAAATCGACGCATCTCCCAACATTTGAGACATAACTATCAGGAAACTTCAATGATTTTAACCATTCACAAACAGTCCGTCTTTGATCCTTATTCAATGTGTTAGAGGTGGATTTTGGCTACACAGATATTGGCTCCTTGTTGACTCGAACGATTGCCGTCGATGAGATCTAAAACCTACAAAAACTAATGGAGGGTACTCCGGTGGGGAACGCTCCGACACTCAAGTCATAAAGAGCGGTTTTCGAAAGTAAAAGAAACAGTTTGAGAGCTCAAAGAGGGAGAGGTTCCCTATGATTAGAGTGCCCAATGTGTAAGGTTAAGGAAACGTACATGGTTTGGAAAGTTTTAAGATATCTTATACCTGCGAGAGTTGTACGCCGTTGGAGTACTTCAACCCTACTTTCCTGATCGAGTCGATCCAGAAATCTCAGGAGTTTAATATTCTGAATTAATCATGATCTTCATCACATGAGAACTTTCGTTTCCTAGAGAGATCCCTTCTTTAACTGAAGGATCCTAAAGATGTCGTTTTTAGGCAGGATACCTAAACCGTTGGGTGTTTTGACCTTCCTTTAGAATTGTTAGAGCCGCTCCCTATCGATCGATCATTTGACCGATAAAAGGTTTTCGGAGTTCGTTCGCTCGATGGACCAATAATTAAGTACCCGATCGGGGAGGTTACTCCCGCTTGGTAAATCTCATTTGATAAGCGAGGCGATTGAGGCCCTATCATTTGGGAGCTGGATGACTAAGGCCCTTCGATAGATAGTCATAGAGAACATTGAATATCAGTCGATAGCTGTCTTTTGTAGGTCTCATTTGTGGGCTTTTCAAGTGCTGAGCTTTTGAATTGGTCTTAGGGCTATGCCCCATCATTTGCCCCCTACTTAGGGTGCCGTTTCGTTAGAAATGTACCATAAGTATCTATTTTTATGTTGACACCACATGTTGTCGTTGAGGTATACGGATCGTCACTTGATGTTTTTATAAGACCATTTGTTCGTGCACACCTGACACCTTCATTCCCCTTCATTCTTTAAGAACTATCAGAAAACTCATTTTCAGAAGCAATGGTGAAAGCGTCCGTTACTCAGGCTTACTCGAGCATTAGCGATAACACGAGCACTATGTCCATAAGGGAGTTTCAAGAGGTCCAAACTGATATGTTGATGGGGGATGATTATACTTTGGTGTCCACCACGGATGTCGATAGGGCCAACATGGCACCAGAGGGGTACGTACCGATGTACCACCAATTGGTCAAGTATAGGCTAAAAGTTCCATATACAGGTCCTTCTACAGAAGTATTATGCTGTTGGAATATATTCTCAACTCTCCTGATTCCAAGTGTCTGGCGTCTAGTGGTTGTCGTGGCTTCTCTATTAGGATTTTGTTATCTTCACTTTGATTTTGACATCTTGTAATCTATCTTTATCTTGATGAGATGTGGAAACAGTGGTTCGATCAAGGGCTGGTATAAGTTACAGACTCGATCCGAGTCCAACTGAAGTTTTGCTATAAAGAGTATATTAATAAGAACTGGATGCAGAAGTTCTTTTACATAGAGCTCTCGGATAAGAACCGCATCCCCGTGCTGCCTGATGCCAGTGAGGTGTCTTCTTTGGAGCTGAAGCCCCCCAGCCGCATCTAAGCAAGGTCGTTTCATTTGGTCAGTCCGTGGTTATTATAAGTCAACCGGTCAAAGCATATGGGTCGAGTCCCTATTGGATGATCAGATACTGTCTTTGACTAGTCTGCTGATTAGGAGAAGAGGAAGGTCGATAGGCCCCTCTTATTGGAGAGAGGAAGGATCGAGTTGGTTGATTCCGCGAACTCCTTTGATGACCTGTACTGGAGAAAATCACCATCGAGAGGCAGATTCAGTTGAGTGCGAGGGGGTCTCCTCAGGAGTTTGTCAGGGCATCTATGGCTTTCCACTAGTCCTCTTCTCCTTTGTCGAAGAGAAAAAAGATTTCGTCGTCTTTGTATATGTCAGGTCGTGGACCGATTGTTTTGTCAGAGCGTTTAGATTTAACGGGAACCATTCCAATGGAGACCCTTGTCTCAGAAGGAAATGAGTCAACGGGGAATAGGAGCATCAGTGAAGGTGAACTAGGAAGATTGGGAGATGCTTCCTCACCCGGCACTAGGGCAGAGTCGTATATTTCCACAGCTGTGATGGAGAAGATGGCGGGGCTTTCATCTACCATTCTGGTTTGGCTTTTGCGCAAAGGAAAGTGTAAGGTTCCTGATGGGACTGCTTTACCGCCGGCCATTCCTGTTCGATCCTTTGATAGATGGAAGGGCTCAAAAGAGTGAGGGACTGTTACGGTTTGTGTTGGGGATAGGCAATTCAGCTACATAGATTTGGTCGAGGTGGACCGAATTGTGGACCGGTTAGACTTTCATAGATGTGAGCTGGATCTATATAGGATATCCCAGAAACAAGTTGGCGAGACTCTTAAGTCTCTAGGATTGATGGTATCACCCCTTCTTTTTTATGCTCATTCAACTTCTTTTCCTTCTTGCTCCTTTCCTAGTCCATCTTTTTTTTTTTCAGACCATGGCTCTTGCGGAGTTCCAAGAGCGACAAAAGAAGCAAATGGGAGACCATTTGGAGGGACACGTTGTTGAACTGAGCGTGCAATGCAAAAAACTAAAAGTAGAGGCCAGGGTACACGAGGTGCGTCTTCAATCGGTCGAGAGGCTGGCTCAGCTTTGGGAAGAGTCTCTTCTTATGGTAGAGTATAAGATTGCTAACCTCGATGAGTCTCGAGAAAGGGATACTGCTGTCTTCAAAGATTCCCAACATAAGTTGGTCGAGATATTGAGGTATACTGAAGAGATAATTCACCGAATAGGTTTGGACAATACTTTGCCCCCAGTTGAGGAGGTTGTAACCATTCAGGGCTTGACGATCATTCTTGAGGTCTCTACTATAGTTCCAACTGCCATATGATCTGCTTCTCGATAAGTTCAATTCTTTTTATTCTTCATTTAGAACTTTGTATCTCAATACCTTTGTTTTGAACAACCCTTGCTTCACGTCCTCAATTGAGGCTGTCTTGTGATCTGATGTTGTAGCCCTTACCATGTTATGCTCGACGTACTAGCTCGTACGGCCATTAGAAATTTTAGATAGAGGGGAAGTTCCATCCAATCAGTAGAAATGTTAGATAGGTTGGGCCGTATCTACCCGTTCGGAGAGTTCCATCTCTTATTGATGACACGTTCGAACGATAAGATCTGAGCGATTTAGGTCCGCCGTACGAAAGGAAATTTTTAGATAGAGGATCCGTGTCCACCTGTTCGGGGAGTTCCATGCCTTATTAATGATAGGTTCGAACGATAGGATCTGGACGGTTTAGACCTGTCGTACGATAGGAAACCTTTAGATAGAGGGGCAATGTCCACCCATCCGGAGAGTTCCATCCCTTATTGACGACACATTTGAACGATAGGATCTGGGCGTTTTAGGCCCGCCGTACGACAGGAAACTTTTAGATAGAGGGGTCGTGTCCACCCGTCCGGAGAGTTTCATCCCTTATTGATAATACGTTCAAACGATAGGATATGGGCGATTTAGACTCATTGTACGATAGGAAACTTTTAAATAAAGGGGTTATGTCCACCCATTCGGGGAGTTCCATCCCTTATTGACAGCACGTTCGAACGACAAGATCTAGGAGTATGTTCGTGAGAAGTCTATTAAGTCAATGCCTTGCTGATTTGAAAAGTACCCCCACATTCCAGAGAGAGAACCATTAGTAGTAGGCCCTGGTGATCACTTAGAAGCAGAAGCCGAAGGCTCTGGATCGCATGACAATGTCTCAATCCCTAGCTGCGTTCTAAACTTGATCTTCATGTGCTTAGTGCTAGGCAAAACTTCTAGGGTATTCAGGCCCAGCCTGCCCAGGATGACATTGTAGAGTGAAGGAAGATCCATCACGTTGAACATGACAGGAGCTGTCGCATGATTGGGGGGCATTTTAAGGGTAATCGGGAGTGAGATAATACCTTCGAGCTATATCCATTCGCTTGAATGCCCTTTGATCGGGCCTGTGTGGGGTTGGAGATTGGAAAAAGTAAACTTCATTCGTTTGAAAGTATCCTGGTATAGGAGGTTACAGCCTGCCCCCTGATTGACAAAGATTCTTTTGACCTCATGTTGCCCAATCCTGGCGGTCATCACGAGGGGATTGTGTCGACTTGGATCTACTCCGACTAGGTCTTCGTCTGTGAAACCAATGACAGGTCTCTTCCCCCTTGTCGTTTATTGGTGTCTGTCGCTAAAATTTCTTGTGGCACAGAAGGAAGTGCCTTCGGGAAGTAGAAGATCGACGTGAATAGGCATCATGCTTCATTTTCTGACGAATCATCAGAGGAATGGGAAAGCTTCTGAAGGACTTGCCCATCCTGGATTTGGAGTATTACTCCATCTCTTACGTCGGTCGGGGGCGGAGTAGCTTGTCAGTCCTCCGACCGGTCATGTCGCGACGGTTCATGCCGATGACCGATAGGGGTATCTCCTTCTCTCCTACGACGAGCTCTTGTAGTCTTCCTTTGCGTACCAGGAACTCTAGTTTATCTTTTAACTTCTTGTAATCATCTGTTATGTGGCCGTAATCGTGGTGGAAGTGGTAGTATTTAGTTCTGTCCTTGCTGGGGTCATTCTCGGTCGACTGTGGTGGCCATCAGATGTACGGCTTGTCCCTGATTAAGGATAAGACCTGGCTTGGGGTCTTGTTCAGAGGGGTGTAGTTGTTATACCTCTGCGAAGGAGGGGAATTCACTCAAATCTTCCTTGGCGGGGACCTCCTAGGTGACCGGTTACGTTTCTTTCGAACGGTTAGATCTTTTCTATAGTTAAATATCTCAGTATTCTTGGTGGTGACTTATTTCTAGGCTCGGGCATAGAATTCTTGGATAGTAGTAGGAGGGTTTTTCGTAATTGATACTTTCATGTCGGAAAGCTGTAGTCTCGTCAAAAGTGCAGCTAGCATGATGGAGTGGTTCAGGGATAGGATCCTCATCATTTCTGCCTTGAATCTATCCAAGAAATCCCTCAGTGACTCGTCCTCCTTCTGATACAATGACAACAGAGAAGTAGACTTTCTCTTGACCCCTCTGCTTATCACGAAATGTGATTTGAACTGTTCTCGTAGTTGGGAGAAAGTTTTTATGCCCAGTGGCAGGAGAGAGTTGAGCCAAGTTAGCGCATTTCCCATAAGAGTAGTGGGGAAATGTTTGCACATGGTCGCATCAGTCATGTCTCTTGAAATCATCACCGTTACAAAATGGGCCACATGATCCCGGGGATCCATTGTCCTGTCGTATCTTTCCATGGGGCAGAAGTTCATTGCGAGGCATAGGCTTCGAAGAGGCCTTCGGATCAAGAGGCGAAGCATAAGAACCGGGGGAAGTTTGATTTCCCTGGGCATTGACCCGCTTGAGTTCATCGACGACGAGTTGCTCGACTTGTTTCGAAGATCACAAAGATCTAGTTGGGAATTCTCGAATAATTCATGGCACGGGGTTGATGGTCATTGCTGGGGACGCCTAGACCCCCAATAGAAGACTGACCCACGGGCCTAAGGGCAAGACTAAGGCTGTCCAGTTGTTTGTTCATATCCTGGATTTTTTATTTTAGCCCCTCCATCTGGGGGTGGCTGACCTGCTCTGGTGCAGGGGCCGCGATCGGCTACCTTTGAGTTGTAGGCTGTAGAGCCTGCTCCGGGTGAGATGGGCGAGGAGAGACCACACGATCACGAACAGAGTGATCGAGTGCCATAGGAAGGGTGGCTTCATAAGGTGTTGCGGTGCACCCTTCTACAGTGGGGGCAACTTTCGAAACTGTCCTTGTTTTTTTCTTTGGGGGCATGATAGCGTGAATGTTTTGTTAGTTCTTATAAAGGCAGTTGCTCTAGTCTGTTCCCACGGACGGTACCAATCTGTTGGATCTAGGTTTCGACTTCATAGATATTGGTTCCTTGTTAACTCGAACGATTGTCATTGACGGGATGTGAAACTTGCAAAAACCGCTGGAGGGTGCTCTAGCGGGGGAGGTTCCGACACTTAAGTCAGAAAGAGTGGTTTCGAAAGTAAAAGGAACAGACTGAGAGCTCAAAGAGGGAGAGGTTACTTGTGATTAGAGTGCCTAATGTGTAAGGTTAAGGGAGCATACCTGACTCGGAGAGTTTTGGGATATCTTATACCTACGAGAGTCATACACCGTTGGAGTGTTTTAACCCTACTTTCCTTATCGAACTAATCCAGAAATCTCAGAAATTCAATATTCTGAATTGATCGTGATCTTTATCATATGAGAACTTTCGTTTCCTAGAGAGATCCCTTCCTTAACTGAAGGATCCTAAAGATGCCGTTCTAAGGCAGGATACCAAAGCCGTTGGGTGTTTTGACATTCCTTTAGAATTGTTAGAGACGCTCTCTATCAATTGGTCGTTTGACCGATAAAAGGTTTTCAGAGTTTGTTCATTTGATGGACCAATGACTGAGTACCCAATCGGGGAGGTTACTCATATTTGGTAAATCTCGTTCGATAAGCGGGGTGACTGAGACCCTATCGTTCAAGAGATCTGAACGACTAAGACCCTTCAGTAGATAGTCATAAAGAACATTGAACATCGGTCGATAGCTATCTTTTATGGGCCTCGTGTGTGGATCTTTCAAGTGCTGACCTTTCGAATTGGGCCTAGGGCTATGCCCCATCACAATGTATAAACTGCCTTTGGTTTTGGTCTCCTACTACTTTCATTGACATCAAGAGTGAATCATTTACAAATAAGTTACATATCTTTTCTTGTATTCAAGTTGTCTTTTGTTTTTTCAGTGATATCCATCACTATATTTATCAGATTATCACAAACATTCTTCTCGATATGCATTACATCGAGATTATGATGAATCAGATGAGTCCTCTAATATGGTAAATCCCAAAATATATTCTGCTTAGTCTATTTATGCGTACTTCCATAGTCATATATTGTACTATGTGGCTCTTCAATAACAGATGGAAAGTTAAGCACTCTATATCAAATTTGTTCACTGGTTAATCTCAATGGGGGAGGTGTTCTTTCAATTCTATTCTTAGTGAATTCTTCTTTATTCCTTCTGAATTTATGATTTAGCAGAAAAAATTATCTATGATAATCAAAATAACTCGCCTTCTTCCCATGTTTCAATCTGAATGATTTTGATCTCTCCATACATATTGGACATCCTAAAATCCCAGCGATACTCCATCCCGATAACAACCATAAGTCAGAAGTCATTTATGGTTTAAAGAAGAGCAGTCTTCATTATAAACATCTGATTAGTATGAATATTATATGTAGGAACACTTTCATCCCATAATTGTTTCAACTCCGCAATCAGTGGTTGCATGTAAATATCAATTAACTTCTTCAGATTTTGCGGGTCAGGCACGACCAATGTCAAAAACATATACGGTGTCTTTATACATGTACCAGGTGAAAGATTATAGGGAGTTAAGATAACTGGCCAATAAGAATAAATTCTTCCTAATTTGCCAAATAGAACAAACCCATCAGCACAGAGACCTAACCTAATGTTTCGAGTCTCTTTCATAAACTTAGGATATGTTCTATCAAGATATTTCCAAGCCTTTGCATCCGAAAGAAGACATATTAGCCCCTCTTCTGTTTTATGATTTACATGCCAAGTCATGTGTTCAGCAGTGTTTTAGATACATAAAGTCTTTGTAACCTAGGAGTTAAGGGTAAATAAAACATTTGTCTGTATGGTTTATGTCGCGGATTACGACCCGACCTCCTAGTACTCTTGTACCTACATTGGTTACAGAATTTACAAAATTCTGCATTTTTATCATCTCCCCAATATAACACACAACCATCTCTGCAAATATCAATCCTTTCCACCGGAAGACCTAATTCTTTTACCAGCTTTTTTATACTGTAGAAATCATTGGACATAATGTGATCACGTGGCAATACTTCTCCAATAACTTGAATAAAATCATTGAAACAATCCTTAGACACATTATGTTTTGCTTTAACATTCAACAGTCTTGTGATTAGAGATAACTTAGTGTGGCTATCATAACCGGCCCACAAAAGTTCATCTGCAACTCTCAACATTTCCTGAAATTGGAGAGATGTTTCATTATTTGCATTTTCATCACCCGTTACTCTTACCTCCTCTAATGGTGATGCGTAACTAGTATACATTTGTTCAAATGTTGGTGCAAAACTAGTACTTGTAGCGCTCGGTTCGGGAACAAGATTCTGACCTACTATATCAATTGCGATCCTCTGATATGCATTCAATTGATTATAGTAACTCTGATCTCCACTAACTGAGAATTGTATGTTTTGTCCATACTCTTCATCAGATATGAACAATTCACCATGACATGTCCAATTATAGTAATTCGTGGTAAAACCAAATCTACAAAAATGTTCCATAACTTTATCACCCTTACCATTATGACACTTTATACACGGACACCTTAACTTATTTCCATTCATAAATTCAATTTTACTACAAACAAAATCCAAAAATTATTCCAACCAAATAATAAATTTATCAGTTATCTCGATGTTTAGTTAAGTTCTTTTTATACATCCAGCCTCTTTCGTTCAGCATTTTCCCTGTTTACAAATTTAAAATTTATAAAATATTAATAAAAATTACAACAAATAAAATTTATTTGATTGGAGTAAAAAAATAGTAAGAGCACATTGATGAAATATATAAACAGCTACGTTGATAGAATATGTGATTGTTTAAATAATCGAAATAAGATTACATTAAAAATTAAAAATTATAAGTGCACACATACTCATAAAATTACACATTAAAATATTAAATATTATAGCGTTAATTTCACAAAAAATTAATATAACATTAAATAATATTATAAAATTAATTAATATTAAACTAATTTTACAAAATATTATTATAACATTAATTATTACCATATAATCAAATAAAACATTAAATATTTAACATTAACATATTTGATTGTTTAACTAATCGAAATAAGATTTACTATAAATTGTTCTTGATTGTTTACCTAATGTTTAAAGTAATCTGATATCAACACATGGGATTCCAAATTTATATAAAAAATAAAAATTAACAAATCATAATAAAATAGTAGCATCATTAAATCAACCACTAAATACAATTATAATAAGTCCAAATGAAGGAAGTAATATAGAAATAAAATAATACGAACATATACATTAATATAATCACATTTTTCACTACCAAAAAATATAAATTATTTATTATCACAGCATAAATTAAAATGTTCCTCACTACCAAATAATATTCCACCAATGGCCTCGGATATCAACAGCAGCAACAACTTTCAATCCAAATGCTCGACAATGACAAATCTAGAGACAACAATAAAAATTATAAATAACTAAGATACTACTAAAACAAAATTATAAAATTCATTTTTTTAAAAAATAACATTTATAAAAAATATTTAACAAAAAAAAAACTTACAATTGGTCACAAAAGGGGGACCCCCCCCGCGACTGCATAATGAGGGGGTCAGTAGACCTAATGCGGTAGGGCCGCATAGGGGGTAACGGCCCCTTCGCGTGTGCCCCCTTTGCACGGTTGGGCCACGTAGGGTGCAGCGTCCCCTTCGCGTGGCTGGGGCCGCGGCCGCATGGAGGGGGAGGCTCCCCCTCCACCAAAGAAGGCAGATCCGGTGGCTGTGTATGACAGAAATCCGACGGTATGCTGTTGGATCTGCCTTCCTTCTTGCAGATCTGACACCACCGCCGGATCTCCATCCGGCGGCCGCGAGAAAGAGAGAGAAATTACCTTTCACCATCGCAAATCGGCCATTGAAGCACCCTTCGCAACACCCGAACTAATCTCCCTTCACAACTCTTCGAAATTGAGAAAAATTTGCTAAGTACAAATGAGAAAGAATAGTGAAGTTTGAGAGAAAAGTGGAATTCTACGATGAAATATTTTCGTCACAGATTTATTATAAATCAGCGACGAAGGTACCTCTTCGTCACTGATTTCAGTGGCGAAATCAATTTTCATCGCTGATTTAGCGACGAAAATTATATTCGTCGCTGAATCAGCGATGAACAATTTTTTTCGTTGCAATTTGCAAAGAATTTAGAAACGACCCTTGTGATTTGCGATAAATTTTGTAACAAAAAATTCATTGAATGTACTAAATTGGAAACCAAAGAGACAAACTATTAATGATATTTGCCTTTGATGCATACTATAACATAATAATAGAAAATATTCATTATGTTGATCAGTAATGAACAAATGTTCCTCCTTTAACTCTTGCTTTAGTGAATCGAGTACTTAAACAAATTTATAAGTTTTGACTAAAATGAATGTATATTTTTATTATTATATGAAACAATTGTATCATTGTAAAAGGTAACACTATATTACCATTTTTTTTATATAAATAGAAAATGAATGAATTTTTTTTGTTAAAAATTATTGGTTTGGTGAGTATCTTAAGATTCTCTACGCTTTCAATGCATGTCACCATTTTCAAATCGATTTTTAACTCTAGAAAATATTAATAATAGGAATAATTAAAAAAGGATACATAAGTGAGCGAAGAAGAAATTTAAGCGTAAAATGTCAAATAAGATATCAAATTAGCGATGAATTTTATCATGAATATCGTGTTTGTCATTAATTGACAACAAATTTAGTGACAAATAATCGAATTTTCTATGACAAATATATATTTTGGTTATAGATTTTGCGATGAATAAATTATTTGTCACTAAATTTGTAACGAATTTTTTCTTTTATAGCAAAATTTGTGACAAATATTTTTCTCCGTCGCAATTTTGCGACAAAATAATTTTTCAAAATTTCCGACGAAATAGTTTTTTTTTTTCGCAAAATTTCTGACGAAGATATTTTTATCGCTAAATTTGCGATGAATTTTCTATTTGTCGTTAAATTAGCGACGAAAAGCTATTTCGTCTCTAAATTAGCGATGAAGTTCGTATTCGTTGCAAATTTAGCAATGAATTTATATTTTCGTCACTAATTTGTAACGAATTTTGCGACAAATATTTTTCATGGAAAATTAGCAACGGATTTTGCAATGAAATTTATTTTCGTTGCTAATTTTGTGATGAAATTTTTTTGTTAATAATTTCATTACTGATTTGTGTCAATTTCTTTCTTTGTAGCTAATTTTGTTATAGATTTGTGACGAAATGTTTTTGTTGCTAAAATTCGTCGCTAAATCAGTGTTTTTTTGTAGTGATAGATTCCACTAATCGAGCGACTCGGGTTAGTTTTGTGATTGATGATATGATACCCGAGTGTAAGCAATATGTGACTTCTCATGACATTTGGGTGTACCTCAGAGAGAAACATAGAGGTACCAATAACTCTTCTTAGACAGTTGACCATAAAGTTTGGTACCTATAAAAGGTGAAGATGCCATAGTATCAAACGACATTTGAAGGTCATGTCTTACATGGTTAGAGAGTAGGAGTTAGCTGGTCATGTCCTCTCTAATATGCAGAAAGTTCAAACCTTGATTCGATTCCTTCCTGTCAAGTGGGAGCACCTAAAGTTAGTTTGATTCGCAATAACAGTGTGAAAATTTTCTCAGACATTGCTTGCCATGTCAAGTTTTGGATGAGTGGTTTTGTGCTGTAAGATCCATAACTGATATTTTTGTTGTAAAGTTTAGTTTAAAGTGAGTTTTGGACTCTAAGTATGAGAGGAACTGGAACAAAAGTAAGAAAAGGAAAGGAGATTGTAGACGGATCACAAGAAAAAATGATCCTAAATAGAAGAACAGACAGAGAGACATGTATGAGTTTTTTATCGATTGTTTTCTGGTAATAGATAGTATATGGAGGATAATGCAAAAGTAAATATTATAGGAGTTGACACTTATAAATTGGAGTTACGAAATGACTGAATTCTCATTCTGCATGTTGTTCTCCACGTGTTAGAAATTCGATGGAACCCTATCCATTTTTGTTCTTTTGAAGTTTGGCTATATTTTGAACTTTAAGAGATATAGGGTTAATTTATATTTGAATGACATGTATATTGGTTTTGGACAGCTTGTAAATGTTTCATCATTTTGTTAATGTTGATGATGTGACATGATATGCTAAACTTAGTCATATTAGGGCAAGACAGGATGAATCAATTAGTGAGAACAAAACCATTAAGTTCAAAAGTTGATTCACCAAAATATGAATATTGTCTTCCTAGCAAAATGATGAGAAAATTATTTAGAAGAGCCATACACGCTAAATTTCCATTGCATTTAATCCATTAAGACATTTGTGATCCAATAGGTGTGAAGGTTAGATATGAAATTTCATGTTTTATTACGTTTATTGATAATTTCACGTATTTGACTATATTTATTTGATTTCTCACAAGTTTGAAATATATGAATGCTTTAAATGTTATATGAACAAGGTAAAGAATCAGACGGGTTGATGGCCTGAATGTTTATCAAATCAATTTAAGATGAATAAGTCGTAATTCGATATTTGACCATTCCTTTTACACCTTAGCAGAGTGGTGTGGTAGTAAGAAGGAATAGAATATTACTAGATATAACAAAAATCCATGATGGCGCAGGTTAACTTGTTGATTTCCTTTTGGAGAGATGTGTTGTTGACTGTGATTTTTATTTTAAACAAAGTACCTAGGTCAGTACTAACGATGTTAAATAAACTTTTGACTGGTAGAAGCTGTGCTTGATTGAGCTTGGACTTTGGGGTTGGTAGTCCATATTTGAGATTTTTTTAATAAATTTTAAAAATTGGGTCTCTATGAAATTAAGAGTATCTTTATAAGATGTTCTGACCAGTCTAAACGTTAAGTGTTCATTGGTGAACAAGATGATGGTACTATAGCAAAAATTAAATAATGGATGTCACATTTCTTTGGAGATTAAATTTTTTTGCTAAGGTGACTTGAAGGACATAGAACATTTTATCTGAATTAATTAATTCAGAAAATGACTCTGTCCATTGCAGATCGTTAGAATGATGTTAATCTGAGTGGGAGGGATTTAAATTCTAATGATCCTTCTGGATTACAAACTCAGAAAAGTGCTACTAGGAAAGTGATGCCCAAGCATCATTTTGAAGATTGTTGGATATACATTTATTGTTTCTCTAGAAAATGAATAAGAGTATAAAAACATGAGTGAGACTCTATCTTGTCCCATCAAGGGTGAATCAAAAGGCAATGGAAAAAATAATTGGAGTCATTGAGGTCTAACTATATTTAGGAATTAGTTGAACTTTTATTAGAATGTTAAGTTATTGAGAACAATTGGATTCTCAAAACGAAACATAGGACAGATAAAACTATTGAGAGGTAAAAGACTCAACTGGTAACAAAAAGTTACACTCATTAAAAGAGTGTTAATTGTGAAAAAAACTTTTTTCTGATAGTGAGATTTATCTCTATTCGTGTACAGTTGGCCGTAGTGGTCAATTTGGATTTGGAATTACATTAAATAGATGTGAAAACTACATTCCTTAGTGGTAAACTTGAGGAAGAAGTCTATATAGCATAACCAGAGAGTTTTGTCATTAAAGGCCAAGAAGACAGAGTTAGTGAATTGAGTAGATCAATTTATGGCCTTAAGCAGTTTTCGAGATAATGATATTTAAGATTTCATAGAGACGTAATCTCTTATAATTTTATCATGATAGACGAATACCACTATATCTATGTGAAGAAATCTAATAACAAGTTTGTAATTCTATCCGCATATGTCGATAACATATTGTTAGCCACGAATGATAAGGAGTATATCTTTCGAATTTTGAACTGGTTGCTCTCCAATTTTAAGATAAAGGAAATGAGTGAGGTAGAATGGAAATTGCATCCCATAAAAATCATTCCAAGAAATTACTGGAATTATCTCAAAAGTCTCATATTATAAAGGCTTTGGAACGATGCAAATTAAAAACTACAAATCCATTGATACTCTAGGCGATAGTTTAAGCGATGACATATGCCCTAAAACTCCAGATAAATAGAAGAAATGTCCAAAACATCGTATTCTAGTATAGTTGGGAACTTGAAGTACACTATGATGTGTACTTATTCCGACATTTGTCATACTAGGGTTTGGTGGGTAGGAATCTGTCCAATCTAGGAAAAAGTGATTGGATTCTGTGAAAAGGATGTTGGAATACCTGAGTGGAACTGTAGATTATTTCTTTCATTATTAAGAAAAGGATCTAGTATTGAAAAATACACGAATACTGATTGGAAAGAAGATTTGTATGAGAGAAAATTTGCCTTTGATTATATTTGCTTACTCAATGATAGTACTATCTCATGGAGAAGTAAGAAACAAACTCGTATATCACTTTTAATGATGGAAGCAGAATTTGTGGCCAGTCTTCCATAGTTAAGAAAGTGTTTGGTTCAATAGATTTTACAATATTTTTGGAGTAGTAGACAATTCAGTGGGAGTTTGATGATTTATTGTGACAATCGATCAGCTATTGTTTACACGTGAGACTCCAAATATTATAGTAAAACTAAACATAGACATAAAAATCAATCTTGTTAGAGACATAATTGAGAAAAGGGAAATGATACTAAGATATGTGCCTACACATTTGGTCGTGGCTTGTCCTTTTTCGGAAGCCAATACTTAAAGACATGTCTGTAAGACATGTTAGATGATGTGAGTTGCGTAGATTATGACAGTATTTATTACTATAGTTGTGATTGTGATTATATACAGAGAGTATATATGATGTAATACTCATATTTGATGACATTTGAATTCTGTTTTTGTGTCCAAAATTCTTGTTTCTAGAATTCAAAGTATGTCGGACAAGTTTTGAGATTGACTATCATACACAAGTAATATGTCTGTGTGACATGTAGAGATGAGACGTGTTAATTTGTGATGGATTAATACATATATAAGCTGCCTTAGTTAAGTACTAAGATGAGATTACTGGTTAAATATACTATACATATGGTAATTGAAATGGATTCTCCACAATCCATTAAATTTGTCGAATAGTCAGTTGTGATTTTCCTTGATCATGTGAGATTTTAGAGGACTTATAAGAAGGAAAAGTCAGGTCAAGTGTTGTATATACATGAATTAAGACTTGTACGATACGTCATCTTAGAAAAGAAGATATAGAAAAGGAAAAGTATCGTAGCACGTGTTTTATATCACGTGTACTTATGTAACCATATGAATAATGAGATGGTACATTCTTTTTTATCTCATTGTGTCTATCTCATTGTGTGAAATTCAGAGGTTTACACTTAACCTCAATTTATAACCTTAAAACTTTTGTTTATCTCTTAAAATTTTATTTTAGTGTTGCTACTTTAGCATGTCACCAAGAAACAATGGATAATTCGGTTTGGCGATGCATGTTTAGGAAATCAGTTAAAATAAAGTTAAAAGTTAGTAGTACGAAAGGAAGATTATCTTTGACCGACACGTTACACTAAATTTATAAGCTTACTAATTATGTCTATGATTTAGTGTTTAGAGACGTAATTGTGAATATATGATTGGATTAGAGTCAAATATGCTCTAACATTGTTTTAAGGGATGTGAGATACGTTGACTGTGTCAAGTAAAAGAAGTCTAGTGTATAACGAGATACAATATCCTCATCACCACTTTGACAATGAGGTGCTATATATCCTTAATATGTGTGTAGCTCTAGAATTTTTGGTATTCTCATGAATCACACAATCCATTTGTCCGTATGAAATTGGTGACATTCGATTGAAATGATCATGTTATGTGTGGTTTTAGTTTTCATGTATGAGTAGGAGATGTTGGAATATGGGGTGGGTCTGCTCATAAGGGTAGACCCGCCCTCTTCCTTTGAAATTTAAATAAAGAAACGAGGGAGGGGTGGTTAAAAGGAAACCACCCCCTCAACCCACAATAACTCCCTAATGCCTCTCTTCACTCTCTCTGATGTTAACTCCCAAAAAAAAGAAACCTCTCAATGGTAAGAGGACATGACTTACACAAAACAAGGGATTAGGCCAATTTGACAAATAAGAGAGGGACTTGAGAAATACAAAAAATAAATAAATAAATAAATAAATAAAAGAAGAGGGTTTGAAGAGTTTTGATCATTGGTACACCAAGAGGCATTTGGATCGTGAATAGTAGGAAGTGCTCTAAATTTGTGACACTTTCTCAGTCTAAAATACCTATCCGTCAAAGAGATAAGTGATTCTAATCCAATTCGAATCATGAGAGTTTTTGTATGAAAAATATTTTAATTTACAAATGATAGAATATGGTTTCAATCATTAGAACACTCTTTACAAGACTATTTAAAAACAACATGGATACAAGATATGAAAGATAAAAGGCAAAATATAATATTTTACAAATGGTTAAATGATTATTTAATCAAAAACAATTATATGAACCACGATGAAAAACCATCTATAAATGTTACCACAAGTCTTTACAAAAAATGGAAAAAAGCTGAATGTCAAACCATTATTACATCAATGAATCCACCATTAGATTCAATATTAATACCAACACCTGCTGGTGAAATACTAGCATCACCATTTAAAACAGGAAGAACTGAATTACAAGATATAGTTAAAGTAGAAGACATAAGAAAAATTTATGAACAAAATAATTATAGTAATCAATCTATAAACAATCTAGGAAATCAACTAGAAACAATTATTGTTAAAATGGAACAATTGAAAACAAAAGAAGTAAAATTTCCACAATCAATATCACCTCCATATTTTAAAACAAGACCCTTACAAAACTTAGATGAACCAAAGATTCATCCAGATCTAGCTATATTAGACAAAATCAAGTTAGCTTTAGAACAATCCAAAATAACTGAACAAACCAAATTACATTTAACTGATCAACCATCAACAAGTCAAATTACAATATTAGATCAAGGACAAATAGAAATTATTGCTTCTGATACTTCTTCAGAAGATTTTAGTGAACACAATAAAGAACAAACTTTAGTAGATCCATTTACAATTAATAAAATGAAATTTAGAAAACAACCACAATATCATACTCATAAAAACTATTACTCTAGACCAACTCCTATGCATGTACAATTTGAAGAAAGACAACAGTTTAAACAAGCTAAATACGATGGAACTGCTATCTATGAATGGAATCTAGATGGACGTTCTGAATATGAGATTTTAAATCTCTTACAAGAAATGTGTATGGCTCAGGCTGCCTACAAATCCGGAGATGATAATATTACCACTAGACAAATTACAAGTAATATTGTACAAGGATTTACTGGACAATTAAAATATTGGTGGGATAATTTAGCACCTACAACAATTACTTCCATATTAAATCATACAACCCCGCGACTAGATGATCACGGCAATCTTCAACATGAGGAAGATTCTTTTCAAGTATTAATTGACACCATTACTCTTCATTTCATAGGAAATGCTCAAGAGGTGTGGAATAGAGATAAGGTTATTCTTACAAATTTTCGATGTCCATCTTTATCTGATTATCGATGGTACCAAGATACATTTTTTACTGAAGTTTTAAGAAGACCCGATTAACATAACAATTTTTGAAAAGAAAGATTTATTTCAGGATTACCACCTTTATTTGCACAAAGAATTAGATTAAAATTACAAGAAGCTGCAGGATCAGAAACAATCCCTTTTGAAGATATTACATATGGACAATTATTTGCTTTTATAAAGAATGAAGGAATTAATTTATGTTTAGAACTTAAGTTACATTCAAAATACAATAAAAACAAAATGTTAAAAAAGGAATTAGGATGTTTTTGTGAAGCTTTTGGATTACAACCTATAAAATCACCATCAAAACAAACAAAGAAAATTATATATCACAAAAAATACAGAAGATATAAAAAATATATAAAACCAGAACAAAGTTATTCAAAACCATATAAATCAAAGAAATATAAACCAAAATATAAACAACAATCTAAAACACAATCAAATCAAATAATTTGTTGGAAATGTGGCAAACCTGGTCACACAGCAAAGAAATGTTATGTTAAACAAAAAATTAACCAAATTCAAGATGAAGAATTAAAAAAGGAATTATTACAAATATTGATAAAACAATCAGATGAAGAAGAAAGTTCATCAACCAATAATTCTGATTCAGACAAATATTTTAGTTATTCAAATACTACTTCAGATGAAGAAGAAAATTCTTCAGATGATGAATGCACAAAACCTTTATGCATAAGACAAATAAATGTTTTAACCAAAGTTCAAAAAGAAGAATTATTTAATACCATAATTAAAATAGAAGATTTAGAAACAAGAACTAAATTATTAGAAAATCTTAAGGAAGAAATCTTAAGAGAATCTAAAAAACCAATAAAAGAAAAAGAAATTATTGAACCATTAAGTCTTACAAAAATATTATCAAAATCAAAGACTTCAATAATCAAACCAATAACAACTAAAGAATTACAACAAGAGATTAATCAATTAAAAAATCAAATAAAAACCCTTCAAGAAGAATTACAAATTTTACAAATAACAATATTAAATTATGATAAAAAATTTAATGATATTGAACAAATTCTTATAAACCAACAATCACAAGAAAATACTCCAACAATAGATCAACCTTCTACATCACAAATTAGGAAAATATCAAGTAAACAACCAAATGTTAAACAATATATTAAATTGATAAATAAAGTTATATTACAAAAATGGTATACACAAATTACTTTAGTTATCAACCAAGAATTTACAATAACATTACATGCTCTTATAGATTCAGGAGCAGACTTAAATTGTATAAGAACAGGTCTCATACCATTAAAATATTGTGAACAAACAAATGAACAATTATTAACTGCAAACAATGAACCTTTACAAGTAAATTATAAATTAAACAATGTTTATATTAGTAACAAAAATTATTGTTTTCAAAATATATTTCTTATAGTTGACAATATAAGTAATGAAATAATTTTAGGACTACCATTTTTAATACAATTATATCCTTTCTTAATCAATGATAAAGGTATACATCTACAAGGACTAGGTGAAACAATTTCTTTTGACTTTACACAACCCATTGTATATAAAGATATTAATAATATTCAACAATACTCTATTTATACCAAAACAAATCAAATAAATTCAATCAAACACCATATTAAACAAATAAAAGAAGAAATTAAATATAAAAGAATAGAAGATCAATTAATAAAAGAACATATTAAACAACAAATTATTGAAATAGAAACCCAATTCAAAACAAATGTTTGCTCAGATTTACCAAATGCTTTTTGGGAAAGAAAACAACATATAATTAGTTTACCATATGACAAAGATTTTGTTGAAACAAATATTCCAACTAAAGCAAGACCGATACAAATGAATCAAGAATATTTAACAATCTGTAAACAAGAAATACAAACATTATTAGACAAAAAGTTAATCAGACCATCCAAATCTCCTTGGAGTTGCTCAAAAACACGTTTATTAAATATCTATCAATTACAATATATATATACTGTATCCACAATTCACATTTCATCGACACATAACGATCCCAACATCCATCAATAACACTTCAAATACCAAACGAACAACAATCAATCATAAATATAAAATATAACTCTAAATATCCATTAACCATAAAGTGTATATAACATTACTCAAAAGATCTATCAAGTATAATATAATGTAAACTTAATTTCAACACAAAAACAAAGAAATCAAAAATAATTATTTGATTAAGTTAAACAAGTTTGTATACAATAATTCAAATGTATAGATACCAATATCTCATAAAACAGTTTATAATATTTCATCATGAAAATTAACTGTGAAATATATGGAGAGGAACCACCATCACTTACTACTGATCCACGTCTTTTTTAATAAAATACAAGAATACAAAATCTCAAACAAGATCAAATTACAGTAAAAAATATATGATAATAACAAACAACAATATATCTCAATACAACCTTCAACCTTTTTCCAAAGTAGTTGTCTTGTCTACTATACTCCTGGTGAATATGTATACATAGATGAAACTTTATGCCGCAATACCAAAGGTGGTCTCGTGTGAAGTGTCGTTTCTATCTACATTTGGGTAATCATCAATAACTACTTTTGGTGCTTCTTCAGATGTTTCTCGGCTCTGTTATGAGATTGCCAATAAACATTACAACATTATACACAAGAACATGCAATTTTTCCACCCTTGAATTTTAAAATGCAAAATGCAAAAATCTTTGTACTTCGATTTCATATTCAATACTCAATCTTGACTTTAGTATCCATTATTTATCCATTTTTTAAAATTTCTTGTAAATATCGACTTCCTTTGAATGAAAAATATATCATAAATCCGCTTGATACAAAAATGGAATTGTTATAAATAAACATTTTCAGACAAAACATATTAGTAAAAACATGATACAATATTTGAATATTAGTATAAACAAATACTATTCATGACATTATTTTGTTAAAAATATTATCAAGATTATTTGCACATTTGTGGAAACAAATACTCTCAATGATATCATATTGCTAGAAACATAAAAGAATATCTACAACAAATAGTCTTAAGTGTCCACTCATTCCCTAGAAACAACTAATCGTATGCATACCAAATATATAAGAATGAGAAATATCAATAAAACAATTTGCCCAAACTTCTACGCTAGTATAAATTTTTTTTGTCAAAAGTTTACACTAATATAAATTAATTTTGTCTTAATTGTACCCTAATTAAGCCTTGAATTTGTCCTAATGTTATCATATTAATTATTAATTACTTTGCCCTAACATAAATTAATTTGCTCTACTAATACCTTAAATTTACCCAATTATTTTTCTATAATAAATTAATTAATCTCTAATTGTGCCGTAATGTTGGCAAAATTTTACCGTAATATAATTTTTTCTTTCTCTAATTGTGTTATAACTTTATCCTAATATAAATTAATTTTACACTAACTGTGCCTAATCTTCCCATAATATAAATTAGCATTACCCTAATTGTGCTATTATTTTGCCTAATTTTAACATAATATGAATTTACTTTACTCTAGGTTATCCACAATTTGGCCAATTTTGACCCCAACTTAACCCTAATTTCGTCCTATTTTTACTATAATTTTACCCTAAATTTGTCATAATCTTGCTCTATTCATGCTCTAATTATATCTTTGTATCAAAATAAATTTACTTAACATAAATAATATCATGATCATATTCAAATTTGAGTTCAGAGGAGGAAACTTGTGGTCCTTGACGGCCATGAGGAGTGAGAGCAATAAGAACGAAGTAGAAGGTAAGGAGATATAGAAACCTCGAGTAGGAAGCAGCTTTGTTCGACAACAGTGCAACAACGGCAGCGAGAGCGATGTCTGAGGAGCAGTGAAAACAACATGAGAAGAAAGTAGAAAGAATAGAGATCGGAGAAGAAAAGAAGAGGGTGTTCTATGAGTATTGAGCCCTAAATATCCTAACATATGTCAATGTTCTTAAGTGAAACATTGTCATATCCCTCTCTCATTATACTCCGTGCCACTCTCTCTCTCTCTCTCTAAAATAGGTCTGTTTCTTTCTACCATGTCTCAACATAAATGCCGGTAAAGTACAAAAATTTTACCTACATTTATTGGTGAATGTAGGCAAAATTAAAAGAAATTAAAAGGTTTTACCAACATTTAGTGCTAAAATGTTACCAAAATTCCCACAATCGTCCAAATTTTTGCACCAAAGACTTTTCTTGACGTTTGTGTCACTAAACGTTGAAATGTATTTTTTGCTCACGTTTTATCGGTAAAACATTCGGGAAAAAAATTATTGTCGACATAAAGTTTAAATGTCATGAAAAATCCATTGGGAAAGTACGATTTTTTGTAGTGAGATTATAATAAATGTATGTAATAGCAACTCATTACATGATAGAATTATGAAAAAAAAAATTATTTAAAAAAACAGTTACAAATTACAGATCAAAATTGAATTATAAAAGAAGCCCCCTCCCCACCCCCCAATTTATGAAAACAAGAATTCTATCAAAACAATGTCAGTTTGTCACAACCCAGCATGCCTTGACTTGACCAAGCTACACTACAAGAAAAACAGGTATCAGCGACAGAAATATCAGTCGCTGATACTCAAATTTCAGTCACTAAAAGTATTAGCGATAAAAAATTCTGTCGCTGAAAGTCACTTCACTAATTTAGCGACGGAAATATTTCCGCCGCTAATAATCCATCGCTAATGCGTTGGTAATTCAATTTTTAATTTTTTGTAATTATTCTTAATTACCGACGAATTATTAGCGACGAAAGCATTTCTGTCGCTAATCCGTCGTTGAAGTGAGTAAGAGTAAACCCAAATGTCCGAACCTGAACACCCGCCCAACCCGCCTACGTCCCTGCCCGTGCCCCGACCCGCCCGCCCGCCCGCCCGCGCCTAAATGTGCTGAAAAGCACGTTCCCAGCCCAAGGATGAGTTCTCAAAATTATGGGTTTAAAGTTGTCTCAAGGTATAGGTTGAATTTTATTGTTATATAAAATTTAATAAAAATATTGATTTAGTATAAATTTAATATTATTGTTCAAATTTTGAAAATCCGCACCACATAGCAATAATTCTAACTTTGAAAAATGGCAATGCTCTCCCTATCATCGAAATCAATAATTTAAACAAGTTTAAATTTTTATGATCTATCAATATATATTAATAAGGAAGGCAATCGAGGGATGATTTATCAGTAATAAAGACTATTATTATTGTCATTCAAAAACAATTAATTATTAAAATTCGTCGCTTCATATAAATAAATCATAAATGACGCATCTCTAATCTTTGCAAACCTAAATATTGGTTAATGAAAAAAATGTATCATTATCAACAAATAAATGTGAGGTGAAAAACCCTAGCATTATATCTTACTTCTTGCATTAATTGTTTCTTCATTCACTTCTGTTGCTTTGCCAAAAATTATCAAATTTAATCTCCTGTCTCCTGGATAATCTACTTTGGCTACAATATCATCATAGACATTGAGAGATTCATGAGAATTAACCAAATACGGCACCAGGATGACTCTTCAAACGCCAACACTACTAGAAAAAGAGGTATCAGTGACGAAAATATTTATCACTGATAGTAAATATTCCGTCGCTGAAAGTCACATCACTAAATTTAGCGACGGAAATATTTCCGTCGAAAGTTTAGCGATGGATTAGTGACGAAACATTTCCGTCGCTAAAAAATCTGTCGCTAATCCATCAGTAATTTGAAAAGTACGAAAATATATTAACGACAAAAAAAATTTCGTCGCTAATTCGTCGGTAATTTTATTTTAACATTTTTTAAATTATTTCAAATTATCGACGGATTAGTGACGAAAATTTTTCTGTCGCTAATCCGTCGCTGCTCCTGCACGCCCATGCCTATGCCCGCCCGTGCACGTGCACACACTGCTGCTCATGTCCGCCCACACCCGCCCGCACACACGCACAGGCCGTTGCCCATGCCCCGACCACGCCCGCGCCCATGTCCTGCCCATGCCGTGCCCCTATTTTTTTGTTTTAAAAAAAAACTCTCACCTAGGTTTGAATCTGGATTCTCAAACATATTTTGAGTTATTTTAACTACTATACCATAATGACTTATGTATTATTTTTTTTTTTTTTACTTCTTTACTCTCTATCTTACTCTAATTTAATACCCTAATTTAATAAAAATACAAAATTATATTTAATAAAAAAATACCCTAATTTAATAAAAAAACAAAATCATATTTAATAAAAATACAAAAATATTTAATAAAAACACAAAATTATATTTAATAAAAATACAAAATTATATTTAATAAAAATATAAAATTATTTTTAATAAAAATACAAAATTATATTTAATAAAAACACAAAATTATATTTAATAAAAATACAAAATTATATTTAATAAAAAAACAATGCTCTAATTTAATAAAAATATAAGATATAAAATTATATTTAATAAAACACAAAATTAAATTCAATAAAAACGTAAAATTATATTTTATAAAAATACGAAATTATATTTAATAAAAACACAAAATTATATTTAATAAAAATACAAAATATAAAATTACATTTAATAAAAACACAAAATTGTATTTAATAAAAATACAAAATTATATTTAATAAAAAAATTCTCTAATTTAATAAAAATACAAGATATAAAATTATATTTAATAAAACACAAAATTAAATTCAATAAAAACACAAAATTATATTTAATAAAAATAGAAAATTATATTTAATAAAAAAAACAATACCATAATTTAATATTTAACAAAAATACAAAATTACATTTAATAAAAACACAAAATTATATTTAATAAAAATACAATTTTTTTTTCAAGTTTTAGCGACGGATTACCGATGGAATATTTTCTGACAGATTTTTCCATCAATAATTTTGTCGTTAATTTATCCAAAAAATTTTATTCAAGTTTTAGCGACGGATTACTGACGAAATTAATTCTGTCGCTAATTTTAGCGATGGAATTTTTAGCATCAATTTGTTCGTTGCTAATTTGTTCGAAATTTTTTTTTTCAACTTTAACGACGGATTACCGACGGAAATAATTCCGTCGCTAATTTTAGCGATGGATTAGAGACTGAATATTTTTCGACGGATTTTTCTGTCGTTAATCGTTCCGTTGTTATTTCGTCGTAATTCTATTACTAACGGATTGTTATCCGTCGCTAATTTTCGTCGCTGAAAATCCATTTTCTGGTAGTGCAAAAAAGCTATAGTTCAACTGGTATCATTCCCCTCCCCTTATAAAGATCTCAAATTTGGGCCTTCCTATGTATAAAAAAAAGGGGATGACCCTTCAAACTCTAAGTCTCTAATCTTTCGTTTTGGAAATAATATGGATTTTATATTTTATATTGTTGCTACATGATAAAATAATTTTTTATGAATTGCATTTTCAAGATAATTTTTTACTGTTGCATGATTTTATCTAATTACATTATTGAAAGTAAATTATAAGATCGAGTTAGTATTTTAGATTAATCACTTTTATCTTTAGGCATGTTAGAAGATGTTGAGAAGAGGTGGCATCTCTATCAAAAGCCTCCATCAATCTTGTGTCAGTGTTTTCTCATGTGAAACTTATATTCTTATTTATTATTTTTATTTTTTATAATAAAAATCTAATAATTAAAGCCAAAACAAATCTTCTTTCTGATTCTTGCAATGGAAATCTCATCTATTATTTGTTGTTTGATATGTCTTTTGATTGTGCTTGGTTAGATGAAATATGGACCACCAAATTTAAGGTGGTCTCTTCAAATAGCTTCTATAGCCTTTATATATTCTCGAGCATTTGGCTCATATCAAGACTCAGGGATGGACCTATGCAGGTCTCAGGATGGCCAATTGCAACCCTTTAATTTTTTAAAATTCAATTAATATTTATGATCTATATATATATATATATATTTTATACACTCTTAGTTATAATTTTGCACTCTCTGTCCGTGTTATTGTTTGAACAAATATTTTATAAATTTTTTGCACCCCTTGCCTATGAATCCCTGTCAAGACTCCCAAATTATCTTATAATACTTGACACGAATCCTTCAATATGTTTGCATCATATTATCCATTGATAGTTCCACAAATTGATATGTGTTCATGCACCCACATAATTTGGAAAAGTGTGAGTTAATTACCTTTTGTTTTGTCCCGTAAGAAGGATTTGGACCTTATGAATTTTGCTAATACACAAATCTCGTTCTTTCTGCTTACATGAACAGAACGAAAATCTTGTTCAGGACCTTACGGATTTGCTAGAAATTAGAAAGAATCAAAACCAAGTTTGCAAATTTGAATGAAAACATTAATTTGCTTTGCAAATAATGATCATCAGTTTTCCACACTAAGATTAGATAAGTAAAACTGTCGAAGCAACGGAAGTCAGTTCTAGAATGAAAAATAAACACAACAATTGCACCTGAGAGAGAAAGAGAGAGAAAGAGAACCTTGAATTTGGAGGTTTGGTCTACAACACCTTCCCTCACAGTGTAGGTGAGGAGTTGGTGTATAGGTTTAAGAATCGAGTACGAGAGAGACAATTTGAAGGTTTTCTCAAAAACCTATTTCACTTGCATGGTTTCAATGTGACTAGAAAGAGAATAATTGCCGGGGCCTATAGGTCTGGGCCCGAGCCCAATTAAAAGTATAATATTTGCATGGTTTCAATTACCTTTCTTGATCCTTGATGGGAGCACCGATGGATAAGTTTGGCCCTCCTTCATGTGCCCAAAAATCCTAATTCTAGTGTTAAAAAGGAAATAATTTTAAATTTGAATTTTTTAAAATTATTTTTAATTTTGAGAGTTTGACTAAATACGTCAGCGACATAGGCGAGTGTGGTTTTTACGTCACACGACTAAAAACCATTATTGAGAATAATAATTTTAAAACTATCCCTATTGTTTTGAGAAAATACATCTTGTAAAAAAATTAAAAATATAATAGCTTTTAGTGACATTTAACCAAAAAAAAAAAAAAAAGTAGCATCACCTCATACTCTAAAATTCAGATTTTTTTTTCCTTCTTGCCACAAAAATTATGTTTTCCTTTGTTTGGAAATCTAAAGCTACATTAATTTAGTTCAATTTATCTTTATTTTATCTTACTTTATTGAAACTGTTCTATAATTAATGCAAGAGAAAAAAAAAGATTTTACAAATAAAAAAGTAAATTTCTCTATAAAAATTATTAAAATTATAAAATAACTGGATTTGTAAAATTTCAATTTTACCTCACCCTCATTGTGACATCTACAAATTGTAAAAGGAGTGACATGTGAAATGATAAAATTTCATTGTCATTGTTTAATTTTTTCGTTTTTTTTTTTTGGAGTAATCATAAAATTTGGATCTCTACTTTTTAAGGTAAATTAAGTCTACATACGAGTAACTTTGAATTGTAACTTTAAAATTTGAATGATGTATTTAAAATTATGTCATACATTTTGTTTTTCTTCAAGAACATATTCAAAAAAGAACCACCAAATCCAAATACTTATTTTTAAAGCCAAAATTGACCTCATAGTACATCATCAATCTAGCTTGAATGTAAAACGGATGAGGTGGTGTCTGTTGGCTTGTCTTTAGGAAAAAAAAAACCCTGTAAAAGACCCACCAAAGAAGGCTCCAGCGAAGGAACTCCGATATTCAAGTTAGAAAGAGCGGTAATGGGAAAAGATTGAAAGAGTCTGAGCCATTTGTAGTCTTTTTGTGCTATGTAAGGTAAGATGTGCCTACTTGACAAGTTGTCACTGCATTATATATATATATATATATATGTATGTGTGTATATATATATATATATATATATATACACCCTATATGGAGAGTTTTGTATGTGCTTGGGGGTGTAAAAACCCTACTTGCCTTGTTAAGAGATCACTGGAGATCATTCGAGAATGTAGGAATGGTGGTGCTAGACTCCTTATTGATTTGGAGTCTTTCGACATAGGAAATTTCTCATTATTGCCATGGGAGTTTTAGGAGAGTTTGAATCGCTAGGGGGATTTACTTTCTTATCGAGAGAGATTATAATAGATTCGAATCAAATTAAGAAGGTTTAAGTTTGTCAAGGATTTCTTTCCTTATCAGATGATTACAACCAGGACCCATTGCCTAATAAAAGCAGACTCTGCATGGACCTAAAGGTTGGAAAGTCAAGAGGTTAAAGGACCCAGTGGACAGACTATGTTAGAAGAGTGATCAAGTAATGTTAGAATTGAAGAGGTCCTACTGAAAGGCTCAGGTTGAGAAGGAGGTTCCGACCAAGAGGATGTCTTCCCAAGAGGGTATTTGCTTAAGATAGACCTAGAGGTCGCTTAGTGACCTACAGATTCAATAATTATGGGCCTGTTAGGTTTCATGGTAACGGATTGCCAAGCTATGCACCATTATTTGTCCCCCACTCCTTATACTATTTGTTAGAACGACATTAGGAGTATATTCATAAGGATAAGAATTGGCAAAACTAAATGGGCATGAAAGTGGAGCAATTTAAATAAGTGGAGGGGTACAATAGTGGGCATTAAATACGGAACAAGCCGCTTCAATTTTCATGAATCTTTCTCAACATATTATTTATTGTTCGGTTTGCAATTGGTGGTAGGTATTGTAGTGCTTTCATCAGTTTTCTTTGTTGGAAGAAAGAGGGTTTGCGATATAGGGTTTTCAAAATACCTAAGATAATCTCCATGGCTAAAATCAGTAGGGTCAAGAGTGCGATGAGTATTGAGGAATTGTAAGAGGTGGTATGAGTGATGGATTTGGGGAATGACTTTTTATATGACTACCCTCGGAAGATGAACAGGCAAACATGATCCATGAGACTTCTTTGGCAATGTATAAGGAGTACATCGGGTATGGTTTAAATGTACCATATTTAGGTATTTTGTCTGAGATTTTAAGAGGTTAGAATATTTTTCCAACTCTATTAATCCCTAGTGCTTGATAAGTAATCATAATAGTAGTTAGCCTTTTGAATTTCTATCATTTTGATTTCAATTTTGAAGTTTTGTCTTCTATTTTTTGTTTGCGGGGGTGCTCCACTAAGAGTTCTACCAAGGGTTGGTTTTATGTTCAAACAAGGTCAAATTCTAGTTGGAGGTTCTTTTAGAAGGACAATAAAGCAATGGATAAAGAAGTTCTTTTTTGTAGAATTCGAAGGAATTAATACCAATTTTGCTGAGAGCTTGCAGTGGTACTAAAGGCTCCAACCCATTTTTGACATTCTGATTTTGTTCAGTCGGTGGGGGATATTTGTCAAAAGAATGGTAGATTGGTTTGGGTGGATATTTTCTTGACAATCAGATGCTACAAATGGTTGGCTTGATACTGATAAGAAGTTGAGTTCTAAAAGGCCTCTCTTAGTGAAGAAAGTAGTAAGCTAGCTGCTTGGTACGAGTGTCACCAATGGAGGTGATCTCTAGGTGGCCACTATTGACAAGGTTATGAGGATTCGGAGTAAGAACGGTGTCGATGACAGGGAAAGTGTATCAGTTGAAGGAGCTAGTGATGTACACCCTATCGCTACTTTAGTTCCTAAGAAGAACAGACGAAGGTTGGTGGTCTCTAGCATTAGTGGTGAAGGGTTAGCGACCATTGAGAAAGAGGAGCATCCAATGCCTTTTTTGGCTATTGTAGGTGTTGAGAGATTGGATCTTGAGGTTGGGGCTGCCTATGCTGAGGGAGAGGGCACATCTTTTAACGTTCCGGGCATGGGAAAGGAAGAGACCGGGCCAAGGGCCAATACCAGATCGTCAAGCGCTCTTCTAGAGTACATGTATGTTTGAAAGGGCAAGGGGGTCATGCCCAGTCAGATGGCTCCCCTTCCCCTGGTTTTTGTTAGGTCCTTCAATTGGTCAAATGACCTGAAGGAGAGAGGGACCATGGCATTAGTGCTATATTGGATTTGAATCAGATTTCGAATCAATCTATATGGATCGACTGCCTCCATTATGTTGTTGCTAGCAAATATCTCTAGACATTTTTAAGGCGAGGAGGTTCATTGACAGAATGGACTTATACCTTTTCGACTCAGAGTTGAATCAATTAATGGTAGAATAGGCTATAATTGCCCTTGGTCTTCAAGTATGTTCCTTTCCTATATATTAGTGAGTTATGTATTTTGATCATAGCTTATACATTTTGTTTTTTTATTTGTAGCTTGCCATTATGGTTGAATTTTAGCAGTAAAGGGAGAATTAACCCGTGTTTCACCTGAAGGACTTGGCGAACCAAAAAGACGAGGAGATCTTGCAACTTCGAGCCGCTATGGCTCAAAAGGAGAGAGAATGGGAAGAGCGTAAGGTGGCCAACATTATCTTGCTTGCATAAGAAAAAGAGAAAAAAAGTGGTAGAGAACTAATCGAAATTCAATATTTGGGCAATATGACATTGCCTTTTTGGAATGCAAGAGATTGGGTACTTTGCTGAGTAAGGTAGAGGTAGAGTTCCTATCTCTCAAGAGGTCAGCACAAGAGATAGAACAATCACTTCTTGTTAAAGAGAAGTTTGTGAATTTGGAAGGAAAAATTTCTTAGCTTCAGAAAGGCCACCAACGTGATCTCCTTGAGCTTTCCTAGAAATTGCGTCATGTGGAAGAAATTATCCATAGAGCAGGATTGGTGGAGAATTTGATAGATAACACTGTCAGAGTTGACGGTGGAATGATAGGTTTGAGTCTATCCCGTGATCTCGAGACGGGCCTTTCTCAAGAAGCGGTCGAATTGAATGCCCGTGTTGCTACTCTGTGCTCTAGCTTCGAGGGTCTGTGATAGAGACCTACTCCCTCTCCATCCCTTGACCATGATGCATGAACTTTTGTTTTATTTCTTTCCTTGATATATCTTGTTTCTGGATCTTGTACGGATCTCTTTGCTTAGTTGTGCATTTTGGAACATGAAATTGACCGAATTTGTTTTTAAATTTATTTTTCTCTTTTGTTGCCTTAATGGTTAAGTTGTTTCCGGTAACGATGTAATTCCAATGTGATGGACATGTAATATTTTGTCCTCCTGTAGGGGGTGCACAGTTCGCATAGGTTGAAAGAAAGAGAAGCTGATCCCTATCCATGTATGTAGATTCTTGCTAAATAGGGAATTAAGTTCTCTCCACATAAAATCGTGTCCATAGGTTGGGTTGGATGGGTGCGGAACCCATGTGAAAGGTGCGGAGTTAAGAGATATAGTGGGAGTCACCCGCTCGAAGTTTGATTCCATAAGTTGGCTAGGATGGGTACAAAACCCATATGAAAGGTGCAGATTTGAGAGATAAAGTGGGAGCCACCAATTTGGGAGTTCGATCCCATATGTTCGCTAGAATGGGTGTTGAACCCATGTAAAAGATACTGATCGAGAGGTATAGTGGGAGCCACCTGCTCGGGAGTTCGATCTTTTATGTTGGCTAGGATGGGTGTGGAATCCATATGAAAGGTGCAGGGTCGAGAGATATAGTGAGAGCCATCGGCTTGGGAGTTTGATCCCATATGTTAGCTAGGATAGGTGCAAAACCCATACGAAAGGCATAGAGCTGAAAGATATAGTAGCTTAGGGGTCCTGGTCGCTGCCATTAGTAAAGATGTTGTAAAGAAATATAAAATCGGGATATTATTATAAGTACAAGTCCAAAATCTAAATATAGTAATAACAATAATAGAAAGTCATCATAACAAGCAGCGAGTAGGGATCACTAAGTTGAGGCCTTCAAGGGGTCCATATCGCATCCAGTTGTTTGGATACTAGGAGGTGTCCTAAGCTTAACTTTTATTTGTCCGGTACTAGGTAATGCTTTCAACTCATCCAAGTCAAGGTGATCTAATATGGCATTGTAGGGGGACATCAAATTCACCTCATTGAATGTGGTTATTACAGTGGCATGATTAGGTGGTGCTCCTAGAGTTATTAGAAGCTGGAGGGTGCTTTCAGGATATAACCATTTACCAAGGAGTCATTTGAAAGGCCCAACATGGGTTGAAAGTCGGTGCGACTGAGACCCATCTATCTGATTGCATCATAGTAGAGGATGTTGTAGGTCACTCCCTAGTTGATGAAGATTCTTTTAACATTAAACTATCCTATCTTGGTAGTGATAACCAAGGGGCCGTGTTGTCCAAGGTTGGCCCTTGCCGGTTTTTTGTCATGAAAGCCAATTATTGGGTTTTTCCTCTTTTGTCCTCTCCAAATGAGGGTTGTTAGTACTTTCTTGGAAAGGGGCTCTCTATCCTCTAGAACACCAGGGTGACCCAATAATCGAAAGAGCATGGTGAAGGGCATTCCCTTTGTATCTAGTGGATAACTCCTTGAGATTGGTTCTAGACAGCACCCGTAACTAAGGGTTCTATTGGTTCAGCATGGCTAGTTTTTGGTTGGTCCCTTTTCTCCCATCTCCGTAGGAGATTTCCTCTTGTCTTGTATCAATAAATCTTAATAGCCTTCCTTCTCTGATTAAGGCTTTAAGCCTATCCCTCAATCTTCAACATCCATCCGTTATGTGGCCACGTTCCTTGTGGAAGTTACAATAACAGGTTTTTGTCTCTTTTGAAATTGTCTCCTCTTGATGGAACTGGCCAGTTGACATACCATCAGTTTCTGGTTTACATCAAGATCTGGCTAGGCATATCATTTAAGGGGGTATAGTTAGTGAATTGTCCTCCTCGAGTCCTTTTTGATGGTAGAAGCCTTTGATGTTGGATGACAATAACGAGTTAAATCATGTCATTGTATTTCCCTTTAAAATCATGGGGAAATGCTCACACATAGCTATGTCTGACATGTCTCTCAAGATCATAACTATGACAAAATGAACCACGTAGTCTTAGAGATCGATGGTACCATTGTACATCTCCATGTGGGGAAGGAGAACATTACGGAGCATTAGTTCAGTGATGATTGTGGAGTTGAATAGTGATGGATTGGAGAAGTGAGGAATAGGAGCATTTTGTCTTACATCGGCTCTCTGGAGCTCAGTTGCTACAAGTTCCTCAACTTGTTTTCTCAAATTTTCCAACTCCCACGAAGATGTCACTGTGGGCTCTTGGCGTGTGCATGGTTACAGTCTATGCAAGTGTGAGTGCACCATATTCCCAGAAGGAGGTGATGCTTCTTGTCTAAGAACACAACTGATATCTTTTAATTGCCTATTCATCCCCAATATTCGGGATTTTAACTTCTCCATTTAGAGTGGAGGACCTGGTCAAGAGAGGCCCGAGCAGGGGGAGAAGTAAGGCCTATTGAAGGTTGAGTAGCTGGAGGTTGAGGATCTTCCTATTAGTGCGGTTTTATTTGGTGCTATGAGTGGACGATTGGAATGTCTGCTTGTATAGTCAGAAGCATTATTGGGGGTAAGTCTGCGGGATTAGACATTTGTCCTCTGGTGTGCCATCAAATAAATTAATATATTTCAGTAAATGCTAGTATAAAGTGAATAAAGTCATCTTATCAGGTAATGATTGATTTATTTCTTTTAGGAAAATAAAAACAAATATGAATGTTAGAAAATTAACTAATCTAATTAATCAAAAGTAAAGAACTCAAAATTAAAATAATAAAATATAATGGAAAATCAATTTTCTATCCAAAGAAAACATTTCCACCTTAATGTATTTGATTAATCATTAATTAAAAAATTACCCATATTATGTAAATAAATTGGTTATAGCCGTTAATTACCACGGAACGAACAATCTTTTCTTACTTTTTCGATAATTAAGATACATTTATTAATTACTTTCCTAATTGAAAGATAACCCAAGAGACTTTTACTGGATTTAGTGTTCCAACAACTTTAAGATCTAGAGAGATCTAATTCTAATTAATAAATTTCAATTTAAATTTGTTTAAATTAGATTATCTAATCTCTTGATATAAGTTAAATTTCTTGCGAGACTATAAAACTATGTCAATTACCACTTTTATTAAAAACAAACAAATTTTGCTATTTTTAAATGGTTGTAAACTATTTTAGAGTTATCAAATATATGTCTTTCTATAAAAAATCTAAACAATTATAAACATTATAATATAGAGATTAAATAAATGCTTACAAAATATGAAGCCAATAATCTTAATTAGATCTCACAATGTTCATGATTCAACAATCCTTTAACTATAGAAGAATTTCAGAACAAAGACATGGAGAAAGAAAAATCACAAAATAAATAAAAATATTGCTTGAATTAATATATTGGAAAATTGAGAAATTGTGTTGGAAGGACGACAACCACAACCTGTGACCTGCTGCCCCCTATTGCTGGAATGAAAAGTTTATAGGAAAAAAAAAGTGTGGTGTTGCTGCTGGATGTGGTGCTACTGCCCCTTAGGGCTGCTCTCCTTTTTGCAACATGTAATGTCCTATATATAGGAAAGAGTTCTTATTTTCTAAAAAGGAAAATTTCTAAACCTTATGGCCGCTACCAAATAATTAAAAAGAAAGTTTCTAATAATTACAAGGCCTAAAGAAATAAACTAAATAAAATAGAAGGTCACAAAGGTTGAAGCTTCCAAAATTCCTATTCCTAAATATCACGAATAAATCAATGTATTTTACAAATCTTCAATATTTCCAAATCTATCTCTATTCTTCCTTAAATGTGCTATTAGGAATGGAAGCTTGCTATAGTAATTTTTTAAAATAACATCTTGCATTATTTGTTGAAATCCACATGCTCATGTGTTAACGAATGAGTGTTGCTGTGCAATTTTCATTCCTTGCATGAGAACCTCTAAATTTGGTTCTTTTCCTCTACTTTTCTTCTTACAGATCCTCTATCAATTCTAATATATCACATACCACAAATTAGTATAATATTAACTAAAAAATAATACAAAATCAATCATAAATATTACACTCATTTAAACCTTATCAAATTTACTCATACCTAGATGATGCTTGTCATCAATCATCCCTAACACAAATAAAACTAAAACTAATCAACCTATTTTTCTTTTAAACTCCAAAGTCAATATGTGCCATAAAAGTTTAATAAAAATATAATTGAAATAGCAAGTACTTCATAGTATTTTGTACCAAAACAACAATTATATATCCCAACAGCTCTTAATAAAGTCAAAACAGCAAGATACAACAATCCTCTTCAAAGGTTCACTCAAATGTACTCAAAAGGGGTGAAAAAAACATATATCACTCATATCAACATATTGGAATTGGTATTAGTATATGCTTGCAAATATATCAAATCTCTACCAGTTAAAAATTTGATTTTCATGCACCAATCAAAAGATTTTTCTTTTGTTGTAATGGAGTCAGGATTAAGGGTACGATAAAAGGGATTTTTAAGGATGAAAACGTACTAAAGGAAATATATAATTAACTACATACTTTTCTGGCATTGAGCACTTTTATTCCCCACCAATAGCATACAAGATGAAAATTGTCTCCTTTTACTTTTGTCAATTTCCTTTTCCTTATCCACTTGTTCTTTGTCTACTTTCATCTCCATGTATGAAAATAAACAAAATTTAGCATTTTTTTCTTTTTTTTCTTTTTCCATTTTTTGTTATTTTTGCCTTTTTTTTATTTTGCCTTTTTTTATTTTCTCTTTTTTTTTTTTCAAATAATCATCCAACAGAGGATGGTCAAGAGGATTATCAAGCTTTCTTTTTTCCTTCAATAAGAAAAAAGTTCATTTTGATATCATATCTATGAAAAGTATGAGAACAAGATTTCAATTATCATCTCTCTTATGGGGCGAACATATAATCAAAGTATGCAATTAACTACATATACCTTCAGTACAAGAGTTTGAAATGAAAATAAAAAATAAGGGTTTGAGTGTTGTATTGAAATGGTTATAAAAGAAGAAAAGGTCTCAAGCTTAACTTGGTTAACTAAGATATTATAAAATTAAGGTTGGGATTTTTATGAAAGCCAAAGGGGGGAACCTAGGTGCCTTTATCATTTCAGTACATGAAATTCTAAAATATAATCTTGAAATGCATAACAAGCAAATTCTAGAATATTCAACTCAAGTGTGATAATCATTTATTAAGAAAAACAATTTCAAGAACAAAGACTAAAATTACAGGTTTACAACTCAAAACCTCATTTTTGAGTAGAGTTTGTGTCAAATGTTGCATGTTTATACTTCTAAGAAAACTATTAAAGACATAAACAGCTATTTCAAGGGCAAAAAATATTGATACAAGTTATTTCTCATAAATCACTGGCCAATCAAATAGCACATATCAATCTAGAAAAATCAATTTTTTTTTTTAAAAAATAATGAAGTAAAAGTTAACTTATTAGAGAAAAATAAACATACTACTAAAAACAAAAACATGAAATATCCTCTCACACCTAATTTATACATTGTCTCCAATATATACTCAAGCAAAAGAGAAAAGGAAAAAAATAAAATTATAAAAAAATATCAACCAACTCAAATAAAAGCAAAAATAAAAAGATATAGTAAGGACAAAACTTCCCTAGGGTGGAGGGTGGTACTTAAACGAATAGTAGTGAACTTTTTGTAAGATGTGGGCATGCCTTAACTCAGGAGTACTTTTGTCAATTTTCTAAAGGTAGTTTGGATTAGACAGAAATGAAAATCTGTTAAGACGTGGGTACATCTTAACGACAGAGCACTTCGAATCATCAAATTTTTTAGCTTTTATTTACCTAAAAGAAAATCAAAATCAAGTCTAAATGAAGCCAACAAAATAAATATGAAATAAAAATTATAAAAAATATTGGGTTGCCTCCCAATAGACGTCTTTGTTTAGTGTCTTTGGCTAGATATATTCTCCTTGCTTCATCCCTATTCAAAAACTAGTCCGGTCCATTTAAACTTCAACTTACCTGGCATGAACTTCGATTTTGATTTGAAGTGAAGGATTTTTTGGCCTACCATGGATTGTTTTCGGTATGAGAGTTTGTCATGAAGAAATGTATTCCATTGTGTAACTTTATCTGTCAAGTTTTCCTTAAATACAAAATCAAATTTATCTTACACAAAATTATCATTTACAGTGAAGTCCAACTTACTATCATGAAAAACAAATTTTAAATCATTTGAATAGTTCATGGTATCAAAAATATTAAAAGTAGCAACTTTACCATCAAACTCAAAAGCTAAAGTACCCAAATTCACATCATTTTTGTATTAGCTGTTTTTATAAGTGGTTTTCGTACTTGCTTTATTGCTCCAAGAGTGGAATGTTAATCTCTATTTTTTGGAAATTTTCCATAATTTCTTTCTTTTCCTTCTCTTTCTTTGATTGTGCAAACCTATCAAGAAAAGATGAAAGAATCGCTACTTTAGACTAGATTCATTACTTACCTCTTTAGTCGAAACATCCAATTTTTCATTTTTGTTCTCCTTTTGTGCTTCTAGTTTTGGTGTAGTACTTTGCACCTCCTTTCCACTTCAAAGAATTATGGCATGAACATTTTCTCTTGGATTGATTTTATCTTGAGAAAACAATTTTCCATAATTAGCTTCGACTTTGCTCACGGTTGTTGTTAATTGTGATTTTTGAATTTCCAAATTGTGAATGCTAGCTTTTGTCTCATATTGGAACAATTACGTATTATTAGCTAAACTTTTAACAATATCTTCCAAAGATGTATCTGAATTCAAAGATGCTTGTGGTGGTTGGAATGATGGTCTAGCTTAAGGTTGTAGTTGAAACCCTTGTAGTTATTTCTGTAACTAAGATTGGGATAAACTCTCCATCCTTAATTGTAAGCATTTGAATAGGGATCATTTTGAAAAATGGGGCACATATCAGTTGGATGATCCACCTTTAAATAAATTTCACAAATTTTTGTCTGTTGCCTTTGCCTACAACAAACTTTTTCATAAAAGATGTTAGTGTATTTAATCTTTAATTAATGGAAGAAATACTTACCTCATTGACCTTTCTTGGAATAGCTTGCCATATTCCAAATTGTTATACATTGGTTGCCATGTTAGATATTAAATTCCTTGCTTCCTTGGGTGTTTTATTTACCTATGCACCCCTATTAGCAACATCAATCATATTCCTGTCTGAAGAAATTTTGTACATGCCAATAAAAATATTTTCATGCGGAAATACCAAGATCCAAATTGTGTTAAGATCACTTACCTCTTTGACGATGTGTATTCTAGGCCGAGGAAGTGTCACAATTCAGAGCACTCCCTATTGTTCATAACCTAAATGTCTTTGGTAAACAAAATGATCAATCTTCTTTGAGTCTCTCTATTTCTCAAATGTGAGAACCCTATTTTTCACTCTACCTCTCTCTCTACCATAAAATAGCTTCTCCCTTCACTTTTCAATTAGTCTCCTGCATCATTTTATAGTATTGGAGAAGGAGAGAAGTTTACTAACCAAGGGAGAGAGGTGATAAGAGAAGTTATGGGGTGGTTTCCCAAAAGCCACTCCTAACTACTCAACCTTTCAAAAAATTCAAATTAATAGGGACTTGTGTCTAGGGTCTTCCCAGGGCAGACCCAGATCTAATTTTTCCAATATCTCCCACTTGCACATGGGGGCTAGACTCGCATAAAGCGTGATTATTATAATCGAATATCACCAATTTCATACAGGCAAGTAGATCATGTGACTTGCAAAAATACTAAGAGCTTTAGAGCTATATATCGGTTAAGGATAAATAGCAACTCATTATCAAAGTGGTGATGAGGATATTATATCTTACTATATCCCAGACCTCTTTTACTTGACACAGTCAACGTATATCTCATCTCTCAAAACAATGTAAGAGCATACTTGACTTAAATTCCAATCATGTATCCACAACTACATCTTCATAGAAATAATTGGCTGACCTGTGAATATAGAATAATGTGTCAGTCAAAGACAGTCTTCCTTTTATACTATTAACTTTTAACTTTATCTTAACTGCTTTTCTAGACATACATTGCCAAACCGAATCATCCATGGTTTCTTGGTAACATGTTAAAGTAGCAACATTAAAATAAAATCTCAAGAGATAGACGAAAGTCTTAAGGGTATAAATTGATGTTAAGTATAAACCTCTAAGTCTCATACAATGAGACGGACATAGTGAGATGAAGAGGGATGCACTATCTCATTATTCATATGATCACTTAAGTATATATGGTATAAAACACGTACTACGATACTTTCATTCCATTTAGAAGAGTATGTCTTTTTTTTTTAAAATAACGCATCGTATAGGCTTTAGTCCAAGTATACACAATACTTGACTTGAGTTTTCGTTCTTACAAGTCCTTTAAAATCTCACATCATCAAGGAAAATCCACATCTGACTATTTGACAAGTTTAATAGATTGTGAAGAATCCATTTCGATAACTATATGTGTAGTATATAATCTCATCATACTACTTATCTAAGAAGGCTTATATGTATGTTAATTCACCACAAATTAATATGCTTCATCTTTACATGTCACACAGTATTAAAGACGATTGCTCGTGTGAGAGAACCAATCTCAAAACTTACTCGACATACTTTAAATTCCAGATACAAGAATTTTGGACATAAACAAAATTCAAATGTCATTGAATATGAGTATTACATCATATATACTCTCTATATATATATTCATAATCACTACCCTAGTAACAAATATTGTCACGATCTATATAACCAATATTCTTTAATATGTATCATGAACATGAGTTTAGGTATTAGCTTCCGAAAAAGGACAAACCACCACTAGATGTGTAGGCACATACCTCAGTATCATTTCCCTCTTTTTAATTGTATCTCTAACAAGATTGATTTTTGTGTCTTTGTTTGATTTTGCCATTATATTTGGAGTCCTTTGTGTAAGTAATAGCTGACTGATTGTTATAATAAATTGTCAAACTCTCATTGAATTGTTTACTACTCCCCAAATATTATAAGATCTATTGAACCAAACTCTTTCTTGAACTGCAGAAACATTGGCAACAAATTCTGCTTTCATCATAAAAAGTGGTACACAGGTTTGTTTCTTGCTTCTCTATGAGATAGCGCAATCATTGAGTAAGAAAATGTAACCAGAGGTATATTTTCTCTCATCTAAATCATCTCTTCAATTAATATTCGTGTATTCTTTCAATATTAGATTCTTTCCTTAATAATGAAAGAAATAATCTGCAGTTCCGCTTAGATATCCCAATAATCCTTTTCATAGCGATTCAATCACTCTTCTTTGGATTGAGCAGATACCTGCCAACCAAATCCTATAGCATGACAAATATCGGAACAAGTATACATCACAAGTTCCCAACTATACTAGAATATGGTACTTTAAACATTTCATCCATTTATTATGAGTTCTAGGATATATGTTATCCCTTGAACTATAGCCTATAGCTACAGGAGTATCAATGAGTTTACAGTCTTTTAAACTGAGCCTTTACAATATGAGACTCTTGAGATAATTTCAGTAATCTCTTGGAATGATTTTTTTAGAACTTAGTTCCAAATTTGGTTTACCCATATCCTTCACATAAAAAAAATTGAAAAACAATCATTTCAAGATCCAAAAGATATACTCTTTATCATTCGTGATTGATAATATATCATCGACATAAAGGGATTGAATTGTAAATTTGTCATTGGACTTTTCAAATAGAAACAATAGTTTTTGTCTATTATGAAGAAATCATAAGAGATCACATCTCTATGAAATCTCAAACACCACAATCTCGAAGACTGTTTAAGCTCATAAATTTATCAATTCAATTTACTAACTCTGTCTTCCTGGCCTTAAATGACCAAACTCTTTAGTTGGTCATACAGTCTCATTTCTCAAGTTCACCACTGAGGAAGGCAATCTTCATATCCATCTAACAAAATTCCAAATAAAAATTGGTCACTGTTGCCAACTGTATGCGAATAGAGGTAAATCTCATTATCTGAAAAAGATATCCCTTAATCAACACTCTTTTACTGAGTGTAACCTTTTTCTACAAATTGAACCTTTTATCTCTCAATAGTTTTATCTATCCTACACTTCGTTTTGAGAACCCAATTGTTCTCAATAACTTAGCATCTTAGTAGAAGTTCAACCAATTTTCAAATATGGTTGGACATCATTTATTCCAATTCTTTCTTCCATTGCATTTTCTATTCACTCTTGGTGAGAAAAGGTAGAGTCTCATCTAAATTCTTAAACTCTTCTTCATTTACTAAAGAAACAATAAATGTGTGCCCTTCAATCTCTAAGTGACGTTTTGGCATGGTTTTTCTAGCACTTTTCTGAATCTATAACTCAGTTGGATCGTTAGAATTTAAATTCCTCTCACTGGGATCAACATTATTCCAATGATCCGTAATGGACAGAACCATCTTCTGAATTAACTAATTTAGATAAAATGCTCTATGTCCTTCAAGTCACCTCAGCTAGGAAATTCAATCGCAAAAAATATGACATTCCATGATTCTATTTTTGCTGTAGTACATTATCTTGTTCACTAATGAACATTTAACTTTTAGACTGGTCGGAATATCTTTTAAAGATATTCTTACTTCCATAGGGACCCAGTTTTCCAAATTTATTAGAAAAATCTCAAATACAGATTACTGATCCCTAAAGTTTGAGGTCAATTAGACATAGTTTCTACCAGTTCAACATTTATTTAATGTCGCTAGTACTGATCTTGAAGGTGCTTTGTTCAAAATAAAGGTTGCAGTCAAGAAGCCATCTCCCCAAAAGCAAATTGATAAGTTAACCTGTGCCTTCATGGATTTTGTCATATCCAATAATGTCCTATTCCTTTTTGCTACAATACCACTTTGCTGAGGTGTATAAGAAATGATCAAATGTCAAATTATGACATATTCATTACTTGGATCCTTAAATTAATCTGATAGATACTCATGCCATTTATCCGTCTGATTCTTTACCTTGTTTATATAACGTCTAAAGCATTCATATGTTTTAGACTTGTAAAAAATCGAATAGATATGATCAAATGTGTGAAATCATCAATAAACGTAATGAAATATGAAATTTTATGTTTAGCCTTCACACTTATTGGACCACGAATGTCTTAATGGATTAAATACAATAGAAATTTAGCCTGTATGACTTTTCTAAATAGTTTTCTCATCATTTTACAAAATAATGAAACCATTTATAAGTTGTCAAGTACTAATATACATATCATTTAAATTCAAATCAACCCTATAACTTTGAAAGTTCAAAACATAACCAAATTTCAAAAGAACAGGAACACATAAGGTTCTGTCAAATTTCTGACATGTAGAGAACAACATACAGAATAAGAGTTTGGTCATTTCGTAACTTCAATTTTATAAGTTTCCACTCCTCTAACGTTCACTCTTGTATCATTCTCCACAAGTGTCAACTCCTCTAACATTCACTCTTGCGTTGTTCTCTATATACTATCTATTATCAGAAAGCAATTGATAAAAAATCATAAATGTCTTTTAGTCTATTCTTATATCCAGAGTCGTTCTTTTGTGATCCGTCTCCAATCTCCTTTCATTTTCTTGCTTTTATTCCAATTCCTCTTACATTTAGAGCCCGAAACTCTCTTGAAACTAGACTCTACAACAAAAGTATCAGTTATGGATCTTATAGTACCAAGCCACTCATCCTCTAACTTGATGTGGCGAGCAACTTCCAAGAGAATCTTCACACTGTTATTGTGAATTAAAATGACTTTCAAGTGATTTCACTTGATAGGAGGAAGTCGGATCAAGGTTTGGACTTTCTGTTTATTGGAGAGTACATGATCAGCTGACCTCTACTCTCTAATCATGTTAGACACAACCCTTAAAAATCCATTTGATACTGTGACCACTTCACTTTTCATAGGTATCAAACCTTATGGTCAAGTATCTAAGATAAGTCACTGGTACCTCTATATTTCTCTCTGAGGTATACCCAAAAGTCATGAGCAATCACATATTGCTCATATTCGAGCATCACGTCATTTATTACGAAGCTAACTTGGATCACTTGATTAGTTGAATCTATCATTTTCCACACTTGGTTAGTATCTTGTTCTCTCATTTATAGGATAACATTGCCTATTCCAAGGTACTACATGATATACTTGATACCTTCTAAGGCATCTTATTCTTTCAACACATATCTAATTTTATGACATCACAACTCATGATCGTCGCCATTCAATTGTCACTTCTATTCAAGTCCCTAATAATGAACTTCAATGCCATGGTTTGAGTTTTCTAAGAGGGTAGACACATGTACAAATGCTCATATCATATATCCAATTTTGTAATTCAAGATTAACATTCATGATAGGTCAATATCAGGTATAAAATCGAAAGTTCACTAGGTTCTCAATCATCATCTATGGTCCTAATGTATCACCATCATGAATTTAATTTAAAATTACAAAATTCTATAAGTTTTAGGTAAGAATTACTCAAATTCTTCTAATCTAAAATCTTCCATTTAAATACATAGAGTATTTAAATAATATCATAATTCTAGATGAGAATTACTCAAATTCTATCAATCCAAAATTTTTATTTAAATACACAAATTATTTAAATAATATTTTAATTTTGGATGAGAATTACTTAAACTCTACTAATCCAAGATTTTCATCAAGAGACCCAAATTTTCTTTGGCATTCATGATTATATATATAAAAAATAAATATGGTCAATCATATTCACAATGGAAACTTTGTACAACTTAAAAGTTTCTCTACTATATGATCACGATCCTAACAGATAATCACAGTATGCAAAAGAAAAACATGTAGATTCATTATTTTATAACATGACCATTCGAGTAATCAATTCATCATCCCATTGGATTCTCTATCCCTAGGAGAATAAATCTCCTTTATAGCAAATGAAATAATGCTATCTATACTATGAGATAGCTTTTCTACATTTTGGGTCTCTAGATTCTTAACCCTCAACATTCTATTAATTTGGGATCACATTGTCCAGAATCATACTCTCTCTCTCGGTAATCACCTCTCTACCAATCTAGCCCAACAAGGAAGAAGAGAATTTGTTAAAATATATTCATCATTTTTCTAAAAAGAATGACCTAATTCAAGAAATTCCAGATATTGTGCTTTGAGTTGGGTCCTTCTTATAGAACAATATTTGACCCGACTTCATCAATCGCTTTGAATTTCTCAAAGCTCTAGCTCTCTCCCGGAGAGTTCCAACATTGCGTCTAAATATCACCATTATCTTAAAAATGAGAAAAATATTAGCTTAGACACATAGCTAATCATAATATTATAATAAATCTCAATGACATTTGCTTCAGACAATATACTCACATTCTAATTAATTTTTATGTTTAAAAAACAAAATTTTCAAACATAAAAAAATGAGTATAAAATCAAAAGAGTATTAACAATTTGCACTCAGTAGCCAAAATTAAGAAAAATAAATTTTTTAATATATAGAAAATTCCTCAGAATTTTCTAGACTAAAAAATGATTTTTCTGTAATTTTCTAATAATTTATTGATTATAAATCAATAAATAGTAATTTTAAATTCCAAAAAATAAATTAAAATTCACAGAAAAATCTAAAATGAATTTTTAGAGTCAAATAAAATTTTTAAGAAATTTCTAGACTGAAAATATTTTCTTGTAATTTTCTAACCGTTTATAAATTTAATAATCAATAAAAAATATTTCTCATCTCTGAAAAATAAATTATAAATAAAAAAATCAATATAAATAAAATATTCATTTTGGTAAAAATTAGGACTAGAAATAGCCCAGCACGTGCATCCACGTGCTGCTAGACCTGGATGTTACAAACAAAATTTGAAAAGCTTTCACATACGGCCACCGGAGCATGCACTTCACACCCTGCCTTTCCGCTAGTGCCCGGTCCCCAAATTTGCCTAGCCCCCATTTTTTTAAGTCTTTGAATCCAATGATGGTCTTATATTTCCGATCGGACATCCCTAGCTTGGGAGGTGGAGTTCACTTACTTTTACCGAGAGTGGGATAGGCCATGTTACTGTTCATCATCTTCTTCAAATTTCTAGAACATGAATAGATTTTCGACATACCATTTCTACAATTATTAACCATTTTTTGTGATTTTTATATGGTTAGAAAGTATTTTTTAAAACGAATCTAACCATATAAATTTTATATTATAAAATACAGTATTTTGAAATTTATGAGTATATTAATTTTCAGCTAGGGTTTGAAATATCTTTAAATATACTCATTTGTTGCATACAAAATTTTGCAGAATAGATCCACATATTATAGGTATACTACTGTGTTAATTCGAAAGCTTTTTGTTCGGCCAATCTCAAGTTACCATTAATGAGCCTCTAATATCATACATGACATTTGTTATTTTTTTAAAATACCCAAATGAGACAGGAAACAACCTATACATACTCCGGTACCAATGAAGAGATTTCGTACATGCCAATAAAAATATTTTCATGCGAAAATCCTAAAATCCGAATTGGATTAGGATCACTTATCTTTTTGACGATGGGTATTCTAGACCAAAGAAGTGTCACAATTCGGAGCACTCTCGATTGTTCACAACCCAAATGCCTTTGGTGAATGAAATAATCAATCTTCTTTGAGTCTCTCTATTTTTCAAATGTGAGATATTTTTCAATTTATCTCTCTGTACCATAAAATGGCTTCTCCGTCCAATTTTCTATAAGTCTCATGCATCATTTTACAGTATTGGACAAAGAGAGATGTTTGCCAACCAAGGGAGAGAGTGTAACACAGAGAAGTCCGCATTGTGGTATGTATTCTAAGTTGCATATTTAAAATTTTAATAATTTATAAAATGGAGGAAGTATAGCTAATTTAAATATAAGTGTGAATTTCTGTTCTTTGACTTATCTAGGAAGCCCCTCTAGATACTTGACCGATGGTTTTTAAATTTTAAAATTTCTGATCAGTAAAGCTATCGGTTAATTGAGTATTCGGTAATCAGTATTTGGTGGAATTTGATTTTTCTAAGAGAATTTACCTGTTCGATGAGGTTTTAGTGTGTAGTAAATAATCCCTTCAAAATTTTGATTTTCTGATCGGTAGCCGATAGTGACCATTTCTTAGTGATTTACTGTCTCCTCGGTATAAAGTGCAGTTACAAATTTGTTTGTATATTGTGGAGTTGAGTTGACAGATCATTTTCCATAATTTTTATAATTTTTTTCATATATCCATCGGTACAATCAATTTTTCTATATCATTCGGTATATTATATTTCACTAACATCTTTGATGGTAAATATTTGCACTAATCGATGAATGCCAAATTTTGGAAATCCCATCGATAGTTATTTTAAAATAGTTGTTCAGTACTAACACTATGAATCTCATCGGTACTGTGTTAATCTATCGGCAGACATTTAACCTTACTTTTCAATGTATTACTGTTTTTTTGTAGACTATCGGTAATCATTTTGCTAAATTTCTACATGTTCCATTGGTACTGAACAATAGATCCATTTTCATATTTTTTCAAATCCCAGTCGGTTACCTTAGGCAACACTTGTAATTTTCTAGCCGATGCAATTTGTCCTACTCCTGTTCGGTCACCCATGTGTTGAATAAATCTATTTTCTTCCTTTGTTTGTCGGTTCTTTGCATCCTTTGATAATTGTGATGGGAGACCTGTGTCCCTCTATTTACTGTCAAACACCCTTCCAAAATCACTACGACACCCTCCAAATATGTCCTTTGGTAATTGCATTTAACTCCTATTTTGGTTATCGGCAATGCTCATCGGTAAATCATATTTAACCTTTCATTTTGCTAATTGGTAAATCATTTCCTTGTTGCTGATCGGGCAATGCTCATTGACAAACCATCTCATTTTCTCTTTGGTTAATCGATGATTATTGTTCTTGGTGATTGTTTCAATACAATAACCGAACACCCAACACCAATGTCTCTTCAGCACTCTCCTTCATTGATTGAATAACATCTCAATTCATTGACCGAACAAGATGTCATTTTTGTTCGTCACTTGCACCTTTGGATTTTGGCAATTGTGATGAACTATGGAGACCCACATCATTGACCGAAACAGCTCTTCCTCACTTTCTTCCAAGAAGTCCTTTGGTCATGGTCTTGCTGCCTTCGGTCATGTTTCAATTTGCTCCAATTTGTTGCCTTCAATCATCCTTTAACAAGTGCATGAATTTTTTCAAATTCAATTTTTGGCCGTGCGTGTCTCCATGGAGATTTGATCCCAAGACTATTGGGCCATCCAATAAGATTACCACCGTGCCATTTGAACCCTTTAGTCTTATATTACATAATCTTTATTATAACCCATATTTTTGGAATATTCCCAATTTTAACAATTTTAGTTTTGACTTCTACGTATTTGCACTCATCACTTCCAATTCCCCAGCCCATCACCGATCACACTTTCTTCACGGGCAGAACCACAAATACTTAAATTTATTGGGTTGGCTTTTCCAACAACTCAAGTGAACATATTGGGCATGGGTGCAAATTTGAAATAAATGAAGACCACTAGATAAATATTGAAAATGGGTTTAATGATAAAAAAGGGGTGGTGACTTCAGAAATTCACGAATCCAGAGAACTCCACTTCTCTCTCTCTCTCTAGATCCTTCTTCATCTCTTCTTCCAAATTTATTCGATTTACCAGCAAGTTAATAGATTTAAGGTTCCAAACTACTCATACAACCTTCCAAAGTTAGATTCTAGCTTTGATATTGGAAAATCTTAAGATTCTAGAGCTGTCACAAGGAAGAATAAAATTTTAGGGTTTGGTATAATCCGAACGAGAAAGGTTTTTTGGAGACAGGAATTAAGCTATTATCATTTTCCTATTCCATCCTTTAGTTTACTTATCTAGTTCTTTATTTGAATTTGGAGACTAGTGAGTCACAGTAAGTGATGGAGATATTATGTTTCGACTGATTGAATTTTTAGGGTTAACTTGAAAATAACTAGTGATGATTTTGGCTACTTGTTAATCTCTTTTAGGAGTTGAATGGGTTGATCATGACAAGACTATTGCTGTTAAGGAATCTAGAAGTGACAAATACAGTGAGTGGATTGACTGTTATACTTTGAATGAGAAAATAATTTTTATAATTCTTTTATAAAAGGATTTTAAATGATTTGTTGCAACACTTGTGTTTGTGGGATGTCTCAAAATGTGAGCTTGAATACGCATGCATCCACTGCATTTGTGAATAAAAATGTGCTATGGTTGTTGAAAATTACATTTATGAATATTGTGATATGGTTTGGTAACCATTTGTTAAATTTATGGTACATTGAAAATGTTTGGATATTATGAAATGATGGTGCTGGTGATAGTAAATGTCTATAGTTATTCCCTCCCCTGAGCGACCCGACAGGGTGACATGAATGAGGGCTTTGTTTGGCAATGGAAGTAGATGCGACCTCCTGCGTTCCCGTTGTATTATTCGAATAGTACCCCGGTGAGGTACAAGTCAACGTCAAAAAAGAGGGAATTAGTGTTATGAAACGATTGAGTTGAAAACCCCTTGACGGGCTTCCACCTACGTTCGGCCAATCGTTGGATGAGAATATTTTCTTTAGGGAGACCCCATGATTTTTGGAAAGCATAAAATTTGTGGATGCATCTATTACTTTATAATGAGCTAAATAGTATGATACTACCTATGAATTGATGATTTGTTGGAAATTGTGACTTTGACATTCCCACATTCACCTCTCATTTTTTGTCATAACATGCCATTGCACTCCACTCACTGAGTATTCTATACTCACTCCTCTTTTCTTATCTCTTTCAGAGGAAGTGTAGATATAGCAGCAGCCCTCTCTATTAGATAGATCCAGCTGAGGAAAAGCAATCAGGATTTTTTGTTGGTATTGACTCTCCTTGGATGTGAATTCTTGTAGATGGACCAATCGGAGAGCATATTTTGAAGTGAACTCTTATTTTTGCAACTGCATTTTGCAAAACTCATTGGTTGTATATTTCACATATATATATTTCTTTAAATTAAAATTTTGTTAAATATGTTAAATGTTTAATGTGTTGGTTTCTTTGGATTGATAAGGGTATTTCCATAGTGTTGTAGGGTCTTGGAGTATGTGCTGGTGACTGCACATATTCTTAGATCACACGGCGGTTCGGGGCGTGACAGAGAGGTTACAAGAGAAGTTATGGGGTGGTTTCCCAGAAACTACTCCTAACTACTCACCCTTTCAAAAAATTCAAATTAAAAGGGACATGGGCCTAGGGTCTGCCCCCATGGGCGGACCCAGATCCAATTTTTCCAACACTGTTTATAGATGAGAGCTCTTCATAAAAATATTAAACAAGCAATTATTGCCGAATTTGATATGAGGGACAATTCGCACACAATTTTTTGAGTCTCTCCCAATATTCATACAAATTCTCTCCACTCTATTGTTTTATACCACATATCTCTTTCCTAATCATGACTACACGAGATGATGGGAAAAATTTTGGTAAAAACAAATTTGTTGTGTCATTCCAAGTAGTAATAAGACTAGAGGACTAACAGTAAAGCCAATCCTTCGTTTTATCGGATAAAGAAAAAGGAAAAAGTCTTAATTTAAGTTGTTTTTCAATTACCACTTATGATCTCATTGTCGAACACACAATATGGAACTCCTTTAGATACTCGTAAGGATCCTCTCCTGCAAGACCATGGAAAGTACATAATAAACGTATCAGTTCATAATTTTATTCAAAAGGAATCTCAATATTATGAAAATCAATGCAAAAGGAATGCTCATTAGCATCAAGTGTTAATAACTCCCTTAAAATCCTTTAAGCAACCATATCTTTATGTTTAAAGTCCTTATCTTCTATGTCAATAACAACATCCAACAAATTTACTTCAAGGGTTAGTCTTGGAAACAAAAAGAAAAGAAAATTTAAAAGAAATAAATTATTTAACACCATTCCTCAATAACGGTGCCAAAATTTGGTGTGTTATCAAATAATAAAAAATAAATTAATATACTTTGCTAAATACTAGTATAGATTGATTAAGATCGTCTCCTCTGAAAATAATGGATTTATCTCTTTTAAGAAAATATAAATAAAAAAAATATGGTGGTTAGAAAATTAACTAATCTAATTAACCAAAAATTTAAAATTAAAAGAATAAAACCTAATGAAAAATCAATTTTCTAGCCAAATGAAATATTTCCACCTTAATATATTTAATTGATCATTGATTCAAAAATTACCTATATTATATAAATAAATCGGTTATAGTTGTTAAATATCACAAAATAACCATCTCTTCTTATTTTTTTGCTAATTAATATACCATCATTAATTATTTTTATAATCGAAAGACAACCCAAGAGTCCCTTGTTAGATTTAGTGTTCTGATAGTATTAAGATTTAGAAAGATCCAATTCTAATTAATAAAAATTATAACTTGAATTTATTTAAATTAGATATTCTAATCTCTTGATATAAGTTAAATCGTTTGTGAAGCCATAAAACTATGCCAGTTACCACTTTTATTAAAAAACAAACAAACCTTCCTATTTTTAAATGGTTATAAATTATTCTAGCTTTCAACAATCCTTTGACTAGAGAAGAATTTTAGAGCAAAGGTATGGAGAGAGAAAATTCATAAAATAAATAAAAAAATTGCTTGAATTAATATGTTGGAAAATTGAGGAAGTGTGCTGGAAGGAGGACAACTACAATCCATGACCTGCTGCCCGCTATTGCTGGAAGGAAAAGTCTATAGGAAAAAAAAAGTGTGGTGGTAGCTGCTGGACGTGGGTTTGCTGCCCCCTTGGGGATGCTCTTCTTTTTGCAATATGTAATGTCCTACATGTAGAATGGAGTTCCTATTTTCTAAAAGGGAAATTGTTTTTTTTTTTCATTCTCACCACAAAAATTAGTATTTTTGCTTCTTTGGAAATCTAAAGTTACATTAATTTAGTTCAATTTATCTTTATTTTATCTTATTTTATTGAAACTATTCTATAATTAATATAAGAGAAAAATATAAGATTTAAAAAAAAAAGCAAATTTCTTCATAAAAATTAATAAATCGGAATTGTAAAATTTCAATTTTACCTCACACTCAGTTTGACATTACAAATTGTAAAAGTAGTGGAACGTGCAATTATGAAATTTCATCGACATTGTTTAATTTTTCCTTTTTATTCTGGAGTAATTATAAAATTTTGATCACTACTTTTTAAGGAAAATTTAGTCTACATATGAGTAACATTGGATTGTAAGTTTAAAATCTGAATGATGCATCTAAAATCATATTACACATTTTGTTTCAAAGATCATATTCAAATTGAACCACCAAATCCAAATCCTTCGAAATGATTGTTTTCAGATTTGGAAACAAGAGGTCTTCAAAAAATCCGATATGTAACAATAACAGTAGGATATTTGAATGAAAAATAAAAATAATTTCAATTATTATTAATTAAGATTAGATGCGCATATAATTAACAAAAAATAATAACATCATAGTAGTATATATTTAAATTATGTATAACAATTCCCAGACATTTATATATATATATATATACACACGCTTAATGGATGCACCATGGTTCCACGGACTGCCCGACTCTAGACTGCATTATAAGCATTATAAAAAAGGTTATTATACCAATGGACAGTTAGCCCGGTGGGTAAAAATGAGTTAGATCTTTTAAATTGAGTCCAATAATATTTGAATCAAATTAGTCAGATTATGATATCGATTAATTATAAAAGAAAAATATTATTATCCTATGTTTGGTGCAATTGTTAGAAAATTATGCTAAATTGAAGTTTCTAATTTTGTGGTCTTCACTTGACTGGACATCAAGGAAGTTGTTGGTCGCAGAACGTAAGTAGAGGAACAGGATGGAGAGAGGCTTTGGTTATAGCTTACTCATGACATGTTTTTACCCAAAAAAAAAAAAAAAAAAAAAGACTGGAAAGGCATTTCCCCGCATATTATTATGTCCAAGGGACGGTTCTCCTCTTCTAATCTCGTGATCCGAAATTTGATTTCTGTTGTAATAAAAAGAAAATGTATATTATAATTTATTAATATTCAGCTGTATTAGATATTTTAATTTAAAAAACAAAGAGAATAGTACGGGTTTGAAATGACTTGGACAAATTTTACATTACATGGTCTGGTTTGAAATGGTCAATGTGGGTAATAAATTTTTGTGGATTGCCTAAGCATTAAGTGTTGCCGGCTATGGTGCTCTGTGAGGAAGAATGGTTCCCCTTTTAGAAGAATCCACAAGTAATCGCATACAATAGGGCAAAAAGAAAAAAATGAAGAAATGGCAAAAAGGTCAACAATTTTGTGGTGTTTGATGAGGCCAATGACCAATTCCAAAATCAGCGAGAGTATTCTAACCCTAGTTTGACGAAAATACTATTGAGATTTGAAGAAATTCAAATTGAATTTTCCATGTTAGATGGCTTCTTGGTCTTGGGAACGTTCACCATGGTTCACGGCTGAGACTTCTCTCTTCCTCTTTCTCTATCCTTAGGGCTGGGCTTCGGGCGACTTCATGTTAGATGGCTTCATCGTAGTATAAATAGAGGGCACACTGTGGCCCAACAAAGCACGCATTTACAGAAAAACAATGGAAGCTCAGGCACTACTTGTCCTCACATTGAGTCTTCTCTTCATGCATAGTAATTTTATTTCTTGTTATAATTTTTACCGCGCAATGTATTAGAACTTAAATTTAGTTGGTTAACTAACGTGGTTGTTGTTTTGGCAGGTATATATGCAGTCACATTCACAGTGAAAAACAACTGCCCCTACACCGTTTGGCCCGGAACGCTTACAAGCAGCGGTCCGGCTCTTGACAACACTGGTTTCGAGCTAGAAGCCCAAGGAATCCAAACTCTTGATGTCCAAGCCTCATGGTCAGGCCGCCTTTGGGGCCGGACTGGTTGCTCGACCGATGACAGTGGCAGGTTCACATGTGCCACAGCGGACTGTGCCTCTGGCCAAATCCCGTGTAACGGCACGGGCGCAATCCCACCTGCAACACTAATGGAAATTACACTCAATGGAGATGGCAATCAGGACTTCTACGACATTAGCCTAGTTGATGGCTTCAATGTGCCCATCTCCATGACACCATCTGGTAATACAATATACACACACACATATGTTATAATAACTTATAAAAATGTTTCTTACGACTTTTTCTGTTTGATTTTTTTTTACTAGATGGGGGATGCAGTGCGACTAGCTGTCCGGCAGACATCAATGCCGCATGCCCACCTGAATTGGCTGTGAAGGGGGCTGATGGGAGTGTCATAGCTTGCAAGAGTGCGTGCTTGGCTTTTGGTGATCCACAATATTGTTGCACGGGTGATCATAATACTCCTGAGACATGCTCGCCGACGCAATACTCTGAAATATTTAAGACACAATGCCCACAGGCTTATAGTTATGCTTATGACGATAAGTCCAGTACTGTTACTTGCCCCTCTGGTGGCAACTATGTGGTTACCTTTTGCCCGTGATTGTGAATAGGGAAGTAAATCGATAATAATACGAATAATTGAATTTTGGTTGTACTTGTACAAGATTTGGACCTTCTATATGTCACAAATCTTGTTTCGATCATGTGCCACCAAATAATAAGACGTTAACGAGTCATCTTCAGAGCATTAAATAAAGATGAGCCATATTTTGGTGTAAGCAATTTGAATTCATTAAACTCAGATTTTCATTCTCTCTCCCTTTTAGATTTGAACGAGTAATCTAAATGAGACTTGATTCAAAGGGATATGACCCATTTGTTCCCGAAAAAAGTTCCAAGATATCAGTGTAATGGATTGCTTGTGGATGACACCTTTGTATTTTTAGAGCTTGTGGCCGGCATCGAATATATCACTAGGGAGGAAATTTTTAAAATACAATGAATCACCCCACTAGATATTATCGGTAACAAAACATGGTATTACATTTCACCGTGTGATCTCTCCTGTTGGTATTTTTCTTTCCTTTACTAGTGAACAGCCTTGGGTCTGGATTGGTTTATCCCAAATATTTATCAATCGTTGGTGGCAGCATGGGGAAACGGTAGAGGTTGCTCAAATTCATGCACCGCGATTATTTTACAATAATAAATTTTAAATAAATGGTCGATTGCTTGGCCAATCAGAGTTGCATGATAAGAGAACATGATGAATAGTTTTTTTTTTTTTTCAAAATAAAGAAAAATACACATGCTAGCTGTCATGCCTCGATCCTCGGATCGATCACGTGACAGCCGCCGCGTAGTCTTGGTACACGGGCAGAACCTTCCCATATACCGGGACTCTGCAAGGCAAACAAATCAGCCAATGCTTCCAATACAAAATCAATCAAAAATAAGGAAAGTATGTAACAATACAGTAAATGACTCCTCTGGTCCATTCCCTGTACACACAAACATGCGTTGGTACACAATCGGGGAAGGGGCCCCTGTACATGCACGCATGCGATGTGGTCATCCCAGCCAACCAGATTTCAACAAATAATCAAAGAACGCACTGATCTATTTAAATCAAATCAGCACACACACAAGGCCAACCTGGCCAATCCAAATAGCATGCACGTATTCAAACTTCCCGGCCTTTCAAAGATCAAATAAAGTCCAAACGTCCCATTTAAACAATAAGTTTTTATCAAAATGAAATTTAAAGGAAAAATGAACAAGTTTCCCTTCCATGGATTTCAAATCAAGCTAAAATAACCTTACATCATTCTTATATTTAACTAGTCAGCGGATGAATCTTCACAAGCTCTAACTGTTGTCACAGACCTAAACTTCCTCTGAAAGATGTAAGAGAGGGGTGAGTATTGGGAAATACTTAGTGAGTGTATAGCATATCATGATAATAAATGAGTTATGATTGTGAACATGTCAAATATCATTCTCAAAATCATACGATCACATAAATAAATCTCAATATAAACAAAATTTCAACAAATCGTGATAAATAAATCATATGCATCCAGTTATCACATTCTGTTTTCCAAAATCACGGAGTTGCCATGTCACGCCCCGATCCTCGGATCGACCACGCGACAGCCGCCGCGAAATCTCGATATAACGAAAGGCATCTCCCATATACCGGGACTCCGCAAGGCTACAAAAACAGCACCACAGTTCTTTCCATACATCAATCATCAAAAATAGAAAACATCACATAACAAAACACATGCAAGGACACATCCGGTCCATCCCTGTACACACGAGCACACATCGGGGAGAGGGAACCTGTACATGCGCTTTTACACATCAACACACAATCGGGGAGAGGGAACCTGTGCATGCACGGCACACAATATGGCCATCCAAGCCATTTCAAAGTTTACAGTATAGGGAAAGCAATTAACAAACAAGAAGTCCCAAAACATAGTCGTAGGATTTTTCTAACACTTGCCTGAAGCAATCAAGCTAATGTCAGTAAGATCCAAACGATATGAGTTGTCCAAGACTTCGTGAAATCAAAAAGAAATAACCATTCTCAATATTACAAACCAAATGTCCCACTCAAAAATGAGTTTTTACCAAAACTAGGAGAGAAAGAAAGTAAACAACAACCACGTAAGGATTCCATCAATACTTGTTCCTATACAGGGAAACAAGTATCAATTAAATCCGTACAAAAGAATTGTACAAGTCTTCCTCTTCGGATTTCAATTCAAACCAAAATGACTATACATCTCGATGTATACCTACAAAAGCCAATTGGTAGGCCCTCCCCAAGCTCCAATCTCTGTCACAAATCTAATCTTCCTCCGAAAAAATGTTAAAGAGGGGGTGAGTATTATAAATACTCAGTGAGTGGAGTGCAATGGCATGATTGTGTAATAAATAAGGGGTGAAAGTGGGGAATGTCAAAGCATACTTCAAACATCATTTTCATATCCAAACATTTCAGTAATTCAACATCATTTATAAAATATGAATCCATATCAAACATTTTCTCGGGAAAATCACAAGGGTCCCATCGAAACACTTCCGTCTCGGGGCAGGCCAAACCCAGACGAAAGCCCGCCAAGGGTTTTCCATTTCAGTTTTTCAAAACTACCCCTTCCTGGGTTGGCTCGGACCTCCCGGTGCAGCCGGATAGTCCGACGTGGCGGAGCAGGGCCGCATACCTCTCTCGCATATAACCCAAACCCACGTCACCCCGTCGGGGGTCGCCTCCGTGGGGGGTATGACTATAGTCATCTGCGGCACCTTTCATTTCACAATCATCGATTCACAATACCACAATTTATGAATCATCCAAATTCCAATCCATGTGCCACATTTTATCAATTCAATCTGAAATTCATGCTACAGCATTTACCATTCAAGAAGTCAAAACAGACGGCACAAGTTCATGTAAATCACATAGGATGCATTCATACTTCAAATTCTCATTTTAGACATCCCACAATCACAAATAATTGCATAAAATCATATGAAAATCATTTCCAAATCATTTATCAAAGAATTTAAAGATATTTTTGCTTATTTACTACACAACGATCCGTCCACTCACCTCTAGGGAGGGTATTCACACCTCTATTTTCGAAATCAACTCAAAAGACTCCCTCAAGTCTCCAAAGGTCAACCTAGACCAATCAACACGAATCATCATCAATTAAGGCTCTATAAAAAGGTTTTCTAATTTCCTTTTTATTTAAAATAGCTTAAACTTACACAACCACGTTCTTACACTTTCATTTCATCAATTTAGGATCATTTCAAATCACTTGACGACTTTAAATTTACAATATTCCTCAATTTTACCAATTTTTCTCCCGAATTACATAATCCTAATTTAATTCACGTCAATTTATATCAAATTCTAGACCTAACTTCCATCATTTCATACGTACTTTCAAGAATAACGCATTTTCTACGGATCTAGCATATTTAGAATATATCCACACTTATTCTCAACCTAAATTAGACAAATAATCCGAGTATTGAAGGGATTGAAAATCCCTCACCTAGGTGTTTTGCATTCGCAACCTTCGTCAAATTGTCTTCTCATTCCATTCAAAACCCGCCAAGCTCCCAATTTAAAGTCAATTTAGAAATCTAAAGCTAATTTTTAAGAAAATTTGAAACCCTAAAATTTGGGTTAGGGATGAACCTCACCTATGCAAGACCGATCTCGACACGGCACTAGGGTTTTCAAAGTCTGCGTTTTGGGCTCTCTGCAAGAGGGCAAGGAAAGCACACGAGAAGGATGGGAGCCCAGCCACGCGCGCCAAGGCCGCGCGCCGGCGCACGAGGAAGGGACGGTCGTGTGCCGCGCGCAGAGGGGCGTCCGCGCCGTGTCCGCGGCCTGTCGCAGCGCGGCCGTGCGGGCAAGGAGAGCTGCCCCGCGCTGGCCGCGCGCGTAGGGAGAGCCGTCTCGTCGCGCGAGAGAGAAGCAGAGAGAGGGGAGCAGATGGTGGGTGGATGAGAGAGATGGTGCAGACAAGGCTGCGGTGGCGACCGCGGGGTGGCTCGCGTGGACCGCGGTGGCTGTGGGTTGTAGGCCAGCGGCGGAGAACCGCGAGAAGGAGAGATACGTTCGAAGAGAGAGAGAGAGGGACTGGAAGAGAGACGAGGTAGGGTGAAACAAGGGCTTGGGTGGTCAAGTTGGGTTGTGGCGCGGTGGAGGAGCAATCGTCATGAAAAGGGAGTCGCGGGAGAGATTACATGAGGGAGAGAGAGTGCAGAGAGCGAGAGACAAATAGGGGAGGAAGAGAGGGATTAGGGCTAAAAGCCCTGAATCCTCATTTGGGCAAAACGCAATTTTTTGTCCCCCCCTCCTTTTTTTTTTTTTTTTTTTTTTTTTTTTTATATACCAATATATTTATATTTATTTTTATATTCTTACTATAATGAAATTTTAAATTTACCTAAAATAGAATCCACTATGAATTACGACTCGGCATTTTAATTATACCAAAAATTTTAAAATTAAAACCCCAAAATCGAAAATCGATAAAATTGAAATTTTCTACTTTATGATAGAAATATTTACAAAATATTCAACGTCGAGTTTCCGGTATTACAACTCTTAACCCCCTAAAAACAAATTTCGTCCTCGAAATTTAAAAGTATACTCTATATTAAGAAGATGTTTATTACTTTCTCATAGTATCTTCGGGTTCTCAAATCTCTTCGTCCCACCTATTCGTTTCGATAGACCCTTAACAATAGGGTATTGCCCGTCCGCAATCTCCTACACCTAGGCCCAAAATCAAGATATGAATCGAGAGTCACAATCGTATGCAATTGACACCCCGAAATCCTGTGGTGCCTTACAATCGCCATATACATTTTGGCCAACCTCTTTAGAGAGTAAACTCAATAGAATCATGCGACTTGAAATTTGTGCCTATCTAAACTTAAACCTACTTGAGTTCAATTTCTTTTTGATCTAAACTATCTTAAATATTACTCATAAACCTCACTTTGCTTATGGATCTATCTTGTAACAGTTTCCTATATTCGATCCCTTCAACTTTAACTCACTTAATCAACCTCATCCACTTTTCACTAACTTTAATTAACTCAAAGACTCCATTCGATAGAAATTGGAAAAAATAAAATCCTAATTACTTGGACTCTCTCATAACTAAATCAAGATTCTATTCTTCCATGTTTGAGTCTTTTAAGAACAGTTTACTAAAATAAAAAGTCACAAAAAGTGAAAAAAAATTCTGAATATACCTTTCAATTTCTTTCTAAAAATCCAACTCATTATTATATGAAAGGATCTCCCAACATGAGTAGCAATAAGTCTTTCCTAGGGTTACAAACAAACCTTTCATTAAACAAAGCCACGTCACCAAAACGATTAAATCAACAAAACATATCCTAGCTACATATAGATCTTCTCATTGCATTATCGTACCAAATCTCTCTACTATTAATCATTCTCTTTAAAGTAATATTAATTCACCAAACAAAATAAAAGACCAACTGGCTTAATCATTTTCATGGTACCTACCTTTGTAAGTCTCATTTAATAATACTATCTTGTTTCACTAGTTATGCATATCTCGTGCTTTTAGAACTCGACTTTAGCCGTTGCTAGAAATCAAAATTGTGAGCCAATCTAAGATTCTTCTAAAGAATATTAGGAAGGACTGGGGGTAAGCATGGAAATTTTTTTTAGTGAATAAACTGACATGGCATATTGAGCATTAATGAAGGGTGAAAGTGGTTGTGCCAAACACATATATCAAAATTCATTTCCGTGTAAATGCCAAAATCATTTGTAATAACATAA